>CP142127.1:40000000-42500000 GCA_036013995.1 Theobroma grandiflorum
TCCACACTTGAAAGCTTAAGCATTTTCAGCAATTACATATGAAATCCTAACAAAGGGGCGGTAATTCCACAAAACCCTAAAAATTCAATTCACCTATTCTTTCAAAACAACAAAACTCGTAACTTCTCATAGATTTTGTCACAATCACCAGATATCTCTACTTCAATTCTTAGTTCTAGGTTTGAAGCAAAGAAATAGTTAAAAAGTCAACGCAACAAATTTCGGAGAAAAAGACGCTAAAAATAGAAAAACGCTTTAACAAACTCCAATTACAGATATTCGTGGCGTACTAGGTGTCGGGTTCTTAGTAAACCGTCGTGTTCGAACAGCGGCGGAGAGAGTCTCGAAAGCAATGGAGTGAATAAGATGCCAGCTGCTCGAGCGCGAATACTCCATAGCCATCTCCATTTCTCAAAGCAGCGAAGACAGGGAAGGAAAAAAAATAAAGAAGAAGGTGGTTAAGAGGCTGTTTGGATAACGAGAAAAAAGATTCTGATCTGAAGGAAAAAAACCAAGAAAAAGAGATTACAGAAGAAAACGAGAGAAAATCAGAGTGGAGATTGAAAACAGACAAGAAAGAAACGACCTTCTATCTTAACAGATTTTTGAGAGGATTGATTTTGAAAAAGGGTATTTCGATTAATTTAGTGAGGGCTTCGAGCCGCGAGATTCGCGTGTCGTGAAATTAATCGACAAAATCAAAATGATGATGTACGGCAACGAAGATGTTTGTAAGTGTTGCTGTTAATTGTAGACCGTTTGATGATTGGGTGTAACAGTGTTGATTGTGATGAACGGCAACGATTCAGGTCGTAAAATTGTTAAAATAAGCGCGAGGGACGGATAACGGGCTAGATGCGAATTTTCGGATAATCGGATACCGCGAAGGAGGATATGTGTAAAGCGTAGGACAATTTTTTCTTTTTCATTTTATTTAATAAGTAAGAGTGTTTTATATATTAGGGAAGGGCGAAAGGCTGTTGGCAATTGTTAGGTTGATGGCTGGTGAGTATTTTGTGAATTTTCATTTCATGACCCCTGAAATTTCCTTAATTGAGATTTGGCTCCAACTTTTCTTCTTTATTTATAGATACTCATATTTTCCCTTTGAAGTTAAGAAATGAACTCAAAAAAAAAAAAAAAAAACAAAATACCTGAAAGTGCTTGTAGTAAGGTGATTTCTTTAATTTAGTCTCTCTACTGAAAATCGTAACATTTTAATCCCTTAAATTTGAAAACTACTTCAATTTAATCCTTCTAACGTTTTTCGTCAAAATTGACTGTTACAGTACTAATGTCATCACTGATGTGGTGCTAATGTGACATATAAATGGGGTTTAAGGTGCCGATGTGCCACTACCACGTCACACTTCAAGGTTAGGTCGATGATGTGGTAATGCTACGTTGTCACAATGATGACATGGCATTGCCATGTCACCCTATGGATATGGATTGCCACGTGACACATCAAGAGGTTGTCATGTGGCACTCTTAAATGTTGACACGTGGCAATTTATTCTTCAAAAAAAACATTTATTAAGATTTGAACTCAGACCTCTAGCAAATAAAACAGTGTTTTTATCATCACACCTAAACTCTTACTTTTAATAATGTTTTGCTTGAATTTCTTTTCTTCTTTCTTCTTTTTTATTTTTGTTTTTCTTTTCATAAAATTACATCCTTTTGAAGTCTTCTTATACTTTCAAAAACTATAACCATAAAAACCCTTTGGAACCTTCTTCTCAAATAACGTAGTTTATAAGAAAAAAATAAAAATAAAAAAAGTTTCAAAATGACGTAATTTTATAGAAAGAAAAAAAAAGTAAGAAAGAAAAAAGAAAGAAAAAAAGAAGAAAAAAAATTCAAGCAAGATATTATTAAATATAAGAGTTATTTGTGATGGTAAAACATTGATTTATTTGTTAGAAGTTTTGAGTTCAAATCTTAACAAATGTGTTTTTTTTTTGAATAATAAATTACCACATGTCAACATCTAAACATGTCACGTGGCAATCCATATCCATAAAATGATGTGGCAATCGACCCAACCTTAGCATGCTGATGTGATAGTGTCACATCAGCACCTAAAAACCACATTTATATATCATGTCAACGTTTGATGCCACATCAACATCACATCAGTGATGATGTCAGCATTGATCAATTTGGATGAAACATGTTAAAAGGATTAAATTAAAATAATTTTTAAAATTAAGAGATTAAAATATTACTATTTTAAATAAAGAGATTAAATTGAAGAAAATACTCTAAGGACTTTTCAAATATTTTGACTAAAGAAAAAAACCAACACAAGTTAGTGCTGATATTTGTATAGGTTATGAACCCAAACATCTTCTCTTTAGAAATCGACTTTTCGTTTATGAATGTTGACATTTTTCTCTACTCCTGATTCAAAACTGACATAATCTTAATTTAAACAATTTTGTTTTTCTTGTTCTAGTTAACAAGGTTAAAGGCAGAAGTGACAACTAATTCTAAAATAACATAATGTAGGCCATTTTGCAACTGTAATTCCTATAGGTGCCAGCCAATGGAGTGAGATTTGGCTTGTTAATTTACTTGCTATACTCATACATCTTTATTAACAATTTTATGAGGGTTTTGTAAAATCTTTGAACTCTAAGCTTTTGCCTAAGAAAGTGAAGAGGAAATAAACATGTATAATTTGCCTGTAGAAGCATGACCAACCGATGAAATGGCCAGCTTAATGACTTAGTCATATCATAAATCAACCTCACTAAAAATTACGGGATTATTCTGCTAATTTCCACTCCATCTTTATCTCTTTAGTTTATGTTATTGTTTTTGGTAACCTTTCAGTTCATGCAATATTTATATTTGCTCACATGTTTGATACCAACTTTTTTATATTATCATGAAAAGGGATCCATTTAAAAAGAGAGTAATAGAAAAACTGAGAAGGGATGGGAGAGGAGTGATTAATTACATGCAAGAATCATAAAGAGAGCAAGAAAACAAACTAGCTGTTCTTATCGTGTGAACTGCATGTTAACGTAACAAATGTCACAATGTGCGCTCTACGTAAAGGAAAATAGTAATCAATATAACTTTTTTTATTTAAATGTGATTTGACACTCGATTGAATTTATTATTTTTGATGAATTTGATTTAAGTTTATTAAAAGATAATTTTTATTCATAAAATAAATTTAAGTTTATGAATATGATTATTCGTGAGAACGATACCAACACTCTTACATTATCCATTACCAATTAGTCATGTATTACCTTATTTTTATCATTGACAAATAGTCATTCACTTCTTTTCTTTCGCATCCCATTATTCAGATATTACAAACCTTTTCTAAGTTTTCCCAACATTTTTTATGAAAACTAAAGAGAATCTCCTTGCTTAAAATTAGAATATTTAAGAACCTAACTCATTAACTGCCTCCAACCATTTGCCCGGTATGCTATCAAATAGGCACCTACTCTACTCCCCATATATAAAGGGCCAACCACATTCCAAAAGGTATGATCTCACTCTCTCTCTCTCTCTCTCTCTCTCTCTCTCTCTCTCTCTCTCTCTCTCTCTCTTATGATCTCCTCCTGCTTCCTCAAGCATCAACTGACTTAAGCATTGAAGAGAGAATCAGCGAAAACCATCAAACCAACTAGACGAACCAGTCAACCCGATTAGAAACCCTTTCAATCGATCCAGTTCATCTCTCTTCTTATTGACCCCTACGCACGACACACCTGAACTTGTGAGAATCATACACCCCATAGCAATTAAGTTATTTGGAACCCTCTGTCATCTCCAAATCATAATCATTGCAAAATTCCTGCAATTTGCGATGATTAGAACAAGGCTAGTTTTGCTGGTTCCGGGTAGTGCATACAACAGGTACCTTTTTTCCAAGCTCTTCCAATCCTCCTGTAAAAATCGTGCATGCTAATAAACTTTTGCAAGTCGTCTCCCCTACACAAATCCTGTTTTAGATTTGGAAAAAGTAAAAAGTAGCATAGCATGGATTCGGAAATAATTTTTTAGTTAGTTTTAACCATAAGCTTTCAACTAAAGAACTTCACTAGGATGGGCCTATCTAGGCAAAGCAACCAAACAACCCAACGTAATTCGGACTTTAAAACTATAAAAAGTTAATTTGAATACATACAAAAAGTACGCAAAATGCTACTACTTAGACAAAGAAACTTGCTCAGAAATGGCGTAAAGTATAATATATTATAATAAAGATTTGAATCAAATGTGGTGCTCCTAATTTATAAATGCTATAGCTTATATGCATCGAACAAGTTAAGCCACTTTAACTACTTTACTAGCTCTCTCGACTCTCGAGCTTATTCTAATACCATATAGGCGTCTATGCCTCAGTATATAGACAGTTTATAAGTTTGACAAGGTTGTGTGGTTAATTTCTCTATTCACACTGAGCTTACGGAATCAAGACTTAAGGGCCCCAACTGTTCCCAATCAAATGGTAGGGTACAGCTCAAGCCAATTGGTAGAAGAAGCGTCAATGCGTCATATTCCCTGAAAGTTCCAACGTTGCCAGGAAAGGACCCAATGGTTGCCCTCTTCTTTTTAACCCGCATTTTCGACAATGACTAAATCTACCCCGAAAAGTAAAACAGAGAAACAACTAGGTAATGCCTAAGCAGGAATTATTAGCATTATTCTATCGCAGAAAGACAATTTATCAGTTTTTTCAAACTCACGAAATATTTTTTTTTGGGGGATAATCCTTATAAAATTGTAGGAAAAATAAAGAATTGTACACTCCTTCAAATTTTAGAGCCAAACAGAAACAATAACTAAAATCTCAAAATAATCAGAGATGTAATCAACAACAACAACAACAACAACAAAGATTCACTCATGTAAAGCTAAATCAGATTAAAAGAAGACGGAACAGCAAACAGAACCAAACCCTTTAAAGTTTTAAACAAAAACCCCCCCAACAAAGAACAACGACTGAGATCTTTACATGGGAAAACTCAAACCTATAAAACCAAGGAAAACGCGAAAAAAAAAAAAGATGTGGGTATTGAAATACAGATCAGGATCAAACATGGTGGAGCATATTCATCAGCCTCTGATATGCTTGACCTTGTACCAGCCTTTCTTGCATGAATCTCCCACGATCTTCACACCCTTCTTGAACAAAACCTTGAGCCCCTTGGCTCTCTCCTTTACTTGCTGCTCGAACCCAGCCATTGAGAGAAAGACGAAGAGATGAATGGGAGTTTAAAAGCTGTAGTAGGGATTTGAGTAGATTAAGGTAGTTTGTTTGTTAAGCTGCGTGTGTTGTGTAAACCGCTGGAACTGGGAACAAACCCTGGGCTCCTTTTAAGCTGACGAGGAGCTGAGCTTGACCTCGTGGGATCCAACGCACAAGGGACGCGTGGCGGACATCTAGTGGCAATGTCATGGGTGATCAAGACGTTTGATTACGGATAAGCATGAGATTGAGATGGCTACGTGAAGTGTTGATTGGTCTTTCGGTTTTCTGTGGGCCAAGACTGGAGAGTATTTTGTTTCAAGTAAACTGGCTTTGGACCTAACCCATTAAATAAATCTGGAGTTTTTTAATGTTAAATTGTTGAAATTTATCAGAAAATTGCTAACACTTTGATGGGCCTTTGACAGTTGGCTAAAAGTTAAAACACCCCGCAAAGTGAGTCTATTACAGAATTAAGGGCGCCCAAATGGTTTAAAATTAAACTTTGGGACAGTGTTGATTACCAATAGTTGGCATTGCTTAAGCCAAACGCTGGCACAGCTCATGGCATGTTAAAGTGATTAACCAGCTGGACTTAGCTAAAGGCCGCAAATATGTACGATTATATGTATATACATATGAGCTCTCTTATACTTAAAAATCAAATGCTAACATGAGTCTAGTTTTGGATTACTGGGAGCCAGCCAACAGGGTTAAGGCGGCCCTAGCTCAATAATTGCCGGGACTGTTTTTATAGCTAAACCTGTTTATTGTTGGAAATTTTAGGAATTTTCTCAAAATATTGGCAAAAAAACCTAACACTGCTAAACGTGCCTGTCAATCCAACATGTATACCATGCTTTTGAAGATATGGGGACCATAGTCCTTTTTCTTTCTTTCTTTTTTTTTTTGAGTATTCATTTGCTATCAGGTTTTACGGCATGATTGCTAGTTGGTATCACACAGAAAATGACCTCAACATTTGAGGCGAATGTCGGGAACAAAAGAAAGAGAATGGGATTTCTATGGAAGAAATTCTGAAAGAAATACTAATTGTGTCTCCTTAAAATCACCAAGTCTCCATGTGGAAGCTTCATCAGTGGCACTCGTTTCCCTTATCATGGGAACCTAAATAATGAGCAGCTTCCCTTTATTAAAATATCTAATATAGAATCCCCATGCAATTTGAAAATGTTTATATTTTGCAAGAACTCTTAAAAGAAACACCATGCACAGTTAACCAGTCAGTGTATGCTGTCATTTTTGGAATGCCGAAAGAATATAGATTATAGTGATGTGAGTTTGCATATGCAAGGGATAGTATTATCAAAAGCCTCGCAGACTCAAATATATATATATATATATATATATATATATATATATATACACACTACATATTTAAAAGGAAGCCCTTTCATTTTGCTACGTCTCAACTTAGAAAGAGGTCACGTTTCATGTTGGCTTCTCGATGTTTTGCTTCTCCATGTTTTAACAGGTGGAGTCTTGAGGAGGGGGACGGGGATTAGGTTGGGGGCTGACATGTGATGGGTTGGGGTCAGAGGGGCTTTGTAGTTGAGCTGTAGAGGCTAGAAAAAAGTAGGGAAAAAATGGGAAGAAAAAGAATAAGAAAATTTTTTTAAAAAAAAATTGGATGAAAAAATTAGATTTGATAAAAAGGGAATGGGTAAAGAAAAGGGATGGAGATCCGTACGTATATGAGAGGAAGGTAAGTATAGGTTTAGAGAGAGATGTGGGAGGAAAAAATAGAAAAAAAAAAGAAAAAATTGAGAAAAAAGAATGGCTGGCTTTTTTAATTTAATTTTTAATTGAGAATAAAATTGAGATTCAATTTTTTCTAGTTTTTCTCTCCTTTTTATTTTTTGTTATTATTTTTTTAATATTTATTTTTTTACTGATTACATTTATAATTTTATTTTTTTATAACTTTTTTATTATAATGCAAAAAATAACAGAAAAGTATCCTAACAATACATTATATAGACATGTTAGTAATAGTATTACCTATACATGGTAACCCTGTGAAAAATTAAATAAATTCAAATTTGATAAATAAGTTCATTTTGAATAAGTTTAATACATCATTGCAATATCTTTTGACTTTTAAAAATTCATTTTTACACATTACAATATAATTTGTACATAATATTTTCATTATTTTTTATTTATAATAATTATTGTTATTAATATAAAATAATTTCATATCTTATTCATATATAAAAAATTGTGCCCAATGCGTAGCATGGGCTGCACTCTAGTACATATTAAATCAAAAGCGTCCCCGAAGTTTCAGTACAAAAAGTGTGGTTTGGTAAAAATTTACAAATTCTTCTCTTGGTTTTGCTTTGCGGTACCCATCCTCTAACTTACTAATAGTTTGAGACCGGCAGACCGTTGCACCATTGCAATTACCTAACACTTCCGATACTAGCCTTTAATGTCATTTATCGCTTTATATTAGCAGTAGGTAGTAAGCACATTCACAGAAGGATTTGCCAGATTTGCAAATTGCAACACCAGATTTATGTCAAGCGTACAGTTTGAAATTGTCCGATAAACATAAGAATGCAAAGCCACAAAAGAATGTAAAGCCACATTATCCCGAGGCCAACATCTCATCAGCACAATGTGAAAGTCCACATCGTGCAGACACATGCATTCACATCATTTGTAATTATTCAAATCCAAACATCATTGGTCTAACAATTTTTTAAATTTAAATCACGTGATTTTCAAAAGGTTAAACTTAAATTGCTAATAGTAGATGACTTAAACTCTCATATAGATATTAAGAATCTCATTCATATCTTATAGGAGATGGGGTATCACATGCTACTCTTAGAAAATGTTAAAAATCTCACAACTTCTAGCAGTATCTGTCCACCCACGAATGCATAGTTGAGAGAGGACCGAAGTAGCTTAGCTTATCAAGTGGCTTATATATTGTAGAACAGTTCCAAGTTGTTTTTCCTATCAGGGGCTGTGTAACGTAGATGGTACATGTGTCAAACTGTTGATAGCACCAGGCAGTAGAGAAACCAGAGAAGATGTCAAATGGCTTAAATTTTATATTAAGATGAAAAAGTTATAATTAATGTCAAGGCATTATACAAAGAATGTATGACAATGGAAGATCTCAAGTTTCCAGTTCCACAATAAGAGCACCCAAGGATGCACCCAACGACAAACAATTGTAAAAAGTTCTCGCCAGAGAAGTGAGCTGCACTAAAGATGGCTGCGCTAAGGACAACTGCTTGTTGCCAGTTCATTGTTGAGACAAGAGATGCCAACAGAAATCCCCTGTAAACCATTTCTTCCAGGAGAGGAGTGATGATGCAGTAAACAATAATACAAGCGACTTTTGAGATGTCACTGCTTAGAAGCATTTCCTTCAGTATGGGGTTGTTCACATCCTAAATTTTGGATTGAAAAAAAAAAAAAAAGATGCACAATTCACATATCTTAGAGACATAATAATGTATTGGCAGGAAATGCAAGGGTAAAACTTCAAAGAGAAGAATGCCACAAGCTTATGATGACGTATAAATGCAAATAATTGAAGCAAACAACACATTCTGAAACAATTTTAACATGATGGGGTAACTTTAACAGTACTCAGCATCTCTTGAGCTAGAAGTGCTAATACATCAACAATTTGTGTGTTTTTTTCTGGTTAAATCGGTTAACCTACGGCAGCCAGCTTCATAAATCAGCAAAAATATTCCATTACAACTAAGTCTCATAAAACTATTTGGTGTTCAGGGCTGAACAACATATCTGATAAAGAATACTAAAAGCAATGAAGAGGAAGAAACCAACCTTTACCCCATATAATCTGTCAGCAAGAATCGATGTAAGGAAAACTAACAAAATAAGTATCCCAAAACCCAGTGCTGAGGCCAATACCCAGTTCCTCTCTATCGATAACTCACTAGATTTGAAGAAGTTCATAAGCCCATTTTTTGGCTTAATGGTGCTCTTTAGCAGAAGCAGAGTTGAGGTTAGTTCCAAAATACCAAGTAGAAGCAGCGATAGTGACTGCAGCAAAGAGCGAATCAAACTAGAGAAGCAACTTTAAGAATATGTACATGTTTACAAGTAACACATCCAACCAAAATGATTTCTTGCTTCACTTCTTTAAGGGCACAAGTAAGACTAGAAAACGTAAGTTTAAGTGGACAGCTGTGTAATGAACCATCAAAAAAGCACATATCACTATCTTCAACAAACCACTCTCCCAATTTTTTACAGACATGTAAACTTCTTTTTAGCCAAAAGCCTAGGAAGTTAAAAGAAGGCAGTTTTTTTTTCTTAAGTGGAAAGCCGAACTTTATCGAGAGATTACTGAAAGAAGGTAGAATTATTTACAGGATAACTGATTAACTGCTTTTGAGATTTAAATTATCTCTAAAATGTTTTTTCTAGATCAATCTTGCGATTAGAGTAAGCTTATTAATACATAACAACCTCTATTCATAAAGCCAAGCCCGCAAAATCAATTACTATTTGTTTACAGACATTAAAACTCTCGTCCCAAGTCAAAAGCTCAGCAGACATTTGAGTTTACAAAAGAAAAATTTCTGGTCATTAGCCTTACCTCACCTCTAATATCAAGCACTAAAGCTCCCATTTATCTAATTACAAACCAGAAAAAGCAACAAAGCTCAGAAAATGGGAGCAAAAAATTGTCGCAAGGTTACATAAATGAGCAGGGAGCTCAGTTACAGAGTGCCTTCTTTCATTGCTATTCCAATTGGATAGAAGAATTATATGCCGTATATAAAAAAATTAAAAACCAATAAAGGCCTTCTTACCTGAGTCTGGGGATCAAGGACAGGTTGATGCAAGATATAAGCAACAATCGACAAGCCTCCAAAACCCAGAGGAATATGCAAATTGAACATATACACAGCCATGGTGCTCCATAAACTCCCTGTCTTCCATGGAATATCTGATGTCAAAACTGAAAACCCCTGTTCATCCCCATATTAGAAAACCCATTTCCAGAATTTGATCAGGAAGTACCTTAAAAATAGTTTGGTGGGTTAGATTTAACTTGTAAACATATAAAACATGCAAGTCAGAGAACTTACCTGAGTGGATTTGTCTGTACTTTTGTCCTGGGTGCAGTGACACTTGAGAACAGTAGGACTGGAACTGAATTTGGAGCTATAAAAGGTGTAGAAAAAAGGATTGGCGGATAAAGAGAGTCGTCTGCTAAAAAGGCGGCGAAATGTAGGTGTGAGATTGACCTTAGGCCGAGCAAAAATCATCTTTGTTTTCCCCTCTCCTTATCTCCAGTTTCTCGACTGAAAGGCCATTTGAATCAAGAAAGCCAACGGAGATTGATAAAATAGATAGAATTCTTTGGTTTTGTTTTTTTGAGTAGATAGTTAATTTCAGCACAAGGAAATAGGATTGATTTTTCTTTTATATTACTTTATATGATTAGATAGTTTTATACTAGTAAACTTAGACTGTCCGTCCAAAAGGTCCAAAATTTATCCAAAAAAAAGAACCAAAATTCATTGAAAATTGATCCCAAATCTGTCAGAAATGGATTCAAAATTCATCAGAAATGAGCCTCAAATCCGTCAGAAATGAACCCAAAATCCGTCAAAAACGGCCCTAATTTTGTGACAATTGAGCTAAATTTTCTTTAAATTAAAATGATTTATTCAATTAAATGATATAATATTAAAAATGTAATTGAAAATTCTTTTTTATTAACTGTATAATACAAAATAGCTCACACAATATCTTATTTGTTACAAAAATAAAATTAAGATGAAAAAAAAATCCAACAATATAAATAGCATGAGGATGTACATCATCCGTTACATTTTGACAAATAATTTGTTATCATTTCAATAACGTCTGGTCTCACTTTTAAAATCATAGAGGTGATGGTAATAAAATCATTAAAATCATTTTAATGATTTTAGATTAAGTTTATTTTACTATTTATTTTATTTTTTAATGTGTCGAAACTTCTTCCCATTTCTCTTACATTTCTTACTTATTATATACACTACAGTGTAGTCATACATTTTTGTTCTCTTATGGGTAGACCAACATAAACCAAAAAAAAAAAATTGAAAAATTAAAAAGAATGCTCGTGGCTTGACTTAACTATGTATAGTTAATACAGACTCAACTGTTTAACTTGACTACTTAAATATACAAACAATAGTTGGATTTGCCTGGATTGGGAAGGGCAAACAACAGGGAAACATGGAGAGCGGAGCCTTGGTGGTGGTGGAGCTCCGAAGGAACTCAACAAATTTTGAAAAGGTAGTAAAAGAGATTGTGAAGATGGAGAAAAAGATTTTCCCCAAGCACGAGTCACTTGCTAGATCCTTCGATGAAGAGCTGAGAAAGAACAACGCTGGGTTGCTTTACACAGCAGATCTTCATGGAGTAGTCGTCGGCTATGCCATGTATTCCCGGCCCTCTTCACTCTCTGCTTCCATATCAAAGCTTGCAGGTGTTTCTTATCCCCTCGTCTTTTAATTTCTTGCATTCTTCCTTCTAGCACTGGCCGGTAACCTGCTCGAGTAAAGTACCAAGTTACCTCATTTTGTTTAATGAATATGCCGTGTCAAATCTATGTTTTTCTTGTACAGCTGTTTGTTTCTACTTCCGTGATTTATTTCTTTGTTTCTCGATTGGTTGCTTGGAAATTAACGGAATAGTGAAGGAGAGTCATAGAAGGCAAGGCCATGGAGAGGCATTACTAAAAGCGGCAATTGAAAAATGCAGGACCGGAAATGTCCATCGGATATCACTTCACGTTGATCCTTTGAGAAGTGCTGCCATGGGTCTTTACAAGAAGCTTGGTTTTCAAGTTGATAGCTTGATCAAGAGTTACTACTCCGCTGAACGAGATGCCTATAGAATGTATATGGATTTCGATCCAAAGTAGTAGTGGAGTAGAGCTTGAAACACTTGTCTCTGTAATTTATTTGGGTTCAACGAGCAAGAAGCTAATATTGAAACGTGCATCATTCAATTGAAGAACAACCATTTTTGTCTTTGCTTCTTTTGAGTAAATAAAGGTTATCCTTCACTCTGCGCGTCTTGTATAATTGTCTTTGGAGTAAATAAACAAGTAAAATGGGTGATAAAAATGGACATAAACAAGTAAAATGGATGATAAAAATGAAAATAAATCATTTGATGCTGCCCAGGATCGAACTGGGGACCTTTAGTGTGTAAGACTAACGTGATAACCACTACACCACAGCATCTTGATCCCAACTGGCATTTGTCTACTTAAAGGAATTAGTGTTTTTCTCATAAGCATTCCTTCCAAACCGGTAACTATAAAGACCGTTTCAAAACTCCCGCATAAAAGAGCCCATGACCACGTACAATCAAAATTTTCTCAGCGTGCTTCTCACGCGCCTAAGCCCTAGATTACGAAATCTAGGCTTCCATCCGGGTTTTTCCTGCAGATTTTGATTAATTAGATCGAAATTCGGTAAATCTTTTATCAATAAAGCATCAAAAATGGTGAGAGTAGTAAGGAGCTGCGTACAATCAATGTTGAAGCTGGTGAATTCAATTATAGGAATGGTTGGTACGGCTATGATTCTGTATGCAATTTGGTTAATTAGGGTTTGGCAAAGAGAAATTGGGGATTTTTTTCCATTTGAAGGCTCTGATTATGCAGCTCCATGGTATGTTCTCTATCTTGGGGTTAATGGGGAAGCCTGGGATTTTAAAAAAGTCGATCTTATGGTTTTTCTTGGGTTATGAAATGTGAAAGGAAATTTGTTTTATATTTGATTTGGTGAATTTTTCTGTTGTTTTCTGTGTTTTTGAATCATTATTAGTTTCCATTTTCTGTTTGGTTGATGGGAAAATGAAGGAAAGTTAAAAATATAAATAGAAGCTTCTAGTTATTCAGTTAGTGTTCTTTTAATTCTCTCTTGTTTTGGACGGACCACAACTCAATTTTTCTGGTAAAAAAAAATCTCCCTTGTTTTTGGGTGAATTGCAGGTTTATCTACACTTTCCTTGGCCTGGGTGTTACTTTGTGTGTGATTACATGTTCTGGGCATATTGCTGCTGAAACTGCAAATGGCTGTTGCCTTTATTTTGTATCCTTTTTCTTGATTCAGTTAAACTAGATATGAATGCCCCATAATTATCAGGAATTTTACTCAAATTTTGTTCTAGAAGTGCAATGTTACATTGTGGAGTGTTTTGTTTATGGCATACAGTTTCTTATTATTATTTTACACATATAACTAACTAGCCCTTCTCAGTTTTTTTTTTCTTTGCTACTATGATGATGAATATGCTTTACTGCTTCACAAACTCAAATCACAACTTAATGGGATGGTAAATTTGTTGTTGACCTTAAATGCATTTTAGTATATGGCCTTCACCTTTTTACTTCTTATGCTGGAGGCTGCAGTGACGACTGATGTATTTCTGAATAATGACTGGGAGGAGGTATATCACATACAAAAGCTGATAATTGAATAAATTTTGGACGTCTTATGAAGGAACAGCTTACTACATTTGCTTGTCAAAACTTAACGTGATCACTATGCTGATTTTTATACCAGGACTTTCCAGTGGATCCAAGTGGGAGTTTTAATAAGTTCAAAGATTTCGTCTGGTCGAACTTCAAATTCTGCAAGTGGATAGGCTTTTCTGTCGTGTCTGTACAGGTTAATATCTTTCTTGGACTGAAAGTGATGGTAAATTGTACAGTGCATTTCCCATGATTAACTACAGTGACATTAGCATGTTCAGTTGTAGGGTTTAAATATGTCATTTGGTTATTTGTCCTTGCAATGCAAATGATTTGAATGCATGTTTATGATTGGCTGTATCCTGCATAGACAAATAGCTAGTTACGCTCTGTGCACTTGAGGGTTGTTGAAGTTACCATGCTGTTTCACTGATTAGAAGCAATTACCTAAATGCTCCTGGGTAAACTGGAAAATATGAAATGGAATTGAAGCAGAAGCATACAGGTATAGTTAAGGGTTTACGTTTTCATGGCCTGTTTTCAAAGCTTCCCTCCCTCCCTCCTCTTTCTTGGTTCTCCTTTTGAGTTTTTCCCATTTCTAATGTGAAAGTTTGTTTAGGTTAAAGGAGTAAGATTGGCATGCCATGGTTATCATGTGCTTGACCGTCCACCTTTTTCTTTTGCAGGGACTATGTATCCTATTGGCAATGCTCCTTAAAGCTCTTGGGCCGCATCAATATTATGAGAGTGACGATGATATTGATCCTGCGAGGGTTCCACTCCTGAAGAATGCTGTTCACCCACCTTATGTTATTGGCAGCCCTGCTTATGGATCCCATGGTAATGCCTGAAATATGAGAATTAAGTGTATGGTAAAAATTATGTGCTTAAACCTGGGATTGAGAGCTGTTTGCTTAGCGTCACGGGGTCGACTGTTGAGTTACTGATGTAAAGAATGAGGTATCAAGTTTTGCGAATCAAGCTCATGTTGGGTTTGGAAGGGTATACCTTGGCTGCTCATTTGGGTGGTGCTTTGCATCCAAATCTCCTCATTACTAAAATATATTTCTGTGTTTCAAAATAAAAGTAAATAAGTAAAAGAATAAATACAAAATTTAGGACCCGACTTTGGGTTTAATGTGCAATATAGAAACTCTAATTTTGTATAATTAAGAAAATAATGTTACCATAAAGAAATGTGCCGATAGTAAACCGTCTATGTCCTTATTACATGTGACATTACATGACAAATTGAACTATGGGTATGCTTGGTTCCTGAAATAAGCATGAATGGAATAAAATAATTAGTGTGTGATTAAAATAAAATAAGGTAAAAATAAAATGAATTAGTTATTATGTAATTTGGTACAGTAAAGGGAATAGGAATAGGAATTGCTATTATGATTTATTGCAATGTTTAGTTGGTAAAAAAAATTTTCGAATAAGAAAAGGATAGATGATAAAAAAATAAAAATATTTTTTATTATATTAGTATTTATTTTCAACAAAATAATGCATTGTATTACTTTCATTAAAATTATACATTTTATATATTATTTTGATGCAAAGTTCGCCTTGGTACAGACGAAAAGGAAAGAGAAATTTTTTGATGTCTCAGTTTTCGCGTGAACATAAATCTTATATTGTCGAAATAATGCTCCTAGCAAGTAGAGTTATAAAGTCTCACATCGAAGAAAAACTTTTAACGAAAGAGTAAGGGTAGATGTTATGATCCTAGAGAGGGGAGTTATGAATCTCACATTGGTTATATACTAAAGCGATATTAAGCATATAAGAGTTTACACTATCTTTAACCTGTGAGGCGTTTTTTGTGAGATCAAATCGTGAGGTCAACTATCTAAACATAGATAATACCTCATAGGGGTTAGTGTGGATCGAGGTAATTAGTATCAGAGTGGATTCTAAGTACTAGCAATATGACAAAACTGTGTGACAAAACCATGAGGTCAACTAGTAAAAATAGATAATACCTTATAAGAGTCAGTGTGGATTGAGACAATTAGTATTAGAGTGGACTCTAAGTATTGGTAATATGCCATTAAGGATAGTGAATCCTTGTTGAAGATGCCATTAAAGACAATGAACTTTTGTTGAAGTGAGGCATATAAGGATTCACATGGGTCAAAACAGGCAATATCTCGTAAAGGGTCAAAACAAGCAATATCTCATAAGGGTTGATGTGAACCGTGAGAAAGACTTATAGAAACTTATTTAAATAATATTTTTTTTCAAACAATATTTTTTATGTATAATATTTGATGAAAAGAAAATTCACTAAAGAAGAAGTTTTCCCCGTTATGCAAAATGTTATGCACCCTTTAATAATTAATATTTGATGAAAAGAAAACTCACTAAAGAATAAGTTTTCCCCATTATGTAAAATGTTATGCACCTTTTAATAATTTTGGTAAATTCAATGGAGAGAGTTGCAAGCCCAAGGCATTAAATAAAGAACAAAAAATAGGTCAACAGCAAACTAAGCCTAGAACATTATACAATAAACAAAAAAGAGGGCACTTGAGCATATTTAGTTCAACCTATTTTCCTTTACATCAAATTTGTACATGATCACAGGCAGAGTTGGACAAGTGGATGGTGGATGAGAGCAGCACAGCTAGAAAGGTGGACGAGAGAGAAGTGATAGTGACTAGCGGAGTTGGAAACAGTGGAAGAGAACAATGTGGCGGGAAGAGAAGGAGGGAGAAGAGAAAGAGAGAGAAAATATGATTTTATATAGGTAAGGTTGTAATTTTCTAAACTTATGAGAGGTAATTTTGTCTTAATGATTTTGAAAATTATTCTATCAAACATGGAATAGTTAATACCAAGAGAGTTGGATTTAATTAAAGATGACTTTTTACCAATTTTGAGGATTGGGTAAAAGTTAAGAATTGTTATCTTTTACCAAATTGCCAACCAAACAAGGGGAGCAAATGGTAGCTAGGAATAAAGAGGAACAAACATGTTGTATATGTATGATGGAATAACTTTCTAATGTATAATTGATGAAAATTTCATGGTTCCTTTTAGATGGTCACATCTTTTCCCATTTCAATGAAGGTCTATTATTTTTAATGACATATTATTAATATTTCAGAGTTGATTTTGATAATAAATATCTTTCGCTTTAAACTATTGGGTCTCAAAATTTTATCTTACAAAAAATATTTTATAAATTAAAAATAGTGTGAATATTTAAGATACTTAATCATATTTTAATACAACATCAAGGGGAGATTCACAATTCCCTCAACCCTCAACTGCAACCGTAAAGAATTAAATATATTCAAGGTAAGCAACAATTCTCAAACTAGTGAGCACTACCCTTTCTAACATGGCCGATTTCCCTTCTTTCGCTATCAGTTAGGCTGTTCTTTGATGCAAAGGCCTTGAAGCTATTCATCTCATTGCCCACTTCAAGTTGGTAATTTGTTCTACATCTTGTGTATGGAAGAGGGCTTGCAAGGCATTCTCTCTATTTTTTTGTTGGCGATTATAAAATAAACTAAAGAGTAAAAGACAGGGCAAAAAATGTGACAATGAACTCTCGTCGAAATGAAAGGCAGCTTACCTTAGGGTAGAGGAAATTACTTTAGAATGGGTGAGGTGTGGTTCCAATTTTGGATTCTGATAAGTCGAGTTCGGTTTAAAAAGCACAGGCAACTGATTCATTTAAAAAAAGTTAAGAGCATACATTGATCTAATCAAGTCTGTTAACTAGGTGAAGATTGAATCAGAAATCATGTCAGTAAATCTGTTGCTTTCAGGATTGGAGAATCACAGCTTCTTTTACAGGAATCCCTTTACATATCATCTAAAATGGCATGTGCTAAACAACTTAATGCAAAATCAAACATAGCCAAAGCACCCTAGCATGGATTTATAAATTTTTCATACAGCTCGTAAAGAGACTTTACAACTACCAGATACTGTACCTTACTAGAGAAGCTACAGAAAACATGACAACAAAGGTAAGATCTTATAAAGTAATTTGAGGCAATGCTTTACTCGAGCTTTTCCCTTCTCTCCCCTCCATGGATGTTAGCCTTTCTTAAAGCTTGATTCAGGCACTCATTCATGCTTTATTCTGGAATATTTATAAGTATATAATAGTAGTTAATTGAGGAGCAATAGCGCTTAAATGTATGTGCATTAAAATAATGAAGGCCAGTTTGTGCTGTAAGCTGAATGGATTCACGAGGTATCTTCTTCAACGGTAGCTGCTTTAACTACCAAATAATCATTCTTTATTAAAGCATAATTAAAATTTATTCTGTCATTAACTTTTTTATAAGTCATCGTGCATGTTTATGTTGTAAAATATTTGTTAATTAACAGGTTTACTGCACTTTTTGCCACATGCCTTCATTACAAAGTACGAAAATTTGGGTTTAAACCTTTGAACCCATCATGGACAAGTGAAGCTAGCTAGCTGATGATGGAGCGTTAACAACGCCATATTTTCTGACCACGGTTTTCTCTCATCTGCTCTTTTTGTGTACAGCATTCCATAAGAAATTTCTTCTGAGATGGTCAAAGAATGCTTTTCATTTCTTTTCTTCTTTTTTTTTGTAAATTTCTCTTTAATAAAGATTTATTCAGATCTTCTTTTGAGAGCACTTGCTCTTTATTTAATTATTTGGGTGCAAATTGCTTTTAAGTCTTCACATTGCAGCATTAAACAACGATTATCAGTGACTTTTAGAATATCTTATCATTGGAATTTAGGCACCATCACAGGCAGCATTATGTATCAATATAAAAAAATAAAAGATATACTCTGATTGCTTGATTGAGTTTGACAATGAGCATGACATTCGAAAACTCCAGGTGGAGTCAATCACTGTTTATTAAATCGTGTTTCGCGTGAGCTTAGGGAAATTACTATTGTAGCTGCAATTCAATCATTCAACGAAATTTATATTTGTAAAAGAAATGGAAAAAATTGATGTTCATCCAATTCTGTGTAGAAGAAAACAAGCATTCGGAAATTTTTTCTTTGTCCATCTCTGTTTTATTTGTCAGGTTCACATTAATCTTCAATTAGAAGGGTTTTTTTTCCTTTGAATATAGCATATACCCATTTGGAAATACTTTGCAAATTTGTCAGGGCAATCACAAAAAATTAGTATGCTAATGTTGAAAATCAAGTATATCAGAATTAATATATATATATATATATATATATTCTGGCAAAATAGAATAGTAGAACTAGAGTTGAAAATGTGCGAACAGAGCAGAGTCTGCAGACGATCGTTGTGAATAAGACGTACGCGGGCAGGTGGTCACAACTCACATGCAATGTCCATGCTTGCAGACAAAGAAGAATTTTTATGCAAATCCTCTTTTGAAATTTGATGACATTTTCTTTTGTACCTATTTATGTTTGAGAAATGTGTGGAGTAATTCCTCCCCCTTGAAATTTGTGGAGATTTTTCTCTGCCTGAATTGTTGGGTCTTGGATCAGCCCCCCAAACAAACCCATCATTGCAAAAAAAATAAAGAAACTTACAAACAAAAGAGCAAAACTTTTTAAACTCGTCAGAGACTGGAAGCTGCTTTTTCCAACAAATGAAATTTGCTCGATCCACTAAATTACATGTAACTTCGGTGGAGGGAGCAATATCATTAGTGGCAATAATATTGCCAAACCCTTGACAACTTAAAAAAATGGAGAGGCAATAGCATAATTAGGATTTTGGAATCAGAATTGATCTGATTTCAAATCTTTGATTCATCCACAATTTTAATTAGAATTCAGTTTGAAAAAGAATCCACAGCATTCCCATTTACAGGTTTGTCTCTACGTACATGGACTGGTTAAGATATGAGTCAGAGTCATGTTACAGTAAGTAACAGATGGCGGGCTCACATCGTTAGTTTTGTTTACAAACAAATTAAATATGATTCATTTGTTTGGTGTATCCCCCCATGATGAATTGAGTGGTCCACTTGTGGAACAGATGAGGGTATTATTGCACAAAGGCTACACAGTGTGTTTTGCCTGATCGATAGGGCCACCAATAATTAACACTTGGGCTTGCCCTCTCAACTCACCAAGTACATCTCTGCTTTGATATACAAATTTATTTCTTCTCTTAGATAAAAGGGGAATATATATATATGTATGTATGTATGTATATATTTCTTTTTTGTTTGCGAAGGGTCTCTTTTAAAAAAGATATATTGTCACATGGGTTTGGCCTTCCTATCTCGCTAGTGTGTGTGCAGGATCAGAATCTCTATGGATTCTTTGCTTGAGGGCATGTTTGGAGAATAAACAGTTACTGCACAATTATGGATTGAAATAACAGAAAATGGATCTCATCCCGCTGCTCACCAATTTGCCCCAAGATAATTATGTTGTCCTTGTAAGCAAAAAATGCATTTCATTTCATCTTTGATGAGAGGACAATGATAGGTATCTTTTTCCTTCTTTCCTTTTGTTCTGTCTTGTAATCACACTACGTTCTGAGTCACATCCTTCTTTTTCTTTAATCCCTTTATTACATAGCGCAAACAGAATTCAAATTTGTTTTATAATCATTAAAACTTTTATTTATCCAAAGGAGCATGAAAACTGAAAACCTTCTATATACGAACTAAGAAACCATAAATAATTATGAGGAAAACAATAGACAAGATGCAAAAAGACAACAATGTCAAATTAAAACTATATCCTTCCCATCCCAACTAATAGACTTCAATTTTAAATAAGTAATATATGACACTAGTATTAACAAAATTGTGATACCCAACATCCCACATTTGATGTGAATCTGATTGTTAAGACCTATATAACAATCTAAGTCCATCACTACTAGTAACTTGAACTTAAGCTTTTGAGGGCCACGTGGTTTAGGCTCAAAAAGCTGCTGGACCAGTAGTTGGACTTGGGTCGTTACAAATGGTATCAGAGCTTGGGTCAGTCCGATGTGAGCTTTCACATTGTTCTGGTAAGATCTTGGTGCTGTGGATGTGATATGTGGCCTTGATGAGTGGGTGGGATTGTGATACCCAACATCCCACATCTGATGTGAATCTGATTATTAAGACCTATATAACAATCCAAGTGTAACTTGAGCTTAAGCTTTTGAAGGCCACGTGGTTTAGACCCAAAAAGCTACTGGGTCAGTGATTGAACTTGAATCGTTTTAGACCCAAAAAGCTACTGGGCCAGTGGTTGGACTTGAATCGTTACAAAAATGATTGGGATATATTTCAGGTTAGAATTTAAGGTTCTTAAATTCAAATTCTATGATGGTTATAATGAGATTTATGAAATAAGAAGAGATTATTTCATATTGTATAGTATAATACTATATGTACAAAAGAATTTTAAATTATCAGTACATCAAAATTGACACAAATTAATCTTTATATAAGTCACGTTAATTAGTTGCATGTGAAATTCATAAAACCACGTAATTTAAAGAAAATGAGTAAAAAAATAACACAATTTTCCATTTGCTACGGTACAATGTGATTACGATCAAATGTCATTCAAACCCCTAAATCCTTAAGCCAAAAAGTTTAGTTGAATCCAAGACATAAATTCATTAATTCTCAAAGAAAAATAGGTCAATAAAATCAGGCTAAACATTTTTCACATTCCAGGACACAACACCAAGAAGAAAACATGTTCCGAGGCAAAACATTGTAGCTTATGGTACAAAGGCAAAGCGATCCATTTTTGGCATGTTGAAACGCCTACACGACATCGTTTTTCCTGCACCAATAACACCCGAACCGCTAACCATCACATGGCCCTATGGAAAAAAACAAACAACAATATTAACGGTCGAATACCCAAATGACCAAAACACCCATCAGGCTCCCTTCCAGGTACGGTCACGCGGAATTAACGCCTTAACCATCGATGGGCCCCCCTCACCCCCAATGGCACGTAAGTAAATGAAGCCAAAACTAGTGGATTCCATAGTCACACAAAAAATAAATTAAAAGAAAAAAAAAAAGGCACCCATAACTTTTCCTCTGCTTCTATATATGTATGCAACTCTGAACACTGTCTTCAGTCTATAATGCTCGATGCAAATTAAAACTGTCAGCAAAACAAGCTAGCTCTATTACCTGCATTTTTCTATCTAGTTTTTCTTTTATTTTTGCTTTCATTTTAATTTGCAACATTCAAGGCTGAAACAAGTGGTGGCGCCGCCAGTTAACACAATGCAGCGCCGCCGCGGTTTCATTGGGGTTGTTGCATTATGTTGCCTAGTGTTGTTGGAGTGTTTGAAGGTGTCTGGTAAGGTTCCAGCTCCGGGAAAAGTTTCTGACCTACATTGGCATCCTGCCACCGCCACTTGGTACGGCAGTCCTGACGGAGACGGTAGCGACGGTAACTGCCCACCACTGGCTTCCATTTCCGTAATGTCACATGTTTTTAGATCTGCAACAGGGTTTTCTTGCATATTATATTAGCTGCTTTACAGTTTTTCTCGAGTCGACTAGTAGAGTTCAGAGTCGACTCCAGCTAATTAATCAGCTTTAAATGTTAAATGTCATGCTCAATTTTGTCTTAATTTTACTTTTCTAAGGTGAATTATCAAGTCAAAGAATCTCGCTTCGATTTTTCGGCCTAGTAATTGAAGTGTCAGGATCTTTATATACAGAATGTTGAGTGAAGTAAGAATTCTTGTGATTTTGTGCAGGAGGGGCATGTGGGTACGGTTCGTTAGTTGACGTGAAGCCACTTAGGGCCAGGGTGGGAGCGGTGAGCCCTGTGCTGTTCAAGAACGGGGAAGGGTGTGGGGCATGCTACAAAGTTAGGTGCCTAGACAAGAGCATATGCTCAAGGAGGGCCGTGACCATCATTGTAACCGACGAGTGCCCTGGAGGGTACTGCGCCAATGGCCGCACCCACTTCGACCTGAGTGGTGCAGCCTTTGGCCGCATGGCTATAAACGGTGAGAGTGCACAGCTCAGGAACCGAGGCGAACTCCCAGTCGTTTATAGAAGGTATGTGGTCTGCCTTGCTCTGTACCATGTTCTTATTCCTTGGTTCCTTCAATGGTCTTTCTTTTTTATTGTCACTTCTGTTTTGTCACTTTTCCTTTCTTTCTTTCTTTCTCGGTTTTATTTTGGGTTTAAGTCCGTTATTGCTTTTACTACTGAGGACTCTAGTAACTTTTTTTTAACCCTAAGTACTACCACGCAACTTGGCTGGAAGGTTTTTTATTTTCTTAATTTTGATGAAAATTGCCATAAGCCCATAGCCCCGTAGCTATGGAGTCGTATCGTATCATATTTTTTGGAAAGAGTTTGCTTCTCTGTGAGGGAATTAAAAGAAAAAAAAAACCAAAGATCCGGATAAATAATTACGGCTGTCTCGGTTTCACACGTAAATGGGTAGACCATTGACCGTGCTTTTGACCTTTTACCACTAAAAATTCAAGAACAGGGGCCTAGTCCTGTTTGGGCTTCTGAGGCAAAGAATTCAAGGCCCAACAGTAAATTTGTTGCAGTTTGCCTCAATTCTTTTACCACTTTTGTCTCCAACAGCATTGCTTTCTGACATTAAATATTGTGATTTAAATTATAGGACCCCATGTAAATATCCTGGGAAGAACATTGCCTTCCATGTTAATGAAGGTTCAACTGATTATTGGCTATCTCTTCTGGTGGAATTTGAGGATGGAGATGGAGATGTTGGGTCAATGCATATAAGAGAAGTAAGTGCTATTTTCTTCTGGACGATTTCAACTGTTCATTTGGTTAGAAAAGTTTTACGAAGAAAGTTATTTGATTTCAATACATAAAATCTTTGTGACTTCCATGGCCCAATAAAGGCAAAAGCAGAAAGCAAAAAGCCCTCTTTAGGCTCCACGAAATTCAGATATGACTGACTTTAGGAAAATTCTTAGTGCTACATCAATAAAGTGCAAAGATACTATGCCTTTGCCTGCATCTTCAAAAGCCGGGCACTTTCACATTTACAATGAAAAAAGCTGCCTAAACTTGTTCAAAAGATTAGTATCAAGGTAGTGTCCATACCTCAAAAAAGGTAATGGCAGGATGTTTTAAAATCATTAATTATTATTAACCTTTTTTTAAAAGATAGGCAGTTCCTAATATTATGGATTTGTCTGCTTAATCAGACGTCGTTAACCCAACATATGGACATCTTATTAGAAAACATGGCCCTTTGCTTTGTCTACACAAACAATTAGGCTATTTTAATCAGTAGTAGTAATATTTTTGTGCTTATGGTTTGCCTAATGGCGCCAATGTGCAAAGTGCTGAAAAGCACTTTTTCTAGTGTTACTTTTCCTTCCATTGACTACTTAAAACATATTCTTGAATCTTGACTCCAATGCATGTGCTATAGGGGCCAGGCCACGGTCAAAAATGTCCCATCCTTATATTATGTTCAAAATTATTATTATTGTTATTTTTGTCATTTCTTTTCTTTTTCCTTCAAACCCATGAGGCAAAAGAATATCGTTTGGAAATTGTGACATTAGCAGGTGAGTTGCTTTCCATTCGCACTATCTGATTAGGGTATCCACAAGCTATGGACAATAACCAAGTCTCAGCCACTTTTTGTTCTTACCTTTTAACCCATTTTTTCCCAAGTTTGAAGGTGAAAAAACACTTGCAAAAGTTCAAAGACTCGAAATCCACAAAACTAGATTGAGAGATAAACAAGGTTACGTTCATATACTAAATTGCAAAGACTAATGTATTTTTTGACATTTGGATGTTGGCAGGCAAATTCCAATGAGTGGTTAGAGATGAATCATCTATGGGGAGCAAATTGGTGCATAATTAGGGGACCCTTGAAAGGACCATTCTCGGTGAAACTAACAACGCTATCAACAGGAAGAGCGCTCTCTGCAAGGGATGTCATTCCAAGAAATTGGTCTCCAAAAGCAACTTACACCTCTCGCCTTAACTTCTTCTAATTAACTGTGGAAAGTAACACCAATTGGTTCCTTGCACCCTAGTCCCCATGACACAAAAAGTATTCGTTGTCCCCCTCCTTTTTTTAAAAAAAAAGAAAAGGTAATCGTTGGACAGCATAATAGCATCCAAGGGGTCTTTCCTTTTCTGTTTTCCCTTTCTTTTTTTGTTCAATAGTTCTCTCTACTTTTGTAGTGTGCAAGTGGTTGTAGGTGTAGCCCTCTCCAAAGGAGAGAGTGCGTTTAGTATCGTTACTGCCATTCCTGTTTGAATATAAGTTTGCGGCCCAATGGATTTTAATGAAATTTGGAGCATTGAATGTAATAGTACTAGTGTTTATTGTGTGTCAATTTGTGCAAGAACTTATCTTGCCTCTCCCAGGATCTTTATTCAAAATCTTGCATACTTCAATCCGATTGAAGTTCAAATTTTTGTGGCTAAGAATATAAGATGGTGAGCACGTTATTTTAATCAGCAAGATTATGAAAATAAGTAATGAGATTCGGTAACAAACTAAAATTTTGACATAAGAATATCTCGAAGAGATCTTGGAAGATCTGTATGCATAATATTCATAATAATTATCAACTTAATTATTACAATATTTTTGAAACATAGTATCATAGTAAAGTTATCTATTTTGTACATATTCTTATCGGAAACACCATCTTGGTATTATTTAAGTCAGATCTAACTTTCACAAAAAATTACCACCAATCAACATCACAATCACTATACCACCAGAAATCTTGGTATTCGCTATTTACATTGTTTTGAGTTGTGATGAATCCAGGTTACTTTTGGAGTACCGCACCGCACCCTGTCTCTTTTTAATCTGTACATCAGACGTCGCATAGGTCTTCACTCTTCACGCGCCCATGTGCTTGCTATGTGTCGACGTCATCCGCCATGCCATCCTGCCTAGTCCGCAAGGGTACTTGTGCGTTGATTCACACTATTTAGTCACATGCAAAGTGTTCCAATGTCGTAGCTCTAGCCCTAGCAAAGCAGCTACTGAGTGCTGACAAGAGGGTATGTCACCACCACACACGTGGAGCGTATCCCGTCTGAATCCTCATCGAAAGACCCTTGTCATTGTAAACTTAAAAGAAGAAAAATAAAAAGGGCGTCTTATTTCCCTCTAAGCCTAAGGTCTTTATTGTCACGTGGGAGACCACATGTTTGATGTGGATAGGGTTAATAATAGATCATAGCAACAACATCTCCTTTGCAAATTCTAAATATATATATATAAGAATGTTTTCCCTTATAATGTTGAGGGGAAATTCTAATCCGCTCTTTTAAACTGGTGTTGTGATCAATCTAACATATTGCCAACAAAAATTAGAGATATTGAATGCAAGTGGCAGTTTAAGTTTGATAAAATAAGAGGTAGACTATATGGAAACTAAAGCAATGGCCAACTATACTCATGATCTAATCTTTCAATTTTTGTTTTGGTACATTTTACTCTTTTTTAACTTTTATTTTGATCGTTATATTGCATAGTTAATCTTGATCGTTGCTAAACAGGTTGGAGATATAGGAATAAATAAAGGGATGATCGGCAACCTCCAGGATTTGGATTGATGGTGTTTATTTTAGCATTATATTGAAGACAGTTGGCAACTATGTCCTTTCTCTTGAAGAATAAACAAATAGAAAACGTTAGTGATAGTAAAAGCAAAAACAAGAGGAAATTGTGAGAAATGGACGTCAGAGTAACCGCACTTCAAAAATGACCCTATATATAATTTTAACTGTTTGTAGATAATTTTTGGGTCGACTTGACAAGAATACCCTTTAGACCAATTAATCCAAATGAAGGAGGGGCGTCTCGGTCTCTTTCTCCTCTCCCGCCATTCAGATTAAAATTTCAAAATTAAATCTCGATTTAGCTATCCCTCCGTCCAGCTTTCCAAGGCCATTGGGGTATATATCTCACCGTCTAGCTATCGCCATTGAGGTCTATATCGCCAGCGAACTTTCTGAGGTTCCCAAAGTGCGGAGATGGAATCAAGGTATGTGTTATGGCTTCTTGGTTTTATTTATGGTTATTCATAGAACGCAATAGCTGATGGGTAAATTGTATGAGTTTCGAAACTGAAATCTGGCTAGCAGTAGCGAAAATCAATCAGTTTATAGCTGATGCGTGAATATTTGTTAGGCATCGTGTCACTGGATATTAGGGTGTGTGATTGGATATTAGGAATCTTAACTTGTTTAATGGGTAAATTATATGAGTCTGGAAACCTAAATTTGACTGTGAGTAGCGAAATCAATCAGTTTATAGCCGATGCGGGAATAGTTGTTATGTATTGTGTCACTGGATATTAGGGTCTATGACTGGATTCTGAATATCAGTAATCGTAACCTGCTTATTTGGCATTGGGTGCCTGAATATAACGTGACTGAATATTTGTTGAGCATTTCGTGACTTGTCTGTACGCATTACGTTACTGAATAATGCATGGTTGGATATTACGTAATACTCAGTCACATAATGGCTACAAACAAGTCACGTAATGCTCAACAAATATTCAGTCACGTTATATTCAGGCACCTAATGCCATATATCAACATAACCAGTCACGTAGTGAAGTCACCTAATACATAACAGGTCACGCTATATGGAATACACCAGCCACGGAAACCCTGAAAACTAGTGTCCAAAGGCCTCAAAAGGCAAAATTAGAGATAAATTGCAAAAGGCAGTCACGCAATGGCACTCTCGCAGTACCTAATAATAAGTCACTCGATGCCTAATATGCACCCACGTTATGCCAACATAACCATCAACCGATCTACGTACTGTCCCAACGTCCCGCAATACATAATAATAGGTAACCATATACATACAATCTACTCACGCAATGTCTTGCATGAAGATTTGCATTGCACAATTCACGCAGCGCGTATAACCCAGTCTCACAATGGCTAATAATACTTCACGCAATGCCTAACATCCACTCACGCAGTTATTATGCATAATACTATAACTTAAACGAATATAAGACATAACCATCAGAAAATATATGCTCAAAGAAAATTTCATAAAATTTCATTAATATTAAGATTCTCCGAAATACAAGAGAAAGGAAATGATGCAAAACACTTTATTTTTTTCCATCGTCTCCTTCTCCTTCCTCTCACTGTATTTCCTCTTTCTTCCTTCTGTACTCCTTCCGCCCTCTGCCTGTACTCCTTCATTGCTCTCTCTGTACTCCATCTTCATCACCCTAACTGCGTGAGGGAAACAGAGGGAGTATAGGAAGAGAACGAGGGTATACAGGTGCAGGGCGGAATGATGTTGCCCCTTCGCCAATATCCTGGGTTAGATCCGCGGAAGCCTTTAGACTTTCTAAATTATCCTAGATTGTTTAAGATAATTGATTAAAATGCTTACTGGTTCCCTGTATTTATAGGCATGAATGATGACTCTCCGTCTTCTACACCCATATCCCCATATAAGTGCACTTAATGGGGGCGGCACTTGTTCGGCCTAGCGTTTCATCTCCTCATCTGTATCTACCTCTTAAAACCAAAAGCCAAGCCAAACATCATAACAGGCCGAACAGGTACAGCCCCCCCAATGCAGCCCTCCATAATTGCACTTATACGAGGATATGTGTGTGGCAAAC
This sequence comes from Theobroma grandiflorum, assembly GCA_036013995.1. Classification (NCBI taxonomy): domain Eukaryota; kingdom Viridiplantae; phylum Streptophyta; class Magnoliopsida; order Malvales; family Malvaceae; genus Theobroma; species Theobroma grandiflorum. Next base: position 40,028,313 of record CP142127.1, read on the forward strand.
GAAGAGTCAGCATTGATGCCTATAAATAAAGGGAACCAGTAACCATTTGAGTCAAATTCAAATGCGTGATTGGTTTTTTTATATATAGCGTGACTTGTTTTTGTATATAGCGTGACATGTTGTAATGCGTGACTGACTTGTGAAATTTATCTCGTTTTGATGCTTTTGGTCACGAGTATTTGGCATTGCGTGATTGGTTTTTATATATAGCGTGACTGGTTTTTGTATATAGCGTGACCAAAAGTAATGCGTGACTGACTTGTGCAATTTATCTCGTTTTAATGCTTTTGGTCACGAGTTTTTATATATAGCGTGACTGGTTTTTATATATAGCGTGACTGGTTTTTATATATAGCGTGACCAAAAGTAATGCGTGACTGACTTGTGCAATTTATCTCGTTTTGATGCTTTTGGTCACAAGTATTTGGGCATTGCGTGATTGATTTTTTTATATATAGCGTGACTGGTTTTTATGTATAGCGTGACATGTTGTAATGCGTGACTGACTTGTGCAATTTATCTAGTTTTGATGCTTTTGGTCACGAGTATTTGGGCATAGCGTGATTGGTTTTTTATATATAGCGTGACTAGTTTTTATATATAACGTGACATGCTGTATTGCGTGACTGACTTGTGCAATGCACATCTTGTAACGAGGTTTATGTTAACTGGTTTTTAGGCGTGGCATGAATGTGTATTATACATTGCAACACTTATTTTGTTAAATTTCATCCGTCGACCAAATGTGACTTAGGTATTGCATAAGTTGTTTTTTTTTTTTGCATTCTTGGGAACTTATGTTTAAAAAAAATTGACTGATTGTGACAATTATTTTTTGACAAATTTCAGCAGCGTGCCAAATGTGAAGGTTATGATTACATACGGTGGTCAGTGGGTCGATGACATTTACAAGGGTGGTGATACACGAGTTAGGGTTGTTGGGAGTGATTTGTCATTATCAGGCCTAGTGAAGCTGGTTGAAGAAGTTGTTGGGGTCGACGCACAGAAGAATGAAATTGATCTACATGCATCGCTGAAACATGCTGCAGGGGTTTCCCGCATAGTTATCAGGGATGATGAAGATGTAGCAAGTATTATGCGAGATGAGAGGGCAGTTGCTGTGTTTGTGACAGTTAAGGCAGGAAAGGGAAACGATATTCGACATGAACATGGTATCCAACATAGTCATCGCCTACAACAGAATGGTAATTATTCTGACATACCACAGCATGCATTTCCTAACATACAACCATGGCAATCACGTTTGACGTATCGTCAAGAGTTTGAACAGGCCGGGACACACCTGAGGTGTCTGCAAATGATGTCTGCACAATTCCGATCAGAATGTGCATCGAATGAATTTCATGGTACACTGCAACAAACAAATCTATCAAATGGAAATTCAGTTGGTCAATCGCCGTTCGTAAAGGACACTGTGATGGTTGTGAGCGATGTCGATGCATCTGATGAGATTGAAGATGATGTTGAAGAGGATGACATGGCGGATACGCATGATGACTTGCACGATGCATGTTCAGATGATGACGGGGTGAGCACATTGACCTCCCTGCTTTCAATCGTGCAGATGGCAGCACAGGACATGCCACAACTGTTGTGTTAGAAGATGTGCAGTTCGAAGACGATGCCACAACTGTTGCGTTAGAAGGGGTTCAGTTCGAAGACCATGCCACAACTGTTGCGTTAGAGGATGTTGAGGGTGCCGAGCCTATTAACGACGACACCATCGCCCAAAGGAACGACATTCGTTCGCCAGTGGACAGTGATGAAGAGAGGGTAAATACAGGGATATCTCGTCAATGGGTCGTTCTCGTGGTAGATATGATATCCTTCCAAACAGTTGCGACAGAGGAATCTGGAGCACACGTCGACCACTTATATCGCAGACAAGTGTTTCGATCGAAGTCTGATTTGAAACATGTTTTGAGCATGTTGGCAATAAAAGAGCATTTTGAGATAAGAGTTAAAAAGTCATGCCACGCTCGTTTTGAGGTGGGTTGTAAGGAGAAGGCATGCAAGTTTGCTTTGCATGCAATGAAGTTACCTGAGGGAGATTACTGGCAAATTCAGAGGTTGCATAAAGTACACACGTGTACTGTTGATGTTTTGCAATGTGGATACCGAACTGCGAGCGCGAGGGTTATTGGTGAGCTTATCTCGACCAGGCTGTAAGGAAATTATGTTACCCTATTAAGACCTAAGGAAATAATGGAAGAGATGAATCGCACGTGGGGATTGCAATGCCTTTATGGAAAGGCATGGCAAGCGAAGCAGTATGCTGAAAATCTTGTGTTCGGTCCCCCGGAAGAGTCATTCCAACTCATCCCTTCATATTTCCACATGTTGGAACGTGAAAACCCCGGTACGCTCACGAGTGTCGCTACAAATCGAGAACGCCGGTTCAAATATTGCTTCTGGGCGTACGGGTCATGTATCCAGGGGTTTCGTTCTGTAATGCGGCCTGTACTTGCTATCGATGCCACACATCTAAAAGGTAGATTCAAGGGTATTTTGTTTGTTGCGGTTTGCAAAGATGCGAACGAGCAGATATATCCAGTTGCATTCGGCGTTGGCGATGTCGAGGGCGAAGAGTCTTGGTCGTGGTTTCTTAACCAATTGCGTCGTGCAATTGGTTGTGCCGAAAACCACATGTTAATTTCTGACCAGCATCTTGCGATTAAGAAGGCAGTTGAGAATGTGTACAACGCCGCGCATCACGGTCTATGCAGTTACCACTTAGGGAAAAACATTAAAAACCTGTTCAAGCGTACCGATGTTAATACCATCTTCACATTGGCTGCAAACTGCTATAGGCTGTCCGATTTTACCAGACACATGACTGAGCTGGAACAGATTTGCAAACCTGCTTATGACCACCTGATGAGAATAGGACCTGATAGATGGGCACGTGCACGGTCACCGGCAAGGCGATACAAGCTGATGACATCCAACATTACGGAGTGTATTAACTACTGCCTCAGGCATGCAAGGAAAATGCCAATAACCGTCTTGCTCGAGTGCATCAAAGGCATGTTCCAACGTTGGTTCCATGACCGGCACAACGAGGCATTGAATATGACCACGCCACTCAGCCCTTGGGCTACCGATCTGTTGAACAAACGGTTGAATGCAGCATGTCATTTCTCCATCCAACCAATCGATCTGGTGGAGTTCCAAGTTATAGGCGAGAATACGGACGCAGTCGTCAACCTATGCACGAAGACTTGTTCATGTGGTGAGTTTCAGAGTGATCTACTCCCCTGCACGCATGCAATGGCCGCAATAAGGTGTGAATAATCATGTTTTCTTTTCTTAGTTAGGGTATTGCTCATTGAATTTTTTACATGTTTACATTGTTCCCCAACTGAGATTTCATTGCCTTCGCAGTAAGTGCAATCGTTCACCCATTGAATTCTGCTCGCACTATTACACGACTAGCTCTTGGGTGGAGGCATATTCAGTTCCCATTCGCTCAGTTGGTCATCCCAGTGAATGGGACGTCCCCCATGAGGTTAAAGAAATCGTCGTTCTGCCACCAACATGTCAAGGTCAAGCAGGGAGACCTAGGAGGAAAAGGATACCATTGGTTGGGGAAGGCATTCGCCGACGTAGATGTTCACAATGTAAGAGCTATGGTCATAATAGACAAAATTGCCGGACGTCGTTTACAAGTCCATCCACACCCGGGGAAACATCATATGCTCATCCCCCGGATTGACGACGACGACGACGGAAGGCATGTTCAATATGCAGACAACCCGGGCACACACGAAACACCTGTCCATTGCCTTTAACAAACAGTGATAACGTTACAGATGTTGTACCTGAAGATTGTGGAACTTCACACCTCAGTTGTTAGGGTTTCGTTCGAACCGGTTCGAAATGGCCAAACATTTCCATTGAATAATGATATTTGAATTTGAGTTTGCCAGAGTCTGGAGGTGATAAGATGATACTGTCGGATCATCAAATGCCTTGTACTCCGTCATAATTGATGATAATTTCTGTCTCTTTGTAAACAATCAAATTCTTATTTGAAATATACCAATAATACTCATAATTGATGATAATTTCTGTCTCTTTGTAAATAATCAAATTCTTATTTGAAATATACCAATAATACTCATAATTATAATTACATTTGAAATAGAGCATGCAGTCAGAAAAGCCATCATGATGGTGGTGCGAATTGAGAGCGAACTAGATCCTCCAACTGTTGTTGGCGCTGCAACAGCTCACGATTCTGCCCCTCCAACAATTCTAGTCAGGCATTCAACCTTGCATTCATTGTTTCCATAAATGAAAGGAGACGAGCGAATGCTGGATCAACATCGATTGGCTCGTTCCTAACCCATGTGTTGTTCCTGAACTCAAAACCTAGCTGTTTAATACTGTGCTCATTGATGTGATCGAACAAAGCATGGTTTATTGGCGGATCACAACGGCTGTCGACATTGAAGTAGTCTATTATCTCACTGATCAACATGCCGTAATGCAGGTTTCTGTTGAGACCGTCAATTGTCAGGAGCATGTCATCCATTATAAATTTAGTAAGGTCGATACGGCGGGACAATTTGATATTATTTAAGAACCAGAGCCCCTCTGTCCTGATATTCACATACATCGCTTGGCGAGGACGGATAGTGTGAGCGATGATGAGATGCAACACTTGATCAAAGAAAGACATCCTTGTCCAATTAGGACTTTCACTCTGTCTTGAAGGAGGGCGGATAAATGCGGACACAAGGTTCCCACCGTCACTGACACGTCACAGATCTGATTGCATCGAAGTCAGGTGAAAGACACGTTCTATCAATTTACGCGTAACAACGATACGTTGTCCCATGACGTGAGTGACAAACGAATCGTCATGGTGCACAGCCCTAGATGTTTCCGACTCAGCATATTTTTGTCTTGCATTGAAGTAAAAAATTCGGACCAAATTCTCGTAGTATGGCCTCTTCAGTTGTAAGTATCGTGTCCATCCTAAATTTTCAAAGTTCGCAATGTATGGGATATCGATTGACCTTAAATAATCAAAGTCAATTATACGCCCGGGCATTACCTTTCTTTTGGCCCATTTGGCATTGAATTTCGCAGCGTGCGACGGATGAGTGAAATTTTGTATAAAGAAACTGACAGCCGATCCGGACGATGTTTCCGCATCACCAGCGCTGCCTTCACCACTGCTTGACGGATAGGTGCGTTTGCTTCTGTGACTCATCTTAGATATATCCGAAGTTAGGATATTTGGAACTTGAAAAAACAACTCTAATGCGGTTCCAATAACCGAACAACTCGATATCAACTAATAATATCAATTGACGATTCCATTCTAACCACACACGCGATATTATACATTACTGACGCGATTAGGGATCAACTAGTCACGCAGCTCCATGACAACCACTAACGTAACTCCAGTTTTCCAGTCACGCGATTCCCATGACAAGTGACGTGATCGCAGATCACTGATGCGATATGGATCAACTAGTCATGCAGCTCCACGACAACCACTAACGCAACTCCAGTTTTCCAGTCACGCGATTCCCATGACAAGTGACGCGACTGCAGATCACTGACGCGATATGGATCAACTAGTCACGCAGCTTCATGACAACCACTAACGCAACTCCAGTTTTCCAGTTACGCGATTCCCATGACAAGTGACGCGACCGCAGATCACTGAAGCGATATGGATCAACTAGTCACGCAGCTTCATGACAACCACTAACGCAACTCCAGTTTTCTAGTCACGTGATTCCCACAACAAGTGACACGACCGCAGATCACTGACGCGATATGGATCAACTAGTCACGCAGCTCCATGACAACCACTAACGCAACTCCAGTTTTTCAGTCACGTGATTCCCACAACAAGTGATGCGACCGTAGATCACTGACACGATATGGATCAACTAGTCATGCAGCTCCATGACAACCACTAACGTAACTCAAGTTTTCCAGTCAAGCGATTCCCACAACAAGTAACGCCACTCCATATCAGATATTGTCAGTCAATATCAACTACTGACGCGATGCTAAATCTTAAAGGTTCACGCCATCCATATTTAGTAGTCACGACATCCAAGTCGATTACTTACCCGATTCCATAATAACTACTGTTTCTCAAATACTAACACGAATCAATATAAACTTGGGACTCGATTGTTAGTGCGTTGAGTAACCCAGTTCAATATCAACTGGTTACAACCTTGTGTCACGCAATGCAATTCAACATGTCATATATGCTGTAAACTAAGGGGGGGTTGGCACATGCGGAGGCAATCACGATGCCATGTAAATACTGTAATAGACTAAGACTAAGAGACTTTACGATGCGAATAAGAAACAAAGGAAAGAAGAAACAATGTTGTTCTTATTGCAGCCGTATGCGTATAACAGCAATGAATACATAACTGTTCTTGTTGTTAATTGAAACAATAAAGAATACAAAGAATAATATGTAAATGATAGAACAAAGAATAATATGGACATGATACGGAACAATGTTATTTGCAGATTGAAAAAGAATAAACAAATAAAAAAATTTAATAACCCGAGGTGTTTGCAAAAATCTCTATGGCAAACTTATTTCGAATGCCTTCTATGGTGTTTGCCTTCAGCGCCGGAGGATCCGACTGGATGAACCACTCCAAAAAGGCGATAACCCAATCCCCGCAGCTCACTGAATCTTTCTGTACAGGGGTCTTTGCTCTTAATTTATACCTCATTGGAGTCAAAGGTCGCGTTTGACGACGCGATCTGGTAAAGTACCCCGACTGGTGGCATATAATGGGAAACAATGATGTTAGTGGACTCATCTACTTATCACGCAAGCCAGACTTATGTGCGTCGTCCCGATCGTACGATGTGTCCACTAACATCATAGACCAACTTCGCAAGTTGATGTGCACTACCACCCAGTGTCCGTCAAAATAGCACGGTGCGAGAATTGAGTCAACCTTATCCCAGGCCAAACCCCATGGAGGACTGAAACCCCTTACATAATCCAGCAGATGGCCTGGAATTACCGCCTCACTCGAGTTGAATGCCTTATCGTTGGGGGAAGGCTCCATTTCTTTGCTCAGCCCCAGCAAAATAAGCTGGCAATTATGTTACACACAATAGTTAAATAAATAAAACTAACTAATACACAGACCTTACATTTGAATAATTACAACTCACTAAAATATGATATACGTACATAGAATGTGGTGTCAACGATGCATATTCTGCTCTTGTAGTGTTGTGGATGGTGCTCGCGCGCCCGCTTACACAACACACTGATGCATGCATCAATATGTTGGGTGTCCATCAACTCTGTCGGCGTCTCCAATCGCCGAAAAAAATCAAGGCCCTCCTGTCCTTTGATGCCCAGAATGTTAACCCTGCATATTTTTTTCATAATAACACCAATGTCAAAAGACTATGAAATGAATACACTAGAACCATAAAGATAGAAGGCTTGATCGTTTACCTGGCTTGATCGTTTTTCATGAAGGCCTCATATCTGGCCTTCAATTCGTCCTTCGATTTGCGCTGGATCAACAGTGGGTTAACGTACGGGCTTCGAAGGTATTTGCTGGCTAAGATCACATGTGCATCTTTGGGCTTAGGTTGAGGTGGAGCCTCGGTAAATACAGGTGTGATCTCACCTTGCCATACCATTAATTCTGTGGCCTCTAGTTGAGTTGGGACAGGAGCAGGAGCTTGACGTGAGAAAGTTGTGGCTCCACTAATTGCACGAGAAGGTATGTCATGAGGAAGCTGGGCTGCCTCTGCTGGGGATGGGATAGCCATAGGCTGATGTTCGATTGGGCCAGCAGGAGGTGACATTCGAGCCGATGCAATTGACTGATTTATCGCACCCGCATCCTCGACATCAACCCCAATCCCACTGCCATCTTTCTCGCGCGCACCATCATCTTCACCCATAAATCGAGCTTGAACGATTCAAAAAATCAAACACATTAGAACACTGTATACATCATACATGTTATAACCCATACTGAGAAAAACATAAACGCGCATACCTTAAAATGGTCGATCAGCCGACCAACAATCCGATCCTCCACCCTTTGTATTGACTTCTCGATATGCTGATGCAGTGGCTGGATCTCCAACTGCATTGCCTGCTGGATCTCCAACTGTATTGCTTGCATCTGCATATGCATATCAGTCTTCAAGGACTGTAGGTTTTTCTTCCACTGTGTCCGCATCCGTTGCAGCTCTCGCTTAATGCTCATAGTCTTTTGCGGACGCAGCGGTGGGTTGCGCGCCTCAACAGATGGGGAAACAGCAGAAGCAGGAGGAGGTGCAGCCTGATGGGCAACATGAAGACATGGAGGAAGAGAATCAGGGGCCTCAGCAGCACCGAAATGGGGAGGGACCTCCTCGTCCACGCGGCGTCTCCGCTTAACGCCTCGTGCTGCCTTACTTTTATCTTTGCGGTCCATTATCCTCCTCCTTTGCTGGGGACCGAATTCTGGCCGACCTTTCAACTTCCATAATGGAACGTATTGCTGTCCCTCAGAGATGTTGACCTCAATGTCAGCCCAGTACGCGGTCAACATCTCTTCTGCAGTTGCCTCCAACGTCCTCAGCGCGCACAACTGCACCAAATCATGAATTACCATTAGGTATAACCCTCGATAGCCTATGTCAATCAAAATTAAATTTTATTAAATACAAAAATATGGTTTATTTACTCACCTTCCTTTCTTCCTCCAGATTTGCAATGCTGGCGTAGAAGCCTACAAGCCTTTCGTCACATTGCCATTTTAGCATTCTTGGCCAAACCTGTCCCGACTGGCGCTGCCTTCCAAATAGGCTTCGGATTACAGGAATTGCTTCCAATGCCCAAAACTGCACATCAAACGTAAAATATTTTTTACTCACCTCCTAAATTCTTATGCGAAAAGATTTAACCTCATGAAATCTTATGTGACAAGAATAATGATAAACAGTGTATGGCACACTACCTGAAACGCCCAAATAAATCCGTAGATGTGGTAGCGACTTTTCTCCGCTACTCCTGCAGTAGGAGGTTCGAAGCCCCTCGTCATGTAATCTACGGTCAGACTCCAAACATAAGTGCCCCATGGGAATGCGTTCCACTCCTCGATGTTCTCCACAAGCGACAACAACCATGGAACCACTGATTGTCTGTAGTCTTTACCGAATAAAACATTTTGGGCAATCAAGACGAGGGTCATCTTCGTCGCATCTCCTTCCTGTTGAAACTGGCCTCCCTTGAATGTATCTAAAACTTTTTGAATCTTCACCTCGTTCCCCTCTCCCCAGTAACGCAGGTGAATTTCTCCAGGGACGGCCTCGTATCGATTGACAATAAGGCCCGGTATGGCACCAAACTTAAACCCTATCACGAGGCAGAACTCCCTTTTTGAAAACCGGGCCTTTGTTCTCCCTATGGCGAACCATAGCTCGCCCTCGATGGCGGCCGGTTCATTTATTCTGCGTAGCATTAAGTTGTGCACGAGACTGACGCAGAATAAATTCTTATCAGCTTCGACGTCCATCATGTGCCCAAAGCATGTTCCATTCAACCTCTCCAACTCGTTCACTTTGGACATCATCTCCCGTATCATATGTAGCCGCGGCCACTTGCAGTGGATGTTAATGCCCGCGTTGAACCCCCACTGCTGCCTCGGCACACAAAGCATAGATTCTACATTATCATGCTCTGTTCCTGTGCTGGCCATCTGCAACATACAACAGATCACCTTCCATTTAGTCATGTTAATACCATCATTGTAGATTAACATAAAAACAATAGGCATTTCTCAGAAATAGCCATCCTCATAAGTTAACTCATAAAATAACCCTCTCCATACTTTTAACTGTTTTTAGACAGCCCTGGACCAGCATAATTAATGCAAGTGCCGTGCATGGATTGTTAAGCAAATCAACATATACAAATTAAAGCATTACAATTGATCCATAATAATACATAACGGTTCCAATTTCTTTCATGCAGTGCCATACAGATAAATTTCATGCAGTTATGACATTTGTGCCATTCAATATAAAACAAGTCATGTAATGACTTTTAATTAGTCACGCAATTACGAACATTAATCACGCAACCATCTATACACAAGTGACGCACCGATATAAACCCATCGACCATTCGCGCAATGTAAACCTTATTACAATCACGCACACCCTGACCCCGTGCCATCTACTAATGTTGTCACGCACTGACCTATCAGTATGTCACGCAAAGTTAAAGCCTAATGCAATCACGCAAACCCTGACCCCATGCCATCCACTCGTGCTGTCACGCAATGACCTATCAATATGTCACGCAATGTTAAACCCTAATGCAATCACGCACACCCTTAGTGACCCCATGCCAAAATCCAGTCACACAAAGCAGGTACGTAAGCCATCAGTCACCCTAAATGCCAATTCCTACCAAAGTGTCTGGACGCATACATATGAACCAGTCACGTTACGCCGGTCACCTTTCGACCCCATCAACACCAACAATACCACATTCACCTCGCTATTCAACCATTTCAAACGACAACCAATATCAATATGAACAACCAATATGTATAGGTTTATGCTCAAAAACCTAAACCCTCAACATGAAGAATAACCATTTCGTCACACGGTTCAAAATTTAAAAAAAAATAAAATACTTTCCTTAACTAAAATAAAATAAATATTATACCTTTCTCCTCGTACTGTCAACTTCCTCTCACTGCTGAGTATGTGAAGCACCTTTATGCTGATAACAACCACTCTAAAATGGTCCCACTGCGAAAATGCTCCGAACTTTGACTGCCGACTAAGTATCGACAAATTGCTTTGGAAGAGATGTACGGTCTGTCTCTGAGAACTGAGTGGTGGACCACATATAAACAGACTTTACCTGTTGCAACGTTTCGGGTTGAAGCGCAGACCCAAAAGGATGCGTCGGTTTCATTAAGGACATTTTCGTCCAAATGTGACTTCTTGTGTCTAAAAACACTTAAAATTATGGAGAAGTCCATTCTCAAAAACGCCTTATGGATTCCGCCTATAAAAAAAAAGTCGCCCAAAAACAAACATTCATTCGATTCTTTTTCAGAGTAATGGCTCGCTCAAGAGTCATGTAGCACAGGCAAGGACTTGGATAGATGAATGCAGTACTAAAAAGCGGAAGAAAAGCCTTGCTAGATAACAAAAGGAAGCAATAGAATATCTTCCCTTATATATAGTGCCTACAAATTGCAATTTCAAAATCAAGTTAGGAAGAAAGCTCTCTGCTGCTCACGCTGCAGATTTCAAAACCATCTGCGGGTCTCCGCTCTTATTCTCCATCAGGAATGGTTAAGCCAAGCTTAAAAATAAACCAAAGAAATTATAAACACGAGAAAAGGAAAAAAAAAAAGAAAATTTGTTTGTCATCACTTGGAAGCATCAGCATCAGGTTTAGCTGTTTTATCAGCCTCAGCTGGAGCTGGAGTCTCTGGTTTTGGTTCTTCCGGACCACCGTCAGCAGCGGGATCTTTACCTGGTGAAGCAGGTTTATTTTCAGCAGGAGTACCGGAGTCGGTTGGAGTTGAATTTTTGTCATTCTTGGCATCCTTCCCTTCTTTTGCACCTTTTCCATGTTTCTCCTCTTTTCCCTTCTTGCCATCCTTGCCATCTTTCGGTGGAGGCATCATATGAGGTGGAGGGTTCTGTTTCAGCTTCAAGAAAATTTGCCTCATTCTGGAAAGATCAGTAGGCTTCCCAGGCTTTGGACCTTGAATGACCACAACGGAAGGCTTCTTGTCAGGATCTTTCTTCCCTCTCTTCTTCTCAATATTAGGGACCTCACGAGGAATGAGCTCAGCAATTGCTTTCCAGTAGTGCTCGTGAGCTTCTTTGTGGAACTTTTCTTGGTTAGCCAAGTACAGCTGCATAACAATACAAAACTGATTCAGTTTAGTCTGGTAAAGCAAAGAGAAGAGAAAGGCAGGGAAAGGTTAATGAGTAACAGCATTGCTGATTTCTAAACTTTCTAGTTTCTACCTTCTCTCTTTCTCTGTTATTAGCCTTGTTGGTTTCACGATTTTGATTCCTTTTCTCATAAAAAGATCGCTTGTATTCTTCTGCTTCAGCAATGATCTGATTCCGCATCTCCTTCTCTCTTTTCTCCTTTTCCTCAAGATGGATGGCGTTTAGGCTAAATCAAAGGAATTGAAACGAGTAGAATCAACAGATTTGACATCCCATGATTGGCAAATAAAGAACAATTCGGAAATGAGATTTAATATAATTGTACCACAATTTCCTAAAACCCCAGAACCATCCAAATCACTGAAGTTTTTAGTCACCTAATAAGATATCATACAGTGCACCAGAACATGCAAGTTCCCATTTCTCCTGTGCCTAATATAGAAGCAGAGAATTAAACATCTTTAACATTGGAATAGAATGGTGGAGGAATGGATCTTTGCAGATAATTAAAGAAACAAGTTACATCACGAATTAAACTGCAAAGATGGAAACCCAGGCTTAATTATATCAAGTTTGAAAAGCCATATCAAGGCTGAAAAAGGTAAATGACAAATTCACGTTTCACCTGGAGATCACAAGATTTCAAAAGGATAATTTATTCTCCACCAATTCCATTTATAATTGAGGTTTGTGGTTTTTTGCACTCAGAAGAAAGAAGACTATAGCATAAGCATGGCGTTAATTGCATAATGTGCCAAACATCATGCTTAATCAACTTAAAAATCTAGCTTTACCTTCATATGCATATTAGTCAACTAAATTAAAGCAACGCTACCAGAAGTACGGGATAGTTAAAGACAAAGAAGAAGGGTGGAAGATTTTGCATTATGAAACTATACTCTAAACGCTGACCGATAAAAGGGGCTGAAGAACAGAGTACCAAAGCAATGGGCTTGGCTTATGGGAACTCGCAAAACTTAAAATCCCATGTATGTTATCACATGACCCACAAGAGAAATGCAGTCTTCTCGAATCAAGTGGCAAGGGAAGAATTACCAAAACGCATAGACTTTAAGAAAAAATAAAGAGAGAGAAAGGGAGAGAGGAGTAGGAACATCCATGCATATTAAATGGCAAACTTCTCGTAGTATCATAAGACTTTAAGGAATTCTTATTTGACCTCCCTATAACGCTCATTGTTCCCCGTAACTTCAACTCCAAAGGGAAAAAGTTGATCATTATGAATGTAACCATTGTTCATGTTGCAAACTAGGAAGCTATATATGTTGCCAGCAGCTTTCTCAAATCTTTTTGCTAAAATCAATGAAGACGCTAGCTTCTCAAAACCGTATTCATGTGTTATATATCTACGACTTAGTTAAATCACAAACAAAAGCCATTAATTTAGCATCCCCAAGAGTAAACGCATCTTATGGTTATATCAAATTCCAACTGCTTAGATCCTACATGCAAATGCACGTGCAAAAAAGAGGTATATTCTTCTTTCTGTAAACGTAAGAAATAAACAAACATATGGCCCCAGAGAACAAGGTAAAGAAAACAAACCGGCGCCATTCACGTCGCGCGATGCCTTCCTCTCGCATCTGTTCAGGCGGGGGCAACATCGGCCCATCAGAGGCAAAAATCCCATCATCATCATCATCGCCACCAGCAACATCTCCAACTCCATCCTTCAGAGACGTATCAAAAGGCGTCGAGTAGTCAGTGTCGGTCGCGGGCATCCCGAACCCGTAAACATCCGGAGAATGCGGGTCATTGTTGTTGGTAGTGTCAAAATAATCATTGGTGTCGTGAGCAGGATCATTGGTGAGATCATCGGAAGGGAAAGCATGGGAAGGAGGGAAAGAGGAGGAGTCGTAGCCCATGTAGGCGGCGTCTTCATCGAGAGGGCGAGAGGAGGAATTCATGTGATCTTCTCCTCCGTCATTGCTCATCGGGTCGAAGGACGCCATGTTGAATGGGAGAGATAGAGGGAGCTTTGGTTATGTTGGTGGGTTTCTGTGGGAGTTTGGGGGTATCAGGCATAAGCTATTTTTGCTCGGGATAGATCGTTGCATTCGGATCCAGAGAGGGAAGAGGGAGTTCGTTGGGTTAGGGGTGGATATCAGATACTAGTCATTAGAATGGTTAATCGGTTTGGTAGGATGGCAACCTTAACTTGATAGCAACTCGAATCAAACGTGTCGAGTTCTACCTTAATAACATAAGAAGCTAGTTCGGAGTTGGGACTTAGCATTATACACGAGTATTACACACACTTTCCAAAATGTAATGTATTACTAATGGCTATTGCTCTAGATTCTAATCCAGTACTAATCACTCTAACCAACTACCATATGTTAAAAGGTCATTGTTCTCATCAGCTTAGAAACAAAATATGACTACCTTGAAAGTAGAATTATTGAAGAAAAATATGATTTATGATATTACTAATTCTTTATATTTGTTTAATTCATTTTTGAAATTTATATTCTATTTGAGACAATGCTCTACCTCTCTTCTTTCAATTTTTGAGAATCCTAGACAGGAAAATAGTTGCAGTAAAAATGGGAAAAAAAATGAAAAGACAATATGAATATATAATTTCAAAAATGAAAAATAAAACAAAAGCGGGGATAGTTCAGTTGGGAGAGCATCAGACTGAAGATCTGAAGGTCCGCATTTAATTCATGTTTTAGCTTTTTAATTTTTAGATGGACTTTTTTAACTTTAATTTTTAGCTTTTTAATTTTTAGATGGACTTTTTATCTTCAATTTTCTTTAACTAAATATGGAAATAAGCTTTCAAATTTTATCAAGAAAATCAATTTAATCTCTATTTTTTTTTCCATTCGAATAAGTTCTTAAACTCTTGTTTGGGTCAAATAAGCCTTTCTTCAATTTAGCCTATATCTTTTTATTGTATTCAAATAAGTCCATAAATTCTTATTTTAGATCAAATATGCTTTTCTTTCTAACTGTTGACTAACTTTTGTTAGTTAATGGCATAATTAACAATTTTTTATGCCACATCATCTTCCATATAATATGTTGACATGTCATTTTGATGATGTCAATATCACATGGTAAACGATATGACATAAAAAAATTGTTGACTAAGAATTGGATTTTTTCCTTTAAACCCTTCCAAATGTTTAAAAATTATTGATTAGTGATTTGAAACAAAAAATTAAAAAAAACTAATTACTTCAAACTTCTTGTCATTGTTTCTTAATTGATTACCTTCTTTTTAATTGAAGACATCCTTCCTAACAAAAAAAAAAAACTTAATCCAACTTTTCCAATTAAACTCATTGTTTTTTCTTAATGTTGGAAATTCCTGCAAGGCCCAGCTTCTTTGTAATCGTTTTATTAATAATTAATAAAAATAAATACAGAAGAGAAGGGGATCGAAACCTTACCACCAAAATTACATGAGTCAAGAGAGAAAGAATTCCTAATACACGGATTACCATCTTTGCTATGATTTCTGTTGCAAATGATAAGTAATTTACCTGTGTGCAAGGATCTATGGTAATTTTCAAAAAAATAAAATTACAATAAAGAGAAAAAATAATAAACAGGAGTACTACTCTTTTTCATTTATTTAATTCTAACATATGGTAAACCAAGTTTATCTAATCTCAATATACCTCATAAGGTCCCAAAAGCCTCAGCGAAAACATGAAGATTCTGATGATCATGCCCAAGGTTGGCTAAAAGATCTACCGCTTGATTACCCTCCCAGGGGATATGGGATATTTGATAAGAGAATTGTGTAAGCAGTTTGTTAATAAAGGCCAATACATACCTGGTATCATGCGATCCATGATGACCCTTTTCAGCATTTGAATTACTACCATAGCATCCATCTCAATCCAAACCCTCGAAATACCATAATCTTGGCATAAAATAAGTCCTCTATGTAAGGCTAAATAATTTGGCAAGAATGGAATTTTTGCTCCAAATTTTTTAGAAAACCCAAACACCAATGTCTTTGTATGATCCCGTAAGAGACCTCCACCTACTTCATTCTAAAAATTATGTTCAGAGCTACCATCAACATTTAGTTTAAACTCACCTGTTAATGGTTTTTGCTAAAAGAATATCTTTGGAAGAGGTGAAGAAACCTTCTGAAATTCTAGTCCCCACATTCGAGTAGTTTGTAAATCATCACTTCACTGCCATATCTGAAATTGCCTCCTTTAAAATAGTTGGTTAATAAGTTTCAGAATCTTCCACACTATTCTATTTGAATACATGTCTAGGTTCCTATGTTTCACATCATTTTGTTCAACCCATAGGAACCAAAAAATGAATAGAGGTAATAACTTGTGGATATTCCCTTGCTTGGTATAATCACCTGAGTGTAACCATGCCCAAAAAATATGGAAAACATTCTAGTGGTTAGTAATGTAGATTTGGAAGAATTTTGTAAAATATGACCAAACCTGTGTAGCTATAAGGTCGTTCCAGAAGACATGAAGAAGTGATTCTTCTGAGTGGCAAGATTGACATTTAGAAGCTAAATGGAACCCTTTGGCTTGCAACCTTTTATCCACTAGAATCCAATCATGAAAAAGTCTCCATAGAAAAAAAGAGACAATTAGCGGAATACTTCTATGCTAGATAAAGCTAAAAACAGAATTTACCGAATGCCGTTGTCGAATTAAATCCCAAACAGACTTAGTAGTGAACTGTCCATACAAAGTGGGAACCCAATATGCCATATCCACACTAGTTGCATCAATTGGAATATTCAAGATATCATCAACAATCTCCTTCGGCAAAACATTGAGGAACTTATCCACATCCCATTCAACATTATTAAAGAATTCACAAACTTTTGTCTTAGATAAAGCAAAGGAAGGGAAATGATCTATCAAAGGTTATCACCCATCCAAGAATCATGCCAAAAGAATAACTCACCTTTCCCAATCCTCCACTGCATGTATTGTTTCGTAACCGGACAACAAGCTTGCATCTATTTCTAAGTTTGTGAATCATGGAGTTTCAGTTGAATATACCTTGGAATATGACCAGCACAATATTTAGCATTCATGAATGTTGTTCAAATGTTGTTGCATGTTTGAAATCTCCATCAAAGTTTCATGCTAAAGGCTTCAAACACATCACCCAAGCCTCGGATATATAATCCACCTTCAGATGATGGAAGAGTTATTTTATGCCATGTTGCCCAGTGTCTTTTCCGAGTACCTATCGAACTTCCCCATAAAAAATTATTGAATAATCTTTCAATTTTCTCAATTACACAAATAGGAGGCTTTAGGACCTGAAGCAAATAAATGGACACAGAAGATAATAAATTTCATAATAAGGTAATCCGACCACTTGGGGAGAAGATTTTATTTTCCTCTCCTGTTATACGATCATGTATCTTGGCCACAAAATCATCAAACAACATTACCTTTTTCAACCCTTTGGAGAGAGCTGCCCTTAAGTACGTAGCTGGCAAGCTTTTATGAAAAAACCTAGTAGTCTGAAGGATAATTTGTCTTCTTGAGTTTGCCACATTTCTGTAAGTGATAAAGCAACTTTTTTGATGATTTATTTTTTACCCCGAAAATTCCTCATATTCTTGCAAAAATGATAACATTCTCTTTAAGGTAAACTTTGCACCATTAGTAAATATAATAATATCATTTGCAAATGCCAAGTGGCTTACTTGCATTGAACAGTCAGACAAATAATGGATGGAAGGATATTGGGCAAACAAGGTGTTCAGGCCTTGAGATAAATATTCCGTTGTTAAAAAAAATAATTAAGGGGAGATGGAGTCCCCTTGCTGTAAACCTCTTTCAGATTTAAATTATCCCACTGTATTGCTATTAATCAATAAGGAAAACTAACAGTTGGAGATGCATCAATCAATCATACTAATCCATTGGGAACTAAAACCAAATTGTTGAAGCATAGGATAAAGAAAATTCCAATCAAGTTGGTCATAAGCCTTCATTATAACTAGCTGAAGAACCACATTGCTCCCTCTAGCCTTCTGGTCAATCTTCCTTATTAATTCTTGAGCTAGTAAGATATTATCATTGATCAATCTACTCCCAACAAGGCCACTTTGATTTTTTGTGATAATAGAAGGTAGTACCTTTGGAAGTCTGGTAGCCAATATCTTTGTAATGATTTTGATCAAGACATTACAGATTCTTATTGGCTTATTCACTCCATTTCAAAGCATTATTATTTTTGGGTAGAAAAACAAGTGTCGTGGATGTGATCCCCCTTGGAAGAGCTGCACCTTGAAAAAAATCCACAACTGCATCTAGCAGATCATTTGCAACAATATCCCAACATTGTTAATAAAAGTATGAAGAAAAGCCATCAGGACTAGCAACACTATCTTTGCCAATATTAAACATTGCCTTTTTAAGCTCAACCAAGGAAGGAACTACACATAAATAAACATTGTCAATCTTAGAAATAATGGGAGGAATTAGAGAATCTTGGAACCTGGCCATATAACACGGTTCCTTCTTCATAAGGGAACAAAAGAATTTTACTGTCGAGGTTTTCACTAGTTTCGGGTCCTCCGTCCAACTCCCATATGGATTTTGTATTTTGAATATGTGGCTTTTTATTCTCTTTTTCTTGATTCTCATATGAAAAAACTTGGTGTTTCTATCCCCCTTCATTAACCATTTGACCTTAGATTTTTGTTTCCAAAAAGATTCCTCCATACTAAGAAATTGGTTCAGCTGCGCATAAGTTTTATTCATGGAAGCCCTATTCTCAACTGATTGCTCCTCTTAGAAAAGAATTTCACTCCCTGTCGTTTTTTTTTCAACTAGCTTCAAGTTGTGGAAAATATCTCCAAATTCTGCCTTATTCCACCATTTTAGCTGCTTTTTTAATCTAAGCTGTTTACCCCAAAATGTTATCATACCCGTCCCTTGGATAGGTAGATTCCAGTTCTTCTTAACAAATTTTTTAAAGTCGTGGTGAAGCACCCATGCATGTAGAAACCAAAAAGAAGAAAGAGCCTTAGATTAGGACCTTGAACATGATATTAATAAAGGACAGTGGTCAGAGTCGTCCCTGTTCAAGCGCTAGATTCTAGTTGTATGAAAGAAATCTGCCCACTGATGGTTATAAACCATTCTATCAAAATGCTGAAACATGTGTTTATTGGTCCACATAAAAAGATTTTCGTCAAAGCCACCTTCCATCAATCCACAATTTAATAATGCTGTAGCAAAGTCTTCCATTGAACCTCTATTCAGCAAAGCTCCATATAATCGTTCCTCACGGTGTAAGATTGCATTGAAATCACCCCAACGATCCATGGTGTATGTATATCAACAGACAAGCTCCTGAAGTAATCCCACAGTAATACCCGTTCGATCTTAGTACATTTTGCGTAAACAAAAGAAGCCAACAAAGGTAGTTCTAGCCACGACAAGAAGAGCTTCACATGTAAGCATTATACGTTGTCTAACAACACTTCACAACTCAACTTAAAAGAGTGAAAAAGCCATATTTTTTAAGAGCAATTTATGAATACTTTCTCAAAGCTCGATTTTCTTCTAATAAATTCAGCTTTAGAAGCATCAACCATGAGCCTCAATATAACTAAAATTTTAATTTTATGCAAAAGCTTCAATTTCTTAATTTTTCTTTGAATTATCGTACTTGAAATACCTCTCACATTCCACACTAATGCACTATTCATGGAAAGGTTTTGGTAAGAAAGCATACAAAGATGGCGCCATTATCTGAAACCCTATCATTCTTTCCCATGCCCTTTGCGTCCTCTGATACAGAGCTAACTGTTCTCCTAAGTGAGACTACACTATCTGAATGTCGCCTACGCCTCACCTGTAGGTGTATTTCTAGTTCTATAGGGTTGGTTCCTAGCTTAGATCGTGGGATATTCGAACAATCATCATTGCTTTCCTAGACATCTAATGTTTCTACAGCTGGTATTTGGTGTCCATCCCTTTTTACTTCCTAGCGCATTTCAACAAGCTCATGTGGTTTCTATAAAATTTGTATCTTCGAGCCATTCACACTTTTAGAACTTGTTATCAAAATTGGTTAAACTGCTTGTGATGCTTGCTCATAATATTGTTTTTGACTCTTTGAATGTTGCCTAACCTTTGATTCTGTTGTCTGCACTGGTGCTATTTCCTTTTTTTTCTTTCTATGTTTTCTGGTTGTAACATTTTGAGCATGATCTACTGCCCATTGAATATAGTCAAAATCGCCAGAATGATGAATACTTGTCGAGAGATCCTCTCTTGTCTGTGAGCTATCCATTACTCTACCGTCCATTGAGCGTAAAAAATGATCTGTGTTAACCCCTCTTTGATCCTTTTTTTTAATTATTTTATTACCTTTTGAACCATTGGAATCTCTTTCGCCAACTTGTATTGGTTTTCCAGTTGCTGCGTGATCGATTGCGGCTTGTGTGGCTGTTAAAACATTTTTAGGGAGCGTGGCACTGTTCACATGCTCTGTTGGCCCATGTTCTACATACATCTTTGGTTCTACCCCTTCACATAAATTAATCACACCAAATCTGTTCAATAGTGGCACTGGTTCCTTCCTCTGATCCTCTTCATCAGATTCTCGTCCCATGGCATCCTTTATTCTACTTTTTCCCGGTTTACCAATCGACTGGCATTGCATGTTCGGTTTTCTGTTGAGCTATCGGTCTTGGATCATGTCTTTTCTCTTCTTTTGCAATGACTCTGCTTCTCTTTTTTTTAACTCTCTTCCATCTTCTTTCAAAGGCTTATCCCTCGAGGGCTTCCCTTGCTTTTTAGGCTGATTTCCTAACATCAAACAATTAGAAATTGCATGTCCTACATGACAACAATGATCACAATAGTCCAGCATTTTGGAAAATTCAACACATTGTGCATAGCCTCCAGTTACATTCCCAGTGACCCTATCTTTCACAATAATCCAAACTTGATCAATTGTATCTTTCTTGCAATCATATTCCACGCACACCCAAGCCACGCTAAGTCTAAAACCAGTTGCAGTGGCTCATCGACAAACAAAGGCTTCCATACGGCTTTGGTAATTAACAACAATGCCAATTTTTCATAAAGATGGGTTTTTAGGTTAGGAAAAAAGATCTAAACAATCACTGATTCCTTTTCAGCTTCAAAATCGGGACTCCACTTAAACACCTGCATTTTCTGATTCGCAAAAAACCATTGTTGCTTAATCCAAATCTTGTTAAAATCCTATTCATTTGATAAATGAATCAGGATATGCTTATAATCCAACCAACGTATAGTATAAGCACTCGTAAGATCGATCCCCTTAAAGGCTTGACGTATCTCTTGGAGTTTTGGCACGCGGCTAAACTTCCCAATGAGGGAATGCATGAACAGCTCTGCAAGTGTCTTAATCTCATCCTTAAAGAACGCTGCAGCAGGTCTGTCCTTGTAGATAATTGGATCTCATGATGAAAAGATCACAAGCAGCTTGTCTCTTGCGGCTATAGATAGGAAGGACTTATTGAGGGCTCGGGGTGAGAGTGGCGACTGGCTTTTGTCTTGCATTGCTTGCGGGAAGCCATGAGAGACATGCGACTAGAAGGTTTTCTCCACAGAAGTGCATGGGTTGGATGTCAATTGCCCTGAGGGAAGTGGGGTGATCGGTGGTGTATGGTTGGGGGGTTTTGGCGGTCGGCCAATGGCCAAGCCATGTAGGGAAGGGAGTGGGGGAAACGCTTGGGAGGTAAGAGCATTTTTCATTTTTGTGTTGATTAATTAAAGAGATTGATCTAATTAAACACATTGTTATTCTACTAAACGTTAGTGTAAAGAAATTCGAAAATACTTAGAAATGATTTTGACAAGAAGATAACTAATATAAAGTTGTTGTGTTTAGGATTCTTGAAAATGATTATTGGGTAACAACAAGAAAATGAAAAACTTTTATAGAGAAAGAAGGGCCAATCAAAATTTTGCAAAATATGAGAAGCAAAGAAAATACTAATTATAATTATCCATCTCAAGTGTAAAACTCGTGCCTCTCAACTCTTGTAAGTATTTTCTCGTTAAAATCGTTTTTGGGTATTTTTGGATTTCTCTACTCTAACTTCTAGTAGAGCAATAATAACTTCAATTGAATTGAAAAAGTTAGATTAAGTTTTTTAAGAATGATGGTTTCAATTAAGAAGATAATAATTAATTAAGAAACAATGACAATCAGTTTGAATTTTGAAACAATTAGTTTTATTTTTTATTTTTTTATTTTAAATCTTTAATCAATAATTTTTAGATATGTGAAAGGGTAATTAAAAAGAAAAAACTCAATTCTTAATCAATAATTTTCTATGCCACGTTATCTATCACATAACATTAACGTTATCAAGATGATACATTAACATACCGCGTGGCAAATGACTTCACGTAAAAAATTATTGACCGTACAATTGCATAACAAAAGTTAGTCAATGATTAGAGAGGTAAACTTATTTAATTTAAAATAAAAATTTAAAAATTTATTTGAACATAATAAAATGATTAGGTTTCAATTGAATTTTTTTGCTATAATATGAGTATATATTTGGATATTTAACCATTTTCTTTATAAGCTTTTATCTTTAATTTTCTGAACCGATCTTTATTCTGAATGACAGATGAGAGCCCTGCAGCTGGACCGAACCCTTAGCAACGTGGAGGCAGATCTTTGCTTCTTGCAAAACGTGCTAGTTTCTTAAAACTCGCAAGTCAACCACTTCAAACTTCCATCTCTCTCTCTCTCTCTTTCTCTCTCCCCTCCTCATCTGAGCATTCCAATTCTGCGAGAAGAACAGGAATAACAATGGCGGATCGTTTCTTTCCGAATGTGCTGCCAGACTTCGTATCCGAAACAACGGAACAAAAAGAAGAAGTCGGAGATACACTGATGAAACTCCTATCCATGCCCTACTCTTCTCTCTCTCAACATTTCAAACGCGCCGCTTTGGACCTCAAAGAAATCGTTGCCTCCCTCTTTTCCATTTCTTTTTTTCTTCTTGCTTTACGGTGCCCTGTTCAGTAACTTGAAAACCTCACCAAATGTTTGTCTTATTGACGCAGGTAACGCTGGACACGTGGGGTTTGACAGGGCAGAAAGTGTCAGACTTTACCCTCTATTGTGGCTCTCTGGGCACCGCTTTCTTACTCTTCAAATCCTATCAACTTACCAACAACACCAACGATCTCTCCCTCTGCTTAGCCATCGTTGATGCTTGCAACTCCGCTTCCTCTTCTTCTCGGTACACCAATCTACCTTTGCTCGATACTTAATTGGGTTAAATTCAGTTTATTGATATAACTTAAAAACAGAGATGTAACCTTTTTGTGTGGTCGAGCGGGTGTTTGTGCTCTTGGTGCTGTAGCTGCAAAGCATGCTGGAAATCAAGAGTTACTTGATTACTACTTAACCCAGTTCAAAGAGGTATTTTTCTGATAATTTTTCAATATTTTGGTAGCATTTCTACATTTAAATTTTTACTTATATGATTGATGGAACAGATTAACCTCTCAAGTAATCTCCCTGATGAGTTATTGTATGGAAGAGCTGGGTTTTTATGGGCTTGTGTGTTCTTGAACAAGCATCTAGGTGAAGGGACTATTCCTTCTACAACCACTGTAAGTATATATGTTAATAGATTATTATCTCTAAAGGAGGGTGGATCAGAAGTGAATCTCTTTGGGTTTTCATTGTGTAGCGTGCAGTTGTTGATGAGATCATCAAGAATGGAAAGCTGTTAGCGAAGAAAGAAGGAGGAAGTCCTTTGATGTTTGAATGCTATGGAGAAAAGTATTGGGGTGCTGCACATGGATTGGCAGGTATTATGCATGTTTTAATGGACATGGAGTTGAAACCAGATGAGATTATGCATGTAAAGGGCACTCTTAGATACATGATTAGGAACCGATTCCCGGGTGGGAACTACCCTGCAAGTGAACAAGATAGAAAGAGGGATGTTCTTGTGCATTGGTGTCATGGAGCTCCAGGGATCGCCCTCACTCTGGTCAAGGCTACTGAGGTAAGATTTAACTTATATAGTTCAATGAAACTATTTGGAGCCCTCTATTGAAACTATATTTAAATGTAGTCAAATATTGTGTTATTCTTCAGAGGTCCTGTTCATGGAAATCACTAGATTCTCAGCAAAAGAATTAAAATTAGCAGCAAGCAACGATTTGTGGACTACGTAAAAAATTAGAATTTGTTAGGAGCACCCTTTTGCTACTTCTTTGCCAAGAATTTCTGTGTTCTTCAGGTTTTTGGAGATGATGAATTTCTGGAAGCAGCTGTGGATGCAGCAGAGGTGGTTTTCAACCGTGGGTTGCTGAAGCGAGTTGGAATTTGCCATGGCATTAGTGGGAATGCTTATGTTTTCCTCTCACTCTACCGAAAAACGGGCAATGTGGAGTTCTTATACAGGGCCAAAGCATTTGCATGCTTTCTGCTTGATCGGGCTCACGAGCTTATATCCAAGGGAGAGATGCATGGAGGCGATAGACCCTATTCCCTGTTTGAAGGGATAGGGGGTATGGCGTATCTTTTCCTAGACATGATGGCGCCCTTGGGGGCCAGATTCCCAGCATATGAGCTTTAAGTTGTAGACTAATTTAAGTAAGTGTTGCCTGTGGTAGCATCACTTACCTTGAATAAATATGTACGAAGACGAGTTCATATCACCTAAAATGAATCATATGCAATGATGAAATCTCGTATGTACGAGTTCAGGAACATTTGAGCTTTTTGTATAGTTCACATGATGAATGGTTAGGGATTAAATAATTTTAGAATTATAATGAAAAATTATTACAAGTGATTATGAACCGATAATAGTGTTCTGTTGTTAACTTTCATAAAAAAAAATGTACTGTAGTTTCAAAAAAATAATTACCTCAATCTAGGAAATTTAGTGGCAGTTCTTTTGTTTTCTTCTTCTTTTGTATTCTACGGAGGACTGTAATAGTTGTTATAGTACAATAAGTAGTATATGAAGTATTTGAGTTGTCTAGATTCAGGAACAAATTTAGAAATCAACATACACGCCCTGTTTTTGATTTAATCATCACCCTCTTTTGGCTCGAGTTGTTCCAGAAACCTGGTGCTAAGTTAAACTGGTTCTTGCGTTAATTTTGGAACTTCAGGTTTTGTACTCTCTAGATTTGTCAATCAATGAAGCCGTTCCAAATTTGCCAGGGTAGGTGATGCCAAGAAAGCCTTTTAATTTGGGTTTGGGTTGTTAATTTTTTTTCTCGTCAAATGAAATTTGTATTAAAATTACTGAAACAATGTAAAGATCAGCTCATATATGAGGATCAAGGTAAGGATATACAATCAAGGTACAAGCCTAGCGGTACACGGTATCATTAAACAAAAGATTTGCTTGTTGGTGCTTAATACTGTTAGACAATACAAAAGTCATAAGGAAATCAAAATATTAACATAAGACAAAAGCCAATAGCTCTACCCAATAAAAACATTAAAAGTTAGAGGAAATTGTGAGAAATAATCCTCCTAATAAGATGATTTCAAAAGTAACCACCAAAATAAAGTTATTTGTTTTTACCCAAAAAGAAGCATGAGCAGACGAAAATGCCCTTAAAAAACACCGTGGCAAATTAAGCTGCCGATATCTGCCTCCCGTCATCTTCCAAAAATTAGAAATTAATGCTCAGTTGTTTGTGTTCGCTCATCTTTCTCTCTTAGCTCTTTGAACTGTATCAACTCTGTGTTCAGCACCATCGTCATCAGCTCTCTCAGCTCTCTGAACTGTGTGAGCTCTGTCAACTCTCTGTTGAGTATCATCGTCTTCGTGTCGTGGTCTATCTCTCGCCATTTGGCCATATTGTCCTCGAAAAATAAACCTCATTGCAGAGATGACATCAAGGAATGTTTTTGGGTTCATTGCTGCAACACATAAATTTGTGAAACTTTTTTTGCAAATCAGAAGACGGATTAGAAACATTGCACAAAGTTGTTACCAGCATGTCTATGTGCACTTGGCGTGTCACCAGTATGTCTGCATACACTTGTCGTGTCACCAGCATGTCTATGTGCACTTAGCGTGTCACCAACATGTCTGCATGCACTTGTCGTGTCACCAGCATGTCTATGTGCACTTGGCGTGTCACCAGTATGCATGCATGCACTTATCGTGTCACCAGCATGAATGCATGCACTTGTCGTGTCACTAGCATGTCTGTCTGCACTTGACGTGTCACCAGCATGCATGCATGCACTTGGCCTGTCACCACCATGTAATTAAGTAAATAATTAAATAATTAAGTAAATTAAATAATTATTTTTGTTTTCAAAATTTCAGTGGGGTTCCAATTCTGTGACTTGTGATAAGACACGGTGGTCAGTGGGTGGATGGCATGTACAAGGGTGGTGAGTAACGAATGCGGGGGGTTAGGAGTGATTTGTCATTTGCGGGCTTGATGAAGCTGGTTGAAGATGTTGTTGGGGTAAACTCAGAAATTGACGATATTGAGTTGCATGCATTGATCAGTACACCCGGGGAGCTATCACGGCCAATTAACAAGGATGATGAGGATGCTGCATTAATTCTGCTAGAACAGAAGAATGTTCTGGCTGTGTATGTCAGCATTAAGAGACCCGAAATAAATGTTATGTCACATGAAGAAGCTGAAAAACATGGTAATCAGCTCAATCAGAATCAGATTTACAATGCTTCACATATGCCAGAGCATTCGGTCCGTAACCCGCAGTTGGGGTATCCTCAGGAGTTTGTACAACTCGGTAACCAGAGGACATTGATAGAAGAGTTGAGTGCACAATTTCGATCGGGATGTGCATCAAACCAATTAGGGTCTGCTGCTAAATGAATGCATAGATCGAGTGAAACGGTAGAGTGTGTAATTCCAATTTCAAATGAGAATACGACACGTGAGTACAACACTGTGACTTTGGATGTTAACATTGCAACGCTGGAGGATAATGCTGCATGTTATAAGGGAAATGAGGATTTGTTTGCTGGCAGTGAAGATAGATTTGATGACAGTTCGAGTGATGGGCTTGACGAATGGGATCATGACATTTCAGACAATGACTGCCCTTATGACAGTGACATTCCAATTTGCAATAATGTTGAAGGTGAAACGGAACCTGTTGAAGGTTTTGATGTAGGAAATGTTCAATGTGATGATCCTATATATAATAACCTCATTGCTGGTGAGGATGGGAATCGTTCCGTTGATACAATGCTCGATGATAGTTATCAAGAAAGGCGAAATGAAAGGATATCTTCTACATGGCGAATTGCAGGTGCAGAAAAGTTCTCCAGCGATGTTTTCCTCATGTGAAAAGACATGTCCCAATGATCGCTTATACAAAGGAAGAATGTTTTCCTCGAAGGCGGAGTTGAAACGAGCTCTAAACATGTTGGCTCTAAAAGAGCAGTTTGGGATAAAAGTGAAAAGGTCATGCAAAGTCGTTACGAGGTTGGTTGCAAAGACAAGGCATGCAAGTTCAGTGTCCGTTCAAGGAAGTTACCTGACGGAGGAGGGTATTGGGAAGTTCGGAAGTTCCACAAAGTACACACATGTACTGTTGATGGGTTGCAAGGGCGATTTCTATCTGCGAGTGCCAAGATAATTGGTGAACTTATGGCACCCAAGCTTCGGGCTAATGGAGTAGCTTTGAGACCTAAGGACATAATTGGTGAGATGAGGGTTTAGTGGGGATTGGAATGCTTGTATGGTAAGGCTTGGCAAGCAAAGGAGTATGCGGAGACGCTTGTTTTCGATCCCCGGAGGAGTCATTTCAACTACTACCCTCATATTTTTATATGTTGGAACAAGAAAATCCCGACACAGTCATAGCAGTGGCTACTGACGAGGCTGAAAGATTCAAATATTGTTTCTGGTCATATGGGGCTTGTATTCGGGGGTTTAGGGATGTAATGCGTCCTACGGTTGCAATTGATGCAACACATCTGAAAGGCAGGTTCAAGGGTGTTCTGTTTGTTGCTGTATGCAAAGACGCGAACGAGTGTGTATATCCAGTTGCGTTTGGCATCGGCCATGTTGAGGACGAAGACTCGTGGACGTGGTTTCTCATCAAGCTACGTGATGCGGTTGGTTGTCCTGAAAACACTATGTTCATTTCTGATCAGCATCTCGACATTAAGAAAGAAACCCAAAATGCATACCCAGAAGCGCATCACGGTTTATGCGGTTACCATTTGAAGAAAAACTTTAAAAACAAGTTCAAGCGTGATGACGTTTCTATGATTTTCACCCTTGCTCGAGATTGCTATAAGGTTTTCAAATTCAACAGACATATGAACCAGCTCAAGCAGATTCATGCGGGAGCCTATGCTGATCTTTTGAGAATAGGCCCTGAGAGATGGGCACGTGCATGTTCACTGACAAGGCGATAACAAATGATGACCTCGAACATTGCCGAATGTGTTAACTCCTGCTTAAAGCATGCCAAACAAATGCCAATCACTGTTTTGATCGAGTTCATACTAGACATGTTCCAGCGTTGGTTCCATGATCGGTACGAGGAGGCTGTCAAGGTGACCACACCCCTCAGCCCTTGGGTTGCTAGGCAATTGAGCAAACGCTTCAATGATGCACATCGCTTTGTAGTGAAGCCTATCAATTGAGTGGAGTTTGAAGTTAAAGACGGGAAGATGGACGGACTTGTTAACCTGTCCACAAAGACGTGTTCATGTTGTGAGTTCCAAAAAGATTTGCTGCCATGCAGCCATGCCATTGCAGCAATAAGGTTAGATTATATTTTCTTTATTTCTTATTTGATCCTTAATTTGACATAACATAGCATTATATTCTGCTTGAATATTGGGTTCATTGTATTTTTTAGTAAATGCAAACGTGAAGCCTTTGATTTCTGCGTCGACTACTACAAGACAACCGTTTGGGTGGAGGGTTATACGGGGTCCATTCGCCCAGTAGGGCATCCTAGTGAATGGGACATCCCCCCGTATGTGAAACAAATTGTCGTCTTGCCACCACCTTGGCGAGGCCAAGCAAGAAGACCTAGGAGGAGAAGGATTCCATCCGCTGGTGAAGGAAGTCGAGCACGGAGATGTTTGCAATGCAAGATGTATGGGCACAACAGACAGAATTGCCCATCTCTATTTGCAAATCCATCAACAAATCCGGCACCATCTTGAAGTCAATCAGCGCCCCGACGAGTGCGTCGATCGAAAACGTATTTAATTTGCAGAGAAACCGGTCATATACACAACAACTGTCCAATCCGAAGGACAATGTCTGAAAACGTAGTGTGTGTTGTGGACGAAGACATATTATCGGGGCCTAACTAATTGCAATTTATCTGTTGCTTTGTTAGGGTTTGATTCGAACTGTTTCGATCTTGGCCATTGACATTTGCATTGAATAATGATATTTGCTATAAACCAGTGTATAATAATAGCATTGCCTAGGCGTAGAAGTTGTCAATAATTGACTTTAGCCACACCATGCATGGTGGTATAGTATGGAATGTAAATTGTCTAATCTTTAGATCGCATATATAAATAAAAAATCAACAATGTTACTCTACATTTCGACAATTGTAAAGCCAATACATTCATTACATTATTGGTTAAAGCAAATCGCTTCAATATACATAAGGGAATTTTACTCATTTTACAAACGACGTTGCAAAACTATATCAATTGTCCACTTTGGTTTAGAGTTTGTGATATGGTAAAAATGTGAGAAGTCAAGCTACAGAGTCGGTGACACGCCATTGAGAGAAGCAGTGACACGACATCCTTTTCGTGCTGCTGACACGCCAAGTGCATGCAGACATGTTGGTGACACGTCGACTCTATGCAGACATTTTTGTGACACGTCTAGTGCACATAGACTTGCTGGTGACACCCCAAGTGCATGCAGATATGGTAGTGACACCCCAAGTGCATGCAGACATGTTAGTGACACGCCGACTCTATGCAAACATTTTTGTGACACGCCTAGTGCACATAGACTTGCTGGTGACACGCCAAGTGCATGCAGATATGGTAGTGACACCCCAAGTGCATGCAGATGTGCTGTTGACACGCCAAGTGCTTGCAGATATTGGTTGTGACACGCCACTTGCATACATACTGGGTGTGACACGTCAAGCGCATGCAAACATGGTGGTGACACGCCTAGTGCAGATATTGGTGGTGACACGCCACCTGCAGACATATTGGGGGTGACATGCCAGGCACATGCAGACATGGTGGTGACACGCCACCTGCATGCAGATATTGGTGGTGACACGCCACCTGCATGCATACTGGGTGTGACACGCCAGACGCATGCAGACATGGTGGTAATACGTCGAGTGCATATTGTCAATGTTGTCAGACGCTGACTTATTACTAAATTGCGATACAAAAAAATATAATATAAGGATACAAAATTACTTAACAAAGATAATGTATTCCTGTATAAAATTAATTGTCTATACAAAAAAATTTTATTATGTATAAAAATATAATGAAGTGAGTAATAAAAAAATGATTATATTTCCTATGATTGTGTATACAACAAAAAATTTATCTCTAAATTGTATTCTATAGGAAAAAAAATTATACAACTAACTGTCGATATGTTAATAGTTAGCTCGCACAGCTGTTGAAAAAAATTTCGTGTGCGTATCGGATATGCAATTTTGTAATCATATTCTGCTTAACTCTTATCGGCTCCGATTGCAACATTGCGTCAATGGAGCTTACCATGAACATGCCGCAACTGACACTATCCTCCTGCCGATGCACTGAAGGGCTGGGCAAAGAAATTTCCAATGGCATCGGTGTCAAATCTCGTCTCCTCCGACGTGTTTTATTGAAATACTCGACTTGATGGCAGATGATTGGAAAATTTATCGTAAGTGGCTTTATCTGCTCCGCACGAACTCCGTTATCCTTCGCTGCCGAAGTTGTTGCGGAGTCCATCACCTTGATCTTCCACTTTCCCAAATCGATCTTTGCCACCACCCAATGCCCACCCACATTGCAAGGAGCGAGGATGAAATCGACCTCTTCCCATTTCTTGTCGTATGTCGGCCTTTCACCCTCCACATACCCCCGTAAATCATTCGAAATTTGCATGCCCGACCGGGCATCTTCGATTTGATATGCCAAGTGGAGTATATGGATGGTGTCCTGGAAAAAAAAATTTGCATTGGTTTAGACTTAATGCACTGAAAAGCTTAGAAAAAATTAAAATTTTGTACAAAAAACTTACAAAGAATATCGTGTCAACCACGCATGCACGGGCAGTGTAATGCTTCGATTTTGGGCTTGTCGCCTGCTTACACATAACGCTGAGGCATGAGTCGATATGTTCACTTGTCATTTTTTCTCGAGAATCCTCTAACGATGTGAAGAAGTCAACACCTTGATCCCCTAAGATTCCGACGTTACGCCTGCATATGTCACAAAATGAATTTGATAAGCGATGGTGGATAAATGTTTCTATAGAAAACAACAATGAATTGATATTTACGAGCTGACCTCACGGACTGGTTCTTCTTGAAGGCTTCGTACGCTTCCATCATCGTGTCCTTCATCGCCCGACGGCTCATGAAGGGTCGACATACGGGCTTGCAAGGTATTTGCTCGCCATTATCACCTTTGCCTGCTCAGTAGGGTCGGCAATTGCTGCTACAAGATGATGTTAATTGGAAGATAGTGGTGACCTGGTGGCTTTAGGAGTGCTCTGAGCAAGCTGGCCCGATCTTGCTGCTGGAAGCGCAACTATCGCCTCGGACGGAGGAAGATGCTTTACGGCTGACTCAACTAACTGAAGGTCTTCTTCCTGTCTAGCGAAAGTATCCACAATCGGATCAGCCTCACTAACCTCGGCTCCTTCAGCATCTTCTGATTGAAGGCTGACACCATGCTCCTCAGCTGCCCATTATCAGGATCATCGTGACCCGCAACAACATTGTCGGATTAAGGACCGACCTACAAAATGAGACAACTGTGAAAATTCAATAGCGAATTGACCTAAAATAGCAAAATACAAGCGCAGAAAGATTAACGTACTTGTGATTTCAGCCCATCTAGAACTCGTGAAACGATGTGGTCCTCTAGTGTTTCAACCGTAAAAGTCAAGGACTTAATTGATGCCTTCAGCTCTGACATTTTCAGCATGATCCGTCGGAGCTGACGTTTTGTGCCTATGCCGTCATTGACTCTTGTCGACTTGGTCAATTGTAACAACATATATATTAGTGGTGTTATTCAATAATCATATAGGAAACGTGTGGAAAACCAATATAACAACTTTAATATCTTTACCGGCGGCTCATTGGTAGTATGCGGTTGAATCGGAGACGAAGCCATCGTTAGTTGCGGACTGGACGTCGCCTCCGTGAACTGCAATGACATAAGTTACTTTGTTACTAGATCAACATATATGGAAACTTTGAACTTTGACATAAACTTACCAACGGCTCAATACGAATGTGTGTCTGAGGAGGACCGGTGGGTGGTTGTGGAGCTGCCGTAGGTTGATCCAACTGCAAGCACATAAATGTTAGTAGATAATCACATATCAAAATGGATGAAAAAAAATGTTAGAACCGTAAATACCGGCTATTCACTTCCTGCACCATGGTCCTCTCCTTGTTCCATCAATACAGGGGCCAACGGCTCATCAACACTGGGAGAGTCAGTGCACATCCGCTTAGGTAAAGCGGTGGATCTTTTCTCCTTCAAGCTTCTCCTCTTCGACCTGGCAGCGACACCAATATGATTACCCCGATCCTCCGTCTGCCCAATTGGCATGTACTGGTGGCCCTTCGATAACGGCACATAGAGGTCCACCAAATACTCCCGGTTGGCCTCTTCCGGGGTGATCTCCAACGTCCCTAGGGCCTATAACTGCAAAAAAAAAAAAAATTATCAAACGTTTAAATTTGAGGCAAATTTCTTATACAAATATGAAGGATCGATCAATTTGTAGCTGTTCACTCACTTGCTTAGATGACTTGAATTTCTCAACCGCCTTGTGCAGGTCTTTTGGCTTCTGATTGCATTGCCATCTGCACATTCGTGGGTAGATATTTTCCTTCAGAGCAAAGGGGGCTACTATTTTTCGCAAGACCGAAATTGCCTCCAATGCCTAGAACTGCAAGTCAATTGTAAACATTATCAAACGTAAATTATTAAACAGTGCAACAATAAATTATTTTCTTGAAACCAAACAAAAGCGGTAAATGTGACAATACTTGTATCACCCATACGAAGCCGTAGATGTTGTACCGTAAATGGTTTTCCTTTGCTACGCTTGAGGTAGGCACCTCGAACCCTTTTAATAAGTAGTCCAAGGTGAGCTTCCAAACATAGTGGCCCCACGGAAATCCGTTCCAAGCGTCAAGGTCCTCAACCAATGACAGCAACCAAGGTGTCACCCGTCTATGGTAGTCTTGCCCAAATATGATGTTATTTGCAATCAAGACGAGTGCCATCTTGGTCGCATCTCCTTCTCGCTAGAAGTTTCCTTCGCGGAACGTGTCAAGCAAAGCCTGCAGCTTTATGCTTTCCTGACCGCTCTAGTATCTCGCATGAATTTCGTCCGTAACCACCTCGTACGGACGTGTGAACACCTCGGGCATTGGATCGAACCTCAGCCCGGCTATAAGGCAGAACTCCTGCTTCGATATCAGTGCCTTGCTCTTGCCGATAGCAAACCGTAGCTCCTCCTCCGTTGCCTCCCTTTCATTGATTCGACGAATTATTATGTTATGAAGGAGACCATCGCTGAAGTAGCCTTGCGGATAGACATCAAGGAGCATTTCGAAGCATGTATGCTTCACTGCATCAAACTCCCCCTTCTCTTGGAGAGTTTTGTTGATGTAATGGAGCTGGGACCACTTACAGTGGGTGTTTATTGCGATATTGAAGGCCCACTTCTCCCTCGGCACAATAAGGACATTGTCAAGATCCTCATATTCTCTACGATGCATCTGTATCACATGGCACACGTGCAGGAGTCAGTTAACCAATAATGTGCCCAAAAGGTATACTAACTATATAAATAATTGTTCTGACACGCCATGCATATCAAGTAAAATGTTGTCACACGCCATGGATATCATGCGAAAATGTTGTCACATGCCATGGATATCATGCGAAAATGTTGTCACACGCCATACATACCAGGTGAAATGCTGTAACACGCCATGCATATGGGGTGAAATTCTGTCACACGCCATGCATACCAGGTGAAATGCTGTAACACGCCATGCATATGAGGTTAAATGATGTCACACGCCTTGCATATGAGGTGAAATGCTGTAACACGTCTATCGCACGCCATGCATATGAGGTGAAATGATGTCACACGCCATGCATACCAGGTGAAATGCTGTAACACGCCATGCATATGGGGTGAAATTCTGTCACACGCCATGCATACCAGGTGAAATGCTGTAACACGCCATGCATATGAGGTGAAATGATGTCACATGCCATGCATATGAGATGAAATGCTGTAACACGCCTGTCACACGCCATGCACACCAGGTGAAATGTTGTCACACGCCATGCATATGAGGTGAAATGATGTCACACGCCATGCATACCAGGTGAAATGCTGTAACACGCTATGCATATCAGGTAAAGATGTTGTCACACACTAAACCCCAAAGTCCAGTCAACCCAGCACCACTTTAACACCCAAAATCATCAAACCAGGACTCAAACAGTTTAAAACTTAACATTTGCAAAAAACACGACCATATGTATCACCCTAAACCCCTAAAAAAAATTACTAAAATCAATGAAGATTTTTTTTGTGGTTTTTTTTCCAAGCTCACTTACCTCTTCACCCATATTCGACATTCTTCTTCCTGTTGCAGTGGTGTCGTTAACCTTCTAAACAATGAAGTTGAACTCCCTTCTACCTTTCGCAATGAGAAATGAATCGAACAGCCCTTGGTTCACACACACAAACGTTTACGAATGAGGAAAAGGGAAAATGAACTGTTTACTGTGAAAAATGAATAAATAAAATTTAAAATTAATATTCATAAAATTTAAGGCAAGTCCAAACGATTGCCTCCGAAACTGCTCACTTTTCAATCCGCCGTGTCAGCCTTTCTATTAATGCCGTGTCACATATTTCAAAGCAAACCATGGCCTGTCAGATGTTAAAGCAATGCCGTGTCACACACTCAAAACCATGCCGTGTCACAGATTCTCGCCATGCCCTGTCACAAACTCTGAACCCTGCCGTGTCACTGCTCCCTTCCATGGCGTGTCACAAACTCTGCTCCATGCCGTGTCACTGCTTCATTCCATGTCGTGTCACAAACTCTGCACCATGCCGTGTCACTACTCCATGTTGTGTCACTGTTTCACTCAATGTCGTGTCACTGCTTCCCTCCATGTCGTGTCACAAAACTCTGCACCATGCCATGTCATTGCTTCACTCCATGTCGCCTCACTGCTTCACTCAATGTCGTCTCACTGCTTCCCTCCATGTCGTGTCACAAACTCTGAACCCTGCGGTGTCACTACTTCCCTCCATGGCATGTCACAAACTCTGCTCCATGCCGTGTCACTGCTTCACTCCATGTCGTGTCACAAACTCTGCACCATGCTGTGTCACTACTTCACTCCATATCATGTCACTGCTTCACTCAATGTCGTGTCACTGTTTCCCTCCATGTCGTGTCACAAAACTCTGCACCATACCGTGTCACTACTTCACTCCATGTCGTCTCACTGCTTTACTCAATGTCATGTCACTGCTTCCCTCCATGTTATGTCACAAACTCTGAACCCTGTCGTGTCACTGCTCCCCTCTATGGTGTGTCACAAACTCTGCTCCATGCCGTGTCACTGCTTCACTCCATGTCGTGTCACAAACTCTGCACCATGCCGTGTCACTGCTTCACTCCATGTCGTGTCACTGCTTCACTCAATGTCGTGTCACAAAACTCTGCACCATGCCGTGTCATTGCTTCACTCCATGTTGTGTCACAAACTCTGCACCATGCCGTGTCACCACCAGTATGCATGCAAGTGGCGTGTCACCACCAATATCTGCATGCACTTGACGTGTCACAACCAGGTTCGCAGTGGTAGCCGAAATGTTTAAACTGGTAAAGTCAGTTTATATTCCTCTACTATATATAGTCCAAAACTCCTCAGTTCTCATAGACAGACCATACGTTGCCTCTAAAGTAGACTTTGTCGATGCTTCATCGGCAGTTCTTCCGAGCATTTTTGATAGTTGTTACCATCCCGCCCTTGATGTATTCAACTTTAGAATTCTCCACTAGTCTAATAATTAATCTATTTCTCTTCACCTCCGACCTGTAAGCAATTGTCCAACCCAAGCTATTTGAAATCCAGAGTCTTTGGATTTCAAATAGCCAGGGTTGGACATTGCAAACAGGTCGGAGGCCAAGAGAAACAGATTAATTATTAGGCTAGTGGAGAATTATAAAGTTTACTATATCAAGGGGGGATGTTAATAACGACATGCGTAAGCGGGATTTCTGTAAACAACCATGGCATGTCAGATGTTAAACCAATACCGTGTCACACACTCTGCACCATGCCGTGTCACAAACTCAGCACCATGCCGAGTCACTACTTCCCTCCATGGCGTGTCACCAACTCTGCACCCTGCCGTGTCACTGCTTCACTCCATGTCGTGTCACTACTTCACTCCATGTCGTGTCACTGCTTCCCTCCATGGTGTGTCACCAACGCTGCACCCTGTCGTGTCACTGCTCCCCTCCATGGCGTGTCACCAACTCTGCACCCTCCTGTGTCACATTTTCCCTTTCACAAACTCTAAACCCAATGGCCTGTTCCGATTGCTGTAGCACGACCATTTCGTGCTTTGCATTCACGTCTTTCTCCTTTCGATTCACCTCTTTAAGCAGGATTTCTGGTTTCACATCGTGCTCCAAGCTTTCGATTCATCACGACCACCTCCCCCTCCTCGTTCGGTTTATCTGAATGCCACGTCCGAACATTCAGAAAAACCATCTCATGCAACATTATTTTCTTTTGCACAAGCTTCTCAAAAAAAAAAAAAGGGATGTTTTGCGCAAAAAATAGATGTTTGCTAATTTCTTTGCATAATTTTCCGTCGTCCGGGTGTTTCAGAGTGCCCACAACAAAGATGTCTCATTAAGGGCATTTTTGTCCGAAAATGTACTTTAATGGCTAAAAACACTTAAAGTTATCTGGAGGGTTATTTCCAAACACACTTTATTTTTAATGGCTAAAAAAAAAATCGCCCTAAAAGTTATCACCATGTTGAGAACATTGTGTTTCTATCAACTCCAAACTTTACTAGGGAATTTGTAAAATAATTACCTTTACATAGAGTATAGGTAAAGGGCACCATGCCTAGTGAAAAAACAAGTGCATCAATCTCATTAAATAAATACCACTTGTCCCAAGGTCCCGTATCAATGTTGGTCATCCACGATAAAGTATTCTTGGAGTCAAATTCAATAATTAAATTAGAACTTGCAGAGGAGGAATAAAGAGAAAAGACACAGTGCGTGAAGAATGGCCATAAGCTTTGCAAAGTTGGAGTCTTGGATGCCAAGTGTGCCAAAGAAAACACCCACCACATAACCATCAAAGTAGCGTAAGATTCCATCACATCCTGCTGAGCTTGGTTTACCTTTTACTGAGCCATTCACATTGAATTTAAACTCACCTTCAGATGGTGGTATCTAAGAAACCCCTAATCGTGAGTAGAGGGAGAATCGTCTAATAGATGTGTTTCAGGGTTTGAATCACCAGTCGATATCATTAATTGCATCAATGCCCTCACATGCGTGCACCTAGAGCGTAAATCACATTCTAATAAGAAAAAAATATTTTAAACCCATCCCATACTTTGCTATTAAAAACCAACTCGTTATGAGCCAATCACAAATACCAAAACATAACACCATGAACTAGGGCCGAATCCAAAAATTTTTCTAATTGGTGTCATTAGGATGATATTTAGAAAATTTTTTCTCAATTCAAGATCTACTGAGAGAGTACTTAGATCAAATTCAACATGACTTTGCTTAAAAGAATATTGTTGAGTACCATCATTAGTAGAATTTTGTTGTTGTTGCTCAGGATATGAGCTTTGTAAGATAATTTTTTTTTAAATATTTTTTCATGGCTTATTTATCTAAAATTATAAAACTTGTTAAACATTACTAGTCATTAGCATAAATTTCATTATAATTAAATCAAATACAATCTTACATAGTAAATTATCAAATTTAGTAACTAACAATATAATAATTTTTTATTTATTGATATCAAACTAAATATAAGCATCTTAAATACAAAAATCAAATAATCATATAATATATCCACAAAATAAATAAAAAAAACTTATAATTTTAAAATGTTGTTTGACATGCAATACTATTTTCTATTAGCTAGATTATAATTATGAATCAAAATTATCAAATTAATCAAAAAATATTTAAATATGAAGTATTTAAAAATTTATTTTGAGTTGAAAATTACTCTAAAGACTAAAAAAGGGAAGGATTTGAATTTTTAGACAGTAAGAGTAGTTTAGATTCTGATATTTTTTAATAAAATCTTTAATTATAAAAAAATTATCTTTTTTTGTAGTATTTAAGTATTAATATATAAATTATTTTTTAATAAATCACTTTTATTTGAAATCTTTGACCTCACTTACTATAAAATTATAAAAAATAAGTTTGTTAATATATTAAGTATTTTAAATTTTAAATAAATAATATAAAAATTAAAATATTTTAAAAAATAAATAGCATCATGTGACACCACTCTCCCCAAAGTGAATCTGCCCACGCCACAGACTATCATCCGCTTGTGTGTCTCGATTGCCAAGGTACACCCAGCTCAAGATTGCAAAAAAGACGAAACAAAACAAGGTGAAGACCATGACATCCCTACCATTGCAGAGCAAGGCCCCACACTGTCAAATTATTAAATATCTGTCACCGCAACATGTTTGACACCCGGCCTCTATAAAATTTCTAGTTTTGTTGTACTATTAAATATTAATTCCTCAGTTTGGGGGGATTGCTTTCCAATGCATTTCGGCTGGTTCGATTCATTGTGATCTTTGCCATATTTTGGTTATTATAGAATTCCGATAGAGTTTCAGATTTACCTTTTGTTTTTGTTTGGAGTTATAGGCTTATGTTCATTATTTTTCCATCTTAATTGAATGGTCGAATTTGTCTACTTCCCGTGGAATTAAATTCCTTTTGCCTTGCCTTTCAACTAGAAATGCTGGTGTAAGAGAGTAATTTATGTACTGGTAAGACTCCACAATGGTGAATAACACATTTACTTAAAACTGAAATGCAGGAATTCCTCTAATACATTTTCAATGTCGACCTTACTGAGGTCATTATACTTGTAGGAGATGAGCTCCTTTATTCACAGTGCAAACGCAGGATTCCTGTACAAGGACCTGCCATAGCCATCTGCAGCGAATAAGGGTGATAAAGGTAGCAACTGAATTTCTACCTACGTACTAGCTCCAGCTCCTTTATTCGCAGTGTTTGTTGAGGAAGGAAATGATGAGTTGATTCACCTCCTCAGGAGCTTGTTCTTGAACGAAATGGTTTCCTTCTGACATAAATGTGACATCCAAATTGGGCACAGACTCCTTGATTTTGCCGCTCCTAATGTAGTCTTCCAACCCTGGGAATTTCATGATATAGTCTTTCTCTCCCATGATTACAAGTCCTGGAGCTGTGATTTTCCGATCATCCAGACCACAAGGAACCATCATAGTCCTGCACGTAATAGAATATTTGAATAAAATTACGTCAGTCATAACATAGTGAATTTGACTATAGTTCTCATGGATCTCGAAGCGAGTCTTTGGGGGTCTGATTGGAACATAATAAGCACCCATGTGAAAGAAATAGCTCTTCTCGGTGTCAGAAAATTGTTCATTTTTCTTCAATGCTGAAGGTTGACTTGGGATCAGCTTTTCTGTTTACCTGTATGGAACTTGCAATGCAGTACGGAAGCCGCATTTCTCGTATAAAGATCCATACTCTGCGAGATCCTCCTCACTGAACCATGGTGGTAGAGGAGCAGAGGAGTCAACCAAGTCCATAATCTCCTGATTATCAGCAGCAACTGGGGGTAGACTTCCAGAGAACATACAATAAACCTTTCGTATCACAGTCTTCGCGTCAAAGCGCCCAAAATCTGCTTCAGCTTTTCCGGGGATCTGGGAATTTACAGGGCACCTGGTAAGACATCATGTGGAAACAGGCTTTGCAATCCATGGAGAACGCATCAACGAGACATATGATGGCAGATGAAACTCACCATCCACCTTAACATATAAAAGCCTGGTGGAATGAGAGGAAGTTGACTCTGAAGAGGAGAGAGACCTGGCAGTAAGAAAGGAACGCCAAGTAAGACGATGCTGGACACCCTATCAGGGTAGAGTATAGCCAGCATGGCTGCTACGAAGGCTCCGAAATCCTTTGCAACAAAATGAGCCTGGTGGTTTCAACAATTAAAATTAACATGGATTCAATTAATGAAGTGTCTGGAAATAATTAAATTCACATATCAAAGTCAGTAAAATGAAGCGCGACCTTAGTAATGCCCAAAGAATCAAGAAGGGCAACAACATCGTCAACAAAGTCATTAAAGGTTGCCTTCTCCGGCTCTGATGGATGCTCTGAGAGTCCATAACCTCTAAAATCAACAGAAATTGCTCGGTAGCCAGCATTAGCCACGGCGATCATCTGGTGCCTCCATGAATACCAAATTTCTGGGAATCCATGTAAGAACACCACCACCTTAGGACCTGCACAGAATTTAACCCCACCGTTGTTAGAAAGCTATTAATTAGTGAAGCATGGTGTACGATGTAATAAGCAAATGAAATGACTTCAACAGAAAATTCTCTAGCGTATCAGGACCAGACTTGCATATATAAATTTCTAACCAGTTCCAATCTCGGCCACATGAAGCTTAAGTCCTTTCGCTTGAACTTGGCTGTGCTGAATCTTTTCCATTGTTTAGAGAGATCAAGTTCACTGAGATGATGCCTGGGTGAGAGTGAAGTTAAGAGCAGCCTTTAGATCAAGCTAATTTAAAGGGTAATGGTCTAAATATCTGTCTTCTAACTAGTGGTCATAAGTGAAGTTACATAAAATATAATACTAAATGATTTAAGGAAGCACAACGTTTTTTTTTTTAAAAAAAACGATATTGTTCCTTCCACTCCTGCCACGTTCGTTCCTGCTCCAGAAGACAAGAACTGCACAGCTAATGAATTAATTGCAAGTGGGGACTCGCCACTTAAACAATAATTTCAATCCCCCCGTTCATGTACAAAATGGGGATAGAGACTAAACATTCCTTTAAATGTTTTAATATAATTGATGCAAACTCGTAAATTTTGAAAAGGACTGATGCTTTGGCACTCAACTACCCTCATTCAATACTACTCATTGTTTTATTCCGATTGTAAATATTTTAGCATATATTTGTGATGATTAATTAACCACATATGCTAATATAAAATATGCATTTTGTTATGTGAAATCAGAAATTTGTTAAGTTATCTTCTCCAACGGAGACTTGTCATCTTATCAACAAAATTTCTATACAGTTTTTTGCA
Organism: Theobroma grandiflorum; assembly: GCA_036013995.1. Taxonomy (NCBI): domain Eukaryota; kingdom Viridiplantae; phylum Streptophyta; class Magnoliopsida; order Malvales; family Malvaceae; genus Theobroma; species Theobroma grandiflorum. Next base: position 40,069,934 of record CP142127.1, read on the forward strand.
TTTGACTTTGACATGAGTAAAATAAAAGTTACCAGTATGATTTATATTTAAAATATACTGTCTTTGTCTCAATTTTATTATCCTTATTTAATTATTTTAAAGAGTTTAAGAAAAAAAAATTTTCTTTAAAGTATTTTATATTAAAATTTTAATTTTTTTTTATAAAATTGATGCTCCATAACTTTTAATAAGTAAGATTCGAATATCTCTTTTTTCAATTTCAAAAACAAAATCATGAAAATAATTTTAAAATATAAAAATAGTAAGTGTATTAGCCTATTACAAGGTCTTCAAAAACAAAGAAGTGAGAAAACATAATTTTGAAACATAAAAAAATAAAAATGACTAAACAAAATTAGACAAAATGAGTAAAATTTTTATTAATTTTTAATATAAAATATAACCATATAATATAAAAAAATAAAAATATTAATTATTTAAAAATGAAAAAAGAAGGACAACAAATAACAAACAAGTTAAAAGCTTATAAAGTAGGAGCATTATTTACTTTTATCTAATGGATGGAAAATGAAAAGTGTGGCATGCTTGGAACTAATAAGAGATGAAGTGGATTTTATACATATAAACATGAATCTTTCATCATCTATTAAGTATATTTTTTATATTCGAAATTATAAACACGTGACAATTGATATTAGAGTTAAATTTAAATTTTCACCAATATGAGATCTCATTGAAAATATAAAAATTGAGGTTGACTTACATTAATATAATTAGATATATTTTTTGAATTAAAACATGTACCCATAACATTAGTAGCTTAGATACAACATTTACACTTTTTCTAGACTTGATTGGATTCATGTATTTAAATTAACTCTGCATTGCTCTTTGACAAATAACTTTGAGATCGCTTTAGCATCAGATTAATTACATTATTTTGTCTCGCAATAACCTTCTTTTTTGTTTATGAATTTGTTTCGGGAAAAATCACATTTTGCAACTAATTGATCTGAAATATGTCTCTTAGTACAGCTAATGATGGAATCCCGAGTCTGATTTTCAATATCGATAAAGATTTAAATTGTTAATTAGGCAGGGCACATCACATGGACCCTTCCAGACTGGCTTCATCGATAAGGCTAATGGGGCGCAATCACTTCGAATCACAATCATGTGCACCAATTTGTCGTTTAGGAATTAGGAGGTACAACTTGAGTAGGGTGTGAATATCATTTTTAAATGTTTTTTCCCATGCATATCCATACCATAATTAAGTATAGATATATGCAACATGTGACAAACGTTTCTATCTCATGCCTAACTTTTATCTTTTTGTTTTTCAGCCAATCATGCTTCATCACGCCCAATCTCTTGTTTCTTTGTTTCTTTCCATGACAGCTGTGGGTATCCTTCCACAGCTTTTCACATATGAGTTGTAAAAAACTATCTTTCTTTGGTTTTTTCCCATTTTTGGTGGGTGGGGCATCGGGGCTTGGGGCTTGGGGACGAACGACTGTACGTCGATAGTATTAGCATCCTAGTCTTATTCATTGCAGAATGAAGTCTTCCATCACTACATCTTGAGTTGTATGCTAGTAGCTGTAGATACTTGATTTTGGTTAATATATGTTTTCTAATGAATAATGTTACAACATAATATTGTATAGAGAACAACTAAAACAAGTGAAGTGCTACTTCACGTAGAACAATTAAAACAAGTGAAACATTATTTAACATAGAACAACTAAAATAAGTAGAGTACTATTCTATATGGAATAACTAATACAAGTAGAACAACTACTTCGTATAGAATAACCACTTCACTTGGATAACAGTGAAAGCAACTTAGAATAAATGGCAAGGTTCATGAGTCACTTTCATTTTGAGATGTTCTAGAGAGTTTGGCTTGGTGGCTCAGATATAGAAGTAGTTAAGAGGTCTTACTCTTAACCTTTTTCTTGAAGTACAAGTGTTTCACCCTCTTACCTTGTTCTTGTATACCTGTTCTCGTATACATTCTTCTCTTGTACCTATTCATGTGCAACTTTTTTTCTCGTACCTGTTCTCGTATAGCTTCTTCTCTTATACCTGTTCACGTACAGCTTCTTCTCTTGTACCTTTTCACGTATATCTCTTTTCTATTGCCTTTTACTTGAGAACAAGTCTTATTACATCTAATTACAGTAACGGTTACTCACATTAATGTTTTTCATAATAATATCATTCATTAAGTGCATTAAATCATATTCTTGAGTAACCATCACTTTTAGCACTATATATAGCGCCTCACAATTCATTTAGGGGGGCTCTTCCCTCCACTAACATATTCTCTTCCAGAGCTTCTCTCTCTAATTCTCTTTTTATTGTCTTCCACCTGCCACAACACTCAATACTTCAGGAACTACTCGAATCTTCCTCTCTGCTACCTCCGGCACATCTTTTTACTAGTTTGTAATGCTTCCTCTCCCTATTACCAAGAATCCCCTTTACATTTTGGTGACTCCACTAGGGTGGAGTGATTGTATTAAGTAAGACTTTTACTGCTACAATTTCCTATTATTGAAAAGATGGAGAGTTCCACTGGCAACCAAGATGCACTTATTCTTTCCTACATTCAGGATCTATTAAGAATGATTCAAGCTTCTCAAGAGAGGATGCAAACATTGGAAGACAATAATAGACAAATGATGGACACTATATCTCAACTCACGTCCTTTACTATCATCACTATAAAGAAAATGTAATTGATATGGATGTTCAGGGAGAAGTTCTATGGAGAAAATGCAATTGATATGGATGTTCGGGGAGAAGTTCTTTTTCTCTACTCAAAAGAAGGTCAATCTTTTTGATTTGGGAAGAGAATATTAAAAGTCCAGAGAAGACCTCATGTGATACATCCAACACTTTAAAGAAAGGGTGTTGGATATACAAGAGTTTTATGATGAGAAAGAGTTGGTGATGGTTTGCATTCAAAAAAAAAATGTTCAACGAGTGTAGGCTGCACTTGGAGAATTTACCTCTTCCAACTTTTGCTACCTTGGTGGAAGCAGCACGAAAAACCAATAATACGATTCTCAGATAAAGAGAAGCTACTAGCTTCGATTGAAGGAATATTCTAGCAGTGAATGCAATTTAAGGAAAAGGTAGAAAAAGAAGAAGTCTTTTTCAAAAGGGAATATTTCACGAGAAAATACAAGCAGGAGAGTTATTGATTGAGAACAATAGAGTCCAGAACAACCTGCCTCTTACTCATGTATGATATTTTTATGACTTTGACTTTTCATTACTTTATGAATTGCAATTTGACATTAAAAAAAAATTCATATTCACCCGCTAGCTTCATCGCTTATATTTGGGCTGTAATTATATTATACTATTGGTTGTAAGCTTTATCACTCATTCTTTGACCATAGTTCATTATTCTTACTTCAGCCGCAAGCTTGCCGCTCATATTTTGGCTGCAATGATTTTTTTTATTGGTCGCAAGCTTTAACGCTTATTCTTTGACCATAATTTATTATTCATATTTCAGCTGCTAGCTATATCGCTCATAATTTAGCTGTAATGATGTTATGCTATTGGCCATAAGCTTTATCGCTCATTTCTTAGCCTTAGCTTATTACTTATAAATTGGTTGCAGCTTTTATGCTTACTTATTTTAAGGGTTGAATTAACCTCCTTCATATCAAGTTAGAGTTAATCTCCCTGACGTAAAGTTGAGAGTTCCCTTTTAGCCACATAAAATAATATGAAATGTGAATAAATACGCAACAAGCGTATAACATTATTATTATTGCAAAAGAAAAAGAAATATGATATACCAATAGTGAAGTATTAGTTCAAATGAGCTTTCAAAAAGAGTCAAGGAAAAGCAAAATCTAGCCAATTACATACTCCATAGAGAAGAGTTATTATTGGCAAATACATCTAGTTATTCTCGTACTTCAGCTTCACGTTTTTTCAGTGAAGCTATCTTTGCTGCAATATCTGTTAACTCATTTTCCAAGGAAGACTTGTTAAGAAACATCTTGGCTTTAGATCTACATTCACTAAGGCACTTAAGCTTGAATCCAAAGTTACAAGCATCATCGAAATCCTGTAACATCTGTTGCAATTCCTCTAATGAAGTACTCATTAGTGGAGCATGAGAAATGGCTAAAGCTCTACCCAACACTTCCATCATTAAGCAAATGACGTCTACATTCTTTATAAAGGAGGTACTCCAAAACTCTCCCTCTATATTGAAAACATGTTCCAAGTATGGCACATATTCCAATGAAACTTGAAAGCCATGGAAGTCAACTTTCTTACCACTTTGTTCAGTATGTGTTACTTGAGTGCCAGAAGTACTACTTACATCTCTATGTTCTGCCATTGGGGAGGAAGAAGAATAAAGATTAATTGGAATAGCTCTAGCTTCATCAGTATTAACTCCAACATCATGAAAAACCTCAACATTTGGAGTAGCCTCAAGGACAACTTCAATAGCAGGAATAGCTTTAGTGTTAGGAGCAAACTCATCTCGAATAACCTGAGGAGTAAAAATAACTTTAACTTCAAAAAAAAAAATGAAACAACATCAATCGGAGTAACACAGTGATATGTTTATACCTGGTTCATGGTAGAACTCTGCACATGATTTGGAAATAGAACATCCAAATCAATTAAACCATTAAAAGGGGTTAGCTCACCCTCAACTTCAAATTTGTCAACATCAACTGATTCATCATCAGATTCATCACTACGTTCAGAGTCATATGATTCTTCCTCAGTCTCAACTTCAAAAGTCTTTTCCTCTTCAACTGAGTTAAGTTCTACTCTCGCAGTTGTTTCTCTCTGCAAAAAAAAAAATGATGAGGAAATCAATTTAAAAATAAAAAAGAAGTAGAAGAAGAAGTAAATGATGAACTTACTTTTCGATGCACATGTTTTGTTTGATGAGTAAGAGTGCAGGGAGCATCATCATCTTCTTCATTTATATTTCTTTTCTTTTTGAGAGAAATCAAGCGTAAGGATACATCGGAGTTACTTATAGAAGGAGTGTAGAGACAAGCTTTGGGATTAGTCAAAGGCATAATAAAAGATCTTCATTTTTCAACTCACTCCCTCCAATATGCAAACCATCCAGAAGTGTGGATTCCAACTCTATCAAAAGCTAGGACAGTACAATTCTTAAGTTTATCTAAACGGAGTTGAAGTCCTGCCATGAGAAATGAAGAAACGCAAGAAGAAAAGTTGATAGTTGAAGAAGAGTCAAGCGGAGCTGGTTAGTCAAACCTAAATTGGCGTGTTACTCTATAAGGAGAATATACCTCCACAAAAAGAAAATTTCTATCTCCACCTGCATTGGAACTCTCAATCATAGATGGTAATTGGGAACTGTGAACCCATACACAAAAGTTAATACCTTGAGAACTCATTCTTCCAGACTGTAGAGGGTGGCAATCATAATAAATTTCAGGATCGCCGAATCCATTTATGGCTACACATAAGGTCTGAGGTTGAATTGTTTTGTCACATCTATTACTTCAAGAACACTACCTCTCGGGAGTCGATCATGCCATGCCCAAGTTCTGTAATTGTTCCTGGATAAAAGGTTATTCACAGAAAAAAATGCAAAAGGATATGCATTAGGCACAAGGGCGCAAGTACTAAACCTTTCCTATAGGCATATCTGAATGAAGGAAGCATCCATATAAGTTAAACCTTTGTAACGCCTAGCTGATTCAACAGTTTTAACTTGGTACAAGTCTAATCTCTTATATAGAGATCCTAAAGATAGTGGAGCAAAAGGAAAACATATTCCCTTAACAATTTTTATTGCTAAAGGAACTACTATTGGAGAGATACCATTATCTGGACACCTGGGGAGTATGTCTCGTGCCAACCAAAAGATTACTAAAGCCACTAGCTCATTCTTATGGTATGGGTACTCAAGAGAACCAATTTCAATTCCTTTAGCATTGAATTTTTTATAAAAAAACCCCTATCCAATTGGAAAATCGTGCAACCTTCTAAGTTTTACTTAGATTCTTAAGTAGATCAAGGAAAAAGTCTCGAATACCAAACTCTTCTTCAGAAAGCTTAATAAAGTGAAAATCATGTTTTCCTATACAAGGAAGTTCCAAGAGAACACATACATTTTCCAGAGTGAAAGTAAATTCCCCCCATGCTGTAATCATAGTATGAGAAAAAGTGCTCCACCTTGTAAGAACATCACGCCATACATCCATCATTTTCTCTCTACGAATGTTAAGCTTGGAAGTGATATATATAGCATCAAGTATCCCAGCAGAAGAGAGAAGTTTAACATAAAAAGGATTCTTCAACACTCTAGTTACCCATTCATTCCAACCATGAACAAATTGAGAATTAAAACCTAAGTAGCAGAAAGGGGAAACTCACCACGTTCAAACCTGAACTTCAGAATAGATTGTCCTAGAATACCACTTCTTCTATGAGGTGGTGCTTCTGAGCATAGATGATTCCAATCATATTCAACAGGCTCAGAGGGATGTTCATCAACTTGTCTGGCACGAACCTCTTCCCAAAAACGATCTTCTTCTCTTTCTCTAATAATTTCATCTTCCCAATTTTTAGAGACAAGAGGAACTTTACCACTTTTTCCTACTCTAATTTTCTTAGGAGAAACTAATTCAGAATCATTATTTTTCTTTTTATGTGCAGTGGTTTTCTTCCTTGTTGCAGTCATTCCAGGCTCACCATAATGAATCTTCGAAGGAAGACGCGTCCTAGGCATAACGGAAGATGGAAAAGAAGCCTACAAACATGATCATGGAAAAAGAGATAAGTATACACGCAGAATAAATTTTATTATTTATGTATTTGTCAAAAATATATATAAAAATAAATAATAAAATAATAAAAAAATTGACAAAGTAGAACAATAAAATTTATCAAAATTGTAAGTTTCATTATTAATATATATAATGAAAATAATAATAGTAAATGAATAAAAACTAATAAAAAAAGTTAACTAAAAAAATTATTATTAAATAAATTAAAAAAATCAGTTAAAAGAACTCGTGGCATGTACCGCGAGCTTTAATTAAAAGAGCTCGCGGCACGTACCGCGAGCTCCAATTAAAAGAGCTCGCGGCTCTTCAATTGAAACCCATCTTCTGTATATATAATATATAAAAAAAATACAGCTTGCAGCTTTTGCTGCCAATAAATTGTTCCAAAGTAAAAGCCATCTCCTATATATTAAAAAAAAAAAACTGCAGCTTGCAGCTTTTGCTGTCGATAAATTGTTCCAAAGTAAAAAAAAAAAGCTGTTTTCTTTATGTAAACAAAAAAAAATTACAATTTGCAGCTTTTGCTGCCAACAAATCAAAGAAAAGCTCGAGTAAAACAAAAGTTACACCAAAACAAAAGACACTATCACAACTCAAAGTCAAGATATATTAATAAAAAAAGAATAAAGAGACATGCAGCTTTTACCAGCTTTTATGTGTTTGTTTATTCTAGTGTTGGTCTCTCTTTAGCTCACGTACGGTTCACTTTAACCTTTTCTTACTTTCTTTATTCTAATATTTCTCTTTTCTATTAAACACTATATATCAAAATAAAATAATAAACTATATTTAAAAAAAAATTAACATAAGAAGCATATGACTCCCAGCTGTAAGTTCGAAAAATCAAACAATTTATTTATCTACTTGAATATATATGTATATATATATATATATAGAATTCTTTCAATATAAAAAAATTTCATCTCATGCATGAAAAATTTCTTATTTCATATTTTAAGTTGGAAATATAAAAAAAAAATCATGCAGGGGAAACAAGTAAGAGAAATTCTATTGATTAAAAAAAATTAAAAAAATTACAAAAAAAAAAACTTACTTGCTTGAAAAGATTTGTAAAAAAATCGACTTTTCTCTTAAATTTGTTTTGCTTTACTTTGAATATGAATGAAGAAAATTGTTCATAGTAACTTGATAGTTATAGGCCACATAGAATTAAGGGTTTGTTTATGAAAAGATTAACTTTTCTTTTACTAGTTGTATCTTGAAAATCTTATTTTATATGGAAAAAAATATTATTATGTAATCAATCAAATATTACAAAAGATATTGACATTACACTTTATATAAGGCAGTAACGTGTTTTACCTAAAGCATTACTGGCTAAGGTGTTACTATCTAAGACGGTACTGCCCAAGGTGTTACTACTCCAAGCGATACAGTACGATACGTTATAGTACAAAATAAAACTTTTACATTTTAAATTAATGTATAAGAATTATTTTTAATAATGAATTCTTATTCGGGGGGCAAAATATAGATACTTGATTTTGGTTAATATTTGTTCTCTAATGAATAATGTTACAACATAATATTGTACAGAGAACAACTTGAACAAGTGAAGTGCTACTTCACGTAGAACAACTGAAACAAGTGAAACACTATTTAACATAGAACAACTAAAATAAGTAGAGTACTACTCCATATGAAATAACTGATACAAGTAGACCAACTACTTCGTATAGAATAACCACTTCACTTAGATGATAGTGAAAGCAACTCGGAATAAGTGGTAAGGTTCATGGGTTACTTTCATTTTGAGATATTTTAGAGAGTTTGGCTTGATGGCTCAGATATGGAGATAGTTAAGAGGTCTTACTCTTAACATTTTCCTGAAGTACAAGTGTTTCACCCTCTTACCTTGTTCTTGTATACCTATTCTTGTACACATTCTTCTTTTATATCTATTCATGTGCAACTTCTTTTTCTCGCACCTGTTCTCGTATAGCTTCTTCTCTTATACCCGTTTACGTACAGTTGCTTTCCTTGTACCTTTTCACGTATATCTCTTTTCTATTGCCTTTTACTTGAGAACAAGTCTTATTACATCCAATTACAGTAACGATTACTCACATTAATTTTCTTCATAATAATATCATTCATTAAGCGCATTAAATCCTATTTTTGAGTAACCGTCACTTTTAGCACTATATATAGAGCCTCACAATTCATTTAAGGGGGCTTTTGCCTCCGCTAACATATTCTCCTCTAGAGCTTCTCTCTCTAAATTCTCTCTCTAATTCTTTTTTTATTGTCTTTCACCTGCCATAACATTCAATACTTCAAGAACTGCTCCAATCTTCCTTTCTGCCACCTCCGACGCATCTTTTTACTTGTTTGCAACGCTTCCTCTCCCTATTACCAAGAACCCCCTTTACAGTAGCATATTTTCGAGACAAAGAATTATGTGATATTGTAAAGGAAACCCTGTGAACATAAGACATTTTCCTCAAATTTTTAAACTTTAAGACTTCTAATGAAAAATTATGGTTTCAAAAACTATCCATTCTTCTTGGAGTGGAATCATCTACTTAATGCTTAATCTTCTTAGCTATCATGTTAATTTGGACGATTTCAATAAGCTTAGCCAATCCTTGAGATGCTAGCTTGTCAGTCGTGAGCTGAGTTGCACTTGCACCAAACTCTTGTGCTTGTTTTTGCTCTTTTCTCTACCTTGGTGTAGCTGTAACCTTGTAATATGAATTGCAGGTTTCTTATATTACAGTTGGCTGTATTTGGAACTTATTACTTTAATCATGGGTTCTTCAGTTTGCCAATTCCCAAAATTAACTCTGGATAAGCGATTATCCAATTTTAAATTGGAAACGGAAATGGATTCACTTTTAATTTTAGTTTCAATACTCTCTTATATCATTCATGTGTAAGTCTTATATCATTTGATGCCCAAGCCAGGAAGATAATTTAGATACAGATGTTTCAAACTTTCAATCACTTTTGGGTATGTGAATGGGTCATCAAAACCACAAATTAAGATCAGAGGGTAAGGCAAGTTGTCTTAGTAGCTGTTAAGGCTTGGCCTTTAGCACAAGCAAAGGGGACTTATTCTTCTCACTTTTGACTCTTCTGTACCACAAAAGAAGTTCATAAACCAGCTTCATCAAATAAAATGTTTGTTGAGGAAAGTGATGACGAGCTCATTTACCTGCTCTGGAAGTTGTTCTTGAACAAAGTGATTCCCTTCTGGCATAAAGGTGATGTCCAGATTGGGCATAAACTGCTTCACTGTCCCTTTCCTCATGTAGTCCTCCATCCCCGGGAATTTTATAAAATAGTCCTTCTCACCCATGATCAGTAATGATGGAGCTGTGACTCTTGGATTGATTACACCATAATCGAATTGAGAGCACCTGTAGTTGAGGACAAGCAAGTTAGCTCACAGCTATGTCTACCATATAGTAATAACTTTGTAGCTGATGATGTTCTGACTTTCAAGGAAAATAAGCCCCAAATTTACAGAACAAGAATTTTCTACCCAGTCGAGATAGTGTTTGTAGCATTTCCTTTTGTAATGAACATTGCAAACAGTTACTTTGGATGTCATTTGAGGGGGCAGGCAGTTCATTGTTTTGTTTACCTGTAAGGAACCTGCAGTGCGGTTCGAAAGCCAGAATTTCTATATAAAGTTGCATAGACATCAAGATCATCCTCTGTGAACCATGGTGGCAGAGGAGTAGATGGATCAACCAAGTCCATTATCTCCTGATCATCACCAGCTACTTGTAGCTCACTTCCAGAGAAGAGAATGTAAATGTTTCTTACCACTGTCTTAACATCAAAACGGCCAAAATCTGCTTCTGCTCTACCTGGTTCCTGCAGTTATTCATCAAATTCTCATCACCATCAAGTATAGGTTTATAATGAATTATGTGGCCATTGCAAGAAGTTAATTACCGCCCATCTTAATATGTAGAAGCCTTTCGGGAGGAGATCAAATTGGATACCAACAGGACCTGGTATCAGGAAAGGAATGCCTAGTGTTATCACACCTGACACCCTATCAGGGTGGACAACAGCTAGCAGGAATGCAGGCACAGCTCCAAAGTCCTTCCCAACAAGAAAAGCCTATATATGTCTTACCATATGGTTAAAGTTAATTGGCATGATTAATCTATAAACATAACATGCTTATAAAACTACCAATTTATATACACAAGAGCAAACAATAGTTGTCACTTTGCTAAGTGGTAATCAAGTCCAAAGACTTGTCTGAATTAGGCCTGTGGCGTTTAAAGTGTAAATGTTAAGACAGCTGAGAGCTGAAAGTGATAACTGGTAGCCTAAAATGGAAACCGAAGATAAGGGTTTACCTTATTTTTGCTTTAACTGCCCACGTGAATTGGTGTCATACTTGCCCAAAAACATTTGACATTGTTTTAATGCAACCTATTAAATTTCCTTTCGCAAGAGTGAAGTTGCAAAATCATCTCTTGCTCGCCTAATCTGCCTTATCAGACCTTACCTAATTTATCCTCTGGATTATGACCCTTCACCAGTTGTTGGCAGTTCTCTACCGGTAAATGTGATTGGTTAAAATGCCTCACATACAAACTTTTTTATCTTCTGGCCTAGAGTAAAAATCTTTATTGATAATTCAGACCAAACGAATGGGAGCCAAATAGTTTGTGTTTGGTACTGAGAAAATTACTCTATCTTGTAAATGTATATTCCGCTAAGCCAGCAGGGTAGAAGAGAACATGCAAACACGAAAAACAAGCATCATTGACGAACAAACATCAGACTCTCGATCCGAAGCTTCAGCAACTTACAGAAATAAACTTAAGTTCAACATCAGATTCAACTGTTGAGATCCTTAACAATTAGCCTGATATATGAAAAATCTGGGAATCATCTCTAAATGAAATTATGTGCCATAAATATAGCTACTGAAAAAAGATTATGATCCAAATGCAGAAAGGGGGTCAAAATCCTATGTAGTCTTGCCTTCACAATCGTGTTTTCGCCGGAGACAACGAAACAGACAGAAGAGAGTAGTAATTCAAAAGAGAGTTAGCATTATTTATAAGTAATTAATATGTCAAAATGAAGCTGAGTGAAGTAATGTTACCTTACTGATGCCCAAAGTGTCGAGAAGCGCAACAACATCATCCACAAGGTCATTGAAATTTGCTTTTTCGGGTTCCGATGGCTGGTCTGAGAGGCCATAGCCCCTGAAATCAATAGCAATTGCTGGGTAGCCAGCATTAGCCACGGCGATCATCTGGTGCCTCCATGAGTACCAAATTTCTGGGAATCCATGCAGGAAAAGCACCACCTTTGGACCTGCACAGAATTATCCCCATAATCGTTGCAAAATGCATTTAGTAAGACAGAACAACGAAATGACTTTAGAAAAATCTAGTTTACATCAAACGCAAATTTTATATGTCTAACCTGTTCCAATTTCGGCCACGTGAAGCTTTAGTCCTCTTACTTGTACATGCCTGTGCTGAATCTTTTCCATTCTCTAATCAGAAAGCTGAGAAAGAGAAGAGCTATGTTGGGTGGGAGGATATAACCGGAAAAGTACTGACTCCCAAGATTGATTCCTGTACCTTTCAACTATTCTCAAAATAAAGATTAATAAATCATTTTTAAGTATACTAGTATCAAATACGTATTTAGTAGTTTAAAACTATCCACCGCCAAGAATATACCATCTATATTTGACTTGGTTTTTGCTGGTGAATGCGCCTTTTTTAGTCTTTTTTTTTGGAGGGCATTCTTAGGCAAAGGCGGTGAAATAAGTGCTTCCTATTGCTGGACCATTCACCTTTTGAAGCAAGCTTTCTTTTTCGTTTCGAATATGAAGTGAAATTTTGCAGAAACAAGCTCATTCTTTTAACAAGGCTAGTATCATATCAAAGGGAAAACCCCTTTCTTACCAACTCTATGCACAAACTCCACGTGTCCATAATTTTCCCATATGATGGGGAGAAATGTAACTTCATTTTGTCTCTGTCAAACGCTTTTTTCTCAATTTGCCTTTCATTTTTCAAACCAAACGAAAAAGATTGCCAACTCTGTCTATAAGCTTAAGCAATTAGAGTTCATTGCTGAATCATGGGATTAAAATTTTAGTTTTATTAACACCTAACCTACCCTTTAGCATAGAAATTTCTTGGACAAACTCATGGACTTGAAATTAAAGACTAAATATATCAATGTCACTGCCACCTGATCTTAGTTTAGATAGAGTGAGAGATCTAAAACTAAAATCCACCAGTACATTACAGTATGTGTTTATTGAGAAAGGAAATTGCTAGAATATGAAATTGGAAAATCAAGAACTAACTTCTAGGCGTGTGATAATTTCATTTTTCTTAAGGTTTTATTTGTCTCCACTTGTAGTATGTAAAAGAGTTATTGACACATAAATCTCAAAGATACAATGAAGCTAAGTGATTGACGTCATTTTGCATTGACGAAATAAATCCATCGAGCACTAATCGGAAAAATTATCGAACTTCTATAAGATTTTTCTGCAGCAAAACGATATAGAAAAAAACTTGAAGAATATGGAGAAAAGAAGAGATTGTTTTTTTGTTGTTTTCTGTATGTTCTGTTGTACCAAAGAAATTTTTTTATAGGCATAGGTGTGTTGCAACGTGAGGGTCTGGGAACCCGACCGCCAGACGTGGGCGAAAGTAAAAAGAGATTGGGAGTCCCAATCAATCGTCTTTTCTAAGTACGATTGGTCACCTATTGACTCGGTTCTAATCGATGAAGTCCTAAATTAATTTTAGGTCCATCGAAAGAACAAAAACTGGTCTATGTCATTCAAAGATGGGTTCGGGAGTGCGGTTATGCATGGAGAAGGATTAGCACCTCCGTGACGCCCGTTCCATAAACGGTACCATTTAATCTTAAGTCATTCTTTTTACGGCCTGATTTTGATTTTATTGTTATGTTTCCTCAATCTTTGCTTATTAACTAAGTTTTATTGAATTGATCTTTTATTCGGTTTTACATATGCACATGATGCAAACATAAAATGATGTCATGATTTATTTATTTCAAATGATGAGGTCGGTAATCTTTTATTGAAAAATCATTCGAAGACCATCCCAACGCTTTGGTGAAGTCTCGACGTTTTCCTCACCTAGAGATATCTTCGAAGGAACTCATCTCTACAAGTTCCTCGGAGAAATCTCATCATCGGAATTCCCGCCTCATTTACAAGGTAAATGTGGCATGCTATAACAGGATAAAATGATGATATTTATATGCACGCGTTTATTGACTTAAATGCCTTGTAATTTATCCAATTATGTGCTTAATAATTTGAATAATTTATCACCTTTGTTTATATGTTTTATTTCTTATTTTTCATGAATCATTTATTTATTATTTATTACTTCATTATTATTATTTTAATATATATATTATTTTATTATAATGATTATTTGAGTTAATGAGTATGGGAGTATAGAGTTCGGATTTATCCTGACGCTTCGGTGAAAATCTGTCTTGAATTCCGTACCTAAGAAATTCAATCGAAAGAGGTAACTCTTTGCCCTTTTTAGGTGAAATTCCATTATCGGATCACTCAAAATAATCATTTTCTTCCTTTTTTTCTTATAATAATTATATTTACATCATGTATTTTTTATTGTTTGTTATATTTTAACAACGATTATTTAAGTTAATTGGTATTGGAATATAGAGTTTGGATTTATCTCGACGCTTCGGTGAAGATCCGTCTCGTATTCCTCACCTAGAAAATCAACCTAAGAGAGGTAACTCTTTACCTCTTTTTAAGTTGAATTCCATCATCAGATACTCAAAATAATTATTATTTATATATATGTTTATGTACATTTTATATTTATTTATTTATTTATTTATTATTTTTTTATTTTTTTATTTTTTTTATTTTTTATTTTCTCTAGCAAAATTTAAACTAAATTAAAATACCTTGAAATTAAAAATAAAAACAAGCAGATTCAAAACAAGGCCCAAATAAGAGAATATACCTATCTGGGCTTGGGTTAGCCCAGATCCGCAGCCCACAAGAGGCCCGAAGCTGCCTTGGACGGTCCGCTCCACAGGCCCGCAGCTCAACTCTCTAAAACGCATCGTTTGGGTGCTGGTATAGCAGCTCAAAACGACGTCATTTTGGGCAAAACGCTTTAGCTTCCCTCACTCCTTTGAAATGACATCGTTTTCCTTTTTTCGCCCAATATAAAAGCCCTTTTTTTTCTTTCTTCCTTATTTCTCCCCTCCACTTTCTCTCTCTAGCCGAATGCTCTCTGACTTCTCTCTAAGCCACAGCCCTCCCCACCGGTGCCGCCTTCTCCCCCCACCGGCGGCCTCTCCTTTCTCCTTCTCCTTCGCCAGCAACTCACCAGATCTAGCCTCTTTTGTCGCCGACCACCCAAAAAAAAAGATCTCTCTTATTCCTTTAGTTCGCCGGTCACAACCCAAACAGCCTCCTCCACCTCTCAAACAGCCTCTCTCCCTCTCCCAAACAACCCATTTTTTTGTTTTTCATTTTGATTTTTGGTTTTGATTGCTAGATTTCTAGGGTGTTTTCCTTTGTGATTTTTGGGTATTTCGCCGACTGATAGAGGAATTAGGAATTGTTGATTTTTTTTGTTACTTTTTTGGTTGTTCCCGAGTGTTGATTTTTTTGAGAAAGTCTGGTTTTTGGTTTTTGAATGCTCTAGTTCGGTTGCTAGGAAAAAATTTTTTGTTTTTTCATTTTTGGTTTTCAAAACTCTCTCTGTCCCCCCGGTCTTGGTTTTTTTGCCTATTTTTAACAACGGGATTGTCCAATATTTTGGACAATCCCCTAGGTGAAATCATGCTCTGTTGAGCATGATTTCATCTAGGCTAGCTGCCTGAGGGGGGGTCGGTCACCGAATTTGGGCAATCCCCTTAAATCCGGTGATCTGTAGGGGCATTGAATGCCCGGGGAAGAGGACTGAGCAAGCTCAGTCCTGTCCTCTTTATTTATTTATTTATTATTTTTATTTTAGGTGTCTACAAGGTGCTTATACCCAATAGACACAGTTGTGTCTATTTCAAACAATCACTACTGTTGGTTTTTTCCAACAATCATGACTTTTCTTTTATTTTTCAATTTCCAATAGACATAACTTTCCTTTTATTTGAAAATGTCTTACAATCCCGCACCATTTTCAAATTAATCTAAAATTTTGATAATCTCGAAAATTGATTGCATAAATGAAGGTGTCTTCCGATTGAACCTTCATTTAGTGAAAATACGTTAAAGTAATTGAAATTGTATAGTAGACTATGTTTTGAACCAACTATTCCATTTGGTTAACTGAATACATCTTATATAATGATTTCAACACCAATGAATGCATAGTATCCAATGACGCTTTTATGGTCATGCGTCTGTATCCTCTTTTTATGAGTGCTGTTAGAGCCAAGCTCTTAAGCTCTTAAAAGGGACCACACGTCACACTCATATAAGTAGATCCCATCAAGAATGCCACCGTAACCAAAGCATTCTAACAAATTTATGTTATGGTTTTGTTAAGAGTATATAACTCATTTACTTGATATGGAATATAATATATTATATTATAGTACTAGCAGTCACGTACAGATGGTGTACTTTGTCTCATTGAACTCAAAACTTGACGTTATACTAAGTGTTGAGTCGAGTTTCCACCCTTGGTCACTTTCAATTTATGAGGTTGAGTTCTATCCCCTTTAAAGTCTTATATACAAAATCTCTATATAGTAAAACTTTTTGTTAAAAGATTTGTCAAATTTTCACTAGACCTCACAAAGTTATAGTAATCACTTTATAAAAAATTAATTGTCAAACATAGCTATATCTTAATCTAATGTGTCTAGACTTTCCATTATACACTTGGCTATATGTTTTTACTAAAGTTGCATCACTATCACAATAGACATAATTTGGAGAGATTAGTTTAGGCCACAAAGGTATACTATATAGTAAATTTCTTAGCCATTTGGTTTTTTTAATGGTAGTAGCCAATGCAATTAATTCGACTACCATGATAGAATTCGTTATATACGTTTGTTTCTTAGACCCTCAAGAAATAGCACCTCTACCAAGCATAAAGATCCATCCGCTTGTGAAAGCATGATCTTCTAAACTTGTAATTCAACTAACATCTAAATATCCTTATAGCGCTGATGGATATCCATTATAGCAAAGTTCAAAAATGATTGTTTTCTTTAAGTACCTTAATACTTTATTTATGGCTTGCAAATGTAAAATACTTCAATTACATGTGTACCTGCTTTACTTTCCAACAACAAATGTTATATCTGGACTTGTACATGTCATTGCATACATTAAATAACCAACCCCTCTTGCATATTATAATTGATCAACAACTCTACTAGCAGTAGGTATTAATTTAATTTGAAGATCCATGGATGTAGATGCTGATATACAATTACTAGAATCAAATTTTTTAAGCACCTTTTCAATGTAATGTGATTGTGACATAGTTATGTCATTTTCATCTCAAAATATTTTAATTCTTAAGAAGACATCCACTACACCCATATCTTTCATTGCAAAGTTATTTGACAAAAATTTCTCTATCTCTTTGATTTGTTCTAAATCTGTGTCAAAAATTAACATATCATCCACATATAAGCAAATTATAACACATTTTCCATTTAGAATTTGCTATATGTCCACTTGTCAAATTCATTTCTATTGTAGCCATTGGTTAAAACAAGTTCATCAAATTTTTGATGCCATTGTTTTGGTGTTTATTTAAGCTTATACAACGATTTGACAAGCTTACAAACTTTATGTTCTTATCCTGAAATAATAAACACTTTCGATTGTTCCATGTAGACTTCTTTTTCTAATTCATCATTTAAAAATGATGTTTTGACATCCATTTGGTGAATTACCAACTTATAAATTGATGTAAGGGAGATTAAAAGTCTAATTGTAGCAATTCTTGCTACTAGAGCATAAGTATCAAATTAGTTAATCCTTTACTTTTGTGTAAAGTCTTTTACTACTAATCCTGCTTTAAACTTGTCTATGGTTCCATCCACCTTCATTTTCCTTTTGAAAATCCATTTACAACTTATTGGTTCGGAACCTAGTAGAAGATTAACCAAAATCCAAGTATTATTTCCCATTATTAAGTCCATCTTATCATTGATTGCTTCCTTTCAAAATGTAAAATCTTAAGACTTCATTTCCTCATCATATGTAAAAAGGTTCAATTCCAAATTAAAACAATAAGGAATTTTATTGTCTATATTTTCTCCTGTTTATTCTACAAAGAACATATAAAAGTCTGGACCAAAATCTTTTGTCTTTCTAGCCTTTTTGCTTTTCCTTATTTCTAGACTAGATTCATCATTATTTCCAATTTGTTCCAATGAAATGTCATTCGACTAAACTAATTATAGTGGTTGTAATTGTCTTGAGATAGATATGAATCTTTTTTTCATCAAATAGTGCATCTATTGATTCAAAAACAGTGTTAATTGGAATTGAATCATTTGGCTTAATTATCATGAGCCTATATGCTTTACTATGTTGTGTATATCTTATAAATGTGTAGTATATTCCTCTTTCACTTAATTTCTTTTTTTTACATTTCAGAATTTCAACTACAATTCTACATCCCCAAACCTTCAAATAACTAGGTTTCATTTTCTTTTCTTCTGTTGCTAACACAAAGTTATTTTAGGTTCCTTTTTAGGAACTTTATTTAATATATAACAAGCTATTAATAAAACTTCTCCTCAAAAACCTTTTCCGAAACCTGAATATGATAACAAGCATTTACCATTTCGGTCAAGACGTTATTTGTCCTTTCTGCCATAGTGTGTAAGGTGCTAAAACATGATGGACTATCTCGGTGGAAGCAAAATAACTTGAACGATAATATTATCTACATTTATATGAAATTAAACACTTGATAAAAGACTTATATTGCAATTCAATTTCTGATTTATAAACTTTAAATTTATCAAGCACTTCATTTTTATAATGCAGTAAATATACATAGCAATATCTTAAGAAATCATTAATAAATGTGACAAAATATTTCTTTCCAACTAATGTAGGTGCATTATGCATATTACAAACATCATTATATATTAGTTCAAGTATATTAGTATTTCTTTTAACTTTAGGAAAAGGATTTCTAGTTACTTTTATTAGCGTGCATGTATTTATCAATATTTTGATTAAATTCTGGAATTTAGTCTTTTTTATACATACCATCCAATCTTCTATAATTTAAATAGCCTAATCTATGATGACATAAATAAAAGGATTCAACCATATAAGCAAAAACAACAGTCTTATTCTTATTATTATTAATAATATTTAGTTTCAATAGTCCCTCACACATGTAACCTTTTCCAACAATTATTCTCCTTTGAAAAGAATGAATTTATTTGCCTCAAATACAAACTTAAAACCAAACTTGTTCAATAAACTTTCAAACTATTTTTTTTTTAACTTTTGGAACATAGTATACATCTTTCAAATTTAAAAATTTTCCATAAGTAAACTTAAGTTTGAATGTCCCTTTGCCTTTAATTGATGCTATAGAAGAATTTTCCATGCATAGGAAATTTCCACACTCACTAGGTGAAAAATTATAAAACAGACTCTTGTCATTAAACACATGCTTTGTTGTTCTTGAATCAACCCATCAAACATCATTTTCTTCAAGTACATTGATTTCAGAAATCATGGTCACAAAATTTTCATAAGCATCTTTTCTTGAAGAAGCATTTTTCTTTTTCAATAATCAACATTCTTTCTTGAAATATCTTGGCTTATCGCAATGGGAGCATGTGGCGTTGTTCTTTTTTTATTCTGAATTTTTGACCATTGACAATTTGTTTGAACTTACTTCTTGCAGATTTAAAGGCTTGTCCTTTCTCACAACATGTACTTTGGTTCTTATTTTCAATATTCTTCTTCAATTCGAAGATGATTTGTCAAATCTTTGAGAGTTATTTCCTCTTTATTATGTTTCATACTTCTTTTAAAATTTTTTTATGATGGAGGAAGTTTGTTTATAATGAACAACACAACTATAGTTTTATCCATGTTTATCTTATTTTGCTTAAATTGATTAAGCATCCTTTCAATTTCACGCCATTGTTCAATAATATAACGTTTATCAACCATTTAATATTATGAAAGCGACTGGCAAGAAATTTCTTATTTTTTGCATCTTCTGTCATGTGCCCGACTTCCAATTTGTCTTATAATCCTTTTGCAGTGGCCTCATTATGGTATGTATCAAATAAGCCATCAACCAAACCATTTAAGAGAGGACCCTTGCTCCTATTTTTTCCTTTCTCTAGTTGCAACTTTCAATGTTGACAACTACAAATGCATCTTCTTCTACCATCTTAGAAAGTTATCACCATTAAAACAGTCCAATTTCACAAAGTCAAAAGCCAAAAAGTTAGAAGCCAATTATTTTAGCGTTCCACTTGCGGCGACCATGTTAAAATGAATTAAAACCTTAAATTTGTTAGAACATGGAATTGGAAAATCAAGAAATGGCTTCAAGGTGTGTAATGTTAATGCCACTTTCCTTAAGGCTTTATTCACCCCTACTTGTAATGTGCAAAAGAGTTACCAATGTATAAATCTTAAAGATACAATAAAACCTAGTAATTGACGTCGTTTTTGTAGTAATGAAATCAATCCACTCAACACTTACTTGAATATGACAAGATTATTAAACTTCTAAAAGATTTTTCTGCAGTAGAACGATATAGAAGAAAACTTAAAAAATATGGAGAAAGGAAGGAAGGATTGTTGTTTTGTTGTTTTATGTGTGTTCTATCATTTTAAAGGAAGTCTTTTTACACGCATAGGTGCCTATTTTCAATAAACTCAGTTGTAATTGTTTTAAATAGTCACCACTGTTGGTTTTTTTTAACAGTCATGACTTTTCTTTTTTTTTTTTTTTTCTAACAAACATGACTTTTCTTTTATTTGAAAATGTCCAAAATTACAAATACACTACAAAAAAATTATTGGATTTAGTCTCTATATATACTCCATGTGAATCAAGTTCTTGTACCTTTTAAATTTTTTAATATCAATCCAATCGATAACATCATCATCTTTCATTAAAGTTGTTAATAGGTACCTTGATTTGGTTATTTTTTCTGTTTCTATCAAGTTTTTCATAACCTTTGTCACGACCCGGAACTTCCCTCGGGCCTATGACAACCGCCACGACATCCCAATTGACACTCATTATCCGGAATGCCAACTGGAACCCCGTAAGGCTTACGTACCAGTTTCTAGCCTTCCTTATGAGTAATTCTTTCCAAACATCCCCTTTTGAGGGTTTACCACTCATTTCTGGCTTAAATAAATCAAAATATAAAATCTGACTCACAGGGGTATTTTGGTCATTTTTCGACGAAAATATTAAAATCTGGTAAAAATATAGTTTATGCATCCAGAAAACATAATCTGAAATCGGATTTGAAATCGGAAGTCCGAAACCTTCTTTTTCAAGGGTTTAAAGTCATAATTTACTATTCAAAAATATTGATAAAAATATTCCATTTTCTTATAAAATAATTTTTATAGACACGCGTATAAGTAATTTTTATAGCGTGAAAGTAAAATAAATTCATACATATATTAAGTTATAAAGTCATACTGTACAATAATAATTACAATGACCGGTGGGCCCATAACTATACAAATACGACAATGGTAGTGCACCTACTATCTGTCATGGGAAGACGATCTACGGTAGTCCTCGACAAAATCTGGTATCTACGAGCTACCACAGGCCTGAAATGTTTGGACAAGAGGTGGGTGAGATTTTGCAATCCCAATGAGTAAACAAACATTATCATAAACATCTAAAGGTAAGTAAAATAGAGGCAAATTTAAATAGCTATTTCAAACCATTTCATAAAGTTTCATTTTATTTCTTAAATCAAGAAATATTTATGATTTATCAAACAATTGTTAAGGCTTATGACTTTTATTAAAATCATGGCTCAAGCCAAAACTAGTCCTCGGGGATACCTTGACCGAGGCATCTAACCGAGTCCGCCAAGGTTGTCAAAACAGTTACACATTAAACACGTTTTAGTTTTTAAAACAAGCCGTTCCTTGGCGTTGGCTGAGATACACATTCACGTGTGGGTTTTACGTGAAGTGAACTCTAACACTACCCCGGGAGTTACCCTCCTCGCCTCTACAACCGGAATAACTATATAACCGGGTTTACCGTGCCCCTCTAATAGGCGGTCCACAGAAACCCGCCACTGCAGTGACTAAACCCACCAATTTAATAAAATTTCGACAGTATAACGTGGCTTATATTTATTTACCCAGCCTGCATAGTAAAAATTCAGCTTACATTTATTCCCAAGGCATTTCACACATAGCCACATATATACACATACTCATAAGCCTATTGAATGGAAACATCATTTATAACAAAATTTACGACCTCCAAACTACTCAATTTTTGACTAAAATCACATATTAACATTTAAATCTATTTATTTGCATACCGTAAAATTTTTCTTTTTAAAGTCATTTTTGCATAAAATTCACAAATAACAATTAAAATAGACTTTAGATAATTTACAATAATAATAAGTTTACTCACCGTTTGCACAAATTTAATGCTTTTCAGGTGCCCCGATTACTGTTCGTCGGGCACGACTTCCTTGCCTTTACCGGAAGGCTCTCCTCCTAGACACATTGTAAAAATTACACAATTCAACACATTTATGCTAAATCACTATATAATTGATATAAATCCTATATTAATGCATGGCGTGAAATGCAACGGCCTAAAACGGCTTAAACACGGTACTAGCCTATTTTTAATACTTTACCCGATAAATTGCTAACGCGCTCTATTTTTGCTCTAAATCGTCCCATTCTCTCTCCAACATTTTTAACCATCAACTACCAGCTTATAACCCTCTGGAATCACTAAATTCAGATCACTTTCTTCCTTGAAAAATTCGGTTAAAATGGGACATTCACCCGGTAAATTTTCTACTTTGTTATTCTAGCACAATTAATCATTTTTCATCATTTTCCCTTCAATTCATTTGAATAAAAATCAATTCATCACCATTGGACAGCATTGAAGATTCAGCCTAGAGTGGGTATTGTGAAAATTCCTTGCTTTCGAGTCCAATTTAATTTCTAAACAACTCTAACTAACCGAAACTACCGATTTAGCTAAGAATCGAAACTTGAAAAATCCAAAATCTCCCCCCTTAAATTCGGTCCAGCACTTAGATCTATTCTGAGATCTCTCTCTTGAAGCATAGAAAATGAAAACAAAAGCATGGGAAAGGTAAAAACCAAGCTAAAGTCGAAAAATCTTACCGTTAGACGCGAAAACGGGCGAAAACCGCGAATCTTCCGTCAAATTTCAAGCTTTTCCTTGGTTTTTTCTCCTTTCCTCCTTTTCTCCCTATTTTTTTCTTCCTTTTTCTCCTTATGGCCGAACCCCCCTTGGGCTGGAGCTTAAATGGGCTGTTTTGGATTAAAATATTATTATTTCATTAAAACTATGTCACGTGTCACTTTCCCATGAGATCCGTTTTTAAAATTTCGTTTTGAAAATTTCAAATTTTCACCACTTCAAACACCATATCCATACATTCCAAAAATGAATAAATCATTAAATTTTGACAAGTTTTGATTGGTGAAAATTACGATTTTACCCCTGGAACGGTAAAATTACCGTTTTGCCCCTATGTTCCGAAAACTACCGGAATTGAAATTTTTCACTTCCTATCATCAAATTATACTCCAAATAGTCAATATTGATCAAAAATTTCACTCCATGGTCAATTTATAATCTTGGGTGGCAAAATGACCATTTTGCCCCTAGACATCAAAATTTTCAGTTTCATCCCAAATTAACCCTCGAACTCCAAAACATCATTTTAAGTCATTCCTGAACTGTGAAATATTAAATTTCATCTTAAAATTTCTATTTGAACTAGTTCGAGGTTAAATCAACTTAAGTGTACCATTTGGTACAATACCGGGTTTTAGCTATTCTTTGAGACTTTCCTAACATACAAACACGTTATTCATTGCATGTATGTCATGACATGTATTTATAGGGTCGGGTTTTACAACCTTGATTGTTGTAAGAACATCAAAAAACAAAAGGTTATGTAATGCAAGGAGAATCAAGAGAAATGGGAAAGAATCTAGAGAGAGAATTTGAAGAAAGGTTAAAAAAATTTGATTGTGTTTAAGAGAGAATCTGATAGATGTAGAAGAGAATCAAAACTTATGTGATGTAGAGAGAGAACCGAAGGATATAGAGGTAAAGTGAAATCTAAAGCAAAGTTTGAAGAGATTCACACGAGTTAGTACAAGAAATTGTTGCTAACTTTTTTAGATTTTTATTTGGTTATTATTGTTTGTGGTTTTATCAGTATTTAGAAAATTCATAATAGTACGGATCAATGTCATATCAACATTAGTATGCCAACAATTTTAATGAAAAAAATTTATTGTGTTAACGATTGGATTGCATTAGCAAATTTTATAAGTTGGACTCGATTTATACGAATTATAATAGAGGGGTTAAATTTAATATTTTGATAAAATATAAAAACTTAATTAAATATTTTGATAGAATACAAAAATTAATTTTAACATTTTGATAAAATATAAAAACTAAGTTCAAAATTTGACTACTAAAATCTTTAAAAAAATTTCATATCAATTATAATCAATTCTATACTAATACCAATCAACGTCACGTCAACAGGATCAATGTTATATCTATTACTTTAATAGAGAAAATTTGACATTATTAACAATTCCACGAACATTAATAACTTTTAAAAGTATAGAAACTTGATCGATTCAAATTATAGTAAAAGCATTAAATTAAACCTAACATTTTAGTAAAGTAAATGAACTAAATTTAAAATTTGACTAAAGAGAAACCACACACGTACGCACCAGCCATTAATTTTTTACGTCTTAAACATTTTAAGTCGGGGAGAGGCTGCAAAACCAGAAGAGCTAATATCTCAAAGTATGAATTAAAATGGGCAAAGACTGCAGGGATAGAAACGTGATGAAGGATAACCGTATCCGTTTCCGTCCATGCGGATGGTAAACTTTATTACGATTTGTCTGAGAAAATCAAATATTGATACAGGCAAGTTGGCTAGAATCCAAGCTATAACTTTAACATGAATACAATTTTGTCATGGATCTGAAGTTTATGCAACCATATAAGAAGAGATGTAGAACAAATATGCTTCAGGTATGCTTCTAAGTGTATAGTGCTAAACAAATTACACTATACTTCCTCCTTTTAATTACCTACTCATTGAGCTTTCAATTGCAGAAACCTAAGGTGCTAGGAAGCTTTCTCTTTAGAAATCCAACTCTTGCATCATGATGCACAATGATGGCTTAGCGAATGATGTATATTTTCATAATGGTTCCTGCTTCTTCCCCCTTCAGTCACTAAACCATAAGACTTACGAGATTCCACCTTGAAAAATGCACCTGCCAAGCACCAATTACTCATGCTTTCTGTACTAGATGCTCAGAGTCTCCCAGCTCCAGTTCACTTCCTTGCCATTCATTTTGATCTTGGAAAAGCAGCTCAATCTGTTCCAATGATTTTCCCTTCGTCTCTGGAACAAGTTTGTAAACAAAGAGAACGGAAAGAGCTGACAGTACTGAAAAGAGAAAAAAGATTCCAGCCACTGTAATTGTCCGAGAGAGAGAGAGGAACGACATGGCAACAAAGCCACTGCATACCCTGTTACCTACAGCCCCAAGAGCAGATGCTTGAGCTCGCAACCTCAGGGGAAAGATTTCGGATGTTAAAATCCAGCAAATAGGACCCATTCCCACAGAAAAAAATGCTACATTCCCACAAACGCACAGAACTGCCAATGCAATTCCAAGCTGCCCATTCCCCAGTAAGGCAAGGCTAAGGCTTAAAGTCAACAAACAGACAGTCATTCCAATTGTGCTCACATAGAGCAACGGCTTTCTCCCAACTCTGTCAACTAGAAATGTAGCAAACAATATAAAAGCAGTCTTTGTGACACCCACAGCAACTGTTGCAGCAAGAAGCTTAGAATTACTCTCAATCCCAGCATCCTTAAAGATTTCAGGGCTATAATACACAGTTGCATCTATTCCAGTGATTTGCTGGAAACACTGGATTCCAAAGCCAGTGATCAGCATCCGATGAAGTGAAGGAGAAGGGCTTAACAGTTCACGCCACACAGCTTTCTCTTCATTCTTCTCTCCATTAGACAATCCAGCTGCTGCTACTATTTCTGAGAGCCTCTCGTCTACCTCTTTCTCATTTTCATTAGTTTTTAATAGAACAGATCTTGCTTCTTCAACTCTGTTCTGCATGACCAACCACCTGGGTGATTCAGGGATAATGAAAAGTGCGAACCCTATAAAGACTGAAGGCAAAATTCCAACAGCCAGCATTACCCTCCAGTTTGTATGTACTGAAAGACCTGAAAATGCATAGTTTGAGACATAACCAAGCAAAATTCCTACATTTATGAAAATCTCTGGGAAGGAAGTAAGAGAGCCTCTATGAACTGTTGGTGATATCTCGGCAATATAGACTGGAGCAATCATGACTCCAAAGCCTATACCAACCCCAGCCAAAATTCGTCCTATCATTAGTACTTGGAATGAGGGTGCCAGGGTCATTATAGCTGCACCAATTTGAAACACAACAGCAGCAAAAGCCATTGTCCACTTTCTACCAATAATATCTGACGTCCTCCCACCAGCTAAGCTACCCAAAAGTGAAATGATGCTCAAAATACCAACAAGAACTTCTTCCTGTACCTCAGTGATCTTCAAATCTTCCTGTATAAATATAATGGCTCCACTCATGACACCTACATCTGCAAAGAAAAGACAAAATTTCTAAGCTGCAAAGTGGTATAAAACTGATTGTTAGGTGTAACATTATCAAAGTGAGCATTTGAAAATGAATCTATTCTTGGCAATTGTAGCAGATAATTTTTTACAGTTATGGATCATGAGGATCTGTGATAAATTTTAAGATCAAAGCTAGAGCTTCTATGGATGGAGTAGCCAAGAAAAGGAACACAAACAACAGGATTTCTTGGCAATGTCCCTAAGTTCATGGATTACTTTTATTCAGAGAATTCAGTGGATTGAATATGAAGCCCTTGTTGCAAGCACATTTACACTGAATTTGAAAACTTTTGTTCACTAACCTTGTGTTGTACATCCTGCACTGATTAGGAGAAAATGGGAAAAGAAAAAGAGGGAAAGGAGTTTTACAATACTTATGAGAACCATCACACACAAAAATAAATATACTTCCTGCAAATTGTGTTATATGGAAGCACCCATTAGTGTAAAAGATATTGTTAAACGGTTCCATAACAACTAGCGGAAAGACAGAATTCCCCAAATAAATTTGAGCTTCAGGTCAAATATAACAGCATTTTGCTCTCTTTAAATCTAAGGTCATTCCAAACCAAATATGGCAGCACAAATGAGTTAGCTGATGCCATGTAACATATGAAAGCATACTTTTCCTGAATGTTCAACTCCGTGATTTCCATTAATGATTTGCAAGCCCAAAATTGATCACCGATGTTTTGTTTGGGCAACGAAGACTAGATGAATAAGATGTCCAGGGCAGACAAACTAAGATCTGTTTCTGATGACAGATTGAAAGAAGTAGAGTTTGAGCCAAAGTAATGAAAGCTTAAGCATCCCAAGGAGCTTAACAGCCGCAAAGATGACAATCAACCACTCACCCTGATTAAAATTCTAAATTACTACTTTTCTCTCACAAGATAAAAAAATATTTGTTGATCTTTTATGCCTTTATTATCCGGTTCTATGTAGAACAATATCAATGAACTTTATGATGCGAAGACATTCCAAGGATTTGAAGGTTCCATTATTTTCCTTCAAAATTGCGCAGGTCAGTGAAGATAAAAGAACAACTATCAAAATTCCAATATTCCCAGAAAGAAAAGACAGCTCCCTGAAGCAACCAAAGCACATAGAAAATATGATAGATGAAGAGAGAATAGCTTACCATAGCCAAGAAGTACATTGTTAAGCGATGCAAAAATGGCACAAGCAAGAACATATTTCCTGGTACTTCTCTTCCTCTCCAGTTGATGATGATGATGTGAAGCATTCACATCATCATCAAAATCATCTGATAGCTCAGAATCCATTCTCTTGTACTTATTCTTGTTCCCCAAAGACAAAGCCATTTCCCCGTTCCCATTTTCTTGGACACCCACCAACCCCATAGCTCTCCTTCCTTTGTTTCCTTCCCCCTTGCCTGTTTTAACTCAGAGAACAGGAAAAAGAACAAAACAGGCCCAGAAGTTCCTTTCTGGCTAATAACAAGGGTTAAACCATGGATTAGGTTTTAGATCTAAAACCAGAACGAAGATAAAGAAACTCCAATGAGAAAGTGGGTCCTTTCTCTTTGTTACGCAAGCAGGCCACTTGGTATTTTCTTAAGCTTACTTACATGTGCAAATAAAAAATGGTTAACATCACAAAGTTTAAACAAAGGTCATATGATGTTTTCAAGGTAACAGCACAGCACCGGAAGTATGTAAAATATGAATGATTCCTACAATTTGTCAAATTTTTTAATAGGCGTTCGCTCAACTAACATTAAAAGTTAAATAACAATGGCAGCAGCTTTGAAGTTTCTTTCTTTTTTTTTAATTTTTAATTTTTAATTTTTGGGGTTCATCTATGGTTTTGAGGTTTAAGCAAAATCGAGTTAAGGGAAATGCCCTTTTCAAAGCAGTCCTTGGGTTGCTTTCAGCATAAATGTCTCCAAATTGTCTGAATTAGATTTCGTGATTTAGAATGTAACATATGAGAGATCTGGTTGTATGACATAATTTCAGTAATAGAAACAAATAAAGACTTCGAATGAAAACAGGCAGAGTTCCATGGTTTTTGTTCAAATTTTTACCGTCAACAACAGCTACTGCCTTTTCTTGTTTCAATCCTTGTAAGCCATACTTTTCAATTGTCGTAACCCTCCTTGACCTTTGGGAGCTCATTTTGGTGGGGTTTTACTTGGTCATCCTTTGACAAAGCAGCCTGATTTTAAAAGTCAACAATCTACGCCCAAAGTCTAATTAAATTCGCCACAAATTATGGTGGAATGAAACTCATTAGCTGAGCGTTGGACATGAGTATTCTCCAATGCCAATTTCATGAAGGGTAGTGCAATTTCGTGTGTGCAACCCACTCCCTTGGCTTGGGGCACTCTGCCTTTGATTGGCAAATCAAACATGGCACGCAATGAATTTTACCATTCAATACCAAAAGAAACAAGGTTGTGGAGAATTTTTAGACAAAAAAATATTGATTAGAAATTCTAAAAGCTTCATTTATCTATTTTTGTTTTAAACATTTTGCTATTATAATATTTAGTTTGCTTTTGTCACACCGACAGTCCTTTTTTGTCAATTTCCATGTCTAGCACACACGCGAGCCATAAATTACGAAAAAAGACAAAAACATTGGTTTCATCCATAACATTGTTAAAATAAAATAAAATAAAATACTAAACTAAAATACTTTACTAAATTTTTCTTAAATTCTATTTCATATAAACTTTAACATTTTAATTGACCCAACATAAATGATTCCAGGTGTTACCTTCATTGATGGTACTTGTAAACATTAGGCAACATCAATTTGTATATTCCAATATTAAAAACATTTTTGATCCTATTGAAACTTTTGTAACAAATGTTGTTTGAGTTTAGTTATTTTCAAAGTGATATAAAGAAAAATTAAAATAAGATTTGACAAACTTAATATATAAATATTGTAAGATCAGTGCGGATTCAAGATTTTGTATGAAAGGTGACAGATAATCATATAAAGCCATAAATTGGATCAATGATTCGATTTGGAATAAAAAATTAATCACTTTTTAAATAAAATTAAATTAAATTAGAATATAAAATTTTATTAAACATTTAAATATAAGTTTTTTGAATCACTAATATAAATATACATAAAGTAGAAAGAAAATTAATATTAGATTTTCACATTAAACATCGAAAACTGTGCTCAATGTGTTTTTATGCTTTCAAATTCATCAATGACTAAATCCTTTTCAATGGTCCTAACAATTTGTTTCTCAATATAAAGGATAAGTGAATTAGCAAGAAAATAAATCTTCCATCTTATTACACAATCTCATCTTTACAATTTTTATAACTGAAAATACATATTCTGTAATTGCTATAAAAATTAGAAGAGTTAAGATAAATCTAACTAAACGATCTATGAATTTGGATTAAAGAAAAAGAAAATTCCAGCAACCTCATCTCTACAATTTTTCTAACTAAAAATGTAAGCTTTATAATTGTTATAAAAACTGGAAGAATTAAGATAAAGATAAGTCGAACCAAATGATTGAGAAATTTGAGTTAAGGAAAAAAAATAAAAAAAATAATTCCAACAACCTTGTGTTTACAATTTTTCTAACTGGAAATGCACGTTTTGCAATTTCTATAAAAATTGGAAGAGTTAAAATAAGTCGAATCAAACAATTTAGGAATTTGGGTTATTTTTCTAATTGAAAATACACGTTCTATAGTTGTTATAAAAATTAAAAGAATTAAGATAAGTCGAACCAAATGATCTAAGAATTTGGATTAAGGAAAAACTATAAGTCGAACCAAACGATCTAAGAATTTGGGTTAAGAAAAAAAAATAATTTCAAAATTTAAGCTGAACCAAACGATCTAGGAATTTGGGTTAAGGAAAAAATAATAATTCCAAAATTTAAGCTTAGAAGGGATTGAATCTAGGCATTCAAAATTTAGCTTAAATTCCTTACCACTACTCCAAATCAATGTTTTTTTATTTGTTTTGGGGTGGCAAAGTTGCATAATGTTTTAATTTATTTTTAATAATTTAAAGCTTTATTAAAAAAATTATAAGTTTAGAATAATAGAAATAAAAAATAAAATAATCTTGTATTAATTAAAAATAATAAAATCAAGAAAAAAATTTGAACCAAATGAAAAAGATGAATATGAAAAAAATATAATTCTCCATATAATTTTATTAATTATTAAAGAATAAAGTGAAAATATAAAGAAATCCTATTAAATGTTAACTATTGCATATTAACACTTTAAAATTTTGAGAGTCGAATACTTTACTTCTGCTTAAAACTCTTTCGTAAGTTAGGCTAAATACTCACTAAATATTTGTAAAAAAATTGAATTTTTTTGAATTTTAAAATTGCATTTGTTTTAGTTACATGTTATAATGGCTTTTAATTGTAAAAGTTGATATTTTCTTTTCACATGAGAAAAGAAATTTGACTTGATATTAGTTTTTAATTTTGCAATTACATGAAAGTACTTTTCGAATAAATATAGCTTATCGTTAATTGAGATAATGATGCAGTCAATTTAAATTAGTTTTCATATAAATAATAGTTATGATAGAAGATTTTTTAGTTTTTTTTTTAAGTCTAATAAAAATGAGGATTTTTTTTGAATGAATGATGACAAAATTTTTTTACTAAATTAATTACAATTATTTCTTTCTAAATATCATTATTAGTAATTAGAATTTATTTTGTCATTAATAATTACCTTAAATCATTCTTAACTAGAAAAACACCCTGCTATGCAGCGGGTTTCAAAAATGTTACAAGCAACTATGTTGCAGATGGTATAAAAAAATTGAAATCAGTAGTTATTAAGGGAGAATAACAAATTTTAATGTCTCACTCATTATGGTTATCGAATCTTTCAAACTTTCCTGATACTAACCATTCAAGAGTATTTGGACTTCCATTCCCAATTGATATTACCATATAGTATCCAAAAGCAAACAACTAATCAAACAATGTAAGATGATATCATATCATTTCTTCTAAAGTTATAAAAAAAAACTTTTTTATGATATTAACAAACATGACAATTTAGTTAGTTCATAGCTTAAAATGAAGAAATAGATGCAATCTTTTATTCAAACCACTAATCATTATGTGTGAAAATGCTATTGAATGAAAATCAGAAAATGCTATTTTCCTTAAAAAAATTCTTTTCTTCCCTAAAGATATCCACTCACACCAACCAAAAGAAAAAAACACATAAATCTTAATAAAAAAACCCAAATTGGAATTTATAGCCATGCTCTTAGAGGATAAAATATAGATTCAAAAAAACTCCAAAACTCATATAACCTATATAGGCAAAAATAAAGATAAGCTGATGAAGAATCTCTAGCTTCTTTGAATGAAGAAAGAAACTGGTTTAGAGTACTAAACACTGAAGGCATACAAAAATGCATCAGAGCTTAGTGTTTAGTGCGATTGTTCTATATAGGTGTACCAATCATCAACAACCATCTTGACATAGGAAAGCAATCACTAAGGACATTATATAGAACCTATTAAAGGTTTACAAATCAGAATACCTTATTTCATTAACCTAGATCGAGCTTACAGAGAAATTAATACATAAACAACAATATCATAAATAAAGTGATTCATAGAAGAACATGAAAAATATATCAAGCTATCTTAACTATAATAGAAGGATTTTTAAGCCTTTGAGCTTTATCAATTATGGCATATGCCAAGCTATTTGAGAAAGAAAATCTTAATTCATCAAGGCTATGTCGTATGTTCAAAACCAAAATAACACAATAATAATTTTGCTAGATTTTAAACAAAACAGTAATTTTAATCTTCTAAGCCAAAAACTCACATTGAATAACAACTTCTCCCCTACGTGGGCTTTGACACAAACAAAACCAAAAGAAAAAGAAAAAAGCTTAGAAATAATGGCCAAAATTTGGGGAAAAATGAAAGAGAAAAAGAAAAATTAGAAGTAAAAGAATAAGAATAATAGAGTAAGAGAAAAACCTAAAACAAGACCATGGTTGGCTTCGTCAATGCTAATAATGCAACATGTAAAGACCCATTTAAGGAAAGGAACTTCTGATCCCATAAATCTAATGAAAAATTATATAGAAATGATTACCAATTATTTTTTTTCCATAATTATATATCCTTTTAAAGTTCATATAGCATGGTTTGAAGTCAAACACCATTACAATACAATTGTCTTGCAGACAGAAAACTATAATTTTCATCAGACCTTTTCCATTGCATATAGCCAAACTAAAGCAAAACAATTAAAATGTCAAAAAAGTGATAATTCGATGCTTATTAATAAAAATAGATATATAAGCTAATACTAATACTAATGCGAAGAAAGTGATAAGTCGATGCTTGTTAATAAAATAGATATTTTGCTAATATTAATACTATACTAATACTAATGCAAAGAAAATGATAAGCTGTGCAACTACCATACTCGACATGAAGTAGAATTCTTAATATTCAAGTTTGATTCTAAATAGATACAATAATTTGCTGAAGGAAGCTAAATAAAACAAAACAACAACTAAACAACCTTAAATAAGATTTTAATTAAAATTACACATAATAAATATCGACAAACGAAGTTGCTAAATTTTGATAAATCAATTTGTAGTAGGAGAAAAGATTTTATATTATGCACCCAAACTAAGAGAAACTTTATTAGCATATGAAATCTAAGTAACAAAAGTAAAGTCAGGAAAAATATGAAAAGAAATAAGAAAATAATTACTAACAACAAGTGGAACATAGAAAAACATTGCAGCTGTAAAAAGGTTGATAGTTTAGGCTGGAGTTTTGAAGTGTTTTTATAATTTGAATGGGCTTTACTTTTGTATAAATCCCATTTAATATTGTTGCTTTTGCGCTCTCTCTCTCTCAAAAAAAAAAAATCTTAAAGTGGTGATTCTGTTTAAATTAAAACTATAGCTAAACAATAAGCAAGAAACATCCATGCCCAAACCTTTAGACAGTTGGTAGCCCCTTTAAGAGTTACAAGTCCTTCCCTAAATGGATCATATTCATTCCTTATGGAAAACATAGTGTAATGCAACAGTGAATCGCACTGCTACCAAATTGGCTTTGAAGGATCTTTGAGTTCTTAACATTATCAAAATCAATTCTAAATAAATTTCATCTGCTAATAATTTCAGTTCTTGTTGAGACAATTTATTATTACATGTGCTTAAAGCATATACATATATAAGAATTGCAAGGCTCAAAACATAAACCTCGATAGTCAATTTGTTTTAAAGGATACGATTTTAAACCACATCAAGTATAGGCGTAGGGACTTTCTCTTAGAACAAATCATCAATGTAAGGCAAAGAACATATTTGTGTAAGCAATAGACAGTTTTTTTGCAGAAAAAAATAAAATATGCATAGCAAGCCAAACAATGAAGATAAAAAATCTTACTGATTGTGTTGAAAAAGGAAAGCAAATGTAAGCCTAAGACAAATTGAATTGAATGTGCAAAAAAGAGAAAAGCGTACAACCGAGACCTCAATCGAGAGAGCATGATAGAATCCACCCAAATCAGGAGTAAGGAGGGAGCAATGGAACTAAGGACTTAGTCATAACACAAAAATGGATTGTGCAAAAGTGATAAAGAAGAAAGAAAGACCCAAGCTACAAAAGTGGGAGAGAAGACAAAAGATAAGGAAAAAAGAAGAAAAGAAAAGAGAAAGAGAAAAAGTAATGTATCGGGAAGCTTCTAGATAATAACAATGGTAGCAAAAATGAGAGAGAAAATAAAACTGAAAAAGCAGAATACCCTTGACATTTTAAATCAAAAGTAGAAATCATCCTCAAGTTAGGTTTGGTTTGCAGAATAGATAAGAATGGAATAGAATAACTATTCTGTGAAAATAAAATTAGATGAAAATAAAAAAAAATAGAATAGTTATTACGTAGTTTAATATGATAAATGAAATAAAGTAAAAATAGTTACTACAATTTATTATCGTGTTTAGTTGGTAAAAATAACTTTAGAATAAGAAAGCAATAGAGGATAAAAAGATAAAAATATCTTTTATTATATATATTTTTATTTTATTTTATTTTTTAAATATTAATATTTTATTTATAATCTAATCATTAACATTATAACATACTAATAATTTATATATAATGTAAATGTTACTATGATTTTTTTAAAATTATTTTATCTTTAAATATTAATAATTTATAATTTATTTATAATATTAAAAATTGATACTTGAAATATTATTATTTTATTTATAATTTAATTATTAATATTAAAAATAATAATATTTAATTATTATTTACATGTTATTGTGGTTATTTATTTTTAACTATTAATAATTTATCATTTAAATTTTAGATATTTTATTTATAAATTAATTATTTTTAAAATATTAATATTTTATTTATAATTTAAATGTTATTATGATTATTTATTTTATTTTATTTTATTTTTTAAATATTAAAAATTTATAATTGATTTAAGATATTGATAATTGGTAATTTAAATATTAATATTTTATTTATAGTTTAATCATTAAAATTTTAAAATACTAATATTTTATTTATAATTTAAATATTATTATGATTAAAATATTAATACTTCTAATAAATTTTAAAATTTAAAATATTTTATAATATATAATTACAAACTTAAATTTTTTGTTATAATAAGATTTATTTTTTTCTTTATTTGCATTTCTTATTTTTTAATTTATATTTTCACTTACTAATTTAAAAATTAATATTGTAAAA
This sequence comes from Theobroma grandiflorum, assembly GCA_036013995.1. NCBI lineage: Eukaryota > Viridiplantae > Streptophyta > Magnoliopsida > Malvales > Malvaceae > Theobroma > Theobroma grandiflorum. Next base: position 40,105,428 of record CP142127.1, read on the forward strand.
TATTATTATTTTATTTATAACCTAAATATACTATAATTAAAATATTAATAATTTTTTAATTTTTAATTTAAAAATTAATTTTATAAATTTAAGTTTATAATTTTTAAAAGTAAGTAAGGACATTTTAATATAAAATATTTGGACTTTATCCGCATGGGTGTGAAATAGGCAATACCGTGGGAAAGGTGGTATCAGTTGTTTGAAGCTTTTGTCAGTTTTGAGGAATATTCATTCCTTTGATATAGCTATTCCTTCCTCTTAAAACAAACCAAATGAAGAAAGCAAATTTTGTAAGGAATAGAGTGGGAATGGCTTAGCCAACCAAACATGCCATCATTGTTATAAACGAAAAGTTTAAAACACCCTCAAAATATCAGGAAGTACCGTGATCACATATCAATTCATTGAAAACCCGAAAATGTCCCTTGGAAAGTCAGAAATGACAAACCCATATGTAGTGCTCTGAGGGAGGGATGTATGTTAGTTAAGATTACAAATTCAATAATGAGCTTTTAATAAATTTATTACAATTCTCTCGGCAGCTGCATAAATACAAGCTTTTAACTAGACACAATTGGTCTGTCTTCACCTATATTTTAACAAGGTTTTGATTTTTTTTGTATTGCTCTGGTGGAGAGGTAATTAACTTCCCTTCCCCTGAAAGAAGACGAGGCCCAAAACTACCTCATCTCCTTGCGTGCAAGACCATATCCACTCAAAACGCAAGCCAGGGCTCATGCTGGCCCATGAGCATTCCTAAACCCAAACCACTTTCGTGCTCAACACCGACGTTGCCATGTCATATGATCTAACCAATTTTCCACAACACTGGCTCAGAAACCCAATCGAAAAAGATGGTTTTCGTTGCAACCCCAAATTCCAAAACTGTTTCTCTGAATCTAAATCCTAAAACCACCACTCTGCTCTCCCTTCAGCAATCCATTCAACTCCACACCCAAATCCCTATTTCCCACCAAAACCTTCTCCTCTCCCCAAATCCCCGCTCTCTCCTTCTCAGTTCCCAGAACCCCGAGTCTGTCCTCCTCTCCCAACTCCATATCACCCCCTACTCTACCTTATTCCTTCATGTCCCCCTCCGCGGCGGCACCCAACCTGGCCCCGGCGGCGCCGCCCCACCAAAACCACGCTTAGATTTTCTCAACTCCAAGCCTCCTCCTAATTATGTTGCTGGGCTGGGCCGCGGTGCCACGGGCTTCACCACCCGATCCGATATCGGTCCGGCTCGTGCTGCTCCTGACTTACCTGACCGTTCAGCTACTACAATCGGTGGTGCTGCGGCGTCGTCTGGGCTTGGCCGTGGCCGTGGAAAGCCTGGTGAAGATGAAGATGAAGATGAAGGGGATGATAAAGGATACGATGAGAACCAGAAATTTGATGAATTTGAAGGGAATGACGTGGGTCTTTTCGCCTCTGCGGAGTACGATGAAGATGACAAAGAAGCTGATGCTGTTTGGGAAGCCATCGATAAGAGAATGGATTCAAGGAGAAAAGATCGAAGAGAGGCCAGATTGAAGCAAGAAATTGAGAAGTATCGTGCTTCGAACCCGAAAATTACGGAGCAATTCGCTGATTTGAAAAGAAAATTGCATACTTTGTCAGCTCAAGAGTGGGAGAGTATTCCGGAAATCGGAGACTATTCATTGAGGAATAAGAAAAGAAGGTTCGAGAGTTTTGTGCCGGTTCCTGACACTCTTTTGGAGAAGGCAAGACAGGAACAAGAGCATGTTACGGCTTTGGACCCGAAGAGCAGGGCTGCGGGTGGGACAGAGACCCCATGGGCGCAAACCCCTGTAACGGATTTAACTGCTGTTGGTGAAGGCCGAGGTACCGTGTTGTCATTGAAGTTGGATAGGTTATCGGATTCCGTTTCGGGTTTAACTGTGGTGGACCCGAAAGGGTATTTAACTGATTTGAAGAGTATGAAGATTACTAGTGATGCGGAGATTTCGGATATTAAGAAGGCTAGGTTGTTGTTGAAAAGTGTTACACAGACAAATCCGAAACATCCACCTGGCTGGATCGCTGCAGCAAGGTTGGAGGAAGTGGCTGGGAAGATCCAGGCAGCTAGGCAGTTGATTCAGAAAGGGTGTGAGGAGTGTCCCAAGAATGAGGATGTTTGGTTGGAGGCTTGTAGGCTATCCAGCCCAGATGAGGCCAAGGCTGTGATTGCTAGAGGCGTGAAGTCAATTCCCAATTCAGTGAAGTTGTGGCTGCAAGCTGCAAAATTGGAGCATGATGATGTGAATAAGAGCAGGGTTTTGAGAAGGGGTTTGGAGCATATACCGGATTCAGTAAGGTTATGGAAGGCAGTTGTGGAGCTTGCAAATGAGGAGGATGCGGCGTTGTTGCTTGAGAGGGCTGTAGAGTGTTGTCCTTTGCATGTGGAGTTGTGGTTGGCACTTGCCAGGTTAAGGGATTATGACAAAGCTAAGAAAGTGCTTAATAGGGCAAGGGAGAAGTTGCCTAAGGAGCCCGCTATATGGATTACGGCTGCAAAGTTGGAGGAGGCTAATGGAAATAATGCTATGGTGGGAAAGATTATTGAAAGGTGTATAAGGGCATTGCAAAGAGAAGGGTTGGTGATTGACCGGGAGGCTTGGATGAAGGAGGCTGAGGCTGCAGAGAGGGCTGGGTCTGTGGTGACATGCCAGGCAATTATTCGAAATACAATTGGGTTTGGAGTGGAGGAAGAGGATAGAAAGAGAACTTGGGTGGCTGATGCTGAGGAATGCAAGAAGCGTGGTTCTATTGAGACAGCTCGAGCTATTTATGCTCATGCTCTTACCGTGTTTTTGACAAAGAAGAGCATTTGGCTGAAAGCAGCTCAGCTTGAGAAGAGTCATGGGACTAGGGAATCGCTTGATGCTCTTCTACGTAGAGCAGTTACTTATCGGCCGCAGGCTGAGGTTCTTTGGCTTATGGGTGCCAAGGAGAAATGGCTTGCTGGGGATGTGCCTGCTGCTCGAGCTATTCTTCAAGAAGCTTATGCTGCAATTCCAAATTCTGAGGAGATTTGGCTTGCTGCATTTAAGCTTGAATTTGAAAATCATGAGCCTGAGAGAGCAAGAATGCTTCTTGCCAAGGCTCGAGAAAGAGGAGGCACAGAGAGAGTATGGATGAAATCAGCCATTGTGGAGAGAGAATTAGGGAACACTGAGGAAGAGAGGAGGTTACTTGATGAAGGTTTGAAGCAATTCCCATCATTCTTCAAACTGTGGTTGATGCTTGGGCAGCTGGAGGAAGCGCTTGGTAACTTGGAGAAAGCCAAGGAAGTTTATGAATCAGGTTTAAAGCACTGCCCAAGTTGTATACCGCTTTGGGTTTCTCTTGCCATTCTTGAAGAGAAAATGAATGGTATAGCTAAGGCTCGAGCTGTACTCACATTGGCGAGGAAGAAGAATCCACAACAGCCTGAACTCTGGCTTGCTGCCATACGTGCTGAATCAAGACATGGCTACAAGAGGGAAGCTGACATTTTGATGGCAAAGGCGTTGCAAGAGTGTCCAAATAGTGGTATATTGTGGGCAGTGTCTATTGAGATGGTTCCACGGCCTCAACGTAAAACCAAGAGCATGGATGCCCTCAAGAAATGTGATCATGATCCCCATGTCATTGCGGCTGTGGCCAAGTTATTTTGGCATGATAGGAAGGTGGATAAAGCTAGGACTTGGCTCAACAGGGCTGTGACTCTTGCTCCTGATATTGGGGATTTCTGGGCATTGTACTACAAATTTGAACTTCAGCATGGTAGTGAGGAGAACCAGAAAGATGTGATGAAAAGGTGCGTTGCTGCAGAACCAAAGCATGGTGAGAAATGGCAAGCAATTTCAAAGGCTGTGGAGAACTCTCACCAGCCAACCGAAGCCATTTTAAAGAAAGTAGTTGTTGCACTGGGAAACGAAGAGAGTGCTGCGGAAAACAATAGTAAACACTAATTATTTTTAAGGTTGTAGGTTCTGATTGTTACTCTGTTCAGGTTTTGTTGTAGAATACTTTTACTAAGGGTAGTGCCCTACTGGTTTCTCACTTGTATGAAATTTTGATTTCTTTAATGAATGTGGACAACCCGATTAATGATGAAGCATGTTTACTTTGATTTTTGGTTGCAATGGTGAAAATTGTGTTTTATCATGATGTTTAAGCATTTAGAATATATTTATCGGTTATTACTGCCTCGTGTTACTTATCACTGTGTCAAGATACTATGGAATTTGGTTCTGTGACCCTCTAATTTTACATCTCAGTGTAGACCGATCTCATGACAGTTTGAAATTATCATTGGGATAGACTACTAACTCTTGCAAGGTTTAGGGTATCTATAATATGAAGTATCAAGAATGATCTCTGAAATGCGAATTGTTGTGTAAATGTTTTTATCGTGTTCTGAAGCATAAAACTTTTATTATTTACTTGAGTGACATCATTACATTCTATTTGTAGCCGTCTGTGGTCGTTTTGGTGCCTACTTAGGCCAAACCAACAAGCTTCTCACTTATCTCCCACAGTTTTCGTGCCTTCTCTGCATCACTTGCCTCTTTAGAGAGCTGGTTTTCGAATGCATCTGAGTTCTTGTTCCAGCTCCAGTAAACACCTGATTTTGTCAGACTAGGATCACTCACAACCTGCAACATAGAAGGCATGTTTGGTTATCATGCAATGTACCACTTAAGTGCTGTACATGTGAGCATATTATGAAGACTTTTTTTTTTTTCTTTCAAGTTACTTCAATTCACCTGTCCTAGTCTATTCCCAGCTTCCTCTTCTGAAACATAGCCTTTGGTAATGTACTTCTGAAATGGTGGAAAGAGAAGCCTGAACAATGGAATGTGCTCCCTGAACAGACCTGTTGTTGCAATGCAACCAGGATAAAGAGAGGCAAAGGTGATTCCTGTTTCCTCATGGTAGCGCCTGTGCAACTCTTGCATGGTGAGCATATTACAAACTTTGCTGTCTTTATATGCCTTTGCACCATCAAAGTCTCCTCCATCTATCATGGGCGAACTATCTAGTCCATTCAAACCTCCAACAAGACCTCTAAGATCCCCAAGGTTAGCCTTTGGGGGAACATTTCCAGCCAAGGTGTTTGTGTTTCCTGCAATTGCATTAAGGGGAAGTGGACAATTAGAACATTTATGATCAAATCATATCACTGTTGATTTTGGTGATACACCTTCTCATATTATCAAGTTTATGATTTATTGCTTTCCAAAATATGCGATCATGGTAAGAGTTATGATGAACTTTTCCATCATTCTTACATAAATTCCGCAATATGCTCAATTGTCATGATTAAACGTTTTGCAAGTTTAATAAGCACTGGCTCCTTATTTCCCTCAATTAACCTGGTAGAATAAGGTTCTTGAAATGTATTTAGAACTTCTGCACAGTGAGAGCTAGGTTGGTACCTGTGATGGAACCGACAATAATGAAACGTTTTGCTGGGTAGTCCGACTGCTTCAGGTCATCTAAGAGTAGCCTTGCGAGGAGGAAGTGACCAAGATGGTTTGTTCCTACACTGAGTTCAAATCCTTCAGCGGTATAAGTTGGTTTCTTAGCTGTAGGTAAGTATACAGCGGCATTGCAAACCAGGACATCGAGCGGCATGCCAGAGCGACGGAAATTATCCGCAAATTGCCTCACACTATCAAGTGAGGCAAGGTCGAGATGCATTATGGTATAGTTCTCCTTAGCAATGCCAACTGATTTGGCTGCTTTCTCAGCCTTGAGAAAATTTCTACATGCCATAATTACGTGCCATCTCCCTGTTTCAGCGAGAGACTTAACTGTGGCTAGGCCCAAGCCAGAGGAGGCCCCGGTTATTATCACAGTACCTTTTCTCAAGGTCTTCTTTCCTTGTGATGCAGCCTGATCAACTGCTGGAGTTGTAGCAGCAGTTTGGGCTCGAATTATACCGGCAGGGACTTCCTTTTTCCTGAGTTCCTACAAGTGAAGTCCATTAAGCACGCCAAATGCAAAAACTGATAGTTCAAGGAGGGAAAACAGGGCAAATGGCTTTTAATGGTCATATTTATAGACATTTGAAAGGAAAAACTAACCAGTTCTGTGGGAAGGCCTAGGGCATTTTTGGGTGTGTCTGACACTTTAATTAAAACGAATTCAATTTGGAAACTAAAAGAGTCTGAATTAAGTATTCTAGGGGTAATTATCTAGCTGAATTCATTAATTTGTGCAGCAATTGGCTCAGACACATCTTTTTATCTGCTATTCGCAGCATTTGGGAAACAAAATGCCTCTCTGTCATGGTATAAGTTGCGTAAACTTGACGCCTTAAGTTTTGTGGAAAATAAATAATGGAATTCAAAATGAAACTTGTCATTTCGGAATTGTCTGAATAAGGCTAAAATACTTGTCTCTTTAATTGTGTGCTAGGATGTGTCATGTATGTCGGCAATAATTTCATCTCTCTCAGAACTTGAACTTGGGAATCCATAAGAAAAGTATTAATTTTGGAGACAGAAAGATATTTGCCTGTTACCTGACCTATTGCCAGAGGAGAGCCAAGTTCAGTCTTGAGATGGGTTGAGAATGGAACACCGAATAGACTTGTCTCCTTAAGAGAAGCACTGGATTTGGCCTGTCAATATAACACGCGCAAGGATGAACCAAATATATCAAATGAGAGCCATAAAGCTAAATAGCTTCTTGAATATCACTACTCTGTAGCAACTAACTAACCTCTTTGTGGATAGAGATGGTAGCTGGGAGTAATGAGGCTGCTTGGAGAGCCATGAAGCTGCTAATCTGACTTGTGAAACTGAATCTGTGCCAGGTGGATTTACCTGTAATCTTTGTTCCTCTACAGAGACGGATAAGATAACTTCTCCGCAGCTTGACAGAACACGCCACGTCAGCTGCTATTGTCCAATGAGGTTTCGAGTTTTGGGATTTCTTTTGATCTCTCTTGCTTGCTTTTCGTTGGCCTAAAGGCAGGTTGGGCTTTGCAGTCTGAAGTCCTCCATAAACAGTTTCTCTCTGGGCCTTTTCGGCCCACTGTTTGTAAAGCAACAATCCGGTTCAGTGACATTATTCGGTTTTAACAGGATTCAAGGTGTTCATGGATGTAGTTAGATTGAATTGATTGATACTTAAAAACTTAGGATGGGACTCAAATTTATCCTTCAACTTTATTAATATAATATCTTGAGTCTAAATTTAAATAATTCACATGTCTATAATCTAATAAATAAAGGCTGTGATAAAAATTTATTCTTTAGAGAATAAAAATTTTATTAACTCTGATGGTTTTGTTCATGAATTGTGTAACCCAAAACGTGAAGCTATGGAATCATTTAAAATCTCAATACTGGGTTGAAGTTATACTTAGCTTCCACCTTGAGCTTTGATTATTATTGAAAATTTGGTTGTTTTAATATACATATATATATATATATATATATATGTATGTATATATGTCCAAGTGCGGCCTAACTATCTTCCCAAAGATGTTGGAGAAGCGGCTGAAACAAGAAGTGGAGGATTGGCATAGTTAAAAGTAATGAGTGTTGTTTTAAGCACTCATACCAAATCCCAAATTTGTCTTTTACTTGTTCATCCTTTTCACCAAGCAAAAATAATTATAATAACACCCACCACTAAGTTTAATAGATATTTAAAAGCTAAAGAAGATTGCAGCAGCCGCATACTGACATCAAAGTTGGGTTTGGTAAAGAGAAAATGTCAGCAGCTAATTTACTAAAACATTGCTAAGATATTTTCAATTTTCTAAATATTTTAGTTAACTCGGGCATCATTTCTAATTATATTAGATTCTTATCCGCGGATCATCATTATCGTGCCGTCGCAAATAAGAAATGTAGATGATCTCATGGGCCGGTGACTGGTCCCACCTTTCAGCATCACCGCCAGTCAATATAAACTAAATCCGAAAGCTTTGATTCCATAATTAAGGTGGAAAGGTTTTTGTTAAGTATGCTGCTTTGGGTTTGTTCCCATCGTTCTTCAGACCAAGGTGTGGTACACTTAGTCGGCTGGGATGAAGTTCCAAAGCTGTCCCATTTCCAATATTTGAGTATTCCGGTTGAGTAGTTTTCAGTTCTGGGGGTTTATGATATTAAGAAACGTGAGTTTGTTTCTTTTTCTCTCCCAGTCTTTTTATATATATATTTTTTAATTTTAATTTTATTTTAATAAAAATTCTTATATTGCACCCTATCATCACTTTCACTTTTGAGTCGAAGACATGCTTACTGTAATTCCACCAAACAAAATACGGATAAAAACAAAAGCATCGGCTAAGAACCTGGTTTTATATTTATGTGCATTCAATTTAAAAATAAATTGATTGTTGGAATGTCTCTTTTACTTATAAAATTTCAGTTTCACCTTTTCGTTTAAATATTATCACTCAACACAAATTCAGGCTACTCCTCTGCTCTTGAACATTTCAGCATATTTGTTTTCAAATTCTAAGGATGGTTTGCTGGACTAAAGTTTGACGTGGGCCAAGCAATCTAAATGTCCCTTTGGTTACAGCAATAACATATTCAGGATCATAACTGATTGCTGAACGCAAGCATTATTTTATCAAGCAGCAAAAACAACAAGACTAGAAGAGAACAAACTAGTATGATTTGTGACTAATGGTAATGCTGCAATTGCTTAATTCATCATGACATGTACTGTTACAAGACTAAGAGCAAAAAAGGATGTAAACAAACTCCACAATGTACAGAATCACAAGTTGATTCCATGCTCGGAGCAGCAAAATATAGCTCGAGATGGATGGACCAATTGGGAAGGAGATCACCAAACTGTCTCCCTCTATGGTGGTCCTGCACTCAAATTGGCTCATAGTTACTACATCTGCAACATTACATCAACAGACAAGAAAAACAACTAAAAAGCTTGCTTATTAACATGGAAAGGACACTATCTAGTGATATACTGGATACTACTAGCGCTAAAAACATAGTGCAAGACTAAGAGCTGAAAGGCATGAGCGAACATAAATTGTCTCTGCTAAAAAAGGCCTGAAAAATACGCAACCTTTTTGCAGGTGTGATGAAGTGGATAGAGATTCCGAGGGAAAAAGATTTTGAAAATATGAATCATTTGAAGGAAACAAAGTGGAGCTGAAGCTAAAGGATAAGAAAGCTACGAAGGAACCATAGGTTGGTTTGGTGAAAAATCTGCAACCAGCGAGGAATAAAAAGATCAGAAAATGGAAAATTGAAAATCTCCTAAGCCTAGGGGATACAAAAGAGGAGAGTGAAAGTCAGGGGCTGGTTTCCTGAAAAATCTGCAACCAGTGAAAGAAAATCCAAGGGGGGTGGTCTAAAAACCCTCATCAGCAAAAATCCAAAATAGAAACACACACACAATGACACGGAAAAGAAAAGTAGAAGCACAGAGATCCGTTCTCAAGGCTATACCACTAAAAGCTGGATTTTCTGGATAACCTATCAATCTTGATCTTTCCAAAAGAAGGATTTCATTGGACAAGAAGTGGAAGAAGAAGAAGCACAACTATCTTGCTGTTTCTGGATATCAGAATCACTCAAGTCCTGCTGGTTTTGATTGGCGAAAGGAAGGTTTGAGGGGATAAGAAGATTGTCTGTGGTGTCTAAATGATCCCACACAGGACTACCAGGACCCCAACCTGCTGGAATTGCATTGAACCAAGCCTCTGCCATATCTCCCCAAACCAATTCCTGAGACCCCGAAACGCCTTCCCCTGCTCCAGAACCCTCTGCTGTCATCTGTATCTCATCACTGGCAGTAGCCTCACTGGACCCCAACCCTGAATCACTGTCAGGATTATCTCCTTGAGGCTGTGCTGGTGGTGGCATCATTTCCATTTTCGCAGACTGCAAGTTCAGGCCTTCCTGTTCTTGTTGTGGGAGGTTCTGATTCTGGTTTGGCTTTGAACTTTCATGGGGAGTTTGTGGAGAGGAAACTGTTGAACTTGGTGCTGTGGACGTATCTTTATCCTTATTGAGGAAAAGCTCAGGGAAATTGAGCCTTGCATTCTCCCCTCTCAACTTGAATGCCTCGCGATCATAGGCTAAGGCAGCGTCTTCAGCTGTGTCAAATGTGCCAAGCCAAAGGCGAGTCCTGTTTCGAGGAAGACGAATTTCAGCTACCCATTTGCCCCAATGCCTCTGCCTCACACCTCGATAAAGCTTCGTAGTATTTATAGGCTGCACTGGCGGCCTAAACAATTGTCTACCATCCTGCCCCAATCTGCTCATCATCATCATCCTCCCCCTCGGACTCAAATTCAATGCATCACTCCAGTATTGAAGAAGTTGCTGCTGCTGCTGCTGCTGCTGTTGCTGAGGTGGTAAGGTTGATTCTCCAGCGAAAAATGGAGGATAAACAAAGCCATGTTGCTGCTGCTGAGGACTAAAGGAAATCATGTGTTGCTGATTCTGTGGTGGGCGGAAAATTGGCATGAGAGTCGGAGTATTTCCATATTGCTGAGGAAAGTGCATTGGCTGCTGAGATGCATCAAAAGCAAAAGGAAAAACAAGTCTGGAAGATGGCAAAGTGGCACTAGAAGAAGAAGAAGAAGAAGAAGGTGGGAAAAGAGTAAGAGAAGAAGGCGAACTAGTAGAAACAGAGGAGGGAGCAGAGAACGAAGACGACTGATGAGCCAAAGAAACAGAGGATTGAACAGGGTCTTGACGTTCAGGGCTACGGATCTTCTTGAGAGGCCTTTGTGACATGGAAGCTTCATCAAAAACTGGCTTCCATTGCCGCCTCTCGAACCCAAAATCAAGATCTTTGCCTTTGTCAATCTCCCAATCTTGGCTTGTTGTCATCTTTTCTGTCTCATCAACAACACCCTTCTTGGATTTGCCACTATTTTTTGCTGCAGCCATTGAAAATACTAAGCACCGGCTCGCTCCCTCTATATAAATAAAACCTTTGATAAATTCTATGCGGGAGATTAAATTCGAGATGGGACAATATAGAAAAATAACTATGATGGAAAGATTCGAATCAAATGTATATATCAATCGGAAAAAAAGGAGGTGGACAAAGATAATCTTGAATACCCCCAGATTCAAATTTGGTCAGAGGATTTAGAAAAAGGGAGACATTTTAGAATCTGGTAGCAGAATTTAATAGCTAATCCTATGGAACCAAAAAAACAGAATCAGATGCGATTTCAAGATCCTAGACCCCATCCCAAAATTCCCCAAACTCTGCCCTGGAGATAAAACAGAGAGAGCGAGCTCTATTTCAATGATGCAACAAGCAAATCCAAAACGGGTGCTCAGCTGCTGTTTACGGTACAATAGTGAGGTGTTGGTTTCGCTTTTCCAGCGTAAATTTAATAGCTTTTGGAGTGGAGAAGCGAAGGTGAAAGAACAAAAATGAAAGTAAAAGCAGGGAGGGGCTCTGTGTTTGAGAGAGAGGTAGAAGAAATGCAGGGCAGTGGAGGGGGCTTATAAGAGAGCGAAAAAAGATTTAGAGAGAGAGAGAGAGAGAGAGAAGTGGAGAATTTGTCGAAGTCTCCTCCTTGGTGGGTGGTATTTTCTGGACCCCAGGCTGCCTTTTTCTAATTTCTTTACTTCCACTCCAATTTCTCTTTGTTCTTCCCCACTAGCACTCCCATCTTCTTTGGCTTACTGTGTGTTATTGATTTAATAATAAAAAATGTTTATATCAGATAAAAGTTATTAAGTTTTATACATTTATTCTCGAGATTCTGTAATGGGTACCTTATGAATATCAGTTGCTTATTAAAGGTCATACGGGGGATTAACAGAGGCAGGCAATACATGGTGCGCGAGAGTATCAAATATAGTTACGTAAAATTTGTGTGCTCCGTACAGTGGCGTGGCAGCGTGTGGTTGAATGTTGGTGGTGGACGGTGGTTTGAGAAGACTATGATGCGCTGCGTTGCATTGTACATATGCTGATTGACCGCTGTTGCTCAATGCTCCTCCCTCTTTGGATGCTAGTCCGATTATTTAACAAGTCCAACGATGTAATATCCAGGAGCGTTCCTATTCTACAAAGTTTGTGCTCCTTTTATATTTATTGTTATTATTATTTTGTTAAAAGAGCCGCTGGCTGGCCTTGACATCTTTTCCCTACATTACATAAGACAAACTTGGCAGCATCTGACACAATTCACCAACAATCAATATATATTACTACGAATTTGCTTTTGCTCCTTTATTTTCATTTAAATATAAAAGAATTTGATAGTTATTAATCAAAGTTAGCTGCAATTTCATGACCCATGTCACGCCAGAATCTTAAAGTGTGTTACATCTACGTATGAGGATAGTTAATGTTGGGAGATATTTGTGGAGGTTAGGGAGTATTACACAAAATTGAATAGGGAAATGTTAGAACAACTCTTCGGGCAATACCCATTGAGACTATCCCTCATCAAAATTGAATAGGATTAGCAAGATCGGTTCTAAGGGCAATGCTAATTAATGTACACCAGGCACACCTCACAAAGCCTAATAAAACCAGCCCACTAGATATATAGCAAGACGTCTCCAATCTAGTAAACCGTAATATCCCCCCTTCTGCCTTATGTTTCCATCTTCTCTAATTCTAACTCGACCATCAGACCCAGCCGGCTAGCCCTAAGTGAATTCTTTTTCGACCCTTGCAAGTGCCAACCTCTCTACACCCTTACACGGCAACAACAGTATATGCTTGTATGAAAACCTTTTTAAACGTTTTCATTTATCAACGCCTAATGACAGGGCTAGGCTGGTCCTATGACGGATTTAATTAGTGGGGGAGGTACTGGATTATGGTCAGGTCAACTTGCTTTGACCAATCATAGCCGACCATTTTGCTTTTTCTTGTGAAGAGCGCGTATTCCTTGCCAGATATTTTAAAGTTCTATTCATCATGCATACGATTTCATCATATCATTAATTTATATTGACTTCTTGACATAAAAAAGGTTCAAGCTACAAATAGACCACACTCCACATTTACTTCATCTAAACCACCAAGTAATTAATGAAAGGAAAAAACAAGAGTTTGAGCAAGACCCCTCGTGACTATGAATTCTTATTGCTAGATTCAGCGTATGCTTCCCACATGAATGTTTTTTCATCAATTTCTTCGCTTTCACGATTGCCAGACACAGCTTTAAAAGCAAATTACTTACTAAAAAAGAAAAGGGGGCTCCAAAGCACGAAAACAGAATTCATTTGGCTAGTTAACCAAATAGTGGACATCCAAATTAAATATGAAATCACTTGGATTTCCAAGTGTGTGATTTACTCAACTCATTGTTCAGCGAAAAACTGGGTGGATCAATGCAAAACCTATCGACCACCAGGCAATTAAAAATTCTGCCCTTAATTGGCACGACTTACTAAAACTCATCTCTCAGTAACGTTGAGACCATAATCAAATACTGGTAAATGACTTAACACCATCATGTATAAAAAGAAAAAAAAAACAAAAAAACACCATCTCAGCAATCAAATGTTATTAATGGCATGCATTTTTTATGGATAAAAATGGTTATTATATAGCAATAGAAATAACATTGCCAAGGAACAAAAAGGCGTATAAATTCATTTATGTTTTTTCTTAATTAGACTTTACTAAAACAAAAGTGACAATGTAACAAAGGCATAGGGATTAAGACGTAGCAAGTTAGCTTAATTTGGAATTGAAAAGTTTTGTATAGTACAAAAATGTGCACAGTAAAATGTGCAAGTGTTCCACGTTAGGGCTTCACTTTCGGTGGAAGGAAGGATTCACCAAGAATAAAAATAAAAAAAACAAACACAAGAAAAGAAATAATAAAGCAAGGGTCGATCCGTTTTGTCGTCACAAAGTCAACGTGTCTTTGAAAAGTCGGTGTAAATCGGCACGTGTCGGTGGTCCACCCAATTACTTCCTCCCACATTATCATTTTTCTTTTATATTTTCCCTTCATATATCTAACTTTGGTCTAACAAAAATATCTCACTCAAACCTTTACTTTGAGGCCAAGGTTATTCCACAAGGACATACTCATTGGCTCTCAACGCAAGCTCTCCTTTAATAAGGTGCGTGCATGCCGAAATCAACGCTTAACCCTAATTTTTCAATTATTTTTCTTCTTTTCTTGATTAAGAGATATATTCACTTCTTGTGTATATATATATATATATATATATATATAATATTAAATTTTTAAAAAATTTAAATTTCTAATTACATATAAAAGATAAAAAATGATTTTTTAATATTTACAAGTGCGGCAATCATTGTGTCTAATAGATGAAAAAGAGAGAGTAAAGAAAGGCGTAAAAGAAATTTAAAAAGGGAGAAAATTGTTTTCTCTTTTTCGTAAAGAGATGAATTTTGATGGAAACTACATATGTTTTTTTTATAAAAAAATCAATTTCAGTTTAAGAGATAAATAAAAGAAAAAAAAAGCACTTGCTCAATTAATTAAAACTAATCGCTTTACTTTGATAATATCATTCTCCATTTTTATTTTCATTTTCATCCCTAAAATTAAATAACATTAAGAATGACAAATAATTAAAACTCTTTGCGGATTTAAACTATTTATTGGTTTTCTAAATTTTAATATGTTGACTTGATTTAATTTGTTGAAAAATTTATAAATGGTTATACTAATTGTTTCATCACTTTTATCTTAAATATTTGTATATCTTGATAGGACATACAGTTATTGAATAAATTTAACATAAAATTATCAATTCATTTGTAAGTCAATTAATTTAAAAATAAAATATTATAATCAAATCAATAAGCTATTACCATATCAAATGAGATAAATGTATATTAAAACACAAATAAAGAGATGAATAGTATTTTTCATTTAAAAAACAAGTCAAATATAGACAGTTCTTCCATCCGCCGTAGTTGCAAAGCCATTGGGAGGAGAAATATCAACAACTCGGATGCTACGATGCCGAAGAAGTTTCCTTTAAACGTGGTGATCCCATGAGGTTGACACGTGGTACCAGTCCTGAGTTGTGGTTTGCTTCAATATCTGTCTCGAAAGACCGAAAAAATCTCTCTTTCTCTCTCTTTGAGGTATTCAACTCCATATATGTGGCCGGACAAAGATGGGGACATCCTTTTTCTCTTTGACCCCAAACAAGCAATCAGCCACCCATATCTCTTTGCCCTTTCGTCACAAATTTGGGGACAACATGCATGAATATGTCATAGAATTCCCAAGGCTCTTTCGACATCAACAGTTGCTAGCAAATGGAAACTTGCATAAGTGTGTCGCAAATTATAGGGCTCTTTCCACATCTTTTGATTCAGCATATTGCATCATATTTGCTTTGACAAGGAAGCAGCTGTCTCTTTTTTGATTGTTTCGTCTTGTTTTGAGACATTGGAAAATGGTTTAGGGGATTTTCAGGATGTCCACCAATTTGGGTCACTACTGTATTGTGGATGGTCCGGCCATCCTTGTAATTTGTAGGTATACATAGTGGGAAAAACATTAATATAGAAGAATCCAATGAAAGGAATCCTCTTCCTTGACTTCATTCTCTCTATCAAATGTGAAATTTTTCATGAAGATTATAGGTGGGGACACGTGTAACTTGGAGATTTTGACTAGTAAAGTTTGGTATCAAACTCTTGAAAAATGGAGTATACAGATATGCAAGATGTTGGGGTTGTATGAGTTGAGGAAATGAAAGGTTATTCCATTATATGACCTGGTTATCGATTAAACCAGAATAAAAGTGGAAAAGTTTGTAAGTTGAACAAATGCTACATGTATGAAATGGAAAGATTCTCTTCCATATTTGAACTTTCCACGCTACAGAAACAGGTAAGAAAAAGTTTACTTTCAAATGAAATTCTTATGATAATTGGCTTTCAAATTAAAATTCGTCATGCTTTATTGGAAAGAATAATTGTAAAACGAAGAAAGTAGATTCAACAGAAACGGAAGCAGTGGAGTACGTGGTCACATGATGTATAATAGGTTTGCTCAATGATTTTTCTTGTATTGTATCATCACTATCATGAGAGAACTGGATTGCACCGCTTTCGTAAAGAGATGTGAGCTTAATTATAGGGAGGAGAAAAATTTTGAATCGGGCAACTTGATGGACCAGACGTGCAAACACTCAGATTACATGAATTCCCATTTTTATTTCAGTTTCAACTTTGAAGAGTCCTCCATCAACAAGAAAGCTATAAATCTGGTAAAGATGGGTTTTGACGAAAACAGATATAAATCGTCAGACGTCGATATCTTAGTATTATCAAGCTAGCTAACCAATCAACAGCTTCCTCTTCCATAAAATATATAATTCTATTCTACAAATATTAATTTGTTAGTATAATAATGAGTGGTGAGCACGCGGAAAATGTTTCACATCACGACCATTGAGGTGGACTACCATTTGCCAGAAACCTATAGTTTGATTATATATATATATATATATATATATATATTTGCTAATATATAGTGGCTCCAAGCTTTTATTCAAACGACTGATATCCTCCAATGAACCTTCAACGTGTCATGCCCTCTGGTACCACTTGCCTTATTAATCATACCACCCAATTTAGTTAATCAAAGTGCAAAAAAGAGGTGGCTGTGGTATGCTAGTATGGGCAGCCGCAACATAGGTTTTCCCAAAATCCATCAATGTGTTAGACTAATTAATTAAAAACTTTACCATATTGGAAGGAATAGATGATCAAAGTATATATGGGACTTGTGTCGGAAGGATTTGGGGGTTTTAAAAAGAACAAAGTCAACCCCAAATTGGGTTGAGAAAGTGTTTGTCTTAGATGGCAACATTATCATATAAACTGCTATTGGCCCATTAGGGTAATGCCTTCAAATAATACTGCATTCCACTCTCTGCCTATATATAAGCATTGAGGGAAATGGAGATGGCCCACGCGCTTCTCCCTCTCTGTATAAGTTTGAGAGAGTGCATTTTATAGTTTAATCAAAGAGGAAATTATGAGAAATAATTTTTTTTGATAAAGGTATTTCAAAAATAATCATCAAAATAAATTTAATTATTTTTAATTATATTTAGTTATGATTTGACAAAAATATTCTTAAAACTGTTTCAAATAAATTCACCAATTTATTTCAATTTCTCTCAACTTGTGCTTTCGATTTCTCTCTCTCACCATCCCACCCTTTCTAATTTTATCGATTTCTTTCTTCGGCATTTGTTTGTTACGCTACCGATTTCTCTCTCTCGCATTTTTGGATTTCTCTTTTCTGTGCTTTCAAGACACCAAACAATGGTTTTGATGTGTTTGGGTGGATTGCTATTTGAGAAATTTAATTTTTAGGTATTTTAGATAAAATTAAAATAGTAGAAATAATCACAGATGTTTAAAATAGCTTTTAATTGGATCAATTCGAGACCTTGACACTAATAAAGTCAAAAATTTAAAATTTATAAACCTAAGTTTTCAAAGAATTTTTTTTTATTTTTAGTAGAAATAGGTGTTTTAGATAAGAAAATTTATGTTTTGATTTATGAAAACATGTTGGAAATACTTTAATTGGTACCAAATTGTAAAAAAAAAAAAACATAAAGAAATGAAGAGAGTTGAAAGGATTGGAAGTTTTAGTTCGTACATAACAACAACATTTTAGATATTAAAATATAACAAAATGTTTTTGAATATGGCGTGTAATAATAATATTTTTTCAACATGACGTGTAGTAATAATATTTTTTTCAACATGACGTGTAACAATCTTTTTTAACTATAGCATGTAACATGTTTTTATACATGACGTGTAAACAACGGTATTTTTTTTAATATAACATGTAACAATATAACCATAACGTATATCATATTTTTGTACATGACGTGTAACAACTTAACCATTGCGTGTAATATGTTTTTGCATATGACATGTAACAACAGTATTTTTTTACCATGGTGTGTAATAACCTAACAATAACGTGTCATATTTTTTGTACATAAAGTGTAACATCATAACGTATAATTTCATTAAAAATAATTTTGTTCAACTTAATTAAAAATAATTAAAATTACAAAAAGAATATTTTTAAAAATATTTTATTTTTAAGAATTATTTTTAAAAATGTCACTTAATCGAAATTGCTCAATGCTATTGCAGACATATAGATAGTCCGTTCCGCCTTTGTCAGCATATTTATACTTTGAGTTTACTCCGCAAGCTTAAATTGACAAGAGGTGGCAATTTTACATGATGGAAAAGCTAGTTACATTTAATTATTGGCTCTTTTTTGAACATATCTGTTTGGTCTCTGAGCCTGCACTAAGATATATAGGTTGCAAAGTTGGTCTAATAAATAAATGTACTGTTTTTTTTCTTTTTTTTGGTTTAGATTAAGGAATTCTTTTCTTTTTCTAAAGTTAGTAAAGTCTCACAGATGACTGAGTCAATGTATATGATTAATTAAGAAAGCTCTCCCTAAACAAATACAGCTGATGGGTGTACTGATCTTCGTGCTTCACTGGTTTGGTATCTGACATGGAATCGTATACCAGCTAAATTCATGTTAGGCTCCGTTTGTTTCTCAAATCTAATTGGCTTTCAGAATTGATTTCTGTATTTTCTTATTTTTGGTTGGTAAAAAATGGAATAGTTAACAAAAGAAAATCATTAAATAGTCAATAAAAAATAAACCTAAAAACTTGAAAATTATCTTCCTTTCTACAAAAAGCATAAAATAATTTTCAAATTAACTGACATACAAAACAAACTCACCTCAGTTGGATCCGATCTGTTCAGGAATTGGGCCTTAGGTGGGATTTTTTAGACTCATATCTAGTTCGGAATATTATTGAATTAATAAGTATTTATTTTTAATTAATTTTAATTGGATATATATTGAACAATATTAAAATATTAATATATAAAAATATTTTAATATGTAATCATAAATATAAGTATTTTGAATATTTTTAATAAGATTTTTTATTATTTTAATAATATCCCCATTTTAATATCAAATAATAAATACTAATATAATAAATGATACTTCGTTACTATTTTTCATATTTTGAAAACGTTGTATGGTAGCATCAGTAAAAATACTATCAAGTATATATTTTTCAATGTATATCACCAAGCAATCATTCATTCACTTGTTACTCATTTGATTGTGTAGCCTGTGCATTATGACTATCATTGTTGAAAAAGCTTTTTTAACTGACTTGTTTGAATTGACAAGATTAATGCAAGTTTTACTAGTAAATAAACCAAAGGATACATAGTATTTTTATTTGTCTCAACCATTTTCCTGGCAAGATCAGCAATTGTTTAACTTCAACAAATTCCTCATCCAAACTCAAGTCTACAATATAGTTTTCAAGTTAATTTCAAGTGCCACTAAACCACTATTGAAAAATCAAAAAGATACAATTGAGCCATACGAATCAATCTTTCTTTGTTGAAGGTAGAATTAATGAATTACTAGGATGTAAGCATGCAATACACTGAAATAGCTCCATGTTCAAATCAGTGAAACAGTTATTAACCTCCTCAAGTTGAAAATCTAAAACTTCATTCATTATATCTAAATGATAAGGACGAAAATTTGATACTTCTGGAGCTTTACATCTTGACCTTTTTCGAAGCATAAATGTGGTATTCATATTTGGAATCACTAAGTCATGTTGATTGCAAAATGAAAAAACTGCACTTAATAAATATATTCCCATTTTTCACTTCTCATCATTTGTAAGTGTTCTTTAGACACTTTAACAAGTGTCATAGCCTTTATAATGTTTTGATCTTTCCTTTGCAAAGCCAAAGATAGCTCATTAGTGATCCTTAAAACATTTTTCACCAAGTGTAGTGTAAAGGCAAATTCAAGTGAGTGTAGAAAATCAAGAAGAATATGTGCCTCAGCTCCTTGCTTTGTCTTTTTTCCATCTTCTTCAATGAACTCAAGCACTTCAAGTACAGAAGAAAACATAACAATCAAGTTTAATAATGTCCCATAGTGAGAAACCCAACGTGTATCACCTACCCTTTTAAGAGTTGTTTCTTGATTTGGACCTCATTCTCTTTAAAGCTTACCATTATCTAATACCTCTTTAACCTTTGACGCTTGTTGCTCTCTCAAAATATCTCTTTGTTTGCAAGAAGCTCCAACAACATTGGTCAAATTACCAACCATATTAAAAGGAAAGCAATGTCAACATTTCTTTCTGCAATAGCTATAAATGCTAATTGAAGTTGATGAGTAAAGCAGTGAATATAGTAAGCTAATTCATTTTCTCTCATAATTAAAGTTTTCAAACCATTGAATTCACCTCGCATATTACTAGCTCCATCAAAGCCTTGTCCATGAACCCTTGACAAGCTTAGCCCATGCTTAGAAAACATTGCTTCAATTGCTATTTCAAGTGATGTAGCATTTAAATTCGTAACATGAGCAATACCAAGAAATTGTTTCGTTACCAAGCCTTTTTTATCTACATAACGTTAGAAAACAACAATTTGTTCTTTACTTGATACATCTTGAGCCTCATTAACCACTATCCAAAACAATTTGCTTTTAAGATCTTTAATGATTGATAATTTTGTCTCACTTGAAGCTATGTTCACAATATCTTTTTGAATTTTAGGAGACACCAATTTGAGATTCCTTTGAGAATGTTCCAAGACTACCTTACTTACTTCACCATTATGAGTAGCTAAAAATTGCAAAAGCTCAAGAAAATTTCCTTTATTTTTTGAGTTTTCAAAATCATCGTGTCCTTAAAAAGCTAGCCCTTGGCACAAGAGAAACCTAATGCAATCCATAGATGCAATCAAGCGAGTTCTATAATCTCTTTTAACTTGTTCTGTTTGCTTACAAAGTGCTACATCAACATGTTGTTTTCTACTTCATCAAGTCTTGGCATTTCCATTAAAGCTTTATTATGTGCACTATTGCAATTGCCAACATGAGTATCTAATCTTTCTTTTTTGTTCCAACTTGTGAAACCTTCAGTTACAAAAGAATCACCTCCCCCTTGCTTCTCGATTTCAATTTTGAATAAATAGCAACAGAAGCAAGATGCAGTATCTTTTTGTATGCTATACTCTAACCGATTACCATAATTAATAAACTAAGAAGAACTAAATCGACGAGGAACCCCACAAATAATTCTTTGAGGAAACTTATGGTCATAAGGTTGATATGGCTCTTTTTGTAAATATGCTTGTCTAATTTCATCTTGATCATTAGGATAATACTCAAAAACAATTTTTCCTCAATCTAGGATTTGTCGAAAAAGTACTTAAATCAAATTTAACACGACTTTATTTAGAAGATTGTTGACAAAAATCATTAGTAGAATTTTGTTGTTATTGCCCGAGATCTGAGTCTTGTAAGGTAATTTTTTTAAAAAATTATCTCTTAATGGCTTATTTATCTAAAATTATAAAAACTTGTTAAAAATTACTTCTCATTAACATAAACTAAAATATTAGAATTAAATAAAATATGATTTTACATAATAAAATATGAAGTTGAACAACTAACAATATGATAATTTTCTATTCATTAGTCAAAACTAAATATAACCATCCACAAACCACATAAAGTTAAATACAAAAATCAAATAATTAGAATCTATAAAATGAATTAAAAAAAAGAAAGACTCATAATTTCAAAATTATAATTATAAATCCAAACTATCAAATTAATCTAATAATATTTAGATATGAAATATTTAAAAACATGGATTGAAAATTACTTACAATTAAAGCCTAGTTGAGTTGTTTTAAGAAAGTGTAAAACACCGCCATGGACCAAGAAGAGGAAAGTCACTGTAGGTCACTTGAATTTTTGAAGAGCGAGAGTAGATTAAATTTTGACCTTTTTAATAAAATTTAAAATTATAGAAGAAAATCTTTTTATCTTTCCTTGTAGAATTTAAATATTAATATATAAATTATTTTTTGATAAATTTGCTTTTTGATAATATTTAAATATTATTTTTTTAAAAAATAATTAATATTATTAATATATAAATTTTTAATAAAATCTCCCTTTTAACCCCATTTCTTACAAAATTATAAAAATATCAATGAATTATAATATTATTAAATATATAAAATTTTAAAAAATAATATAATAAATAAATATTTTTTTAATTGAGTGGTGCCACAACTCTTACAAAAATAGATCCCAATTGGATAAGGTAGAATATCACAGATCTCACGTCAGTACAAAAATGAAATTACATAAATTTTATTTTCACAATTTAAAATTATCCGAAATTGAGTTTAAGTTACAGCTTATGGCTGAAAGGCTATGCTCTGTTTGGTATGCTAAATTACTGGGAATGTAACTATGCTCCGTTTGGTATGCTAAGTTACTGGGAATGTAACTTACTTGGATATCAAATTGCCACTGT
The DNA here is from genome assembly GCA_036013995.1 of Theobroma grandiflorum. Taxonomy (NCBI): domain Eukaryota; kingdom Viridiplantae; phylum Streptophyta; class Magnoliopsida; order Malvales; family Malvaceae; genus Theobroma; species Theobroma grandiflorum. The sequence continues at coordinate 40,127,801 of CP142127.1, forward strand.
GGGAGGGAAGGTGATTCCCTCTTGGATTGCAGGGAATATTACCTTCCCATGACCGAGGGAAAGTAAAATGAGACCAAACGGACAAAAATCACTTTCGGGCCTAGTGATTTGATTCCGGCGATGGGCACGAGGAAAGAGAGAAAAAAAGAAAGAAAGAAAGAAAGAAGGAGCCCTTCATTCCGATGATGGGTACTGGAGGAAAGAGAGAAAAAAACAGAAAAGAAACAAGAAGAAGAAGAGCTCGTCGTTCTGACCAAGGGCGCAGGAAGGAACGAGAGAAAAAACCATGAAAAGAAAGAAAGCAGAGTGGGGTCAAACCCAAAGGACGATAGACGTGCCATAAAATTAATATTTTTAATTAAATAAAATAAAAAACAATTAAATACATTGGAAATGTTTAATTATGATATAATTAATAAAATCATATATAAATTTTAAAATAAAGAAGATATGAATTAATTAAAAATGATAATTAATCATATAAATATGTGATTAATATTAATTGATTAATTATTTTAAATTAATTTAATTAATTAAATAATTAGTTAATATAATTATACACTAATTTAAATTAATTAATTTAATTATAAAAAATTATGCAAGTGTATTGCATTTTGATATATAAGAATAATTTTGAAAATTTATGTTACATTCTTAATAAAATGTTTATAAATTAAAGTTATAATTTTATTTTTCTCAAAATTTTAAATAATATTTTTTTAAATACCAAACATTATAATATTGTCTTTCAACGATCACTTTTCCTATTATCAAATTCCTAATAAAAGACCAAATGCCACTTGAATTGGCCAAGGGCTTCCTTTTAATGGAAAAAGAACATATGAGTAGAGGGTGCAAATTGCCCTCAAGTCTCGAGGACATGATTGGTTCATTGCTGTCAAATAAGAATTGGGATAAAGCCTTAACTTTATTGGGTTAGATTCTATCAAACTTAAGCTATGGGTCCGTTGGACTCAATCCACGAGGGCCAAGCCTAGTGCCAAGCATGTGGACTAAAATCTCTCAAAAAGCAATCTCCTAAACCCATATATATTTAGTATAGATAGAAAGTAATCCTCTGATAAATCCACTAAAATTTGCCATTATTAGCTTCGTTTTCAGCAATTGCAAACTAATCTAAGAACAAATGACTATTTCCTGGTTCCAATTGAAGCAAATAATTTGTCATATGATCATATCTTATAACAGGATAAAACAAAAAAGAAGTCAAGAGATATTAGGAGGAAAATAGAGCCGGTCTTGTGCGCTGCGCATGCCAATACTCTTATTGGCTTTCTTCAACACTGCTTCTACAGCAGACGCTCCTTCTTGAGAGCCATAAATTTAGCAGCTAAATCATCATAATCTGGTAGCTTAGGATGGACGTGATTAGGGTTTTGAAAGGACAATGAATTGGAACGCAGAATGCTGTACCTGCGACTCTCTCTAGGCCTTTCTTGAGGCATTGTCATGGCCCTCAGATAGGGAGGAACTGTTTCTTTTCTTGTCTGGGAACTGACCACACTAGGCAAGGAACTGTTAGAAGAAACATGGCTACCGGGGGAGTCACAGCCCTTCGTTTTCCCTAAGGTTTTCTCCTTTTCCATTTTGGGTAAGGTGAAAACTTCATATACACTTGCACTGTTGTCGTAGCTTCTTCTCCTGAGATTCTGTTTAAGAGTCATCTCTTCCATTGTGGTACATCCAGTTTCGTTCTTGTATCCTCCAATACAAGAACATTGGCAATGGCAAAACTGGTCATCCAAGTTTTCCTCCGTATCACAAATTGGAAACTGCCCTGAATTTCTGAGCCCTCTCTTTTGATTCCTTGGAGGAAACTGCTCTTCCCTGTCATCACCAGTACAAAAGTAAAAAGGATACTCTTGGCTGCAGATATTTACTTCACTGTTGAAGCGGCAATTGCAGCATGATGTCATAGTATTATATTTGTAGCAAGGTTGCTTCAGCCTCTTCAGCACATAAGTTGATTGTTCACATTCTGCAATTGTTTTCTTCTTCTGAAGCTTTCTGTAGTGGTTAGATTTATGCTTGTGACTTGGAGACGTCTTGCACGGCTTCTCATAATAAGTCTCATGGTCAGTATCCTTCATGCTTGAACTTTCAAGAGACAATGACCTCCGCCTGGATCTTTTTTCATATGAATTTCTACTCTTACTAAAGTTCCTTGAGTTTGACCTTTCATCCTGTGGTTCATCATGATCCATATAACTTTCATCACAAACGTCATAACCATCCATGACAAGTCCTGGCTTAGGCAGGAGGGGGGACTTGAACTTGAATAGTCTCTGATCCTGGCAGTCTCCTTTTTTCGTTGAAGATTGTAACTCCTCTATGTCATCAAGATAAACAACCGCTTCTTCAGGAAACTGAGGCAAACTTTCTGAGGAAGATGGTGCTTTTCTTTCATCCCTATGTTTCAAAGTGGTTGTACAAATCCAGCTGATTCTCTGGCTTTTTCCAACACCTGTATTATCAACTGTCAATTCAAAGGGGGAATCTGTTTGGGGAAAATTCTCTGCATTCTCTGCTTTTATCTGAACTGGTGACTCCATCTTATCTGGTGAAGGTTGTTTGGAGGAATTAAGGGAAGTACAAATTGCATCAGAATTTGGGTAGGAGTAAGATTGACTTTGCCTGATCAAGCAACTGTCACTCATTGCCAGTGGATCAACTTGTATAAATTTTCCTTCTATCTCATTAGCATCTGAAGTCTGCATTTGGGATCCTTCGCAATTGCTATTATTTGTGTCCAGTTCTTGATGTCGACTAATTTCTTTTAGCTGTGATTACATAGCACATGAGACTCGACTAAGTTGGCAAAATAACATCAAAATCTGATAACAAGACATTAATTAAAGGAATATATCTAATTACCTGCTGTTGCATTTCGGGAATGAATTCAAGTGCCAAAATTTCTGGCTGCAGGCCGTAATCTCGAGCAATTTCATCAATTAATCTGTACTTCACATCATCTGAAACTGATTTTATGGAGAGCTTTTCTTTTATCTGTAGTCAAAATTTATCAAAATACTTAAGTGTTAATCAATGACAAAACCCTTATCGGTTGAAGAAAAATCAACAATAAGCACTACAATGGCGAACCTCACGGTTGACAAGATTCCCAGGAAGTAATTCAACAGCAGTTGTTGCGAACCTCTGACCATAACGCTCCCCAAAGAGCTTCCGAATCGCAGGAAGCTCAGGAAGATCCGCACATCTTGCAGAGGCAAATATCAGACTTGAAACTGCTTCGTTGATATCATTAGGACAGTCCCTAAAACAGCATAATTACAGGACAGATTTCATTTTCAGTTCATAGTGAAGATAATAAGAAAAGAGTTTGGCATCTGTAATGACTGACGTTATTGTTACAGGAAACATACTTGTTCCTGCGGATATACGATAGTTGAATGTTGACAAATTCACAAAAATTATCCAGCGTATCATACACTGCCATTATGCTCTCATCTTTAAACAGCTGCTCCGCCTGAAATTGAGAATTAATGGTCAGAGCTAACTTTGACCAAAATAAGCTTATTCATAGTTTGGTATTGCTTGAGATGCACTTGGACGTGCATGACACATTCTAATCACCTAAGACAACTGCAAAATGGCTAGCTAAAATATTTAATCGTGTGAGGGAACCTATAGTTAACATTTCTGAGGTTAAAGGCGCCGGTCATCTAATGAAGCTTATATATAGTTAACCTTAAGCATTTGCAAGTAATTTTTACCAGAAAGTTGTCCACTCAATATATGACACTAGCTGCAATATTTCGTTCTTAGAATTTAAAAACGGATAGGTGAAAACGTTACTCCGAATCTTCATGCTCCTAAAGCTCAAGTCAGAAATCTTCAGCTGGTGTAAGTACTATAAAGAAAAATGCTTCCAAGAAAATTGTATCTTATCGAATTCAATGTCGAACAAGCGCTTGTTTTTTAAGTCAATACCATATTTAATATCAAAGTTATGCAAACAGCGTGAACAAGAGCAATCAACAGCATCGATTAACTACTTAAAGCTCAACTTGCTTTGTATGACTACTAGAAGAACCACGGAAAGCAGGGGAAAGAGCAGGGTAGGCTTTGAGTAAATTACAGAGCGTAGAATTCAATAAGAAGATTTTCAGTTTCCTTCCTACCCGGTTAAAGGCACTTTCTTCATAGCCAAGTTTGATGAGCTGAGCCAGGTCCTCCCGTAGCTGTTTCACAATTGTATATCTTTTGTTCTTTAGCAGTTTCAGACGGCACTGAACACGCTTGATCAGCTTTTTACTGGAACAAAACAACACATACAAACCTCATAAGAAAAAAAGTAAGTATAAACAGCATATCAAATAAACCTCTTTTCCAAGACCTTTGACACAGTACCATTTTGAAGCTTTTCGCCAACCAAAAAAGATGTCAAACATGCTTCAAAGTCTATTGGGTTCTTCTAGCTTCAAGACTGCAGCCACTAAAAACCAAAAGCTTGAGTTTCAGATTCATGATTCAGCAGGATTGGATAGAACTCGAACATGGTACCATCCTTCGTGTTGTAGCTGTGAAATTTGAGAGGAGAAAGGAAGTGGAGAATAAGAGTTGAGAGCAACAGAAGGAAGAGGGCATGACAGTTGGGCTTCCTTTTGGTTGGTGCTATATTTTGGAGGAGTGGGTTTGAAAAATGAAGAAAGTGGCAGCAGACAGTTGTAGTCTCCTGGAAAAACTGCTCCCACCACTCCGTTTATCAGGACACTTGGCAAGACAGCGTTATGCCACATATATAAGCGAAGAAAATGGGAGGAATTTTTTCCCACTGGCATTATTTATCTTTCAGTTATTTGGTCACTCATCTGATTTACATTACCGCTGTTTTATTGATGCTGAATTGGAGCCTCCTGAACTTGGTTTATTTGGGTGTAGCCATCAATGACCTTGACATCCAGAATGTTTTCCTCCAATTGAAGCAGATCATGGTGTAAAAGCTTTGAAGATTACTCTTGCGGCCGGGTTATTTCTAAACAACACTCAAATAATCTTGACTTTTTCCATCCAAAACAAAAGGATACAATTTGATTCTACCTTTAACAATTGTTTAAGTCAATTTTCATGAAAAATTATTCGCAAATTGATCATTAAATTTATACTGAAATTTCACCTTCTATAAGATATTTAAATGAGGCACCTAACCTGCTAATTAATAATTGGCGTTTCGATGAAACCATGGACAATGGGAGACAGACGAATCATGTATAAACCCATGAAAAAGAAACGGTGTTCATTATTTCTTTTCTTTTTCTTTTTATAATGGAATTTATATGAACTTTAATATCCGAACTTCAACATAAAGTCAAAAAAAAAAAAAAGAAAAAATTCGAAACGCCTCGGATGAAGTTCCTCAGAATAACGCACATTTATGTACTAGGCCTATAATTGAGAACTTTGGTTGGCGGACTAATGGCATTTTTAGTGGCTAGAATTAGTTAACCATTTTGAGGAAAAATTAGGCCTGATCCTCAATCCTCTAATCTGATTGGTCCAAACAAGGAGAAGTAAAGCTGCCAGGATCAGTAAAGACAGGTAAACAAATTCGGTCCCCAAAGCTCACTTGTCATCATTCTGTTTAAACATGGGTTAAAACTGAAACCTTAATTCACACGCACTGACCAAGTTCGCCTCCCACTTACCCATCTCTCATTCTTGTCAGTTAAAGTTCAAAGTAGAAAAGGGAACAATACGGGAAGCGATTCAAGAAACCAAAAGACTGCGTGGTCGTGGTTGTGGTTGTGGTTGTTAGCACCAGCACAGCAGTCAAAGAAATAGGTAATCGAACCCACCATATTAAAATGATAAACTATGCAATAAGCTTACGTTTCTGCTGGTGACCAACTGATGCCGGCAAGGCGTGGATATGTTGTGTAGAAGGGAGGTGGGGTCATTGCTTAAGCATGGTGGAAAGATTAGAGGATGATGATGGTGACCCTAAGGCCCAAAGCTGACTCTCTGATCCTTATCGTCGTTTTATAATACTGCTTTTTCTTGGCCACCAAAAGGCAAAAAGGAATGGGTTATAATTAGTTCACTGTGGAATGAGCACCCACATATTTGTTTACAGGGTTAGATTATTTTTAACTCAATTTTGTGTGTGTGTTTAGTGTATGATCAGGAAGGGGCCCAAAAGTTGTGCAAGTAGGGGCCACATTATGTGGTTGTGGAGATGTTTACGATAGTTTGCATGTGTAAACTAGGCATGCAGATGTTTTGGATGCACATTGCCATGTGCATGGATTTAACATTTGGCATCTGAGCAAAAAATGCATCTAGGCAAAGCTGATGTGGGTCCAATTAGTGATGTCTTAGAGTCAAGCATCATTCTTCCTTTTTGCTCATCTTGCTCCGAAGCCAGCAATGCTTACCACTCTTTATGTATAAACATCTCTAACTTGCTAACTTTGGGAATGAAGGAATTATGCTATTCCAGGTATTAGATAGATAAGATAATGCTTCAAAATTGTGGTTAAAAACGTAGCACCTTTTTATGTTAGCGCTTCTTTCACCCCACTCTCTTTCATTGCTGAAAGTAACATCTAAGATATTATTATTTTTATCTTTATTCTATCATTGCCGTTATAATTATCTTTGTCATTACTATATTTACAAGCATGAAATCTAAAATATTTTGAAATTATTTGTCTTTCATTGATAATTAAAAATGATTAATTGTTTATCTATATTCATAGTAAGATTGAATTTCCCATTTGAAAAAGAAAAACACTAACTAATTGAATGACTATTTCCTTTTAAAATGGAAGTCCTTATTAACGTAAAATAAAATAATAAACAATTATTTATAGATCTAAGTTTTAAATCTTAAAAAAGTTCATGTACTATGCTCCTTTATTCAATTAAGCCCCTCACCTCGTACATTCAAATGAATCCTTAAATTTTTTATTTTAACTAAATAAGCTCTTATCCAAAAAAGAAAATTAACCATTGTTAGACTCAATGCCAATTAGTGGTTTTTGTCCTTGTGATGTATAACGTATTCATGTAATAGTTGATGTGATATTTTGTCTTTCTTTTTTTCCCTCTCACTCTTCTTAAAAAACGAGGTAGTTTTGATGAGGCTATATAAGGCTTCCCATTCTCTTCTTCCTCTCATTTTCTCTTTCTTTAAAATCTACCTAGAATCTTGCTATTCCTGCCAGTAGCCCGATGCATTGGTCAATTGTATCCAAGCAACTGACAACTGACTAAAATCGCCAATTGTCGCAATCGACAGTTTTACCCATCAACCTTGTTGATCAATTGGTTCGGTTGTCGTGTGGACTCCCTTTTACCCAAACCAATTGAAAAATCGATCATCAATATATATATCTATATATATATATAAAATTTTAAGGGGTTGAAATACCTATTGTACCCTTCATCAAACCCTCTTTCCCTTCTCAATTTTTGGGTGATTTTTTTTTTTAGCCATTAAAAATAAGGTGTATTTGGAAATAACCTTCTAGATAACTTTAACTGTTTTTAGCCATTAAAGTACATTTTCGGACAAAAATGCCCTTAATGAGACATCTTTGTTGATGGACACTCTGAAACACCCGGACCGTGGAAAATTATGCAAAGAAATTAGCGAACATCTATTTTTTGCACAAAACATCCTTTTTTTTTCTTAGAGAAGCTTGTGCAAAAGAAAATAATGTTGCATGAGATGGTTTTTCTAAATGTTCGGACATGGCATTCAGATAAACCGAACAAGGAGGGGGAGGTGGTCGTGATGAATCGAAAGCTTGGAGCACGATGTGAAACCAGAAATCCCGCTTAAGGAGGTGAATCGAAAAGAGAAAAACGTGAATGCAAAGCACGAAATGGTCGTGCTATAGCAATCGAGACAGGCCATTGGGTTTAGAGTTTGTGAAAGGGAAAATGTGAGACGAGAGGGTGCAGAGTTGGTGACACGTCATGGAGGGAAGTAGTGACACGGCAGGGTGCAGAGTTGGTGACACGCCATGGAGGAAAGTAGTGATATGGTAGGGTGCAGAGTTGGTGACACACCATGGAGGGAAGCAGTGACACGACATGGTGCAGAGTTTGTGACACAACATGGAGGGAAGCAGTGACACAACATGGAGTGAAGCAGTGACACGGCATGGTGCAGAGTTTGTGACACGACATGGAGGGAAGTAGTGACACGACATGGAGTGAAGTAGTAATACGGTAGGGTGCAGAGTTGGTGACACGCCATGGAGGGAAACAATGACACGGCAAGGTGCAGAGTTGGTGACACGCCATGGGGGAAACAGTGACATGATAGGGTGCAGAGTTGGTGACACGCCATGGAAGGAAACAATGACTCGGCATGGTGCTGAGTTTGTGACACGGCATGGTGCTGAGTGTGTGACACGGTATTGGTTTAACATCTAACATGCCATGGTTGTTTACAGAAATCCCGTTTACGCATGTGGTTGTTAACATCCCCCATTGATATAGTAAACTTTATAATTCTCCACTAGCCTAATAATTAATATGTTTCTCTTGGCCTTCGACCTGTTTGCAATTGTCCAACCCTAGCTATTTGAAATCCAGAGTCTCTTCATGGAAATTTGCTCTTGCGTTATGAATATCTATGAAGACACTCTTGATTTCAAATAGCCTGGGTTGGACAATTGCTTACAGGTCGGAGGTGAAGAGAAACAGATTAATTATTAGACTAGTGGAGAATTCTAAAGTTGAATACATTAAGGGTGGGATGGTAACAATTGTCAAAAATGCTCGGAAGAACTGCCGATGAAGCATCAACAAAGTCTGCTTTAGAGGCAACGTACGGTCTGTCTATGAGAACTGAGGAGTTGTGGACTATATATAGTAGAGGAATATAAACCGACTTTACTAGTTTAAACGTTTGGGCTACCACTGCGGACCTAGTCGTGACACGCCAAGTGCATGCAGATATTGGTGGTGACACGCCACTTGCATGCATACTGGTGGTGACACGGCATGGAGTTGAGTTGGTGACATGGAATAGAGCTGAGTTTGTGACATGCCATGGAGGGAAGCAATGACACAGCAGGGTGCAGTGTTGCTGACACGCCATGGAGGGAAGCCGTGACACGGTAGGGTGTAGAGTTGGTGACACGCCATGGAGGGAAGCAGTGACACGGCATGGTGCAGAGTTTGTGACACGACATGGAGGGAAGTAGTGACATGACATGGAGTGAAGCTGTGACACGGCATGGTGTAAAGTTTGTGACACGACATGGAGGGAAGCAGTGACACGACATGGAGTGAAGCAATGACACGACATAGAGTGAAGCAGTGACACGGCATGGTGCAGAGTTGGTGACACGCCATGGAGGGGAGCAGTGACACGGCAGGGTTCAGAGTTTGTGACAGGGCATGGCGGGAATCTATGACACGGCATGGTTTTGAGTGTGTGACACGGCATTGCTTTAACATTTGACAAGCCATGGTTTGCTTTGAAATATGTGACACGACATTAATTGAAAGGCTGACACGACGGATTGAAAAACGGGCAGTTTCAAAGGCAACCGTTTGGACTTGCCTTAAATTTTATGAATATTAATTTCAAATTTTATTTATTCATTTTTCACAGTAAACAGTTCATTTTCCCTTTTCCTCATTTGTAAACGTCTGTGTGTGTGAACCAAGGGCTGTTCGATTCATTTCTCATTGCGAAAGGTAGAAGAGAGTTCAACTTCATTGTTTAGAAGGTTAACGACACCACTGCAACAGGAAGAAGAATGTCGGATATCGGTGAAGAGGTAAGTGAGCTTGGAAAAAAAAAACCATAAAAAAAACCTTTCTTGATTTCGATAATATTTTTTAAGGGTTTAGGGTGATACATATGTTCGTGTTTTTTGCAAATGTTAAGTTTAAACTGTTTGAGTCCTAGTTTGATGGTTTTGGGTGTTAAAGTGGTGCTGGGTTGACTGGACTTTAGGGTTTAGTGTGTGACAACATCTTCACCTGATATGCATGGCGTGTGACATCATTTCACCTCATATGCATGGCGTGTTATAGCATTTCACCTGGTATGCATGGCGTGTGACAGAATTTCACCTCATATGCATGGCGTGTTACAACATTTTGGCTTGATATGCATGGCTTGTGATAGCATTTCCCCTTGATATGCATGGCGTGTGACAACATTTCACCTGATATGCATGGCGTGTGATAGCATTTTCACTTGATATGCATGGCGTGTGACAACATTTCCCCTTGATATGCATGACGTGTGACAGCATTTCACCTGATATGTATGGCGTGTGACAGCATTTCACTTGATATGCATGGCGTGTGACAACATTTTCGCATGATATCCATGGCGTGTGACAACATTTTACTTGATATGCATGGTGTGTCAGAACAATTATTTATATAGTTAGTATACCTTTTGGGCACATTATTGGTTAACTGACTCCTGCACGTGTGCCATGTGATGCAGATGCATCGTAGAGAATATGAGAATTTTGACAATGTCCTCATTGTGCCGAGGGAGAAGTGGGCGTTAAATGTCGCAATAAACACCCATTGTAAGTGGTCCCAGCTCCATTACATCAACAAGACTCTCCAAAAGAAAGGGGAGTTCGATGCAGTGAAGCGTACATGCTTCAGAATGCTCCTTGATGTCTATCTGCAAGGCTACTTCACCGCTGGTCTCCTTCATAACATAATGATTCGTCGAATCAATGAAAGAGAGGCAACGGATGAGGAGCTATGGTTTTCTATCGACAAAAGCAAAGCGCGGATATCGAAGCAGGAGTTCTGCCTTATAACCGAGCTGAAGTTCGGTTCAATGCCTGATGTGTTCACACGTCCGTACGAGGTGGTCGTAGACGAAATTCATGCGAGATACTGGAACGGCCAAGAAAGCATAAAGTTGCAGGCTTTGCTTGACACGTTCCGCGGAAGAAACTTCCAACGAGAAGGAGATGCAACCAAGATGGCACTCGTCTTGATTGCAAATAATATCCTATATGGGCAAGATTACCGTAGATGGGTGACACCTTGGTTGCTGTCATTGGTTGAGGACCTTGACGCTTAGAACATATTTTCGTGGGGCCACTACGTTTGGAGGCTCACCTTGCACTACCTATTGAAAGGGTTTGAGGTGCCTACCTCAAGTGCAGCAAAGGAAAGTCGTTTACGGTACAGCATCTACGGCTTCGTATGGGTGATACAGGTATTGTCACATTTACCGCTTTTGTTCGGTTTTGAGAAAATAATTTATTGTTGCACTGTTTAATAATTTACGTTTGATAATGTTTACAATTAACTTGCAGTTCTGGGCATTGGAGGCAATTTCGATCTTGCGAAAAATAGTAGCCCCCTTTGCTCCGAAGGAAAACGTCTTCCCGCGAATGCGCAGATGGCAATGCAATCAAAAGCCAAAAGACTTGCACAAGGCAGTTGAGAAGTTCGAGTCATCTAAACAGGTGAGTGAACAGTTATAAATTGATCGATCATTCATATTTGTATAAGAAATTTGCCTTAAATTTAAACGTTTGATAAATATTTTTTTGTAGTTATGGGCACTGGAGACGTTGGAGATCACCCCGGAAGAGGCCAGTCGGGAGTATTTAGTGGACCTCGATGTGCCGTTATCGGAGGGCCACCAGTACGTGCCAATCAGGCAGATGGAGGATCGGGGTGATCAGATTGGTGTCACTGCTAGGTTGAAGAGGAGAAGCTTGAAGGAGAAAAGATCCACCGCTTCAACTAAGCGGATGCGCACCGACTCTCCCAGTGTTGATGAGCCGTTGGCCCCTGAGTTGATGGAACAAGGGGACGACCATGGTGCAGGAAGTGAACAGCCGGTATTTACGGTTCTAACATTTTTTTTCCATCCATTTTCATATGTGATTATCTACTAACATTTATGTGTTTGCAGTTGGATCAACCTACGGCAGCTCCACAACCACCCACCGATCCTCCTCAGACACACATTCGTATCGAGCCGTCCGTAAGTTTGGTTATAACGATTTATGTTCAAAGTTTCCACATATGTTGATCTAGTAACAAAGTAACTTATGTCATTGCAGTTTACGGAGGCGACGTCCAGTCCGCAACCAGCGATGGATCCGGCTCCGATTCAATCGCATACTACCAATGAGCCGTCGGTAAGGATATTAAAGTTGTTATATTGGTTTTTCACACATTTCCTATATGATTATTGAATAACACCACTAATATATATGTTATTGCAATTGACCCAGTCGACAAGAGTCAATGACGGCATAGGCACAAAACGTCAGCTCCGACGGATCATGCAGCAAATGTCGGAGCTGAAGGCATCAATTAAGTCATTGACTTTTGCGGTTGAAACGTTAGAGGACCGCATCGTTTCACGAGTTCTAGATGGGCTAAAATTATAAGTACGTTAATCTTTCTGTACTTGTATTTTGCTATTTTAGGTCTTGAGATTTATCAGGTTTAAGGTAATTTTTTTAATTGAATTTAGGGTTTGTCATTTTTTATTCGCTATTGAATTTTCACAGTTGTCTCGTTCTGTAGGTCGGTCTTTCATCCTACAATGCTGCTGCGGGTCACGATGATCTTGATGATGGGCAGCATGAGAAGCATGGTGTCAGCCTTCAATCAGAAGATGCTGAAGGAGTCGAAGTTGGTGAGTCTGATCCGATTATGGATACTTTCGTCGGACAAGAAGGAAACCTTCAGTTAGTTGTGTCAGTCGTAGAACATCTTCCTCAATCCGAGGCGATCGTCATGCTTCCAACAGTAAGATCGGGCCAGCTTCCTCAGAGCACTCCTAAAGCCACCAGGTCACCACTATCTTCCGATTACCATCATCTAGTAGCAGTAATTGCCGACCCTACTGAGCGGGCACGGGTGATAATGGTGAGCAAATACCTTGCAAGCTCGTATGTCGACCCCTCATTGAGCCGTCGGGCGGTGAAAGACACGATGATGGAAGCGTACAAAGCCTTTAAGAAGAACCAGTCTGCGAGATCAGCTTGTAAATATCAATTCATTGTTGTTTTCTATAGAAACATTCATCCACCATTGCTTATCAAATTCATTTTGTGACATATGTAGGCGTAATGTCGAAATCTTAGGGGATCAAGGTGTTGACTTCTTCACATTGTTAGAAGATCCCCGAGAAGAAATGACAAGTGAACATATCGACGCATGCCTCAACGTTATGTGTAAGCGGGCGACAGGCCCAAAATCGAAGCATTACAGTGCCCGTGCATGCATTGTTGACACGATATTCTTTGTAAGTTTTTTGTAAAAAATTTTAATTTTTTCTAAGCTTTTCAGTGCATTAAGTCTAAACCAATGTAAATATTTTTTTCAAGGACACCATCCATATGCTACACTTGGCATATTAAACCGAAGATACCCGGTCAAGCATGCAAATTTCAGATGATTTACTAGGGTATGTGGAGGGTGAAAGGCCGACATACGGTAAGAAATGGGAAGAGGTCGAATTCATCATCGTTCCTTGCAATGTGGGTGGGCATTGGGTGGTGGCAAAGATCGATTTGGGAAAGTGGAAGATCAAGGTGACGGACTCCGCAACAACTTCGCAGCGAAGGATAACGGAGTTCGTGCGGAGCAGATGAAGCCACTTACGATAATTTTTCCAATCATCTGCCACTAAGCCAGGTATTTCAATAAAACACGTCGGAGGAGACGGGATTTGACGCCAATGGCATTGGAAATTTCTTTGCCCAGCCCTTCAGTGCATCGTCAGGAGGATAATGTCAACTGCGGCATGTTCATGGTAAGCTATATTGACGCAATGTTGCAATCGGAGCCGATAAGAGTTAAGCAGAATATGATTGCAAAATTGCGTATCCAATACGCGCACGAAATTTTTTCCAACAGCTGTGCGAGCGAACCATGTACATATCGGCAGTTAGTTGTATAATTTTTTTTCTACAGAATACAATTTAGAGATAAATTTTTTATTGTATACACAATCATAAGAAATAGAATCATTTTTTTATTACTCACTTCATTATATTTTAATACAAAATAAATTTTTTTTGTATAGACAATTAATTTTATACAGGAATACATTATCTTTGTTAAGTAATTTTGTGTCCTTATATATTTTTTTGTATCGCAATTTAGTAATAAGTCAGCATGTGACAACATTGACAATATGCACTCGGCGTGTCATGACAGTTGGGCCGCAGCTTGTAACGAATGGCAGCACTTGGCATTTCAGCATCAGAATCCATATGCTCGTCGTGTGTCACCACCAATGGCTACATGCGCTTGACGTGTCACCCCCAGTATGCATGCAGGTGGCGTGTCACCACCCATATCTGCATGCACTTGATGTGTCACCACCATGTCTGCATGCGCCTGGCGTGTCACCCCCAGTATGCATGCAGGTGGCGTGTCACCACCAATATCTGCATGCACTTGGTGTGTCAGCAGCACGTCTGTATGCACTTGGGGTGTCAGCAGAACGTCTGCATGCACTTGGCGTGTCACCATCAAGTCTCTGTGCACTAGGCATGTCACAAACATGTTTGCATAGAGTCGGCGTATCACCAACATGTCTGCATGCACTTGACGTGTCAGCAGCACGAAAAGGATGCCGTGTCACTGCTTCCCTCAATGGCGTGTCACCGACTCTGCAGCCTGACTTCTCACATTTTTACCCTTTCACAAACTCTAAACCCAAGTGGACAATTGATATAGTTTTACAACGTCATTTGTAAAATGAGTAAAATTCCCTTATGTATATTGAAGCGATTTGCTTTAAGCAATAATGTAATGAATGTATTGGCTTTACAATTGTTGAAATGTAGAGTAACATTATTGATTTTTTATTTATATATGCTGTCCAAAGATTAGACAATTTACATTCCATACTATATGACTATGCATGGTGTGGCTAAAGTCAATTATTGACTACTTCTATGCCTAGGCAATGCTATTATTATACACTGTTTATAGCAAATATCATTATTCAATGCAAATGTCAATGGCCAAGATCGAAACAGTTCGAATCAAACCCTAACAAAACAACAGATAAATTGCAGTTAGTTAGGCCCCGATAATATGTCTTCGTCCACAACACACACTACGTTTTTAGACATTGTCCTTCGGATTGGACAGTTGTTGTGTATGTGATCGGTTTCTCTGTAAATTCAATACGCTTTCGGTCGGCGCACTCGTCGGGGCGCTAATTGACTTGGAGATGGTGTCGAATTTGTTGATGGATTTGCAAATGGAGATGGGCAATTCTGTCTGTTGTGCCCGTACATCTTGCATTGCGAACATCTCTGTGCTCGATTGCCTTCACCAGCGGATGGAATCCTTCTCCTCCTAAGTCTTCTTGCTTGGCCTCGCCAAGGTGGTGGCAAGACGACAATTTGTTTCACATGCGGGGGGATGTCCCATTCACTAGGATGCCCTACTGGGTGAATGGACCCCGCATAAACCTCCACCTAAACGATTGTTTTGTAGTAGTCGGCGCAGAAATCAAAGGCTTCACGTTTGCATTTACTGAAAAATACAATGAACCCAATATTCAAGCAGAATATAATGCTATGTTACGTCAAATTAAGGATCAAATAAGAAATAAAGAAAATATAATCTGACCTTATTGCTGCAATGGCATGGCTGCATGGTAGCAAATCTGTTTGGAACTCACAGCATGAACATGTCTTCATGGACAGGTTAACAAGTCCGTCCATCTTCCCGTCTTTAACTTCAAACTGCACTCGATTGATAGGCTTCACTACAAAGCGATGTGCATCATTGAAGCGTTTGCTCATTGCCTAGTAACCCAAGGGCTGAGGGGTGTGGTCATGTTGACAGCCTCCTTGTACCGATCATGGAACCAACGTTGGAACATGTCTCGTATGAACTCGATCAAAATAGTGATTGGCATTTGTCTGGCATGCTTTAAGCATGAGTTAACACATTCGGCAATGTTCGAGGTCATCATTTGGTATAGCCTTACCGGTGAACATGCATGTGCCCATCTCTCAGGGCCTATTATCAAAAGATCAGCATAGGCTTCCGCATGAATCTGCTTGAGCTGGTTCATATGTCTGTTGAATTCGGAAACCTTATAGCAATTTTCGAGCAAGGTTGAAAACCATAGAAACGTCATCATGCTTGAACTTGTTTTTAAAGTTTTTCTTCAAATGGTAACCATATAAATCGTGATGCGTTTCTGGGTATGCATTTTGGATTGCTTTCTTAATGCCGAGATGCTGATCAGAAATGAACATAGTATTTTTAGGACAACCAACCGCATCACGTAGCTTGATGAGAAACCACGTCCACGAGTCTTTGTCCTCAATATGGCTGATGCCAAACGCAACTGGATATACACACTCGTTCGTGTCTTTGCATACAATAACAAATAGAACACCCTCGAACCTGCCTTTCAGATGTGTTGCATCAATTGCAACCGTAGGACACATTACATCCATAAACCCCCGAATATAAGCCCCGTATGACCAGAAATAATATTTTAATCTTTTAACCTCGTCAGTAGCCACTGTTGTGACTGTGCCAGGATTTTCCTGTTCCAACATATAAAAATATAAGGGTAGTAGTTGAAATGACTCCTCCGGGGGACCGAAAACAAGCGTCTGCGCATACTTCTTTGCTTGCCAAGCCTTACCATACAAGCATTCCAATCCCCACTAAACCTTCATCTCACCAATTATGTCCTTAGGTCTCAATGCTACTCCATTAGCCCGAAGCTTGGGTGCCATAAGTTCACCAATTATCTTGGCACTCGCAGATGGAAATTGCCCTTGCAAACCATCAACAGTACATGTGTGTACTTTATGGAACGTTCGAACTTCCCAATACCCTCATCCGTCAGGTAACTTCGTTGAACGGACATTGAACTTGCATGCCTTGTCTTTGCAACCAACCTCGTAACGACTTTTGCATGACCTTTTCATTCTTATCCCAAACTGCTCTTTTAAAGCCAACATGTTCAGAGCTCGTTTTAACTCCGCCTTTGAGGAAAACATTCTTCCTTTGTATAAGCGATCATTGGGACATGTCGATTCCTCAGTGCTAATTGTTTGGAAGGAGAACCTTTCTGCACCTGCAATTCACCACGTAGAAGATATCCCTGCATTCCCCCTTTCTTGATAACTATCATCGAGCATTGTATCAATGTAACGAATCCCGTCCTCACCAGCAATGGGGTTATTGTATATGGGATCATCACACTGAACATTTCCTATATCAAAACCTTCAACAGGTTCCGTTTCACCTTCAACATTATTGCAAATTGGAATGTCACTGTTATAAAGGCAGTCATTGTCTGAACTGTCATGATCCCATTCGTCAAGCCCATCACTCGAACTGTCATCAAATCTATCTTCACTGCCAGCAAACAAATCCTCATTTCCCTAATAACATGTAGCATTATCCTCTAGCGTCGCAGTGTTAACATCCAACGTCACAGTGTTGTACTCACGTGTCGTATTCTCATTTGAAATTGGAATTACATACTCTACCATTTAACCCAATCGATGCATTCCTTTAGCAAAAGACCCTAATTGGTTTGATGCACATCCCGATTAGAATTGTGCACCCAACTCTTCTATCAATGTCTTCTAGTTACCGGGCTGTACAAACTCCTGAGGATACCTCAACTGCGGGTTATGGATCGAATGCTCTGGCATATGTGAAGCATTGTAAATCTCATTTTGATTGAGCTGATTACCATGTTTTTCAGCTTCTTCATGTGACATAACATTTGTTACGGGTTTCTTAATGCTGACATACACAGTCGAAACAATCCTCTGTTCTAGCAGAATTAATGCAACATCCTCATCATCCTTGATAATTGGCCGTGATAGCTCCCCAGGTGTATTGATCAATGCATGCAACTTAATATCGTCAATTTTTGAGTTTACCCCAACGACATCTTCAACCAGCTTCATCAAGCCCGCAAACTACAAATCACTCATAACCCCTAGCATTTGTGACTCACCACCCTTGTACATGCCATCCACCCACTAACCACCGTGTCTTATCACAAGTCGTAGAATTGGAACCCCACTGAAATTTTGAAAACAAAAATAATTATTTAATTTACTTAATTATTTAATTATTTACTTAATTACATGGTGGTGACAGGCCAAGTGCATGTATGCATGCTGGTGACATGACAAGTGCATGCATGAATGCTGGTGACACGATAAGTGCATGCAGACATGCTAGTGACACGTCAAGTGCACATAGACATGCTGGTGACATGTCAAGTGCACATAGACATGTTGGTGACACGTCAAGTGCACATAGACATGCTGGTGACACAACAAGTGCATGCAGACATGCTGGTGACACGCCAAGTGCACATAGACATGTTGGTGACACGACAAGTGCATGCAAATATGCTGGTGACACGCCAAATGCACATAGACATGCTGATGACATGCCAAGTGCACATAGACATGCTGGTGACACGACAAGTGCATGCAGACATGCTGGTGACACGACAAGTGCATGCAAACATGCTGGTGACACGTCAAGTGCACATAGACATGCTGGTGACACGTCAAGTGCACATAAACATACTGGTGACACGACAAATGCATATAGACATGCTGGTGACACGTCAAGTGCACATAGACATGCTAGTGACACAACAAGTGCATGCAGACATGATGGTTACAAGCAAAGTGCAGGCAGTCTTATGTAGTCTAATCCGTCTTTTAATTTACAAAAAAAGTTTCACAAATTTATGTGTTGCAGAAATAAACCCAAAAACATACCTTGATGTCATCTCCGCATTGGGGTTTATTTTTCGAGGACAATATGGCCAAATGGCGAGAGATAGACCACGACATGAAGACGATGGTGCTCAACAGAGAGTTGACAGAGCTCACACAGTTCAGAGAGCTGAGAGAGCTAATGACGATGGTGTTGAACACAGAGTTGATACAGTTTAGAGAGCTGAGAGGGAAAGATGAGCGAGCACAAATAACTAAGCATTAATTTCTAATTTTTGGAAAGTGGCGGGAGGCAGATATCATGTAACGACCCATCCCCGGTCGCTACCGACGTCCGAGACCTCTGGGAGATCCCGTCAAGTCCCGAACAAGCCTTTGTAAATTTTTCTGAGACATTTATTAAATATGCTAACACGTATGTAAATAATTAATAATAATAATAATAATAATACCCTATTGGTATTCCATTTCCAGTAATAGTAATTAAATTTAAAATACAAAATTTTTAACAATGCATAAGTAAGAATTGACAATGCTAATAATATGAAGAAATTTCATGTGAATGAACTCTAGACAGCGGAACGACTCAAAGCGAGCTAAGATATGCCTTTACCTATTCGCAGTAAACTGAATACGCCAATAGTTACGCGCTAGGCCGATCCCTGTCTGCAAAAGGAGAAATAAGAGGGGTGTGAGTCTCACAGACTCAGTGATCATCTGCTCAGCGAGTAGGGCGTAGATGGGAAACAAGCAAATAGCTGATCATTTGAATATCAAATTACCGGATGATAAAACAATTTATTTCAAACGGATATTTGTGCCTTATATATAAAGAAAATATTAAGAATTCATTTATGATATAACCAAACCAAAGGTATATAGATAAATACGCGTCAAATCTAGTGTGATTAATAATTTCATGCAGAAATCATTTAGAATAATTTATTCAAAACAATTTCCTTAAATCAGGCAAGCTCTCGTAAAATCATATATTTATCAAATATATACGTAAACCACAAATCGCCTCGTACTCGAGGAGTTAAAATTCATTTTTCCATAAAAATGGAAAGCTGCGAAAAAACCATTTTAAATTCGTTTTCACCATACACGGAAAAATATAATTTGAAAATCCAAAGAGACTTTACTCTCGAGTAGGAAATAAGATAAAAACTCGTGGTCCCGCTACCACATAATATCATCAGGGAGCATCGCTTCCACCGGATCCCCACATAGTGCCATGGCAATCTCAACGATGTTGGCCGACATCGGAGATATCAAGCGGTCGTAACCGCGTAAATCATCTGTGGCCTTGCCACGTATATCACAGACCATGGCCCCAGCCATGTCTAACAGCCCGTCGGCGACCCGAAAATGTCTCTAGCTAGAGCTCACTCGTGCACGAGGGTCACACTTAACCGATGTGACATCCGGCCTACTCTCGAATCTCTCAATTAAATAGAATCACTTTAAAAATTATTTTATGTCTTGAAAGTCTCATTTCAATTTATTCTCAAAACATTCGACAGAAAATATAATAAAATCAATTGTCATTTTCATAAATAAAAATTGGTGCGTGAATTTCGAAATACTTTACATGGTAATCAGGCATCATAATCATGGATGCACACTACACAAGTATAAGGCACAATTTTGAATATAAATCCCATTGAAAAGCTTGTTTCCCGGTTTAAAACACTTTACGTATACTTTATACTTATATATTCAAAACACGTTTGAAATTTGTAGCATTCACAAATTTCCTAAAAATCTACCAACTCATGCTTTCCACAATTTGTATGTAATATAATTCATGCATATACATACATATATAATTACGAAAATTTTCAAATTGACACCCCCTACTCACCTCGAAATAGCGGGATATTACATCGTTATTTTTGTACGCGTGTATGATTATTTCTATTTCCCGGTCGCGTGTCTCGTTCAATACATCTCCTCGATAAACGTGCCATTGAGCCTTTTTCATTCCTCCTAGCTATTGGGCCTTATCCAAAAACCTCTCCAATTTCCTATTGGGCCAAGCCCAATATTATTTTTCACTTGGGCCTTGCCCATTTAATTACCATTGGGCCTTGTCACATTTTTATTTTTCTATTGGGCCTTGCCCATTTCCTTATTTTCTATTTGGGCCATGCCCAAATTTTATTTTTCCTATTGGGTTTTGTCCAAATTTTATTTTCTTCATTGGGCCTTGTCAAATTTTGTTTTTCTATTTGGCCCACTCTTTTTTTCTTTTTTTTTCTTTTTCTTTTTCTTCCCTTTTTTTTTTTTCAGCCAAGCTTTCTTCTTCATCTACCTGTCACCCACTCACCACCGTGACTGCTCTCCTCTGCCGGTGGTGGTTCCTCCATCCTCTCCACCATGGCAGCCCTTTCTCCCCCCTTTCTTCCTCCCAAAACTTGAGCTGTCTTGATGCTCCCTGGTCCACTTGCGTCTCAAAGCTTCAGTAGCAACTCATCCAATACATCATCCGCATCGTATGCCAAGTTTTGCAGGTCGGCCAACCAACTCTTCACGGGCCCATTCTTCACGTGCTTCTCCTTCCCCGCTTCACCGTTCGCAACGCACCACGTGTTCCCTGTCGTGCTCTTCGACACCACATGCGTAATCTAGAGCCATCTGCAGCTTCTTTGATAACAGTCATGGACATGGCTTCTGGAAGAAACGAACTTGATCTTGATCTAAGCTTTGAGAAAAGCACACAGAGCCAAGCAGAAAGTGAGAGTGAGACAGTGAGAGACGGGGAGAAAGAAAATGTTTTTATCTTTCTTCTTTTTAGGTATCCATCCGCCCCCCCCCCCTTTTGCTCACTCATTTCATAGCTTCAATTGACCACATGGGTGGCTGCCCATGTGGTCTTGTCCCCCTTATATATATATATATATATTTTAAGTGGGGTATTACATATCAGCAGCTTAATTTGCTACAGTGTTTTTTAAGGGTATTTTCGTCTACTTATGCTTCTTTTTGGGTAGAAATAGATAACTTTATTTCGGTGGTTACTTTTGCAATCACCTTATAAAGAGGGTTATTTCTCACAATTTCCTCTCAATTTTTTCCCCCTAACCTTTCCCTTGATAGATTCCCCCAATTTAGATTTCCCTCCACTTTCGTTGAACCATAACTCCCCTAATCAGCATCTCCCTTGCATGTCATCGCTTGATCAGCACTGCTACTGTCGTCGACGTTACGCCAAATAGTAGCCACTGTTCTTTTGCTTCCTCTAATCTCTTTTGCAACGTGCAATCATTCTTGACAGTAAGGTAATTTTTTTTACCCAATGATATGTTTAGTTTTTAATGTTTAGGAATTATTTTTTTTTTGCTCAACTATAATGCTCATTACTAATGTAATAGCTTATAATATATGCCAAAAATAAGACTGTATTCAACTACTGTGAGTACAAAACCTTACAAACTAGTAAAACTACAATTACTACAGTAGTATGACAAATGTTATAGGGTGTTAATGCTTGAAATCCTCTAGTTTAGATGATTGAGTAACAACTCATTCACATTAGAGATCTTTGGTTAATATTTTGGGAAATATGAGGTATTGATATATTGCTCATAAACCAACACAAATGAAGCAATAGGTGTTCAATGATTGTGATCCATTATTTTTAAATAAAATATAAACTATAGGTAAATTTGTATAACAAAGAGAACCAATTCTTAAAGAAAGATATATTATACATAGAAAGAGTTTATCTAGACCTTATGTTTTTACTTCAACCTTTATGGCTTGATACAAGGACCTTATTTGACATTGAACAATGCAAAGAGTTATTGCACGTTTGATATGGGGAATGACTAAGCTATTAGCTATTTCCTCTTTATTCCCATATGATACTTCTTCTCATGTTTGTTTGGTAATTATATTAAGGAATAGCTATTCCCAAAGAATAGCTATTCTTTAAAATCAGTTAAAAGTTAGGTTTAATTAAGCCCATCCTCCCCCTTGGTATTAGCTATTCCACATTTGATGGAATAGCTTTAAAAATTGTTAAGACTAAATTTCCCCTTATAAGTTTTGAAATTTAAAATCCTACCCATATTAATAATTATTAAATAAAATATTAATGATTAAATTATAAATAAAATATTAATATTTAAGTAATCAATTATTAATATTTTAAATAACTTATAAATTATCCATATTTTAAAAATAAAATAAAAATAAATAATCATAATAATATTGAAATTATAGACAAAATATTAATATTTAAATTATTAATTATTAATATTTTAAATAAATTATTAATTATTAATATTTTAAAAAATAAAATATAAATAAATAATCATAGTAACATTTAAATTATAATTAAACTATTAGTATTTTATAATGTTAATAATTAAATTATTAATAAAATATTAATATTTAAATGATCAATTATTTATATTTTAAATAAATTATAAATTATTCATAATTAAACAATAAAATAAAATAAAAATAAATAATCCTAATAGCATTTGAA
The DNA here is from genome assembly GCA_036013995.1 of Theobroma grandiflorum. Classification (NCBI taxonomy): domain Eukaryota; kingdom Viridiplantae; phylum Streptophyta; class Magnoliopsida; order Malvales; family Malvaceae; genus Theobroma; species Theobroma grandiflorum. Next base: position 40,151,021 of record CP142127.1, read on the forward strand.
TTATAAATAAAATATTAATATTTAAATGATAAATTATTAATATTATAAATAAATTATAAAATATTAATATCTAAAATAGCAAAATAATCATATTAACATTTAAATTATAAATAAAATATTAATATTTAAATTATCCACTATTAATATTAAAAATAAAATAAATAATCATAATAACATTTAAATTATAAATAAAATATTATTATTTTATAATGTTAATGATTAAATTATAAATAAAAAATTAATATTTAAATGATCGATTATTAATATTTTAAATAAATATAAATTCTTAGTATTTAAAAGATAAAATAAAAATAAATAATCATAATGACTTTGAAATTATAAACAAAATATTAATATTTGAAATATTAATGATTAAATTATAAATAAACTATTAATGTTTAAATTATCAATAAACTATTAATGTTTAAATGATCAATTATTCATATTTTAAATAAATGAAAATTATAAATATTTAAAAATAAAATAAAAAAATAATCATAATTATATTTAAATTTTAAAGAAAATATTAGTATTTTATAATGTTAATAATGAAATTATAAGTAAAATATTAATAAAAAATAAAATAAAAATAAATAATAATATATATAGCAAAGAGTATTTTTATCTTTTTATCTTCTATTCCTTCTTTATTCCAAAGTTATTATTACTAACCAAACATTGTAATAAGTCATAGCAACTATTCCTACCCTATTTCATTCGTCATAACAAACCACGTAATAACTATTCTATTCTATTTTATTATCACTTTATTATATTCTCACAAAATAGCTATTTTATTCCATTATTGTCTATTTCGTGAACCAAACATATAGTTAATGTTGGAGAATTCTATTGACTCAATTAGTTTTTGATGATAATAAAACATTCTCATTCATTTGTGTTTAATTTCTCTACTTGAGTGTGCAGGGCAAAAATCCATGTTAATAATGAATTAATTATTCAAAGACAAATATAAAAATCATAAGAATAAAGAGCCACACTTGAGCAATAAAATAGAAGCCACTTAGTTGAATAATTAAGGGAGTTAGTCGGCTAAAATTTAAATGAGAAGTTGACAGGTTTAAGCAGGTTGAGAAACAAAGAACACTTAGTCAACCAAGAGACGTGGTTAGTCTACTAAGAGCATAGTGTCAAAAATCCAGACTATAAGACAAAGACCACTTAGTCGACTAAGAAGCAGAGTTAGTCAACTAAGAGCTTATTGTCAAAAACTGGGCTCAAAAGACAAAAACGACTTAATCAACTAAGATGGATGTTAGTTGACTTAGAGCATTTTGTTAGAAAATTTGAATCTGCATACTAAATGACAGATCAATAGCTAAAACTGCTCTCTAACTGTTTCCAACAGTCAGAAACTGTCAAACACCTATTAGAGCTGATTTTCAACATATATAAGGCACTCCCAACAACCAAGAAAAAAAAAGGGCTTCCAAGATCAGAAAAAGAGCTCAAAACAGCAAAAATTCTCAACATACTCTTTGTACTTCACTCATATCCTTGTAATAGACTTAAGCACTTCACTTGGTACCACTTAGATCAATTCAGTGATCATAGGTATACCTTTATTTCTTTCTTCTTTGATTGCTTAGAGTGTGCGAGATACTTTAAGAGAGTTAATCAAGCTTGGGATTGCTTGATTGAGTGTATAGGTACTAACTCAGCCTAGAAAAGTTAGTTTTGAGTTTTGGTTGATCTTGAAAAAAACCATTGTAAAGGTTGTGGTTGATTTTGTGAAAAGCCATTGTAAAAGCTTGGTGAGAGCTTGAGAATTCCACCGTTTCTTGGTGATTTTGTTCGAAAATCCTTGGTTGAACAATCAAGGTAGTGGATGCAGGTCTTTGATCTAACCACTCTAAATTCTGATGCATTGTTTGCTCTGTTTTTATTTTTATTCGTTTTGAAATTATTTTCTTATCTTGCTAAGAGCCTAACCCCAATATTTAAGGTCTAACACCTTTGGAAAGATCTAAATGGCTCTGCAAAAATCAATAGTTGCTGAGGGACAGTCCACAAACAGACCACCTTTGTTTGATGGATCTAATTACCTATATCAGAGCACTAGAATGTCAATATATATTAAGGCAATAAATTATGAGATGTGGGATGTCATCACTGATGGTCCCTTTATCCCCTTACCAAAAAGGTTTAGACAAATTTTAAGGCTATAAACACTTACATTATGCCTTAACTCTTATCGAGTTTAATAAAGTATCAAGTTGTACCACAGATAAACAAGTGTAGGACAAACTTAAGATTATCCATGAAGGGACTTCACAAGTGAAGAAGTCCAAAATAGCCTTCTTTACTCATAATTACGAGATGTCTAAAATGAAACCAGGTGAAGATATCACCAACATGTTAGATAGATTCACTAATATCACAAATAAGTTGAGTCAACTAGGCAAACCAATACCTGAACACAAAATTGTGACGAGGCTTCTTAGAAGTTTACCAAAAAATTAGAACCCTAAGGTGACTACAATCCATGAAGCCAAAGACTTGAATGTGATAACTTTAGATGAGATTTGTGGGTCACTTCTAACTCATGAGGTAGAGTTGAAAGAAGAAGAAGAAGATGACAAAAAAGAGTCAAAAGAAAAAAAGGAAAACATTACCTTAAAAGCAAGCATCCTCGAAGAAGAGCTAGACAACCTGTTCTACGATGATAATGAAGAACTGGTAATGGTTACAAGGAGATTTAGAAAGCTCATAGGACAAAGAAACAGGAAATTGGCAAGAAGAAGGTACAAAAGAGATCAAGGTTCTTCATGGAGAATTAGAAATAAAAGCACGTTTAGTAAAAAGGAAATGGTCATATGCTTTGAATGTAAGAAGCTTGGACATTTCAAGTCAAAATGCCCTCTGCTGAAGGAAGAAACTCCCAAGAAGAATAAAAAACCAAATAAGGCGATTGTGGCTTCGACTTAGTTAGATAGTGATATTTCAAGTTCTGATGTTGAAGAAGAAAATGTAAAAGAAAGAACAAATTTGTGTTTAATGGCAAGGGATGATGAATTTGAGGTATTTTCATCTCCCTGTGATATTTCTATTGATGAACTGCAAGAAGAATATGAGTGTCTTTATGATGAATTCGAAAAATTGGCTTCTAAGTACAAAACTTAGAAAAAAAAGACTGCATCTCTTGAGACATATTTAGAAAAGATAAAACATGATTTTAATTCATTTTTAAGCAAAGAAACTTTTTACAAATGAAATTAAAACATTCAAAAATAGATTTGAAGTTTTAAAACTGGAATTGGAAAATAAAATTAAAGCTTTACAAAAAGTAACAAATGAAAATGCTATCCTTAAGAGTATGAGAAAAAAAACTTCAAGGAAAAGCATATACTTTAAGAAAAATTCTAATAATATGTCATCTAGATGTTATATTTGTAATATACTTGATCATTTATCTTATAACTGTTATAGAAGAAAAAACATGTAGAAAACAAGAAAGATTTGAGTTCTAAAAGGATCCTATATAATTGCTAACCATCGAAGACCCATTAAAGTATGGGTACTAGTTAATAAAAATTGAAAATTTGTCTTATAGGTTGAGCCAAACTGAAGAGACATATGCACAAGAGCTCAACTGAAGGAAAAAGAACCTTAGTACATGGACAATGACTGTTCAAGACACATGATTGAAAATGAACTATTATTTGCTCAACTGGATAAGAAAAAGAGAGGCATGGTATCCTTTGGAAATGATTCAAAAGGTAGAATTCATGGTATAGGAACCGTTGGTAAGAACTTTCAAGCTCAAATTAGTCATGTTTTACTAGTTAAAGGTTTGAAACATAATTTATTAAGCATCAGCCAATTGTGTGATAAAGAATTTAAAGTATGTTTTGATTCAAATAAATGTGAAGTGATAGACATAAGTACTAAAAAAGTCTCATCCATAGGAAAAAGAATTAAGAATATGTATGTTATATTTCTTGAAGATCTTGAGATTAATAGTGAAACTTGTCTTATGACAAATGCTAAAAATGATGGCCGACTATGGCATAGGAGACTTGGACATGTGAGCATGCATATTATTTCAAAATTAATTAAAAAAAAATTGGTTATAGGATTGCCTAATCTTAAGTTTGAAAATAATCAAATTTGTGATGCATGCTAACTAGGTAAACAAGTTAGAACATCTTTTAAAACTAAGAAGGTTGTCTCCACCTCTAGACCTCTTGAGTTGCTGCACATTGATTTGTTTGGTTCAATTAACACAACTAGTCTAGATAGCAAATCTTATAGATTTGTAATAGTTGATGACTACTCTAGGTATACATTAGTCTACTTTCTTGCTCATAAGAATGATGCTCTACATACATTTATAAATCATTATAAGAAGGTAGAAAATGAAAAGGACTTGTTATAGTTAGCATTAGGAGTGATCGTGGAAGTGAGTTTGAGAGAGATGAGTTTGAAAACTTTTATAATAAAAAGGAATTAGATCATAATTTTTCAGCACCTAGAACACCTTAATAAAAATGGGGTTATTGAAAGGAAAAATCGAATCTTAAAAGAAATGGCTCGAATTATGCTTTGTGAGAATAATCTACCTAAGTATTTTTGGACTAAGGCTGTCAACACAACAACTTATATACTCAATAGAGTCTCAATAAGAGCCATGATATCAAAAACCCCATATAAACCTTACAAAGGTAGAAAATCGAGCATCGCTCACCTTAAAAGCTTTGGTTGCAAATGCTTTGTGTTAAACATTGAAAAACATTTATTAAGAAAGTTTAATGCAAATAATGATGAGGCTATATTTCTAGGATATGTTTTGAATTGAAAAGCTTACAGAGTATTCAATAAAAGAACTTTGATAGTGGAAGAGTCTATTCATGTAGTTTTTGATGAATCTAATACATTACAAAAGGAGATTTTTGTTGATGAAGATGATGCAGAGGACTTAGAAGCAAATGGAAAAAATGAGTCTAGAAAATAGTAAAAACAGTGAAGAGAGCCCACCTAGAAGAGAAACAGAAACTCCACTTCTAGAAAACATGCAAGGAATTGAATTTCAACGTAATGAGCTTTCAAGAAGCTAGAGATATGTAAGGGATCATCCATAAGAACCAATCATTGATGACATTTCTCAAAGAGTCAAAACTAAGAGAGGTATACGAGAAACGTGTGAGTTTTCATCTTTTATCTCACAAATTGAACCTAAAAGCTTTAAAGAAGCTGAAAAAGAAGAAAACTAGATTTTGACTAAGGAAGAAGAGATTGATCAATTTAAAAGAAACCAAGTTTGGACACTAGTTTCTAAGCCACTTAAATATCAAATTGTTGGAACAAAATGAGTGTTTAGAAATAAAGTAAATGAGTAAGGAAATGTCATTAAGAATAAAGCTAGACTAGTGGCTTAAGGGTATAACCAAGAAAAAGGCATTGATTATGATGAAACATTTGCTCCTATTGCTAGGATAGAAGCTATATGATTGTTGCTTGCATTTGCATATTTTGTGAACTTTAAACTCTTCCAAATGGATGTTAAAATTACATTCTTAAATGACCTTATTCAAGAAAAAATATATGTAAAACAACCACCCAAATTTGAGGATTATGAAAAACCTAATTATGTGTTCAAACTTCATAAAGCATTGAATGGACTAAATCAAGCTCCTAGAACTTAGTACGAGAGACTTTCAAAATTTTTAGTTGAAAAAAGATATACTAGAAGAAGTATTGACACAACATTATTTATTAAAAAATACTTAAATGATTTAATTATTGCTTAAATTTATATCGATGATATTATATTTGATGTTACTAATACGATTTTGTGCAAGAACTTTGTTAAAAAAATACAAAGTGAATTCAAAATGAACATAATTGGTGAGTTGAAATTCTTTCTTGACCTTCAAATGAAACAAAGTGAGAAAGGCATCTTCGTCAGTCAAGAAAAATATATTCAAGATATGTTAAGAAAGTTCGATATGCTGAAGCTGAAAAAAAAAAATAAAAAATAAAAAAGTGAAAAACGCTCTCAACCTCTCTAACTTTCCTCCCCTCCAACATCCACAAGGGATGGCCACCGACAGGCCGCCTGACCCTCCCAACAACCTCATGCTAGCAGCCCCAACCCTCCATCACAAATCAGAACTACCCACAGCCACCTCCCACCAAACAACCTCCAGCCGCCAACAACACATGACATCCCTCATGCCAAACCAGAAGAACAAGGCCTCCAACAAGCTTTACCAGATGGAGGTAAACAACCTTTATCCCCTCGAGCCCTCAAAAAGTCCTTTTTGACAGTTGCAGCAGGAGAGAAGCCCCCTGTGATTCCCCCATCTCGGAACCCAAGCTCCTACAAGGACCGTCTAGCAACCATGTTTTTTGAGGATGAAATACAGATTCTGGCAAGACCTTTCACTCACTCTCTTGTAGGAAAATTCACACTATGCCCAGATTGCAAGAAATAAAACAAGCGTTTAAAGGAATGGGTTTAACTGGAGCATACGAAATCAGGTGGCTTGACTACAAGCATGTACTGATTCATCTATCGAATGAGCAAGATTTCAACCGAATATGAGTCAAACAGCAATGGTTTATTGTGAATTAAAAGATAAGAGTTTTTAAGTGGACACCGAATTTTGAAGCATAAAGAGAATCGGCCTTGGTTCCGGTTTGGATATCTTTCCCGAATCTTAAGACTCACCTTTATGAGAAATCTGCCTTAATGTTGATTGCTAAAACTGTGGGGAGGCCACTGTATGTGGATGAGGCTACAGCGAATGGGTCCCGTCTGAGTGTTGTCAGAGTCTGTGTTGAATATGACGGCTGTGAGCCACCAATAGAGGAAATATGGATTGTTATTCGGAATAGAGAAATAGGTGCTATCACGGGTGGTTACTCACAAAGCGTTGATTTTGCAAGAATGCCAAACTATTGTGGACTTTGCTGCCACGTGGGACATAAAGAAACCGATTGCATTGTGCTAGGGAATAAGGTCGGATTGGGTATACCACGGTCAAGGGGCAATGGAAAGTGATCTGTAGTGCCACCTTCACGATACGGAGAGGAGGAGAGGATTGTGGGGAAGGAAGGCGGGAATGCAAGGTTTGTCGAAAAAGAAAAAAAACTGGAAAAAGAAAAAAACCAACGCTCGAAGGAACTAGGGAAGTCGAGCATGCGATGGTAAGTCGTGAAGTGGGGCACCAAGGGAGCAAAAGATAGGCAGGGTCGTGAAATAGGTGCGAACCGAGAGCCTCAAGAGCCCAGTGTACTAGTTCTCAACCGATTTCACAAGCTCTCGGAAGATGAAGGTGCGGTACAAAACCGAAATGGAAGACGGGATAATAGGATGCATGAACAATGAAATGGAAGGGAAAGAAAATGTTTCATGTGAGCAGATCGGGAAAGACTTAGAGGAAGAAAAAGAAGCTAGGGAGACTGATGGGACGTATGGAAAGGAGGGAGATCGTAGGCTGATGAAAGAAAAGGAGAGAGATCGTAAGAAGGTTGATAACGGGTTACAAAATACTGGAGAGCAACGGGTCATTGCAGAAAAGGTGGCTGCATGTCTCGCACAGTAGAACACAACTGGGCACGTCCAGATGGAGAGAGGTATGCAAGAAAAGGATCTTTTGGATCCTTTGGTTCAAGAATCGTTGCAGGTTAGAGAGCGAGAAAATGCTCGAAATGAAAAAGTGCAGGTCACGGGACAAAAAATGATAGAAAAAATGACAGAAAAAATGTCGGTGACAGAAGTGACGATAAAGACGATCGGTTAAGGATGGTCGGACGGACAAGGAGAGGGAGTGTCCCAAAACTCAACTAGGAATTGAAGCAATGGCATGGCATGCAGACTGGTTGCACGAAAATGGGAAAAAAGAGAACCATGCAGGGGGAAGTAAGTGTACGGGGGGCAACCAAAAAAATAAAAATAAAAAAAATCAAAGACAAATGGCAGAAGGGATGACAGACGCTAGCCTGCAAGAGGCACACAAACTCTGCCCAGAAAAGAATTTTTTAGCTTAAGATCCCTCGGCTAATGCACCAACTTCTGTTGAAAAGGACAACTCTTTGACACCTGCAGATGGAAGGTATGTCCCTTGTCTTATTTCCCCCATGCCGACCCAACGTGACCATGCAAACACCAGCTTAGAGGCACAAGAAAAGATGATTGCTGCACCTTGTGACCGTGCGACTAAAAAGCATGTCCAGGGCCCCACAAATGCAAAAGAGAGAAGACAAATAACAGAAAATGAAGCAAAAAACGAGAACCCCACAAAATGTAAGGAAACCGAGCCAACACAGGTAGTAACCCCTTTGCATGGGGACGGACAACTAATGTTAGTGGGTGGGTTTGCAGGCCAAAAAGGTTCAATGGATAGGCGGGAAGGAAATGGGGAATACAACCCACCTGCAAGTGACAAGACGGGGTAGCAGGGACAAGCAGATAATGGAGAAAATTCCAAAAATCACCCTCTTCAGTCACTAACACAAATACCGCATGGGGGCGAACATTCAATGGTAGTAAGTGGACTCGAGGGTCTGAATGGGATAGCAGGCCATCCCTTTGCTGCAAGGAATAGCCAGCGGGGCTCGACAGGTGATGGCAAGGGAGAAAAACAAGCCCTGCATGGGGATACTGAACGATTACCAACAAATAGAGACCCACAGGACGAGAGGGATACGACAACTCAGCAGGAGCAGGTGACAACGTGCCAATAAAAAGAAACCATTTTTCAAAACCAACAATGGGGATGTCAGAGTAAGCAGTTGACGGGGAAGGAATTAATAATAGAGAAAGCTACTTACTGCCACCTGATAGGACAGCAATAGCAAACCGGTCTAATGCTCGCCCCTTCATTGTCGAGGATGACCAGTTGGGCCTACCAAAGAGTGCCACGGGTATGAGGAATAGGGAATTTACTATGCAAGCAGTGGGAGATGGGACGTGGAAGCACAAAACGAGGGACAGAGACACTAGAGAAAATTAAAAAAATCCGTTTTTTAATCCCTTCTTACAGGCAGAACCTTTTTTACAAGGAGAATATCAACAATGGACAATTAATAAGTCAAAAGACCAAAATATGTCAGTGGATATTTTAGAAGGCAATGGAGAACACAGCTCAATGGGAAGGGGTAGGTTACAAGTCAAACCAAGAGCTTAGGTGAAAACAAGCAAGCCACGTGCCCACAGGAAAGGATGCCAAGCTAAACAGAAAACCCTCCCACACAAGGGTCTGCATCGGGTAAGTGCACATATAGTAAATAACTAAATGATGCTCCCTTGGTTTCAGGAACCAATTCCACGAAATTAGAAGTTCATCCAAGAGAGCAACAAAGGAGACATTCAGACACTCCAACTACAATTGGTAAAATTCTCCACTTAGTATATGAAGAAGCAGTGGATATAGGGGAAAATGATGGGATATGATTCCATCTTGACGAGTTATGCAGCTAGAACCCAGTCATGATCAGTGCATTAATTTGAAATGTGAGAGATATTTCTAGTACTGTTATCCAAAAAAGAATTAAGAAATTACAGTTAATGCATAAAATAAAAATTTTAGTGATTTTGGAACCCATGGTTAATGCCTATAAAGCTGATTTCATTAGAAGAAAATTGGGTTTTGAAAAAGTCTTTGAAAATTGTTCCAAGAAAATATGGTTGTTTCATTCTTTTGACTTGAATTGTGAAGTGTTGTTGGACCATATACAATGTTTGCATGTGAAGTTAACTATGCCATGGATGAAAGTCCCGCTGCTTGCATCCTTCGTTTATGCAAAATGCACCAGGTTAGAGAGACTAGTACTTTGGGACTGCTTGAGGAGCTTGGCAACTAATATTCATACACCGTGGATAGTTGGGGGTGACTTTAATGTCATTTTCCAAAGTAGAGAGGGGTTAAATGGAGCTGCACCACATGAAAGTTTTATGGAAGACTTTGCCACTGCCTTACTGGATTATGGTTTAATGGATGACGGTTATGAAAGGAACCCATTCACCTGGACCAATACACGTATGTTCCAACGGTTGGACAGGATGGTTTATAATCATTATTGGGCAGAATTGTTTACTTCTACACGTATACAACATCTTAATAGAGACGGGTCAGATCATTGTCCCCTGTTTATCTCTTGTTCTACAAACCAGGATAGAGTTCCCTCATCTTTTCGATTCTTGCATGCTTGGGTCCTTCACCACGGGTTCAAAAACTTTGTGGCCCAGAATTGGAATCTTCCTATGATCGGATCGAGAATACAAGCCTTTTGGGCCAAACAATGACGGTTGAAACAAGCTCTTAAACGGTGGAATAAGGAGATATTTGGAGAAATTTTTCACAACTTGAAGGTGGCGGAACAAAAGGTAGCTGATTGTGAATTAGTTTTCCAACAAGAGCAGTCAATTGAGAATCGTGCAGCAATGAATAAAAGCTTATGCCCAACTCAACCATTTTTTCAGTGCTGAAGAATTATTTTGAAAGCAGAAATTCGATATAAAATGGCTTGTTGAGGGTGAGCGTAATACCAAGTTCTTCCACATGCACATTAAGAAGAAACGAATCAAAAGCCACATCTTCAAAATTCAGAATTCAGATGGCAGTTGGATCGAGGAACTAGATGCAGTAAAGTCCTCTGTAATGGAATTCTTTTCTTCCCTCATGAAAAAGGAAACGTGTAACATGGCCAGGTTTGATACTTCATTGATTCCTACTATTGTTTCTGATAATGATAACCTGAGTTTATGTGCAGCACCTTCTAGAGAAGAACTGAACTAGGTAGTCCACAATATCGACAAGGATAATGTTGCTGGCCTAAATGGATTTTCCTCATACTTCTATCAACAATGCTGGGATATTATCGCTAATAACCTACTGGAGGCAGTAGTTGATTTTTTTCATGGAGTTGACCTTCCAAAAGGAATCACATCCATGACAATAGTCTTGTTGCCCAAGATTCACAACGCCTTGCAATAGAGTGATTTTAGACCGATAAGTCTTTGTAATGTCCTAAATAAAATCATTATCAAGATTTTAGCCAACCGCCTTGCAAGGGTACTTCCGTCCATCATCACAGAGAATCAGGGTGGTTTTGTTACAAGAAGATTGATTAGTGACAATATCTTGCTCACTCAAGAAGTAATTGAGAAGATCGATTGCAAATCAAGGGGAGAAAATGTTGCCCTCAAACTAGACATGATGAAGGCATATGATCGGCTTGAATGGGAATTTCTTTATAGAATGCTACAACAGTTTGGATTCAACTCCTAGTGGATTGATATGGTGCGCTGATGCATATCTAATTGTTGGTTCTCTTTGCTGATTAATGGTGGGGTCGTGGGTTATTTCAAGTCAGAAAGGGGATTCGGACAAGGCGACTCCATTTCCCTTTTATTGTTTATTCTGGGGGAGGAATACTTATCCCGAGGATTGAATGCTCTTTTCACTAAATACCCTTCCTTGCTTTATCTCTCTGATTGCTCCATGTCAGTTAGCCATTTAGCATTTACAGATGATATCATGATATTCACTAATGTTGCGAAATCCTCCTTGCAGAAAATTCTTACATTATTGCAAGAATACGAAGAGATTTCTGAGCAGAGAATTAACCATTCTAAGAGTTGTTTCATCACTCATCGAAATGTGGCAACCTTGCAGAGAGAGATCATATCCCAAGTCACTGGCTTTTCTCAGAAATGTCTACCTATCACATATTTGGGAGTGCCACTTTACAAAGGACTTGTGAGAACCTGTCAAGCTCGATTAAAAGACGGTATTGTACCGAGTGATACAACCAAGTTAAATCGAGCCTTGAACTAGTTCAAATAGAAATTCTAAGAGGAATTTGAAAGTTTTGAAACCCACAGAATGATTTAGAATGTGATTCAGAGTTCAAGGTTCAGTTTGGAGTCAATCGAAAAAATTAGCCGATTAGGGACAACGATCATTTTGCCATTTGACAATAAAATAGAGATATTTAGAAATATTTGATCACATTTGACCAAGAATATTTGTATGAAATATAATTATGATTATTGGAGTATAAAATGAAGTTTAGCAGTGAAAAATTATGATTCTCGATATTTTTGGAGTATAAGGGTAAAATGGTAATTTTATCACTAGAGGACCAAACGGGAATTTTTAGAAAATATTTTTACCCCATTCGATTAAGATTGATCAATATTAGTGTTATTTGAGGCTGAAAAGTGGAAATAATGTAATTCTGGTATATTTCGGAGTATAGGGGTAAAATCGTAATTTTTTCACTCCAAGGGCAAATCGATAAATTTTTTGCCCCTGCACTTGTCAAGACTAAGGGATTTTATTTGTAGTAGGATTAGATAAATACAAGAATAATTGTGGTGGAAAATTCAATAGAAAAAGTCAAAAAGTTAAAAAAATGGGCTAATGGCATTATGCCATGTGGCAAGCCATTAGTTTTTATTATTAAACTATAAAATCAGCTTATAACCTTCAATTTTTTTCTCCAAAAATTGGCATGAACCAGATTCAAAGGGAAACAAAAGAGAACAAAGGGGAAAAATAAGAAAACTAGCCAAAAATCAAGGGAATTTAAAGGTTTTTCAAGAATCAAGCCAAACAAAGGTAAAATTTCTTTAGATTTACTTTAAACCTAGCTTACCCATGCTTTAGTTCTTAATTTTTATGGTTGAATATTGAGTTATCATGATGAATTCAATTCTGAAAAATGGGTATGGAAGGGAAATTAATGTTGGATTGGCTTGATTTTAGACTATGTTGATGTTTAGAGGTAGTTAAGCATGGTTATGAACAAAAATACAAAATAAATATTCAATTTCTCTAGGGTTCTTCATTGGCCGAACCATTAGGGTTGAATATCAAGGAAGAATTGTTTAAATTTCAAGGAAAATGAATTGGAAAAGTGATGAATTAAGTGAGAAAAATGATTAGGAAAAATCATGGTGCTAGTGCACCGTAATGATCGAATTCTTCCATGAAGGAATTGAGGGATTTCAATGCTAAAATTTAGTTATTTGAAATGTGATTGGTGAATTAAGATATTAGAGGAGGAATGAAGTAATTTGGAGATGATTTGGATATAATTGTCAATTAATCAGGTGATCGGTCAAATTTAGTCGATACCGCGATTAAGCGATATTCGAACACATTTTCGCATTTACATATCATGCACTAGTATTTTAAATTAGTTTATATTAGCTTAGTGGCAATATAGTAAATTCTTTAATTTTATTCTACGTCAAGGTGGTGAGATTTTTGAAAAAGACAAAGAGATCGCGCCTGAGAACCATTAGTCCGAGTACACTCGAAAACTTGTGAGTGAACTTGCATTTCAAATTATTTTGGGAAATACATGTATTGAGATGGATAATCTGAATAATTTTATCCAAATTTCTTAAAATGCATGCTGGGGAACTAGCCCTTGATAAAAACGTTTTGATGTTGTGAATTGTGATATGCATAAAGGCATGAATTCATGTGCCCCCATATTATGCTGCTATATATGTGTAGATGTGTGATACATATTGACAAATAATATTGTGTGAGAATTATAACCGTACATGTGCACGATATGGGGGAGCACATGTCGGTGATGATGGGTGTGGAGATATGGATAATGATATAGCTTGTGCACGATGTGGGTGGATGCACACGATAAATCCAGATATGTGGACGATGTGGGTGGATGCACACGATAACTCCAGCTATGTGCACGATGTGGGGGTTGCACATGAGCTGGTGAGATAGTGGTGGTATTTGTGTTTATATATGTGTTTATATATGCCTATACGAGTAAAGAGGACTAGATTGAAAGAAAAAAAAAGGTATGGTGTATGTAATCGTGTGTGATTTTTATCTATGTGTAAATATGCGGTGTATATAGTTGCTCTTGATTTTATGTGTATATGTGTGATTGTATGGTATGCGAATTGTTTGAAATTGAAGAAAAAAGAGTTTAACACGAAACCCTTATTCTATGACGGTTTGTAAACAACCGTCGGTTTTACTATTTTGATAGAATGATCAGTGTAAATTCAAGGATGTTTAATCCTTGAATGCATAATAAATTTATGGGCAAGGGAAAAATGGTTTAGAATAGTAGTTAGATGAAAAAGGACTTATTTTCAATCAGTGCCATCACGATTATCAAATTTCCTGGCTATTGTTGCTTGTTCTCCTATAATATTCACTCACTGAGTTTCGTACTCACGTTTTATAAAAATTCATGTTTTTAGATTAGGAGACTATTGGACCCTAGATCGAGGAGTCCCCGTAAGGCATCTCCTGGTTAGAAGGTGGGCATTCAGTAGCAACCCATTTCTTTTACTGTAAATTTCTCCGCTGGAAGTCATAGGCCTTTTGTATTGTGAATATGTACATGTAATGTACATTATCAAGTTACATGCTTGAATAGTATGTATTTGCATATTTTATTGATAATGCCATTGTGAATTGGCTTTGTGTGCACACTAGGTGCATTACGTGTGTATGCATCACACGGTCGTACGATAAGTAAAGTAAATGAAAATAGGCTTGCTTGGGCTTGGTGAGCTATGCTCATTGGGTCCTTGTGCCGGTCATGGCTCGAAAATTGGGTCGTGACAGGACCAAAAAGGGTAATGCTTTGTGATGACTTGGTGAATAAGATTCGAGAGCGTATTGAAGGATGTGATAATAAAATCTTATCCCTGGGTGGTCGAATAACGTTATTGCATAGTGTATTGTCTTCTTTTCCCATTTACCTTTTACAGGTCCTTAAACCCCCCGTTTGAATTGTTGAGAAGATTAATAGAATGTTCAATAATTTCTTGTGGAAAGGTTCGACAGGTACTAGACATATTCATTGGGGCTCCTAGCAAAAGACCACTTTTCCATCTGGTGAGGGTGGATTAGACATTCGAGGCCTAGGTGATGTGTTTAAGGCCTTTAGCATGAAACTTTGGTGGAGGTTTGTATCTTGCAATATTATTTGGATGCGATTTATGAGAAGTAAATACTGTGTTGGTAAAATACCGAAGTATGTCCAACCGAAACTTCGTGAATCACAAACATGGAAAATGATGCTAGCCAACTACTTAGTTACTGAACAACACACTCGGTGGCGAATTGGTAAGGGGGAACTATTTTTTTGACATGATTGTTGGCTGGGTGAAGCTCCTTTGGTTGCTCAGTTTCCATCATATATTTCATCTATGACAAAAGTCTCATATTTTTATAATAAGGGTAATTGGGATGTGGATAAGCTGAACAATGTGTTGCCAGTGAATGTTGTGTTGGAAATTCTGAAAATTTCGATAGATCTCTCCATTGATGATTGGGCATATTGAGCACCTACCTCAGATGGGCAATTCACTACTAAGTCCGCTTGGGAGATTATTCAACAACGACGACCTGCAAACCCAAGTTTTAATCTCATTTGGCTTAAAAGTATTCCTTTAACTATCTCTTTCTTTCTTTGGAAGCTGTTGCAGGATTGGATCCTAGTTGAAGAACGGTTGAAAAGAAAGGGTTTCCAGTTTGCTTCAAAATGCCAACACTGCAATTTAGAGGAGTCTCTCATGCATGTTATGTGGGAATGCCCAATTGCTATATAGGTTTGGAACTATTTTGTGAAAATTTTCCATATCAACATCATTCGCCCCCAGAATGTTCAGCATATTATATGGGCATGGTACTATTCTGGTGACTACACGAAAAAAGGACACATACGCATGTTAATGCCTTTATTTATTTTTTGGTTCTTATGGGTTGAAAGGAATGATGCAAAGCATAGGAACCTAGGTATGTATCCTAACATAGTGGAATGGAGAGTATTAAAACTCATCCACCAATTATTCCATGGAAGGTAATTTCACCAGTGGCAATGGAAGGGTAATTTATAGATTGCCCAAGCGTGGGGGCTAACATTTCAGCAAGCAACCCCTTATCCACCTAAAATTTTCTCTTGGCACAAACCATCAGCAGGTGAGTTTAAGTTGAATGTTGACAGTACCTCTAAGCTTAATTCTCAAAATGCTGCAAGAGGTGGTCTTCTCCGTGATCATACAAGCACCATGATTTTTGGGTTCTTTGAAAATTTCGATCATCATAATTCATTACAAGTAGAACTAATGGCACTGCATAGAGGTTTATGTTTATGCTTGGAGCACAATGTTACTAGACTTTGGATTGAAATGGATGCAAAAGTTGTGGTCCAGATGATACAAGAGGGCCATTAGGGATCCTCAAGGACTCGGTACTTGTTAGCTTCCATCCATAACTGCCTGAGTGGTATCTCTTTTCGAATCTTGCACATCCATAGAGAAGGAAACCATGGAGTAGATCATCTCTCAAATCAGGGGCATACGCACCAGAACTTACAGGTATTTTCACAAGCAGAAGGTCAACTAAGAGGTATTCTTAGGTTAGATAAAGTTAGTGTACCTTATGTTCATTTTAAAAAAAATGTAAAGGAGCAGTACTCCTAGTTTATTTTTATGTTCTTTATTTAGCAAATCTCATAGAGTTTTGTAATATGGAAGTGTTTCAATTTTATGATAATAGTAAAAATATGATCATAAAACGAAACACTCAATTCTAGGTAATTTTCTTTATCTTTCTTGAGCTCATGTAACTCTGGAGGTTCGGTCCATGTCCCCCTCCCTTTTATACTTAATTTTCATGTTTATTAATAAAACTTTTACAAGGTAGCTGGGCCCTATGAGAACTTCCAACATAAAAAAAAAAAAATCAATTAGCACACTAATGAGTTCATCCACCAAACTTGATGTTGATGAGAGAGGAAAAAATATTGATCAAAAGCTCTATAGAATATGATTGGATCATTACTCTACTTAACAACAATCAAAACAAATATTCAATTTAGTGTGTGTTTATGTGCAAGATTTCAGTCACAACCTAAAGAGTCACACTTGACTACTGTTAATAGAATCTTTAGGTATCTCTTAGGAACACAAACTTTAGGAATTTGGTATTCTACAAAATCATCATTCGGTCTTATAGGTTATTCAAATGCAGACTTTGCTAGAAGTAAATCGGATAAAAAAAGTACTAGTGGAACATGTCAATTTTTAGAAAGTATGCTAATGTCCTAGTCAAGTAAGAAATAGAATTCTGTTGCATTTATCACAGTTAGAGTTGAATATATTTCTTTAGGTAGCTGTTGTGCTTAGATTTTGTAAATTAAACAACAACTAAAAGACTTTGGAGAAACCTTGCATAATTTGCCAATATTTTGTGATGACACAAGTGCCATCAATATCTTAAAGAATTCGGTTAAGCACTCTAGGATTAAACATATTGAAATTAAATATCACTTTATTAGAGGCCATGTGATTAAAGGAGACATAAAAATAGATTTTGTTAATACATTGCAACAATTAGTTGATATATTCACTAAGCCCTTTAATGAGGAAAGATTCTGTGAAATTAGGAGAAATTTAGGGATGGTTAATGTACAGGAGTTTTAGGAAAATTTTTGAGCTTTTCTCTCATAGGACAGTAGGCACTTAGTTGATTAAGAGAATCATTTAATCAACTAAGAGTATTCTATCTCTTTAAATAATAAGACTCAGTCAGATAAAAAGAGAATGAATAAAATAATGAAAGGAAGCAAGGGCAGCCTATCGGGTGAAGAAAAAGAGAGGAAAAATCGCTTAATAAAAAATAATAGAAATGAGAGGCAAATTTTTGAATTTTAAAAAGAGAGGGTAATTGACAATACTTAAGAAGGGGGAGGCAGACAATTTTTGAGAAAGTTTAACTACTCTTAATTCAGTTTCTCTCCATTTTCTCCCATTTAAAATTAACGCTCTCAACATTGAAATTTCTCTTTCTCCAACTCTCAAACCCTAAGTCTGAAATCGATCTTTACCCATGGCTAAGACCACACTACCCAGTAGCACTCTAGAAAAGAAAAAGGGGAAACGACCAATGGAGGAGAGTCCATAAATAGAGATTTAGCAGAAGAAGAAGAAGAAGGTTAAGTTTGCCTTTGTGGTTGAGAAATCTAGAAAATTAAAGAAAAAGAAAGAACAAGGAAAACTCTCCAAGAAAGGTAATCTACCATCCTCCAAGTTTAGAAATAAAGTTCATGATGATAGATTTAGAAAGATAGAAAATGCTCCAATTACATGTGGTAAAATTATTGACTGGGAAAGCTTTGATGAGACCCCTAAAATTTTAGCGAGTTTATTAGAGTATTTTAAGAAACTAAAATTGAAGAAATTTAGCACTTTTAAGAATAGAACCTATAGTGCTAGTCTAATAAAGGAATTTTATGCAGAGATAGCCTTAAATGAAAATGAACTTGAGGAAACTGAGGACTTTATTGCTGATGGTTTGAATGTCTTCCTAAATGGAAAAGAATTTGTGGTGACTACTGTAGACTTAGGAAGTTTGCTTAAAATTGAATGTGAAATGGGTGATTTTGAAATTCTTGAAAATTATGACCTTTTATCTTTGTGGGAGATAATTATAAGAAAGAAAGAAAGAAAGAAAGATATTCATCAAAGAGTTATGCTAGTTTCATCAAGAGCCCTCAAATTAAAATCTTGCATTATTTCATTGCTACAAATATTCATGGAAGAAATGGAAGCTTCAACTATGTCAGCCTTTAGGACATGTGGCTGATAGAGTATGCCTTCAATGCTGCTCCACTTAATCTAGGGAGATTCGTGATTAAAAAGATGAGAGGAGCCTATCAAATTGATAAAGTGAATTTACCCTATGGCAACATAATCACATCACTAGTAAAGAAGAAAAGGATTTGGAGCTCTAAGCAGAGACCAATCAATCTACCTTGAGAGCTGCCTAAGATGGGGTATAAACTAGAAGGTGAAAAATTTGTTAAAACCCTCAAAGCCACTCCAAGAGAAGAATTCTCCTTGCCTACTTAATCAAAGACAACCTCTTCCTAGTTTTCAAATGAAATGGTTTTGAATTTGCTGATGAGAATGGATGGAAAACTCATAGACTAGTCTGCTAGGATACAAAAAATTGAAGAAAAAATAGAAGAGATTAAAAATATGATGAAAGGAAAAGAAACCTCTGAACTTGTAGCTAAAGACACCTCTGTTACGCCAAGTCCAACCCTGGCAAGACAAGCTGTTGAAAGACCTACCTTTCAGGCTGAAGGTTCTGCTTTTCAAGTTGCAAGTTCTATCTTTCAAACCGAGGGGCTTGAACCAGAGATTGATCAACCAAGGAAATTTCCATCTCTGAGCCTCAAAATAAAGATGAATCTGATCAAAGCACTGAAGTGCTTGGCTCATTCAATAACAATTCTCCATCCCATCATGAACCTTAGCCAAAATAGCCTTATCTTCCCAACTTTGAAGAAGTCAATCATGGATGTTTCCATTAGATGGTTTTGGAAGAAAAGTAGAGAAAAAAGTAGCAAAGGCTAAAGTTCAAAAACTAGCATCTCTCAAAGCATCCTCTAAGTCAGTACACACTACAGGGAAACCTGAACTAGCTGAAAAAGGGAAAGAAAAAGCTATTATACCTATTAAGGACCAACCGAAACCACCTGGTAAAGGAAAAAAAACCATGGTCACAAAAACAAAATTCCTTAAAAGAAAGAAGTCATCTAGAATAGTAGTAAAAACCAAACCCTTAGCCATCTCCTCTACTCAAGATCCACTTGAAATTTTAGACCAATCCTCTCCTGAAACCTCATCAAAAAAACCTTCACTAGTGTTGTCTCCTCAACCCTTTAATGTCGATCTTGGCACTCTTGAGTCTACCCTTTCTCCTTCTTCAGAAGAATGAGCACCCTTTGCTTTGATGATGACAAAAATGGGGAAAATCATGATAGAAAGCTTATGGGAGATAGCAATTAGGAGAATTTTAGGAAAAAAGTAGAAATTATCTTAAGGGCAATTTAGGAATCTAAATCTGGCTATGACAATTAAGCTGTTTTTATTTTGCTGACAGTTGAACATTTGAATTTGACATTGCTGTTTTTATTATTGTGTTGAAAATTGGATGTTGATAAGTTGTTTATATTATTTAGTTGTTGATGGTTAAACATTTAAATCTGTTCCTGATGATTATATTATTTTGACTACTATTGTTCAAAGAATGTGTGCTAATATTGGGCTGTTATGCTGATAACTATTTTTTTGTGATATTGTGAATGAAATTTATTTGTGAATGAACATGGATGATGATTGTGTCTTCACAATATTTATGTTGGATGATTAGTGGCATTCATTTTTAGAATGGACAAAGTTTGATAACAATTTGCTGATCACAGATGGCTAGATATAATATTAATGATATTTTGTCAAATGGTTGAATTCATATATGTCACTTTTTTTAAGAGATTGATAAAACCATGCTGAACTGAATAATTAAATTATACATACACTAAGAGGGAGCACACACTTAGGGGAATGAAATCATCACTATGTGCAGGATTAAAAAAAAACAGACAGACATTGTGCTTTTAATCAAGGAATGTTTTGTCATCATCAAAAAGTGGGAGATTGTTGACTCCATTAGTTTTTGATGATAATAAAATATTCCCATTCATTTGTGTCTAATTTCTTTACTTGAGTGTGCAGGGCAAAAATCCATGTTAATAATGAATTAATTATTCAAAGAAAAATATAAAAAATCATAGGAATAGGGAGCCACAATTGAGCAACAAAACAGAAGCCACTTAGTTGAATAATTAAGGGAGTTAGTCAGCTAAAATTCAAATGAGAAGTTGGCGGGTTGAAGTAGGTTGAGAAATAGAAAACACTTAGTTGACCAAGAGACATGGTTAGTCAACTAAGAGCATAGTGTCAAAAATCCAAACTGCAAAACAAAGACCACTTAGTCAACTAAAAAGCAGAGTTAGTCAACTAAGAGCTTACTGTCAAAAACTGGGTTCAGAATACAGAAACAACTTAATTGACTAAGATAGATGTTATTTGACTAAGAGCATTTTGTCAAAATTTGAATCTGCATATTAGACGACATATCATCGGCTAGAACCGTTCTCCAACTATTTCCAACAGTCAGAAACTATCAAACACCCATCATAGTTGATTTTCAACATATATAAGGCACTCGCAACAGCCAAGAGAAAAAAGGCTTCCAAGATTAGAAAAAGAGCTCAAAATAGCTAAAATTCTCAGCATACTCTCTGCACTTCACTCCTATCCTTGTAATAGACTCAAGCACTTCACTTGGTACTACTTAGATCAAGTCAGTGATCATAGGTACACCTTTATTTCTCTCTTCCTTGATCGCTTAAAGTGTGCGAGATACTTTAAGAGAGTTGATCAAGCTTGTGATTGCTTGATTGAGTGTATAGGTTCTAACTTAGCCTAGAAAAGTTAGTTTATGGATTTTGGTTGATCTCGGGAAAAACTATTGTAAAGGTTGTGGCTGATCCTACGAAAAACTATTGCCAAAGCTTTGTGGGAGCTTAGGAATTCCACCGTTTCTTAGTAATTTTGTTCGAAAATCCTTAGTTGAACAATCAAGGAAGTGGATGTAGGTTTTTGACTGAACCACTATAAATTCTGGTGCATTGTCTGCTCTGTTTTTATTTTCATACCTTCTCGAATTATTCCTTCATCTTGCTAAAAATCAAAAAGTGCTATTCACCCCCCTTTAGCACATTTACTTGGGATCAACAAATTCATGTTTGGGTATTCAATTAAAGTGATTGACAATATGCTAAAATTAATAATTGGAATTAATATTTGGGTATTATTTTTTGTTGTAGATGTCAACTAATGAGGAAACAAATTTGGCAACTAATAAGACATCAATACCAACATCATCAACATCTACACCTCATGTTGGTGCTAGTTCTACTAAAGCCAACAAAACATGTGAAGTTGTAAGCAAAGTAAAAAAAATAAAGGGAACTACTTTAGTTTACATCTGTTGTGTGGGATCACTTCACCAAATTTGTTGATAAGAAACGTAATAACAAGGCTAAATGTACTTATTATGGTAAAGAATTGTTTGTTGATACAAAAATAAAATGGAACATCTTCATTGAATAATCATATTAGAGTTTGTCCAAAGTTGAAATTGATCCGTGCTAGTGACAAGAACAAGAAAGGGAGTTAGTTTTTGGTTTTGGAGGAGATAGGTTAGGTAGTTGGAAGTTTAATCAAAAGGCAATTAGGAGGATTTTAGCCGAGATGATCATTTAAGATGAATTGTACTTTAAGTTTATAGAAAATCAAGGATATAGGAAACACATAAACAAAACATGTCATAAATTTCATATGTCGCCATGATAGACTATTGCTAAAGATTGCTATAAGGTTTGTACTGATGAAAAAACTCAGAAGAGAAGATTGTTAAGATCATGTCCTCGTAGAATGTGTCTTATTACTCACACATGGACTTTGGTATAAAGAATTAATTATGTGTCTTACTGCCCATTTTATTGATAATGATTAGAAGTTGCGAATAAGAATTTTGACCTTTTGTCTCATTACTAGTCACAAAAGGTGAAGCTATTGGGAAGGTTATTAGTAAATGTTTACTTGATTGAAGGATCTAAAAGACTTTTTCTATCACTGTTGATAATGCTAGTTCAAATGATATTGCAATAGGACATTTGAAGAAAAAATTTAATGTTGTCGAAATTAGTATTTTAGGAGTTAGATTTTATCATGTGAGATGCATTGCTCATATTATTAATCTTGTGGTGTTTGATGGATTAAAAGATGTCAATACCTCAATTGCTCGTGTTAGAAGGGCAATGAGATATGTTAGACAATATCTTACTAGATTAGCCAAGTTTAAGGAGTTTGCTGCTAGTGCGGGAGTTGAGAGCAAGTGTTTTTTATGTTTGGATGTGAGCACTAGATGGAATTTTACTTTTTTTTATGTTAAATATAGGTTTGAAATTTCATAAGGCTTTTGCATCATTTGAGTTATGTGATAATAACTACATAACTGAGCTAATGAGGTTGGGACATGAGGTGCCTAATGATAAAGATTAGGCAAATGTTAGGAGGAATTTTAGTTTCTTGAGAGAATTTTATGATTTGACCTTGAGTGTTTTAGGCACATCTTACATAATTACTAATTTTTTTTTTATTCCAACTCTAATGTGTATACCATTTTGATTGAATGGCAAAATGGTGATGATGTTGATTTACGGTCTATGTCCACTAAGATGAAAGAGAAATTAGACAAGTATTAGAGGAATATGGACAAAATGAATTTGGTGTTATCCATTGCCATTATACTTGATTCAAGGAAAACGTTTTTTTATGTTGAATTCACTTTGCTAGAAATGTATCCTCTTACATAAGCTTCAATAATTTTTTTTTGTGAGACAAATAATGGAGGAGTTGTTTTGTTGTTATAGAAGCATGTTACAACCTCCATCTTATGTTGGTGAAAGTGGTCAAAAGGGTCCAATGTATATGGAACAAGGCAGTAGTGGTGGTTGTAGTGATAATGTTGCTTCAACTTTGATTGGCAAGGACACAAAATGTACTTGAAAAACATTAGATAGGTTCAAGAAGCACTGGTTGAACACTGGGTCAAAGAAGTTGAAAAATGAATTGGAGAAATATTTATTTGAAGCAGTGGATGATGAGGGTTTCGATGATGATGAGTTTGATGTTCTCATGCGATAGAAACTCAATCAGTTTAGGTTTCCTAGCCTTGCCACTATTGCTCATGATGAATTAACAATTTTTGTATCAACGGTAGCTCCAAAATCCGTTTTTAGTATCGATAGATGTGTGCTTGATGCATATAATAGTTCTTTAACTCCTAAGATAGTGCACACACTTATTTGTGCTTAAGATTCGTTACATGGATTGGCATGTGGTGATCCAGATTTGATTGAAGATGATTTGGACGAGTTCAATAAACTTGATTTCGAAAATTAATTTATACTTTTATTTGTAATTTAATTTATTAGATTTGTCAAATATTGCATATGTTTAAAGATCAATTTACCATATTTGTTATTTTAATTTTTAGATTTGGCAAATATTGTACTAGAGACAATAATTGAGTTTAATCCTGAGTTGGACTAATATGTTATTTCTATTGGCTATTTGCACTTTTTAGGTATTGTTATCATAAGGTATTATGCATATTTAGATAAAATTTAAAATTTATTTAGGTTATTTTACAACAATAATTTACAATAATTATATATTTACTTTTAACCTTTTTAGGGGTATGTTTTACAAAATTGTTAAAATGAAGTTAGAGGACTATTTTTTGAAATTTAGTAATTTATGTTGTGGAACTTTGAGTTGTGTAACTTTTAATCCAAAATCAAAATCATGAAGGATATCTCTTCTTTGTTTATTTATTGTATAAAAATTAATGTTAATTTCTTTGTGATTGGCTTAAACTTACATAACTTTTGAAACTAATGTTTATTTATTGTATGAAGATTAATATTTATATATTGTATGAAGATTAATATTATTAGTCATTTAAAATAAATAAATGGACTTAAAAGGCTACATATAACTTTAGAAATAAATGACCCAAAGTAGCCATTTACAAAGAACTACATAAAAAAAAGCCCAAGCCATACATAAAATATTCCAAGTCCAAATCCAACTATTAGCCCACTTGAAACAATTTAGGCTTGGTTGGAAAAAATCAACCGAAACTGATCGAACTGAGATCGATTTCAATTGGCTAAAATTGACCTTTTGTTTTGTTTTGTTCAGAGGATTAGAGAGTAAATTTTTTTTTTTTATCAATTCTAGTCAAAATCGAATCGAGAATCGACCAAACCAAATCGTGCTCACCCCTACCTGCCATCTATCACTATCATTGTCCGTTGCCAACCAAACCTTAAAAAGGTTAATTCTTTAATATTGGAATGTATCTTGATTGACCAAAAAAATAAAAAAATTAAATGGTTTTATCCCCAGCGTACGGCACAAGTTACAATCTAGTACTTTATGAAAATTAAGTTGTAATTTAATGAATAATAACAAAAATTTCCCTATGAATAATGATTTATTAAAATTTATTTCACAATTATATCTCAACAATACTCAACAACCAACTTACATATTAGTAAGTGGTTTAAAAATCATATATATGTGTGGTACAATTTTTATTATTTTTGACATAATGCTAAAAAAAGTCCTATAAAGAAAATTTAAATAAGTCCTTATTATTTTATTACGTTCAATTAAGCCCATGTACTTTTATTTTGAATCACATAAGTCCTTATAACTAATGGTTGACTAATTATCATTAATCAAAATATTCATTGTCATTTTATATCCATGAGACGCTGATGTGACGTTAATGTGGAAGGTAAAAATGTGATATTGTCATATAATCAAGTTACATTATCATTCATTATGATATGTCAATATGTTATGTAAATGCAATATGAATATTAAGTGACATAGAATAATAAGTGATATTTTGAGTAAACCAACCATTAGTCATAAGTGTTTATTTGACTCAAAATAATAATATAAGAGCTTATTTGACTCGAAATAAAAATACATGAATTTAATTAAATATAATTAAATTATAAAAGCTTATTTAAATCTTTTTTAAATAGTTTCTAAATTTTTTTAGATATTACGCCTTTTGTTTTTTTTCTTAGAAGAGGATGATAGTAAATTACAAAAATTTCAAAATTTAACACTACAGTTTGGTGTTTTGATAAGAGAGTTTATAAAACAAATAAGATATTTTTTTTTAATCTCAACTTGTTAGTCAAATAAATGTCAATTACAAAGCACTTACGTCACGACCCGGAACTCCCTATCGGGCCTGTGACAATCGTCGCGATGTTCCGATGGGCATTCATTACTCGGAATGTCGACCGAAACCCCGTAAGGCTTAACATCAGCTTTCACACTTCCCCGGTAAGCAACAGTTATAAAATATCACATTTCAAGAATCAAAAGTCATTTTTGATTCAAAGCCATTAATATATTGTCTTCTGGCTCACATGGGCATTTTCATCATTTTTTTTCGAAAACCTCGAAACCGACCAAAAACACAGTAGATGATTAGAAAACGTATATTTTTTAAATAAAAAAATAATTTTAGAAGTCTAAAATGTTTGTTTGAAATAAAATTTTAACTATTTTAATATAATAAACATATTCAATAAAATAAGCTATTTTCTTATAAAACGATTTTTATAAAGCCATCGATAAATAATTTCCATAGCGTAAAAGCTAAATATATTCTTACCAACTATAATACAAACAACCAAAGTATGAAATTTAAATTACAATGACATGTGGGCCCCCGATTGACCAAATGAAATGAAAGCAGTGCACTTACGGTCTCAAGGAGTGCGACTCCACAAGTAACTCTCTACTAAGTCTACTATATACAGACAACTTCGAGCCTGTAATGTGGGGAAAAGAGGGTGGTGAGATTATGAAATCCTAGTGAGTAAACATATACCATCTAAAGTATCTAAAGCCGAGTAAAAGTAGACGAATAAAATATTCCAATCCAATATATTTTTCACAGCATCAATACTCAGTTTACTCAAGTAATCCACTTGGCTTATGCATTTCTTAAACTTGGCTTCTACCAAAATCATTCTCGGCGACACCTGGATCCGAGGCATTCACCCGAGACTACTAAGGTTGTTAAAAATTCACATATCGCACAAAACACATTTTATGTTAGAAAGGTACAACCATTCCTTGACGTTGGCTGAGTCTCACTTCCACGTGGTGGTTAGGCGTGAAGTGAACTCAAATTTTACCTCAAGAGATACCCTACGCGCCTCTCCAATCGAGGTAAGCACAATAATCGGGTTTCTGTGCCCCTCTTATAAGCTGGTCCACGGAACTCGCTCTGCCACTACAGTGACTACAATTATATCCCAACAATTCAATAAAATTACCACAGCATGACATGGCCCACATAACCTTACCTTGCCTATCAAGGCAAATCAAAGCAGTTCAAATATTTATCATATCATAAAAATAGCCAATCATGCCCACATTCATCATAAGCCATACAATTCAAACAATAATTTGCAATACAAGTAAGTAGTCTCTCATTACTCTATTTTTGAAACCATTATTCAATTTTCTAGAAAATTTATAAAATCATTTTATAAAATCACAATTTCTAGATAATTAAGACAATAATAAGTTTACTCACAGTATTATGAGTAGAAATACTCTTATTCTCGGTCCGTGGGTGCAGGCTCTTACCCGTGTCAAATGGCTCACCATCTATCCACAGTACATGACACAAAATTCAATAATTTGTGTCAAACCATTATAAACTATTTCAGGCCCTTATCTATAAGTATGCATGAGATTGAGTGTAAAATGTCTGGATAATAGCTTAATTGCGATGTTTGACCTAATTTGCCTAAACACGATTTAAATTGCTAAAACTTTCAATTCAACTCCAATTCAATCCATTTCACTTTCAATGCTCCAATTATACCCAAAATACCTCAATGACTGTGAATATAATTTAATTTATCAGTTCTAGACCACAAATCACCTATGTCCACACATTAGGCAAAAATTCAGATTTTCATACAAAATTTTCCCATTTAATTTCTACCTTCACCAATCATCAATTTCCATCAAAATACCATAAAATATCACAAAATTCCTCATCAATCTCTCTCCTAAAATGTTCGACCCTTTAGGGTTTAATAAAAAACATATTGTTTTCTTGCTAATTTTCACACCATTAATCATTAACCGATTAAAACACTAACATTACTTAATTCTCTCACCATAGTTCATCATTTCCTAACCTATTTCACTTGAAATGAATCATTTCATCATCAATACACTCTTCATGAAATTTGGCCATTGATGAGGGTGGAAGAAATTGAATTTTTTTTCTTGTTGTTTTGCTTCCTAACATGCTAAACTAACTAAAAATACTAACATAACTTAAAATCAAATCACTCGAACATCATTTCTCTCTCCATACCCATTCAGCCAGCCATGATTTTCTCATGAAAACATGCAATCCAACCATGGAAAATAAGGAGAGATGCATGAGAAAAATAGATTTTAAGCTTAATTTGATAAATCTTACATTTTTTCACTAATTTCTTTGATTTTCCACACTTTTTCTCTTGGAATTCTCCACCTAGGGTTTGTTCTTTTTCTTTTCTTCTCTTTTCTCCCTTTAGCCGACCATACTAAGTGAGTGGGGAGGGTTTGGGCTGATTTTTATGCCTTTTATAAGGAAAAAAATAAAATAATAAAGGCTTGACACATGGCATGTTCCCATTGGCCTAAAATTTAAATATTTTTCTTTGAATCCTTATTTCTCCACCACACATTTTGTCATACTTATCCGTTCCATAAATGGATAAAATTCTTGGTCTTGACAAGTGTTGGGGGTGTAAAATTACCGTTTTACCTCCGAGACAACAAAATTACCGTTTTGCCCTTATGCTCCAAAAATACAAAGAATTAAAAATTTTCATTGCTAAACCTCATATTATACTCCAAATGATCAATCTTGGTTAAAATTTCATTAGACAACCAAATTTAAATTTTAAGTGGCAAAATGACCATTTTACCCCTAATCGGTCAGTATTCTCGATTAACCCTAAATCAACCCTCAAACTTCGAATCATAGTTTTGAGTCATCATTGGATTGTGAAATTTCCAATTTCACCTTAAAATCCCTATTTTAACTAGTTCGAGGCATAAATTAACTTTATTATACCTCTACGTATAATATCGACTTTTATTAATTTTTTTGGGCTTTCCAAGTATGCAAACATGTTGTCCATCACATGTGTGACATGGCAGATATTTTAAGGCTGAGCTTGATAACTTATATCACTCAATAACTAATTGAATTTAATTACATTCACACATAATTTGGATTGGTTTGTGGAATATGGAAGTTATGACTCATAATTCTTTTTTTTTTGGTTATTTATAAGTGATTTGTCATTGATTATGGAATTAAATATCTTTTTAAAATTATTTATATTTTATTAATTTTTACTATATTATTTCTTACACCATTGATAAATAATTTTATAACTTTTAGCATATAAAATGAAAAATTAAGATTTGATTTATATTGTTTTCTTAATATGTAACTGTAGACACTTTTTTAAAAAAATAGAAAATATAATAAATAATAATTAAAATAAATAAATCATTGTTAACAAAAATAAAAAAAAAAAAGAAAAAAGAAGGGGAAACTACAAGCTTGGCCTCCATAGTCAAGCCTGCACAGAGCATTCAATGCTCCCTAGAGTAGTCAGATTTGGGGATCACCTCTGGTTGATTTCTTGGAGGACCCATCTTTGAAATCATGCTCAAAAGAGCACGATTTCAATTGCTGATTGTCCAAAAATTTGGACAAGAGGGTTCTATAAGAAACTTGAAAAAGTTTTGGTTCAGGGGATGAAAAAAAAGCCAACTAGATTTGTTACGATCCGGAACTCCCTTTGAGTCTATGACAATCGCCGCGACGTCCGGATAGGCACTCATTACCTAGAATGCCGACTGGAACCCCGCAAGGCTTACGTATAAGTTTTCTTACCTTCCCTGTGAGTAACCATTGTCAAACATCATATTTTAAAAGCTTTATTTATCATTTTCGGCTCAAAACAATCAGAAGAAAATTTTTACCTCTCAGGGGCATTTTGGTCATTTTTATCAAAAATTTCAAATTCGGCTAAAAATGCTCTATATGAGTAAGAAACACCTATTTTATAATCAAATATAAATTTAGAAGTTCACATTATTCATAAAACGTGAAATTTTTTAACCATTTGAATAAAAAAATGATATTCAATAAAATATTCTATTATCTATAAAATAATATTTATAAAAATATCCGTAAATACTCTTTTTCAACATAAAAGCAAAATAAATTCTTTCGTACATTGATATAAATAATCAGTGTATAAAATCTCATTTACAGTGACACGTGAGGCCCAAATAAAAAAATACTTAAAATAATGAACCTACTGTTTCTAGTGTAGTGAGGCCTACAGTAATCTCTGCCGATATCGGCTATCTACGAGCTACCCCAAGCTTGAAAGGGTTGGGAAGGAGGTTGGTGAGATTTTACAATCCCAGTGAGTAAACAAATATTACCATAAATATCTAAAGGCGAGTAAATTGAGACAATAAAAAGAAACAATCATAATAAAATATCTCATAAAGTTCTAAATTCATTTCATATTCTATAAAATAATTTTAATTCATCAAAACGTTTATTAAGGCTTATGATTTTCGTAAAAATAACATTTGGCTCATGCCAAAACCATTACTCTCGGATACTTGATCAAAGTATCCTGCTGAGTTCGCCAAGGCTATCGAATATATTTTTATTTAATTAAAAACACAGTCGTTCTTTGGCGTTGGCTAAGTCGCGCTTTCATGTGGGCGTTCGACGTGAAGTGGACTCTATCACTACCCCTAGAGTTACCCTTCTCGTCTCTACAACCGGAGTAAATATAACACCAGGTTTACCGTGCCCCTCTAATAGGCTGGTTCACGGAAACTACCCACTACAGTGACTAAACCCCGCCATATCCATAAAAAAAAAATCCAATCGCATGACATGACTAACATTTTACTATACAGCTTTTAAAGCTACACATGCAATTCATATAATAGCAACAAAATCTTTAAATTCAGTCATTCATGCTCAAATTATCGTAAGCCAATCAAGTGAAAATACAATTTATAACACAATCAACACGGGTCTCCAATTACTCATTTTTAAGAAAAATTTCGAATTTCAAAGCAATCTACAAAATATTTTCATTTTACCACACTTGTTTCCAAAACATCAAAATTTTCTCTTTTGATTCATTTTTCATAATATTCATAAAATAGCATTTAAAATAAACTTTAGATAATTTAAGATAATGATAAGTTTACTCACCTCGTCAGAAGTGCTCGATACTCTTGTTTTCAATTTCCATAACACCGTATTTTTCCCACGTCCGGAGACCCACCACCTATACACGATAGCTTTTTCATTGGGCTTTTTCATTACTTTATGACTTTTCGACCCTTCCATCCATGGGCTCTCTTCCAAATTTTTTTTTTCTATGTGGGCTAAGCCCATTTATTCCTCATTTATTGGGCCATGCCCAATTATTTCTTTTTCTTTTATTTTCCTTTTTCTTTTTCTTTCTTCTTTTTCTTTTCTTTTCTTTTTCTTTCTTCTTCTTCCTCCAACCGTCTCTCTCTTCTCTACCATGGCAGCACAAGGTCTCTCAAAAATCAACAGCCAACACTCCTTTTTTTCTACACAATTTAGCAGTAAATTTCTGTACTTTTCTCCCAACAAATCAGCAACTAACACTCCAATTTCCAGCAAGCAAAAATCAAAGTTTTCCAGCAGCAACACCCTGAATTTTCAACACCAAACCAGCAAGTTTTTGAGCTCAATTTCCAGCAATATAATCCTCTATAATTTCAGCTCTAAGGTCTCAAAATTTCCAGCAATTTAAACTTGAAAATTTCAGCAACCTACCTTGACTATTTTCAACTTCCACACTCTTCATTTCAACTACCAAAAGCAGCAGCAAAATCAGCCTTCTTTCTCTCTCAAAATAGCAAGATTTTTCAGCTTTCTTCTTCCTAAGATTTGTAGCAAACTACCTTCCTTCTTCATTCAAAATTTGGCAGCAAGACCGTGTTTTTTCCTTCCTTTCTATTTTGTGTTTCTTATCTTTTATTTCTTCCTTCAGCCGACTCTTCTAAAGTCTCCTTCCATCTTCTTTTTATCTTTTTCTTTCCTCTCACTCTCCTTGACTAGCCCCCTCTTTGGACTTAGAAAAATGTTATCTTTTTAGTCTCACATTTTACACATGGGCTGCTACCCATGTGACCTTGTACATATATATATATATATATATTTATATATTTATATATATACTTATTATATTTATAGCTTACAATTTTAACCAACTCTTACCTTTATTTCACTTTCTAAATATTCATTTAAGTCTTTAATTAACCTAGGATTTAATTAGGCTTTAAAGTGTACTAAGAGATTCCAAAAATTTAATTGTCAATTCTTGAAATTTTCATTCCCGAGATATGACACCTCATCACTTTTCAATGAAATTTTCTCTATTGTAGAGACAGAACTGGGTGAAGTGATCTTCATCAAAGTTGTAGCTCTGTCTCTTAGCTTTCCAATGGTGTAAGAATTTCTGCAATTGGAGTTCTGTAACTTGAGATATGGCCAAAATACTCAAGCATATATAAAAAATTTCTGAATTCTTCAACACTTTGCTTTTCAAAAATTAAGTCCAATATTTTTAATTCATATCCACACTTATTAAATTTCAATTTCCTTCAAAATTATTCTTTATTTCTTCTCCCCCACTTGAATTAGTCATAGTCTCATTTTTCATAACTAATTTTGACCTTCAATAAAATATTAATATTTTAATATTATTTTATTAATAAAATATTATTTTATTCTAAATTTTTTCACTTGGCTTCTTAGTCTCGAAATGCATTATTTTGCATCAAATTACTTTCAAGATATCCTTTAACTCACTAATTCGTCCCCGATAGAAATATTATTATTTAATTATCATTTTTACGCGTGCGAAATATTTTATTCTTAAACACTTCTTTCATCCTTTTATCATTTTTTAGCATGCTACTTCTCATCGATCAGTTTTTAATCTTTATGGGACAATTACGTTGACTACTATATAAAAGTATGACGTATTACAATCTCCCCCACTTAAATAAAATTTGTCCTTGAATTTCAAATCAACGTACGATGAATAGTCAAAATTTTAAAATTCTTTTACATTGCTTTCATTGAACATTCTCTATATAGAATCTCAATCTTATAAATTATGAAAATTTTCAATCCTTGTAGAAAATTCAGCAATACCATATTACATTTAATTATAAGTACCGCACTCCTTGAATTAAATCAATATTATTCTTAAATCATCAATTATATATATTCACATAATCATCTCCCAATTCTTCTACCTTGATCCCTTATCAAACCTTCCGTCACTCAAACACTTATTCAACTAGGGATTACATATTTAACTTGTCAACCCTTCTTTATTTCGATTTACCTACTTCCATACCATCTCCATTCTGGTATCTCATAGTATATAAAACAATCAAGACATACTTTATTTATGTCAAATATATTTGACATCATGGATAGTTCAAATCTAATAACCATCAGTAATTATATTTCCAGAATCAAAACTCCATTACTTTCATGATCGAATGTTCACTAGATAATTTCAACTTATACCACAAGGCATTTCAATAATTAACGATACTTTTGTATATATCTTTATAATCTTAATCAATCTCCTTAGTCCATAGCTAATTTGTTCATCATTAGCTGCATACAACATATCAAATTCGAAATTCTTCAAATTTATTCCAAATATCAAATCTCATGGTTTCATTACTAAAGTCTGTACTAATGTTTGAATATCCAAAATCTCCAACCATTATTATTATTATTATTATTATTATTATTATTATTATTATTGTTTTCTTTAAAATTCCCATAGCGTATTTCTATTCCTTCACCATGGGTAGCATCATTTAATCAAACCATATCAATCTCGTTCCTTAGATATTTGTAACACAATTCCACCTTCGTCTATCTTTATCAAATACTTTGCCTTGATAATTAATTGAATAAATTGAAACTGATGGAAGAGGTACATTTCCCAATTTATGTTTTGTATCTATAAGCATGTCAAAACCACAACTTCATCAAATCTAGATATCGGTAAAATACTCATTGCCTCAAACGACCATTTTCAAACATACATGGATGTTGGCAATACATCTTCATACTTATGTGGGATATTGGTCACACGCCCTAACTTGGATATATAGCCATTTTGCTCTTTTACTTACACATTACTTGGTTGCTCATCAGCCATCTATAACCATTCAAATTCGAACTTTTACAAATAGTTAAGCTAATGCATCCTCACACCTTTCCATATATTCCTAAATCATTTAAACACTTCCTTTAATACAATTTCATTGAAGATTTAGACGATCAATGGTTGATCTTCAAGGCCTCTCAAAATTTTTAACATTTCGATGTATACTTATTAACATCCCAACTCCTTCGTTTCCAATGAACATTATTCTAAAATCCCTCTCAAACGTATTTGTGTTCTTCATTCAAACCATACAGAACTAACTTAATATGATTACACTAATCATCCTTAAGCTTCTTAAGCGCGATGTAACAACATCCATAGTTCTTCCATTCACTTATCCGATCACAATTTGTCATCCACCTAAGCTTTACGATCTTATTAATTCTTTAGATTCATCTTTACAGAATCACTGGATCTATGGGCTATGGGCCCACTACACTTTCGTTGCGCCACTATGATATTTATAAAACTTAACATAGATTTTTACTTAAATGTCCCTCGACATTATTTTCAATTTCTAATTTCAACCTTGAGCTTATTCAGAAACTAATAATTACAACTTAACATAGTTCCATTAAACCTTGAGATCTCATTGTCTCTTAATTAAATTCAAAAACCAGTTCTATTTAAGTTGTTGTGCATATTCAACACATATTCACATACACAATAGTTCAAGATCCCAACATCACTTATGAGCTTTGCATAATAGTAGCAAAAAGGTAGATTACTAAGAATAAGAGTTTATATAGCCTCTTGTCTATGACGTGTGCTGCAGTCACATGCTATAAACAAGACTCTACATTAACTCCAACAACTCCAATACTTTCACAATTAATTACTCACTAGTCATATAATCAATTTATACTACAAATCATTTCAATAAATCATGATGTTCCACATACCTCGTCAATACACTTAATACTCAAAACAACAAAACTTAACATCTCAACCAATGACCATATTTCATCTCATGAATCTTATCTTCATGCTGCTCCCAATATTTAAGTCCATTAGGAAGCTTTTCAATTCATTTAGTATTCTCTTATGCTTTCATCGTATATTATCAACCTCCATACGTGTTATGATCATGGAACCTCAACTTGTAAAGTTAACTTTCTATCACTAATTTTCGATCAGAACCTTAACTTCCATATATCTCATTTTAAATATTTTTCACTACTGACATTCATATATTTTTATTGCAACTTTAGGTGCAATTTGTTAAATCCTGATTTCTAAATTATTCTTAACTATGTAATCATCAGATTGTATACCACTTGTTGCTAAAAACTCAATCTTATTCATCAGTTCTTAACTAATTACGTTTATAAAATAAATAGTTCATTGTCGTACCTTATAGTTACTTAATTCATTATCGACTTCCTTCGTTAGTTTACCCCAATTACATAAAGTGATCAACCATCCCGCTAAAATATACATTCTTTGTAATAACAATTTTACCAGTCTACTTTATCATAACAAAAATTACTACACAGATCAGCCCATTTAAACAACCATCTTATAGTCCACACAAGTCATACAAACAAAAGAAACATTTTTTTTTTTATAGATAACTATGGCTATTTTCGTTTACATTGCATCTGCCAAAATTGAAACAGTGCAAAATCCAACAAACATATCGAATGTCATCCTAATCATCCTCTTCCGAATTCTCTTCCATTTCTTGAAACTTCCTCATTTGTTCTTCAATCCAAGCTTGTTGGATTCTCCTACATTCTTTATCACTCATTGGTGTAGCATTCCTTCTGCATCCAGGAGAAAAATGTTATACCGCAACCGCTTTCCTAAGAGGATAATTGGCCATATCTACTTTCCCTTTATTCCTTGCTTGTTGTCCTCTTACACTTCCCCTACTTTTGGTAACATCCTCCCCAAACTCTTTCAATAGAAAATTTCTTACACCGATTTCAAGATCATTACTAGCTTTACTTTCGGTAGTCTCGCTAGGATCAGTGTTTTCCTGTGGGTGAAGCCACCTTTTCCAGTCTAACGGAGTCCTAAGAGAATCACCTCGTGGGCTACTGGGTTCGGGATGCCATTGGCTCCTAGCCGTAGAATCTAATGTCCTTTCACTAATACTATGAGATGTGTCAAAGTTACCTCTTCTCCTAGACATAATAAGTGGTCGACGGATCTCAAAACCTATAAATAATCAAATATTAATTTCTTAGTTACTTGTATATCAATGGCAGATCTTTATATGCAAGTGTACGTATCATATTCAACCTATTCCAACCTCAACCTAAGGGCACACAGTGTCAGTGTGGA
Organism: Theobroma grandiflorum; assembly: GCA_036013995.1. NCBI lineage: Eukaryota > Viridiplantae > Streptophyta > Magnoliopsida > Malvales > Malvaceae > Theobroma > Theobroma grandiflorum. Next base: position 40,187,168 of record CP142127.1, read on the forward strand.
TTTTTTTTTAAAACAACTTTAAAACCACAAGCTTTAAAACCAAAAACTTTAAAACCATGCTCTGATGCCAACTGAATTATCACGACCCGGAACTCTTTTCGGGTCCATGACAACCGTCGCGACGTCCCGATAGGCACTCATTACCTGAAATGCCGACCGAAATCCCGTAAGGCTTACGTATCGATTTTCTTACCTTCCTTGTGAGTAACCATTGCCAAACATCACATTTTAAAGCTTTATTTATCATTTTTGGCTCAAAACAATCAGAAGAAAATTTTTGCCTCATAGGGGCATTTAGTCATTTTCACCAAAAATTTTAAATTTGGCTAAAAATGCCCTATGTGAGTAAGAAACACTTATTTTATAATCAAATATAAATTTAAAAGTTCACATCATTCATAAAATGTGAAATTTTTTAACCATTTGAATAAAATAATGATATTCAAAAAAATATTCTATTATTTATAAAATAATATTTATAAAAATATTCGTAAATAATCTTTTTCAGCGTAAAAGCAAAATAAATTCTTTCGTACATTGATATAAATAATCAGAGTATAAAATCTCATTTACAGTGACACGTGAGGCCCAAATAAAAAAATACTTAAAATAATGAACCTATTGTTTCTGGTGTAGTGAGGTCTACAGTAATCCCTACCGGTATCGGCTATCTACAAGCTACCCCGAGCCTGAAAGGGTTGAGAGGGAGGTTGGTGAGATTTTACAATCCCAGTGAGTAAACAAATATTACCATAAATATCTAAAAGCGAGTAAATGGAGACAATAACCGCGTGTTTGGTTGGGGGAATGGCTAAGCCATTCCCCCTCTATTCCCTGTCAATTTTTATTACCTCATTTGGTTGAAAGAATGTACAAGGAATAGGAATTCCTTAGGAATTCCCATTCCGTTCAACCAGCGTTAAAGGCTTCTTAGCTATTACCGACTCCCTCCCCCGTAATACCTATTCCGGAGCGCTTAATAGAGCGTAAAGACTAAAATGCCCTCATGCTTTTAAAAATATTATAAGTTTGTCCCTATATAAACATAATTTTCTCTCTCCTCCTTTCCCGTCTGCCCTTTCTTCCTTGCAGCCAAGCTTCATCCCGATTTGGATGCCTCCGGAAAGCACCGATCGTCCCCCTCTTTCTCTGCCAGTAGCAGCGCTGATCTGATACGAATATCTTGCTTCGCGATTCTCTTCCATAGTTCAGGTAGATCTCTATTCCCTTGGCTTTGATTGTCAATGCTCTAGTTGGGATGATTTAGGGTTTGGTTGATTTGGGCTTGCTGTGATTTACCGAAGAGATACAAATAAGTTTTACTTATCAGATACGCTCTATTTCATGATGAAAACATTGATTATGGTCACACAAAGAAACGGAAAAAGATGAAATTATCTTCGAAAGGAAAATGGGACTCGAGGCAACCATATGGTGTTGGTCTGCTGCTTGCTGCAGTCAAAATTGTTATGCTGATCCTGCACATGTTTCTTTTCTTTACAAGTTGAATGCGCATGAGCTGTTGAAATATGTATGCTACTCATGACTTGTGTTAATATGAAGCTGTATAGCTGCTTCCCTTTCATCAGTAGTTGGTGCACAAGTTTCAACAGCATCTAAAACGCTTCCTGTTTTGAATTGCCCTCTTCCATATTTCAATTGTCCTCTTCCATATTTCAAAATGGAATGAGTTTTGCTTTGGTCTTGTAATCGTTTACACATATCCACGTCTGATAATGCAGAAAATTTTATGAGGTTTTCATTCCAATATTTAGGTACCTGTATTTCTACTTGTACTTAACTGCACAAAATCATTGCTACGTGCTGACAGTAACAGGTGCAGATGATGTATCATGTTCTGATGTTGGATTGACATTGTTTACATAAATCTGTGTTTTCAATAAATAATGGAGCCATTCACTTGATTCAGGAGAATCGACTAGGAGTTTGGGAGTTTAGAAGCAAGAGCAAACAGAACAGCTGCAGCCTGGAAGGTGGTTGTAGAGGTTATATGTTTGCCTTGGAGGTAACTGAAGAACTTGAGTCATGGGCAGAGCAGACTACTTACAAGAGGAAATGGGTCAGTAAGAAAAATGAAGGTTTAACTATACTTTAGGAATCTAACTTGGCACCGCACATCGCACATTTTGGCCATGCCTTAACATAAAATGATAAATGATCTTCGCAATGCCCGAAGTGCAACATTTTCTAGGCAGTTATTATATTTGTTAACATGATTGGGGAACAGTCTAGAAGATGGATTTGCCTTTATGACCACTAGAACTTGATTAGTACCTTGTACTTTCTGCCAATTTAATCATATAATTATATTTGAACTATGTATAAGAGTGAACTGTTTGATGACTTATTATTGTTTGTCCTTTACAGCTTTCCCCAGAAGAAGCGTATAAATTTTGCCGATATGAGTGGATGAGAGATGCTCTTCAAGTATTCTTAACAGGCATCAAGAAAGACAGGATGAGTGGGAGGGCAGAAAAGCTGGCGGATCTCCCTATGTTCCCAGCGGCGGATGCCCTGGCAGAGCATCAGATGTCTTTTACCAAGTGTATTGTGCAGGGTTAATGAGTCGAAGACAAATGTTATCAGTTAGCTGCTTGCCATCATTGGCTGTTGAATACTGGGTCATGTCCAGTCTTCTGGTTTCTTCTTCTTGTACATTTCTGTGAAAACTAGCAAATGTGGAAAAGAAATGAAGTAGGCGTCTTTGTTAATATTAATGGATTCCCCTCCCAAAAGGAATTCCTTTTCTTAATCAAACCGTCATTTTCCTGCTTCTCAGTGCCACTCACATCCTTTTCTGATTGCAATTAGCTTTCAACCCATAAAATGCACTGCATTTCTTGTTATACAATTAAATTTTAATTAACTCTAATCTTCTTTCTTTTTTATTTTCTTAAATTTCTTTTTTTTGTAATTTTCAATTATTTTCTTTGAATTATACTATACAAAATTCACTTCATGAATAGAAAAAATTGCTTTTATTTTGAATAAAATTTATACATACCCTTATTAATTAATATTTTAAAATAATTATCCATTTATAAAAATATGTTATTAAATTATAATTATTTTTACAAATTGAGATAAAATATAATTATAATAGATAATTAGCTTTTGGGATAATTTACATATTTAAATTATAATAAAGATAATTTAAGTTTTTTATGAAAATGACTAAGTTATATGAGTAAGGATATTTTTGTCTTTTTATCATTTATTCCTTTCTTATTCCAATCTTATTCCTACCAACCAAACACTGCATTAAGTAGTAATAGCCATTCCTACTCTATTCCATACCCTATACCAAACAAAGTAATGGCTATTCTTTTCTATTCCCACCTTATTCTATTCCCACAGAATACCTATTCTATTCTATTCCTGTCTATTCCGCGAACCAAACGTGCTGTAAAAGAAACAATCATAATAAAATATTTCATAAGGTTCTAAATTCATTTCATATTTTATAAAATAATTTTAATTCATCAAAACATTTATTGAGGCTTATGATTTCTGTAAAAATAACATTTGGCTCATGCCAAAACCATTACTCTTGGATACTTGATCAGAGTATCTTGCTGAGTCCGCCAAGGCTATCAAATATATTTTTATTTAATTAAAAACACGTGGGGGTTCAACGTGAAGTGGACTCTATCACTACCCCGGGAGTTACCCTCCTCGCCTTTACAATCGGAGTAAATATATCATCGGGTTTACCGTGCCCCTCTAATAGGCTGGTTCACGGAAACCCGCCACTGCAGTGACTAAACCCCGCCATATCGATAAAAAAAAAATTTAGTTGCATGACATGACTAACATTTTACTATACAGCTTTTAAAGCTACATATACAATTCATATAATAGCAACAAAATCTTTAAATTCAGTCATTCATGCTCAAATTATCATAGGCCAATCAAGTGAACATACAATTTATAACACAATCAACACGGGTCTCCAATTACTCATTTTTAAGAAAAATTTTGAATTTCAAAATAATCTACAAAATATTTTCATTTTACTACACTTGTTTCCGAAACATCAAAATTTCCTCTTTTGATTCATTTTTCATAATATTCGTAAAATAGCATTTAAAATAAACTTTAGATAATTTAAGATAATGATAAGTTTACTCACCTCGTCAGGAGTGCTCGATATTTTTGTTTTCAATTTCCATAACACCGTATTTTTTCCGGGTCCGGATACCCACCACCTATACACGACAGCTTTTTCATTGGACTTTTTCATTACTTTGTGACTTTTCGACCCTCCCATCCATGGGCTCTTTTCCAAATTTTTTTTTCTATGTGGGCTAAGCCCATTTATTCCTCATTTATTGGGCCATGCCCAATTATTTCCTTTTCTTTTATTTTCCTTTTTCTTTTTCTTTCTTCTTCCTCCTCCAACCGTCTCTCTCTTTTCTACCATGGCAGCACAAGGTCTCTCAAAAATCAGTAGCCAACACTCTTCCTTTTCTACACAATTTAGCAGCAAATTTCTGCACTTTTCTCCCAACAAATCAGAAAATAACACTCCAATTTCCAACAAGCAAAAATCAATGTTTTCCAGCAACAACACCCTGAATTTTCAACACCAAACAAGTAGCTTTTTGAGCTCAATTTTCAGCAATTTAAACTTGAAAATTTCAGCAACCTACCTTGACTATTTTCAGCTTCCATATTCCTCATTTCAACCACCAAAAGCAGCAGCAATATCAACCTTCTTTCTCTCTCAAAATAATAAGACCGTACCCCCTAGCTACAGAATTTTCTTTTACCGTTCTTTCCTTCCTCTCTATTTTGTTTTTCTTATCTTTTATTTTTTCCTTCAGGTGACTCTTCTAGAGTCTCCTTCCATCTTCTTTTTATCTTTTTCTTTCCTCTCACTCTCCTTGACCAACCCCTTTTTTTGACTTAGAAAAATTTTATCTTTTTAGTCTCACATTTTACACATGGGCTGCTACCCATGTGACCTTGTATATATATATATATATATATATTTATATATATATATACTTATTATATTTATAGCTTACAATTTTAACCAATTCTTACCTTCATTTCACTTTCTAAATATTCATTTAAGCTTTTAATTAACCAAAGATTTAATTAAGCTTAAAAGTGTACTAAGAGACTTTAAAAATTTAATTGTCAATCCTTGAAATTTTCATTCTTGAGATATGACGCCTCGTCACTTTCCAACGAAATTTTCTCTATTGTAGAGACAAAATTGAGTGAGGTGATCTCCATCAAAATTATAGCTCTATCTCTTAGCTTTTCAATAATCTAAAAATTTATGCAATTGAAGTTCTATAGCTTGAGATATGACAAAAATACTCAAACATGTGTAAAAAATTTCTAAATTTTTTAACACTGTACTCTCCAAAAATTAAATCTAATATTTTTAATTCCTATCTACTTATTAAATTTCAATTTTCTTCAAAATTATTCTTTATTTCTTCTTTCTCACTTGAATTAATCATAATCTCATTTTTTATGACTAATTTTAACTTCTAATAAAATATTAATATTTTAATATTATTTTATTAATAAAATATTATTTTATTTTAAAATTTTTCACTTAAATTCTTTCATATCGAAATACATTATCATGCATCAAATTACTTTCAAATAATCTTTTAACTCACTAATTCGTTTTCAATAAAAATATTATTATTTAATTATTATTTTTATACATATAAAATATTTTATTATTAAACATTCATTTTATCCTTTTATCATTTTTTTTTAACAAATTACTTCTCATCGATCAATTTTTTTTTTCTCTAAGACGATTACATTGACTACTATATAAAAGTAGTCGTATTACAAGATTCAACAGTAACAACAAAGAAAGACAGATTCTACTTTCAAGACCAAAAACTAGTAACAAAAAAAAAATTCCTACGTTCTACTAACAGACTACCCTAGCCATAATAAACAAAAAACCAAAAATCACAACAAAAAAAACATAAAAAAAAAGAGAAAGTTGAATCTTTACAAAAGGAAGTACTTGAAAAATGGGTTTTGTGGAGAAATTTTTGGGGAGTAAAAGGAGGGCTCGGTTAGTTTGAAGGGAGAAAGTTGATGTTTTTTCTTTTTGTGGGTAGGATCGAAATCAAGAGAAGAGAAAGGCTACCAACGGGGTAGGAGTGAGAGAGACCAGTGGCAAAGGGGCTGGTGCCGATGGCAAGAGAGAAGGAGTGAAGGAAAGCCGAAACGAGAGAGAGAGAAGGAAGAAAAGCGAAAAAAAAAGAGAGAACGAAGGAAAGAAAGGAAGAGATAAAAAAGAGAAAGAGAGGGGAGGAAGAAAAGCTGAAAAAGAAAGAGAGAGAGAGAGACTGAAAGAAGGAAAGCATAAAAAGTGAGAAAGAAGAGAGAAAAAGGGTTTTTAAGTTAGGGACCAACGCCGTTTAATGGGAAATAGGAGAGTTAAATGGCGTTGCAATGGGGGACATGTTTTGCTGCACTGTATGGTGCATTTGGAATTTATAAGTGGGCCAAGATTGTGGAAACTCATTACACTCTTCTGAAGCTTGATTGGCCTAATTTGTTGAACTCTAAGACAAGCCTGTGACCTTAGTGGGACCTAGAGAACAGGCTTTGGAAGCAAATCTGTTGAAGTGGGCTTGGTTGTCTTGGGCCATCGCTTGCCCAAGGAAGGTAAACCCATTTCCTTTGTAGGCTTGATCCAATTTTATGGCATTATACTTGATCCAAATATTTGTTGGGAAATATATTAGTTTTGATATGTGATTAATTAAAATAAAAAGGTAAAAAAATTATATATAGAGAAAATTATCAATTGTAAAGGTAAAAATAATAAAAAAAAAGAAGAGCAAAAAAATCATGAATAAAGAGATAGATAAATATTTAATAATAAAGTGATAGGTTTAGTTATATAGAATATAAGTATATAGGCAAAGATGAATGCCTAACTAAAAATAGTAATAAATAATAATAGATCTAAGGTAGAAATAAAAATATATAGGATATAAAAAAAATAAACATTTAGCATTAAAAATACAACTAAGTAAATAAATAATATTTAGTTATGAAAGATTAATCTACATGAAAAAAGTATGAAAATGTAAAGCATAAATATATTTTGCCAAAAGAAAAATAGACCAAATAAAAATAATATTAAAAGAGATAATTATATGAAAGTAAGTCATATAAAGAGGGTAGATTAGAAGTAAAGGATAAGTTAAATATGTAAATAGAAATGAAACATTTAATTATACAAGCATATATTCATATAGGTGTATGTATATATATATATAAACATATAAAATAAATAAATAAATAAATAAATAAAAAGATGGGATTTAGCATGAAATTATTAAATATAAAAAATACATGGAGAGAATATCAAATCTTACAGATGATGGGATATTCATATGGAACGCGAGAAGTCGCAATTTTAAAAGAATTTCCCTAGGTTTGGGACGCCGATTAAGATCTTATCAATACGATAGGAGGGTCTTAATTTGAATCCCAAAATTCTTGATCTTAAATAAATAAAAATTACATATATTTAATTACCAATTAGTCAAAATATACAAACAAAAGAAATAGGGAATTAATGATAAAAACAAATATGGTAACAACAATAATAATGCAAAAGAAATGGATAAAATACATATACATAAATAATAATAATTATGAAGTGAAAATACTTGGTTCAAGAATAGGATTTTGGAGAATTTCATATAGTAAAATAAATAAGTACTTACATATATAGCAAAAATATATGATGTGATAGAAATGGTTACAAAAATAATAAATAAACATAAAATATTTGTTAATGATAAATATGCACACAAAGAAAAATAGTAAATTTTTTAAAAGATAAGAAACAAATATTAGAATTTATGGGTGCATCACGTACCACTATTACGTTGTTAAATGTCATGGCATGTATACATATTTTGTATACTGGTATAAGCCCCGATGATGTGATTTTCTGAGAAAGCTTGTGAAAGTGATCAGTTTTTTCAAAAAATTTCTTAAGTGAAAAGATACCTTTGAATCTCACCAGTAAGATAGGAGGGTTCAGAGAAATATCTTTAATAAAAGACTTTTGCCTGTATTAGGATTTGCATTCATGAAAATATTGTTTTTACTTATAAACAATTACCCCGATAGTGAGATTTACTCATTAAACTTGAGAAGGCGAGTTTTCCTAGTATTTCTCTAGGTGAAAGAATACTCCTGTATACTATCAGTATGATGGACGGATTCTCAAAGTACACTCAATAAAAAGTTCTCGTTCGGCATCATTTCGATATTATGCCATGCATTTCACAATTGCAACACATGCACATCAGACACAAAAAACCAAACAAAATATTTTTAATTTGTTAATAGAATAAAAGATAAAATAAATAAATAATAATTAAGGAAACATAAGAATAAAATCAATGGGTTAAGATAACATATGATTAAATGATACCATTTGTGGAACGGGTGTTATAGGGGTGTTAATCATTTGCTGTGTATAACCATACTCCCAAACCTAACTCTAAACAAAAATACGTAGACCAATTATTATTCTTTAGATGAACCTAAAGTCAATTTAGAACTTCGTCGAATAGAATAAATTTAATAAGTAACCAATCGCACCTAGATAAAAAAAGATTGGTAAGCAACTCCTTAAGTATACTGCGTCTAGCGATCAGGTTCCCGAACCCGCACGTTACAACAATAACTAATTGAACAATTGTTGGTTGTTGAAGAGATATATATCAAATTATATGGTTAATAACATATTTGGTTCAAACTATAATCAAATTCTCAATTTGACACTTAAAATTTAAAAATTTGTAATTAGTTACTCAAATTTTGCTTTCATCTATTAATTTGCTCTTTGGTCAAATAGGTGATGTGTCCAAAACATTTAATAAAATTCAAAGATGTGGTATTTTTGAGATACAGGACACGTTTTTATTGGTTGTGTTTGAACACGTTATCCATTTGATTTACATGATTAATCTCATGGGCAAATTGATGGGCAGAAGCATATTGAGAATTTTGACTATAGTCCGATTACAAAATATACAATTAACTCTATTAAATTATCATTTCCTCTTTACTTTTATAATTTCCAAATCTATTTATTATATTTTAATTGATTATAGTATATTATTTTTCCAATGAACACTTCTATTTTAAGAAAAAAATTTATTTAATTCTAATGCTTTTCATTCAAATGCAATTTTTTTACTATCAGATGGTTTATGTACTAATTGGGGATTGGTCAAGTTATAATCCATAAACTTTTTATTTTTATTATTATAATTATAAAATTTTCGTATTAAATCATTCACATTGTACAACAAAAACTAGTAAAAAGAAATAGATAACCAGTTTGATTAAGGATTAATACCAAAAAATAAGTAATACTTAATGGAAACTTGTCTATGAAAGAAATAAAGAGAAAGCTGGCATGTAGTCGAGGATTACGTCTTGTGAAGCAGAAAATGCCATAAGAAAAGTTGTTTTCATTCATCCAATGCATTAGCAAAAACTTTAATTATTATTGATTGGCTGTTGCTTGAGAATTTAAGCTCTTATGTAATGGGAATCACCTTGTCAAAAAGTGTGGTCATTAAAATTGTATTACTGGCTCATTTCTTGAATTGGTTTAAGATCTTTAATTATAGCATTGATCCAAATACTAGTAATTCTCAAATATGTTTTCTTCTACCATCTGTTTGCTTGGTGAGAAAATGGAAACAAACAAAACAAAAGAATATTTCTCTTTCAATTCTTTAGCACTTGAGTGGTGTACACTAAACAGAACATGAATGAGTTTACATGGATTAAACATCTCTAAAATCTACAAAAAAAAAAAAGAGTAGATTATCATAAATAATTACAAAAAAAAATCTCCAAAAGGTCATGTTAAGGTTATTGAGCTATCTTACGCCAACTTATGATAAACCTTACCTTTTGTACGACAACTGAGTCAACGGGGGATTAACCTTCGTCAACCAATGTGGAGATACAAGGCTTTACACCGAAAGTAGATTTGAAAATGGGACATCCGAAAGAGGGACATATTATTTTGGAAGGCTACCAGAACGTTTTGGATGAATCTAATCATGTGCAGGGTCAAGCGGGAATGCAGGAGATATCTTATCGCAACATCTTGATGCATAATGAACAACAATTGTCAAAGGAGACAGATTCAGAGGAAGAAGGTGGGATTATGGAGGATATAGAATCTGATGATAATGATCTCGAATTTATGGCAGATGGCCTTTATATAAGGCTCACCAAGGATGAGAAGAAAAAGATTCAAAAACCCTGAAGGAACACACTCGTAGTGAAATTGCTTAGTAAAAAAATAAGGTACACTTATCTTTGTAACAAAGTCAAACAACTTTGGGCTTTAATGGGAAGCTTCTAAGCCATTGACTTGGACAATGGGTACTACTGCTTCCATTTCTTTAAGAAGTTAGATTACAACCATGTCTTCATGGATGGCCCATGGATTATAGCAGTCCATTATCTAACTATAAAGAAATGGAAACCAGGCTTTCGATTTAAGGAAGCATTGATTGACTCTATAGCGACCTGGATAAGGTTATTGGACTGCTAAAGTTCCATGATAGAGATGTCTTGATAAGAATTGGCAATAAGCTTGGGAGGACTTTAAGGGTGGGTCATACGACGTCACATGCACTAAAGGGCAAGTTTACAAGAATTTACGTCGAGATAGACCTTCATAAACCTTTAGTGCTAAAAAATCTTCATAGGTGGGTGATGACAAGAGGTTGAGTATAAGGGTCTAAGAATACTTTGTTTCCATTGTGGGAAGTTTGGCCACAACGTGAAGGGCTGCTTAGTTAAACAAAAAGAGAGTGAGGGTTTTCTAGAGGGTTAAGCCTGGAAAATAACACAGTCAGAGAAAGCTATAAAAGAAGACCATAAGTCTACAAAGTATGGCCCATGGATGGTACCTAAGAAGGTTTATAGGCGAAATTCGGGTTGGAAGACTGATATGGTTGATAAAGCCAAAGCAAAAGTGATGAATAAAGAGAAGGGTCCAAAGAGGAGTCTTCATTCGAGCTTTCGCTTCCACTTGTTAGAAAAGAAAGATACTTCCCTTTGGATAAGAAGAGATAGTACCTGAAATAATAGACTAAAACAAGTTAGATAAAGGTGTGAGTAGTTTAGGGAAGAATATTGTTATTTCAAGGGATGAAAAAACACTGAAGAAGTCACTACAAGTAGCAACAAACATTTCAAATAGGAAATATGGGTTAGTAAGCTTTAAAATCAAAAGTAAGGTTACTAAAGGCATAAAAATAGCGTTTTCGAGTGAGAATACAAGGAGTAAGAAAGGCTTGCAAGGATCCAAAACAATGACTACTCTTGATATCACTAAGGATAATGTGGCTCTAACAAAAAATGTACCATCAAAGGAGGTAGTTATCTCTAGTCAAGAGAGAAACGTTTTAATCTCAAAGAGCTTCCTCACAATCTTGAAAGCAAGTGACAGTGCGGAAGATAATTTAAGGAGTGAGAATCAATGGCATGGCTAGGGAGAAAGGTACTGTGAGCTTGGATGATGATCGAATGTATGGAAATAATCTTGTTTCTTTTTCGATAGACATGGATTGTGAATAACAAGCGATAGACATTGTGCAAAACTTATTTTCATTGCATATTATCCATTTCTTTTATTGTCAATTTTGCTTTCCTTACTACTTTTTTTGTTATTGATGATTAATATATTAAGCTGAAACGTAAAAGGTGTTGCCTCAAGGAGATGTGTTCGCAATGTCAAAAGTTTGGTGAACCTTCACAAGATCCAAGTTTTGATAATACTGGAATCTAGAGTATCAAGTGTAAGGGCTAATAAAGTATGTTAGTGCATAGGTTTTTCAAATTATTTTAAAGTAGAGTCGTTTCACTTCTTAAGTGGTATTTGGTTGTTATGGGATGAAAGACATATTTAAGTTAAAGTCCTTGTTTTTTCATTGTAGTTGGTACATGCAATGATAAGTGGAGTGGAGAATAATTGGATGTACACTACTGTAAATGGAAGTCCGAAAGTGAATGAGCGAAAATTGTTGTGGTAATCCCTTCGTCTTACTAGTAACTTACATAACCTACTATGGCTGGTGGTTTGAGACTTCAACCAAGTAACTTCCTTCAATGAGAAGAAATGGAGAATATGTGTTAATTTTAAACATTGTAATCATATAATTGACTGCTTAAATCATTGCAAATTAATTGATATGGGAGCATCATGACCTAAATTCACATGGTGCAATGAAAGAACAAATATTAATTATACTAGAGCGAGATTGGATTGCATGGTAGCTCATAAAGATTGGAATAGTTTATTCCCCTGCTTAGAAGTTCTCATTTTACCCCGCACATATTTGGATCATCTCCATATTTTGATTTGTTGTCTTAAGTCTCCTATAAGTTGCTCTTTCATGAAGAATTTTAGATTTGAGAATGCTTGGATGGCCCATCCTAATTTTAAGGCATTTATTACAAACAATTGGGCTTAATTGGGCTGTTGAGAAAGATAACATAGCATTTGCTTTAAAAAAGCTTGTAGGCTCACCGGTTCATTGAAAGCATGAAACATTTAGAGATACACACAAGAGGAAACAAAGTTTGATTGCTAGACTTAAAGGGATTCAACGCCAACTAGAAAAAGGTCAAATGATTACTTACAAAATTTGAAAGTCACTTTAGTGAAAAAATATAATTTGATTCTTCATTAAGAAGAGACCATATTGCAACAAAAGGCAAAAGTTGAATAGATTAAACATGGAGATGAAAACTCCAAATTTTTCCATGTGGTAGTTAAAGGAAAGTAGCGAAGAAAGAGATTTGGCACATTAGTAATAGATGATGAATCATGGTGCTATGATCAAGGAGAATTACAGGATTTGGTGTTGCAGTTTTATTCAAAACTTTACATAGATGATGGAATATCCATGTCTCATTCTAAGAATCCACAATGGCAATTGGATGATAACATTGTTTTAGAATTATTGAAGCAAATTTATGTTAAAGAGGTGCGAAAGGCCTTGTTCGATATATCTCCAAATAAAAACTCTGGGTTTGACAATTTCCTGGCAATTTTTTTCCAGAAGAATTAGGATAGTATGGAAACACATATGGTTTCTTTTATACAAGGGATGTACAATAAGGGCCACTTTCCACTAGAGCTAAGCCATACATTGATCATGCTTATCCTTAAACAAGAGAGGCTTAAAAAGTTACTCAATTGCAACCTTTAAGCCTTTGTTTAGTACCTTTAAAGTTAATCAGTAAAATATTGGTTGATCATTCGTGCTTTTTGTTGGACAGAATAATAAGTAGGAATTGATGTAGTTTCATTTTGGGGAGGCATGCAATGGATAACATAATCATTGTTTAAGAGGTATTACACACTATGAGAACAATAAAGAGACGAAAATTTGCTTTAGCCATTAAATTAGATTTGGAGAAAGCTTATGATCGTTTGAAATGGAGTTTCATACAAGATGTGTTGGAAGAGCTTGGTTTTTTTGTAGCCTAGGTCAATTTAATTATGTATATTGTGAGGACCTTTACTTTTTCAGTATTATGGAATGGTAACCCAACAAAGGTATTCTCTCCATTAATAGGAATTAGTTAAGGTAATCTTCTTTCACCTTTCCTTTTTGTTTTATACTTAGAGAAATTATCTCAACTAATTGAGGAAACAATGAAATCTGGAAAATAAATGCCCCTTATCTGATGAGAAGTGATCTTTTTCTATCTCATGTTTGTACGACTTGATGCTGTCCGGTATTTCTTCAAAAGAGAAGAGACGAGTAATGAAGCTAACACTAGATAAGTTTTACACAACATCTAGTCAGAAGATAATTCTCAAAAAATCAAGAGTTTATTCTCATCCAATATTTGCCCCACAAGAGCTTATTTATTAAGCAGCCTCGTGGGAATCCCAAGACTATAGACTTTGGTAAATATTTGGGGACACCAATATTGCATGGTAGAATAACTAGACATACGTACATTGATTTGATAAATAAGATCAAGCAGAAGCTTGAATTCTAGTATAACAAGAATCTATCTATGATTGGTAGGATTACTCTGGTGCAATCAGTGATAAGTTCAATGGCGGCGCACTTAATGCAAATGTCTTATTTGCTTGAGTATGTTGTTCAAGAGTTGGATCATCTTAGCAAGAATTTTATCTAGCAACACACGGGAGATACTAGGGGATTCCGTGGAATTAATTGGGAAAAAATATGTTCACCTAAAGAATTTGGAGGCCTGTAAATTAAGGATACCAGAAAACTAAATCTTGCTCTACTTGCAAAGTTAGGATGGAATATGTTGAAGGATAGTCTCTGGTTCAATTCTCTGCTGGGAGTGAAGATATCAAATTTGGATTGAAGAAAAAAATCTTATCATTCACTTACATAGTTATTTAACTTTTTGTTATTTCAACTTTTTCTGCTATTCAGTTTTTCAGTCAAGCAACGTGTTAGTGTTCGTACAATTGCAGCAAAGGATAGCTGGCAACTTTAATGGCTGCACTTTTTGTTAAGCTATTTTTCCTTATTTTTAAGTTTATTGTTTGTTGCTTTTATATTGTAAGCTGATATGGGACTTCACGTGACAATACAAGCCAGCCTCTTTCATTTTCTTTGACTAGTCTCTTTTACTGGTTTGAGATGAGCCTTCATTCTTGACCAAGATCTTACTTACAAGACTTTCTTTATATTTTTTATGAATTTTTTCAGAGTATTTGGAGGAGGAAAGAGTGTATGTGGGTAGAGATTCTTCAAAAAAAGTACATCAAGCAGCAAGACTTTATGTTGATGAGTGCTAAGTCTACAGATTCTCATATTGGGTGAAGTATTTTGAAGGGAAGATTGGTGTTGGTAAAGGGTCTGGGTATAAATATTAACAATGGGCATCTAGCTAAGTTTTGGATAGACACATGGCTCAATTGTGGCCCTTTGTCGAATTTTTGCTTCTATTGAAGTTTCAGATACCAAAGCTAGCTTACTAGTAATTAGCTTTTGGGATGAGCATGGTAGTTGGAAGCTTGAAGAACTCGCTTAGTTGCTTCCTTAATGAATAATGTTGATGATAGCTGCTGCTTTAATTGATCCAATAGGCAAAGAGGAGGACACAAGCTTTTGGAGTTTAACAAATTAAGGATGGAGAATTCTCAATTAAGTTTGCTTATATAACTCAGTTGAATGTTATTTCTATAAGGGAGGGGTATTGGTAGAAGGTATAGAGAATCAAGAGTTCAAGGAAGGTTTGTGTGCTATTGTGGTAGATTTTACATGAGTCTTTGCCAACATAATGTTGGCTTTTTCACAGAAGGATAGGTCACTCGACATTGTGCAAGTGGTATGGGACTTCAGAAAAAACTATTCTCTATGCCCTCTGTGATTGTAACCAAGTAAGAGATTTGTGGATCTAAATAAGACCAAACTTAGTGGATGGGAATTTCTTTAATCTTAACTTACAGGAATGGATTATAGAGAATATGACGAGCACTTCATATCTAGATAATTTATATTAGGGCACTATATTTGTTCATTCATTATGGTTGTTGTGGTATTAGCAGAACTTGAGTATTTTTTATAAAGAATTCATTTGACCAAATAATGCCTGGCAACAGATATGGACAAAATCGAAAGAGGCATGTGGAATCTTGCATAGAAAGCAGTTATAGCTAAAACAGGAATAGTTGATTGTATAGGAGAAACCCAAGCATTCATATACAAAGTTGAATGTGGATGGTAATGCCAAGGATCAACTTGGCATGGCAGCAGCAGGGGAAGTAATAAGAGATAATTATGGCAATTACTTTGTGGATTTGACATATAAATTTGTTATCTCATTCTCTCTTACAATTGAATTATAGGCTTTTTATTAGGGACTCATCTTGTGTTAGAATAGAGGCTTCAAGTATGTTCGAGTTAAATCGAATTCATTGATAGCATTGCAAAAATTATCTTAGCCTATATCTTCATCAAATCTTAATGCTCATCTATTGAAAGGAATCAATGAACTTTTCAGTTGGAATTGGGATTGTACATTTTCTCACAAACACCGTGAAGCCGATCAATGCGTTTATTAAATGACCACACATCATAGAAACTTTTCTTTGGGGTTACACTTATTTGACTCTCCACTAAAATATATTAAGTATTTCTTGTTAGAAAAAATAGAGTTATGAGAAACAAAAGAAAATAAAACAATAAAACAAATAAGAAACAGTAAATGGTTTGAGATGTGGTAACACTATCCTTAAGGATAATTTTCGCCCCTTCGAAGTATAAAACTCGGTGCAAAAGATTGTAGCGGTTATTCTCCAAGATTCAACAGACCCTTCCTTATAGCTTGCACAAACTATAAAGGGATAGTAGGAACAACTGAAAGCAAGAACCCAACAAACAACGAAAGAACTCAGCAAGGAAAGAAAGAAAGCAGATAAGATTTTAATAAGAGATGTAAGGTTTTCTTTGGTGTGTTGAGAGTGATGGTGTGAGGTTGTATTTATAGGCATGAGTTAAGTGAACGTTGCACCAAATACGGGGAATGTTGCACCATATTAGGGAGTTGAGAAAAAATCTGGTCAGCAAGTATACTAAGTCAGATGGACGTTGGAGCAAAACCAGGAGGAATGGGTAAGTATGAAGTGTTTGAGTTTGATTTAATCAATGGCTGAAAAACTTAAAAAAAAAAAAAGCTAAGGTACAAAAATTCTTTTGGGCTCAACCCATGTGTGTATTCGCGCAAGGGGAGGGGGGGAAATTTGAACTTTTAAAAAGTTTGACTCAATCTTGTGTACGTACAAACTCACTTTGTTTTCCTTGCTTGCAACAAGTTTATAGTGGGTTTACATATATAAGGCATTCACCTTTCATGTGTTTTGGTAATGTGGGATGTTTGAAACTTTATGACTTATTTTTCCAACATTTCTTACTTGTAGACATTTGGGTTGTTTCACGACTTAAAATGATGTAACTTAGTTGCTTTATCCTCAATATATATAAAAAAACTAAAAACAAAGCCAAGCTTATCATATGCACTTCTCTTCATGGACATGACATTGATATAATAATTTTCAGAGTATATTAATTAAATTCAGATTTCAAGAAGTTGAGATTGGAGGATAAACAAACCTCATTACACCTTCAAAGCCAAATACTAAAAGGCCTATGTGCCAAAAATATCTACGTCTGTAATTCTATGTAAGTGTTTCTTGGAAGCATATGCATCGTGGGAAAAAGGTAAACTGGAATGTTGCATGAACCGAGCAAAAGGCATTGCTTTCTTGTGCTAATCTTATTCTTGTCCCGTCTAGCTTGAAAGAGTCAGGTCTAAAATAAAGAAGAGAGGAAGAAATAGATATGGCACTCACAAACCAATGTCATAAGTATATTTACTTGACAAAATCCCAATTTTGTGGTTTAGCGACAAATTGTCAACAACTAAAGAGCAGTTAACAAAAACAACCACCTGCCTTAGCGGGAAACCTGCAATCACAACGCTTACAGGCGCCTTTACCATTATGAGTAAAGGGATTTTCCCCTTCTTCTGGTTCTGAAGGAGACTTTCTTGAAGACCTAAACCAAACTCGTTCTTTCCTTTCATCAGAATATTCATCATGGTAACATTGTTCTCGGGTTGATGAAAAGTTGGGAGCTTACCTGAACAAAGAGTTTTTCCTGTGTATAAAACAGCAACAGAGCTTTTCCACCCATAAATGAAGCCTATAAGATGATTGGGATTATCTGCTTTTACGGAAATAGAGAATTCTGTATAGAGGCTAAGATCTGACTGCTGGATATTGAAAGTCTTGACCTCCACCTAATTAACTTTATAGGAAGGCTTTTGGGGTTTATAAACTGTAAAAATAAGGAAGGTGGTGCCAAAAAGAACAAGAATCAAGATAAAAAGGAAGCAATAACAACAACATATGCACTTTAGGCAACATTTCCCTCATGAGCTATGTTATGTGAATGGTAGCGGGGAATGTTGCGTCTATGGGGAGGGGGCCTAAGGTTCCCTTGATCATTGAACATGACATATTTTGGTGGATAAGGGGGTCCAGAGTCCATGGTGTGCAGTTGACTATCCCATTGATCAGTCTTTTGGTGGGCATAGTCCGTATAGAAAGAAAAAAAAGAGATAGAGACTCTTCTTCTTCTTCTTCTTCTTCTTCTTCTTCTATGGTGAAATCTGGAAAAAAAATGGAAGAGGAGGAGGTGGGGGAATTTGCTTGAGTTGGCTCTCTTGGTTTAGGACATTGTTTCATATGGGTGGATGTGGAGAAATGAGAGCTGGCTCTGCTGTTACTTAAACCGGGTTTTGTGGATGTCAAACTAAATTCAAATGTTGCCTTCTGTTTGTCTATTTTGGACACCAACCATTTGAGGTTGCTGTTGATATTTATATATCAGGACCAAAATGATTAATTCCCTCTATTGAAAAACTTCTCTACAAGATGTACTTCTGTGAACCAAAACAAGCTGATAGATACTAATTCTGGAAGATCCCAAGAGCACAAATTTTCATTGGGACTGAGTTAACGTTTTGTTGAAACCTTGGGATTGTCAAGGATTGGGTACATACATTAGATTATAAGTGCTACCATAGTTGATTTCTTTCTTTTTTTTTTTTTAAATCAATTTGGCTGATGTTCCCCCTTTCCTTTGGGAAATTAGGTTAAGGCATGATTCGATTGAATAACATGATGATTTTAGCTTCAACATTGGCAAAAAATATAAACTCAAGTAAAGCAATATAGGTCAACATACAAGCACCATTTGGCCAAATGATATTTCAATCTTTTAGAGAAATCTGATATGTTAAATTTAGGTCTAATTATTTAGACATGATGGTGGGTAGATGGACGAAATAGGGTTATTTTAGGCAATTGTATAACCCAACCAAGAAAAATGTGAATCATGCATTAACTACAGACAGATAAGAAAGTCAAAAAACAATCGCTGGACCTCTCCCATCCTCAACTTGTGCTAAAATGCAACTCTTGAGTAAATAATTGCTGCTCTTATTCACCCATCATCTCAAAGAACATTAAAAAGAGAAAAATATGGCTTCCCGAAACCAAATTAAGTGCATAAACATTCAACAATACTTCTTAATTGAGATAGGAGTAGTTACACAGATTGCTGATCGACAATTACATGATTTTAAGGAACCAATTTGCATAAACGACAGTGCTGATACCACAACTGCCTTAACCTTAACCACCATCTTCTTTAGTTTCCGTGACTTTTGACTTTGGTTGTTCCCTGTTGCCGTCAACTACTGATAACTTGTATGATTTGAGGAAAATCAGCCTTTTCGTAGCTCAATCTCGCCTGGAATTGAAGGAAGCCACCACGTTCTGAGTTTTTCTCTTGGAAAACGTCCTAAGACCAATATTTTCTTCTCTTCTTTGGCTGTTTTGGTCCAAGAGGTCGTAGCCATCAATTCTACGGCTAAAATTTGATGTGGCATTTCGGACAAGAGTGTTCATGGCTACCGAACTAGAAACTCTGCGAGATAGTGTATGAAAGATGATTAATCTTGGGGTATTTGTTATATATAGAAAAAGGCGACTTTCAATTCACATTTTAATTTGATGCAAATAAACTTGTTGAAATCAACCTTTGACACTAGAGAGGGCGGCTATGAACTATTTAGATTTGTACAGCCAGTCAATCGACCCTAGAGCATTCAGTATGCTCAAATCAAGGAATGTATTACCTCATGGTGCTACACGTGGCACTATGCTTAAAAAGGGTCGGTCAGGATCTATCTAAACCAAGTTGAGTTAAAAGATTTCCAAGGAAAGAACTTGGCTACTAAAAGGAAGTAATCCAGAATCAGAGGTTGGGATTCGATTTGCTTCTTCCATTGGCCATTGTTGACTCGGCAAATATTTTTTGTTATACAAATAAAGTGAGATGGTTTTGCCTTTTTTGTATAAACTTCCAGAGGGATTTTTTGTTATTCAAATATTGATCCTATATTTTACAAGGGAGAAAATAAAAATGAAAAGGCAATCATGCTTCATGTGGATCCAATGTTGGCATTCTTATTAATTTATTATTATTATTATTTTAAATTATGTAGATGTGTGTGAATCAGCTTTAAGTAAATTAAGTAGAGTCAATCAAGTTTATAGATATATTATATTTCTAACAACCATGGATATACCTATTGAATTATTTAGTCACATTCTTAACCATCTCTAATGTTCGATTTCTTAATTAATCAACTTCTAACATTCTTGAAATTCCTAAAACTTGAATTACTATGAATTAAGAAATTCCCAAATATATCTCACCTAACCTAGAGGTATATTAAGTAGAGCCCGAAACGCTTTTTTAGCTAGGGTCTAACAACTGAATTCAACATTTACATCCAAGTTGAGATAATTGTAAGTCTAATCATATGAAAATAATAATAATAATAACATGAAAGCATGCTTCAAACATTTAAATATAGGATAATTACAATATATAATGTTAAAAAATTCGTAACAAAAAAATATGTGACAAAATCATTGATGATCACACTTTACCCTCTAATTTCTATGAGGCTCAAATTTCTTTTTGACTTGTATATATATAAATGTGTGTGTCCGTGTATCCGATTAATTTTTTAAGTTTTCTTGCTCTGAGCGGGGCAGCCTGGTCCAATATTTTGACCAGGGAAATCAGTCCAAGGGTTCACTCGTTGTCATAACTTCAATTTCTGGGTTAGTTGGTGCAACTTTCCATCGGTAAAGACTATAGACCAGGCAAGTGCGCAAAGTAGAAAAAAAGATGCCATCGATGGGATCGAGGAAGCGAGAATTATTAAATAAATCTAGACATATTACATCACTGTTTCCTTGTTAAAAGTTTGTACACCGTATTGCAATTGCTGGGATGGACACATATTTTTAGATGTCTAATCCTCATAATTTTCACATGTACGATCTACGTTTTTTTTTCCATTGTAGATTCAACGTATTCATGTTGATTTTCAGCTCTTATGTCAAATTGGTTATTGGATTTGGAGCTACTAATAATTTATCCATGAGCATGCCGTATTTCAATTTCCAACTCAATAATAGTACAATATTCGATCAACAGAACTATTCTTTATTGAGTACCAAACTTAATGAGTAAAAGGGAAAACTCCAGAGAACGACCAGCACAACCTTTTCTTTTGTTGCTATAGCCTCTTCTGGGAATATAGTTAGTTGTTAGTTCACCATCTCCCGTTGAGCGGCCTGAGCCCTAAGGCTCCACTACATCGGCTGGACCTTTGAACAGCTGCCGTAGGGTCTTCTTTCAAGCCTCTTATGCCCACTTGGCATCTGGGTTATGCTCAAGGTTGGTCTAGAACAAAGTTGTATGGACCACTGTCACTATGAGTCTGTGACCAACAAAGGAGTGGTCCAACTCCCAGCTCATTGAGTCCATGAACAGTATAACAGGGGCAGAAAACATTAATGGATGTCACATTAGACCCTCAGTGCCAAATTTATTAGCTCTTATATCAGTTTACACTATACAAAAGTAACTAGTATAAAAGAATTTCTCAAACCTTCACAACATTCATTTATTGTTCCAAGTATGCCGAGCGAATTCCCGAGTCAAAATTCACGCAAAAAGAAGCACTTGAATTCAGTATAATTCCTGCCAACTTACTCTTTATCACCCTTCTTCGATAATACAACCAAAGGCTAGCTTGAAGAGTCCTGTGACCCTCCGTGAGCAATCTCTCCCTTCCCTGCACCCTCTTTCATGTGACCTTTTCTTATCGTTCTCCATCTTACATACTTTTGCCTGTGATATGCTTCAATACCGTTCTCTATTCGCCACCCTTTAAATATGTTCATCCACTTCACTGTTTTCCTCACCCCCAGCTACCGGTTTCAGTTTACTCTTTACTTGCCTAAGCTCATTGAGGCAAACAGCCGAAATAGGAAATTAAGATTGAAGCCATGAAGTGTTCTGTTTGTGTTGCATCAATTGCCATTATTCTCTGCTGTGTTCCTGTTGTTGTCACGTCTGCAAGGCATGTAAGGTGGCTACAAATACGTACGTATCATTTTCTCTCCAAAATTGTCTTAATTCTACTAAGACACATGAAAACACTCTCTTGTTTCATTTCGTTAACATTTTGTATTATGAAAACAGATCATAGCCAGCCCCATGAATCTCAGCCAAGCACAAGAGAAGGGATAGTTGCAAAACCCAATTCATACTGGGAAAGAACAAGGCCAATGATGAAAAGAAAGGGGTCAGACACATTACAGATTGCAGGATCAAGCTTGCCTGACTGCTCACATGCTTGTGGCTCGTGCACACCTTGCAGACTAGTTATGGTGAGCTTTGTGTGTGCATCGCTGGAAGAGGCTGAAACATGTCCTATGGCTTACAAGTGCATGTGCAACAACAAGTCTTATCCAGTTCCATGAAATTACTTCAACTCCTTTCATCTTTTTTTATCAAAGATATAGGTTGTCCATCTCGTTTTTTAGCGGCCTTGTCCAATTTTACCGTGTAATGTAGGCTTTGGCACCTTTTTTTGTAATCAATAGTGTATAAATTTATTTTGACTTTTTATATCTACTTTGGGGTAATTAATTTGACTACTACTGCCACGACGTTTGCTATAATTTGGAAAGTTCAGTAGATAATGTACTAACGTAATTAGATGAAGGAAAGAGGGAAAAGCCCTTCATTCTTACAATGCTGAGATTCTATTAATTAAGTTTTCTTTTATTCTTAACAACGAAATCATAACAAAGTTTAAACCCAATTGATATAAGATAATAATAATAAAATTTCGTTGAAAAATAGGATGCTAATAAGTCATAAAAGAGTATCACTTAGTAATGTTCCTTGGCAAGATAACTAAAAATAATAAGAGAACCAAAATCCTACAATTCAAAAATTTGACTAAGAAACTATTGTAATGCTGCAATACAAGTCTTATCATCTCCACAATTATCAGTATTTTTCTACTATTGTAACCTTGCATGAGCTTCAATCTTTTTGTGAGGTTAGTATTGACCCTCATTGCCAATCTTTTGTGAGGTTAGTATTGACCCTCATCGCCAACAAGATATGAATGATAAGCTCCAAGCTCTTGAGAAAACTCATATTTGGAATTTAGTCGATGTCCTTCCAGATAAGATTGCTATTGGCAGTAGATGGGTTTATAAAATTAAAACCTACTTAGATGGTTCCCCTGAATGTTATAAAGCTCACTTAATTACCAAAGGTTATACTCAAGAACATGAAATAGATTATGAAAAAACTTTTGCTCTCAAGGTTTGTATAATTTTTATGAGCAGTTTTTTAACCATTGCTGTTGCCAAACGTTGAACGCTTCTTCAAATAGATGTCAAGAATACATTTCTCAAATGTATTTTACCAGAAAAGGTGTATATGTTACCTCCGTTTGGTTACTCTCATCCTTATAAAGTCTACAAGAGTTTTATATGGTTCAAAACAAGCACCAAGAGCTTGGTTTGCAAAATTCAGTTCCATTATTGCCCAGTTTGGTTTTACTTCTAGCCCTTATGATTTTGCATTATTTATTCGACATATTGATTATGACATTGTTCTTCTTCTTCTCTATGGATGATTATAACTAGAGTTGATAAGATTTGTATTATAGAATTACAAGAGTAACTTAGTCAACATTTTAAAAAGAAAGATCATTCCTTTTAGTTATTTCTTAGGGCTTGAAGTCTCTTCCACCTCTGATGGTTACTATCTTTCCCAAGCTATATAAGTATGTATCTCCACTCCTTTGGAACATACTACTAAATATCTTCGATAGATGGTACTCCTTTTATTGATCTTACTTTATATCGTCAACTGGTTGGTAGTTGGTCTATCTCACAGTGACTTGACATGATATTGCTTATTTTGTTCATTTAATTAGCCAGTTTATTGCTGCTCCTCGATCATCTCATTGGTCATCTCATTTTTCAACTATTATGTGTATTTTGCGCTATATCAAAGACACACTCTTTCATGGACTTCACTTCTCTGCACATTCTTCTTGAATTTTATCTTAATATTCTGATGTTATCTGGGTAAGTGATTTTATAAATCGTTGCTCAACTACGGGTTATTGTGTTCTTTTTGGATGACTATCTCATTTCTTGGTAAAACAAGATGTAAATTGTAACAGCCCGTTATAGCACTTAATCTGAATATCATGCTCTTGCAGATACTACTTTAGAGTTACTTTGACTTTGTCAATTGCTAGAGGATATGGGCATTGCCCAAACTTTTACCATTGTCCTTCACTAGGATAACCGTAGTGTTATCTAGATTGCTCACAATGTTGTGTTTCATGAGCATAGTAAGCATATTGATTCTGATAATCATTTTATGCATCATCATAGAATTTAGGGACTATTTGTCTTGTTTCTGTGATCCCTTTAAACTAGACTACTATCATTTTCAAAGACTCATCTTATTAGTCAATTTCAATATTTAGTTCTCAAACTCAAGTTGGCTTGTATCAAACTCGCTTTGGGTTTGATGGAGAGTGTGAGATAATTATGCAAATTATTTAGTTAAAGTTATAATACACTACTATTACTTAGTTAGAATATAATATTTAGTTAAGAGTTATACTACAATAATATTAATTAGTTAGAGTTAGACAATGAATAAGATTAGCCTTATATATATAAGGCATAATATTTGAAAAAGTTTATGAACTATTCAAGAAAATTCAAATAACTTTTTTTTCTTTTATTTCATTTAATTAAATTCTCATAGTTTTATTTTGGATCAAATAATAAACCTCTATGACTAATGGTTCATTAACTATAATTAGTCAAAATGTCACTTATTATTTTATTCTTAAATGGTATTGATAAGGCGTTGACGTGAAAAGTAAAAAAGTCACATGACCATGTCATCATACCACATCAATATGCCATATCATTATCTATTATGACATGTTAACATATCACGTCAATGTCACATGATATAGAATAACAAATGACATATTAACTAATAATAATTAATTAATCATTAATTATAAAAATTTATTTATTTTAAAATAAAAAATATTAAAATTTAATTAAATGTAATGATAAAATAAAATTTAAATTTTCTTGAATAATTTAATAACATTTTTTAAGTATTATACCTATATATAAATATCTCATTCACTTATATAATATGCACGATTTTATATAATACGAGAATTCTCTTCTTCTAACATTCCTGACAATCTTTCAAAGCTTTAGTGCAGTAAGCAACTTTTGCTCTAGTTTCCAAAATCATTACTCGGATTCAATTAGAACTAACACATTTCGCTTTTACGGTTGAAGAAGGTTTAAAGCTTGATTTTTCTTCTTAAATTATTGTTAAAAAAAATTGATAAAGAAATTTGGGCCCACGTTTGTCACAGGCCCAATCAATTGAATGAGCTTAATCGGGTAGGACAATGAGCCAATGCTGTTGCCAGCTCAGTAAAACTATTCCCGAGCCAGGTGACCTGAAAGGCTTGTGGACTCGGCTAGACTTGAGCGGACTCTAAACAAGATTTTAAAATTCAGATCTAATTCGAGATATTATTATATTAATAAAAAATAGTTTTTTAATTTTAATTTTAATTTTAAAATATATTTAAAAATTAATATAAAAATAATTTTAATAATAAATTTTATTTAAATGAGTGAAACCTAAATATGAGATGTCTAATTTTTAGAAGTATCAATCAAATGTAACCTCATCTATGAACACTTGTATTGCTCAGTTCATACGGATTTCTTTTTTAAGTAAGATGTAAGAGCTTAGATAAGGCATATTCATCTTGGAAACTTAGGATTAAGGAAATACCTTCTGCCGGCATCACCTAGTACTTTTACATTAATATAAGGTTTAACAAGTTCGTTCATGATTTGATGCTTTGGTTGGACTTTTGTTATATTTAGTCCTATTTTTGGTTCTGCAGTGATAAAAATCATTTGAGTCGGAAACCATAAATAATTTAAATACAAATATTAGAGTAAAATGTCGTAGAAATTTTTAGGCTGAATAGATTGGATCTACCTTGGCGGTTTGATACCTAGTAGTAGTACGCCTACGTACTAACCGCTATCCAACTATCCTTCCGATCCATGATGATGTTTCAAAGAGTATTGATTTAAGCGAAGTTAGGCAAGCCTAGAGCATAAGAAACCAGAGGGTCAGAGACATTAAAACAAAATATTATATATGTAAATTACACAGCCGAGTGCTACGATGAAGGCAAGTAATCAGGGAACCGACTGGCTTCAATTGGCATGCCCATATTAGGCAGAGAGAGACAAAAATAACAAAGACTGCTTCCCAACTTCGCCTCCCCACAACGAACTGACGATTGTTTCTATGCAAATTCTATCTGACAACTAACATGCGGCCATTCTTCACCTTCTCTTCCTCTTCCTCTTCCTTTCTTAACCAGTTCTGGCCCCACCCTTTTGCCCAATCGGGTCCCTCAACGAAACAATCACCAACATTTGTTCTCAACACATGCAATAATAACAGGTAGAGAAAACCCTTTCGGAGTAAAAGTTTTACTCTTATTTCTTTATTCCTTATGCGTGCGTTTGTGGGGGCGTGAGTTTTGTCTTGCATGTCAATGTTTGCAGAGAAGAGACATATGCTGTTGCCTTTTACGACTTTTTCTCTTTACGTTTCTTTCTTTTGCATTACAACCTTTATCTAGTATTTGTTCTTTTGGGATACAAAAAAAGGTTCTTACGGGATAAAGTTATGCAAAAAGTGACCTTTGATTGCGCTCTTAATGTTTTGCTCTCAACAAAAAATTTACATCTTTTCATCTTCTGGGTATCTTTGTATTTGTGTCACTATTCTATTACTTGACTCCCTCTCTCTTTCAGAGAGATGGAATGATGAGGGGTTGAATAATGAGAGGGGGATGGGTTGGAGCATGAGTTCACTGCAATCATTTGCTACCCATTTCTTCAATCCTTTTTGGACCCCCCCTTCTTTTTTTTTTCTCTTTATTTTGTTTTTTTTTTCGTTTCTCTTCCTTTTGCTTTCGGTTAAAAAGAATGTAAGAATCTAATCTTTTATTTTTTGGTCCCCTCATGAGATTAAGGAAGCGTCGACAATGCTTTCCTTCTTGCTCTTCTCTTCACAGAGTAATCCTTCCCACGCCTCCTTTTTCTCTCTCTAATTTTGATCAGTGTTGCTATTGCAAGGCTAATAAATATGCCTGTTAGCTTAATCTGTGTTTGTTAGTAATGTAATATTTCAACTGAATCAACTGATCATAAAGATATTTGGTATTGTCTGGTTCTCTGCCTAGAATTTTACTTCTTTCACTTCTCTGTGCTCGGCTATTGGCAGGTCTCATTAATTTATAATGTTTTATTTTTTTTTAAATATGAAGTTGTTATAAAGTTTGGCAGCTTTTGATTGACTACCTCTTCATTTCAAAGAGTGTCTATATTCATTGGGTTATTGCTACTTTTATAGGCCTAAGTTAAGATTACAAATTTCCTCCATTTCTATAGTTAATTATGTCCGTTATTTTCTATTGTGTGAGAATGAATTCATTATATAATGATAGCTAAGAGCTTAATTACGTTAGCAATCTACAGGCACAATGTACAACGTTTAGCTTCCAATTATGAACCTTCAACCTTCTGGAAAGAGTTATGAGTTTTGGAGCCTAGCACTCTCTGCCAGGTCTATGGCAGCTTTATTTTATGCAACTAACTGGCACTGATAAGTGGCTCGAAAACCCAAATGTAGGTTGATGAGGATGAAGTTTACTGGAGACAAAAGAAGGGCGGTGAAGAGTTGGAATGGACACACAGTTCCACTCACGTAATATCACAGTTGGCTCAATGTTTTAGTGAGTAGATTTTCCTGAACTTCTCTCACCATTCCTATCTTGGCTGAATATCTTTAGAGAGACAAATTAGGATGGTCTTAATTGTCTTTGTATGTTTGGCATGAAATATTTGTTCAAGTTTTACTTTTCATTGATTTACATATTTACTGAAATGAACATTATGACATAGCTTAATAAGTAGCCAAACAGAGGGAAAATAACTTTAAACCTTAACTTGTTGGAATTGTTTGATCTCCCAAGGGTACATGAGCTGCCTCGAGCTCTTCCTTTCACATTGGGGTCTCATGGAAATTGCTGGAATAGGCTTGAGGCTGGCAGGTCAATGGCATTTCAAAAAAAAAAAAAAAAAAATACTGAAAGAGCTAAAAAATGTCTTGGAGTGTAGAACACAACATAACCTATTGCTAATATGGCAAATTTGGTTTCTAGAAATTTGTCCAGTTCTTTTAGCTTTCTTTGTTCAGATTGATTCTGTATGAGTTCATTATACTTCTTTTCTCCTTCCTGTCTCTCAAGCCTTGACATGTGCAGCCTAGAGAAATTAAGTAGAGTAAAACTACTCCAATAACATGCAATGTTTAAGGCTGTATCAACCAATTTCAACATTGAAATGCTTGTTGACTAGCAAATAATCCATTTACAACACATTCTCTAATATCTGATCAGTCTTATATTGTTGTAGCTAATGCTATGGTTGGATCACGATCATGGATAGGAGGGCTATTTAATCGCTTAAGCAATAAGCGTAATGAGAGGTTTCTTGACTACCCTTTGACTCCTATTCAGGTAATTGAGAAAGTTACTTGAGTATTAGTGCTGATTGTGATCTATATGTTTTCAACTTTTTTTTTATGTCTAATTTAATTTTTCCATAAGGAAAATATTTGTTTCCATGTAATGTCTATGCACATTGTTATAAGATATTGAATTCAGCATTTTCACGAAACCAATCCCCTAGGTTTGAAAATTGAAAATCAGACTTACTTGTGTAGGAAATACTTTTTGCTGTCATTTCTTAGGGTGTCAGTTTGAAGATATGCTGAGAGAATTTATGACATTTGTCCTGTTTTAGCTATAATTTTCTTGGTATGATTTGTTTTGATATATACACATATGTATGTATGCAGAGCCTCAGTAATAATAAAATTGATATTGTTTCTTTAACTTCTGACTAGGAACAAAGACTTCAAAAGCTTCAAGAACGATTACAAACACCTTTTGACGAGACTCATCCTAACCATCAGGTACTTTATTTAATTTTTTTAACATCCTTTTTTCTCTCAAAGGTTATCTTTTCTGACTTTGATTAAGACTTAGTTCTAAATCATCAATATCAACTGTTTCTTTTCTATAAGAAGACAGGACTTAGGCAGTTGGATCTTCTCAGTCTTTGTTTGGTTTAGTGGACCATAACTAAATTGGGATCAATTTATTAATTCTGTTTTAGATTTAACCAAACTGGAAGTAAAAACAGCTGATCATTTTCTCCATTTAAATCTTAGGATTAGTTTTGGGGGTTGGGGGGTAGGGTGTGGGGGGAGTAATTGAGAGTTCTGGCAAAACCTCATATCTAAGTATTTTGTTCTGTCATGTAATTTCTACAATTAGCAAATAGTTACATCTTCTGCTTTCATTATGTTTCATTTTAATCATTTTTAATGCCATGTAAATTAGTGGACAGTTGATCTTATGATCCTTTGTTGTTGACAGGAAGCTCTCAAAGCATTGTGGCATATTGCCTTTCCTAATGTTGCTTTGAAAGGCTTAATCTCTGAACAGTGGAAAGAAATGGGGTGGCAAGGCCCTAATCCATCAACTGACTTTCGGTATGGTACTTACATTCTATTTTTTCTGACATTTTAACTCACTATTTTTCTATCCCTTACTGACAATGAGTCATGGTAAAAGGGAAACATATTGCTTTAGAGGTTGTAGTAATTTTATCTCAAATCATTCTGTTGACATTAAGAATAAGTTTCGTCTATAGCCAGTATAAACATTATATAGGAATAAAGTTTTCCATTATGTTCTATGTAGCACTTTCTTTCTCCGTAATTGCAATAAATTTATGCTGAATGCTAATATACAAGGATATCTGCATAGCAGCGGGATTTGGTCATTAACAGCAGCTTTTAGTTATAGTTTCACCTAACAGGATGAATATGTTCTGCATGTGTTGCAGCATACATGAGTAATGGATTTATACCTCCAACATATGTCCAAACACACCTTGGTAAAAGTTTTGATTCTTTCTAGGGCCATAGAGATAACTAAGAGGTTGGAAAGGATATCCAACAACGAACTTGATAGAATGAATTGTTTAAAACACTATGTCTTTTTCTCGACTTCCTATATTCAAAATAACAATTATTTGTCTAAAAGTGAACTTCTCTCATTAGGGGCTGTGGTTTCATCTCTCTGGAAAACTTGCTGTTTTTTGGCCGAACATATCCGGTAAGCCTTCTGTTTCATTTTAGTTTTTTATGTCTAGATTTCTGCAAGAAAATTGGCTTATTACTAATAATATAAAAAAACAAAATGAAGGCATCTTTTCGTAGGTTATTATTTAAGCAAGATGGAAAGAGAGCTACTTGGGAATACCCATTTGCTGTTGCTGGCATCAATGTATCATTTATGTTGATTCAAATGTTGGATTTATATTCAGGTTTGTGGGCAATATTAATTTCTTTTCATTAATGTGTTCAACTATTTTCCTTACAAAGTAGCTTAAGATGACTCCATGTTGTTGGGTGGTGAGTGAACAAAAATTTTTATTTTTAATTCATGATCTATATTGTTGTCCTCAGTCTATTTCTGTCAACACTTTACCTTGTTTGGTAACTCTTGAATGTTCTCGGCTCTACTCTAGGAAAACACCATGGAAGTCTTGCAATGTAGATTAAGTGGACTATCCATATGCTCTGATGATCTTCTGATCATGATATTTTTGTTGATCAGATCCTATATATTTATTTTCAAGGAAGTCAATAAAGCACAAATTTTGAAGGTTCTGTTATGTTTAGAGGATCTGTTTAGTTAGAATGCAAACATCTTTACTAGTTTAAGATTCATACAAATAAAATGTGTTAGCTGTTCTGTAATCTATCCTCTTTCTTTTTGCAGCAAAACCAAAAAATCTCCCAGGATTCAATTTCCTAAAACTATTAGGAGGTAATAGAACCTTGGATCTTACTACTTTCTGCTCAAGCACTATTGCATCTAAGAAACTGATTTCTGTTTCTTAGTTTTGTATTCAGTCTTATCATCTGAATGTTTGACATTGCAGAAGATGAAAATGCCTTTGATGTACTATATTGTATAGCTTTTGAAATGATGGACGCTCAGTGGCTTGCTATGCATGCTTCCTATATGGAGTTTAATGTACATCTCTCTCTCTCTCTCTCTCTCCCTCTCTCGCGCACGCGCTCGTCCTAACTGACACAGACTTACATTCACATTTTGATAAAATTTCTTACTCTGAAGTTATAAACTATGCTTTTCTTTTTCTGTTATTTTAATATCATTCCAGTTCTGCTCTATGTGAAATCCCAAACCATCCAAATCATGACGATCCTTTTTTCTTCTTTATATTATTATCTTTATGGTGACTGGACAAAAAAAGATGCTACATTGATTTAGTGGAAGTAATTTTGAACATGAAAGCTTAGGAAAGGATTTATAGGCAATCAGTACATCTAGTGAAGTATTTGTTTTCTCCTCAACCATCACTGGTGGCTAGGCATTTACACTATGGAACAGCCCTTTTTATGATGATGATATCTAACCGCAGTCACCATGTGCACCTTTCATATATCAAAACAACCAGATACATAAAATGGTCCAGAACCGTAATAGACTAGCCAGGCTCTGTGTTCCCTATGTTAATTGCCCCTTTTAGAATGATGGATGGAGCTCAATTATCCAGAAGAAGAATATATCTCTTGGCCTAGAATTTAATATCTAAAGGGAAAAAAAATTATGAATATCTTCAGTAATGCAAATGATCTTTGCTTCTTTTGAGAATTTTCAGTATGTTTGCTGCCCATATTTTTAATTTCTTTTGTGCTTTGTCCTGTCCCATCTGGATAATAAAAGCACATTACTTCCCGCAGGTATGCTAGATCCTTTTTTTCTTTCCTGCGATGCTGGGTCCTTGAAATTTCCTTTAAAGAATGTTAGTATATCATACGATATTAATTATTTGTTTGAGATGGATTTAACGGACAATCATAAGTTGCCAAAGACTGTGTAACTTGACTCTTTTTTTTTTTTCTGTGAATTAGCCATTTCAACTCCTTATTCTCCAGTATTTTCATTCCTGCAGGAGGTTTTACAAGCAACACGCACGCAACTGCAGAGAGAACTGTCTTTGGATGATGTTCATAGAATACAGGATTTACCAGCGTACAACCTGTTATACCAGTAGCTCTGCTGTTGACAGTTCTTTGGAGCCACCAAAATGCTGATCAGTCTTGAACAATTTTGCCAATAGATGGGAACGTTTCAAAATTCGAGGGCTATTAACTGACTCGTTAAAGATGTTAAAAATGTATTCTAGGAAGGTTTTTGGATGCTTTACAGCTGAGATTTGTACACTAAAACAGACACTAGAGAAGCTTAAACTACTGAGGCTATGAAGGCACCTGATCGACATTCGACAGTAGCTATATTATCAAAATATGGATAGATGAAGTGCTAGTAATCGATGCAATAAGCTCTAGCTTTCAGGTTTCTAAATTTTCTTACCACCAGTGTGCATGAGGATGGTAGTTAACGATCTCAAGTTACATAATGAATTTTCATACTGCTACTGCCTCCTCTGTATGTTCTTTGCATGAATAAGCGGGAAGCTTCAAGAATTTGGATTCCTGATGGAGCCTGTGGTGCCCTATTGGAATGGAAGTAATTCTTTCTCCGTTTCATATGAAATATTCTGATGCCCTCTATCAAGTCCTGCCCCAGTTGGTGGCATGAAATTTTCAGATTGCTTCTGAGTCTATCAGTCCAAATATCAATTTCCACAGTTCTGAACAAATAATCAGATGGTGGCATGTAATTGCATGATATTTGTTTAATCCGATAAAATTCACATTTTTATGTCTGTCAATTTAGGTATAAAAATGTTAAAATCCAACCTTTGACAGACATAAATGTAACTCTACATTTGTTTAATCTGATAATTTCGAAACAAGTTTTAAACCTGATTCATCTGATCATTTGTCCGAATAATTAATAATAGGATTTTTGAAAGATATGTTGGATGTGAGGCGGCAATCATGATCATTCAGACCGCACAAGGTGTAACAGCAGCTAACCACAGTGGTCTACTGCACTAATGGTTAAAATCTGTCTTAATCTGATTTATAAGACTTTGCAAGTGAAAGGAGCTCACAAAACACACTCAAACTAACCAAAGTTTGCTGGAAAACAATTGAGAGACAAAGCTCAAGAAACTAGAAATTAAAACTGTATTTCCATGCAAGTTTTTATAGGTTTATGTAGGCAAATCGGTGAGAAAAGTCTTCACCTGCTCTCACTTATCTTTGGTTCGTCTTCAATGATTCATATGCTAACAAATATCTTAACATAAAGAAATAAAAGTCGACATTACAATGCAAGAATGTAATTCAAGAAATCTAACCAAAGTAGAAGCATTTAAACTAAGAGTTTGTTTGGTTTAGTGTTTTTTTAGCTTAAAAGGAATTATGAAACTCTTATGAAAAAAATAATTTTTAAGATTAAGCTAAAACTGCTTGATAAACTGTTTAACAAAATAAATTATATAAGCTCTAAATTCAGTTAAAATTGACATTAAAGGTATTTATGTCATCTTTAATCACCTAAGAAATTATAATGGAATGCTTCAAGTTTATATACAATTTTAGATGTTAAAATAAAAAAAATTAATAAAAAAATGAAACAACTTTCAAACTTGTATAGTAGTAATAGTATTAGCTTTTGTTGATTTAACCAGCAATCAGACCATGATACTTTAATTCTCAAAAAAGAAGAAAAAGAGAAAACGGTGTATTTAACATTAAAATCATTTTTAATGAAAAAGAGAGAAAACTTTTAGATAGTATATGAATGCGGTTTTGAATTTTGGATTTTTTTTTTCTCTTAATCTTTGTAAGAATAAAAAATTTTAGATTGTGCTATTCTATTGTTGGGTTTTCTGTTTTTTTTTTTCTTTTCTCTCTTGGTAGTTTTTGTAAAGAAAAGTAAAGGAGAGAGAGATCACAATTTGCGTTGCAGAATGGTGATTTGCAAAGGGAACGAGATGAGAGGGAGATTGATTGAGAGAGGGCATTTCTTGAAAAATTGATGTATTTTTAAAAGAAGAAAAGAGAAAACCATTAATCCAAATCAAGAAAATAAGAAAAACACAAAAGTAGGGAAAGAAAACTAATAGCTGAAGCTTTGTGATCTTGATTCTCCCTTAAATTCTATTACTTTTTTCTTTCGTTTTTGATTCTTTTTTTAGAGAAATTACTTACTACCTCTTCCCTTAAATCTCTGAAAAAGATCTCTTAAATAGGCTCCAAATAACCTAATTTCCAAAATTCTCGTCTAATAGTTTTATATTTGGAAAACTATGCATTGTCGTTTTTCTAGGGCCATGGTGCTGGCTTCTTGATGATTTTTCTCTATGATCCTGTTCAAATTGGGAAAATTAGTAAACATGAAAGTTGTAATGCCGTCTTTTAACTTTCCATGGGCTCAATAATCACATCAATTGGACTTCTGGAGTGAAAAATATACTCAAAATACCATATCATGTCTAGTCTATGCAAATTGCTACAATTCTCCAACTTCGACAAGTATTTTGACCATGATCTGATCAGAACTGGGTAAAGTGATAAACACTAGAGTTGTATTCCCTCTGCTTAGCTTTCGATTGATCCAAGAATAATCTCAATTGGAGTTGTGTAAAGAGAGTTATGGTCAAAATACAGAGACATGTTTAGAAAATTCTACAATTAATCATCTTTGCTCAGTTCACCTCCATGAAGTTTTATGCACTTGCACACCTTTAAAACAAGGACTAAATTAGTGATGGCTCAAATTAAGACTTCTAACATAAAAATGAGTTAAAATTTCTAAAATTAAAATATTCCAACATTTATTAAGCTTAATAACAAAAATCATAATTCCACCTAAAATTACTTAAAAACACAAGGACTTAGATATTTTTAATTATCAAAATGTGGGAAAATAACTCTATATCACAGAGTTATCAAAATGCTTACTTCTATTATGGTAAATATGATTTTTTGCAATTGCCATAGTATATTGATTGTCTACCATTATCTCAATAGCCTCATCTTAGACCAAATTCAAATCACTTATTAGTTTTTTTAGCCAAATGGCCTGGTTAAAAGTAACTGCTCGTACAATATACTTTGCCTCAATTGTTGATTGCGCAATGGTGTCTTGCTTCCTTGAATTCCAATTAAACATACTAGAACAAATGGTAAATAAATACCCTGAAGTGCTCTTCATGTCATAACAAGAATCACCCCAATCACTATCAAAATAACCAGACAACTTCAAAGCCGTTACCCCTTTAAAGCGAACACCAAAATCAATTGTTCCTTCAACATATTTCAGCACACTCTTTGTCAAGCCCAACCCTAAATTATCTGACATGACATTATATATGTGACATCATGCCTGCATATTTGAATAGTTCGGTAGAGTTGATAAAAGCCGGTATTGTACTTAGAAGTACAAATAAGTTGATTTAAACATCAAATTAATTAAAAAAAGGAATTTTAAGGTGAAATTGAGAATTTCACAGTTCAGGGATTACTCGAAACAGTGATTCGGAGTTTGAGGGTCAATTTGGAGTAAATCAAAAAAATTGACCGGTAGGGGCAAAACGGTAATTTTGCCATTTAAGGACAAAATGGGGATTTTTAACAAAAATTTTGATCACAAATGGCCAAGAATAATTATATGAAATATAATATGATTATTGGAGTATAAAATGAAGTTTAGCAGTGAAAAATTGTAATTCTCGATATTTTTAGAGTACAAGGGCAAAATAGTAATTTTACCACTAGAGGACAAAACGGAAATTTTTAGAAAAGATTTTAGCCCCATTTGATTAAGATTGATCAATTGAAGTGTTCTTTGAGGTTGAAAAGTGAAAAAAATGTAATTCCGGTACATTTTTGAGTTAGGGGCAAAATCGTAATTTTTTTATCTTGGGGGCAAATCGGTAAATTTTTTGCCCCAGCACTTGTCAAGACCAAGGATTTTATTTAACAATGGAATGGATAAATATGGAAATATTTGTGGTGGGAAATTAAGTAGAAAAAGTCAAAAAATTAAAAAAATAGACCAATGGCTTTATGCCATGTGGCAAGCCATTATATTTTAATATAAAACTATAAAAATCAACTTATAATCTTCATTTTCTCTCACCAAAGTCGGCATAAACTTGAACCAAAGGAAAAGAAAAGAGAACAAAGGGGAAAAACAAGAAATTAGCTAAGAAATCAAGAGATTTCAAGGGTTTTTCAAGAATCAAGCAAAACAAAGGTAAAATTTCTTTAGTTTTACTTTAATCCTAGTTTACCCATGCTTTAGTTCTCATTTTTCAGGGCTGAAAATTGAGTAATCATACTGAAATCCTTGAGGCTGAATGGGTATGGAAGAGAATTTGATGTTGGATTAGCTTGAATTTGAATTATGTTAATGTTTGGTGATAGTTAAGCATGGTTATGAACAAAATTACAAGAAACACATTCAATTTCTCTAGGTTTCTTCATTGGCCGAACCATGAGGGTTGAATATCAAGGAGGAATTGTTTGTATTTCAAGGAAAATGGCTTGGAAAAATGAAGAATTAAGTAAGAAATGTGACTAGGAAAAATTATGGTGTTAGTACACCGTAATGACTGAATTTTTTCATGAACAAATTGAAGGATTTCAATGCTGAAATTTAATTATTTGAAATGTGATTGGTGAATTAAGATATTAGAGGAGGAATGAAGTAATTTGGAAGTGATTTGGACATAATCGTCATTTAATCGGGAAATCGGTCGAATTTAATCGATAACGCGTTTAAGCGATATTTGAATGAATTTTACATTTCATATCATGCATTAGTAATTTAAATTAGTTTATATTAACTTAGGGGTAATATAGTAAATTTTCTAATTTTATTTTGTGTCAAGGTGGTGAGACGTCCGAAAAAGGCAAAGAGATCGCGCTTGAGGACCATTAGTCCGAGTACACCCGAAATTCGAATTTTCAACAATTATGAGTGAACTTACTGTCGCTTCAATTATCTGAAGTGATTTTTGTCTGTTTTTGGTAAATTTTACGAAAATTGGATTTTTCTGATAAATTTATATGTTTTATAAATAATGGATTTAAATGAAATTTTGTTATATATTGTTTAAAAATCTACCGTGGTTGTCGAAAAGTAGAGTACTGGGAGACTGTTGTTTATTGTATGATAAATTGTATTTTTAAATCAATATGGCTTATGAAAATGTGGTATGATTGGCTGTTGGTTTATTGTGTTGAAATCTATATGAACTGCTGTTTGTCGTGCAGGCTGGTTAGTAATGAAATAGTCTAGTCATGTTGCTAAAATTTTGTTAATTGGTGGATTGATATCTGCTGCAGTAGATGAGTTTCCGTGGATCAGCCTAATTAGAGGTGGCATGGTAAAACCCCTATATATATCTTTATCTCAGTTGTAGAAGTGTAAAGGGTTGTCTTGAGGTATGACAGAGTTCACTTCACACTAAACTACCGCGTGAAGGCGAACTCAGCTAACGCCAAGGATCGGCTACATTTTTGGAAAAATTATAAATTTGAACAACCTTGGTGGACTCGGTTAGATGCCTCGGCCAAGGTATCCCTGAGTATGTATTTTATGGCACGAGCCATGATTTTGATAAATCATAAGCCTTATTATTATTATTATCATACTTGTTATTATTTGAGTGAATTGAAATTATTTGTACTGATTCAAATAAGGTTTCATGTTATGAAACCCTTTTGTGGTAAAAAGGTTTTATTTGTCTCTTATTACTCGCCTTTAGATATTTTAGGAGTATTTGTTTACTCACTGAGTTGTGTAAACTCACCACTCTCCCTTCCAACATTTTAGGCCCAGACTAGTTATAGACTGCTGTATTTGCAGAGGTCGACAGTTGATTTTTTGCAACTTCATTCGCAGTAGGTTTTCGTCCTCCTTACTTTTGCATATTCGTAGGCCCACGAGTCACTGTAAATATACTTGCATACTCTGCTTATTTATATTTCAATATGTATGATTTTATTTTGTATTTACGCTATAAAATTTGTTTACCGAACACTTTGTAAATATTGTTTTATAAGAAACTAAGATATTTTATTAAATAATTTCTTTTATTTTTATTATATTCTGATAATTACTATTTCGTTTAAAAATGAACATTTTATATAATAAAACGTGTTTCTAATTTTGAAATATGTACTTTTTAAGTATTTGACACGTAATTATCTAGATTTAAAATTTTTGATAAAATGATCGAAATGCCCTTGTGAGTCGAGAACCATTTTCTAGTCACTTTGGTTTGAAAGTGGCTAGTAATTATTTAAAATATGACGGTCGAAAATCGACATTCGTAGGGGAAGTAAGAAACTGATACAATAGCCTTACGAGGTTTCGGTCGGTATTGGGGGTATAAATACTTATCGAGACGTCGCGGCGGTTGTTGCAGGCCCGATGGGAGTTCTGAGTTGTGACACTCTTAGCTGATCTAAAGTGCACCTCACTCACACAATGCATAAACCTTGAAAGTATGCTTACAAGATACATAAAATAAGGTTTAGTTGTTGAGAGGTAAAGTAGGCAACTAATTAAGTTTTTGAAGATCCTTTCATCAACATTTTCAAAGCCATCTTCCTTGAGGACTTCTTTTGCATACTTGTCTTGGCCAATGAAAATTCCATCCTATGATTGTAAAGTTTTCGTGTCAAGAAATTTGATCTTTGAACACTTACATAGAGTTTGATTTGCTACCTATCACAAGCAGGATATTAACATATAAGGATACATTTATCATTCTTTCACCTTTTGAGCTCTTCACACAAAGTGTGGCTTACTAATGCATCTGTTAAAACCAAGTTGCTGTAGATGGTTGTCAATCATTTTATACCAAGCTCTAGAAATTTGTTTCAAATCATATAAAGCCTTCTTAAGTTGATACACTTTGTCCTCACTACCTTTAACAACAAAGTTTTCAAGACGAAAATCTCTTCATGAAGGTTGCCACAAAAATACAGACTTAACATCTGTAACGATTGCTCCTTAGCCATTACCGGCATTCGAGACTTCAGAAGAATCTCGTTAAGCTTCGAACAAGCCTCATTTAAGATTTTCGCTAAAGCTAATCCTTATTTGCAAAAAGGGAAATAAGAGGGTGTAAGTCTCATAGACTCAGTGATAATCATCGACCTAGTGAGCAAGCGAGAAGGGGAAACAACATAAGGAGGGATTAGTTATAAATCTGAGAGTACGCATAGAAAAATATTTCATTAAACGGAAATGTGTTTTATGCCTTGCAAGTCTTAAAAATGATGAATTTCAAGTAAATGTATATGTAGATTTGACTTATCAATCATTAATAAAAATTTATGTGTCAATGACATGCAATGTATATTAAAACAATCGACGAGTGAGCATCGTCCTCGGGTTGATTTAGTATAGCACTTAGGCTTATTCTCAGATATCATCACCTACTCGTGGGAATTGCCCACGTCACCATATATAAATCGAGGCTTTAGGTCCCTCTTTACCTACTCGTGGGAACCGCCCACGTCATCAATACAAATCAGGGCTTAAGGTCCCTTTTTACCTACTCGTGGGAACTGCTCACGTCACCGTATATAAATCGAGGCTTCAGGTCCCCTTTTTTCTAAAATCGAATATCAATAAACAATAGTTTATACTTTGTGCACAAAGACCACACTTAACTAGGTATGGTGATAGGGTCTACCCCCAGGTTTCTCAATCACATGCAAGTAACAGTCATTGCAAATTTAAAGCATTTGCAAGGCATGATAAATTAAAACATTTCGCTCATAAATTGCACATTATACATAAATCACTTAAAACATGGCATGTCTGCCAAATTAGCGTACTAAGAGAAATAAGCAATTTATCATCACATCTTGAGAAGCAATATAATGGCTATTGGCCTAGACAGTACACAAATTGCAAGGCATGATTTTGAAGTAAAATCAGTCAAAGATTTATTTCTCCATACTTAAAAACTTATAGATACGTAGTACGTATAACATGCAGAAAATGAATTTTTAAAAATTCTGTCACATCCACAAACAACCTAAATTTTCTACCAGCTCATGCTGTCTATAATTTCATCAACTGTCAAACACAACGTATATAATATATTATAGGAATATAAATTTTAAAATTTAGCACCCACTCACCTCACAATAGTGGGACGCTACATCGCTATTTTTATTTGCCGGTCACTCGTCACTTGCTCCGGTGCGCTGCTATAGTATACTATCTTTACTGGGACTTTCAATTTGGGCTGAGTGGCCCAAGTCTCCACCTTCCTTTTCTCTTTTGGACTTTTCTTTTCTTGTTGCCATTGGCCACTCTCATGGGCCTTTCTCATTTCTTCTTATTGGGCTATGCCCATTTTTTCCCTTTTTTTTTTCCTCTCTTTCTTCCTCCTAGTGTCGTTGTCGCTGCTTCTTTTTCTCCCTCTTTCTTATTCTCCTTTTCTTCTTTCCTCTTTTATTTCTTTTTTTCTCTTTTTTTTCTTCTCCTTCCTAGTGTTGCGTATCTCATTCTCTCCCTTTTTTCTTTCCTCTTTTCTTCCTTTTATTTCTTCCTTTCTCTTTTTCGGTGCCGCGTCGCTCCTCTTCTCCCTTTCTTCTTTCCTCTTTTTTTCTTTTTTGTTCTTCCCTTCTCCTTCCCAGTGCCGCATCTGTCCTCTTTTTCTTTTCTTTTTTCTGCTTCCTTCTTTTTTTTTCTTTTTCTTTTGCCCAATTTGCTGTTTTTTCCTTCTCTTTTCTTCCTTTCTTTTTTTTTTCTCTTTTTTTTCATTTCTTTCTTCTCTTTCTTCTTTTTTTTTTCTTTTATCTTTTTTCTTCTCGTTTTGACCGAGCCCCCTTTCTTTCTTCTCTTTCTTCATTGTCTTTTCTCTCTTTGTTTCTCTTCTTCCAAGGGATGTTACAAACTCTCCCACTTAAAGTAAATTCGGCCTCGAATTTTAACAACATAAAAGTGCTTATCAATACCTTAAATCCACAAATAAATATGGATTTTCTACTCGCATTTCCTCTTTTGGTTCTTAAGTTGCCTCCTCTACTGAGTGGTTTCACCATAATACTTTCACTAAGGCGATGTCCTCATAGTGAAACTTTTATTTTTTTACTTGACAATCCAATATAGCTACAAGCTGCTTTTCGTACTCTAACCCATCTTCCAACGGTATCGTATCATGTTGTATCACGTGCGAAGGATCTCGAACATATTTCCTAAGCATGAATACATGAAACACTGGATTAACTCTTTCAAATTCTAGTAGGAATGCCAACCGTTAAGCAACAGTACCTTCACGTCCCAATATTTCAAACGGGCCAATATATCAGGAACTGAGCTTGCTTATCTTGCTAAATATTTATCCTTAAGTATAATTCTTTTATTCGCCATTACATTCCTTTCAGTAGTTCTAGTCCATTTGCTTTAAAATATATTATCCTTATTATTCTTTAAAACTTTTTGACCACCCTTGACAAATTATATCTCATCTTTCTTACCTAATTCGCCAATATTCACCTTATAATACTCTCACAATTTATTCTTCATTTATTGCATTATTATAGCATAGAGAATTTAGCATAGTTAGG
Source organism: Theobroma grandiflorum (assembly GCA_036013995.1). NCBI lineage: Eukaryota > Viridiplantae > Streptophyta > Magnoliopsida > Malvales > Malvaceae > Theobroma > Theobroma grandiflorum. Next base: position 40,228,981 of record CP142127.1, read on the forward strand.
AAATAACACTTCATTCATTCGTGCATCTCAATCATATCATTCCATCTTGACTATTATTCCAGAATTCTCTTTATATCGATTTAGTTCAAAATTTTTTTGTGGCATATCTTGCTTTTATGCCATTTATGCAATTTCTCAAACATATTGTGTTCAAAACTCAAATTACTAGAAATAAATCTTCACTTCGACTGCTTACATGCGCAACTCCATATACATATATATATATATATATATTTGTTTAGACATCAACATTCATCACCGTGTGTTAGGACTCGTGTCAACTATATTCGAATCGAGTTTTCTTTTTACTTTTCTCATTTTTTTTGACATTTCAAATTTATCCTTCTATTCCACCTCCATAGATCATAGTTAGTTTGCGAATATTAAAATATAATCAATCTCCAATTCACTCCTCGAACATTTAAGTTATCATTCAACTTACATTCTACCATACTTTATCTCTCACGCAGTCTATATGAACTCACTTTATGCCAATTCACCACTTTACGTACTTACAAACTTAAGCTTTTCTCTTATCATTTTTAACCATATACATAAGTTTCATTATACTACGCATCCTAGAATCACAATGTCATTAACCACATTTCAATCGTTAAATATCCTTTTCATCCAATCACAATCTGATATCCCTATATGCTTTACGATCTTATTGATCCTTTAGAGGTCTTCTTTAATTCATCATTACATCTTAAGCAATATCACTATTCCTAAAAGTCACATTTTTTTCTTAATTATCTTTTATACTTCCACATATAAGTCATTGTTCATTTTAATATTACTTAGTCACTTAAGATTTAGATTCATCGAGGTCATATACACTCAATGTATTTTTTGAATACCAATTCCATATTAGGGAATTTTCATTAACGAGCTTCATTATCGAGATTACCTTCAATCGTCTTATATTATTCCTTTACACCAATATTCTTTTATTTTCCTTTTTGCATCTACATAATCAATGCTAGTAATTGCAAAACTTAAAATAGGCTTCCACTTAAATACCTCTTAAAATCATTGCTAATATCCATTTTCAAACTCACATCGAGTGAGCTCACAGCTTATGCTTTAACTATTAAACTCCTTAACAATTCCAAGTTCCACATTTCTTTATCATGTATATAAAATATTTTAAAGTACTATTAACCATTATTCTTGACACTTGTAGTTCGGTATATTCGTTTCAAAACTCTTATACATTGCCGAATACTTAGTTATTGATTTGCTCATTAATCCTTCAAACATGTTCCGTTCAAAAGCATGCACTTATTTTCTAATATCTTTTAATGTATTGTCATCTATTCGTACCTCAATTTGTATTCTTAAGTTTCTCATACGCCCTGTATCTAACCTTTTTTTATTACTACTATTTTTTCTTTTGACTACATCAAAATAAGATTGGAACTCCTCTTATCGATACCATAAGTTAGTTCGTTTGTCACACTAACCTTATAATCCTTCATTCCCAATTCTCTCACTTGATATTGGCAACTTTTTATTTCTTATAGTTTCATCTTTAATTAACTTAATATTCCTCTTGATTCTTCACATCCTAACTTATCCCCATAACTTTCCAACTTCCCTTTTTCTGACATGCCATGATACCTAAGTCCATGAAGAAACCTTTCGGTTCACGTAATATTCTCCAATTCTAGGTCATGTCTCATTACCAATCTTTACTAGTATATGAGTACTTGAATTCTCAAATCATCATCTTGTTTCTAAGTAGATCTCTACAATTTTGTGGCATATTTCTATTCCCTCGTCAAGGGTAGTATCATTTAATCAAACCATATCACCCTCGTTTTCTAAGTATTTGTAACATAATTCAACCTTTGCTTACCTTTATCAGACACTTTACTTGGTAATTACTCAAAATAAATTGAAATTGGTAGGGGTAACTCGTTTCACAATTTATGCCTTGCATTTATAAATATATCGAGACCACAACCTCATCGGGTTTACACAATGGTGAGATAATCGTTGCCTTAAACCAGTATTTCCAAGCATCCTTATAATTGCAACACATCTTTATACTTATGTGACTTATCAGTCACGAGCCCGAACTTGACTATATAGCTATTTGCTCTTTAAGCTTTAATGTTTTCACATTGTTAGAACTCTTTCTAATTATCTCACAAAGGGGTTCACGAAGTGGATACAATCCCATAACTTATAGTTCAATGCCTAAAGTAGTGAACACTATCCCATCATTAAAGTTCTACCCTTATTTACCAATCATAACTCCCTTGCACATTTATCAATACATGGCTTAGTTACTCACGAGCCTCTCATGGTCATCCCATTTCGACCCTTTACAACAATTTAACTAATAAATTCTCTTATGTTTTTCAATGTACTTCCCAAAACACTTAAACACATCCTTTAATGGAATTCAATTGAGGACTTAAACAATCAAAAGCTTACCTTCGAAGCCACTCATAACTTTAACAATTCAACGCATGCTCAATAACATTTTAGCTCCTTAACCCCATTGGACATTATTTTAAAATCTGCCAACGTGTTCGTGTTCTCAATTTGGACCCTACCAACTAACTTAGTGTATTTACATTAATTATCCTTACGCTTCTTATGCTCGTCATAACAACATCCATTTCTCTCCCATTGTACATCTTATCGACCTTATTAGTGTACATGTGGCTTTTAGCCTGTGATAATGCCTTTCACATATATGCTAAGGCATTTTCAATCTCTTGCCAAACTTATAATCATGTAAACACTAGTTAAACTAAATCCCTTCGTGGGTATCTTCTTTCACATGAAGCATGTGAATCATAAAATATACAACTTCAAGTATATGCCTATATATTGATAGCCTTCGTATATTTCATGATCATGAGAACCATAATTCATAAAACTAGCTTTCTATCTCACGTACGCTATCAAAACATTAATTTTGACATGTTTACTTCAACCTTTTACAGTATACCAAGATTATCCTTTGGGCATATTTACTTATTAACCCTTTAACATCACGACCACATATCAATTATAACAATCACTGATTTTTTTTTTACCCTTAAGGTAATTTATGTACTTATAATTATAAACCATAATAGTCTGAATCAAACCTTGGGATTTCACCGTCACTTAATTAAAATCCAAACCAGCTCCCTCTAAGCTGTTGTACACATATTCAATACATATCCACATATAAACTATTTCAGAAGTTCGACACCATTCATATATGGGCAAGGTAAGTTAATTAACACAGTGCACTTACTTCCATGCACGCAAGTACCAGTTTACACCTCCCTTAATACTTAAATTTATAAACCTCGAGTGAATCTCAACAATCACTATTTATTTCAATCAAAATATACCTTTTATTAACATTATCGTATGTTCTCCTTTATATTAACCTCAAATACCATCCATAGTCATCAATTTCTTCCCATTGACAATCATGGCTCAAATTTTAACTCCACCAATTGAATAAGTTATTTACGGACCTATTAGTCCAACTTCACTTTCTTTCACCTTCAGTCGAAGGGATATATCATTGCATTAACTTTTTATCAGGAGCATTTGCTTAAAATCTTTCCAACAGTAGCTTGTGTCTCGGGTGGCATCTCTAACTCAGACATTGGCAATCAATTCTCGTTATTTAATCATCACTTATGATTACACAAGGTGGTTTTTCTAAGAGAAAAAAGTCTATGCAGCCTCTTACCTATAATTAGTGCTACAGTCACTAACTATAAGCAAGACTCTATGTCGACCCCACTACTCCGTTATTTGACACAAGAATATCCTAGGACTCGACTAAACCTAGGGCTTTGATACCAAGTCTGTAACGACCGCTCCTCGACAGTTACCGGCATCGAGACTTTCGAAGAATCTCGCTGAGCCCTGAACAAGCCTCATTTAAGATTTTTGCTAAAGCTAATCCTTATCTTCAAAAAGGAAAATAAGAGAGTGTGAGTCTTTGTCACGACCCGAAACTCCCCATATGGTCCATGACAACCGTCGCGAAGTCTCAATAGGTATTCACACTCCGAATACTGATCGAAACCCCGCAAGGCTTTCGTATCAGTTTTCACGCTTCCCCAGTGAGCGACGATTACAAAATGTCACATTTTAAATACCACAAGTCATTTACAATTTAAAAATACTAAAATAGTTTCATCTGGCTCACAGGGGCATTTTCATCGTTTTTCATCGAAAATTTCAAAATTTGCTAAAAATGTAGTAAATACGTATAAAACACATTTATCATGATAAAAATAAATTTAAGTATTTAAAATATATATTTGGAAATAAAATTTAATTATTTGAATATAATAAAATATTTAATAAAATAATATAATTTCTCATAAAATAAATTTTATAAAACTATTAATAAACAATTTTTGCAGCGTAAAAATTAATTATGTTTTTACATACTTTAATACAAAAGACTATAATATTAAAATTAAATTACAGTGATACGTGGGTTTCAAAACTAACCAGAATGTCTCAGGAACTGTGAACCTACAGTTCTCGTCAATTCAAGTCCATTGTGTTCCTTGATCGAATCAGTAAACTATGAATGCTCTGAGCCTGTAAGGTGTGGAAAAAAAAAGGTGAGATTATAAAATCCCAGTGAGTAAACAGACACCATCTAAAGTATCCAAAGCCGAGTAAAAAGGAGACAAATAAAATATTCAAATCCAATATATTTTTCACAACATCAATACTCAATTTTATTCCAATAATTCACTTGGCTTATGCACAATCTTTAAAACTTGGCTCATGTGAAAACATGTACTCGAGGATACCTTGTACAAGGGCATCCACTCGAGTCCGCCAAGGCTGTAAATTTTCATATTTATCAAAATTTAGTTGTTCCTTGGCATTGGCTGAGTTCACTATCACGACGTGGTTAGACGTGAAGCAAACTCAAATCCTACCTCAGGAGATACTTTACGCGCCTCTCTACCGAGGTACGCACAATAAATTTTTGGGTTTCCGTGCCCCTCCTAAAGGTTGGTCCATGGAACCCGCCACTGCAGCAACCACAATTATCCCACCAATTAAATAAAATTATCATAGCATAACATGGCCCACAATTCTTATTTTGCCAATTAAGGCAAATCAAAGCAGTTTACGTATTTATCAATTCATAAAAATAGCCAGTCATGCCCACAATTTATCATAAGCCATACAATTCAAACAATAATTTGCAATACAATTAAACAGTCTCCCATTACTCTATTTTTGAAATCACTATTTAATTTTTCAGAAAATTTATAAAATCATTTTACAAAATCACATTTTCCTATAAAACACAATAATTTTCCAATTAAACCATTTTTCCATAAAATCACACAATTGAATAAAAATTAATCTAGATAATTAAGACGATAATAAGTTTACTCACTATTCTAGGAGTAGAAATACTCCTATCCTTCATCCTCGGGTGAAGTCTCTTACCCGAACCAATTTACTCACCACCTATCCATAATCTATGACACAAAATTCAATAAATTGTGTCAATTCATCATAAATTATTTTAGGCTCTAATTGCATGGAATGTCTTACAAACTGTCCGAATATCCGTCTAAATACGATATTCAGTCTAATCGCTTACGCACGTCTAAATTGCTAAAATCCTCATTTTAACTCCGATTTGATCCGTTTCAGTTTCTAATTATTCAATTATATTCCAATTACCCAATGGTAGTAACTACGGGTCAATTTACCAGTCTGAGAATGCAAAATTATAATTTTACCCTTAGTGGGTAAAAATTCTAAATTTTATTCTAAAAATTCTTAATTAATTCCTACTTTTACTATTCATCAAATTTACCAAAATTGCCATTCAGCCATATCCATCGCTGCATTTCCAGCCATCAAAAGGCTCCAAAAATTCGGTTTAATTGGGTTTCTAACATGTAAAAATGTGTTTTCTTGAAATCTATCACTATTACCTAACTAATAACATCCATTTAACCTAAAAATCACTATATTCAAGCATCAAATCCATCCAAAAATATTCAGCCAGCAAGGTGCAGCAATACCCATATTTTATTTGTGCATGAAAATGGAAAAATAAGGCTTGGGTAGTGAAAATCACAAGGAAAATTAATGAAATTTACCTTTTTCTAGCTTGATTCTTGGATTTTCCTTGTTTTCCCCTTAAATTTTCAGCTAGGGTTCTTGGTTTCAGCTTCCCTCTCCTTGCCTAGTTCTAGCCATTCCTCACAAGCTGGTTTAATGAATTTTTTTGTCCATTTTAAAGGAAAATTAAAATAATATTATTTTATTCATTTTTTTAATATTTAATTAATTCCTTAACTTCTAGCCATTCATTTATTCTCAAATTTCACCATCAGCTTCCACACTTATCCATTCAGCTTTCCTGAAGTTTCTGGACCATTCCAAAAATTTTGTGGTGTAATTTTGTAAAATTACGCTTTTACTCCCGAAAAAGTACAAAATTACATTTTTACCCCAAAAATTGAAAAATTGCCAAAAGGCATATTTTTCACTCCTCAAACTCATACCACACTCCAATGTATCAAATTTGATCTAAATTCTCTCGAAAAATTAAATTTGATCCCCTGGTGGTAAAATTACCATTTTGTCCCTATACCCCAAAATGTACTAGAATTGCATTTCTTTTCCACTTTTCAACCTCAAATTATATTTTAGCTAGTCTAAATAATTAATCTAAATCAAATGGGGTCAAAATCTTCTTTAAAAATTCTCGTTTTGACCTTTAATGGTAAAATTACTATTTACCCTTGTGTCCTAAAAATATCGAGAATTACACTTTTTCACTACTAAACTTCATTTTAAGCTCCAATAATCATATTGTATTTCATATAATTATTCTTGGTCATTTGAAATCAAAATCTTTATTAAAAATCCCCATTTTGTCCTGAAATTGAAAAATGACCGTTTTATCTTTAATCAGTCAATTTTCCCGATTGACTCCAAATCGGACCTCGAACTCCAAATCATTGTTTTGAGTAATCCCTGAACTGTGAAATTTTCAAATTCACTATTAAAATCCGTATTTGAGCTTATTCGAGGTTTAAATCATCTTAGTCATATTTCTAGTTATAATACTGTTTTTTAAATATTTTCCCAGCTATTCAAATATACTATCACTCTATCAGTTACATGTATAACATGACAGATATTTTAAGGCCGGGTTTGACAGTCTCATAGACTCAGTGATAATCATCGACCTAGTGAGCAGGTGAGAAGGGGAAATAACATAAGGGGGGATTAATTATAAATCTGAGAGTACGCGTAGAAAAATATTCCATTAAACGAAAAGCTATTTTATGCCTTGCAAGTCTTAAAAATGATGAATTTCAAGTAAATGTATATGTAGATTTCACTTATCAATCATTAATAAAAATTTACGTATCAATGACATGCAATGTATACTAAAATAATCGACGAGCGAGCATCGTCCTCGGGTAGATTTAGTACAACACTTAGACTTATTCTCAGATATCATCACCTACTCGTGGGAATTGCCCATGTCACCATATATAAATTGGGGATTCTGGTCCCCTTTTACCTACTCGTGGGAATTGCCCACGTCACCGTATATAAATCGAGGCTTCAGGTCCCCTTTTTTTCTAAAATCGAATATCAATAAACAGTAGTTTATACTTTGTTCACAAAGACCACACTTAACCAGGTGTGGTGACAGGGTCTACCCCCAAGTTTCTCAATCACGTGCAAGTAACAGTCATTGCAAATTTAAAGCATTTGCAAGGCATGATAAATTAAAACATTTCGCTCATAAATTGCACGTTATACATAAATAATTTAAAACATGGCATGTTTGCCAAATTAGCGTATTAAGAGAAATAAGCAATTTATTATCACATCTTGAGAAGCAGTATAATGGCCATTGGCCTAGACAGTACACAAATTGCAAGGCATGATTTTGAAGTAAAATCAGTCAAAGATTTGTTTCCCCATACTTAAAAACATATAGATACGTAGTAGGTATAACATCAAGAAAACGAATTTTTAAAAATTCTGTCACATCCACAAACAACCTAAATTTTCTACTAGCTCATGCTATCTACAATTTCATCAACTGTCAAACACAACGTATATAATATATTATAGGAATATAAATTTTAAAATTTAGCACCCACTCACCTCACAATAGTGGGACGCTACATCGCCATTTCTATTTGTCGGTCGCTCGTCACTTGTTCCGGGACACCTCTATAGTATACTATCTTTACTAGGACTTCTAATTTGGGCTGAGTGGCCCGAGTCTCCACCTTCCTTTTCTCTTTTGGACTTTTCTTTTCTTGTTGCTATTGGCCATTCTCATGGGCCCTTCCCATTTCTTCTTATTGGGCTATGCCCATTTTTTCTTTTTTTTTCTTTCTTCTCTTTCTTCATTCCAATGCCGCTACCGCTGTTTCTTTTTCTCTCTCTTTCTTATTTTCATTTTCTTTCTCTTTTCCTCTTTTTTTTTCCTTTTCCTTCCCAGTGTCGAGTCTCTCATTCTCTCATTTTCTTCTTTCCTCTTTTCTTCCTTTTTCTTCTTCCTTTCGCTTTCTCGATGCTGCTTCTGTCCTTCTTTCCCTTTCTTCTTTCTTCTTTTCTTCTTTTTTCTTCTTCCATTCTCCTTCCCAATGTTGCATTTGTCCTCTCATTTCTTCTCTTTGTTCTTCTTCTTTTTTCTTTCTTCTTTCTCTTTCTTTTTGTTCTCTCTTTTCTACCAGATTCGCTGCTTTTTCCCTCTCATTTTTTCCTTTCTTTTCTTTTTTTTCTTTCTCTCTTTCTTCATTTCTTTCTTCCTCATTCTTCCTTCTTCTTTTTTCTTTTATCTTTTTCCTTCTTGTTTTGACCGAGCCCTTTTTCTTTCTTCTCTTTCTTCCTTGTCTTTTCTCTCTCTTTCTCTCTTCTTCAAAGGGATGTTACAACATCAATGAATCTTCCACTAGTTCTAGGTTGCAATAGCTAATAACAATCTTAAAAAGTCTAAAGTCTTGCCACCGGTGCAAAAGTCTTAGAGAAATTCACTCCAAATAGATAGGCATGCCTCTTGACAACCAACCTTGCTTTCAATTTATTGATAGAACCATCAACATTAAACTTGGCTTTTGATAAATTTATCTCGTTAAAAGTAAATTAGAAATTTTGAGAGAGAAAGAGGGAGTTTGAGAAAGAAAAGTGAAAATAAAGAATAACTCAATCGTTCATTTATTTTCATTTAAAATCTGCGTTTTTAAAGGTAAAAATTGGTTAACATACAATTATAAAGAGAAAATCATTAGATAAATGGGTTAATGAATCACGTGACCAACTTACATGTGATTGTCTTCCTCTTTGCAACAAGGGACCACCTAGTGCAAAAAATAATGAAAACATCTCCATGCACAAATAGAACTATTTTCTAACACACCTCATTGAGTTCGTTCTTGCATAAACCCAGTTTTGATATGAAAGTGAGAAATTTATCTTTGCCTAATCCCTTGGTGAAGATATCTTCAACTTGTTCATCTATGTTGTAATATTTCACACTGATTTCTTCATTCTTTACAACATCTCTTATTACATAATATCTTACTTTGATATGCTTTGTATGACCATGTTGTACTAGGTTCTTAGTAATGGCTATTATGGATGGGTTGTCGAGCCAAATTGTTGTTCCATTGACTTGTTTAAAGCTCAAGTCATTTAGAATTTTTCTTAGCCAAAGTGCATGGTTAGCAATCAAGGTAGCAACCACATATTCGACTTCAATAGAGGATTGAGCCATTATTTCCCGTTTCTTTGAATTCCACACAAATACAACACTTTTAAGTGAAAACAAAAGCCTATGATGCTTTTGGCATCATCTAGATTATTGACCTAATCTATCACAAAATCTCATAAGTTTTCCACTTTCATGATGGATATATTTGAGTCCATATGTTACAGATCCTTTAATATATTGTAAGATTTGTTTTGCTGCTATCATATGAGTTTTCAAAAGGTTTTTGCATGTATCTTGACAAATCACTTGTTGCATGCATTATGTTAGGTCTAGATGTTGTTAAATACAATAGACAACCCACTAAACTTCTATATTGAGACAAGTTTGCAATTGAAACATCATCTCCTTTATATTATTTATTTCCAAAAGCTATATGGGTATCAATTACTTTACAAGACTCCATCTGAAACCTTTTGGGAAGTTCTTTTCTTGAATATGGACTCAAATTAATCCTTTCTTGATGCGTTAAAGGTTTAAGATTTTATTTATTTGGATAAGATTAATTTGTATTAATTTTAGTCCTTAGTGAAATTTTAATCAATTCTTTGTGGGATTGATACTCTACTTATCAATATATTATCTGTTCAATACAAATACTTATATGGGTAGAAAATTATAAACAACACCATACCTGCATGTAATAACTCTAATGCACTTGGCATGTAACAAATCTATTGAACATGGCACCATGCCTGCATATAACAACTCTAACGCATTTGGCGTGTAACAAATTTATTGAATATGACATGGTTTAAACATGGCATGTAACTTAATCTCTATCTTTGTATTTCACTAGGACATAAACTTTTGGAGTTACACACCTTAAGCATGGTTTGTAACAATTTTTTTTCAACATGGCGTGTAATAGGGTTTTTTGAACATAACGTGTAACAATTATTTTTTTTAACTATGGTGTGTAATTTGGTCTCTATCTTTATATTTCACTAGGACATAAACTCTTGGAATTGAACACTTTAAAAATGGCATGTAATAACTTTCTTTCAACATGACCTGTAGCTTGGTCTTTATCTTTTTAATTTACTAGGACATAAACTCTTAGAGTTAAACACTTTAAACATGGCAACAACTTTTTTTTTCAACATGACGTATAATAATATTATTTTTGAATATGTCATGTAATAACAATATATTTTAAATATAGTGTGTAACTTGGTCTTTATTGTATTTCACTAGAACATAAATTCTTGAGTTAAACACCTTAAACATAGTATGTAACAACTTTTTTTTAACATGGCGTGTAACAGCTTTTTTTTCAACATGTGTGCTTGCGTATGAGGAGGTCTCATTAAGGATAATTTTGTCTAAAAATCTTTTCTCTTGGCTAAAAACAATTAAAATTAAAAAAAATATTACTTTCGAAAACACTTTATTTTTTAAAGCTAAAAAAATCATCTTGCTCATGAATCACTTTTTTTTTGGAATAATGTCCTTGTTCGTTTGTCAAGTTGGCATGTCTTGTAAACTTTTTCTAATTTTATGGCTTTTGGCAACCCATCAATCACGTTTGAAGAGGCCATGTGACTTAGTGAGTCATGGTTCACATGGCCCAATCTTTTATGCCACAGTTCAACGTCAAATAAAATGCATTTGTATGGTTGCTATCGTATTTTCATCTAGTTCACAGGAAAGCATTTATTTTGCATTCTCATCACGAACAATTCATTTCCATGTTCATCAGATGTCTTGCAACATCTATCTTTAAACATTAAAATATAATTGCTTTCCACCAATTTGGCCCATGCTAAGAAGGTTTGGGCTTACATCTAGTGCATACATGACCTCTATAATTGACTTACTATTAGTCATAGTTTGCACTCCGATTGTTCCAATACCTTTGATTTTTAAGCAATCACCATTTCCTATTTCAATCTCTGACTTATAACTCTTATCAAGGTTGATAACTTTTTCTTCTCTACCTGTTATATGATAGTAGCAGGTATTATCAATGAGCTAGGTATTTGCTCTATTTAATTTTTCAAGTTTCCTCACCTTGAACAAGAATCCATTTTCTTCTTCATGTTGTTACACCACCGCTGCTTTCTCTTCATTATGTGTGCCTTTTTCCTTGCAAAGTTTTTCAATGTGACCTATTTAGTTGCATGATCTACACGTAACATTAGGTTTAAACCAATAGAATTTTTCTGAATGATTTTTCTTCTTGTCGTAAGGACAGTAAGGAAACTTTGCTTTGCCTTTTCCTTGTTTTCCATAAATGCCTTTCTTTTCTTTATTTTTTGTGTCATAATCATTGTTCTTGAAATGATTGTTATTGCTGTCTTTCTCTTTTGCTATAGTAACCAGTGCTCTTTCAATGGAATTTTCTTGTCTCAATGCTCTTCGTTGCTCTTGGACTTGAAGAGTATTAATCAACTTAGCTACTGAAGTTGTGAGATATCTTTGGAGTTCCCCAGAGAAGAAATTTTGGCTTCAAATTTCTCTGGCAAGCTCACAAGAATTTTATGAACTATCCTTTTTTCAATCAAGTTTTCTTTAAACAATCTTAATTGGTTCAGAAGTTTCATAATTTTATCTATATAATCTTTGCAACTTTTATCCTTATTCATTTTTAATACTTTAAATGGTTTAAACAGATTAAGAATTTAAATATGCCTAGTTTTGTTTTCCATGAAAATTTTCCTTCAATTGGTCCTAAGCCTCTTTGGTTATCTCACAAGCCATTATCCTGGTGAAAATTGAGTCACACACAACAAAGTGAATGCATGATTGTGTTTTTATTAGAAACTTCTTCACCATGCTATTTTCATTGGCCTATGGTGGGGTTTGGTTGTCTTAATTTTGAGAATGCACCTTCTATTTCCACACTATCCTAAAGATCGAAAGCCTTAAAATAGGTTCTCATTTTGGTAGCCCAATTGAATAAATTTCACTTGAGACTTTTGGAGGGGCAGCAACATTAAAATTTAAGGATGACATGAAGAGCTTTTGGTTGGTAATACTATTTGGAAGGCTAAATAGTTATTTGATATTTTTTGGTTCTAAGATAATGGTCTTTTAAGATCATTAAAGGGCTTTGATGCCATAATAAATTTTGCCTTTTTATAAATTTATCACATTAAAAATAAACTAGAAATTTTGATGGAGAGAGAGAGAAAGTTTGAGAAAGAAAAGTGAAGATTAAGAATAACACACTCATTCATTTATTTTCATCAGAAATATGTGTTTTTAAAGGCAACAATTTGCTACCATACAATTACAAAGAGAAAACCGCTGGATAAAAACTAAGAATTTAAACCAATAGGAAAGTGAAATGCGGGTTGCATAATTGCTACTATGATAGATCTAAAGTATCATTTTTGACCCAAACACAAATGATGAACATGGTTTTTTAAAGAGTTATATTTTCTTGTAACACTAAAAATGGTGTAACAAAGGTTAATGAATCATGTGACCCACTTACATGTAATTGTCATCCTTCTAGCAACAAGTGACCACTTGGTGCAAATAATAAATATCTCCATACACAAACAGAACTCATTTTCTAATAGTTTTGAGCACTCATTTCACACCACTCACAATTCTATGACTTGGCTCGTTAACAAGCTTCCAAGTCTGATTTTTCCAATCATATTTATCTCATCTTGCATGGCTTGCTTCCAAGCAAAGGACTTTGTAGGTTCCTCAAAGGTGGCATCCTTTAAAACAACAATGTTGCACCTTTCACAAACATCTACAAGTTATTTGGTGCCTCTCATTGGTTCTTCATCAGAAAATTCATCTGCCATTGTTTCTTGTACCCTGTCTCAATTGTTTTATGCTACACTTTTTTAACTTTAGACTTGTCCTATTTCAGTTTGTCCCTTCATCAAACTCGACATCCTTGCTCATTGTTAGTGAGAGAGTTATAAATCCTATTATTAAATTGTAATAAAAGGTAATTTTATCTTTTAATAAAACTATCATATTTTTTGAAAAATAATTTTATTAGCATTAAGTCATCATGCTAATCAAAGTCTTTACGTTATTTACTAAAGACTTCTACTGGCATAATATAATCGACTTGTGCAGAAAGGAGAATAAGAACAATTTCAAACGGATTACCATATGGTTACATAGAGAAAACCGTTGGATAAAAACTAACAGTTTAAACCAATAGGAAAATGAAATGTAAGCCCCATAATTGTTACTATGGCAGATATAAAGAATCCCTTTTGACCTAAACATAAATAATGAACATGGTCTTTCAAAAAGTTATATTTTCTTATAACACGAAAAATGGTTCAGCATGGGTTAATGAATCACGTGACCTACTTACATGTGATTGTTTTCCTCCCTGCAATAAGGGACCACTTGGTGTAAATAATAATGAAAATCATCTCCATACATAGACAAAACTCGTTTTCTAATAGTTTTGAGCACTTATTTCACATTGTTGGTCTCGTTAGAGTACTAGAGGGGGTGAATATCACTAAAAATTTTAAAGTTAGCCTTTTTTGGGCTTGTAGAGCTCCTAATCAACTAGAATAAAAAAGGTTCAAAACTTGTTATAGCTAAATGACACCAAGTAAGGAAAGATAGAGAAAATTCTTTTTATCATCAATCAAAAAGGAAAATCCTATTTAAGCCTAGTTTCTATCAAAGTCCAAAAGAGGTGAGGACTCATCAATACCAAAATGCACTTTCAAGAGTTGAGGAGAGGAGTTGAAGGAGGAGTTAGAGGATGTTGAAGATGTGGAATCTGAAGTTGATGAGATGACTTGAGGTGGTTTTGGTTTAGAGGGCTGTTTAACATTAGTCAAGGCTAGTCTTACTGATTTTCTTCTTCTGAAGGTAGTTGTCTTGGTAGTCATTGTCTTTCTACATTTCCTAGAGGGTTTTTTAAAAACTAATATAGTAAATGTTGTCTTACCCTTGTCTTGAACTTGTTGTGTTGTAGTCTTCTTTGTATTCTTTTATGCTGGTTGGGCTTTTTGTTCTATCTTTTTCTTGCTTTTTGCTGGTCAACTTCAACTTCTTTGAGTAATTTAGCAATAAATTTTGACACCTCTATCTCATTCCAGCTTTTGTTGCATTACTTTGGATTGGGCTCACATTTTCTGATTTTATTTGATTACCACTGTTTGACTTTCTTTCAAATACGTCAACTTCTTTTTTAACATATAGACTCCTATGTGCCTCCATTTTATCTGGACTATCACCCTCATCTATATCACTATGATGCTTTTTCAACCTATACTAAATCTCTGCTAAGAAAACCTCATGTTATCCTTCATTCATCATACTTTCTTTTCTGGCACCATCACTCTGCTTTAATTCAAAAACCTTTGCCAATTCCACTTTTCCCTTCGAGAAAATTACGAGAGATAATTTTTTTATAAGTTTAAATTAAAAATATTATTTATTATAATTTTAATTATTTTTAGTTAATTTTAGACATGACTTGACAACAATGCCCTTTAAATAATTTCAAATAAATTAAAATAGTTTCGATTTTCTCTATCTCGCCATCCAGATAAAAATTTCAAAATTAAATCTTGATTTCTCTCTCTTGCCAAATACTCTATCTCACCATCAGTTCTTTCTCACATTCCCAAAAAGTAGAGATGACATTATGATATGTGTTTTAGGTTCTTGAATTTATTGGTTTATATTCATAAAACTCCAAAGTTGAAGGATTGAAATTGATTAGACATATACGTAAATTAGAACATTGTATGACTTGGGCAATTTAAACTTGACTACGAGCAAACAAGTCAATTAGTTATTAAGTATTGCATTACTGGTTTTTAGACATTATGTCACTCGTTTTTAAGGATTGTGAGATTGGTTTTTAGGTATTGCATTACTTAATTGTTGCGTCTCTAGTTTTTAGGTATTGCATGACTAGTTTTTAGACATTGCGTGACTAATTTTAGGTAATGCCTAAGTCACACAATGCTGAAAAAATAGTCACGTAATGCCTTACTAACTAGTCATGCAATGCCATATCAACCAATTATACAATACTTAAAAATCAGTCAAGCAATGCCTAAAAACTAGTTATGCAATACTTAAATACTAGTCACATAATGCCCAAAAATCGGTTAGCAATGCTTAAAAACCACTAAAACTACAGAATTCCATTTAATAAACTCAATAAGTTCAAACAACACGCCATATTCCATTTAACAATATAATCCACGAATTTGCCTATTTGGGAAAAAATGCTCAAAATGCTTAAAGGTTTTTCTTCATACATCAAAAATCACTCCAAAATACTTAAAATGCTTAAAACGATCGAAAGTTTTTCTTCATGTATCAAAAACTACTCCGAGACACTCAAAATGTTTAAAAGTTTTTCTTTCTAACAAGGAATACTTTAGAGAGATGAATGATCTTGTGGGAAAAAGGCAAAGGATGTGAGTTGGTTTAAGACGCGAATCTAAATATATTGATCAATTTTATTAAAGATAATTTAATTTAAAATTAATTTTTTTAATTAAAAATAATTAAAACTATAAAAAAATTATTTTTAAAACATCTTATTTATGAAGTATTTTTAAAATGAACCCTTTCCCTTTTGACTTTTACTTTTTTCGATCGTTTCACTTCTTTCTTTTCTCTCACCTAATGACAATTTTTTGCATTCTCTCTCATCGTCACAAACACTTTCCATTACCTCATGGATGACCTCGTTCTTTTTCATGTAGCACTCTAGGCTACAATTTCCTTTCGTTCCCATGATGTTGACCAGAATAATATGCTTTTCCCCTTTTGCTTCAAGGTACACTTTGTTTGGAATCATCGTCCTACTACTCACCATCATAAGCACAAAAGCTTGCTCCAGCGTTTCCGTCGACACCAATAAATCTTCCCCAAAAATCACTAATGGCCTTAAAAGTGTTGGCATGCCATGCCTTAATTGGTATTTCACAAAGCCTAACCAAGACATTGAATTTTCTAGTTTGATTAGCGTATGCCACCGGAGAAATAGAAGTGAACCATATCTCCGACAGCTCCATCTATGATTCTTGGATTGTTTCCATTATTCCCATCTCTTCAAAAGTCACATGGACCATCATTCCTTCGAGAATTCTCACGTTGACCTCTATTCCGTCATTGGCCAAATCGAATTGGATAACGCTACATTACACTCTTTTTTTAAGCTTACCGACTACACTATGATTAATCCAATCCATATCATCATCCGGTATTGTTGTGTTGACGAAGACAATCTTATGACCCTGTTTTTGAGCAACGCCTCTGTTTTCCCCTTCATCCTCTGTTTTCATACTTGTATCGTCTTTCACTGCCACCATTTGTTGTTTCTTTGCTTTCTCCCTAAATTTTCCAACAGGGTTCTTTGCCTCTTGTTAATTTCCGCTCCTATCCTTTTGTCCCCTATCACAACCTCTTTGCAAGATCAACCTCTTATCCCCTGATCGCCTTGTTAGTGCTTTGAAACTTCCATAGTCGTCAACCATGGCACTTCGTTTCCTTTCCTTACTGGTTCTGCCCTTCTCACGGTGACTCACTTTCCATCTTTCTGTTGGTGGCTACCCCATCTAAATTGCCTTTTCCATTTCATGCCTTTCTCTATATCTAATAAACGCAAATTTTATTGTTTTTCCTTCGTCCTGCAGACTCTTTTTCGGTATGAACACATCAACAACTCTGCCATTATAGCTAAAAGTATTTTTGTGAAAATATTATTAAATTATAATTAAGAGTAATTTCATCTTTTAGTATAAATATTATCAAATTATAGCTGGTATAAATTTTACCAAATTATAATAAATTGTATGTTTGTCTTTTGATAAAAATATTATTAAATTATAATAAAAGATGTTTTTTTTATTTTGTGAAAATATTATGAAATTGTAGTCAAGGATAATTTCATCTTTTTCATAAATATATTCTTAAATTATAATAAAGAATAATTTTATCCTTTGACATAAATTTTACTAAATTATAATAAAAAGTATTTTTACTTTAAAAAATGATATTTTTATCATTTTATTATTCTTAATTATTTTAAAGTTATTTTTACAAATTAAATATTAAAATAATAATTTTATTATATAAACCAAATTATATAACAATTATTCTATCCTATTCCTATTTTATTCTATTTTTGTAAAATAACTATTTCATTCTCTTTTTATTATATTTCATAAACCAAACCTACTGAAAGTGTTATAGACTCTTTCCACATCAAAAGGAAGCTTTACCAATTAGTAAGAGTAAACTATATTAAACAACTAGAAAATGATCTCATTTAAGAAAAAAGTTAAATTTTTTGTGTGTTTGCATTACTTTTTTTCATCAACTCTAGGCCCATGTAGATGGAGAAAAAATCATGAGCCAATTACATGCTGCTACACGGATTTGATGATGTCATAACTATGTAATTAATTATAAAATAATTAATTTATTGGTTAGATTATTTTAAAGATATATAATTGAACCAATTCACTTATTGGTAAATAATATTCATATTTTTGACCAATCAAAATTTAGTTATTGGTCATACAATTTATCTCCAAATAAATCAATATAGTTTAGAGATAATATTCATATTTTTGACCAATCAAAATTTAATTCTTGGTCATTTAATTTATCTCTAATACTTATACTAATTTAGAGATAAAAATCAAATTTAATTATTTAATTTATCTCTAATAAATTAAGATAATTTAGAGATAATATCTAACTTCGGCCAATAAAAATTCAAGGACTCAAGGTCTGGCCAATTAAAAGATTTTTGATGAGTCATCATAATTTATCTCTAAATAAATTAAAATAATTTAGAGATAATTCAAAGAGATTACATTCTCATCAAAGTCTCTCACCAAACATTATAAATAGAGGGCTCCTCCAAGCCATTTGATTCATTCAGAGGCATTCAAAGGCATTGGGAGGCATTCGAAGATTGAGAGCATTTCAAAGATCAAGAAGAGTAGAAGATTTCTGAAAAGAAGATCAAGCGGCAATGAAGTTCCTGATCAAAATATCAAGCGAAGTTCGTGACGAAGATCAATGTTCGTGATCAAGATTAAGTCATCAAGACCCTTGAAGAAAATATCAAGTGTTCCTGATCAAGATTAAGTTGTCAAGACCCTTGAAGCAAAGATCAAGGAAGTTCGTGATCAAGACTAAGTCCAAGTTTGCGACTCTTGAGAACAAAGTGAAGAAATTAATCAAAGGAATTTTTAGAGATTATCACTCACATCTTTAAATATTTGTATTTGTCTCATAATTTTCAAGTCAAGAAATTTCGACAAGAAGTTTGTGTGTACAAATTTCTGGCACGCTTGGTGGGACGATCTTTACCTATTATCTTTTTTCTTCAAACAAATCTCCAAATATTTTCAAGTTGAAATGGCTCCTAAAAAGAATCTCGCCAACAAATCTACTACCAAGCCTACTGGAGCGAATCCTGTACTCTTTCCAACTTCATCATCAAGCATAGATGTTCCAACACATCCATATGGTACTCGGAGAAAGACAGTAGCTCTTACTAAATTGTATGAGCAAACTCTCCCTGTCTTTAACCAAAATCCTTTGTATAATGCTACTTCTCCAAGTTTTGAAAAAGTCTCTACTATGCAACTTGTTTCCTCTAAAGGATCAAGTACCAATCAACTCAAGAAACATGATGGCTACTCAAGCAGTAGCTTTGTTTCATCATCCCCTCACCAAAGTTCTTCGTCAAAAGTAGATTTTGGAGTGATGGTTGCCATGACAACTGGAACAGCATCTCTAAAAGAACAAGTTGCACTTATCGCAAAGACTGTGAAATCTCTGACAACAAGCATCAGAGAAAAAGATGAACAAATTGCCTCAATGATGGCAAAAATTAATAGCCTTACTAGAAAGGCATCAATAGATCTTGGCCAAAATCAATGCTAAGATAATAAGGAGAATTCCACTAAAGAAGTGGAAAATAATCTCTAATAAAAATCTAACGAAATGGTCACCACTAACCAATTGAAGGAATTCACCAAAGAGGCCATTAAGGAATAGATGGAAAGTGTCACTCAACCTTCATACACATATGCCAAGCCATACTCTCAAAGGATTGATCGCATGAAGATGCCACCAAACTATCAACCACCAATATTCCAACAGTTTGATGATAAAGGAAATCCTCGTCAACATGTTGCACACTTCGCAGAAACTTGCAACAACACTGCCACTTATTGTGATCTTATGGGGAAGCAATTTGTTCACTCTTTAAAGGGCAATGCCTTTGATTGGTACATAGACTTAGAGCTTGGAATGATTGATAATTGAGAGCAATTAGAACGTGAGTTCCTTAATCGCTTTTATAGCACTCGACGTGTGGTAAGTATGATTGAACTCACAAGTTCGCGCCAATGGAAAGATGAGCTTGTGATTTATTATATCCATAGGTGGAGAAATCTCAGTCTTAATTGCAAAGATCGACTGTTTGAGTCCTCAGCTCTTGACATGTGCATCCAAGGGATGAATTAGGGATTACGTTATATTCTTCAAGGCATTAAGCCTAAAACTTTTGAAGAATTAGCTACTCATGCTCATGACATGGAATTAAGCATGTCAGCGGCTAGAAATCAAGGACCTCAAGTGCAAAAACCACGAAAAGGTAAGTAGGATGTCCGTAAATGGGGCAAAACTGTGGCAGATAAGGGTGAAGGAAAATAAGCTATGATTATAAATACCGAACCCATCAAAGTGACTACCAATTCAAAGAAGATAAAAGAAACAAAGCTTGGTCCCCCACAAGATAAAAAAAAAAAAGGTGTCTTCGAAAGAAAGACAAGAGAAAAAGTATCCTTTCCCTGACTCAAATATTACAAGAATGTTGGAAGAACTTTTGAAAGTTAAACTCATTCAATTGCCAAAGATGAAACGACCAAAAAAAGCTGATCAAGTAAATGACCCCAACTACTGCAAATACCATCGTTTAATTGGTCACCCCATAGAAAAAAGTTTTGTTTTAAAAGACAAAATCATGGGTTTACACTAGGATGGGAAAATTGAGTTTGAAGAAGAAACGGCTATAGCAAATGTAGCATCATCAACCAACATAATTTCTCCACTTAATGTGGAGAGTAAGACAAAATTTGGATCTTTCAACTATATAATGTTGGCTCCGAATATAGAGAAAAAAATTTACTCTTCAAGATAATGAGGGCAAAGCTTATGGTTCTATAAGTGAGGATCCAGACAATAAAGGATGGATCCTAGTTACTCATCAAAGAAGAGGAAAAAAAAGTCTTGCCAAGAACAACCAAGCACCAAGAAAATCCAAAATGGTGAAACAACCATTTAGGAAGATGATGCCAAAGGTAATGCCAAGCAAAATAAGTATGGGCAAGCGTGAAGATTCAATGGTGCAAAAGACTAAACGACCAATCACCTTGAATGATTTCATGCCAATGCAATTCAAAAATCAAAATCCAATTCCCATATCCTGCTTCCAAATTGATGACGATGTTGGGAATGAAGAAAAAATCAAGTTCGATTTTAATTCCTCTTATGGTGCAAAAATTATATTTTCTGATGAAGACTTATTGTTGGGGTCAACCCCTCATAATCGACCTTTTTTTCTTCAGTGATATAGTCGTGAACAGAAAATTAATTGAAAGTAGATGATGGATCTGCTGTCAACTTACTCCCACTAAAAACAATGAAAGAGCTTGGAATTTCTCTCGACGAATTATCGAAGAGTCGCTTAATGATCCAAGGTTTCAATCTTGAAAGGCAAAGAGCTATAGGAAAAGTTAGACTTTAACTTTTCATCGATGGTATGGAATCCAATCCATTGTTTCATGTGATAGATGCTAACACAACATACAACATGTCGTTAGAACGACCTTTGATACGTCAAAATGGTGTAGTATCGTCAACACTTCATCAATGCTTCAAATATTGTAGAAATGGTCAAGTGAAGATAGTCATAGCGGATGCTAAGCCATTTACTACAATAGAGGCACATTTGGCAGA
Organism: Theobroma grandiflorum; assembly: GCA_036013995.1. NCBI lineage: Eukaryota > Viridiplantae > Streptophyta > Magnoliopsida > Malvales > Malvaceae > Theobroma > Theobroma grandiflorum. The sequence goes on from CP142127.1 coordinate 40,250,699, forward strand.
TGCTAAGTTTTATTTGGAAAGTACTTTTGTGGAAGAGGTACAATCTAAAGGTGACCAGGGAAACGATGAAAGAAAATCATCAATGGAAAATGGAAAGAAATCATTTTCCTTTACAAAGGAAATGCTGATTTTATTGAAGGCTTAAAAACTTTGACTTTGCCACTCACTAGTCTAGAAAAGTCAAAATTCACTAAGTCTCCATTGGAGGGATTAATAAGGCCAATAAATGGGCCATTACCTGAACACAATGATCTTCCCTCTCAAAGAGCTGGTTTCGACCCTAATGCTTATAAGCTCCTAATAAGGGCTGGCTACAAGCAAGAAGAAGTTTCTAAGTTAGTACACGAGCTTAGTGAACCAACTAAAGAAGCTCCACAAGATTTTTCCAAGAATCGTAGAGTTTGGCAGAAAAAGAAAAATGTTGCCAAAACTACAAAATCAGCGCTGGAATTTACACCCTTAAAGTTGAAGATTCATAAAGAAGCTTCAAGATATATAACGATTGAAAAAGTCGACGAGGATAAAGAAATCCCAGTGGAGTCATCCAGACTTTCAGTTTTTGATTGCTTAGGCACAGCCACAACTCGAACATCAATTTTTGATCGATTAAGCAAGCCTTCAAATTGAGGTTCAGTGTTTAATTGTATCAAGAAAGATTATACAAAAAAGACTTCAAGAGATTCCATCAATTCAAGGCTAAAAAAAAACCCTCACAAAAGAGGAATAAAAAGAGCCTCATGACATATGAATTAAAGGATTTACATAGCATTATCCCTTCACGAATGAAAAGAAAAAGTGAATGGATTATAACCAATGATGAAACATTAAAGGCTAGAAGGTGCACTATGGTTGTCACTAAACAAATCTTATCTTCAGAATAGGAAGAGCAAGAAGAAATAGAGATCTTCACATGTAATCACGTGTCTATAGTAGAAAGTGATGAAAAATCTGAAGAAGAAGATATCCAAAAGGCTCTTCCATCATTAAAGGATGAAAATCGACCTACAATTGATGAATTAAAAGAAGTTAACAAAGACACTACACAAGATCTTCGTCCAATCTTTGTAAGTGCTAATGTAACTTCTGAAGAAGAAAAGTCTTATCTTGACCTTTTGACAACGTATAAAGACGTCTTTGCATGGACTTACAAAGAAATGCCAAGATTGGAGCCCAAAGTTGCTGTGCATCATCTAGCAATAAAGAAAGGCGTTTGACCAATTAAACAAGCTCAACGACGTCTTCACCTTAACTTGATTTCCCAAATAGAGGCTGAGGTCAATAAACTCATTAAGACTGGCTTTATTTGAGAAGTCAAGTACTCTACTTGGATCTCAAATATTGTTCCAGTTAGAAAGAAGGATGGCTAAATTTGAGTTTACGTGGATTTTAGAGACTTCAATAATCCTTGCCTAAAAGATGATTTTCCTCTCCCTTTGACACAAATAATGGTGGATGCAACAACTGGCCATGAGGCTTTATTTTTTATGGATGGCTCATCTGGTCATAATCAAATTCGCATGGATCCAAAGGATGAAGAACTCATTGCATTTCGAACTCCTAAAGGAATATACTGTTACAAAGTTATGCCTTTTGGGTTAAAGAATGCAGGCGCCACTTATCAAAGAGCAACGCAAAAGATTTTCGATGATATGCTGCACAAGAATGTTGAATGCTATGTGGATGATTTGGTGGTTAAGTCCAAAAAGAGGGTTGATCATCTTCAAGACCTTCGTTAAGTATTCGAGAGATTGCGTCGATATCAATTGAGGATGAATCCCTTAAAATGTGCCTTTAGAGTATCTTCGGGAAAGTGTTTGGGATTCATAGTACGCCATCGTGGGATTGAAATTGATCAATCAAAAATAGATGCAATCATGAAGATGCTTGAACCAAACAATCTCCTTGAACTTAAAAGTTTGCAAGGAAGATTAGCTTATATTCGACGCTTCATATCTAACTTGGCTAGTAGATGTCAACCATTTAGTCAATTGATGAAGAAAGATATGCCTTTTGTTTGGGATAAGTCTTGTAGTAATGCTTTTAAAAGCATAAAGTCTTATCTACTAAAGCCTCTAGTTTTAAGGGCTCCTACACTAGGGCGTCCATTGATCCTTTATATTGCGGCTTAAGAATGCTCTTTAGGGGCACTTTTGGCACAACAAAATGATGAAGGAAAGGAAAATGCATTGTACTACCTTAGTAGAACTCTTAATATCGTAGAATTAAATTATTCTCCCATTGAGAAGACATGCCTAACATTAATGTTTGCAATTAAAAAATTAAGGCATTATTTGCAAGCTCATTTTGTTCACTTAATTTCATGAGCAGATCCCCTCAAGTATCTTATGTCAAAATCGATGCTTAGTGGGAGATTGGCAAAATGGGCTCTTTTGTTACAAGAGTTCGAGATCACATATATCCCTCAAAAGGCTATCAAAGGACAAGCGCTTGCAGATTTTCTTGCAGATCATCCAATTCCAGATGATTGGAAATTTTTCGAAGACCTCCTTGATGAAGATGTTCTCTACATTGAAATCCCTACGTCATGGAAGCTATACTTTGATGGAGCAACTAGACAAGATGGGGTAGGTGCATGAGTCATCTTTATCGCCCCAGAAGGAGAAATATTGCCTTACGCGTTTACTTTCATTGAAAATTGTTCCAATAATATGGCAGAATACCAAGCCTTGATCATAGGTTTGGAGATGGTGATGGATATGCAAATCACCAAACTTAAAGTGTTTGGAGATTCTAAATTGGTTGTAAACCAAATCCTTTCACTTTATGAAGTTAAAAAGCCTGAGCTATTGCCATATGTCAACTATGTTAAGAAGCTTTTGAAGTGGTTTGACAAAGCAAGCATAGAACATGTGCCTAGAAAAGAAAATAGGCACGCAGATTCTTTGGCTAATTTGGCATCAACAATTGCATCGTCAAATACAGAATTAAAAGTCCCTTTTTGCAAACGATGGATCATACCACCAATCTCTTTAGGTGAAGAAGTCGATGCAAGGTCTAATGTTGTCTTAGTCCTTGAAGTGGGAAAAGAAGATTGGCGACAGTTGTTGGTTGACTACCTAGAGCGTGGGAAACTTCTTAATGATCCAAGACATAAAACAGAAATAAAACGTCGAGCTTTTCGATTTATTTATTTCAAAGGTACACTTTATCGTCGTTCCTTTAATAGAGTCTTTCTTCGTTGTTTAAGAGATGAAGAAGCATACAAGGCCTTTCAAGAAGCTCACTCAGGGATTTGTGGGGTACATCAATCTGGAGCCAGGTTGCACTTCCAAATCAAAAGAATGGGGTACTATTGGCCAACAATGGTGAAGGATAGCATGGACTATGCTAAAAGATGTCAAGCATGTCAATTTCATGCTAATTTCATTCATCAGCCCCTTGAGCCACTTCATCCAACAGTTACATATCAGCCATTTGATGCTTGGGGACTCGACTTGGTTGGACCATTGCCTAAAAGTTCTATAGGGCATTTATACATACTCGTAACCACAAACTACTTTTCAAAGTGGGTGGAAGCAGCATCTTATCGGGAAATAAAGAAAGAAACTGTTGCTACCTTCATTAGAACAAACATCATTTATCGTTATGGTGTGCCACGATGCATCATAACAGATAATGGAAAGCAATTTGCAATGGAGAAGTTATGTGCACAATTTAACTTCAAGCAATATAATTCTTCCATGTACTATGCACCAGCAAATGGGTTAGCAGAAGCTTTCAACAAGACTTTGTGCAATCTTCTCAAGAAAGTTGCTAATCGCACAAAGAAAGATTGGTCAGAGAAAATAGGGGAAGCTTTATGGGCTTATCGTACAACATTTCGTACACCTACTCAAGCTACTCCATATTCACTTGTTTATGGTGTAGAAGCTATTCTCCCATTAGAGCGTCAAATTCCATCATTGAGAATTGCCATTTAAGAAGGTCTTTCAAATGAAGATAATGTTCCCCTACGCTTCGAAGAACTTGAAGCATTGGATGAGAAAAGGTTGGAAGCACAACAACGCTTGGAATGCTATCAAGCTCGATTATCTAATGCTTTCAACACGAAAGTTAAACCACGATCATTCCAAGTGGGAGACTTAGTCCTTGCAGTGCGAAGGCCCATAAACACTACACATCGCATGGGTAACAAGTTCCTCTCAAGGTGGGATGGAACGTATGTTTTTCAATAAGTCTACACTAATGGTGCATACAAAATTGTTGATCAAGATAGAGTAAGAGTTGGCCTAATTAATGACAGATTCTTGAAACGCTACTATTCTTGAAGGTCAGATGCTCCTTAGCAAGAGCTTAAACTACATAAAAAAAAAGCTTGCTAAGTTGAAAATCCATAACAGGATGACTTAGGCAGAAGTTAAGGTTAAAAAAAAAAAAGCCTGCTAAGCTGAAAATCCTTAACAGGACGACTTAGGCAAAAGTTAAGGCAAAAAAAAAAAATGCATATGAACTACGTTATGACTTGATCCTTCTTCATATTAAGAGGTACGTAGACAGCTTGGTCCCATTACCAAGTTCAGTCACAAAAAAATATATATATATCTTGCATCAAGCATGGCTCCATTCTTTATGATGATGAAGCTACCAAGATAGAAGATTGAAGAACAAATTACGTGTTTGATGAAAGGAGAATTTTAATGGAAAAAGGAGAGCAATTTTAAGGTGCAGACTTTCACTGCATATGCTTCGATATTTTAGCCATAATTTTCTCTACAAAGCTCAAAATGATACAATTATTAAACCATTGGAAAGATAAGAGAAAAATATACAACTTTCTTGTTTACCACTTCACCCAGTTCGGCCTGGAAGATGGTCAAAAATTGTGTCGAAGTTGATGCACTGCAGTAGTCCTGGAGCAATTACGATTTTTATTAATTAATTGGGCAAGGTTGCAATGAACATAATTCTGATTGAAATTGACTTCTTTCTCCACCCAACTTGACCTTAATTCAAAACCTATAAAAACAACCTTTCGGAGGACTTGAAAGGAGGAACAAAAGAAACACCAGATTGAAAGTTGAGAGTCAAGCCACAAAAGTATTTCTTTGTCAAGTGATGTGATTCAATCAATTAAATTGTAAATGAAACAAATTGCAATCGCAAGTTGCATTGTTGGTGTCTAAGAAAATTTGTGGAATATCTTGAAAGCTTTCGTAGGATTATCTTTTAAATTTCTTCACAAGCAAAGAAAAGCAATAAGAAAAACAAATTGATTTTTATTGCTAATTCGAAATGCATTACAAAGTGAAAGAAAATTTTAAAGGTTTAAATCCTAAAGAAAAAAAAAAGCCACATGAATAAGGAAGTAATCAAATCAAGGCTTCCATTTAAAATTCTTTAGTTCTTCTCGAGCAGATTCCAACACATTCTGCAACAATTTTAAGGAATTAGCTTCGCTTTCACTCAAAATAGGAGAAGACTTGACGGAAGCTATCTCTTCATTAATCTTGGAAATATTGGCTTCCCTCATTTGCACCTCTTCTTTATTTAATTTGAGAGAAGATTCAATTTCGTCCTTCTTGCGATACAAAGCATCTATTTCCTCTTCAAGATTTGTTAATTTAGCTTCCAAACCATCAATCTCCTCAACAAATTTGCTTTTAAGAGACTCCTCATCCTTGAGATGAATAACAAGATCTTGAAGCTTCTTGTTTTGATCTATTATAGACGCATTACTAAAGGATGATTTGAGATCAATAAATTTGCAAACTTATCCAAAATATTCTTCAATTATGTTCTCCAACAAGGATAAATCAATAGTCTCGTTGTGGGAAGAAACAACCTCTTCTTCATATCTTCATTCTTGGAGAGGACGACAAGATCTTAGTAGTCCTTGAAGTATATCATGGTGATTTTAAATTATGTGCTAATAAAGAGCACCTCCCAAGGATCAACAAGTGCTAGTAAAGAGCACCCTCCGAGAATAATAAATTGTGTGCTAGTAAAGAGCACCCTCTGAGGATAACAAATTGCATGCTATTATATAGAGCACCACTTTAAATTACTGCCAATTTCTTCGCTTCAATTTAAACTTGCTTTTGATTATAGGTTGATAAATTTGAGATTTAACTGTCAAAAACATATCAAATTATTAGTCTAAAACAACAATTTACAAAAGAAAAAAGTTGAAGCAAAAAAAAAAAATCATGGCAACGTTGAAATTTTTTTAGCACGGCAATTTACGATGAGAAGATATCGGCCAATTCTTGGCCTTTTTAATGTTTGCCTATGTTCTTGTGGCGTCGCAAGATAAATGGTGGCTTGTATGTTTTATCTTGGGAATTGGAATAAATGGCGGCTTGCAGGATTTTAGCATGCAAAATAATGGAAGTTGACTTAATTCAAAGCTTGTAATGTAAATTGATGGCTTGACGTGACAAGCTAAAGCATGGTGATATGGCTTTCTTGATAAGCTTGTAATGTGGCAAATGCTTGCATGATTTTCTTGCATGAAAATTGAAACACGTCAAGTTAGCATAATTTTGGGCATGGCCATTATAACGTGGCAATGGTGATTTCTTTTTTCTCTAGCACGAAAATTTGCAACTGTAACATGCAGGACGACGACCAAACATGATGTTCTAGAGCTTGGCAATTTACATGGATCAAAAGTGCGGCAAAATAATATTTGCATAACTTGAAACGTGGCCAAAAAAAAAATTGCAATCGGTTTACCATACGAACTAGAAAGAAATAAAGATGCTTTTACCTTCAAGAAGCAGGAATTTTTTTTGCTTCTGCACAAGTAGAAGCAATCTCCAATATTTTGATGTGCAGAAAATTAACAAGGGAATTCCCTTTTTATAGGGTAAAAAAAAAAAAGACAAAATCCTATTTGAATAAGGAATGCAATACCAATTGCAATATACATATTCCAAAATCATAATTCTCTTATCTACAGGTAAGCGTAATTCAAATTGAACTTGAATTGCAAGTATACCAAGACATATTAGGATTTTAAGAAATCCTAAAAATTTTAAAACTTCAAGATTTGTCCACTTGCCACATTCAAAATCATGTGTGAACAAGTCTTGAGGGGCATTTGTAGATGGAGAAAAAATCATGAGCTAATTACATGCTGCCACATGGATTTGATGATGTCATAACTATGTAATTAATTATAAAATAATTAATTTATTGGTTAGATTATTTTAAAGACATATAGTTGAACCAATTCATTTATTGGTAAATAATATTCATATTTTTGATCAATCAAAATTTAGTTATTGGTTATACAATTTATCTCTAAATAAATCAATATAATTTAGGGATAATATTCATATTTTTGACCAATCAAAATTTAATTATTGGTCATTTAATTTATCTCTAATACTTATACTAATTTAGAGATAAAAATCAAATTTAATTATTTAATTATCTCTAAATAAATTAAGATAATTTAAAGATAATATCTAACTGCGGCCAATCAAAATTCAAGGACTCAAGGTTCGGTCAATCAAAAGATTTTTGATGAGTCATCATAATTTATCTCTAAATAAATTAAAATAATTTAGAGATAATTCAAAGAGTTTACATTCTCATCAAAGTCTTCTACCAAACATTATAAATAGGGGCTCTTCCAAGCCATTTGATTCATTCAAAGATTGAGAGCATTTTAGATATCAAGAAAAGTAGAAGATTTTTGAAGTGAAGAGCAAGTGGCAATGAAGTTCGTGATCAAGATATCGAGCGAAGTTCGTGACGAAGATCAGTGTTCGTGATCAAGATTAAGTCATCAAAATCCTTGAAGTGAAGATTAAGCAAGTTCGTGATCGAAGATTAAGCAGGTTCGTGATCAAAGATCAAGCAAGTTCGTAATCAAGACTAAGTCCAAGTTTGTGACTCTTGAAAACAAAGTGAAGAAATTAATCAGAGGAATTTTCAAAGATTATCACTCGCATCTTCAAATATTTGTATTTGTCTCATAATTTTCAAGTCAAGAAATTTCGATGAGAAATTTATGTGTACACCCCTAACAGCTGGTTTGTAATTTTCGGATTGCTTCTCTCTCTATCAATTTCCACAATTGGTTTTCTTGAATTTTAGGTAAAAAAAATGTTAAATTCCAACCTTTGACGCGAGTAGGAGACATAAATGGAACTCTATATTTGTTTAATCTTATAATTTTAGCGAAGATTAAGCAAGTTCGTGATCAAAGATCAAGCAAGTTCGTGATCAAGACTAAGTCCAAGTTTGTGACTCTTGAAAACGTGATCAAAGATCAAGCAAGTTCGTGATCAAGACTAAGTCCAAGTTTGTGACTCTTGAAAACAAAGTGAAGAAATTAATCAGAGGAATTTTCAAAGATTATCACTCGCATCTTCAAATATTTGTATTTGTCTCATAATTTTCAAGTCAAGAAATTTCGATGAGAAATTTATGTGTACACCCCCAACCGCTGGTTTGTAATTTTCGGATTGCTTCTCTCTCTATCAATTTCCACAATTGGTTTTCTTGAATTTTAGGTAAAAAAATGTTAAATTCCAACCTTTGACGCGAGTAGGAGACATAAATGGAACTCTATATTTGTTTAATCTTATAATTTTGAAACAAAGTTATTTAGTTTTAAACCTGAATCATCTTATCATCTGTCCAAATATTTAATAGTACGATTTTTCACATATACTTGTTAAGCACATTAGTCATGGAGACCGTCATTGTGGTGGTTTGTAACTCTTGAAAACGAAGTGAAGAAATTAATCAGAGGAATTTTCAGAGATTATCACTCACATCTTCAAATATTTGTATTTGTCTCATAATTTTCAAGTCAAGAAATTTCGATGAGAAATTTTTGTGTACGCCCCCAACCGGTGGTTTGTAATTTTTGAATTGCTTCTCTCTCTATCAATTTCCATAGTTGGTTTTCTTGAATTTTAGGTAAAAAAATGTTAAATTCCAACCTTTGACGCGGGTAGGAGACATAAATGGAACTTTATGTTTTTTTTAATCTTATAATTTTGAAAGAAAGTTATTTAGTTTTAAACCTGAATCCTCTGATCATCTGTCCAAATATTTAATAATACGATTTTTCAAACATATACTTGTTAAGCACAATAGTCATGGGGACCGTCATTGTGGTTAATATAACTCAGTCAGGTCAATAGTCACAATCCGCAACCTTGAATATAAGTTTTTAATGCTAATCTGCAGACGTACTGCTGTAGATGTCCCAGTACTTTTACCCAAACTTCTTGACCACAGAGCCAATAACTGCCCCCTTAGTTGACAAAACAAGTCGTAAATGCATACTATTCCCTGTTGAAGGCGGTGCCGACTGCTGAGTAAGGCCACTAAAGTAGGGCTTCAGGTTTTAAATTTGGGGAGATCTCCTAATTTTATTATAATAATATAATTAATTATATTAAAAATATTTAAAAATTAAATAATTAATAAAATAATTATTTATTTTTTATATAATTTTCATATTTCTATTAATACTTAACTATTTATTTAATTTTTCATTAAAAATATTTAGAACTCAAGATAATTTTACTTAATAAATTTCAATTTTTTTATCACTTCTCAATTCCCATAATGTTATTAATTTTCAACTATTTCTCCTATTCCATATATGTATTTAATTATCTTCAATAACTATTTCTTTTTACTATATATAAAACCAATTATCTTTTTTTTTTCAATTTACAATATTCACTTATGATTTCTTCTTTTCTTATTTGCTCTTTTTTAAATTCAATAAAAATACCTCATTTTCTTAATTTAAATAAAAACAACTTCATTTAAATAGCTTTCAACTTTTAAGGTTATTGAATTGTCCCTAACAGAAAGATGCCACTTTTCATACTATTGTTTATAATTTTAATTTATCAAAGTTGTGCAAGATGTTTACTTTTATATTCTTAGTTGAAATCAACAAGGAAGTTTGTAGAAAATTTTCCTTCAACATTTTAGTTCTATTAAATCAATAACGTGTTACATATAAAACCACAAGCGACAAATTGACATTGTCAAATGTACCACTCATGCTTTTTCCAATAAGAGAAATAATAATATGACAAAAATTTTCAAACTTACTTTTCATAGGAAAGAGACCTCAAAATTACTTTTTTTTAAAGAAAAAAAATTTAAATGGTCAATGGAAACAAAAAGAGGAAATTGTGAGAAATGGACGCCAGAGTAACCGCACTTCAAAAATGACCCTACATATAATTTTAACTGTTTGTAGACAATTTTTGGGTCGACTTGACAAGAATACCCTTTAGACCAATTAATCCAAATGAAGGAGGGGCGTCTCGGTCTCTTTCTCCTCTCCCGCCATTCAGATTAAAATTCCAAAATTAAATCTCGATTTAGCTATCTCTCCGTCCAGCTCTCCAAGGCCATTGGGGTATATATCTCGCCGTCTATCTATCGCCATCGAGGTCTATATCGCCAGCGAACTTTCTGAGGTTCCCAAAGTGCGGAGATGGAATCAAGGTATGTGTTATGGCTTCTTGGTTTTATTTATGGTTATTCATAGAACGCAATAGCTGATGGGTAAATTGTATGAGTTTCGAAACTGAAATCTGGATAGCAGTAGCGAAAATCAATCAGTTTATAGCTGATGCGTGAATATTTGTTAGGCATCGTGTCACTGGATATTAGGGTGTGTGATTGGATATTAGGAATCTTAACTTGTTTAATGGGTAAATTATCTGAGTCTGGAAACCTAAATCTGGCTGCGAGTAGCGAAATCAATCAGTTTATAGCCGATGCGGGAATAGTTGTTATGTATTGCGTCACTGGATATTAGGGTCTATGACTGGATTCTGGATATCAGTAATCGTAACCTGCTTATTTGGCATTGGGTGCTTGAATATAACGTGACTGAATATTTGTTGAGCATTTCGTGACTTGTCTGTACGCATTACGTGACTGAATAATGCATGGTTGGATATTACGTAATACTCAGTCACGTAATGGCTACAAACAAATCACGCAATGCTCAACAAATATTCAGTCACGTTATATTCAGGCACCTAATGCCATATATCAACATAACCAGTCACGTAGTGAAGTCACCCAATACATAACAGGTCACGCTATATGGAATACACCAGCCACGGAAACCCTTAAAACTAGTGTCCAAAGGCCTCAAAAGGCAAAATTAGAGATAAATTGCAGAAGGTAGTCACGCAATGGCACTCTCGCAGTACCTAATAATAAGTCACTCGATGCCTAATATGCACCCACGTTATGCCAACATAACCATCAACCGATCTACGTACTGTCCCAACGTCCCGCAATACATAATAACAGGTCACCATATACATACAATCTACTCACGCAATGTCTTGCATGAAGATTTGCATTGCACAATTCACGCAGCGCGTATAACCCAGTCTCACAATGGCTAATAATACTTCACGCAATGCCTAACATCCACTCACGTAGTTATTATGCATAATACTATAACTTAAACGAATATAAGACATAACCATCAGAAAATATATGCTCAAAGAAAATTTCATAAAATTTCATTAACATTAAGATTCTCCGAAATACAAGAGAAAGGAAATGATGCAAAACACTTTATTTTTTTCCATCGTCTCATTCTCCTTCTTCTCACTGTATTTCCTCTTTCTTCCTCCTGTACTCCCTCCGCCCTCTGCCTGTACTCCCTCATTGCTCTTTCTGTACTCCATCTTCATCACCCTAACTGCGTGAGGGGAACAGAGGGAGTATAGGAAGAGAACGAGGGTATACAGGCGCAGGGCGGAATGATGTTGCCCCTTCGCCAATATCCTGAGTTAGATCCGCGGAAGCCTTTAGACTTTCTAAATTATCCTAGATTATTTAAGATAATTGATTAAAATGCTTACTGGTTCCCTGTATTTATAGACATGAATGATGACTCTCCGTCTTCTACACCCATATCCCCATATAAGTGCACTTAATGGGGGCGGCACCTGTTCGGCCTAGCGTTTTATCTTCTCATCTGTATCTACCTCTTAAAACCAAAAGCCAGGCCAAACATCATAATAGGTCGAACAGGTACAGCCCCCCCAATGCAGCCCTCCATAATTGCACTTATACGGGGATATGTGTGTGGCAAACGAAGAGTCAGCATTGATGCCTATAAATAAAGGGAACCAGTAACCATTTGAGTCAAATTCAAATGCGTGATTGGTTTTTTTATATATAGCGTGACTTGTTTTTGTATATAGCGTGACATGTTGTAATGCGTGACTGACTTGTGAAATTTATCTCGTTTTGATGCTTTTGGTCACGAGTTTTTATATATAGCGTGACTGGTTTTTATATATAGCGTGACCAAAAGTAATGCGTAACTGACTTGTGCAATTTATCTCGTTTTGATGCTTTTGGTCACAAGTTTTTATATATAGCGTGACTGGTTTTTATATATAGCGTGACTGGTTTTTATAAATAGCGTGACCAAAAGTAATGCGTCACTGACTTGTTCAATTTATCTCGTTTTGATGCTTTGGGTCACGAGTATTTGGGCATTGCGTGATTGGTTTTTTTATATATAGCGTGACTGGTTTTTATGTATAGCGTGACATGTTGTAATGCGTGACTGACTTATGCAATTTATCTCGTTTTGATGCTTTTGGTCACGAGTATTTGGGCATACCGTGATTGGTTTTTTATATATAGCGTGACTGGTTTTTATATATAGCGTGACATGATGTATTGCGTGACTGACTTGTGCAATGCACATCTTGTAACGAGGCTTACGTTAACTGATTTTTAGGCATGGCATGAATGTGTATTATACATTGCAACACTTATTCTGTTAAATTTCATCCGCCGACCAAATGTGACTTAGGTATTGCATAAGTTGTTTTTTTTTTTTTTGCATTCTTGGGAACTTATGTTTAAAAAAAATTGACTGATTGTGACAATTATTTTTTGACAAATTTCAGCAGCGTGCCAAATGTGAAGGTTATGATTACATACGGTGGTCAGTGGGTCGATGACATTTACAAGGGTGGTGATACACGAGTCAGGGTTGTTGGGAGTGATTTGTCATTATTAGGCCTAGTGAAGCTGGTTGAAGAAGTTGTTGGGGTCGACGCACAGAAGAATGAAATTGATCTACATGCATCGCTGAGACATGCTGCAGGGGTTTCCCGCATTGTTATCAGGGATGATGAAGATGTAGCAAGTATTTTACGAGATGAGAGGGCAGTTGCTGTGTTTATGACAGTTAAGGCAGGAAAGGGAAACGATATTCGACATGAACATGGTATCCAACATAGTGATCGCCTACAACAGAATGGTAATTATTCTGACATACCACAGTATGCATTTCCTAACATACAACCATGGCAATCACGTTTGAGGTATCATCAAGAGTTTGAACAGGCCGGGACACACCTGAGGTGTCTGCAAATGATGTCTGCACGACTCCGATCAGAATGTGCATCGAATGAATTTCATGGTACACTGCAACAAACAAATCTATCAAATGGAAATTCAGTTGGTCAATCGCCGTTCGTAAAGGACACTGTGATGGTTGTGAGCGATGTCGATGCATATGATGAGATTGAAGATGATGTTGAAGAGGATGACACGGCGGATACGCATGATGACTTGCACGATGCATGTTTAGATGATGACGGGGGTGAGCACATTGACCTCCCTGCTTTCAATCGTGCAGATGGCAACACAGGACATGCCACAACTGTTGTGTTAGAAGATGTGCAGTTTGAAGACCATGCCACAACTGTTGCGTTAGAAGGGGTTCAGTTCGAAGACCATGCCACAACTGTTGCGTTAGAGGATGTTGAGGGTGCCGAGCCTATTAACGACGACACCATCGCCCAAAGGAACGACATTCGTTCGCCAGTGGACAGTGATGAAGAGAGCGTAAATACAGGAGTATCTCGTCAATGGGTCGTTCCCGTGGTAGATATGATATCCTTCCAAACAGTTACGACAGAGGAATCTGGAGCACACGTCGACCACTTATATAGCGGACAAGTGTGTCGATCGAAGTCCGATTTGAAACGTGTTTTGAGCATGTTGGCAATAAAAGAGCATTTTGAGGTAAGAGTTAAAAAGTCATGCCACGTTCGTTTTGAGGTGGGTTGTAAGGAGAAGGCATGCAAGTTTGCTTTGCATGCAATGAAGTTGCCTGAGGGAGATTACTGGCAAATTCGGAGGTTGCATAAGGTACACACGTGTACTGTTGATGTTTTGCAATGTGGATACCGAACTGCGAGCGCGAGGGTTATTGGTGAGCTTATCTCGACCAGGCTGCAAGGAAATTATGTTACCCCATTGAGACCTAAGGAAATAATGGAAGAGATGAATCGCACGTGGGGATTGCAATACCTTTATGGAAAGGCATGGCAAGCGAAGCAGTATGCTGAAAATCTTGTGTTCGATCCCCCGGAAGAGTCATTCCAACTCATCCCTTCATATTTCCACATGTTGGAACGTGAAAACCCCGGTACGCTCACGAGTGTCGCTACAGATCGGGAACACCGATTCAAATATTGCTTCTGGGCGTACGGGTCATGTATCCAGGGGTTTCGTTCTGTAATGCGGCCTGTACTTGCTATCGATGCCACACATCTAAAAGGTAGATTCAAGGGTATTTTGTTTGTTGCGGTTTGCAAAGATGCGAACGAGCAGATATATCCAGTTGCATTCGGCATTGGCGATGTTGAGGACGAAGAGTCTTGGTCGTGGTTTCTTAACCAATTGCGTCGTGCAATTGGTTGTGCCGAAAACCACATGTTAATTTCTGACCAGTATCTTGCGATTAAGAAGGCAGTTGAGAATGTGTACAACGACGCGCATCACGGTCTATGCAGTTACCACTTAGGGAAAAACATTAAAAACCTGTTCAAGCGCACCGATGTTAATACCATCTTCACATTGGCTGCAAACTGCTATAGGCTGTCCGATTTTACCAGACACATGACTGATCTGGAACAGATTTGCAAACCTGCTTATGACCGCCTGATGAGAATAGGACCTGATAGATGGGCACGTGCACGGTCACCAGCAAGGCGATACAAGCTGATGACATCCAACATTGCGGAGCGTATTAACTGCTGCCTCAGGCATGCAAGGAAAATGCCAATAACCGTCTTGATCGAGTGCATCAGAGGCATGTTCCAACGTTGGTTCCATGACCGGCACAACGAGGCATTGAATATGACCACGCCACTCAGCCCTTGGGCTACCGATCTGTTGAGCAAACGGTTGAATGCAGCATGTCATTTCTCCATCCAACCAATCGATCTGGTGGAGTTCCAAGTTATAGGCGGGAATACGGACGCAGTCGTCAACCTATGCACGAAGACTTGTTCATGCGGTGAGTTCCAGAGTGATCTACTCCCCTGCACGCATGCAATGGCGGCAATAAGGTGTGAATAATCATGTTTTCTTTTCTTAGTTAGGGTATTGCTCATTGAATTTTTTACATGTTTACATTGTTCCCCAACTGAGATTTCATTGCCTTCGCAGTAAGTGCAATCGTTCACCCATTGAATTCTGCTCGCACTATTACACGACTACCTCTTGGGTGGAGGCATATTCAGTTCACATTCGCCCAGTTGGCCATCCCAGTGAATGGGACGTCCCTCATGAGGTTAAAGAAATCGTCGTTCTGCCACCAACATGTCGAGGTCAAGCGGGGAGACCTAGGAGGAAAAGGATTCCATCGGCTGGGGAAGGCATTCGCCGACGTAGATGTTCACAATGCAAGAGCTATGGTCATAATAGACAAAATTGCCGGACGTCGTTTACAGGTCCATCCACACCCGGGGAAACATCATATGCTTATCCTCTGGATGGACGACGACGACGACGGAAGGCATGTTCAATATGCAGACAACCCGGGCACACACGAAACACCTGTCCATTGCCTTTAACAAACAGTGATAATGTTACAGATGTCGTACCTGAAGATTGTGGAACTTCACACCTCAGTTGTTAGGGTTTCGTTCGAACTGGTTCGAAATGGCAAGACATTTCCATTGAATAATGATATTTGAATTTGAGTTTGCCAGAGTCTGGAGGTGATAAGATGATACTGTCGAATCATCAAATGCCTTGTACTCCGTCATAATTGATGATAATTTCTGTCTCTTTGTAAACAATCAAATTCTTATTTGAAATATACCAATAATACTCATAATTGATGATAATTTCTGTCTCGTTGTAAACAATCAAATTCTTATTTGAAATATACCAATAATACTCATAATTGATGATAATTTCTGTCTTGTTGTAAACAATCAAATTCTTATTTGAAATATACCAATAATACTCATAATTGATGATAATTTCTATCTCTTTGTAAACAATCAAATTCTTATTTGAAATATACCAATAATACTCATAATTGATGATAATTTCTGTCTCTTTGTAAACAATCAAATTCTTATTTGAAATATACCAATAATACTCATAATTATAATTACATTTGAAATAGAGCATGCAGTCAGAAAAGCCATCATGATGGTGGTGCGAATTGAGAGCGAACTAGATCCTCCAACTGTTGTTGGCACTGCAACAGCTCACGATTCTGCCCTTCCAACAATTCTAGTCGGGCATTCAACCTTGCGTCCATTGTTTCCATAAATGAAAGAAGACGAGCGAATGCTGGATCAACATCGACTGGCTCGTTCCTAACCCATGTGTTGTTCCTGAACTCAAAACCTAGCTGTTTAATACTGTGCTCATTAATGTGATCGAACAAAGCATGGTTTATTGGTGGATCACAACGGCTGTCGACATTGAAGTAGTCTATTATCTCACTGATCAACATGCCGTAATGCAGGTTTCTGTTGAGACCGTCAATTGTCAAGAGCATGTCATCCATTATGAATTTAGCAAGGTCGATACGGCGGGACAATTTGATGTTATTTAAGAACCAGAGCTCCTCTGTCCTGATATTCACATACATCGCTTGGCGAGGACGGATAGTGTGAGCGATGATGAGATGCAACACTTGATCAAAGAAAGACATCCTTGTCCAATTAGGACTTTCACTCTGTCTTGAAGGAGGGCAGATAAATGCGGACACAAGGTTCCCACCGCCACTGACACAGCACAGATCTGATTGCATCGAAGTCAGGTGAAAGATGCGTTCTATCAATTCGCGCGTAACAACGATACGTTGTCCCATGACGTGAGTGACAAACGAATCGTCATGGTGCACAGCCCTAGATGTTTCCGACTCAGTATATTTTTGTCTTGCATTGAAGTAAAAAATTCAGACCAAATTCTCGTAGTATGGCCTCTTCAGTTGTAAGTATCGTGTCCATCCTAAATTTTCAAAGTTCGCAATGTATGGGAAATCGATTGACCTTAAATAATCAAAGTCAATTATACGCCCAGGCATTACCTTTCTTTTGGCCTATTTGGCGTTGAATTTCGCAGCGTGCGACGGATGGGTGAAATTTTGTATAAAGGAACTGACAGCCGATCCGGACGATGTTTCCGCATCACCGGCGTCGCCTTCACCACTGCTTGACGGATAGGTGCGTTTGCTTCTATGACTCATCTTAGATATATCCGAAGTTAGGATATTTGGAACTTGAAACAACAACTCTAATGTGGTTCCAATAACCGAACAACTCGATATCAACTAATAATATCAATTGACGATTCCATTCTAACCACACACGCGATATTATACATTACTGACGCGATTAGGGATCAACTAGTCACGCAGCTCCATGACAACCACTAACGCAACTCCAGTTTTCCAGTCACGCGATTCCCACAACAAGTGACGCGACCGCAGATCACTGACGCGATATGGATCAACTAGTCACGCAACTCCATGACAACCACTAACGCAACTCCAGTTTTCCAGTCACGCGATTCCCACAACAAGTGACGCGACCGCAGATCACTGACGCGATATGGATCAACTAGTCACGCAGCTCCATGACAACCACTAACACAACTCCAGTTTTCCAGTCACGCGATTCCCACAACAAGTGACGCGACCGCAGATCACTGACGCGATATGGATCAACTAGTCACGCAGCTCCATGACAACCACTAAAGCAACTCCAGTTTTCCAGTCACGCGATTCCCACAACAAGTAACGCCACTCCATATCAGATGTTGCCAGTCAATATCAACTACTGACGCGATGCTAAATCTTAAAGGTTCACGCCATCCATATTTAGTAGTCACGACATCCAAGTCGATTACTTACCCGATTCCATAATAACTACTGTTTCTCAAATACTAACGCGAATCAATATAAACTTGAGACTCGATTGTTAGTGCGTTGAGTAACCCAGTTCAATATCAACTGGTTACAACCTTGTGTCACGCAATGCAATTCAACATGTCATATATGCTGTAAACTAAAAGGGGGTTGGCACATGCGGAGGCAATCACGATGCCATGTAAATACTGTAATAGACTAAGACTAAGAGATTTTACGATGCGAATAAGAAACAAAGGAAAGAAGAAACAATGTTGTTCTTATTGCAGCCGTATGCGTATAACAACAATGAATACATAACTGTTCTTGTTGTTAATTGAAACAATAAAGAATACAAAGAATAATATGTAAATGATAGAACAAAGAATAATATGGACATGATACGGAACAATGTTATTTGTAGATTGAAAAAGAATAAACAAATAAAAAAATTTAACAACCCGAGGTGTTTGCAAAAATCTCTATGGCAAACTTATTTCGAATGCCTTCTATGGTGTTTGCCTTCAGCGCTGGAGGATCCGACTGGATGAACCACTCCAACAAGGCGATAACCCAATCCCCGCAGCTCACTGAATCTTTCTGTACCGGGGTCTTTGCTCTTAATTTATACCTCATTGGCATCAAAGGTCGCGTTTGACGACGCGATCTGGTAAAGTACCCCGACTGGTGGCATATAATGGGAAACAATGATGTTAGTGGACTCATCTGCTTATCACGCAAGCCAGACTTATGTGCGTCGTCCCGACCGTACGATGTGTCCACTAACATCATAGACCAACTTCGCAAGTTGATGTGCACTACCACCCAGTGTCCGTCAAAATAGCACGATGCGAGAATTGAGTCAACCTTATCCCAGGCCAAACCCCATGGAGGACTGAAACCCCTTGCATAGTCCAACAGATGGCCTGGAATTACCGCCTCACTCGGGTTGAATGCCTTATCGTTGGGGGGAGGCTCCATTTCTTTGCTCAGCCCCAGCAAAATAAGCTGGCAATTACGTTACACACAATAGTTAAATAAATAAAACTAACTAATACACAGACCTTACATTTGAATAATTACAACTCACTAAAATATGATATACGTACATAGAATGTGGTATCAACGATGCATATTCTGCTCTTGTAGTGTTGTGGATGGTGCTCGCGCGCCCGCTTACACAACACACTGATGCATGCATCAATATGTTGGGTGTCCATCAACTCTGTCGGCGTCTCCAATCGTTGAAAAAAATCAGGGCCCTTCTGTCCTTCGATGCCCAAAATGTTAACCCTGTATATTTTTTTCATAATAACACCAATGTCAAAAGACTATGAAATGAATACACTAGAACCATAAAGACAGAAAGCTTGATCGTTTACCTGGCTTGATCGTTTTTCATGAAGGCCTCATATCTGGCCTTCAATTCGTCCTTCGATTTACGCTGGATCAACAGTGGGTTAACGTACGGGCTTCGAAGGTATTTGCTGGCTAAGGTCACACGTGCATCTTCGGGCTCAGGTTGAGGTGGAGCCTCGGTAAATACAGGTGTGATCTCACCTTGCCATACCACTAATTCTGTGGCCTCTGGTTGAGTTGGGACAGGAGCAGGAGCTTGACGCGGGGAAGTTGTGGCTCCACTAATTGCACGAGAAGGTATGTCATGAGGAAGCTGGGCTACCTCTGCTGGGGATGGGATAGCCACAGGCTGATGTTCGATTGGGCCAGCGGGAGGTGACATTCGAGCCGATGCAATTGACTGATTTATCGCACCCATATCCTCGACATCAACCCCAATCCCACTGCCATCTTTCTCGCGCGCACCATCATCTTCACCTATAAATCGAGCCTGAACGATTCAAAAAATCAAACACATTAGAACACTGTATACATCATACATGTTATAACCCATACTGAGAAAAATATAAACGTGCATACCTCAAAATGGTCGATCAGCCGACCAACAATCCGATCCTCCACCCCTTGCATTGACTTCTCGATATGCTGATGCAGTGGCTGGATCTCCAACTGCATTGCCTGCTGGATCTCCAACTGTATTGCCTGCATCTGCATATGCATATCAGTCTTCAAGGACTGTAGGTCTTTCTTCCACTGTGTCCGCATCCGTTGCAGCTCTCGCTTAATGCTCATAGTCTTTTGCGGACGCAACGGTGGGTTACGCGCCTCAACAGATGGGGAAGCAGCAGAAGCAGGAGGAGGTGCAGCATGATGGGCAGCATGAAGACACGGAGGAGGAGAATCAGGGGCCTCTGCAGCACCGAAATGGGGAGGGACCTCCTCGTCCACGCGGCGTCTCTGCTTAACGCCTCGTGCTGCCTTACTTTTATCTTTGCGGTCCATTATCCTCCTCCTTTGCTGGGGACCGAATTCTGGCCGACCTTCCAACTTCCATAATGGAACGTATTTCTGCCCCTCGGAGATGTTGACCTCAATGTTGGCCCAGTACGCGGTCAACATCTCTTCTGCAGTTGCCTCCAATGTCCTCAGCGCGCACAACTGCACCAAATCATGAATTACCATTAGGTATAACCCTCGATAGCCTATGTCAATCAAAATTAAATTTTATTAAATACAAAAATATGGTTTATTTACTCACCTTCCCTTCTTCCTCCAGATTTGCAATGCTGGCGTGGAAGCCTACAAGCCTTTCGTCACATTGCCATTTTAGCATTCTTGGCCAAACCTGTCCCGACTGGCGCTGCCTTCCAAATAGGCTTCGGATTACAGGAATTGCTTCCAATGCCCAAAACTGCACATCAAACGTAAAACATTTTTTACTCACCTCCTAAATTCTTATGCGAAAAGATTTAACCTCATTAAATCTTATGTGACAAGAATAATGATAAACAGTGTATGGCACACTACCTGAAACGCCCAAATAAATCCGTAGATGTGGTAGCGACTTTTCTCCGCTACTCCTGCAGTAGGAGGTTCGAAGCCCCTCGTCATGTAATCTACGGTCAAACTCCAAACATAAGTGCCACATGGGAATGCGTTCCACTCCTCGATGTTCTCCACAAGCGACAGCAACCATGGAACCACTGATCGTCTGTAATCCTGACCGAATAAAACATTTTGGGCAATCAAGACGAGGGCCATCTTCGTCGCATCTCCCTCATGCTGAAACTGGCCTCCCTTGAATGTATCTAAAACTTTTTGAATCTTCACCTCGTTCCCCTCTCCCCAGTAACGCAGGTGAATTCCTCAAGGGACGGCCTCGTATAGATTGACAATAAGGCCCGGTATGGCACCAAACTTAAGCCATGTCACGAGGCAGAACTCCCTTTTTGAGAACCGGGCCTTTGTTCTCCCTATGGCCAACCATAGCTCGCCCTCGATGGCGACTGGTTCATTTATTCTGCGCAGCATTAGGTTGTGCACGAGACTGGCGCAGAATAAATTCTTATCAGCTTCGACGTCCATCATGTGCCCAAAGCATGTTCCCTTCAACCTCTCCAACTCGTTCACTTTGGACATCATCTCCCGTATCATATGTAGCTGCGGCCACTTGCAGTGGATGTTAATGCCCGCGTTGAACCCCCACTGCTGCCTCGGTACACAAAGCATAGATTCTACATTATCATGCTCTGTTCCTGTGCTGGCCATCTGCAACATACAACAGATCACCTTCCATTTAGTCATGTTAATACCATCATTGTAGATTAACATGAAAACAATAGGCATTTCTCAGAAATAGCCATCCTCATAAGTTAACTCATAAAATAACCCTCTCCATACTTTTAACTGTTTTTAGACAGCCCTGGACCAGCATAATTAATGCAAGTGCCGTGCATGGATTGTTAAGCAAATCAACATATACAAATTAAAGCATTACAGTTGATCCATAATAATACATAACGGTTCCAATTTCTTTCATGCAGTGCCATACGGATAAATTTCATGCAGTTATGACACTTGTGCCATTCAATATAAAACAAGTCACGCAATGACTTTTAATTAGTCATGCAATTACGAACATTAATCACGCAACCATCTATACACAAGTGACGCACCGATATAAACCCATCGACCATTCGCGCAATGTAAACCTTATTACAATCACGCACACCCTGACCCCATGCCATCTACTCGTGCTGTCACGCACTGACCTATCAGTATGTCACGCAAAGTTAAAGCCTAATGCAATCACGCAAACCCTGACCCCATGCCATCCTCTCGTGATGTCACGCAATGACCTATCAATATGTCATGCAATGTTAAACCCTAATGCAATCACGTACACCCTTAGTGACCCCATGCCAAAATCCAGTCACGCAAAGCGGGTACGTAAGCCATCAGTCACCCTAAATGCCAATTCCTACCAAAGTGTCTGGACGCATACATATGAACCAGTCACGCGACGCCGGTCACCTTTCGACCCCATCAACACCAACAATACCACATTCACCTCGCTATTCAACCATTTCAAACGACAACCAATATCAATATGAACAACCAATATGTATAGGTTTATGCTCAAAAACCAAAACCCTCAACATGAAGAATAACCATTTCGTCACACGGTTCAAAATTTAAAAAAAAATAAAATACTTTCCTTAACTAAAATAAAATAAATATTATACCTTTTTCCTCGTACTGTCAACTTCCTCTCACTGCTGAGTATGTGAAGCACCTTTATGCTGATAACAACCACTCTAAAATGGTCCCACTGCGAAAATGCTTCGAACTTTGACTGCCGACTAAGTATCGACAAAATTGCTTTGGAGGAGATGTACGGTCTGTCTCTGAGAACTGAGTGGTGGACCACATATAAACAGACTTTACCCGTTGCAACGTTTCGGGTTGAGGCGCGGACCCAAATGGATGCGTCGGTTTCATTAAGGACATTTTCGTCCAAAGGTGACTTCTTGTGTCTAAAAACACTTAAAATTATGGAGAAATCCATTCTCAGAAACGCCTTATGGATTCCGCCTATAAAAAAAAAGTCGCCAAACAAAATATCACATTGGTTTCGGGGCAGCTTTGATCATTACACAACTTCTCCTGCATAGATGGTTCCCTTTCTCTTCACCAACTTTGCTTGAGAAGTAGGAAACAAACTCTCTTGGAAAAGAAAGAAATGGATTCAAAAGAAGCTGAGCCATTGGTACAGGGCCAAGCCACGATATGGCAATTCATGTTCGGCTTTGCAGATTCCATGGCACTTAAGTCTGCTGTGGAACTCCGCATAGCTGATATAATCAACTCTCACCATCGCCCTATCACTTTGGCACAAATAGCTTCATGTATTGATGGCTCTGCTTCTCCCGATGTCACCTGCCTTGCTCGCATCATGAGATTGCTTGTCCGTAGAAAGCTTTTCACAGCCCATCATCCAGCAGATGGTGGAGACTGCCTCTACGGCCTGACTCACTCATCAAGATGGCTTCTACATGACTCGGAGCTAAGCCTGGCACCCCTAGTTCTGATGCAGGACCATCCCTGGCTAATGGCTCCCTGGCACTACTTTAGTCGATGTGCCCGAGAAGGTGGCATTGCTTTCAAGATGGCTCATGGACGTGAGGTATTTGAGTTTGCATCAGCAAATCCTAAATTCAACAAGCTTTTTAACGATGCCATGGCCTGTACATCCAAAGTGGTGACTAGGGCATTTCTATCAGAGTACAAAGACGGTTTCAGCTCCATAGGATCATTGGTTGACGTTGGAGGTGGGACAGGAGGCTTGATATCTGAGATTGTGAAAGCATATCCGCACATCAAAGGGACTAACTTTGATTTGCCACACGTCATCGAGACAGCACCGACATACCATGGGGTCTGCCACATTGGAGGTGATATGTTTCAGGCCATTCCTAATGCTGATGCCATTATCATGAAGGTAAGGCCTGTTAAACTAGTCTCTAATCTTTTATTAAAATAATTTAACATTGTTTTTTATGCTACAAACAGTTCCATGATTTAAGTAGGCTTGGACTTTGATTGTTGTGGTGCTGAAATCAAAAGCAATGACAACATACGTCACACTTTTCTCGTTGAACTCTGTCTTATACTAATTAAATTCAGGATTCATATGAATAGAAATGCTTTTAATTTGAGAATTTATTATCCTTGTCTAATATATAAGTGGAGGACAGTTGGATAAAAGTTACTTTCCTGTTGCAAATCCTTTCAGCAAAACTGACAAATTCATTCATTAATTCACTTTCAAAATTGTGTATGCACTCTTGTAACACTTCAAAGTTTAAAGAGTAGTTTTTACTAAAAGAAAGATCACGGGGATAAGAATATAATCCTAATTAAGCAAATGTTGATACTTTTTTAATGTATTTTATAGTGGATATTGCACGACTGGAGCGACGAAGATTGCATCAAAATTTTAAGAAATTGCAGAGACGCAATTCCGTCAGAAACTGGAAAAGTGATTTTAGTTGAATGTGTTCTGCGACCAGATGGAAGTGGCCTGTTTGATGACGTGAGTTTGATACTCGATCTCGTAATGCTTGCACATTCCTCTGGTGGAAAACAGAGGACTGAGCTTGAATGGAAGCAACTATTAAATGAAGCAGGCTTCCCTCGTTACAAAGTCCTCAACATTCCTGCTTTACCCTGCATTATCGCCGCCTACCCAAAGTAGGATGAAATTGTTGTTTAAAGCAAAATTGCTGCGCATACAGTCAATCCTGGGAAACTTTTCATTTTGTGACTCTACCATTTCATATCCACTCCTGACAGCACCCAAATATTGGGGAAAATAAGGTAGCAATAAATGTTTGAGCAATCACAGTCCAGCCAAAGCGGAAACGCCTTAGGAATAAAAGGACATTATCATTGATAGATGAATTGGTGTTCAATAATAGTTATTTACACGAGCTTTTTGAATCCAGATTGTTGCTAGTCATACATGCTTCAGAATTTCCTCTCTTTCAATTTTCCTTCTAACCTCGTGGCAACAAATTCTAGTTAGTATATACTAGAGCGACATGTGTTTAATCTATTAATTCCTTTTCCAAATCTCGACAAATCAAGAAAAGAGGAGGGAGAAAAAATAGTCTATTTGAGCTCAGGATATATCTTCACATGAAATCAACAATATTATAATATCATGTTAACTCAATTGATAAGATTGTTTAATTTAATGTAAGTGATACTACGTTCAAATTTTATTACTGTTATTATCTCATAGAAAAAAAAAGAGTAGTTTTTAACGTAAGTATTTCACTTAAAAATCTTACTACAATTCTATAATTATCTAATTATAATAAATTATTATATAAAGGTTTACTTCTTATTATGTAAATGATATATATATATATATATATATATATATTTGAAGATTATATACACACACATACACATTAGTTTCAGCTTTATCTCAAGTTTATAAACAATTTGGCTTTCTAATGAATTTTTGAGTTTTCATTATCAACTAATTATTGCACTTAGAAACATTTTAGTCTAAACAAATTCAAAATTCAAGTAAATTACTAATATAATTTAATTTAGCTTAACATGAATTAGTTTGAGATGCTAGTTAGTGGCGAAGCCAGGAATTCGTGTTTGAGGAGTGAAGACAATGTCTATAAAATAGTTATATTAGAAGTTCAATGTTTGACAAAAACATAAAGTAACTTTGATGGAAAAAATTTATGTGAAAATTACACAAATAAGTCCAACTACACGTTAAGTACAAAATAAAGACATTTTTTAACAACTATTGCATATTATGATTGGACATTTTTAATTGAGCTTGATAATCTTTCATAGAGTTGAAGGTATTTATTGTTGAATTAATGTCAAAGCTTATAATGATTTTCTTTTCAATGAGAATGATTAATAAATTTCTAGAAAAGTCATCTAACATTCTTTTACAAGTCTCGTTCTTAATGAGTTTCATTATAAAAAATGCATGCTTTGGCGTTGTAGTGGAAACTAGAGATTCAAGATAAGTTGGATCAATCTATCAACAAGGAAGTAAATTTTTTATATTTCCATTTTCTTTAACATTTGACATAGTTCAAAATTTGTAAATACATTTTTTAAAACCTGATTATGAAAAATTTTAAATTTGAATAGATTGAATTGATGCATTTTATCATATCAATTTGGTATGAAGATCTTGGTTGTAGTGTCAAGAAGTCTAGAACAAAGAGTTGGTTTATAAAAATAAAGAGAAAATAGTGAACACGTGAAGCTCACATCTCTTAATAATAAGAGCATGTGCAGAATAATTTAAGTTTATTTTTTTTTTTACTTTATTGTTTTACTTTGGTAACTAGTTAGTTAGTTGTTAAAAACAAATTTCAGTTAGCTTTTCCCTTCTTTTGTAACAACTTTACTTTTCTTTTTTTCTCTTCTATATATAAATACTTTGTATCGTGATTTTCATTTAGATAGATCAATGAATACCAAGTATTCTTGCCACAAAGAAGTTTCCTCTTAAGCTTTCATGATTTTGTAAATGGTATCAAAGCAAGTTCAAGATAGAGATTCTTGATAGTGAATCTTCTTCAAATTTCACAAGGTTTGCAGTCGATTCATCCTGTTTTCTAAATTTGTGGTAATTCTCCTTCTGATTCATCATAGTTTTTTTTATTCAAGTTTTAGATCTTGGATTGATAAAGAACTAAAAATTTACTTGAAGTTTCTGTTGAATATTTCATTTGTTTAGAATCTTGATATAGTGATTACTGATTTGAGGAATAAGTTTCTGGAAATTTGTTCATGGCTGAGGATTCACAAACCATGAATGTTAATTCTTAAAACCTTAAGTCTTCTAATTCATATTTAGAGCACCTTCAATCTCTTTTCTACATACATCATAGTGATAACCATGGATCAATTATTGTTAACCTCAAACTTACGCACAGTAATTACATCGCTTGGAGCCGTTCTTTCGTACTAGCTTTATCCATAGGAAATAAAATTGGATTTTTGGATGTGGTAATTCCTAAACCTAGCTTGATAGATCCTTTTTTTTTGTAGTTCCTGGTTAAGGTGTAACAATTTGATAGTAGCTTGCTTCTAGATTCAATTACACCTCTCATGGCCTTGACTGTCTTCTACATGGACAATGCAGTTGAAATATGGAATAGTCTAAAGCAAAATTTTGCACAACCTATTGACACTCGTGTATGCAACTTGCAATACACATTAGGTAATGTGGTTCAAGGGACTAGGACAGTGGACTCATATTTCATTGAGTTAAAAGAGATTTGGGAGGAATTAAGAAACTTCAGGCCACTGCCACATTATGAATGTGGTAAATGTAATCCTACATGTTTTAACAAGTACTCAAACCAATATAAAAAAGATATGGTTTTCAAGTTCTTAAATGGACTCAGCAAGTCATATTCTACCATGGATGTTAATTCTTCAAACCTTAAGTCTTCTAATTCACATTTGGAGGACTTTCAATCTCTTTTCTATATGCATCATAGTGATAACCATGGATCAGTTGTTATTAACCTCAAACTTAACTGCAACAATTCAATAACTTGAGCCAATCTTTCTTACTAGCTTTATCCATAAGAAATTAAGTTGGATTTCTGGATGAGGCAATTCATAAACCTAGCTTGATTGATTGTTTCTTTAGTTCCTAGTTAAGGTGTAACAATTGATAGTTGCTTGGCTTCTAGATCTAATTACACCTCCCATTGCCTTAAGTGTCTTCTACATGAACAATACAACTGAAACATGGAATACTCTAAAGAAAAATTTTGCAGAACTTAATGACACTCATGTATGCAACTTGCAACGCACATTAGATAATGTGAATCAAGGGACTAGGACAATGGATTTGTATTTTATTAAGTTAACCGGGATTTGGTAAGAATTAAGAAATTTTAGGCTAGTACTGCATGTTTTAACAAGTACTCAAACTAATATAAAAAAAAATATGGTTTTTAGGTTTTTAAATGGACTCAATAAGTCATATTTTGCATTGAGGTCTCAAATTATCTTAATGGAATCAATTCCTAAGCTTGATAAAGTTTACAACATGATTATGAGGGAAAAATCTTAGATAAGTCTGCTAATTCAGTCTAATCCTACAATAGAATCATCTACCATGATAACTACTATGGATAATAAGAAGAAAGCTAAAGCTAAATTAATCTGCAATTACTGTGGAAAGAAAGGTCATGTTAAGGATAAGTTTTGCAAATTAATAGGGTTCCTTAGAGACTTTAAATTCACAATGGGAAAAGGAAACTTCAAGAAAGAAAATTCAACAATGAACAATGTTTTTACTTTTATTGGAAATAGCTCATATGCAAAAACTGATAAAGATGAAAAGTTGGATTTCTGGATAGGGCAATTCCTAAACATAGCTTGACATCCTTTCTTTAGTTCCTAATTAAGGTGTAACAATAGATAGTAGCTTGGCTTCTAGATTTAATTACACCTTCTATTGCCTTAATTGTCTTCTGCATAAACAATGCAGCTGAAATATGGAATACTCTAAAGCAAAATTTTGCATAACTTAATGACACTCATGTATGCAACTTGCAATACACATTAATAATATGAGTCAAGGGACTAGGACAATGGATTTGTATTTCATTAAGTTAAAAGGGATTTGGGAAGAATTAAGAAATTTTAGGCCAATACCACATTACGAATGTAGTAAATGTAATCCTACATGTTTTAACAAGTACTCAAACAAATATAAAAAAATTATGGTTTTTAGGTTTTTAAATGGACTCAATAAGTCATATTTTGCATTGAGGTCTCAGATATTCTCAATAGAATCAATTCCTAAGCTTGACAAAGTTTACAACATGATTCTGAGGGGAAAATCTCAGAGAAGTTTACTAGTTGAGTCTAATCCTGCAATAGAATCATTTACCATGATAACTATTGTGGATAGTAAGAAGAAAACTAAAATTGAATTGATCTGTAATCACTGTGGAAAGAAAGGTCATGTTAAGAAGAAGTTTTACAAATTAATAGGGTTCCTTGAAGACTTTAAATTCACAATGGGAAAAGGAAACTTCAAGAAAGGAAAATCAACAATGAACAATGTTTATACTTTTATTCGAAGATAGCTCATATACAAGAACTGATAAAGATGAAAAGGTTATTGGTGCAAACTCTATGTCTCAGATATCACTCATTAAGCATCAGGTTCATATATTGATGTCACTCCTCAATGAAAGTGGTATAAAATAGTGAAGATTGCTATAAAGTTTCATCAAATTTTCAACCAACAAAGCCATATCTGGTCAACTCAGCCTCTCCTGGTATTATTTCTGGCCTATCTTGTTTTAACACTTCAAATAATCCTCCACCTAAATATAAAGATGTCAAGCAGTGCATGGTTAAACAAAATTCTTGGATAATAAATACTAGTTCACTTGATCACATAGCATGCTCTTTAGCAAATTTTAGTTCTGTAGGACCAGTTAATAATTATTATGTTCTTATACCTAATAATGTTAAAGCCATTGTGACACACACAGGAACAGTTAGATTAACTTTTTTGTTAACTTTGGACAATATCCTATGTGTACCCTTATTTCACTTTAACCTTGTTTTAATGACTAAACTCACTTCTTGTCAAAAAGCTTGTATCTTTTTTACTGATAAACTATGTGTTATTTAGGATCTCCACTCAGGGAGGGTGACTGGGGTTGCTAAAGTTTCATTAGCTTGTACTTCTTGCAAGACTTTCAAGATGAACAATATCTTTCCAAATTTAGTTTTAAACTTGTACAATTTCCCTTAAAGTTTTTTGCCAATTCTTGCAAAAAAGTGTCTAAACAATTTGATTTGTGGCATTTTAGGTTAGGCCATATACCTTTGAATAGCCTAAATGTCATCCATGAACAATGCCTTGACATTGATTGTTTAAAGGAATTAATTTGTAAAATTTGTCTTTTTGTAAAAAAGAAAAAGCTATCATTTCCTATTCATGTAAAAAATACAACTTCCTTGTTTGAAATTGTTCATTCTAATGTATGAAGACCTTATGTTGTTCCAACCATTAAAGGTTAACAATATTTCATTACTTTGGTGGATGACTTTTCACAATTTACATGGGGTTTCTTAATAAGAAATAAGTCTAATGTATCATCAATTTTACCTTTATTTTGCAAGTATGTTGAAAATCAATTTTCAACATTTGTTAAATGTTTTAGAACAAATCATAGAGGAGAATTTAATCTTACTAATTTTTATAAAAAACATGGTATTGTTCATTAGTTGTCCTATGTAGAAGCCTTTCAACAAAATGAGGTTGTTGAGAGAAAGCATCAGTACTTACTTGTAGTTGCTAGAGCTTTAATGTTTCAATCATCATTACTTGTGTCTTTTTAGGGAGAAACAATTCTTACTACAGCTCATATTATCAACAGGATGCTAATTAAGGTCTTAAATGATAAGTCACCTTATGAGCTATTTTATTCAAAGACTTCTAATTATGATCATTTAAGTATTTGGATCCTTATGTTTCATATCTACTCTGACACAAAATAGAACAAAATTTGTTAAAAAAACAATCAAATGTGTCTTCTTAAGATATCCAAGTGGCATCAAAGGGTATGAAGTGTATGACATCAGTGCAAATAAGTTTTTTATATCCAAGAACACAGTTTTCCGTGAACACATCTTTCGTTTCCAATCATCATAGAATACCATAGATCAATATTCATTTTCACAAACACTTAGTGTGCATGATTTTAATTTTGATATTTCAGCTCATAATATTGTGAATTTCACACCTAATCTTCATTTTTTTCTAGAATCATCTTCTTGTACACCTATTTCATCATCTAAAACTCATTCTTCGTTAGAACTCATTTATATACCTCAAAATTCCAATGAACCTATTATTGAACACAGTCCTACAAGTTCTGTTTATGCATCGATCAGTCTTACTACTAACATTATTTCATTATCTAGGGAAAGTAGTAGACCTAAACATGTTCCAAGATACCTTGAACTTATCAAATTGATTTACCTTTTACTTCTCATTCTGTCACATCTCACCCCATAACCAAATTTTTATCCTATCATCATTTGTCTTTTGGACATAAAGCCTTTATTGCCAATCTATCTGAAATTTATGAACTTAATACCTATTATCAAGTTGTTAATTACTCTCACTGAAAGGATGCAATGCAATGTGAACTTAAAGCTTTGGAAGATAATGCTACATGGAGTATTGTACCTTTACTTTCAGATTCTCATACAATTGGATGTAATTGGGTGTTTAAGGTTAAAATGAATGCAAATGACACTATGGAAAGATATAAAACAAGATTGGTAGCTAAAGACTACAATCAAGTATAAAGGTTTAATTATCATGAAACATTCAACCCTATTGCTAAATAAAGTACTATTAGAGTTCTCATGGCATTAGTAGCTGATAAAAGGTTGATTTTGTGACAATTATATGTTAGTAATGTATTCTAGAATGGTGACCTTGATGTGATAGTTTATATGGAACTTTTTCCAAGTTATTTTGTCAAGGGGGAGTATCCACTTGGTTCTAAGTTGGTGTGTAAGCTACATAAATCCTTTTATGGTTTGAAACAAGCCTCAAGGCAATGGAACTCGAAATTTATAGATTCTTTACTCAAGTATAGATTCATTCAATCATATGCATATTACTCTTTGTTTACTATGACAACAATCAATGTGGAATTTATTGCTTTATTAATATGTTGATGGCATAGTAATTGCTAGTACTAATGCTCAAGTAACAAATCAAGTGAAGAAGTATCTGAGTTCACAGTTCTAGTTGAGAGACCTAGGAATAGTGAAATATTTCCTAAGGCTCGAGATTACTAAGGGTTCAGAAGGTATTTCGATTTGTGAAAAAAAGTATACACAGGATCTTTTTAATGAATATGGTATGCTTGGTACCAAGCCAGTGACTACTCCCATAGATTACAATCATAAGCTCAACAAGGACATTGGTGGAAAGGAGGTTGCCAATCCAATGAGATATAAGTAATTGGTAGGCAAACTCTTATTCTTAACATTCACGAAACTTGATATTTCTTATGTTGTTCAAGTGTTGTCTTAGTTCATGGACAAGACAAAGCAAGAACATTTCTCTGCACTTTACAAAGTATTGAAGAATCTTAAGTCAGCTCCAGGGCAAGGGATGTTTATGAAGATAGACTTAGATTTAAGCATATCAGCCTACTTCGATAGTGACTGGGCAGGTTGTGTTGATACAAGAAAATTTGTTATAGGGTATTGTGTGTTTATAAGAGAGTTATTGGTCAGTTGAAGATCCAAAATGCAATTTGTAGTTGCTTGAAATTTAACAGAAGTAGAGTACAAGTCAATAGCTTCTGCATATTTTGAAATCCTATGGTTAAAATACTTCTTATATGATTTAAGCATTAAACAAAGTACTACAGTCAAGATTTATTGTGATAATCAATCTACCATTCATATATGTTGCAATCCAGTGTTCCATGAGTGTACAAAACACAAAATGGATTGCCATTTTATAAGGGAAAAGGTACTCAATGGACTGGTTGAACTAATATTTATTCTTACTGAATCACAAATTGCAGACTTGATGACAAAAGCATTACAGCCAACACCATATCATCAATTATTACACAAGATGAATATTGATGACATTCATGCTCCACCATGAATATCCATCTTGAAGGGGAGTATCAATCTGAAATGAAGATCTGGGTTGCAGTGGCAAGAAGTCTAGAACAAAAACTTAGTTTATAAAATCATGTGAAAGTAGTGAACACTTTTTTTGTTTTGAAAATTGAAAAAAGTGAACACTAAGCTCATATGTCTTTTAATGATAAGAGCATGTGCAAAATAATTTATATTAATTTTATTTTTACTTTACTATTTTTCCTTAGGTAGCTAATTAGTTAGTTGTTAAAAACAAATTTTAGTTAGCTTTTCCCTTCTTTTGTAACAACTTAACTTTTCTTCTTTATTCTTTTGTACATAAATACTTTGTATTGTAGTTTCATTTAGATAAATCAATGAATACAAAGTATTTTTTCCACAAAGAAGTTTCCTCTTAAGCTTTCATGATTTTGTACATATCATGCTTAGTAAAGTCATTAAGGTAATATTTATTTGTCAGGTTGCAAATACTTTCAACATCAAACACTTTGAAATCATTTTAAAGGTCCAAAGATGTGCTAAGAGTGAGTAATTCCACTACATTCTTATTAAATTTAGAATCCAATTGCTTTTTTTTAAAAAAAATATAGAATTCAATTCTTACAAGAAATAGTTAATAAGACCCAAAAACAAATCAACTTGACAATGGTACTCAATTGTGGCATGATCCTTTTGAAGTTGACCTTTACCTAATTTATATCTAACCCCACGACAAGAATCTCAATTTCATATTTCTCACAAAACTTCAATGACATAAGCAAAAGTTCTCATTTATCTTCTCTCAATTGTTGGAGACGCTTTTTAGGAAGCAATATTAAAACGAATTACATTTATTATATCTTGAGACTTAAGTTGTAAAGCTTTTGAGAGGTTATTTGTTATCTTCAACAACTTCCTTTTAAAATACAAGATAAACATAAATTCAAATGATATATTGGTATGGTATAAAAATTATAAAATAAAGTATAAAATTATTGTAAGAACTAAATTATACAATTTTAAAAAATGAAAATATGTTACAAAATTTTTATAAAGGTCAATTATAAAATTTTTAAAAAATAAGAATTGCTATAAAAATTTTAAAATTTTTAGGAGGGACAAAGCCCTTACTAACCCCTCCCCTCCGCCTGTGAGTTGCTAGTCATTTAGAGAGAGAATTGCCATGACTCAAAGGTTAAACAAAAAAAGGGATATTTGCTTGTAGTTTTGACAAAGGTTTGAATAATATTTTAAGGTAGCGGAACATATTCATTCATAACTGCGAGCTTGGCTGCCTCTAACCTCCAGCAATATAATCCTGTATGTAAGATAAGATTTTGTGTTTGACTATTCAATAAAAAATTGTTTTCAATCAGCAGCACTTAATTAATGCCGACAAATCTCAGAAGCGGTACTCACTACTGCAGCTCTGACAAGCACAGAATTGGCAGGCGCGTTGCATGATTTGGCTGGGCATACCGTGGAGGAGGTAAGAGATACCGTGGCATTGAAAAGATAGATTGGATCCAGCGTCCACAAGAATTATTAAAAGATAGATTGGATCCAGCGTCCACAAGAATTATTCAAACTAACCATGATGCTGCATTTGCAAATTTTGAACCCTTTTCAGTGTTTGTAAAATCCTAAATATTAATGGAGTAAACCTGACTTCATCATCATATTACTTTGTCATCCAATATTGTTAACCGTGAAATTCATCAACAGCTGTTTCTTTCTTTTTTAGAAAGGAAAAATAGGACATAGCATTTACCTTGTGCCTAATAAAGTTGCTCTATTTGAAAATTATAAAAATTCCACTCATCACTTGAGTAAATAAAATGTTTTAAATTAAAACTACCCTCTCCGTCCTATGATTATTAATTAGTGTATGCCCTAATATATATTTCCTTCTTCCTATAGCTACTTCAGTTGTTATGCCATTTCTCCAGCGTTATTATTCTGTTCCTCTCCAACGTTTTCTGAGAATTAAGACAAATCAATTCTCTGGAACAAGAGAGAGAAATAATGGAAACAAGCAGATTAGGTGAGGCAACGCTGCAAGGCCAAGCGGAGATTTGGCAATACATGTTTAGCTTTGCAGATTCCATGGCGCTTAAGTCTGCTGTTGAGCTCCGCATAGCTGATATAATACACTCTCATGGTGGCGCCATCACTTTGTCACAAATAGCTTCATGCATTGGCGGCTCTCCTCCACCGGATAACACCTACCTTGCTCGCATCATGAGATTGCTCGTCCGTAGAAAGGTTTTCTCCGTCCAGCATCCATCAGACGGTGGAGAGCCTCTGTACGGCCTGACTCTCTCTTCAACATGGCTTATACATGACTCGGAGCTAACCCTGGCGCCCATGGTACTGATGGAGAACCATCCATGGCAAATGGCTCCTTGGCACTGCTTCAGCGAATGTGTGAAAGAAGGTGGAGTTGCTTTCAAGAAGGCTCATGGCCGTGAGATATGGGACTTTGCATCTGAGAATCCTGAATTCAACAGGCTTTTTAACAATGGCATGGCATGTACATCCAAGATTGTGACCAGGGCAATTCTGACAGGGTACAAAGAAGGGCTCAGCTGCATTGGGTCACTGGTTGACGTTGGAGGTGGGATTGGAGGCTTAATATCTGAGATTGTGAAAGCAAATCCGCACATCAAAGGAGTGAACTTCGATTTGCCTCATGTCGTCTCAACGGCACCGGTATACCATGGGGTCTGCCACGTTGGCGGTGACATGTTCCATGCCATTCCAGATGCTGATGCTGTCATGATGAAGGTACTTAAATCATGGATTTAAATGTTCAGAGTATCGAAGTTCAAACAGTATCAGTCCTTAAGTCTCAAAATAATCTCCATCTTTTCTTTCTGATGGAAAATTTGGGCTATTTAAAATAGGAATATTTCGGATTTCAAAAAACATTTCAACCAATTAATTATCCATGTTTTTTTCTAAAAAAGATATGAAGGAAATTTTGCCAAAGATCACAGTAGAAATAGTGCTGTTGGGGGTTCTGTCTTTGCGTAATTAATGCGGAGGAGAGAGTTTATAAAATACGTTTTGGTCCTGTAGAACTTGGAAATAAATGTTGCTGTGAGTTTGAGTTTTTGTTTTTTGTTTTTTGTTTTTTGCTTATGTTTATGTTTAAATACTAATACTATATATTAGTATCAAAGAAGACTCTAGATCCAGTAGCTAATCAAAAGGACGTAACTATTGGCATGATTTGATAATTTGATATTTGAACTCAAAATCACATCATATCTTTTCCTTTCTAAAGCGGTATCCGGAGTTAGTGAGCATGCTCGTTTATAATTATCATTTCTTTACTCTTTGTCTAAGTGGAGGGCAATGGGAAAAAGTTACAGCTAACTTTGTGGTTGCAAATCCTTTTCAAGAAACTAACAGTATTTT
Source organism: Theobroma grandiflorum (assembly GCA_036013995.1). Lineage (NCBI taxonomy): Eukaryota > Viridiplantae > Streptophyta > Magnoliopsida > Malvales > Malvaceae > Theobroma > Theobroma grandiflorum. The sequence continues at coordinate 40,286,868 of CP142127.1, forward strand.
CTTGTTATGGCAATCAATATCAATTTAACAGTAGTAGAAGATTCATGCCATGAAATTTAATTTGGATGCTTCTATAGCTAAGTTCTACACGGTTTGAAATCATGAGAAAGCCGGAATTAATATAAAGCCCATTCTGATGTGGGCACTGTTCTCATTTTTGTCTTGTGCAGTGGATATTGCATGATTGGGGCGATGAGGATTGCATCAAAATTTTAAGGAACTGCAGGAAAGCAATTCCAAGAGAAAATGGGAAAGTAATTATTGTTGAATGTGTTCTGAAACCAGATGGAACGGACCCGTTTGATGACATGGGGTTCATATTCGATCTCCTAATGATTGCACACTCCTCTGGCGGGAAGGAGAGAACCGAGCTCGAATGGAAGAAAATCTTGGAAGAAGGAGGCTTCCCTCGCTATAAAATCATCAACATTCCTGCCTTTCCATCCATCATCGAGGCGTATCCAGAGTAGCACGAGAAATTAATTCCTTCTTGTTGTTTATGTTATGGCATTTAGCATAATGCATGCGATGGTGACTTTCCATTTTGTGAATCTGCCTTTTTCTATTCACTATCTGTCCAATTTGAATAAAGAAAAGAAGCCAATATTTTTGACAAATTAGTTCAACTAAAATATTGAAACTCCACCATCATGTAAATTAAGACTCTTTGTTTGGTTATTATTACTTCTATTACTATTTGACTTTTTGCTAATTATTTTTACTATCGAATTATAAATCAAAACCGGACAATAGAAAACAATTACAATGATTAAAAATTTAAAAATGGAATATTTTATTTTCCAAAAACATATAATTATAAATTTTAATGACTATTTTGTTTTAAGTAATAATTAATTCCCAACTCGTTTTTCATTAATTTTTATTTTTTAAAGGAAAAAAATTAAATAATAAAAGGAAAGTAAAGATGAAAATGTTAGCAAGTAATGGAATTAAAATTTTAAATTTTATGTCATCTCATTTCAATTATTTACCTTTTTGAGTTAAGTAGTACTCAGTACTAACCTTCAAAACAACTTGGTTCACAAATGTGGTATAAGGGCGAGATGAACACACGTAAATGAGTATACCCAATAATACAATGTCGGCTTTCTAACTTAAAATCCATGGAAAAAGGGTGGTGGATGGCTGGCGCCTTGTCCCACTGGCATCCACCCTAAACATCATCATGGATGAACAGAGTGTCGATGGTGACTGATCTCAACAATAATGGCCAGGAATATTTGGGAAGTTGTTAAATGTCAAAATCCGGAATCAACAAAATGTTTTGTAATGGTATGGCGTCTACGCCATCCACATATCAAGGCGATCAACTTTGATTTTTCACTTGTCATTGCCACAGCGCTGGTGCATGATGGGGTTTTCATTTATTGGAGGCCATTTAAAATGCTGATGCAGCCTAGATAAAGCTAAGATTTTCTCTTCTTCTTTCCCTAACTACTAAAGCTAAGACAAAGTTTGTACAGATTCTAGAACCCAGAATCTCAAAATGAAATAAACCAATTAAGCATAAACTTTGTCTGAAACTGACTATTCCTCTGATTTCCTTTGTTCTTATTCTTAAACAAAAACCACATATCTGAACCAATATTAGTTACTAAAAAGTTACATTTGACTGCAGTTAGTTGAATGTTGAGTAACTATAAATATAATTGATAGCTCAATCTTAATTCTTTTTGTGGAGGATATTGTTGTAAGAAACATGATTACGTTAGCAACAAACACCAAGTTCGCAACAGTAGTTAACTCCAAGTCAATAACAACTTTTGCAAATTATCTTTAGATTACTAAATCAATTCAAGTCATTAAATTAACTGATTCTATTTTATTCAAATTGTAACAACAATTTGAATTTGTATTTAAATTATAACAATAGTTTGAATTTATATTCAAGATAACTTATACTATATATATATATACACTTACGATAAATCAATAAAGGTCAACTGATTTAATATCAATGTTTGTCAATATTGATATGATATCTGAGCATTTTGCTTAGCTAGCTTCGATCTATTTTTTTTTTCCCATGGCTGCTACAAATTCTTCACTAACCACTTCAACCAATAATCAAACCACAACTCTTGGTCCTTGCTCTATTAATGCAGTAGCTTAGCTATCACTAAATTTAACATCAATTAATTTTCTCTCATGGCAAGTCCAATTTAAATCACATATAGTAGGCCATGATCGCATCAGCTATCTCACTGGCAAAACAGCTTGTCCTCTAGTACTGATTTCTGCTGGAGAAACATAAACTGAAAATCCATAATATATTTTCTAATATCGTCAAGATCAAATTATCCTTCATGCGATTGTTGCTTCTGTCTTAGAATCAATTCTCCTTTTGATTGCAATAACCAAAAATTCCCAAAAAGCATGGCAAGAACTCACTAAACTATTTGCCTATAAGACTCATACTACAGTAATGTCTCTAAAGAAAAGGTTAACACTTTCTACGTAAGAAGGCAAGACCATTGCAGATTATCTGTAGTTTATGAAGACCACAACTGATGAACTAGCCATGGCTCAAGCCCAATAGCTGAAGAAGATTTGATCATATTCATTTTGAATGGACTTAAACCAAAATTTAAGGAATTATTCACTGCCATTCGAGTCATGAAGTCAACTATTTCATTTGAAGAACTTCATGACAACAACTAGGCTATGAGGCAACTATCAAACAAGAAAAGTCTTATTCTATCTCTACTGCCACAGCAAATTTATGTTGCATCCACTCAAAAAAAAAAAAAAGGTAATTATCCAACAAATGAGATAACTTCGAAAGCAATTTTTCCTCTCCAAACAATCATACCAATTTTAATAGGAAAAAGTTTATTCCTACTCATGCTTCTAATTACTCCAAATTAGTTTGCCAACTCTGTGAAAAACCAAGACATTCTACCAAGACTTGCAGATCCAACAATACAGCTCTAAAACCTATTGTTAATTTTGTGCATTACTCTTAATCACATGACGATAAGAATTGGGTAGTTGACTTAGGAGCCTATAATCGTGTCACCTCCCACTTGAATAATCTTTCATTCTACTCTAAATATGGTGGTCAAGATGAAATCATAGTTGACAATCGTACAAGTTTAAACATTAAACACATAGGTTCAATTATTATTCCAAACACAAGTAAACCTCTTCAATTATCTAATGTTTTGCATGTACCTAGAATGAAAAGAAATCTCATTTTAGTCTCTCAATTTTGTAAAATTAACTATGTTTCAATTGGATTTTTTCCTTTTCATTTTTTGGTGAAGTATTTAAGCACAAGGGCACCTATAATGAAAGGCTTGAGTAAAGATGATTTGTATGAGTTTCCAAGAGCCTTGCCACTTTTTCCAAGCAATGCAACAGCCTTGATCACTGTTAGAATTTTACCTATTGTTTGACATAATCAACTTGGCGACCCATCCTCTTAATTCTTCACTTTATGTTAAAATCATTTAGTTTATCTTTTGATGCTTCAAATAAATTGTCACATTGTGACTCATGTGCATGTAATAAAAGTCACAAATTACCATTTTATAATTTTACTCTTTCTAGTTCCAAACCTTTAGAGCTCATTTATACTGATGTTTGGGGGCCATCCCCTTAGCTACTTAAACTCACAAAATGTGATAAATAACTCTATATAATAGAGTTATCACACACCTAAACTTAAGATTTTGCTAGTCTTCGAGGAAAACATAAACTAAAATGAAATAACATCAATGAAGAAATCAACTTAACTAGAAATAAATTACACCAACTCAATAATCAACTTTGGTATTCTCATAAGTTAATCCCTACTCTCAACTTTAAGCAACACATAAATATTCAAGATCAAATTTCAATTCAAATGCAAGCTCATCATCAAGTGGATTTTTGTGTGTGTGCGCGATCTTTTCACTAAGAACATCATACAATCTAGATAAGTTTATACGTATGCAACATCTTTCGCACTTCTATCCATAAATATTGCTACCAAATTCAATTGCACAAAGACTCCTAATTCCACAAGTTACTATTCAAGTGTAGAATTTTTACTATTCACAACTTCCTGGCATCAAATTTTCATAATAATCAATGTAGAAGAAGTAATTTGCAATCACACATATCACAATCTCAAACTTGTCCCACTAATCGACAACAATAAACTTTTATTCAATATCAAAATCTACCAAAGAGAAAAATCATCAAAGAACAAAACCACTTCAATTTTCTACAAAAAAATTAGTTATTGAATGAGTGGAAGATGATTTGATGGCTTCAAAGCTTTGATGTGGTGCAAAATTTTTTAAAATGGAAGCTTGTTTTTCAATGGGTGTTTTGTAGAGAGAGAAAGTCTAGTTTTAGAGTGAGAAACTAACGCTAGAAATATGGAAGAGATGAAGAAAAATAAGAGCAACGGGGTTTTAAATATTAAGGAGCCCGAGCGGGCATCGCAATATTAGCCTCAAGTTTCTTTGTGGGGGGGCTACGGTGCCTTACTCCCAAGTTTTACTATGAGAGGGCATCACACATGATGCCACGACCATCATACAGAAGGCGTCACTATGCCATTTCAATCTTTTTTTTTTTTTTGAAAAACTAATAGAAAAGAAGAATAAATAGACGTAATGCTTGCAAAAGAAAAACAATAAAGCAACATTAGTACAAAATATTAAAATTAAAGATTAAAAATGAATAATTTCAAGGAAACATAAATAAAATTATGAGGAAAAATAATTAAGTTTGGAAAAACTTGAGTTGCCTCTCAAGTAGCACTTTTTATAGTCGTTAGTTGGACTCATTCTTAAGCTCATTTGGGATAAAAAATATTGATGGAGGATCATTGACAATCGATGTTACCTCTCCAATAATGCTTCACCATTGCCCATTCACTATGAATGTTTCAATTGTTGTACATCCATTGCCTCCACTGCTCCATGTGGAAACACCATTGATACAATGAAAGGCCTTGACCATCTTGATTTCAACTTACTTGAAAATAACTTCAAGCACTACTTAAATAATAACACATGTTGGCCTGACACAAAATGGCACTCAACAATCTTTCAATCATGCCAACTTTTCGTCTTTTTCTTGTAATTCTGGCATTGTCATAAGCATCCAGTCTAAATTCAGCTAACTCATTCAATTAAGACAGACGCTTCTCACCAACAACTTTAAGATCAAAATTCAATTTCTTGATGGCCCAATATGCATTATGCTCCAACTCTACTGGAAGATGACATGCTTTACGAGAAACCAATCTATATGGAGTCATACCAACTGGCGTTTTATAAGTAATTCGATGTGCCCAAAATGCATTATCCAATCTCTTCACCCCAACCCTTTCTTGATGGAGATACAATCTTCTCCAAAATCCTCTTTATTTCTTTGTTGGAGACTTCCATTGGTCTGTGGATAATAAGTAGTTGCAATTTTGTGTTTGACTCATACTTAGCAGGAATTGCTTCCAAATATTTGTTGCAAAAATGGCTACCTTCATCATTTATAATTGCTCTTGGTGTGCCAAATCTAGTGAATATGTTCTTTTTTAAGAATTTTTACACCACCTTTGTCACGACCCGAAACTCCCATCGAGCCCATGACAACCGCCGCGATGTCTCGATAGACATTCCTACCCCGAATGCCAACCGAAACCTCGCAAGGCTTTTACATCAGTTTTTTTTTCACTTCCCCTGTGAGTAATAGTTACTAAAACCATGTTTTAAAGTGATATGGACCATTTTCTAATCAAAACAGTCAAAAAGCGATTTCAGCCACATAGGGGCATTTTGGTCATTTTTCTTAAAAATTTTGAAATCAGCCAAAAATATAGTATGTGAGTGAAAAATACACATTTCATTATTAAAAGTAAGTTTAGATATCTAAAACATTCATTTAGAGTAAAATTAAAGCTTTTAGAATAAAATAAAAATATTAAATAAAATATTCCATCTTCTCATAAAACAATTTTTATAGAATTATTCGTAAATAATTTTTGTAATGTGAAAGCAAAATAAATTCATACATACAGTAATACAGATAACCTGAGTATATAATTTAGCTTACAATGACATGTGGGCCCCCAAATGACCAAAAGTAATAAAGGTTGTGAACTTACGGTTTTTGAGGATGCAAGTCCAACTGTAGCCCTCTACGAAATGGACTATCAATCGAATATCCTGAGCCTGAAATAGGTGGAAAGGAGGGTGGTGAGATTATATAATCCTAATAAGTAAACAAATATCATCTAAAATATCTAAATTCGAGTAAATGGAGATAATGAATAGGTTTCATAACATAAAAATTTATCCTAACCCATATAAATAATTGTATTTCATCCAAAAAAAATAAAAAAAAAAGTGGAGAACTCTCTCAACCCCATACACTTTCCTCCCCTCCCCCAGCCCCAAGGAATGGTGGCTGGCCGCCCGCCAGACCCCCTCAACCACCCTCCTCCGCCACCACCATCCTCCCAGGCGCAGCCACCACTACCCCCATAGACCAACCCCTCCGGCAACACCTTCCCACCGGTTGGTGCCCCCCATACCACACAGAACCCACCCAAAGACAATCAACCTTTTCACCACAGCATCCAACAAACCATTCCGGCGGACAACCCACAACCACTTTCCCCCCGAGCCCTAAAAAAGTCTTTTCTGACGGTGGCAGCAGGAGAGAAACCCCAAGTTATCCCACCCACAAGAGATCCCAGTGTTTACAAGGACAGACCAGTTGCAACATTTTATGAGGATGAAATCCAGATTCTATCTCGCCCTCTCTCTCACTCCCTCGTTGGTAAGTTCAACCGCACTCCCAAACTGCAGGACATACGCCAAGCCTTCAAAGGAATGGGCTTATCAGGAGCTTATGAGATCCGCTGGATGGACTACAAGCATGTTTTGATTCACTTGTCGAATGAACAAGATCTCAACCGTATTTGGGTCAAACAACAATGGTTTATAGCCAACCAGAAAATGAGAGTTTTCAAGTGGACCCCGGAGTTTGAAGCTGAAAAAGAATCAGCCATGGTTCCAGTCTGGATATCCTTTCCCCACCTTAAGGCTCATTTGTACGAGAAGTTTGCTTTAATGTTGATTGCAAAAACAGTAGGGAAGCCGTTGTTCGTTGACGAGGCAACAGCCAATGGCTCTAGTCCAAGTGTTGCCCGAGTTTGTGTAGAGTTCGATTGTAGAAAATCACATGTTGAGGAGGTATGGATCGTGATATGGAACAGGGAGACAGGCACTGTTACGGGTGGCTACGCTCAAAGAGTAGAGTTTGGAAGGATGCTAGACTATTGTGGATACTGTTGTCATGTCGGGCATAGAGAAACAAACTGCATAGTTCTGGGCACTAAACCAAAACCAGTTGGTTCGGGTCAACCACAACTAAGGGACAAAGGAAATCAGGCTATCGTCTCAACATCCCAACCTGGAATTCCGGGGACTGCCACAAGGGCAAAAGCAGGGATGAAAAAAATATTGGAAAAAGAAAAAACCCCACGGGTAGAGGAACCAGTAAAATCGACACAACTTTGGCAGGTCGTGAAAGGAGGAACCAGGGCTGAAAAAGAGCCACAGACGGGAACCATGGAGTCGGGCAAAAATCCAAAGGGTGCCAATATTCCATCTTCAAACAAATATTATGCAATCTTGGATGATAGGGAGGATGAGGAGTTGCAGGTGATAGCTCCAGGAGATGAGACAAAGGAAGCAAACCGGGAGAACGCAGAAAAACAAAAAACGTTGGCAGGAGGGCCGCCCACCAGCAGCTCGCAAGGAGGCGGAGAAGTGCTGCATGGGAAAGGACCGATGGCACAAAGGACGAACACGGGAGACCATGGCAGCAGTGGACTGAATGGTGCAGAAAAAGAAGGAGTTATTTTATCAAACCTGCAGACGTCGAAGGAAGCTATACACGATAATTTGCATGAAAACGGAAATGGCATGCATGGAAAAGGAGGAAATTTCAAGGGAATAGAAAAGAGCACAAAGGCCTTAGTATCTGACATGCAGGTAGGCATAGCGAAGCAAGGAAAAAAGGTGGCAATTGGCATAAACAAAAGGGCAAAAAATATTCAAAGGCTGTTGCAAAGGACAGCAAAATCGAAAATGCAGGGAAAGGACAAGCAAACTCCAGCTGACCGAGAGGAGTTGGCTACAAAACCAAAGCCCGCTGGAAAAAATGGCTCGTCGGGCCCACTTGAAACAGCCCAGCCACCTCCAAACCCCACCCACCACGCGCCTAATCCGCATGCCCACAGCAGCAACAAGGGAGAAAAGATTGACGAGACATTGGGGCAAAATAAACAATCAAGTACAGCAACAGATGGAATGTTGGAGCAGGTGGCTCACGAACCCACGAGCAGCGGTAACCCTTCAGATCCTGCAAAGGAGGTGTCCATCCAAGCAGGTGAACCCGGATCGAAACATAACAACAAAAGCTCCATTCAGCCACCAGAAAAGACTACTACAGTAGACATGCATGCTTCCTGTCCCATCAAGCAAGACCTACGGATCCCACCCACTAACACTACATGCAAGAAGGAGCTACAGTCCACAGTGCCAGCACCTGCGGGAAATGACAGCCCAAGGTGCCCAACGGAAGGAGCTACAGTCCGAAAAAGGCTTACACCCCTCCACCATCGAAGTTGTCCAGAGGGACCCAACGACCAAAAAACTGCCAACACATCAAGCCACCAGCCAGCTAGACAAGCGAGGCCCAACAGCAGATGAATCCCATGTTTGCCCTAACGAGCTTGTCCAGTGGGACCCAACTGCAGGCAAATCACGACATAATCAAAATTCAAACGGGTCTGGCCTGTGGGACCAAGCAGCTTCAAGTTTACAAGAAATGGATAAGCAAAAAGTCCACACAAGGCCCCCCTCCCCCTTGCCCAGTCAAAAGGGCCCCCCAAGTCGAGTCACGAGTGAAGAAGAAATGACCTTGGCAGCAATTATAAATTGTGATGGGACATCATTGCATGGGCCGATGCAAACAGGTGAAAAGAATAAATTTTATTCTAAGGCAGTCTTGGAGGAGTCAAGGGCACTTGTACAAAGAAGTGAGGAGAACAAAAATTATTTTAAGGCCACGTTGGAGAAACAAATGGCTATATTGCATGGGAGCAGTCAGCAAACAACAGAAAGTGGGTCGAGGAACCAGCAGGAGTCAGTGGATTTAGCTGAAGGTAGTGGAGAACATAATCCATTAGATGATCTAGGTGCACATGCAATTCAGTCCAGCCTAATAGTTGACACGGCAGATGGCAACGTAAAATTCAGTCCAAATGATAAACAATGTAATTCCCCGGGTGAGAGTCACAATGATCAGATGCAAGGTGTGGTAACAAAGGCATACTCACGAGAGTGGATGGAAAACAACGAAGATAACATTCCTGCCCGGGAGTCCGCAAATGGTAAATGCATGTACAATAGGGAAACAAGTAATGTGCCTTCAATCTTAGAATCTACTGCGGCCATACTGGAGGTCCACCCACGGGTTAGACACAGGAGACACACTGATACTTCAATCCCGATTGGTAACTGTTCCATTTTAGCCTCAAATGAAGCCATGAATATGGAGGAAAATGATGGGGCCTCTGATGAGGACTCCATCTCAGTGAGCTATGCAGCCAGAATCCATCCATGATTAGTTGTATGATTTGGAATGTGAGAGGAGTGGCTGGTGTTGCAATTCAAAGGCGCTTGAAAAAATTTAAAATGATGCATAACATAAAACTGATGGTCATCTTGGAGCCTATGTTCAGTGAAACACGAGCAGAATATTTTAGAAGACGCCTCAGATTTGATAAGTTAATCTGTAACTGTTCATAAAAAATATGGGTTTTCTCTGCTGCAGAAGTCTATTGTGAAATACTAACAGATCATATTCAATGCCTGCATCTGAAATTATCTTTACCTTGGCTTCCTAAACACTTGTTTGCTTCCTTTGTGTATGCCAAGTGCACTAGGCAGGAACGTTTAGATTTGTGGAATTTGCTGCGTTTGTTTTCTGTTGAGATACAGGGACCTTGGCTTGTAGGTGGTGATTTCAATGCTATTGTGAGTTGTTCTGAACGGTTGAATGGTGCCCCTCCCCATGGTGGGTCAATGGAAGACTTTGCTTCTGCTTTGATGGACTGTGGTCTGATTGATGCGGGATTTGAAGGAAATTCTTATACATGGACCAATAACCATGTTTTTCAAAGGCTTGACAGGGTGGTGTATAACTCAGAATGGGCTAGATGTTTTTCCTCTACATGTGTGCAGCATTTGAACCAGGATGGATCTGATCATTGTCCCTTGTTAATCTCTTGTTCTACTGCCAGTCAAAGGGGACCCTCTACATTTCGGTTCCTCCATGCGTGGACAAAGCATCATGACTTTCTTCCCTTTGTTACAAAAAGCTGGGAAACTCCTGTGTTTAGTTCAGGTCTGATGGCATTTTGGTTCAAACAACAACGCCTGAAGCGAGACTTAAAGTGGTGGAATAAACACACTTTCGGGGATATATTTGCAAAGCTGAAGTTGGCTGAGGCAGAGGCAGAAAAGAGCGAATTAGATTTTCAACAGGATCCTTCAGTTACAAATCAAATTCTCCTCAATAAAGCCTATGCCAAACTCAATCGTCAATTGAGCATTGAAGAGTCTTTCTGGCAACAAAAATCGGGTGTGAAATGGCTGGTAGAAGGTGAACACAACACAAAATTCTTTCATATGTGGATGCGGAAAAAATGAATGAGAAGCCATATATTCCGGATTTCTGACTCTGAGGGAAATGTTTTAGACGATCTTTACCTAATACAACACTCTGCTGTTGATTATTTTCACAAGTTGTTGCAAGCAGAAAACTGTGAAATATCCAGGTTCGACACCTCTCTTATCCCTCGGATCCTCTCTTCAACTGACAATGAATTTTTATGCGCAGAACCGTCTCTCCAGGAGAGCAAGGATGCAATGTTTAACATCAATAAGGATAGTGTGGCCGGCCCGGATGGTTTTTCTTCCCTATTTTACCAACATTGCTGGGATATAATCAAACAAGATCTTCAAGATGCAGTGCTGGATTTCTTTAGGGGGTCCCCGTTTCCTCGTGGCATTACTTCCACTACTCTTGTCTTGTTGCCAAAAAAGCCAAATTCCTGTCAATAGAGTGATTTTCGTCCCATTAGTTTATGTACTGTCTTAAACAAGATAGTAACTAAACTCTTGGCTAACCGGTTGTCTAAAATTCTCCCAACTATCATTTCAGAAAATCAAAGTGCATTTGTCAATGGTCGTCTTATCAGTGACAACATCTTATTAGCACAGGAGCTAATGGGCAAGCTTGATGCCAAACCAAGGGGAGGTAATGTTGTCTTAAAATTGGATATGGCTAAAGCCTATGATCGGTTGAGTTGGGATTTCCTTTTCTTGATAATGGAGCAATTTGGTTTCAACTCTCACTGGATAAGTATGATTAAAACCTGCATTTCTAACTGTTGGTTCTCCTTGTTGTTCAATGGTTCCGTGGTGGGATACTTTAAGTCCGAGAGGGGCCTAAGTAGGGTGACTCTATCTCTCCTTTTCTCTTTATTTTATTTACAGAATATCTTTCTAGGGGGATTAATAACCTTTTCAGCAGCTATAATTCACTGCATTACTTATCCGGCTGCTTAATGCCTATTAGTCATCTCGCTTTTGCTGATGATATTATGATTTTCACTAATGGATGTCGTTCAGCCTTGCAGAAAATTTTAAGTTTTTTATAGGAATATGAGCAAGTATCTGGACAGCAGGTCAATCCATAGAAAAGTTATTCTATCACAGCTACAAGCTGCCCATCATCAAAAAGGCAGATCATAGCCTACACCACCGGCTTTCATCACAAATCACTTCCTGTTACTTATCTCGGTGCTCCATTATATAAAGGACCAAAAAAGGTGATCCTTTTTGATTCCTTAATCACAAAGATTCGAGATCGTATTTCAGGGTGGGAGAATAAGATATTGTCATCAGGGGGCTGTATTACTCTGCTGAGAAGTGTTCTATTCTCTCTTCCGATGTACTTACTACAAGTCCTTAAACCACCAGTGGCAGTGATTGAGAAAATTGATAAATTGTTCAACAGCTTCCTATGGGGTGACTCAGTTGGAAACAAGAAAATGCACTGGGCGGAATGGGCTAAATCCACATTTCCATGCTCGGAGGGGGGACTTGGTATTCGTAAATTGGAAGATGTTTGTGAGGCTTTTTCATTGAAATTATGGTGGAGATTCCAAACAGGTACCAACCTTTGGACACAATTTCTGAAAACCAAATATTGTCTCGGCAAACTTCCCCACTATCTCCCACCAAAATCCCGTGACTCTCAAATTTGGAAAAGGATGATCCGGGGCCGCGACGTGGCAATGCAGAACATTAGATGGAAGATAGGGAAAGGGAAACTTTTTTTCTAGCACGATTGCTGGATGGGAGACAAGCCCCTGGTCACCTTCTTTCCTATGTTCCAGAATGACATGACATATGTCAATAGCTTCTATAATGGTGATAACTGGGATGTAAGTAAGTTAAATTCTATTCTCCCTGTGGAACTGGTTGATGAGATATTGCAGGTACCCTTTAAAATTTCCCAAGATGATGTTGCATATTGGACACTTACATCAAATGGGGATTTCTCTACTCGGAGCGCTTGGGAGACAGTAAGGCAGAGACAAGCACCACACGCCTTAGGATCTCTCATTTGGCACATGAGCATCCCTCTATCAGTTTCCTTTTTCTTATGGAGGGTCTTACACAACTAGATACCAGTTGAGCTACGGATGAAGGAAAAAGGTTTTCAATTAGCTTCGAGATGTTTATGTTGCTCCTCAGAGGAATCTCTAATACATGTCCTATGGGAGAGTCCGAAAGCAAAACAGGTTTGGGAATTCTTTGCAAAATTCTTTCAAATCCATGTCTTGAATCCCAAACAGGTTTCTCAAATTTTATGGGCATGGAATTATTCTGGGGACTTTGTCAAAAAAGGTCATATCCGTATATTGCTTCCAATATTTATTTGCTGGTTCCTATGGTTAGAAAGAAATGATGCAAAGCACAGGCAATCTGGTCTGTATCCTGCTCGAGTTATATCCCGAATTATGAAGCTATTGAGACAACTTTATGATGGTTCCCTTTTACAACAATGGCAATGGAAAGGAGACACAGACATAGCAACCATGTGGGGTCAGCATTTTCAACCGAAGCGACGAGCAGCTCCTCATATTTTTTTCTGGAAAAAGCCTTCCATAGGTGAATACAAGTTGAATGTGGATGGCAGTTCACGGAACAGTCAACAAGTAGCTAGTGGTGGAGTGCTTCGAGATCACACAGGTCACCTTATTTTTGGTTTTTCTAAGAATATTGGTTCTTGTAATTCTTTGCAGGCAGAATTGAGGGCTTTACTTCGAGGACTTCTTTTGTGCAAAGAATGCCACGTTGAAAAGCTGTGGATCGAAATGGATGCATTGGTGGCGATCCAACTAATCCAGAAGTCCCAAAAAGGATCTCATGACATAAGATATTTGCTAGAGTCCATAAGGCAATGTTTGAGCAACTTTTCCTACCGCATTTCACACATCTTTCGAGAAGGCAACCAAGCAGCAGATTTCCTGTCAAATGAAGGACACAATCATTCAAACCTTTGTGTGTTCAACGAAACACAAGGTGAGTTGTATGGAATGCTCAAGTTAGACAGATTGAATTTACCTTATGTCCGTTTTTGATAACTGTAAAGGAGTAGTTCTCCTCGTTTACATTTGCTGTTATAAAATCCAAATTTGCTTAGTATCTCAATGTAATAGTAAGGAATATCCATCCTTCTGTAGCACCAAAAGTTATGCTCTTAGGATGGCTATCCTTACTCTAGGTGCTTTTATGACTTTGCATTTTAGGCATGTAATGTTGGAGGTACGGTTTATGTCCCCCTCCTTTGTCCTTTGACCTTATAATTAATAAAATTTAACAGGGTAGCTGGGCCCTGCGAAAAATTCCAGTATTAAAAAAAAAAAGTATTTCATCCAAATAATCAATAAAGCTTATGATTTCCTGAAAACTTGGCACATGCTAAAACCAATACTCGATGATGCCTTGCGCAGGGGCATCCAACCGAGTCCGCTAAGGCTATTATAATATCATATACACGTAAAACATATTTTTGCATTAGAAAACACAACCGTTCCTTGGTGTTAGCGGAGTTCACCCTCACGTGGTGGTTCGGCGTGACGTGAACTTTAACCATACCTCAGGAGATACCCTACGCGCCTCTCCGACCGAGGTAAAATATAACGGGGTTTACCGTACCCCTCTAAATAGGTTGGTCCACGAAAACCCATCCACTACAGTAGCTAATCACATAACCCACCAATACAATAAAATTCCAACTGCATGACATGGCAATTATTTTACTACACAGTTTATCAAGGGAAAACAACAATTTGTATATTTTCAACACGATTACCAATTTAGCCATTCATGCACATATTGCCATAAGCCATTCAATTCAAACCGTAATTTATAACACAGCAAGTAGTCTCCAATTACCCTATTGTCAAAGCCATCATTCAATTTTAAGACAATTTATAAAATCAGTTCTGTGGCATCCCTTTCGAGGCCCACTCCAAGGTATTGTTATGTCTGGGTCTCCATCACTTGACTTACTCATCCCGCACCTAAGGGCGGTGCGACAGGTCTCCTGCAGGACCTTCTCAACACGTTTCGAACCCCAGACCTTTTACTCCCCCTGAAGGGAACGCCGTTAACCATTTCAGTTGACAATTTCATTTAATCACATTTTGCTTATAAAACATGAAGCTTTACCATTTAAACACATTTTCAATAAAATCATAAAAATGAAACAAAATTTACTTTAGATAATCAAGATGATGATAAGGTTACTCACTATTTCGGGAGTCGAATTTTGGAGTACTCCGACTATTGATCCTCAGGTACAATTTCTTTACTCTTGCTAAAATGCTCACCACCTAGACATAATGCACAATAAGCAATTTGCTACATTTGTGCTAAACCATTATAAAACCAATTTAGGCTCTATACTAATGCATGAAATGGGATGTGAAATATTCGGGTAACCATTTAAATACGTTGTTCAATATAAGTTCAATTGTGTACCTATATAAAATGGTATTGGCCTAATTCGATCCATCACCCGATTAATTGACCAATACGTCCAATTCAACTCCAAACAATTCCATTTCTCTCCCAATACTCCAAATCATTAAACACAATTTAAATAACTTGAAATATGGCAAAATCATCCTCACATTTTCTCTTGGAAAATTCGGCCATGGTGAGTGCATATACACTATGATTTTTCATGCTTGGTTTTCACCCCATAAATAATTAATTCCTAATCAAATCACTTGAAATAAAATCAAATTCATCATCAATATTCCACATGAAGAATTTGGCCAATGAGGGTTATGTAAGAACATGAATTTTTCTTGCTTGTTTTTCATACTACACATCACCAAACAACTAAAAACACTAGAATAACATGTTGTCTAACTAAATTCATCATCAAATCCTCTCTCTCTTTGTTTGGACAACAATGAATCCTTCATGAGATCTTGAATTTCAACCATGGAAAATGCAAAATAATCATAGGAAATATAGATCACAAGCTAGAATTAAGAAATTTCACCTTTGATTGCTTGATTCCTTGAAATCTAGTGATTTTCTCTTGAAATTTTCACTCTAGGATTTTTGTTCATTCTTTTTCCTTTCTTCCTTGAGTTGGCCGACCATAAGAATGAATGGGAGAGAGTGTGTGTGTTGGTTTTTAAAGCCAAATATGCATGGATGTAAATTTGACACATGTCACCATGTAATTGGTGCATATGTCATACTTACTCATTAAGTATTCTCTCTCCACCACTTCAAATTTCCTCAATTATCCATGATCATAATGGGTGAAATTCATGTGCTAGACATGTGTTGGGTGGTGTAAAATTACAATTTTACCCTTGGGTGACAAAATGACTATTTTGCCCCTATGCTTGAAAAAATACCGAAATTAAAGTTTTTCACTTCTCAAACTCAAATTATGTTCTAAATAGTCAATCTTGGCAAAAACCTCTTCTAACATTCAAATCTTAACCTCGGGTGGCAAAATGACTATTTTGTCCCTAAGTCACGAAAATTCTAATTTGACTCTAAATCGTTCCTCGAACTCTGAATCACCATATTAAGTCATTCTGGGGTTTTAAAATTCTCAATTTCATCTTAAAATCTCTATTTAGACTAGTTCGAGGCTTAATTATCTTAATTGTACCACTTGGTACATTATTGACTTTTAGCGATTTTCGAGGTACCCAAGTACGCAAGCACTCTATCAAGCACATGTGTGACATGGCAAGTATATTATAGGGCTGGGCTTGACAACCTTAGCATCATGCATAGGCAAAGCTGAGGCTTCCACTCACTTAGAAACATAGTCTACCACCACCAAAATGTAACGATTGTTGAAAAAAGAGATAAATGGTCTAATGAAATCTATGCCCCATAAATAAAAAATCTCCACTTCAAGGATGCTATTGAGCAACATCTCATGCCTTTTGGAAATGGTCCTTACTCTTTGACACCTTTCACAATTGACAACAAAATTATGAACATCCTTATAAAGTGTAGGCCAATACAAACCTGGCTCAAGAACCTTCACTATTATTTTTCCTTATTCAACATGTCCCCCATAGTCTAAAGAATGACAATGCCTCAAGATGCTCTCAACTTCTTCCTTTAGAACGCACATTCTCAAAATTCTATCTACATATTACTTGAACAAAAATGGTTAATCCTATACATAAAATCTAACATCATGAAGAAACTTTTTTCTCTGATGGTTATTTAAATTAAGAGGGAGAAGTTTACTTATGATGTAATTTACGTAGCTAGCGTACCAACGTAATTTCTTTTGACCAACAAGCAATAATTGTTCATTAGGAAAAGTTTCATTAATCAAAGTTAATTTTTTACCTTGGTTGTTATTTTCTAACCTTGACAAATGATTTGTTACCTAATTTTTTGTACTTTTTCTATCTTTGATTTCAAGATCAAACTCTTGAAGCAACAGAATCCATCGTATCAATCTTGGCTTGGCATCTTTCCTAGCAATCAAGTACTTAATTGCAACATGGTCAATGTACACAATAACCTTAGTGCCAACCAAATATGAATAGAACTTATCAAATGCATAAACTATAGATAATAATTTCTTTTTTGTGGTAGCATAATGCATTTGAGTTTCAGTCAAGGTCTTACTAGTATAATAAATAGAATGAAAAATTTTTTCCTTCCTTTGACCTGACACTGCACCTACAGCATAATCATTAGCATTACAAGTAAGCTTAAATGGAAGTGTCTAATCAAGAACTATAATGATGGGTGTATATACTAATTTCTTTTTTCAATTCTACAAATGTTGTATGACATGAATCATCAAACTTAAAGGGAATATCCTTTTCCAACAAGTTACACAAAAGTTTGAAGATTTTAGCAAAGTCCTTAATAAACCTCTTATAAAAACCTACATGACCAAGAAAACTTCTAATACTTTTTATCGAAGATAGTGGTGGAAATTTCTTGATTGTCTCTATCTTGGCTTTGTCTACCTCTAATCATTTGCTTCAAACCTTGTGACCAAGGATAAAGCATTCTTACACCATGAAGTGGCATTTCTCCCAATTTGGCACTAGGTTCGCCTTTTCACACCTTTTGAGGACCTTGTCAACATTCAACAAACACTCATCAAAATTGTTACAAAAAATAGAAAAGTCATCCATAAATACCTTTAAGATCTGTTCCACCATATTAGAGAAGATGGCAATCATGCATCTTTTAAAAGTGGTTGGAGCATTGCACAGTCCAAATGACATCTTTCTAAAGGATAAAGTACCATAAAGGCATGTAAAGGTAGTTTTTTCTTAATCTTTTGGAGTTATTGCAATCTGATTGTATCCCCAATACCTATCCAAGAAACAATTGAATTCCTTACTAGCCAACCTATCCAACATCTAGTCAATAAACGACAAAGAAAAATGATATTTTTTTTTTAGCTTTGTTAAGCTTTCAGTAGTCCATATACATTTTCCATCCAGTCATTGTCCTCTGGGGGATGAGTTCATTGTTCTCATTTTCTACCACAATCATCCTACCTTTATTTAGAACATATTGCACCAAACTTACCCATGCACTATTCGATATAAGATAAATGATGCTAATATTTAACCATTTGATGATCTCTTTCTTCACCACCCCTTTATTGATTGGATTAAGTATTCTTTGCTGCTCAATGGTGGCTTTGTGGTCATCCTCCAACAAAACCTTATGCATACATATTGAAGGACTGATCCCCTTTATGTCTACAATTGTCCTTCTCAATGCCTTCTTTTACTCTCTTAGAACGCTCAAAAGCTTATCTTCCTACATGTTAGTAAAAGTAGAAGATGAGTAAATGAGGTACCAAGATATGCATACCTTAAGTAATGTAGTAAAGGTTTAAGCTCCAATGTAAGTGGTTTATCAATAGATGGCTTCACTAGTGAAGATGAAAAATATGAGAAATCTAATGTCTCAAATTGAACCAGGATAGGGCATCCAACAAATTCACTCATTCAATGACATCTTCATTTATCTCTCAAAAATCAGTTACTAAAGAAACTTCAAGAGGGTCATTAGGGTAGTTTTCCCTAAACACTTCACTTGTGACTTTATCAGCTATACTTACCGTAAAACACTTCTCATAATCAGTAGGAAACTTTAAAGCTTTAAAAATATTGAAAGTTACCTCTTGATCTTGCATTCTCAAAGTAAGCTTTCTTTACTCCACATCAATGAGTGCTTTAATAGTGTTTAAAAAAGGTCTCCCTAAGATGATTGGGACTTTTCTATCCTACTATATATTGAAATCAGCCAAAAAGATAAACTTGCCAACTTTCACTAGCACATCTTCAACAATACCTCTCAAATATGTAAGGGTTTGGTCTGCAAGTTGTAAAGTTACAATAATGGGCTTAATTTTCTCTAAACCTAGCATTTTATAAATTGATAATGGCATCAAGTTTTTTTTTTTTATGCTGGAAGTTCCCATAAGGCACAGCTACCCTGTAAAAGTTTTATTAATAATTAAAAATAAAAAGGTACAGTAAATAGGGGAACCTAAACTGTACCTTCAGAATTATATGAACGAGAAAAGAAAGAATTCCTAGTATAAGAATTAGTATCTTTGCAAATATTTCTAGTGCATAAGATAAGTAATTTACCTTTGTACAAGGATTTAAAGTAAATTCATAGAAAATAAAAGTAAGAAGTACTACTCCTTTACATTTATTTAAATCTAACATAAGGCAAATTTAGCTAATCAAATCTAAGGATGCCACGTAACTGTGCTTGAGGTTGAGTGAATACTTGTAAGTTTTGATGAGAATATCCATGGTTTGACAAATAATCTACAGCTTGGTTACCTCTTGATAAATATGGGAGATTCTATAAGAAAATTTATGTAAACATTTGCTAATAAAAGTAAGAAGATATCGAATGTCATGTGACCTTGTACTACTTGACTTGATCATTTGCACCACTGCCAAAGCATCCATCTCAATCCATATATTATATATATCATATTGTTAGCATAAAAGAAGGCCTCTATATAGAGCCAATAATTTTGCTTTCCATGAATTATTAGGACCTAGATTTTTAGAAAGGCCAAAGAGAAGTGTACCTTTATTGTCTTTAGGGACCCCCCTAGCAGCATTTTGAAAGTTGTCCTTGGAGGTACCATCAACATTTAACTTAAATTCATTAATCAATGGTTTATGCCAAACAATAATTCTAGGAGGTAATCGTTGTCCATTTGCAAAATTTATTCCCCATATATGAGCGATCTGAATGTCCCTTTTCCATTGCCATTTTACTAAAAGTTGGCCCTGAAATAGTTGCCATAAGAGTTTCCTAACACATCACATAACTCTATCAGAATACATGCTTTTGCCTTTATGTTTTGCATCAATTCGCTCCATCCACAAGAACCAACATATGAACAAAGGCAATAAAATGCGAATATAACCTTGCTTGACATAGTCACCATAATAGGCCCATGTTGAGACAATCTGCAGAATATTCTGAGAAGCAACAACATAAATTTGAAAAAAAATTTGCAAAATGAATCCAAACTTGTTTAGCCACTGGGTTATCCCACAACACATGCATTAGTGATTCTTCCGAATTGCAACATAAAAATTTAGAGGCCAATTGAATAACTTTGGTTTTGATACGTAAATCCTTTGAAAACCAATTATTCATCAACCACCATAAGAAGAAAGAAATATTAAAGGGAATGTTTTTGTGCCATATAAACTTACTCAATAGGCGACCAAGTTGCTGGTGTCAAATTATGTCCCAAGCACTTTTTGTAGAAAAAGCCTTAGTTGGAGCAAGTACCCAATAAGTGATGTCATCACTAGTATTGTCAATAGGAATTTGTAAAATATTATCTATCAAGCTCTTTGGCAGTACCATTTTTAATTTTTCCTCATCCTATTTATCATAGTTATAAAAGTAACAAACTTTCACCATTGAATTAACATAAGAGGAAAAGGAAGTTACCGATGGCTAGTTGCCCATCCAACAATCAGGCCAAAAGAAAAGATCTCCCCTACCAATACGCCATCTTATGTGCTTTTTTGCCACCTGTTTTTGAGTGAGCATTCATTTCCATACTTGAGAGTCATGCTATTTCGGTTGCACATGTATAGGAATTTAACCAAAGCAATATTTAATCTTCAAAAACTTTGTCCACAAGCTGTCACAAGTTTTAAACAACCACCATAATTTAATTGTAAATGCATCAAATACATTCATCAAACTTTTTATATCAAACCCACTTTTAGAACAAAGATAAGTGACTTTCGGCCAAAATGCCTAATGAATTCTTTGATATTCTATGGAATCACCCCATAGGAATTTATTAAATAAATGCTCAAAATTTTCAATTACACAAACTGTTAGCTTAAGCAATTGAAGGAGATAAATCGACAAGGTAGTGAGGACATTTCGTAATAGAGTGATACAACCCCTTTATGATAAGATCTTATTCTCCCAACTTGATATTCGATCTCTTTTTTTATTAACAAGATCATGAAACAACCAAATTTTTTTCAGACCTTTATGAAAAGAAGCACCCAAGTATGTAACAAGAAGACATTTATGCACAAAACCAGTGACTTGACCAATAATTTGCTTTCTCGTATTGGTAGCATGATTGTGAGTTATGAAATAACACTTCTACTGATTAATTCTATACCTAGAAACTTGCTTATATTCTTTCAAAAAATTAAGGATCTTCTGCAATGTCGATTTGCAACCATTTGTAAATATCATCACATCATCCACAAATGTTAAATGACTTATGGACATCGAGCATCAAGATAAGTAATGAAGAAATGAATATTAAACATATAACGCATTCAAGCCTCCAGATAAATATTCCACTATCAAACTAAAAAAAAAGTGGAGAAATATAATCACCCTGTCATAACCTTCTTTCTGATTTAAAATAACCCACAGACATACCATTCACCAATATGGAAAATGTCATGACCCAGAACTCCTATCGGGCCCATGACAACCACCACGAAATCTCGATAGGTATTCATACCCCGAACACCAACAGAAACCTCGCAAGGCTTTTGTATTAGCTTTCTTACCTCCCCTATGAGCAATCGTCGCCAAACATCCTTTCTCAAAGGATTTTAAACTTTTTCCTATTCGAAACAATGGAAAAATAATTTTCCCCTCACAGGGGTATTTTGGTCATTTTTTTCTCAAAAATTTTGAACTTGACCAAAACATAGTACGTGAGTGGAAAACACATATTCGTAATTGAAAATAATTTTAAATGTCTAAAAATATCATTTTAGAAGAAATTATAACGAGTTGATTAAAATAAAAATATTTAATAAAATATTTCCTTTTCTTATAAAATAATATTTATAGAAATATCCGTAAATCATTTTTACAGTGTAAAAGCAAAATAAATTCTTTCATACAATGCTATAGATAACCAGAGAATGAAGTTTCCTTTAGAGTGACACGTGGGCCTCCAATTGACTACGAAGATATAGGACTGTGAACTCTTACTTTATAGGATGCAACTTCGAGATTAATTCTCGTCTTAATCGACTATCCACCAACTGTTATGAGCCTGAAATATGGATAGGAAGAGGGGTGAGATTATAAAATCCCAGTGAGTAAACAGACACAATCAAAAATATCTAAAGTCGAGTAAATGGAGACAAATTAAAATACTTTCCTTGCATTACCGTTCATCTTATCTCAACTCATTTCAATTGAGTAGAGACAAATAAATATTCTATCGAGCAAAATAGAATCATTTTACTCGATTAATTAATATTATGGCTTATGAAACTTTTAAAAACTTACTTCGCTCATGCCAAAATCATTCTCTAAGATACCCAGATCGAAGCATCTGACCGAGACCACCAAGGCTGTTAAATGTCTTTACATTTGAAATTCTAGCCATGCCTTGGCATTGGCTGAGTCTCACTCTCACGCGGTGGTCCACATGATGTGCATTCAAATCTTTACCTCCATAGATACCCCACACACGGCTCTCCGATCGAAGTAAGGTAAATCTGATTCTGTGTCCCCTCTCTTAGGCTGGCCCACAGAACCTTCCACTGTAGGGATTATGGATTATTTTATTTACCACCTTATTTATAAAATTGTAATTGCATGATATGACAATTTATTGCAATCTAGCCTCTCAAGGCTAAATACACAGTATATATAATTTTAATACAAGTACCGACTTTGCCATTCATGCTCACATATTGCTATAAGCCATATAATTTAAAACACAATTTATAACACAAGCATGTAGTCTTCGATTACCTTAATTTTAAAGCCAGTATTCAATTTTCCAAAAAATTTATAAAATCATTTTATAAAATTACAATTTCTCTTAAAACATAGTAATTTACCATTTAAACCCATTTTCTATAAAATCACACAAAATTGAATAAAAACTACTCTAGATAATTAAGACGATAATAAGTTTACCCACAGTTCTAGGAGTCGATGTACTCTTAATTCCAGTCTTCAAGTACAATTTTTGTACTTTTACCAATGTAATTTGCTCACCACCTATCCACAATGCACAATACATAATTCACCACATTAATGCTTGACCATTATAAAATCAATTCAGGCTTGGTGTATATGCATGATATGATGTGCAACTTATCCGACTACCGCTTAAACACGGTATTGACCTAATTCAGCCTATTACCCGATTAAATGACACTTGTGTCCAAATCACTTCCAAATTGCTTCATTTCTTTTCTAATGCCTCAATTCACCAAACACATGTCAAATAACCTAATTTTCAGCCTAATAACCTTCACAATTTCTCATGAAAAATTCGACCATTATAGGTGAACTAACACCGAAATTGTTCCTACTTAATTTCCACACCACTAACTATCAATTCTCAATCCATCCACTTGAATTAAAATTAAGTCCATCATTCCCACACAACATACAAGGTTCGGCCAATGAAGGTTCATGGGGGAAATGAAATTTTTCCTTGTGGTTTTTCTTCTAAACATGCTTAACTATCTCTAACCACTAACATACCTAAGAATTAAACCAATCCAAGATCATTTTCTCTCCATACCCATTTTGACCAGCTATGAATTCACCATGAAAGCATGCTTTTCAACCATGAAAATTAAGGGAAAATGCATAGGAAAAATAAATCTCAAGCTTAATCGGAAAAATCTTACCTTTTTCACTTGATTTTTTTGATTTTCCCCACTTTTTCCTTGAATTTCTCCTTGGCTAGGGTTTGTTTTTGGTTTCTCTCTCTCTTTTCTGGTTTGGCCAACTTTCATGGGGGAAATGGGTTGATTTTATGTCTTTTAAAAAGGAAATTATTAAATAGATAAAAGCTTGACACATGGCACCCATTTATTGGTCTATTTTTAAATTCTTATCTTTTAAGCTTTAAATCTCCACCACACATTATTCAAAGGTCAAAAATGATGATGGGTGAAGACCATTTGCTGGAAAAATGCTCTGAGGGTGCAAAATTACCGTTTTACCCCTGAAGTGGTAAAATTACGATTTTACCCCTATACTCCAAAATGTACCAGAATTTCATTTTTCTCACTTTTCAACCTCAAATAACACTTCAATTGATCAATCTTAATCAAATGGGACCAAAATCTTTTTCTAAAAATTCTCGTTTTGTCCTTTAGTGATAAAATTACCATTTTGCCCTTGTACTCTAAAAATATCAGGAAGTATAATTTTTTTTTCATTACTAAACCCCATGGTATACTTCAAATGATCATATTATACTTCAAATGATTAATCTTGATCAAAGTTTTCATCAAATAACCAAATTTAAATTTTAGGTGACAAAATGACCATTTTGCCCGTAATTGGTCAATATTCCCGATTGACTCCAAATTGGACTTTGAACGCTGAATCACTATTTTGAGTAATCCCTAGACTATGAAATCCTCAATTTCACTCTTAAAATCTTTATTTGAACTTATTCGAGGTTTAAATCATCTTAGTTGTACTTCTAGTTATAATACCGATTTTTAAATACTTTTTCGGGCTGTTCAAATATACAATCACTCTATCAGTCACTTGTATAACATGGCAGATATTTTAGGGCTGGGCTTGACAGAAAACCAGCAGTTAGAGATGTATCTCTAAATCATATTAGTCAATTGGTCATTAAACCCAAACTCTTGAGCCTTTTGGTCAAGTTTCCCCATTAACTCCTATACGAATAATATGTTATCACTGATTAGTTGGCCACCAATAAATCCACTTTGATTTTTAGAAATAATGGATGGTAGGATTACTGTAAGACGATTAGCTAGGAGCGTAGTAACTATCTTATTGAAGATACTACATAAACTTATAGAATGAAGTCGCTCCATTGGGAAGCATTAGGTGTTTTAGGTAACAACACAATCATTGTGAAAGTCACCCTTTTGGGAGAGCAGCACCCATGAAAAAATCAACCACTGCCTATAATAAATCATGTGCAATAATGTGCCAACAATGTTGATAGAAATAGGAGGAAAAACCATCAAGCCTAGCTACACTATTATTGTCAATAACAAACACAACATCCTTAAGCTCTTGCATAGTTGGGACTACTCATAAGATCTCATTGTCAGTGTTAGATAATGAACAAGGAATTAATAAGGAATTAAATTTGGATAAATCACAAGCTTTTGCTTTCAGTAAAGCTGAAAGCAAATATACTACTTATGACTTGATCATATCCTGGTCTTCAATTATGCTCCCATCATAATGTTGGATATTGAAAATGTGATTCTTCACCATTTTTTTCCATATCCGCATATGGAAGAATTTATTATTCTTCTTTCCTTCAACCAACCATTTAACACTGGACTTCTACTACCAAAAAGCTTTTTCCACACTAAGAAAATGATTTAGCTTTGCACAAGATCATTGCATTTTCTCCTTGTTATTAGCAGATGGCTCTTGTTGATAAAAAATCTCACTATCTTTAGCTTCTTTCTCTATCGTTCTTAGGTTACTAAAAATATCTCCAAATATATTTTTATTCCACCATTTCAATTCCTTTTTCAATTGTTGCTGCTTGTACCAGAAAGCATGCAATCCCGTCGCTTGTATTGGTAGCTTCCAATTGTTCTCTACAAAACTCAAAAAATTGTGATGTTTTGTCCATGCATGAAGAAACTGAAAGGATGAAAGACTTTTAATTGAAAAGTTTGAACAAGAAATGAGGAGTGGACAATGGTTTGAGCCATCTCTGTTCAAGTGTTACACTCTTGTGAAGTCAAAAATTTTTGTCCATTCTTGATTATAAACTACCCTATCAAGTCTTTGAAACATGTGAGAGTTCGTCTAGGTAAAATTGTTTCCTTCATAGCTAGCATTTATAAGACCACAATCCAACAAAGCCGTAAAAAAATCTTCCATAGACCCATCATGCGAAGCTGCACTAAACAACTATTCCTTCTGATTCAAAATAATATTAAAGTCTTCTTACAAGCCACGGTTGTTTTATATTTGAAGCTAGTAGTCTAAGGCAGTCCCACATATCCTTTTTTTCTAATCTAGTACATTTGGCACAAACAAAGGAAGCAAAAAAAAAAAAAAAAGATAACCATGGACATGCTAGTCAAACATGAAAGCGTTGAACATGATCATCAACAATTTCACGGGAAATATCATGCGATCAAAAGATCCAAATTTTTTTAGAGCAGTTGTTTACCATTTTTTCATACCTAATTTGCATATAAAAAATTCAATCTTAGCCTCAACAACCATTGGTTCAAGGATAATCAACAGTTTAAGATTATGCATTAGTTGTAATTTTTTTAAGCATATCTAAATAACCTTACCCGTTATCCCTTTAACATTCTAGATTAAAGTGCTAATCATGGGTACGTTTGAGTAGGCAAATTTATGGGGATAGAATCTACATCTTCTATTCTATAGTTAGCGTCATATTTAGATTGTTCAGAGGAATTAAAAGTTTTCAAAGTATAAAAAATCTCACTGTCTGACTTTCTTTGCTTAGAAACTGATGGGTGAAGTTCAATATTCTAGGCACTTGATCTCAGGTCAAAACTCCTCACTAGGACTACATGGAGTTGCGTGGAGCCACAAATTGGACGGGACTATATGAGTGCACTATTCTGGATCGGAGTTCTCATATCTTGGACAGTCCTGTTGTTCGTGCTTGCATGTGAAGGAATAGAGTTATTTTCATTATTCAAAGCATACTTACCTAGCTTCGGCTAGGATAGAGAACATTTATCACTGCTTTTTAATTCCTCAACTATCATATTTTTTAATTGATCATTCAGCACTAGCTTTGCCTAATTCTTGATGCTTCCTTGAGGCAGACAACTATTTCCTTCTTTAGTTGCCAAAGTAGTGGAAAGCACAAGTTACTTCTTCATTGTCTTTTTCTTTTGTTTTTTGAACTGTAACCAGTTAAGCATTATCTACTACCCATTGAACATAGTCATGTTCTTTAGTATGTTGCACACTTCTAGTTGTGTCATTACCCTTCTCTAAACTTGAAACAGTTCTTGCTTTATTCGATGATCGTGGGGTGGTTGAAGCTTCTGTGTCATGTCTGTCTTTCACTTGCCCATTGCCTACCTCTTTTTGTGTAGTGAAACTGTCATTGAAAATATCTTTTCCCACCTGTATCTTGGACTCCAAACGAATCATCACATGTTTGGGCTATCAGGGTAACATATTAAATTTTTTAGGTTTTGATGTATTGTTCACCCTTTTTGTTGTGCTCTGTTCAACGTATTGCTGCTATCTTTCCTCACCCATGGATCCAAGCACTTCAAATCTATTTGATAATAGCTCTTGAGGGTTATTGGATTCTGTTAAATCTATTTCCATACCTTTTGCATTTTTAAGATTGCTTTTGTCTGGTCTGCCACTCTCCTGTCAATGTAGACTTTGTTTTGGTGGATTCACTTTCATCACATCTTTTTTTTCCTCTTGTAGTATTCGATAACTTTTCACCTCGATCTCTCACCATTACCATCATTCTTATTCTCACAAATCTTTGAAAGCTTAGAAAATCCCAATGTTTTCAACTAAACAAAGTTTTATTTTCCATATTTGTTCCCCAAAACTAAACAAATAGATTCATTATGGCCTACATGATAACTGTGGTTGCAATACTCAAGCATCTTCGAGAACTCCACACGTTAAACGTACCCACCAATGACAACACCAATCTCTCGATTTCTAATCACAATCCATACTTGATCAAGCGATGGCTTCTTGCAATCATATTCTACGCAAACCCTGGCTACACTTAGTCAAGATTTATTTGCCATAGCTTCGTCTATAAACAAAAATTTGTCGACCATTTTAGCAATCAAGAGTAATGCAGATTTGTCATACAAGTGAGCCTTGAGATTGGGGAAAGATATCCACACCAGAACCAAAAATGATTCATTCTCTTACTCAAGCTTCGGTGACCACTTAAAGACTCGTATTTTCTGGTTTGCTATAAACCAAAATTGTTTCACCCAAATCTTGTTAAAATCCTGCTCATTCTATAGATGAATCAAAACATGCTGATAATCTAACCATTTAATTTCATAAGCCCCAAATAGCCCAATACCCTTAAAAGTCGATCGAATGTCCTATAGTTTAGGCATCCTTGAAAACTTCCCAATGATCTAATGCCTAAAAGGTTGAGGTAGAATGTCTATCTCATCCTCAAAGAAAGTAGCAGCAGGTTAATCACGGTACACTATTAGATCACGATTTAGTGGGGTCACTAGAGGCTTTTTCCCTATCACTATTGAAAAGAAAGATTTTTTATAAGTCCTAGGCAATAGAGGCTGCTGGTTGTTGAAGTTGGAATGCATCTCTTTAATTGTTGATAATGTGTATCTGAGCAGCCAGCAAATACTACATGTTGGTGTATAAGACTTAGTTAAGTTCAGTTTTATTTTTTATGTTGTAGTCAGTTATTGTTGGTTATCCTACTTGGCACATGTTAGTCTACCACTAAAAATTATGGATCAATTATTTATTGAGTTCACTTTGCGGGTAGTTGTCAGTTTTTTTAATTTCATGTCTTATGGTTTGTTTTTTTATTTCCTATCTTTAAGCTTTATGTAGCAAACTGATACAAGAATGAAGTTGTTCTATTTTTTTTTCACTTTGTTGCTCTTAATCATTCTCATCACTCTCCTTCATTTTCCGTCACTTTATTTTTGAAACTTCATCATGGTATCAAAACTTCTAGGATCTTGAGGGACCTAGAGTGCTAGACACAATGGAGTGTTTTCCATAAAAAAAACTCTGCCTTTTATTCTTCTTTCACAAAAAATTATCTGTCATGGCTTCATCCGGGTTTAGTGTCACAACACCTCTTATTTTTTTAGGAGAAAATTATGCTATATGGGCTATGAAGATGAAAGCCTATCTTAGGGTTTTTTTTTTATAAAATATTAAATTTTATTAAACTTGAAATAGAAGGGCAAAGGAGGGGGACAAAAGCCATACCTCCAAGATTGCATGATCATAAGAAAAATCAAAAAAGCACCTAGAGTAAGGAAATCCATTTTACGTGCATAACTTTCGATGCTATAGTAGAATGGGTGTTCCTTACTATTACATTGAGATAAATACCTAAAAGAAAAATAATTATAATTAAGGAGTACAACTCCATTGAGCCATTCTTCTTTGTGTAAAATGACATTGAAATCTCCACCAAATCTCACGTTCCACGCCAGTGCTGGATATGAGCTGCGAAAATCATTGAGACAGAATCCTCATCGGAGGTCTCATCATTTCCCTCTATGTCCACTGCTTCCTCTGAGGCTAAGGTGATTATTCTATCGATTGCGGCTGCTGTATCTGAAGGTCTTCTACGCCTCTCCCTTGGATGAAATTCAATCTCTGCAAATTTAGTTTCTAGCAATGAGGGAACTTCACTTAGCTCTTTGTTGTACAAACACTTGCCTGAGGCAGATTCTTCATGGTCTGCCATCCCTCCACTTGAGTATGCCTTTGTTGAGGTAGCCCAATTACGCCTAGTTGTCTTGTTGGTTTGACACGTGTCCTGTTCCATGCATGGGCTGTGTTCTCCACTGCTTTCTTCTATGTCTCCTGATTTATTTTTACCCTTTGCTCCATTATTTGACTTATGTTGGTCTGTCCTACTATCTGTATGCGCTGGTGGCATGCTAGGATAGTTTTTGGAATTTTCCACTGTTCCCTCGTGACCAGCAGTTGCTTACGTAAAGTTGTACCCCCTTGACCCATCTTCTTTTGGCGATACTATGAATACCGTGTCCCTTTCATCCTTGGAGGGGCCCGTTTGAGCAAACTGTGGGTTAAGAGGCCGTGTAACTGTGCTTCTTTTTGCTGGTGTCATTGTGCCGTCAACATCACTCGGGTTAGGTGTAAAGGTCATAGTCTTCTGGTCAAAGCTAAGGTTTTTAAGACCCAGTTTTCCTGCTCCATTCCTGCTGGTGCCTGCTTATTTGTCAGTCTGCTTTTGCTAGTTAGTACTTTTTTTATTTGTGTCAATTTTTCCATGTAACACTTTCCCTCCAGTTTTTTCTGCCTGGTTTCCCCATTCCTCAATGTCATAAAAAGGCACTTGGGTATCCCCCTCCGCAGCTTGCAGGTTTGGTTCTGCCATTTTATCAGCTTGTTCCTTTTGTCTTTTTTTATTATTTTTTTTACCTTGCGCCTTTCCCATATTCCTACGTCGTGCTGCATGCCTCTCTCTTATCCCGAATTTGTGCAGCTTCTCGGTCTCCTCCTTCCTTGCAGATATTTTCGACGTCATTTCTCCTTCATTCGTGTCTTTGTCTTCAAAAAAATAATTTCCGCTCATTTTTTCCTGTCTAAGCTCCTGTACCACGGTCCCATCACTGACTACCTTAGCTGTTATTCCTTGTTTTCCTATTCCTATGGCATTTGTTGAGTGGTTCTACTGGCTCGACAGAGTGGGAAGGGAGAGTGTGGCAGGCTTTCCCGCTGTAGGCTCTATTGAGACGTCAACCTCACCTGCTGAGGGCTCAACCACTAGGAGCTCTTGGTTCGAAAAAACACCTTCTGGGCATTGTTTATCCCCGTCCAGCTGCCTTGGGTCTGCCATCCCATCAGTTTGACTTTTTTTGGTTTTGTTGTTTTGGTGCTTTCTTTCGCTGACCATGCTCCCACGTTCTTCTGCTGCATGGCACTCTTTCATTCCTTTTACGTGAAAGTTTTCTGCACTTCCTTCCTTCGATTCAGTCTCCAGTGGCTCCCGTACCCTCTCTTCCCGATCACCGTCCGACCGGTCTTGCCTTCCCGTTTCTCTGCTCCGTTCCGGTAATGTCAAAATATTACTTTTTCTTTTTTCTGTCTTATTTTTCTCAGTGATCTGCGCTTCATCGTTCCTTTCGTGCATGCAATTTTCATGCAATGTCTCTCCTATCCCATCCGAGTCACTGTGCGCTAGGGCCCGCTGGTCTTACTTGCTAGAATGTGATGAGCGTCAGGCCTGGTGGCTGCTGTAGCCGTTGATGCCTCGGTTTGCCCTTTTTCTCTTTTTGTGTTAAATTCAGTCAAGGCTTTTTCTTTTGCAGCGTTTCCAGGTTGACCATGCACCCCATGCACGTGAAAGTCTTCCTGCCTCATGCTCTCCGTGAAAGTCAGCTTTGCTGGTCGAGACGTCATCATCTTGTCTTCTCTTAGTTGTTTGTAACTGGCGGTTTGGCTCGTATCATTCTGCCGCTGCTCACCTGCAGTTTCTCGGCACTCGACCACCATGTCTTCCGACAATCTGCTGGTGTCCCGTCGCAAGTTTTCATTATTTCTCCTTACCTGGACTTCTTGTGGGCGCGATAATTGCTGGGCATCATCTGCATATTCATGTTGCATTGTTTTACCATGCTGGTTGTCATCCATGCTGTCACCTGCCAGTCCCGATGGTGGTCTGGGCTGTTGGTTACCGGTCGGATGTTGGGGAGTTTGAGATGGATCCTCCAGTGCTCCCAAAACTGCAAATCGATTTTGTCCTGGTTCCCGGTCTGCCTCCCTAGCTTGCAAAACATTTTTTCCTTTGTTGTTTCCTTCCTCAGACGGCTTTGCTCGAGGCCTTACCTCTTGCCAGCGTACGCTTTGTTTTGTTGGTGCCTCATCGCCTAATTTTTTTCTTTTTTCCATGAAAACCGCGGTTCCTTCCATGACTTCTTCCTCTGTCGTTCGGCGGTCTGTGTGGTCAGCCATTCCGTCTGGTTGTTGCGGATGGTCCGAAGTTTTTTTCTCTTTTGTTATATTCATGGATGACCTATTCCCCAAGATTATACAGTCCGACTCCTTGTGCCCTACATGCGAGCAATGATTGCAGTAGCTTGGCATCCTTGAAAACTCAACTCTCTGCGAATAACCTCCCGTAAGAGCTCCTGTATCCCTATTTCGGATAACTATCCAAATCTCCTTCACCGGTGACTGTCTGCAATCATATTCGATGCACACTCTTGCCACGTTTGGCCTGGATCCATTGGCTGTTGCTTCATCCACATATAGTGGCTTCCCGACCGTCTTTGCTATCAGCAATAGAGCTGACTTCTCGTATAGGTGAGCCTTTAAGTTTGGGAAGGAGATCCAAACTGGGATCGTTGTTGATTCTTTCTCCGCTTCAAAGTTTGGGGACCATTTGAAAACCCTCATTTTCTGGTTCAGGATAAACCATTGTTGTTTGACCCATATTCTGTTATAGTCCTGCTCATTCGACAGGTGAATCAACACATGTTTGTAGTCCAACTAGCGGATCTCGTAAGCACCCGATAACCCTATGCCTTTAAATGCCTGCCTAATTTCCTGCATTTTGGGCATCCGACTGAACTTTCCTACAACAGAAAAGGCCAAGGGCTGCGCCAGGATCTGGATCTCATCTTCGTAGAAAGTCGCTGTTGGCCTATCCTTGTACACAGTTGGGTCTCGTGTTGGGAGGATCACCGGGGGTCGCTCACCAACTGCTACAGATTGAAAAGATTTCCTTAGGGCCCTTGGGGATGGAGGTTGGTTGTTTCTTTCTGGTAATATTTGTGGAAGGCCATTGATGGGTGGTGGTGGCTGGATTTCTTTGGTTGGGGGCTGTGGGAGGCTATTGTTGAGTGGCAGTGGTGTGGTGTTCTGAAGAGGGTGGTTGGGGCTGGTTGTAGGTTGCAAGGGGGGTGGAGCTGTGGTTGGTAGCATGGGGTTAGGGGGGTCTGGCGGCCGTGGGGGAAGGGGGAAAGTTGAAAAGGTTGAGGCTTTGCAACCTAAGATAGGCTCAATCTTCACAAAGAGTTCGAGATTCTAAAGATGAAAGAAGATGAAACAATCAAGGAATATTTAGATAAGATTATGAAGCTTGTCAATCAATTAAGACTACTTGGAGAGGACTTAACCGAATAGAGAATTGTTAACAAGGTTCTTGTAAGTCTTCTAGAGAAATTTGAAGCTAAAATATCATCTTTGGAAGACTCAAAGGACCTTTCTCAACTCATTGTTACAGAGTTGGTGAATGCCTTACAAGCCCAAGAGCAAAAAAGAGCTATAAGGCATGAGAATAACGTGGAAGAAGCTTTGTTGGTTAAGAATAAAAGCAAGAATCCAAGTAGTAGCAGCAGAAAGAATGAAGGTGAAAAGAAAGATAAAGAGAAGAGAATAAATGATGGTAAACAAAAGAAAAATAAAGGTAAGTTTCCTCCTTGTAGCCATTGTAAAAAGATGGGCCATGCTGATCATTTTTGTTGGTATAGACCAGATGTGAGGTGCAGGTTTTGTAATCAGTTGGGTCACATAGAAAAAGTTTGCAAACCCAAAGAAACCCGAGGAGAAGAAAAAGCAATTGTAATAGAAGAAAATGAGGCTGTAGAGGAAGCACTATTTATGATCAAAAACACTGATTTGAGAGATAGAAAAATAGAGTGGTTGATAGACAGTGGCTGTTCTAACCACATAACAAGCAATGAAGAAAATTTCTTGAAACTAAATGAGACTTTAAGACTCAAATGGAAATTGGTGATGGCAAGTACTTGAAAATGCAAGGGAATGGAATTGTGGGAGTTCAGAAACCAACAACTATCAAAACTCTTTCTTGTGTATTTTATTCTTCTCAAGTTAGCCATAATCTCTTGAGTGTTGGTCAACTCTTGGAAGACAATTATTCCTTGTGGTTTAAAGATAAGTCTTGTACAATTTTTGATCCCTTAGGTAAGGAGGTGATTACTATTGGAATGAGGAATAAATGTTTTCCTCTTGACTTCATGAAGAATAGACATCAAGCTTATCAATGTATCTCTAGTCATGCTGAATTATGGCACAGATGTCTGGGACATGTTCATTATAATTCCTTGAAATTGATGGCCTTATCACAAATTGTAGAAGGGCTTCCAAGCATTGAGCACTTTGAACGTGTTTGTCGAATATGTCAGATAGGAAAGCAAAGCAGGACTCTATTCCCAAAGCAGAGTTTGTCAAGAGCTAATGAGAAATTAGAGCTTGTTCACTCAGACGTTGGGGGACCAATCAAAATCGAATCACTAAATGGAAGCTTGTACTATTTGATCTTCATTGATGACTTTACCAGGTACAGTTAGGTATTTTTTCTCAAACATAAGTCAGAAGTTTATGCCAAGTTTTTTATTTTTAAAGCTCTTGTGGAAAAAAAATCTAGTCTAGCTATGAAGATGTTGAGAACTGAAAATGGTGCGAGTATCTATCTAATGAGTTCAAAAATTTCTTAGCTCGGAATGGTATAAAGCATCAGTTAACAGTACCCTATTGTCCCCAACAAAATGAGGTTAGTGAGAGAAAGAATCGAACCATAAGTGAGATGGCTCGATGTCTTCTTTTTTAGAAAGGATTACCAAAAAGTTTTTAGGTAGAAGCTATCAATGCTGCTATGAATTTGCTAAATATTCTTTCAACTCTAAGCCTGAACGCAAAGACTCCTCATGAAGCTTGGTTTGGATACAAGCCTTCGATCTCTCATGAAAGAGTGTTCGGTTGTATAGGTTATGCCCAAATTCTTGAGGAAAAGAGATCAAAGCTGGATGCTAAGTCACAGGTTGTTACTAATCTTGGCTTCAATGAAATTTCCAAAGGATATCGACTATATGATGTTGAGACCAAGAAGGTTCGAGTTAGTAGGGATGTTGCATTTGATGAATTCAACAAGTGGAATTAGGGGAGAAATTTGATTGAAAGCTCAAAAGACTTGAGTATTATCAGTGATGGTCTAGCTCAATTGGAGAATCAACTTGAAGATGGAAATATTGATGATTATCCAATGAGAGGCACAAGATCTCTGCACGATGTGTATGAGCGTTGCAATGTTATTATCTTGGAGCCAACAAGTTACATAGAGGCAGCTAAAGATCAACACTAGATTAAAGCTATGTGTGATGAGATTGAGATGATTAAGAAGAGCCAAACTTGGCATCTTGTAGACAGACCAGCAAACCAGAAAGTGATTAGGGTTAAGTGGATCTTCAAAACTAAACTTAATGTTGATGGAATAGTTAACAAATACAAGGCACATCTGGTAGCTACAGGGTATGCTCAAGAATATGGGGTAGACTTCTCTAAGACATTTTCACCAGTGGCTAGACACGATACCATTCGACTTCTAACAGCCTTGGTAGCCAAAAAAAGTTGGAAGATCTGGCACTTAGATGTGAAATCTGCATTCTTGAATGGTTTCATAACAAAAAATGTCTACATCGAGCAACCTGAAGGTTTTGTAGAGAAAGGAAATGAGAACAAAGTTTATAGGCTTGTTAAAGCTCTATATTGTCTTAAACTACCACCAAGGGCTTGGTATGAATGAATTGACAGTCACTTGAGGAGTAAAGGATTCGATCGAAGCATAAATGAGCCAACTTTGTATGTGTTGAAATCAAATGGCTTTGTAAATTTGTTGGTCTCATTGTATGTTGATGACTTACTGGTCACAGGTCCAAATAGTTATATTGTGGATGATTTTAAAATGAAGATGAAGCAGGAGTTTGAAATGACAAATCTTGGTGAGATGACTTTCTTTTTAGGCATGGAATTTGTTCAAAAACCAGATTCTATATGTATCCATCAAACCAAGTATGCAAGGGAGTTGCTGCAACGATTCAACATGGAAGCTTGTAAGTCAGTGGACACTCCATTAAAATTAAACAATAAGTTTTGCAAGAATGATGGTAATAAAGATGCTAATGGTGCAGTTTACAGAAGTCTA
Organism: Theobroma grandiflorum; assembly: GCA_036013995.1. Lineage (NCBI taxonomy): Eukaryota > Viridiplantae > Streptophyta > Magnoliopsida > Malvales > Malvaceae > Theobroma > Theobroma grandiflorum. The sequence goes on from CP142127.1 coordinate 40,322,709, forward strand.
GTTGGATGTTTATTGTATTTGGCAACCTTTCGACCTGATATAATGTATGTAACTAGTGTTCTTTCAAGGTATATGCAAGAGCCATCAGAGTTTCACTTTGTTACAGCAAAAAGGGTGTTACGGTATGTGAAAGGGACAATGAATTTTGGTCTCAAATTCAGCAAAAAAAATAGCAATAATCTGTTAGGGTATTGCGACAGTGACTAGGCTGGAAGTCTTAAGGATTCTTGAAGCACCATAAGCTTTTGTTTTTCTTTCGGTAGTGTTGTGTTTACATGGAATTGCAAGAAACAAGATGTAGTTGCACAGTCCACCATAAAGGTCGAGTATATAGCTGCTACTACTGCTACTAATCATGCCTTGTGGTTGAGAAAAATGCTTAAAGATATTGGTTTTAAGCAAAGCGAAGAAACAACTCTCTAGATTGACAATCAATCTGCAATTGATATTGCCAACAATCCAGTGCATCATGGGAGAACAAAACACATAAGGCTGAAATATCATGCTATTCGAGATGCCATGAAAGAAAAAGAAATTGTTGTCTATCACTGCAATTCTTCTGAACAGCTAGCAGATATTTTGACCAAGAGTTTGACTAAGGAAAGATTTGTTTATCTCAAGACTATGCTTGGTGTGTGTGAGATACATTCGAAGGAGGTGTGTTGAAGTTGGAATGCATCTCCTTAATTGTTGATAGTGTGTATCTGAGTAGCCAACAGATACTACATGCTGGTGCATAAGACTCAATTAAGTTCAGTTTTATTTTTTATGTTGCAGTCAGTTATTGTTGGTTATCTTACTTTGCACATGTTAGTTTACCACTAAGAATTATTGATCAGTTATCTATTGAGTTCACTTAGTGGGTAGTTATCAGTTTTGTTAATTTCATGTCTTATGGTATGTTTTCTATTTCATGTATTTAAGCTTTATGTAGCAAACTGATATGAGAATGAAGTTGTTCTGTTTTTTCTTCACTTTGCTGCTCTTAATCATTATCTTCACTCTCCTTCATTTTCCTTCACTTTATTTTTGAAAGTTCATCACTGGTGTGAGGCTCGCATGGCTTGCGAGAAGCCATGAAAAGGTTGCAATAGAGCTATTTGGTTTTGCTATAACAGTGTATAGGGATTCGAGTGCCTGGAAGATAGAGCAGCAACCAACAACATTAGATTATGGGGGTTAGGCAATCAACCAGCAGCCAAATTGGGAATGAAATCAAGTGAGGGAAAAGCTTGAGAGTTGAGCGTTCTCCATTATTTTGCTTGCAAGATTCACTTTTTTGTTTCTTATTGTTTGTTACAATGGCATCAAGTTAATACTGGCTCCCAAGTCACTCAAAGCCTTAGCAAAAAATAACGTACCCATAGTTCATGGAATGGTAAAGCTACTAGGATCCTTAAGTTTTGGAGGAAGTTTGTTTTAAATGATTGCACTGCATTCTTCAATGAGTGGCACTGTCTCGTACCCATCCAACCTCTTTTTTGTGGTTAAAATATCTTTTGGAAACTTCACATAAATAGGCATTTACTCTAAAGGTTATACAAAAGGTATGTTGATGCGAAGCTTTTGTTGGTCTAGTTGGAGTGTTAAACGAGGTGAATAGCACTAAAAATTTTAAGGTCAGCTCTTTTTAAATTATAGAACTTTGAACTAGTCGAAAAAAGAAATATTTAAAGCTTGTAGCAGCTAAAAGATACCTAGTAAAGAAAAGTAGAGAGAAATGGATAATGCAATAGTATTTATATTGATTTGGTCCCCTTGACCTACATTCACCGCCTTGATTTCCCAATCAAGAGTTTTCAACTCAACTTCACTATACTAGTGGAATAAATAGCTTCCACCAAGCATTTACAAGGTAAGCTTCTAACCCAAGCTCTGATCCCTTACAATAAGCTTTATTTTAATTTCTCAAGAAAAAGAAATACAATTATGACTCTTTACAAGTTTAAAGGATTGCAAGCAAGCTCAAACACTTTTTTTGGAATTAGAATGAAAGACAAGTGTTTTTGGTGAAGGGTATTTAGCTTTTTGCTCAAAATGGCTTTCTTATCATTCCATCACCTTTCTTTGACCGTTGGAGCTTTCTTTTATACTTGGAGAGTCAGATTTTCTATTAAGGGTAGTTTTTAGCCATTGAAGACAACGCTAATGCCATTTTAGCAATTATTTTATCCTCTAGTGCTTAAATTCAAATGGGTAGATAAAGTTCGGCTAACTGGTTACAAACAGCTCTGACTGATTATAACTTTTTTGCCTTGCACTGTCTTGCTACAATGTATTCTGTGTTAATTGATTATTGGAGACTCTAACCTATTACAGCTTCTTTGCCTTGCACTGTGTTACTGTAGAGTACTTTGCATTAACCGATTATAGGAGACTCTAACCAATTACAACTTGTCTGCTTTGTACTGTCTTGCAATTGTGTACTCTGCATTAATCGATTATAAGAGACTCTAATCAATTAAGAGATCTTTATTTTCAGGCTTCTTTATTTTAGCAGACTTCCTTTAACTAGTTAACTCTCCCTTTAACAAATTAGAGTTTCACTTCCTTTAGCCTTAACCGAATAACACAAGCTCTAATCAATTAAAAAATCTTTGAATTTGCACTTCTTCATTTTGGCTCCATTAATAGTCCACTTCACTTTCAATTTGAATTTTAGAGCTTGGAGATTCTTCAAGTCTTGTGCTCTAATTGATTAACCTCATGCCTTAACCGATTAGTACAACTATATTTTCCTTTGTCCATCGCTTATTTAATCAGTTAAGCCCAGTGCTAGCTGATTGATATTTTTGAATTTTGCTTCAACTTGTATCCTAGCCATTCCTTAACTGATTAAGTGTCACGACCCGGTACTCTCTTCAAGACCGTGACAACAGCCACGATGTCTTGATAGATATTCCTTACCCGAAATGTCAACTGAAACCTCACAAGGCTCTAGCATTAGTTTTGCGACTCCCTTGTGAGCAACAATTACTAAATATTATGTTTTAAAGGAATATAGACTATTTTCAAATCAAAGATAGTAAAAAAGTAATTTCTACCACATATAGGTATTTTGGTCATTTTACTCGAAAATTTCGAAACTTGCTAAAAATATAGGATATAAATGAAAAATATACATTTCATGTCTACAAATAAAGTTAGGTATCTGAATCATCCATTTAAGGTGAAATTATAGTTAATCGAACTAAATAAAAATATTGAATAAAAATATTCTATTTTCATATAAAACAATATTTATAGAATCCTACGCAAACAGTTACTGAAAAGTAATAACAAAATGAATTCATATATATAATAACACACTGTGCCAAGGTATACATAAACATTCTACAATGACATGTGAGCCCCAAAATAACAAAAATAAGCAAGATTGTAGGCCTACGATTTCTAAGGGTGAGAATCCAACAGCGAACCCTTGACAAAATCAACTGTCTACAAACTGCCTTGAGCCTGAAATGGGTGAAAGAAGGGTGGTGAGTTTTTGTAAACCCCATGAGTAAGCAAAGATCATCTATAACATCTAAAGCTGAGTAAATGGAGACAATTAAAACATCTCTTCATAATATGATTCATAACATTAAAACCCATTTCAACTTATATAAAACAATTACATTTCATCAAAATAATCAGCAAGGCTTATGACTCTTTTAAAAACTTGGCTCGTGCCAAAACTCATACTCGGTGACACCTTGTGTCGGGCATCCAACCAAGTCCACCAAGGCTGTTAAAACGACATATACACATAAAACATGTTTTTACGTTTAAAAACACAACCGTTCCTTGGCGTTGGTTGAGTTTCACCCTCACGTGGTGGTTTGGCGTGAGGTGAACTCTAAACTACCTTAGGAGATACCCTCTGCACCTCTCATACTAAGGTAAAATATAACGGGGTTTACCCTGCCTCTCTAATTGTTCGGTTCACAAAAACTCGCCCACTGCATTAAGCTAATCAAATAACCCACCAAACCAATAAAATTTCGACAGCAGGACATGGCTGATATGATATTACCCAACCTGTCAAGGTAAAACAAAATAGTTCATATATTCCACACAACCACAAATCCAGCCATTCATGCCATCAACATTGTCATAAGCCATCAATTCAAACCATATATCAATTACAAATCTCGTTATGCCAAAACATATATTACAAAGCAGGGTCGACATAACAAACAATAGTCAAAACAATATATATAATACAAGTATATAGTCTCCATTTACTCAATTTCCAAAACCAGCATTCAATTTCAAAACAATTCATGAATCTTATTTCATTTAACCAACATTTCTATTGTAAAACATAATAATTCACAATTTAAGTTCATTATTCCTTAAAATCATGAAAACGAGTATAAACTACTTTAGATAATTAAGATGATACTCTGTTTACTCACTATAACGGGAGTACTCCTACTCTTGGTCCTTGGGTACGATATCCTTACCCTTACCAAAGGGCTCACCACCTATACATAATACACAACAAGTAATTCAATACATTTGTGCCAAACTGTTATAAAACTATTTCATGCTCTATATGAATGCATGAAATTGAATGAGAAATGTTCGAACAATCACTTAAAGATGGTGTTTTACATAGGTCCAATTATTATCGGACTGAAATGGTATTCGACGTAACTCGAACTATACACTGTTGAATTAACCAAAACATCCGATTCAACTCTAAGTATATTCATTGCACTTCTGATATTCCAAATACACCCAAAGTACCTCAATGAACTTGATTGTGACTTAAATTATCATATCCGAAACTCATTCCGATTATGAACTAACGTGCTAATTAGTGTCAACACAGTCCAATAAGTCCACATATATCATTACAAATCAAATCCAAGTCCATTTACTATGATTTTCTCATTATTATTCAAGTCGTTTACTATATAAACTATACTTTTCGATAACCGTTGTCGATATCTGACAACATAAATCATCAAATATGACCTAAATAATATAAAATATAACAAAATTCATCATCAAGATATCCCTTATTAAATTCGACCAAGGAAGGTTTGGTGAAGAACATGTGGTTTTCATGCTTATTTTTCATACTGAATATCACAAAACAACTAAAAACACCTAGATAGCATGAAATCTAACAAAAACTATTATCAAAACCTCCCCCCCCCCCCCTTCTTGATTCGGCCAACATGTCTTTCTTCACAAAAATTTAGGTTTCTACCATAGAAAATGAAAAAGAAAGCTTGGGTAAGGTAGATCTTAAGCTAAAATCGTGAAATCTTACCTCAGATTGCTTCTTTTTTTGGTAACTGATGAATTTTTCTTGAATTTTCTTCCTCAAGGGTTGTTTCTATTCTTTCTCCCTTTTTCTTTGGCTTGCACGACATGAAGAGTGAATTGGGAAATATTTATGCTAATTTATAAAGAAAATTATAAAAGAATTAAAGCTTCACACGTGTCGACGTGTGATTGGTTTATGGTTAAAGCTTAACTATTAAGCATTTTCTTACCACCACATATAACACCTTAATTATTTAAGGTATAAAAATGATAATAAGTGAAATTCATGGGCTTGACAAGTGTCATGGTGGTGTAAAATTTCAAAAATTCTAATTACGTCCTCGTGGACATGTGAAATGACCATTTTGCCCTTATGCTCGAAAAATTGTCAAAATTGAAAATTGTCACTTCTCAAATTCAAATTATGCTCTAAATAGTCAACCTTGGTCAGAATCTTGTCCAACATTCCAATCTTGCCCTCGGGTGGCAAAATGACCATTTTACCTCTACGTCATGAAAATTCTCGATTGAACTCCAAATCAATCCTTGAACTCCGAATCACCATATTAAGACGTTCTAAGGTTCAATAACTCTCAAATACATCCTAAAATCTCTATTTGGACTAGTCTGAGGCTTTAATCAACTTAATTGTACCACTAGGTACGATACCGACTTTTAACGATGTTTTGAGGCATCCAAGTATGCAGATATGCTATCAAATATATGAATGACATGGCAAGAATACTATAGATCTAGGCTTGACATTAAGGCTTTTTGATAATTAGTTACAAAAGCTTTGCATTTACTAACTTTTTAAATTTTTTTAACTTTACTGATTAGCCTATCTACTATATGATCTTGTTTTTAATAATTTATCTTATTGAGGGAATTAGCTTTATCTTGCATACTTAAATAGTAAGGTTAGACATTAATGAATGAAGAATGTTTTATTATCTTAAAAACATACGGAGTCAACATTCTCCCATTTTTTTATGATGACAAAATACTCCTAGATTAACAATGCAATGCTTATAAAAAATTATGTGTAAATTTGGGGATTGATCCCCTTGAATATGTGATCCCTTTAAATATGTGCTCTAATAAACTTATCCATTAAAATGGCATGAAAATAAAGGCATTCAACCATAAAAACATGTATATATATATGTGTATATATAAATAACCAACACAATTCCATCATAAAGACATAAGCTTCAACCATTGTTCATAACACAACATGAAAGATTGTTCAATCATAACACACAACATGAAAGACTGAGTTTGTCTTTCCTTACTAGCTTTCTTCTTACTTTTCCCTTTTTTTATCATCATGTAAAAGATGGGCTTAAAGTTGAAACTCATCTAATTAGATTCAAAAAAGACTCATTCAAGAAGGATTTATCAACCTTTAGGTGAATATTAAGAGGTTCAACATGAATGGAATGAAGGGATTTAGGTTCAAAAGAGAAGGAATATCTAGAGTAAATAACTTGAGGTGATGCTAATTTGAGAACTAGTTCAGTAGTGGACTTAGTTATTTTAGCATATTTTCTTCTTTTGAAGACTTTTGTTTTCATGGCCATTGTTTTTCTACCCTTTCTAGTAGTTTTCTTTATAATTAGATTAGAATAAACTATTTTTCCCTTGTTTTGACTCACTTCCCCTGTAATTTGTTCTTTCCTTTGTTGAGCTGACTAAACTTCCTGTTCCATTTCTATTTTTTGTTTTGCCTGTTTGGCTTTAGCTTCTTTGAGAATACCTTTAATAAAGTTAGAAATTGGGATGCCTTTAGATTTTTCAAGGGGATTTTCATCACTATTTCTAACAACTGAGTGCTCTTCTCCACCTTAAGTTTCCTTCTTCACTTCTCTTTCTTGTTCTATTTCCTTTTCAACTTTTTCATTTTTTTTCCTTGGCCAATTTCTTGGCCTTGTTCCGTTTAGAGAGGTATTGTAACTTCTTGCTCATTTTCATTGTTTATTTGCTCTTTCCTAATTTCTTCTTCATGTTTAGATGTGTACGGATCAAACTACTTGTAGCAATTCTTTCACTAAACACACTTGCAGTAGTGGCTGGAACTTTAAAGGTTAGGGATTTGGTTTCCTTGGCTTGATGTAACAGGGCTCCAAGCCGCTGAAGTTTCTCCTTAATCTTTGTTTTCTTCACAGCTTGTTCAGTTAACTTCCCATCAATCTTCATGAGAAGATTAAAAATTATTTCTCTTTAGAGGGGAGGTTGGCTAACTATAAAGTGAGGTGTAGAAGGAGTTTCAGTAGTTGAAGAAGTGGCATGCCTATTGTGGTTTTGATACTGTGAGGCCTCGACCTCTATAGAATCGTAGATAGAATGCTTGCTTACTTGAAACACCTCGAAAAAAATTTCAAAGGGTCGATATTGTACCAAGTGATACAATTAAGTTGAATTAAGCATCGAACTAGTCCAAATAGAAATTCTAAGAAGAATTTGAGAATTCTAAAACCCACAAAATGACTTAAAATGATGATTCAGAGTTCGAGGGCTGATTTGGAGTTAATTGAGAATATTGACTATGTATGGGGCAAAATGGTCATTTTACCACTTAAAAATTTGATTTGGATATTTGATGAAAATTTTGATATAGATTGATCATTTGGAGTATCATATGAGGTTTAGCAGTGAAAAATTTTAATTTTGGTATCTTTCAGAGCATAGGGGTAAAATGGTAATTTTACTATCCCGGGGGCAAAACAATAATTTTTCACCCCCAACACTTGTCAAAATCAAGGGATTTTATTCATCATGGAAATGGATAAATATGAGAAATTGTGTGGTAGAGAATTAAAGAATTAAAAGTTAAATATTTAAATTTTAGACCAATAAGAGAATGCCACGTGTCAAGCTTTTATTGCTTTAATATTTAACTTGAAAAAAAATCAGCCCATATCTTCCCCATCACACTTCCCATATTCGGCCAAAGCAAGAACAAAAGCAAGAAAGAAAAAAATAAAACCCTAGGTCTAGAAATTCAAGGAAAAATTATGGAAATTCAAGCAATCAAGTGAAAAAAGGTGAGATTTCTTTATTTTTGCTTGAGATCTACATTACCCATGCATTTCTCCTTATTTTCCATGGTTGAATAGCATGTTTTCATAATGGGTTTTATGCTAACTGAATGGGCATGGTGAAGAAATGATGTTGAAAATGGTTTGATTTTGAGGTATGTCAGTTTTTTTAAGTGATTAATGGAGTGTAGCATGAAAACAAGTGAAGAAAACCATAAAATCTTTGGTATCCTTCAATGGCCGAACCCTATGTGAAGTGTGGGAATAATGAATTGATTTTGTGATCAAGTGAATTAGTTGAGAATGGATGAATTGTGGTGTGAAAATCAAATAGGAAAAATTTTAGTGTGAATGTACCACAATGGTCGAAATTTTCAAGAAGAATTGTGAAGGTGATTAAGCTGAATTTTGTGTTATTTGATTGATGTTTGGTGAATTCAAGTATTGTAAATGAAATGGTGTAATTTGGAGCTAAATTGGATACGTAGGCTAATTTATTGGGTGATAGACCGAATTAGGTCAACACCGTAATTAAACGGTTACCCGATCATTTCATGCATTCATATAGAATTTAGGTCAATTTTATATCGAATTAGCACAATTGTAGTCATTTATTGAGTGTGCAATATGTCTATGTGGTGAATCCTTTGACAAAGGCAAGAAAATTACATCGGAGGATTTATAGTCGAAGTATCTAAATTCGACTTCCAAAAAATTGGTGAGTGAATTTTCATTTCAAAATTGATTTGGGAATATGAATGTGTTTGAGTAAAATGTTTTGAATGAATTTATCCAATTTCTTATAAAAAAAAAGAAAATGATGAGTTCCGAGAACAAGCTTTTGAAAATTATTTTAATGTTATGAGTATGTACATTGTCTAAAGAAAATGCATACATGCTCATATATGTGTGGATAATGATATGAATGGATGAGTAATGTACACATGATGACTAGTGGCTGTGCGAGTAGGGAGTGCACACATGGTCATATTGCTATGTACTAGTGGGGATGTATACTTGGTGACTAGCGGCTGTGCGAGTAGGGAGCATACACATGGTCTTAATGCCTGGTGCACGTAAGGAATGCACTAGAGTTGAGAAAAATGGTGTGGTGGATAAAACTGCGCGTGATTATATATGTTTATATATCTATATATGTGTAAATTCAAGAACTCTCTACTTCATTGCAAAATGACTTGAATTGAAGGAAAAATGGGGTTTTAATGTTAGCTAGATCAAAATTATCTCGTTTTCTAATTAGTGCATCATGGTTATCAAATTTCCTGGCTATTATTGCTTGTTCCCTTCTAATATTCGCTCACTGAGTTTCGTACTCACGATTTTAAGAATTCATGTTTTCAGATCAAGAGACTTTTGGGTCCTAGTTGACGAGTCCTCGTAATTCGTCTCCTGGATAGATGCTCGGCATTCAATGGCTACCTTTTTCTGTAGTCCTTCGCTGGAAGTCACGGGTCCTTTTTGTTATGTGAATATGTTCATGTAATGTAATTACTGAGTTGCATATCATGAACAATGTGTGAATATATGTTTTAATCGTTAATGCCATTGTGAATTGGCTATTTTCACACTACTTGAGAATGCGTATGGCCGTATTAGTTGACAAATCATTAATTAAAATAAATAGTATAGGCTTGCTCGGGCTTAGTGAGCTACACTTATTGGGCTCATGCACCGATCATGGCCCAAAAATTTAGACTATGACGAAGTTGGTATCAAAGCCCTAGGTTGTTTAGGTCCTAAGATGTTCTTGTTTGGTCTAGTGGAGTGCCGAATTTTTATGTGGGATCTTTGATTTTGAACTGTGAATCGCGACACATTTCATAATCAAAGGACTGCGTAAATTCCCTACCTTAGAAACCACCTTATGTCCTTAACTATGTTTAATAACAGGTGTTCGCTTTTGTCTAGGTAAGAATGCCACTTAAGACATGAGCTGCCTTAAGACGATTGAGGGAGCAAGATGTCCCCCACTGAGATGACTGATAGGTCACAGGTATCCAATTGTTGGGGGTAAGGTAGACGTGGCAAAGCCATTAGGCCGGCGAGAGCGGATATGCCCTATAGTAGGAGAGATGAGCGACAACCTGTAGGTTAGACAGATAAACTACCAACTGGGGGCATTACTGTTGAGGATTTGGCGACAGGTTTATAGGGAGTTAATTAGGTTGTAGAGATGATGGAAGCCCGTATGGATGATATACAGAAAGTAGTATATGAGAGACATGTAACACAAGCATCCCTTAGTTCACAAAGCCAGACCGACCGCCAACCTCCAAAAGGTGAAAGAGGTCAAATAAAGGTTTCTCTTACTGACTTTTTGAAGCTTAAGCCTCAATCATTTACTAGGTTGGATGCATCGGAGAAACCCCAGGTTTTCTTGGATAAGATGGAAAAGATTTGTAATGCCCTAGGATGTTCTAGTGTTAGATCGGTAGAGTTAACAGCCTTTCAATTAGAGGATATAGCACAGGAATGGTATGACTCCTTACGAAGGGGTAGGCCAATAGATGCTGCACTGCTGACTTGGAATGAATTAAGTACAACTTTCTTAGACCAATTTTTATCACATAGTGTACGAAATGCCAGAGCTAGAGAGTTTGAGGCATTAGTGTAGACTCCAAGTATGACCGTGTCGGAGTATGATTTAAAATTCACGCAACTGTCTAGATATGCACCTTATTTAGTTTCCATTGATGAGATGAAGGTCCAAAGGTTTGTGGATGGATTGGTGGAACCATTGTTCAAAGCTGTGGCTTCCCGAGATTTCAATACTTACTCTGCGGTAGTAGATTGTGCTCAACGAATTGAGATGAGGACCAGTGAGAGTAGGACCATAAGAGATAAAGCAAAAAGGGCTAAGACAGAGGGTTATCAAGGTCGCAGAGATTTCGGTAGTAGAATTTCATTTTCTAGCCGTCAAGACCCATAGAGGGAATCGAGGTTACCCCAATGAGGGAGTGAGGCGGTGAGTGCTAGCGTTGGGTCAAGGTAGGGAACTTTTAGTGGAATGAGGCAACAACAAGATTAAAGGCAGAGTAGTTAAGCTATTTCTTCCTGTGATAATTGTGGAAAACGACATAGAGGACAATGCTATTTTTCTGTAAAAACTTGTTTTAATTGTGGTTAGCTTGGACATGTTTGAAGAAACTGCCTGATGGTTTAACAACCGTAAGGTTCTGTTCGCGGTTTTACCCATCTAGCTTTGTCTGCTCTTTCGACAACCGTCTCAACTGGCCAAGAGGCTAATAGGACGAGAGATAAGGGTGCTGGTGCTTCCTCTCTAGGTAGACCATCTAGGTCTGGGCGTCAAAGTTCTGTAGGGAGAGGCCAAGCAAGTGTATATGCTTTAACTCCCAGGAGGCTCAAATGTCCAATGCAGTAGTTTCAGGTACTATTTCTAACTTTAATATGGATGCTAGAGTATTGTTTGATCCTGGATTTACCCACTCTTTTATCTCTCCATGCTTTGCACTTCGATTGGGTAAAGATTGTGTTAGGAGAGAAGACCAATCAGTGGTGTTTACTCCTTTAAGGAGGCATTTGTGGTTGAATGGGAATATAAGTCCTGCATAGTCCGAATCAAGAATAAGAACACCTTAATGAATCTAGTGGTGTTAGATAGCTTAGATTTCGATGTGATATTGGGAGTTAACTGGCTGTCACCTTGCCATGCTAGTGTAGATTGTTACCATAAGATAGTTAGATTTGATTTCCTAGATGAGCCATTATTTAGCATCTAAGGGAATAAAAGTAATGCTCTGACCAATTTGATGTTAGTTATATCTACTAGAAGGCTATTAAAACAGGGTTGTCAAGGTTACTTGGCTATTGTGAGGGATACCCAAGCAAAGGTCGGAGATATAAGCCAAGTGTTAGTAGTAAGTGAGTTTATGGATGTATTTCCCAAGGAACTACCGGGTTTACCTCCAGAACGAGAGATTGAGTTTTGTATAGATTTAATTCTTGATACTATACCCATATCTATACCCCCCATATTAGATAGCACCGGTAGAGCTTAAGGAGCTTAAGGATCAATTGGAAGATCTGCTAGATAAAGGTTTCATTCGCCCCAATGTTTCACCATGGGGAGCACCGGTGCTATTTGTAAAGAAGAAAGATGGGTCACTTAGATTATGCATTGACTACCGACAACTTAAGAAGGTAATGGTGCAAAATAAGTACCCTATCCCAAGAATAGATGATCTGTTTGATCAGCAACAAAGGGCACAATGTTTCTCTAAGATAGATCTACGATCTGGGTATCATCAATTAAGAATCTGGAACGAGGATGTGCCAAAGATCGTATTTCGAACCAGGTATGGGCACTATGAGTTCTTGGTGATGTCGTTTGGGCTTACTAATGCCCTTGCGGCCTTTATGGATTTGATGAACCGAGTGTTCAAGCCTTATTTGGACAAGTTTGTAGTGGTGTTCATTGATGATATCTTGATCTACTCGAGGAGTCAAGAGGAACATGAGCAACATCTTACGATAATGCTCCAAACTTTGAGAGAACATCGATTGTATGCCAAGTTCTCCAAATGTGAGTTTTGGCTTAAAAGTGTTGCATTCTTGAGACATATGATATTTAAGGATGGGGTACAAGTTGATCCAAAGAAAGTCGAGGCAGTGGAAAAGTGGCCAAGGCCAACACCAGTTACAAAGATTAAAAGCTTTTTAGGGTTGGCAGGCTACTATCGTCGCTTTGTCAAGGATTTTTCAAGAATAGCAGCCCCTCTGACCAAGCTGACACGTAAAGATACAAAATTTAAATGGTCAAGTGCTTGTGAGGATAGCTTTGAAAAGCTTAAGACATGTCTCACCATAACTCCAATGTTAAGCCTACCACAAGGCACAAGAGGTTATACAATGTTTTACGATGCATCGCTGGTTAGTTTAGGGTGTGTGTTAATGTAGCATGGGAAAGTAGTCGCGTATGCATCCAGAAAACTTAAAAGGCATGAGAAGAATTACCCTGCACAAGATTTGGATATGGCAGCAATCGTGTTTGCCTTAAAAATATGAAGACATTACTTGTATAGTGAGACTTGTGAAATATATACGGACCACAAAAGTTTGAAATATATATTTCAGCAGAGGGATCTTAACTTGTGGCAACGTAGGTGGATGGAGTTATTAAAAGATTATGATTGTACTATTCTTTACCATCCCGGTAAGGCAAATGTAGTGGCTGATGCCTTGAGTCGAAAATCAATGGGGAGTTTGGCACATGTCTCTACAGGCAGAAGAGTTTTGATTAGGGAGATGCATACCTTGGGAAACATGGGGTGCATTTGGAAGTTTTTGAGGCAGATGCATTGCTAGCACATTTTAGAGTGAGGCCTGTCCTCATGGACCAAATTAAAGAAGCACAAAGTAAAGATGAGTTCTTAGCTAAGATCTTAGAGGATCCCTAGGGAAAGAAAGAAAAGATGTTTATCAAAGGCACAGATGGAGTGTTGAGGTATGTAACTAGGCTTTATGTGCCGGATAGTGATGGATTGAGGAGAAAGATATTGGAAGAAGCTCACATGGCAGCCTATGTGATACATCCAGGAGCTACAAAGATGTATCAATATTTAAAAGAAGTGTATTGGTGGGAAGGACTTAAGAAAGATGTGGCTGAGTTTGTCTCCAAGTGCCTAGTGTGCCAACAAGTTAAAACAAAGCACCAAAAGCCTGCAAAATTACTACAACCGTTACTAGTGCCCGAATAGAAGTAGGAGCATATTGCCATGGACTTTGTGACGAGTTTGCCTCGAACTAGTAGGGGTTATGACTAGATTTGGGTCATAGTGGATCGATTAACAAAATTAGCTCATTTTTTCCCAATTAAAACTACATACGGGGCTGCCCAACATGCCTAACTTTATATAGATGAGATAATACGGTTGCATGGCACTCCTGTTTCTACAGTGTCGAACAGAGGAACACAATTCACTAGTAGATTTTAGGAAAAGTTACAAGAAGCGTTGGGCACTAAGTTAGATTTTAGCACAGTTTTTCACCCCCAAATTGATGGGCAGTCTGAACGAACAATATAGACGCTGGAAGATATGTTGAGGGCATGTGTAATTGACCTTGGAGTCAAATGGGGTCGGTATTTACCCTTAATGGAGTTTGCTTACAATAATAGTTTCCAAACTAGCATCCAAATGGCACCATTTGAAGCATTATATGGAAGAAGGTGCAGGTTACCCATTGGATGGCTAGAGGTGGGGGAAAGGAAACTTTTAGGGCCTGAGTTGGTGTAGGACGCCACCGATAAAATATGCATGACTCGCTAGAGGATGCTTACAGCACAAAGTAGGCAAAAGTCCTATGCGAATAATCGACGGAGGGACTTGGAGTTTCAAGTGGGAAACCATGTATTTCTAAAGGTCTCACCAACCAAAGGGGTAATGAGGTTTGGCAAGAAAGGAAAACTAAGTCCTCGATATATAGAACCTTTCGAGGTATAAGAAAGGGTCGATGCAATGGCCTATCGATTGGCATTACCGTCAGACTTTTCGAATATTCACCATGTGTTCCATGTATCGATGTTGAAGAAGTATAATCTAGATCCTTCACATGTAATACGGTATGAAACCATTCAGTTGCAAGATGATTTGACTTATAAGGAGCAACCGATAATTATCCTTGATAGACAAGTCAAAAAGCTCCAATCAAAATATGTGGCCTCAGTAAAAGTGTTGTGGCGAAATCACACTAGTGAAGAGGTAACGTGGGAAGCTGAGAAAGAGATGTAGACAAAGTATCCACACCTTTTTGATAAATAAAGGTAAGTTACCTTACAGTTGAATTTAAATTTGGGGATCGAATTTCTATTAATGGGGGAGAATGTGAAGCCTCGACCTCTATAGAATCGTATATAGAATGCTTACTTACTTGAAACACTTCGAAAAAATTTTCAAAGGGCCGATATTGTACCAAGTGGTACAATTAAGTTGAATTAAGCCTTGAATTAGTCCAAATAGAAATTCTAAGAAGAATTTGAGAATTCTAAAACCCACAAAATTACTTAAAATGGTAATTCGGGGTTCGAAGGCTGATTTGGAGTTAATTGAAAATATTGACTATGTAGGGGCAAAATGGTCATTTTGTCACTCAAAAAATTTGATTTGTATATTTGATGAAAATTTTGATTTAGATTGATCATTTGGAGTATAATATGAGGTTTAGCAGTGAAAAATTTTAATTTCGGTATTTTTCAAAGTATAGGGGTAAAATGGTAATTTTGCCACCTCGGGGCAAAAATGGTAATTATTCACCCCTAACAGTTGTCAAGACCAAAGGATTTGTTCATCATGGAAATGGATAAATATGAGAAATTGTGTGGTAGAGAATTAAAGAATTAAAAGTTAAATATTTAAATTTTAGACCAATAAGATAATGCCACGTGTCAAGCCTTTATTGCTTTAATATTTAACTTGAAAAAAAATCATTCCATATCTTCCCCATCACACCTCCCATATTTGGCCAAAGCAAGAACAAAAGCAAGAAAGAAAAAAATAAAACCCTAGGTGGAGAAATTCAAAGAGAAATTATGAAAATTCAAGCAATCAAGTGGAAAAATGTGAGATTTTTTTATTTTTGCTTGAGATCTACATTACCTATGCATTTCTCCTTATTTTTCATGGTTGAATAGCATGTTTTCATAATGGGTTTGATGCTGACCGAATGGGTATGGTGAAGAAATGATATTGAAATTGGTTTGATTTTGAGGTATGTTAGTATTTTTAAGTGATTAATGGAGTGTAGCATGAAAACAAGTGAAGAAAACCACAAAATCTTTGGTATCCTTGTGAGACCCTGTCTAAGTTGTTAGAAAGCCGGTATTGTACCTAATGGTACAACTAAGTTAAATCGAGCTTCGACCTAGTTTAATAGAAATTCTAAGGGAAATTTCAAAATTCTGAGACCCACAGAATAGGTCAGAATAGTGATTTGGAGTTCAAGGTCCAGTCTGGAGTTAATCGGGAAAATTGACCGGTTAAGGACAAAACGGTCATTTTCTCATTTGTTGATTTATGGAGATTTTTAACTAAGATTTGATCACATTGGGCCAAATATAATTATGTGACATACAGTTATGATTTTTGGAGTATAAAATGATGTTTAGCAGTGTAAAATGGTGATTCCCGGTGTTTTTAGAGCACAAGGGTAAAATGGTAATTTTGCCACCGGGCTGCTAAACGTGATTTTTTTTGAAACGATTTTGTTCCATTTGGTTAATATGGATTAATATTAGTGTTATTTGAGGTTGGACAGTGAAAATAATGAAATTCTGGGACATTTCGGAGTATAGGGGCAAAATCGTAATTTTGCCATCCCGGGGGCATTTCGGTAATTTTCCACTACCAGAATAAATTTTTCCAGCCATGATCAACCTTGGATCAGATGTTGACTTGATGAATCAAGTGGTGGAGATCAAATGGGAGAAAAAGTCAAAAAGTCAAAAAAACAGACCAATGGCGTGATGACATGTGGCAAGCTTTTATATTTTATTATTTAAGCCATAAAAATCAGCATTTAAGCCTCATTTCTCTCTCTAAAGTCGGCACCCACCAGAATTGAAGCAAAAAAAAGAAGAACAAAGGAGAAACACACAAAAACCTAGGGGAAATTCAAGACAAGTGTGATTTCAAGGAGAATTCAAGTGAAAAAAGGTAATAAATCTCTACTTTGGCTTGTGATCTCTAATATCTATGCTTTTGTTCTTGAATTCTATGGTTTAATATGGAGATATCATGATGGGAAGAATTCTGAAAAATGGGTTTGAGTATGGATTTGATGTTGGATTGGATTGAGTTTAAACTATGTTGGTGTTTAGGAGTAGTTAAGCACGATTATGGAAAAAAATGGAAGAAGGAAATTGAATTTCATGGTTGTTCTTTGTTAGGCCGAACCTAGTGTGTAGAGAATGCATGAGGAATTGGTTCATTTCAAATGAAATGGTTTCATTTGAAATGAAAGAAAATAGAAAAATGACAATTTAAAGTGAGAAAATATAGTAAAAAATTTTCAGTGCTAATGCACTGCATTGGCCGAATTTTCCATAAAGAAATGGAAAAGATTGGATGCTGAAATTGGCATTAATTGAATGATTTGTGGTGAATTAAGGTATTAGAAAAAGAATGGACCAATTCGGAATTAAATTGGACATAATAGCCGATTAATCGGGTAATCGGTCGAAATTGGGCAATACCGCGTTAAAGCGATAATCGGACGCATTTTTGCCTTTGCGTATCATACGTTAGCAATTTAAATTAGTTTATATTAGTTTGGGGGCATTATAGTAATTTCTTAATTTTATTCTGTGTTAAGGTGGTGAGAAGTCCGGAAAAGGCAAGGGAATCGTAATTGAGGACTTTTAATCCGAGAGCATCCGGAATCCGGATTTGTGAGACGGTGAGTGAACTTGCATTTCAAAATTGTTTGGGGAAATGCACATTGTATTGATTTGGATAATTAAATGATTTATTCAAAGTTTTAAAAAAATATGTGCTGGGAACAAGCCTTTGATTAAAATGATTTTATGTGATGAATTATGTGTTATGCATGAAAGCATAAAAATATGTGTTATGCATGAAAGCATAAAAATATGAGTTATGCATGAGGGCATAAAACTTTGTGTTATGCATAAAGGCATGAAATATTATTTCATTGAGATGAAATTTAATTGTGCTGGATATGTACATTGTTATGATGTTTGTGTACATTGTTGAGAAGTGTTGTGAAATTGTTACCACCGTGCACGTGTGAAGAGGAAATTGCACAGGCCTGAAATGGTGTGCAAAGTGGGGACGGCGATACGTAACGCCCACTATTTCCTAGAGATTGAAAATTTAGTAAAGTGGGGACGGCGATACGTAACGCCCACTATTACTATTAATTTTGGAAATTGAGCAAAGTGGGGACGGCGATACGTAACGCCCACGATTCCTGGAAACCATTACACGTGAACAGTGGTGAAGTGTGATTGGTTATCCAGGGGCTTGCAGGGACGGCGATACGTAACGCCTGCGAGTGCTCAGATATATGTGGTTGTGTACATTTATGATTGTTCATTTCTCCGAGTATATTTGTATGAAATTGATTATTCCTTCATTATAAATTAAATTGAAATGAGGGGAAGGGTTGGTAATAAATTGGATAAAAATGAACGTGTTTCAAATGTATGCATCATATTGTAACCCTTCCTGATATTATGGCTTGTTCCTATCTAATGTTTGCTCACTGAGTTTTATACTCACGTTTTCAAAAATTCATGTTTTCAGATCAGGAGATTGTAGATTCCTAGATCGCGGGATCACAGTAGTCCATCTCCTGGTAGGTGTCTAGCATTCACTAGTTGCCGCTTTATTGTATATGTCTCCGCTGGTAGTCATGGGTTTTTGTATGATGGATATGTACATGTAATGTACATTGTCAGAGTTTATATTTGACTGGTATGAATGTAAATATGTGTAAGCAATGTAAATTGCTAAATACATGACTGGCATAGTGCATGTATATTGTGATTAAAAATGCCATTGTGCTTTGGCTGTGTCCACTCCCGGAAAGGGTGTGTGTGTATGTGTGACTGGATATGCCATTATTAATTGGCATTGTATGCGCACTGGGTGCATTATGTGTGGATGTCCCACACGAGCATGTATGGAATAAAGTCAGTGGGAATAGGCTTGCTTGGGCTTAGTGAGCTATGCTAATTGGGTCCTTGCGCCGGTCATGGCCCGGGAATTGGGTCGTGACAATCCTTCAATGGCCGAACCCTATGTGAAGTGTGAGAATAATGAATTGATTTTGTGATCAAGTGAATTAGTTGAGAATTGATGAATTGTGGTGTGAAAATCAAATAGGAAAAATTTTAATGTGAATGCACCACAATGGTCAAAATTTTCAAGAAGAATTGTGAAGGTGATTAAGCTGAATTTTGTGTTATTTGATTGATGTTTGGTGAATTCAAGTATTGGAAATGAAATGGTGTAATTTGGAACTAAATTGGGCTCGCAGGCTAATTTATCGGGTGATAGACCGAATTAGGCCAACACCGTAATTAAACGGTTACCTGACCATTTCATGCATTCATATAGAATTTAGGTCAATTTATACCGAATTAGCACAATTGTAGTGATTTATTGAGTGTGCAATATGTCTAGGTGGTGAATCCTCTGACAAAGGTAAGAAAATTACACCAGAGGATTTATAGTCGAAGTATCCGAATTCGACTTCTGAAAAATTGGTGAGTGAATTTGCATTTCAAATTTGATTTGGGAATATGAATGTGTTTGAGTAAAATGTTTTGAATGAATTTATCCAATTTTTTATAAAAAAAAAAAAGAAAATGATGAGTTCCGAGAACAAGCTTTTGAAAATTATTTTAATGTTATGAGTATGGACATTGTCTAAAGAAAATATATACATGCTCATCTATTGTGTTAATAATGATATGAATGGATGAGTAATGTACACATGATGAGCAGCGACTGTACGAGTAGGGAGCGCACACATGGTCATATTGCTATGTACTAGTGGGGATGTATACTTGGTGATTAGCGGTTGTGCGAGTAGGTAGCGTACACATGGTCTTAATGCTTGGTGCGAGTAAGGAGTGCACTAGAGTTGAGAAAAATGGTGTGGTGGATAAAACTGCACGTGATTATATATGTTTATATATCTATATATGTGTAAATTCAAGAACTCTCTACCTCATTGCAAAATGACTTGAATTGAGGGAAAAATGGGGTTTTAATGTTAGCTAGATCAGAATTATCTCGTTTTCCAATTAGTGCATCATGGTTATCAAATTTCCTGGCTATTATTGCTTGTTCCCTTTTAATATTCGCTCACTGAGTTTCGTACTCACGATTTTAAGAATTTATGTTTTCAGATCAGGAGACTGTTGGGTCCTAGTCGAAGAGTCCTCGTAATTCATCTCCTGGGCAGGTGCTCGGCATTCAATAGCTACCTTTTTCTATAGTCCTCCGTTAGAAGTCACGGGTCCTTTTTGTTATGTGAATATGTTCATGTAATGTAATTACTGAGTTGCATATCGTGAACAATGTGTGAATATATGTTTTAATCGTTAATGACATTATGAATTGGCTATCTTCACACTGCTTGAGAATGCGTATGGCCGCATTAGTTGACAAACCGTTAATTAAAATGAATAGTATAGGCTTGCTCGAGCTTAGTAAGCTACGCTCATTGGGCTCATGCGCCGGTCATGGCCCAAAAATTTGGGCTGTGACAGATACATTCATTCATCTCTAATTTGTAACCCATTTTCAAAGCACTCCCTCAGAAGATTCCCTAATCTTTATTTTTAGTTAAGTCAGCTTGGAACCTTATATTTCAAATCCTTTTTTTTTTTTTTCAAAAGAGCTGAAATAATGTTGCCATATGGCAAGTTGGCTTTATCTCCCAATAAAGTTGCTTTGATTATCTTAACTATGTATCTCCTTACATTTAGTGGAAAGTCATTGAACACAGTTTCCATCACCCATAAGTGTTGGCCACTAATGTAGCTGAAGCTGCTACTCTTGCCATGAAATGTGGTTATAAAAAATAATGCAAGATTCTGAGTTGAGCACTTTTAATGTCACTAACATAACTTCTGAAGGGAAATTTTTCTTTTCTTTAAAGCAAAATTTCCTCAATATGACTAGGATCATAATTTCCCAAGTATGATTGGGATCATACTTTCGCACTAATATGAAATTCTCTACCACAGAGGAAGACATTCAACCTATCTCCTATCTATTTTTCTTGATTAACTAGTTCAATTCTATCCATAATAATACTTGAAGAAAATTCTTTTACTAAAGTGGGGCTAAACCTTCTATCTTTAAAGATGCTTAGATTTCTCAGTTTCAATGCTTCAAAATATTCTTCTAAGTTTTTCTTTACTGTTGGTACTTCATTAAAACTAGGCTAATGAAATAACTTTCTACATGAAATTGTTGCATTCTCTATTTTCTTAACCTATCAGCATGCAACTTATTCCAAAATTGAGAAGTGGAGCTAGTACCTTTTCCTGTGAGGATTTTTATGTCAATAATTCCTTTTCTTTTCTCTAAAATCTTCTTTTTAGTTTTTTTCATTTTCTCGGTTGAGGAATCTTGGGTTTTTCTTTCTTCTTTAGACGAAGAGATGCAGAATCATCACCTTCTTTTTTCCTTTTTCCCTTTTCACCAATTTGTGTGCGAAAGACGTTTTGCCACAAGATTTCTCCACTTAAGGTTTATTGGGTTTTAGAAAGAGAGAAGGAAAAAACTTTTGGAAGTTCTTGGGTTTTTAATTTTCTAAGGAATGATTCTCCAAGTAGTTGGAAGATTTTTAAGAAGAGGTTATTAATTGGTTGCCCACATTTTAAGTAGGTGGTTTCCTGTACCACCTGTCTAGCATTTTTTTTTTTATTATTTGAAACTCTTCTCACGTAATAGTCTTTTTACTAGAAAGGGATCGATTAGCCCATTTCTTAACCAATTACTATATCTCTGACATAAAGCTTTCCAAAATGTTAAACTTTCATTAACTAATTAGGGATACCTTTAATTGATTAAAAGTTCACTAACTTAGCTTAACTAACTTAAGACATAGGTGTTCTAATTGATTAAGAAGGTTCTAACTAATTAATGTGAGTCTTATTTCCCTTTCAAGATTCCTATAACTAATCAAAACATTCTCTAATCAATTATATCAAGAAGTGAATATGATTATCATAAAGTATATCATAAAAAATGTGACCAATTTAGCATAAGTTAAATTTCATTGAAATCAATCATTCCTAAATCTTTCCTAATTCTACAAAATTGATTTTCGCTCAATGGTTTTGTGAAAATGTCAACAAATTGATGCAAGGTGTCTGCAAAATCTTTTTCAATATCTCCATTAAGGACATGATCCTGGATGAAATAGTGTCTAATTTCTATGAACTTTTTTCTAAGGTGTTAAATAGAATTTTTGGAGATATTTGTGGCACTCATATTATCACAATATATGAGAAGTTTATGCATAGCCATTCCAAAATCGTTTAGTTGTTGCCTAATCCATAGTATTTATGCATAACAACTACCTAGTGATATATACTAAACTTTAACAGTTGATAGAGCAACAGAATTTTGTTTCTTGCAAGACCAAGACACAAATATGTTTTTAAGGAATTGACAAGTGCCACTAGTACTTTTCTGATCAATTTTGCCACTAGTACCATAAGCCTAAGCTTTAAGCACCCAATATCAAAAAATCCTTTTTATGGTAGTCAAATGTGATTCCTTGGGACATGATTGGAATCTTGCACATAGGCAAATACAGTAAAAGAGAGATAAATAATTCAGACTATATATTGGGTTAAATCATAATCTTAGATAAAAAATTTAGTTTCCCATCAAGTCGTACATCATCATTGAATAAAATTTAAACATTAAAATCAAAACCAAGAAAATAGAAGAAAAAAAGAAAATATAAAAAAACTCAAGAATTGTATTCTTGATCTCCAAATTTCCTTGAATCTTGTAAATTCTTCTTAGCTTCAATGACTTTGTGGCTTGACCCTCTGCTATTAATTTGATGTTTCTTCATGTTCTTTTCAAGTCCTCTAAAAGGGTGTTTTTATAAGCTTTGAAGTTATGCCAAGTTGGGTGGAGAAAGAAGTCAATTCCAATCAGACTATGTGAAATCGTAATTGTTCTAGGACTGCTCCAATGCATCAACTTTGACAAGATTTTTGACCCTTTTCAGGCCAAAATGGATAAAGTAGTAAATATAAAAGTTGTATACTTTTCTCTTATCTTTCCAATGGTCTAAGAATTACATTATTTGGAGCTCGGTAGAGAAATTTATGACCAAAATACCAAGACATATGCAGTGAAAGTTTGCACCTTGAAATTGCTCTCATTTTTCTATTAAAATTCTCCTTTCATCAAATGCCTACAAAAGCACAATTAAATTAGTAACAACCTATTTTAACCACATTAACACCAAATTAAGCATAAAATTAACCAAGATTAGATTTACTCACTTAAAATAACTAATTTAAAATAATTAAATAAAACTTACTAATTTCTATGCATTACGACCAAAACTAAGTTAAATTACTATAAAAATTAAGCCCAAACAACTCTATATCATAGAGTTATCACACCCCCAACCTTAAGATTTTGCTAGTCTTTGAGCAAAACATAGAAAAAAACCTAACTTATGAAAATCAAATTCAGTCAAATAAAAATAAAATAAATATAGTTACTACTACTACTGCCACTACTAAAGATAAAATGCACCAACTCAATGATTCCTCTTAATTTTCTCAAAAGTATGTCTATCAATCATTAACTGAAGGAAAAATATAGGCATCATTTAAATTCATGTTTCAATTCTAATGCAAGTTCATTCTCAAATGGATTTTCATGTATGCGTGTAAAGTCTTTTACCAAGAATATTATGATATTCGAATGAGTTTATGCCAACACAAATTTCAAATTAGTATTAGATTTTCATAAGTTTACTTTTCATCTCTCTCTCCACTAATATAGGTCAATACAAAAGCTAGAGATCAATAGGACTTTATAAGGCTTGTAATGTATGGCTAAGGTCAAGGTATGATAAAAGATATTAATATGGCTCAAATCACCCTAAGCACCTAATTATTCTAAGACCTATATATAAAGCTCTATTTTCCTTCTCCTAATACACCTTTCTTCCACATCTGAACTTTTCTTTCATTCAACACACTTTTTTTTTCACAATTTCTCATCCCCAAACTTATTATGTTTTTATATTGTAGGTAGTGGGGTTATTTTTCATATTTTGAACTTTTTTTTCCAACATCACCTTTCCGCCTTTTTTTAACATTTAGCTCAATTTATATTTCCTAAAACAATATACATGCTTAGGAGTGAAGGTTGCAAAATTGAAAAATTAATTTTAAAGCTTGGTTCAATATTATGTAGTTAAACAAAGAAAAAGGAAATTAGGCTTAAAAGGGGTATACTAGGGATAAAGATTTAATAAGGCTAGCTTTTTAGGCTCAAACGGTCCAAAGATGGCCTAGATCATCTCCCTAACTAAGTATTGCCTAAAATTTCACCTCGAGAGAAAATCAAGCAAATTTTAGAATTCATAACATAATCTAAAATTCATATCAATATAAACCTTCTCTAAATATTCATAATAATTCAAAGTAAAAGATATCATGCTCAAAATTGTGAAAATCGCATCCTAACAATGATACTTAACAACAGAATTTAGCATGAATCCAAACAAAGACCTTATTCACCAAAAACTAAAAATTCAAGATAACTAGTTATCATCATTTGATAAAAAAATCATCGAAAAAATTTAGCATAACTTTACTTTACTTTCCTAAAATTTAAACAAAAAAATAAATTCTTTTACCAATTAATCCTAAATTATTTATAAACAGGCATGCAAATAAAATTAAATCTAAAACTTCAACAGAATATTCACCACCAGAAAAATAAATTCACCCCTCAAACTTAAACTAAACATTGTCCTCAATGTTACAAAAAAAATAAAGGAAAGGTATAAAAAAATGCTCCTTTGATGATTAGATGAATTTTTTAAGAAGCTCTGATCCTCGTCCTTAGTTTTATCTTCCTCATTCTCACTTTTTAGGTAGAGTTTTTTTCTTAAAAAAAAGGTTAATGTAGAAATAAATAAATAAATAAAAATAACTAAAAATAAAATAAATAAAGAAAAAGTTTTTGGGTAATGGGCTAGAAAAATTTTAAGGGGTGATGGGCGGTGGGTAAATGGGTAATCGATAGTGGGTAAATGGGTAATTGGTAGTGGGTAAATGGGTAATGGGTAGGTGGGCTAGATGGAGAAGTGGGCTAGTGCAATTTGAGGGTAATTGGGTTTGGTTAGTGGGTTGCCTAATGTTAGCAGCCCAATAAAAAAAAAAAGGGGAAAAAAGAGGGGGGGGAGGGGGGGATGGGGGAAAGGGTTATGAGGAATGGGTTATTGGTAGCCCATTTAAGGGGGGAAGCCCGCTTTGGCTTTTTTTTTTTTTTGGCTGAGCCACGGCTTCGAGCTTGGTGAGCCGTGGCTCACGTGTTTTAAAGCCCGCGAAGCCACAACTTCCCACAGTGGGAGCCGTGACTTACCATTTTTTTTAAAAATTTTTTGAAGTTTTTTTTGAATTTTTTTTATTTTTTTGAATCTTTTTACATAAACTTGCACAAATAAAATAAAATGTTAATATTTTAATAAATAAATAAATAAAAATAAAAGAAAAAAATTAAAGTGTTTGGGTTACCTCCCAAGAAACGCTTCTTTATTATCACCAGCTTGACTATAATACCCCTTTCTACACTACTTTATATTGCTCGAGATTTTCTTTATTTGCCTTGACTACTCCGGTAAGTCCACTATAAATCTCGGTAACCTCATAAGGATGAATCTTTACCATTTTAAATTTATTCCCACAATATAGTTTAAGATTCCATGGCAAAAAATGGAGTTGTGAATTAGAAAGTACTACTGCTGTTCAACCACAAAATCAAGATAACTAGAAAGTGGTGGTGGTTTTTGTCTCAAGAATTAACGCTTGCTTTGTTGAAGGTGACGGAATAGGCTTACCTTTGCTTGTATTGACTAAATCCACTTTATAGCAACTATTTATATAGGGATACTGAATTGCATTGAATAAATTAAATACCACTTCTTCTTCCCCAACTCAGAAAGTTATTTTGCCATTCTTCACATCAATAATTGCTCTAGCTGTAGCTAAGAATGGTCTTCCTAAAATAAGAGGAATTTCAAAATCATTTTCAATCTCGAGCACAATGAAGTCCATCGGAATGTATAAATGCCCAACTTTAAGCAAAACATCCTTTATAATCCCAATTGGGTGCTTGATTGTTCTATCTGCTAATTGCAAGGTAATTGTAGTAGTTTGTATCTCTTCAAATCCAAGTTTCCTGGCAATAGACAAAGGCATTATTGAAACACTAGCACCTAAATCATATAAAACTTTATAAATTTTAAAACTCCCTGGATCTTTAAGCTTTGGTGGAAGTTTATTTTGGATTTTACCACTGCACTCTTCAGTGAGTGCAATTGTCTCAAACTCTTTCAATTTCTTCTTTTTGATCAGGATGTCTTTCAAGAATTTAAGATAACTTGGCATTTGCTCTAAAGCTTCAGCAAAAGGAATATATTAATGTGCGATTTTTTAAATACCTTAAGAAATCTTTGGAATTATTTGTCAAGTTTTTGCTTTTGAAATCATTGAGGAAAATGTGGTGGAGGTGTTGGTGCAGATTGTGATTTTTCTTTAGAATTTTTAGCAAATTTTTGAACAACAATTTCTCTTTCAGCATTTTTTTCAATTTTTTTTTCTGTAGATTGAATTGAAATCTTAGAATTTAAAGCTTGATTACTTACCTTTTTACTTACCTCTTTTCCATTGTGGAGAGTCATTACCATACAATGTTCCTTACCTTCTCTTCTTGGGTTGGGTTCAGTATCACTTGGCAAGGTACCTTGAGGTCTACCATTTAAAGCACTAGCAAGTTGCCCTACTTGTATCTCCAGATTTCTAATTGAGGCATCAGTCTTTATCACATATGCATCAGTCTTTGTCACGAATTGCATGAACATATCCTCCATTGAATGCTTTTTCTCTAGCATAGGAGCTTTAAATGGAAATCCAAGAGGAAAGTTTGACTTAGTCGCTGATGAAGACCCTTGGCTGTTATTCCATGAAAAATTAGGATGATTCCTCCAATAAGGATTATAAGTGTTGAAATAGGGATTGTTCTGTTGCCTGTTTCCAACAAATTGACAAGACTCAAAATAGATGGGGCAATTGTCATTAGAATGTCCTTCTCCACAAAATTCACATGTTATAAAAGAGTTCTGAACAACATTGATACTCGGTTTATCTATTTTCTTTGTGAGAGAGGCCAATTGTGTAGAAACAATGTTCAACATATCTAATTCATGAATTCCAGTAATTTTTCTTGTACCCAATCTTTCAGATGGCCATTGATAATTATTAAAAGCTATTTCTTCGAGCAAATCATAAGCTTCATCAATGGATTTACTCATAAGTGCACCTCCAGCAATAGCATCAATGGTGGTTCTAAAAGGTTCAAGCAAACCATTATAAAAAGTTTAAACTTGTAGCCACTTAGGTAATCCATGGTGAGGACATCTTCTCATCAAATCCTTATACCTCTCCTAAGCCTTATATAGTGACTTAGAATCAAATTGCATGAAAAAAGTAATATCATTCTACATATTTGCTGACTTTGCAAGTGGAACGAATTTTGCTAAGAATTTTTGAGCCAAATCATCCCAAGTATTAATGGAACTAGCAGGAAGCAAATTTAACCAACTCTTTACTTTATCTCTCAATAAAAAAGGGAAAAGCCTTAATCTTATGGCATCATCAGTAACACCTTTGGCCTTGAATGTATCGCATATTTCCAAGAAATTTACAATAAGAGCATTTGGATCATAATTAGCCAACCTTTAAACTGAACAGTAGTCTAAATTATTTGAATGATTGATGGCTTCAAAATTGTTGGCTTGAATAAAAGGTCTTCAGATACTAGAGTAGAGATTTTGTAGTTGTGGGACTACATAATCCCTCAAAGGCTTGGTCTCTTCCTTTTGTTGATCAACCATTGTTTTACTTGAGCAAAAATTTGTTTATTTTTCCTCTGAAGTCTACGAAAAGTTTTTTCAATTTCTGGATCAAAAAGGACAATTTCCAAATTTTGAGCTCTTCTCATACAATGACCAAAAGTACATGAAAAATTAAAGAAAAGAAAATCTACATTAAAATTAAGAATGCTTGGCATTAATATTAACAAAAAAGAATTAAAAATCAATTCCCCGGCAACGGCGCAAAAAACTTGCTGTTCAATTTTCTATTTACACAAGTGTACGTATCGCAACGATAATATAGAGATAAGTAGAGTGTCGATCACACAGAGAATTGAATTAATCCTATAGTTAACTAAACACCCCCATACTGTTTATCATATTTTATGGACATGGTACTACTCTGGTGACTACACAAAAAAAGGACACATACGCACGTTAATGCCTCTTTTTATCCTTTGGTTCTTATGGGTTGAAAGGAATGATGCGAAACATAGGGACCTTGGTATGTATCCTAACAGAGTAGTGTGGAAAGTATCAAAACTCATCCACCAATTATTTCTTGGGAGGCAATTTAACAGGTGGCAATAGAGGGGTGATTTACAGATTGCGCAGACATGGGGGCTTATATTTCAGCAGGCATCCCCAAGCCCACCAAAAATCTTCTCTTGGCATAAACCATTAACAGGTGAGCTTAAGTTGAATGTTGATGGGAGTTCCAACCATAATCCTCAGAATGCTGCGAGAGGTGGACTCCTCCAAGATCACACAGGTACCATGTTATTTGGGTTCTTTGAAAATTTTGGTCCCCAAAACTCATTATAGGCAGAATTGATGGCACTATATAGAGGGTTGCTTTTGTGTATCGAGTGCAATGTGACTAGAATTTGGATTGAAATGGATGCAAAAGTAGTGGTACAAATGTTACAAAAGGGTCATCAGGGATCTGCCAGGACTCGATATTTGTTGGCTTCCATTCGAAAATGTTTGAGAGGGATAGCTTTTCGGATCTCCCACATCCATTGCGAATGCAACCAGGCTGTTGACCATCTCTCAAATCAGGGGCATGCACATCAGAACCTTCAGGTCTTTTCACAAGCAAAAGGTAAGCTTATAGGTATTCTTAGATTAGACAAAGTTTGTTTACCTTATGTTCGGTTTAAAGGCATGTAAAGGAGTAGTACTTCTAATTTATTTTTGTGCTTTTTATTTTTTCTATCTCATAGAATCTTGTCACATGGAGGTGTTTCAATTTTATGATAATAGTACAAAACATGATCATAAAATGAAACATCCCATCCTAGGTACGCTTCTTGACACTTCTTGATCTCATGTAACTTTGGAGGTTAGGTCCATGTCCCACTCCTTTTTGTACTTTATTTTCATGATCATTAATAAAATTACAAGGTAGTTGGGCCCTGCGAGAACTTTCCAGTTAAAAAAAGAAACTAATAAAATAAACACACATTAATTTTATCCAAACAATCAAAATTAAAAAGGAAAATTTAAATTAATAAACTAAAAACTAAAACTAAAACTAACCTAAAATCTATCAGCAAATTCTCTTTATTAAATTTAAGTGACTACTAGACCTAAGATTATGATATTCCTCATTACTTCATCTAATTATTGTCGCTCTCTTAGCTCAATTTAATAGATTAAGTTACTAACCTAGAGTCCTAAATTATTTATAAGTCTCTGTTGAGTTTCTTATAAAAATACCTCTCCCAATTAATTTACTATATGTCTATGCAAATTCTATTGAAGAAAAATTCATTAAGTTTGTGCTCTAATTTTTGCTACATATGGCTTATATGTATATCTCTACCCTATATGCAAATCAAACTACCTAATCAACTAAGTGCATTCAATTATATGCTATTCTATTTAAGGTCTACCTAAATCTCTTTTGTCAAGGTTTAACCTAGGTTTCCAATTCAATCTAATTGATGACCAGGCAATTAGAAGCATTAAGAATAAAATAAAATAAACAACCTAAATCTATCGAACATAAGTAAAAGAAAGATAAATAATTCAGACTATATATTGAGTTCAATCATAATCTTAGATAAAAAATTTAGTTCCTCATCAAGTCACACATCATCATTGAATAAAATTTAAACATTAAAATCAAAACCAAGAAAATAAGAGAATAACAGAAAATATAGAAAACTCAAGAATTGTATTCTTGATCTCCAAATCTCCTTGAATCCTGCCAATTCTTCTTAGCATTAATGACTTTGTAGCTTGACTCTCTGCTATTAATCTGATGTTTCTTCATGTTCTTTTGAGGTCCTCCGAAAGGTTGTTTTCATAGGCTTTGAACTTAGGCCATGTTGGGTGGAGAAAGAAGTCAATTCCAATAAGACTATGTGAAATAGTAATTGCTCCAGGACTACTCTAGTACGTCAACTTTGACAATATTTTTGACCATCTTCCAAGATGAACTAAGTGAAGTGGTAAACATGAAAGTTGTATATTTTTCTCTTATATTTCCAATGGTCAAAGAATCACATTATTTGGAGCTCTTAGAGAAAGTTACAACTAAAATACCGAGACATATGCAGTGAAAGTCTACACTTTGAAATTGCTCTCATTTTTCCATTAAAATTCTTCTTTCATCAAACACCTACAAAAGCACAATTAAATTAGTAACAACCTATCTTAACAACATTAACACCAAATTAAGCATAAAATTAACTAAGATTAGATTGACTCACTTAAAATAACTAATTTAAAATAATTAAATAAAAGTTACTAATTTCTATACATTACTACTAAAACTAAGCTAATTTACTGTCAAAATTAAGTCCAAATAACTCTATATCATAGAGTTATCACTTAACATCCTAAAGGGTAGATCTAATGGCTAGTTAAAGTTTTGACGTTGTAGAAAGTCAATTCACAACTAAGCTTTCTCTATTTGATGGAGTAAACTACCAATTTTGGAGTATTAAGTTCTCCATCTACAAAAGGGCTATTGATTATGAAATATGGGATATCATCATTAGAGGTCCTCATCTTCTTACAAAAATTGATCTTGTAACTAGTGAGAAAACTCCTAAAACTAAAGATTAGTGGACTGAAGTTGAAATACAAAAAGTGCAAGTAAACTTCAAACTCATAAACATTCTCCATTATGTACTAAATTTCACTGAGTTCAATAATGTTTCATTTGTACAACGGATAAAGAAATTTGGGAAAAGTTGAAGATCATTCATGAAAGGACTTCACAAGTTAAGGAGTCCTAGATTGCTTTTTTCATTGACAACTACTAGATGTTCAAGATGGAACCAAGGGAAAACATTATAACCATGTATGATTAGTTCACCAATATTGTCAACAAGCTCAAACAACTTGGGAAAGAAACTTCTGAACATGAAATGGTAAAGAGGCTGCTTAGAAGCTTACTAAAGGCTTGGAAGCTACAAGTGACAGTAATTCGAGAAGCCAAAAATCCTAATGTCATCACCCTAAATGAGATATATGGCTTACTCTTCACATATGAGCAATAGATGAAGGAAGAAGAAAAAGAAATGAAAGACAAAAATTATGAAGGAAATGAAAGTAAGAGCCAATGTCAAGCCTGACCCTAAATTATCTAACATGACATTTATATATGTGACATCATGCCTGCATATCCGAATAGCTCGGCAGAATTGATAAAAAGCCGGTATTGTACTTAAAAGTACAAATAAGTTGATTTATGCCTCAAACTAATAAAATAAGGATTTTAAAGTGAAATAAGGAATTTCACAATCCAGGGATTACTCAAAATAGTAATTCGGAGTTTGATGGCCAATTTGGAGTCAATCGAGAAAATTGACTGATTAGGGACAAAACGATTATTTTTTTAATTTAAGGACAAAATGGAAATTTTTAGCAAAGATTTTGATCACAATTGATCAAGAATAATTATAAGAAATATAATATGATTATCGGAGCATAAAATGAATTTTTGCAGTGAAAAATTGAGATTCTCGATATTTTTGGAGCACTAGGGTAAAATGGTAATTTTAACATTAAAGGACAAAACGGGAATTTTTAAAAAAGATTTTAGCCCCATTTGAGTAAGATTGATCGATTGAAGCATTATTTGAGGTTGAAAAGTGGAAAAAATATAATTCTGGTACATTTTGGAGTATATGAGCAAAATCATAATTTTTTCGTCTCGGGGGCAAATCGAAAAATTTTTCTCCCCAGCACTTGTCAAGACCAAGGGATTTTGTTTAACTATGGAATGGATAAATATGGAATTGATTTTGTGGAAAAATTGAAAAGAAAAAGTCAGAAAGTTAAAAAAATGGACCAATGGCATTATGCCATGTGGCAACCCATTTTAATTTATTATTAAACTAATAAAATCAGCCTATAACCCTCACATTCTCTCTCCAAATTCGGCACAAACCAGATTCAAAGGAAAACAAAAGAGAACAAAGGAGAAAAACAAGAAATTTAGCCAAAAATAAGAGATTTCAAGGTTTCTTGAAGATTCAAGCCAAACAAAGGTAAGATTTCTTTAGTTTTACTCTAACCCTAGCTTACCCATGCTTTAGCTTTCATTTTTCATCGCTGAATGATGAGGAATCATGCTGAATTGAGGAAGGCCGAATGGGTATGAGTGAAAATTTAATAATGGGAATTGTTCGATTTTTAGTTATGTTGTTGTTTGGTGATAGTTAAGCATAGTTATGAACAAAAATCTAAGAAAAACATTCAATATCTCTAGGGTTTTTTGTTGGCTGAACCATGTGGGTTGAATATCAAGGAAGAATTGTTTGAATTTCACGGAAAATGGATTGGAAAAATAAAAGATTAAGTGAAAAATGTGACTAGAAAAATTACGGTGTTAGTACACCGTAATATCTGAATTTTTATGTGAAGAAATTGGAGAATTTCAAAGCTGAAATTAAGTTAATTGATATGTGATTAGTGAATTAAGGTTTTAGAAGAGAAATGGATTAATTTGGAGGTGATTTGGAAACAATCGTCAATTAATCGAGCAATCGGTCGAAATTAGTTAATACCGCGTTTTAGTGATATTCGGACGCGTTTTGTATTTGCATGTCATGCATTAGTCATTTAAATTAGTTTATATCAATTTAGGGATAAATTAGTGAATTCGTCGACTTTATTATTTGTCAAGGTGGTGAGATGTCCGAAAAAGGCAAGGAGATTGTGCCTAAGGACCATTAGTCCGAGTATACCCGGAATCTTGATTTTTCAACAACTGTGAGTGAATATAATATCGCCTCATTTATCTAAAATAATTTTTATTAAATTTGATGATTTTATGATAAACTAAATTGAATTGGAGAAATACCTATTTTATGAGAAAAATATAAAATTTTCTAAATAAATTGAATTTCTACAATAAGTTTAATTTTTATAAATTGAATTGAAGATTTTATAATTTATTTGAAAAATTGAGTAATTGGAGACCCTGTTGTTTATTCCCTGATAAATGATATTTCTTAAATTATTATGGCTTATGAAAATGTGGTATGACTGGCTGTTGGTTTATTGTGTTGAAATCTATGTGAACTATTGTTTACCGTGCAGGCTGATTAGTAATAAAATAGCCTAGTCATACTGTTAAAATTTTATTAATTGGTGGATTGATATCTACTGCAGTAAATGGGTTTCTGTGGACCGGTCTAATTAGAGGTGGCACGGTAAAACCCCTATATATTGATATCTCAATTGTAGAGGCGTACATGGTTATTTAATTGTCCTGAGATATGATAGAGTCACTTCACACTAAACCACCACGTGAAGGCGAACTCAGCCAGCGCCAAGGATTGACCATATTTTTGGTTAAATTATAAATTTGAATGACCTTGATGGACTTGGTTAGATACCTTGGCCAAGGTATCCCCGAGTATGTATTTATGGCACGAGCCACGATTTTGATAAATCATAAGCCTTATTATTGCTAGTATTATTATCGTATTTGTTATTTTGTGAGTAATTAAAATTACTCGCATTAGTTTAAATATGGTTTCATGTTATGAAACCCTTCGATATAAAAAGATTTTCTTTGTCTCCTATTACTCGTCTTTAGATATTTTAGGAGATATTTGTTTACTCACTGAGTTGTGTAAACTCACCACTCTCCCTTCCAACATTTCAAGACCAGACTAGTTGTAGGTAGTCGTGTTTGCTAAGAATGACAATTGACCTTACAGCTGTAAATCTACAGGAGGTTTCTGTCTTCACTACTTATGTTCATTTTGGGTCCACGAGTCACTGTAAATATACTTATGTACTCTGCTTATTTGTATTTCAGCATGAAAATTTTATTTTGTGTTTACGTTATAAAACTTATTTACTAAGCACTCTGTAAATATTGTTTTATAAGAAATTGCAGTATTTTATTAAATATTTTTATTGTATTTATATCCGATGATTTCTATTTCATTTAAAATGTATGTTTTCCATGTATTTGCGATAAAATTACTGAAATTTGAAATCTTCAATAAAATGACAAAAATACCTCTGTGAGTCGATAACCATCTTCTGGCCTCTTTGATTCGAAAATGGCTAGTAATTATTTAAAATATGTCGTTTGAAAATCGACGCTCACATGAGGGGTAAGAAGACTGATACGTTAAGCCTTGCAGGGTTTCGGTTGGTATTCGGGGTATGAATACCTATCCAGACGTCGCGGCGGTTGTCGCGGGACCGATGAGAGTTCCAGGTTGTGACAATTCGATTAGTATCAGAGCATGGTTTTGATTTTAAAAGATCATGGTTTTGATTTTAAAATTGTTTTAAGAAATCTACATTGACACTGTGTGGCCCGAGTCAAGTTAGTTAAAGGGTGTGCATTAGCATATAGTATTTAAGAATTACCTGAAATTAAATTGTTTATTTTATAGATCACTATGTCTAGTGATGGACCATTGGAATCCACAGTTGGGAGTTGTAGACGATTAATACCCAGTAGCCTAGAGAAGTATCCTTTTAGAGTTCCTGCTAATTGGGATCCCTCAAGATTGATAGCATAGGTTCAAACACCTTAGAGTTCTAGTGCTACCGAGACCGACGAAAGCATTAGTAGTAATGATACTAATTTGTGCATTAGGAATTCTCTTTTGAGAGAGATTGAGAAAGGTGAGGAGGCGAGAGAAAGAATGAGTATGGCGGGAGAAGCTTATCGTGATAGGAGAGCACGTCCATCAGTTATTAGGTATTTTCTTCCTGGGGGTGAAGGAAACGCAGAACTTGTGAGCGATGAAGAATATAGGAGAATTCAAGAAGCGTGGCTCAAGGAAAAAAGGGAAAGTACGATGGGATTAGGCGAAATTTTCGCGACTAGGAAACCTTTCCCGTTGGTAATTAGACCCTTTCCTTTTGGTAGTAGACCGAACGTAAGAGGTCGACAAGGAAAAGGTAAACCCAGAATGTCTGTGATTGATCCTTTTTTTGAAAAGCCACTTGTAATACGAGATTTTCCTCTTGGGTGTGGAAGGAATGCTGCACCAATAAGTGATGACGAACGTCTAAGGATCCAACAAGCTCGAACGGAAAAACAGAAAGGAAAAACCCAAATGATAGAGGAGGATACCGAAGGGGATGATTCGAGTGATACTTGATGGGTTAGTTAGGCTACCCACAACTTCAAATTTTGACAGAAACAATGTAAGCGGAAATAGCCATAGATAACTGTATAAAGGAACTGAGGATCAACTTTTGTTCTATTTAATATGGACGGATTGTAGCATAGCTGCTTATTGACTTGATATATATATATATATAGAGGTTTTTTGGTATAATAAAATTAGACTAGCAATATAAGTAGTAAGACTGAACATTTATCGTGATGGCATAATTGGTTTCCAAATAATGGAATAAAGTCAAGAATTGTAATATTGGAATATGGAGGAAATTAAAGAGTAATACCATAAAGTTTTAAGATGAAAATTTAGTATAAATATGGTTTATTAAAGGTAAACCATGGAGTTTGGCAACAATAAATCTTTGATTAATAAGGACTAAAGGAAAAAATGTACCAAAAGATGAACTACTCTATGGTTTATTGTATTAGAGGTAAATAAATTATGAAAGTCATTAGACAGGAAGAATAATTAAATATGAATAATAAAAATAATAGTGAAGTGCGATCATATTAATACTGATGCATCGGATCTTATCAGCACTCCGTAGTTAAACGTGCTTGGGTGAGAGCAATAATAAGATGGGTGACCTTCTAGGAAGGATGTCTTGCAATAAGTGGGAAATATGAGGAATTATTGTGGTAAATAAGTTAATAAGAGTAACAAGGACTGAATTGTGATCCAAATATTTAAAGATTGAGGGTGATGTGGATTGATCAAAAGATATTGTCAATGGAAAGAAAATAGAATTATGTATGGGAATTGTAAAAAATTATTCAGAAAGGATGATTTTAATATACCATATTGGATAACATGGACAAGTTAAAACTAAAGTTCTAATCAAGTATTATGCGGTAGAAGATCAATATTGTTAATAGAGGTGCAAATTCAAAAAGAAGCTGAATGTAGGAATTGAATTGAAATTACTAAACTTGATTCAAATCTTGTAAATTGGAGTTCTAAGGTTCTTGGAAAATATTGATATGAATGAGTTGAAAATTTTCCTTACTGCTTTATACAATGGTATGTAAGAGAAGGAAAAAGTTAGAAAGCTACCAAGATGGATAAATATAGATGAATTAATATGGGTAATGTCAAGATGAACCATATGTTGACTAAAGTCAAATCTTAAGAAATAACGAAGACGAGAAATTAAATCATGTTGAAGACTAGAGAGAAAGTGATGGAAAGGTTAGATGAATGTATGGGATACTGATAAAAGATGTTGATAATGACTAATAAAAGTGTGAATGGAGAGGATAAGAATGATATAGCAAGTAAATACATATAAATAGAATATGGTTATGGACATTTCTAAATATTGATTTGATTTGGTTGGAAGGAAAGGTTTCGAATTCAAACCTCTCCCTGTCCAACTGCAGGCTGCAGACTACAGGAAAGACTAGTGAAGGGGATGAGGATCCAAACATGACGATACTCTAGAGAAATAATCATTTGAGGAAAATGCCACATGTGGAAAAATTGACAATTACATACATGAGTATACAATTACAATTCGATGGAAACGATGAGGTGACATAATGATACGTAGGATCAAGAAATGTACATATATATAATCAGGAATAATAAGAAAAGAGTGTAGGTATGCAAATAGTATAAGACTATGCATGGATATGATGAAAATATTGATAAGAATTATGGAAAAGTATTCTATTGGATCTTGGTGATAGAGAAGGATGAACAAAAGAAAATTGTTTCAAAGAAATTAGAGAACAAAGGCATTTATATGTAATGAGAATCATGGACATCTGAAAGTACATACACATACGTGTATATGGAGTCAATAACTTGATCAACTATAGTAAAGGATTAATTATAAAGATTTAGAATTTGAACTTGATATATTCGATGAGTAAGTAAAACATGGAATGACCAATAATTTTATTAGAAGTTGATTTATGGAGATTTGAGGAAATTTAGAGAAATAATTAAGAAAATGTAATCTATGGCAAGATTAAGTCACATGAAATGAACTTATAGTTCAAATTTGAAGGTGGTGATAGAGACATATTTGGAAATTCGATATAAGAAATCATGACTGTGAAAGATATTACAGATATGATTTTAGAGGACAATGTTAAACAAGAGTGAAGTACTCAAGTTAATCCAAAGGTAAATAAATTGAAGTTCTCTACAATAAGTGATGACATGGGAAAGTAAATATCAAAGGATAAGATAATACCCTATTTGTTCTTTAGATTTGATCAGTGAAATTTTGAGGACAAAATTTTATTTTAAGAGGGGCAGTGCTGTCAAGCCCGACCCTAAATTATTTGACATGACATTTATATATGTGACATCATACTTGCATATCTGAATAGCTTTGTAGAATTGATAAAAAACCGGTATTGTACTTAGAAGTACAAATAACTTGATTTATGCCTCGAACTAATAAAATAAGGATTTTAAAGTGAAATAAGAAATTTCACAGTCCAGGAATTACTCGAAATAGTAATTCAGAGTTCGATGGCCAATTTGGAGTCAATCGGGAAAATTGACCGATTAGGGACAAAATGATCATTTTTTTAATTTAAGGACAAAATGGAGATTTTTAGCAAAGATTTTGATCACAATTGATCAAGAATAATTATATGAAATATAATATGATTATCGGAGCATAAAATGAATTTTTGCAATGAAAAATTAAGATTCTCGATATTTTTAGAGCATAAGGGCAAAATGGTAATTTTACCATTAAAGGAAAAAATGAGAATTTTTAAAAAAGATTTTAGCCCCATTTGAGTAAGATTGATCAATTGAAGTGTTATTTGAGGTTGAAAAGTAGAAAAAATGCAATTTCGATATATTTCAGAGTATAAGGGCAAAATCGTAATTTTTTCGTCTTGGGGTCAAATCGGTAAATTTTTTGCTCCAGTACTTGTCAAGAGGAAGGGATTTTGTTTAACTATGGAATGGATAAATATGGAATTGATTTTGGAGGAAAATTGAAAAGAAAAAGTCAAAAAGTTAAAAAAATAGGCCAATGGCATTATGCCATGTGGCAACCCATTTTAATTTATTATTAAACTAATAAAATCAGCCTATAACCCTCACATTCTCTCTCCAAATTCGGCACAAACCAGATTCAAAGGAAAACAAAAGAGAGCAAAGGAGAAAAACAAGAAATTTAGCCAAAAATCAAGGGATTTCAAGGTTTTTTCAAGATTCAAGCCAAACAAAGGTAAGATTTCTTTAGTTTTACTCTAACCCTAGCTTACCCATGCTTTATCTTTCATTTTTCATCGCTGAATGATGAGGAGTCATGCTGAATTGAGGAAGGCCGAATGGGTATGAGTGAGATTTAATAATGGGAATTTTTCTATTTTTGGTTATGTTGTTGTTTGGTGATAGTTAAGCATAGTTATGAACAAAAATCTATGAAAAACATTCAATATCTCTAGGGTTCTTTGTTGGCTGAACCATGTGGGTTGAATATCAAGGAAGAATTGTTTGAATTTCAAGGAAAATGGATTGGAAAAATAAATGATTAAGTTAAAAATGTGACTAGGAAAAATTACAGTGTTAGTACACCGTAATGTCTGAATTTTTATGTCAAGAAATTGGAGGATTTCAAAGCTGAAATTAAGTTAATTGATATGTGATTAGTGAAATAAGGTTCTAGAAGAGAAATGGATTAATTTGGAGGTGATTTGGACACAATCGACAATTAATCGAGCAATCGGTCGAAATTAGTCAATACCACATTTTAGTGGTATTCGGACGCGTTTTGCATTTGTATGTCATGCATTAGTCATTTAAATTAGTTTGTATCAATTTTGGGATAAATTAGTAAATTCCTTGACTTTATTATTTGTCAAGGTGGAAAGACGTCTGAAAAAGGCAAGGAAATTACGCCTGAAGACCATTAGTCCGAGCATACCCGAAATCTGGATTTTTCGACAACTGTGAGTGAATATAATATCGCCTCATTTATCTAAAGTAATTTTTATTAAATTTGATGATTTTATGATAAACTTAATTGAATTGGTGAAATACCTAGTTTATGAGAAAAATATAAATTTTTCTAAATAAATTGAATTTCTACAATAAGTTTAATTTTTATAAATTGAATGGAAGATTTTATCATTTATTTGAAAAATTGAGTAATTGGAGACCTTGTTGTTTATTGCTTGATAAATGATATTTCTTAAATTATTATGGCTTATGAAAGTGTGGTATGACTGGCTGCTGGTTTATTGTGTTGAAATCTATGTGAACTGTTGTTTGCCGTGCAGGCTGGTTGGTAATAAAATAGCCTAGTCATACTGTTAAAATTTTATTAATTGGTGGATTGATATATACTGCAATAGATGGGTTTCTGTGGACCGGCCTAATTAGAGGTGGCACGGTAAAACCCTTATATATTGATATCTCAGTTGTAAAGGCGTACAAGGTTATTTAATTATCTTGAGATATGATAGAGTCACTTCACGCTAAACCACCATGTGAAGGCGAACTCAGCCAACGCTAAGGATTGGCCGTATTTTTGGTAAAATTAAAAATTTGAATGAGCTTGGCGGACTCAGTTAGATGCCTCAGCCAAGGTATCCCTGAGTATGTATTTATGGCACAAGCCACGATTTTGATAAATCATAAGCCTTATTATTGCTAGTATTATTATCATATTTGTTATGTTGAGAGTAAATTAAAATTACTCGCATTAGTTTAAATGTGGTTTCATGTTATGAAAACTTTTCGATATACAAAGATTTTCTTTGTCTCCTATTACTCGCCTTTAGATATTTTTGGAGATATTTGTTTACTCACTGAGTTGTGTAAACTCACCACTCTCCTTTCCAACATTTCATAACCAAACTAGTTGTAGGTAGCCGTGTTTGCTGAGAACGACAATTGACCTTGCAACTCCATCTACAGTAGGTTTCTGTCTTCTCTACTTATGTTCATTTTGGGCCCACGAGTTACTGTAAATATACTTATGTACTCTGCTTATTTGTATTTCAGCATGAAAAATTTTATTTTGTGTTTACGCTATAAAACTTATTTACTAAGCACTCTGTAAATATTGTTTTATAAGAAATTACAGTATTTTATTAAATATTTTTATTGTATTTATATCCGATGATTTCTATTTCATTTAAAATGTATGTTTTCCATGTATTTGTGACAAAATTATTGAAATTTGAAATCTTCGATAAAATGACAAAAATACCTTTGTGAGTCGATAACCATCTTCTGGCCTCTTTGATTCGGAAATGGCTTGTAATTA
This sequence comes from Theobroma grandiflorum, assembly GCA_036013995.1. Classification (NCBI taxonomy): domain Eukaryota; kingdom Viridiplantae; phylum Streptophyta; class Magnoliopsida; order Malvales; family Malvaceae; genus Theobroma; species Theobroma grandiflorum. The sequence continues at coordinate 40,363,538 of CP142127.1, forward strand.
TTTAAAATATGTCGTTTGAAAATCGACGCTCACAGGAGGGCTAAGAAAACTGATACGTTGAGCCTTGCGGGATTTCGGTCGGTATTCGGGGTATGAATACCTATCGAGACGTCGCGACGGTTGTCGCGGGCTCTATGGGAGTTTCGGGTCGTGACAGCCAAGGTTTACTTGATGGCCAAAGATGAAGAAGTTGAGGTATTTTTTGATTTATCTAATATTTCTTATGATGAATTTCAAGATAAGTATGATTGCTTATATATTAAATTTGAGACGTTAGCTTTAAAGTATGAAGTTTCAAAAAGAAAACTTTATCTTTAAATGATGTATTAGAAATGATTAAATGTGATTTCAAATATGTTTTTGCTCGGATAAATATTTTTTAAATTAAGCTAGAGCATTTCAAAACAGATTTTGAATCTTTAAAGTTGGAACTAGAAAGCAAAAATAAGGCATTGCAAAAGGCATTGGATGAAAATATTGCTCTTAAAGCTTGAATAGAAGAGAAATCAAAATTGAAGTTGTACAAAGAACAAAATCAAAAAGGAAATGTTGTTTTTAGAAGGAAAAATGATGCATTTTCATTCCATTATTATGCTTGTGGCAAGAGAAGTCAATTTTTTTACGATTTTTATCTTAAGAGTAATATCCTCCCTAAAACCAAGATGGTTTGGGTGACTAAAGGTTCTTATGTGCTTGCTAACCCTTAAAGGCCCATCAAAGTATGGGTACCTTTGAAAAAGAAATGAAAAATTATTTTGTAGTTTGAGCAAAAATAGAAAGAACAATGTTTGAAAGCTTAACCAAAGGAGAGACAGTCTTGCTAACTGGATAATGGCTGCTTAAGGGATATGACCAGAAATGAAATTTTGTTTGTCAAACTTAATACAAAAAAAACGATAGTGTTTCCTTTGGTGACAACTCCAAAGATATCATTCAAGGAATTGACACTATTGATAACACTTCTCAAACTCAAATCAAGAATGTTTTACTTATTGAAGGTTTGAAACATAACTTATTAAGCATTAGTCATCTTTGTGATAGAGGATTTAGAGTTTTCTTTGATTCTCATGTATGCCATGTAGTTGACATTGATTTAACAAAGTTGTATTCATTGGTAAAAGGTTTGAAAATTTTTATGTGAATATGATAAAATGAATTTGAAATACAAGAAAGCGATTTCTTAATGAAGGAAAAGATTGATTTGGAAAATGAAAATGAAATATTGAAATTGGATTTTGAAGCCTCTTAAACGAAAGTTGACATTTTGGGAAAAAAGAATTTAGATGTGAAAGTAAAGCCTGAAAACTGACAAATGAGAAGAAAAAAGTTTTCATGAATTCCCTACTTTCAAAGATGACTAAATGCAATTATTGTAACTTCCATGGTCATATTTCACACACTTGTTCAATTAAGAAATATCTACCTTATAGAGTTAAACAACAGTGGATTCCAAAAAGAACTTTGTCTAATGAAACTAACTATTAAGGATTCAAAGCAATTTGGATACCAAAGATCCTATGAAAAATGTCTCTCATAGGTGTGCTAGAGCAAAGAGGAACAAATTCTTGAAGATTGAATGTCCTTTAGACACAATGGAAATTGGCTTATTTCTATACCAAAAGTCATTTATTTGTCAAATTGTGATCTTTGGTTGTTTGCTCTTATTTTGCTTGGTTATCAAATTCTTGAGATTAATTGATTTAGCATGGTTTCTATTTGCCTTTTTAATTGAGAACTTTGATTTCTTTTTCTTGCTTGAATATTAAGTGCATAATTTTTTGTCTACTCTCATTTGATCTTTATTGTTAAATTTAGGTTATGCAATTTGATTTGATATGATACATGTTATAAATTGCATAATCTTAAAGGAAGTATAAGCCACAATGCTAAGTATGTGCATATCTTTGATCTTGATTATATCCTTATGCTTATGCCAAAAGTTATTTTTTTAAAAAAAATTGCTTGTTTGCTTTATTGATTTTGCTTAGTTGTGAAAAATTATTTTGATATAATTTCCTCATGTTTTGTGAAATTGATTTCATATTTTTGTTGCAAAAATGATTTTTGAACATATTTTTAAGCATAAAAGGTTTGATGTTTATAGCATGTGAAGTGAGTAATGTGATTAGTGGATTGATTTCATAATTGCCTATTCTAGTAGCATAAACAAGGAAATTTGAGTTTGAAGATTTAACTTTTTGGTTTCCTTGTGTCTAAGATAATTTAAGTACTTGAACAACTTTGCTTTGTCATTTAAGACTTATTTGGATGTTTCAAGTTGGTTAAAATTGAGCTTGATAATTTTGACTACTTGAATTCGTATTTTTAAAGCAAGATGAGCTTATATGAGAAAAATGTTTGCCATCCTTATGTTTATAATGATTTATGAATTGGACAAGTTTGTTTCATGATGAAAATACTTATTGACTTGTTTTTATTGGATGTGCATGCTTGCTTGTAAGCTTGAATGGTCATAAGAACATTTTGGCATATGACTATGAGATATTTGTAAATGACCCTTGGCATGCATAAACTTGATTCATTATCCTCGTTGCATATTTTAGAAACCATTTAGAAAATAATATACGTGTTTCCTTGTACTCTTTTCTTATCATTTCCAATTATATGCTTAAGTTTCCTTGTACTATATATCGTTACATCACAATGTCATTTTCATTGAATTGCAATCTAATATGCATGTATGCTTTGTAATGTCATTGATGCTTCAAAGATTTGCCTTGACTTGATCATTATATCCTTATTGCATCACGATATTGATTTGTCACTTAAGACTTGACTTATTTGAATCATGTATGCCTCAAGCATTTTTGAATTTCAATTTCCACAATACAGTAGGAAATTTTCATTATCTGACTCATTATCAATGTTAACTTCAATCATCTTTTGTTCCACTGTTTCATATGAACATAACATCATTCTCCCTTAGCCAATTTACAAATTGTACTTGAAATTGCAAGACTTGAAACTAGGTCCTCCTCAAGTACTTTTCAGTGTCAATACGAATATCACTCTCAACTTACGGCTTCATTTTTATAACCACATAACTTAATGCTTGCTTTCACAAGATCCACAGCAGAACTTCTCTTGAGTATTTCCTTGGGGATACCTATCTTAAACTTATGTCCATAGCAGGTGATCACTTAACCCATGACTTAGCTGTTTGGCTCTTTAGCAAGTTTCAAAATCACACATCTTATACTTATTGCGTAAAACTTGTAATTCTTTCTCAAGGGTGTTTAAACATTCTTGAAACATTTAATCACTTATTTGCTCTTTCATATTCCAAGCATATCAGTTCCATAAAGGCATGTACTTGCTCACCAAGATATTTAAATGCATACTCAACTATTCATACTTCAATTTTTCTCTGAGGGTTTCTAGCATGCCACATAGTTTGCTTGTGTTACTACTAATCCTTTTCTTTCAACAAAGTCAAGACAAGATTTGTAAATTCTCATAGCAATATTCTATATAAACTCATTTGCTATATCATTCTTGAAATCTTCATTCACACTTTCATCACTTGGTATTGACATCTCTTATCAATATCTCATACATTCATCTAACTTTTTACTCACTTTCTCCTTAGCCTTTAACAAGGTTTAATCTTTTATCTTCTTTATCTCTTGAGATTTGACTTTAGTCAACATATTATTCATCTTAACACTCCACATGTTAATTTATCTTTATGTAGCCATCTCAAAAATTCTCTAACTTTTCCTTCTCTTATATGCCAATATATATATATAAGGCAATAAAGACAATTTTCAATTCATCCATATCGATACCTTCCAAAACCTTAAAACTCCAATTAGCAAGATTTTGAATCAAGTTCAATAACTTTAGTTCAACTCATAAGTTCAACTTCACATCTATCACATTTTATTCATGCATCCTAGACATGTCCTAGACATGAAGTGTTCCTAGTACCATGGCACGGTGGCTGTTGGAGTCTACTTAATCAAGGTTATTCATCCAAATTTGGGGTTACTACATTAATCATCCTCAACTGTTTGGTTTTCCTCCAAACTTACATTACAATTTCCATAACCATTTATATTCTTTTGTACTTATCGCACATAATAAGCAAAGCCAATATTTTCAAATTCATCTCATCCTATAACACTTATCATCAATCAATAAATTCCACTTTAGAATACTCTTTCCATATTGTATAGTAACTTCACCATATAGTAGCACGGCACTATGTTCCTCCATTTTACTATCATGCATACTTTACAGAAATTAATTAAAAGATTTATGTACCTTGACTAATGCTAATTCCATTTAATCATATCTTGAGTACATCAAACTTGTAAATTACAACTCCAAGTGTATGTCCACATATTGATAATCTTTATATATTACATGATCATGAAAACTACAATTTACAAAACTAGCTTTCTATCACATGCACACTATTAGAACATTAATTTCAACATGTTTAATTCACCTTTGGTGGTATGTCAAGATCATCCCGGGATACATTTCCATACTAACATTGATATACCTTTACCATAACATTTAGTGCAAATTTGATTAAGGAATTATCTCCAAATAATTCTTAAATGCATAATTATCAAATTGTACACCACTAAATGTTAAGATCTTGACGTTACTCATCAATGACCAATCACATTTACTAAGTGAATAATTTACTTAATTATTATACCTCGCCTTTGCGATAATAAGATCAAAGTTGTCCTAAACTTAGGATGCAGAAGTTGTCTCTTAGAGCATATCCAAACATCAACATTTTCTAAATTCCTTACTTTAGGAGATCACCGTCAGAACTGATCATTCGTATCATAGGTCACGCTTTGAACCAAATAGACTTTTAAATTGATCTTTCAAGTAATTCGTGTATCAATCTCAATTATAAAACTCCATATGGCACTTAGCCTAGATTCGATATTTCCAAGTCATTTAACCTCAAGCTGCCAATTCCACATCTAATCCTTTAATCCATTGGCTCACCGCCATGCATAGCAAAATTCAAGCTCATCCTTAGAGCAAATTTGTTTACTAACTTTTTACTTCATGACCACACATCAATTTTAATAATCATTGATGCTCACTCTTGAGTTAATTCATGTGCTTATATCTATAAACTAAAATAGGTCCAATCAATTCTTGGAATCTCACAATCGCTTAATTGAAATCAACATCAGCTCCCTCTAAGCTGCTGTACATATTCAACACATATTCACATATATAAAATATTTCGAAATCCCAGCACTACTTACATATGGGCAAAACAAGCTCAATTAACATAGTGCACTTACCTTCATGCACATAAGTATTGGTTTACTCTTACCTCCATGCTTAATTTATACACTCTAGATGAATTACAACCATCACTATTCATTCTAATCAAAGTGCGCTCTTTATTACCATTATCACACTTGCTTTTTTACATTAACCTCAATACAATCCATAATCCTTAAATCTTTTTCCAATTGACAACCATGAGTTTAATTATAACTCCACCGAACGAATAAATTATCACAACCTATTAATCCAACTCCAAATTTCTCCATCCTTAATCGGAGGGATATATCATTACATTAATCTTTCAGTAAGAGCATTCGCTTTAAGATCTTTCTAAAACTGGCTCGTGTCACGGGTGGCATCTCAAACTCGGACAACAGCACCACTTATGACCTTTGCATGTCATTAACAAGGAAGTGGATTACTAGGAATAAGAGTTCATATAGCCTTCTGTCTATGACTTATGCTCACATAAGATCTATAAGAAGAAACAGAACGAGTTTAAACAACTCCAAGTTCTATATGCAGGTGCATGCATTCTATTCAATTTAACATAACTTAACTTGGGGCCACACTAACACTGTAATTTTTAAAATATCTTTAAAACCAAAAGCTCTGATAGCACTTTAATTGTCACGATTCGAAACTCCCATCAAGCCCGTGACAATAGCCGCGATGTCCCGATAGACATTCATACCCTGAATGCCGACCGAAACCTCGCAAGGCTTTTACATCCGTTTTCCACTTCCCTTGTGAGTATTAGTTACTAAAATCATATTTTAAAGGGGACAAGGACCATTTTCAAGTAAAAAATAGTCAAAAAGAAATTTTTATTACATAGGGGTATTTTGGTCATTTTTCTCTCAAAAATTTTGAAATCAGCCAAAAATGTAGTATATGAGTGAAAAATACACATTTCACGATCAAAATTAAGTTTAGGTATCTAAAACATTCATTTTAAGTGAAATTAAAACTTTTAGAATAAAATAAAAATATTAAATAAAATATTCTATTTTCTTATAAAATAATTTTTATAGAGTTATCCATAAATAATTTTTGTAGCGTAAAAGCAAAATAAATTCATACATACAGTAATACAGATAACCAAAGTATGTAATTTAATTTATAATGACATGTGGGCCCTCGAATGACTAAAAGTAATGAAGGTTGTGAACCTACGATTTTTGAGAATGCAAATCCAACTGTAGCTCTTGACAATATCAGCTATCTATAAACTATCCTGAGCCTAAAATAGGTGGAAAGGAAGGTGGTGAGTTTATATAAACCCAGTGAGTAAACAAATATCATCTAGAATATCTAAAGTCGAGTAAATGGAGACAATTTAAAATAGTTCATCGTATTATAGTTCATCACATTTCAACTCATTTCAACTCAATAAAATAAATTCATTTTACTCAAATAATGAACATGGCTTATGAATTTCTTAAAAACTTGGCTCGTGCCAAAACTCATACTCGGTGACACCATGATCAGTGGCATTCAACCGAGCCCACCAAGGCTATTAAAACAACATATACTCATAGAACACATGTTTATGTTAAAACACAGTCGTTCTTTGACGTTGGCTGAGCTCATCCTTACGTGGTGGTTCTGCGTGGAGTGAACTCAGACCTCACCTCAGGAGATACCCTCTGCGCCTCTCGTATCGAGGTAAGATATAACGGGGTTACCGTACCCCTCTAATAGGCTGGTCCACGGAACCCGACCACTGCAGTAAGCTAATCATATAATCCACCATATCAATAAAAATTCAACAGCATGACATGGCTACTATAATACTATCCAGCCTGTTAAGGCAAAACAACAGTTCATATATTTTCAGCACAATTACCAATCCAACCACTCATGCCCACATTATCATAAGCCATTCAATTCAAACCATAATTTACAACACATCAAGTAGTCTCCAATTACTCTATTTTCAAAGCCATCATTCAATTTCAAGACAATTTATAAAATCATTTCATTTAATCATATTTTGCTTATAAAACATAAAGATTTACCATTTAAACTCATTTTCCATAAAATCACAAAAAAGAATTAAAATTTACTTTAGATAATCAAGATAATGATAAGGTTACTCACTGTAATGGGAATCGAGTTCGGGATACTCCGATTCTTGATCCTTGAGTACTACCTCTTTACTCTTGCCAGAATGCTCACCACCTAAACATAATGCACAATAAGCAATTTGCTACATTTGTGCTAAACCATTATAAAACCAATACAGGCTTTGTATGTGTGCATGAGGTTGTTTGGATAGTCACTTAAAATCGGTATTCCACTTAGGTTTAATTGTGATCGAAATAAATTTGTATTCGACCTAATTTGTACTCTCCACCTTTGATTAAATTAAAACATGCAAATTGACTCCAAATATATTCATTACAATTCCAATATCCCAAATACACCAAAATGCCTCAATGAGCTTGATTTTTCTCATTGTTATTCAACTTGTTTACTAAAGGAACTATACTTAAAAATCACCATTTTCGGTTTCCACCACCACAATTCATTAAATCCTATCTATATAACATAAGATATCACAAGAATCATCATCTCTAGGTTCCTTATGAAAATCGGCCATGGTGGGTGGTTAAAGAACATGTGATTTTTTCTTACTTGTTTTCCTTCCAAACATGATAAATAAACTAAAAACACCTAAATAACTTAAAATCTATCTAAAATCATCATCAAATTCTCTCTATCACAACCCGAAACTCCCATCGAGCCCGTGACAACCCCCGCAACGTCTCGATAGGTATTCACACCCCGAATACCGACGAAACCTCGCAAGGCTTTTATATCAGTTTTCTTGCCTCCCCTGTGAGCAATCATTACCAAATATCATGTTTTAAAGGCTCTTAAGCTTTTTCAACTTAAAATGATAGAAAAATAATCTTCGCCTCACAGGGGCATTTTGGTCATTTTCCTTCCAAAATACCAAAACTAGTTAAAAAGATAATATGTGAGTGAAGAACACATAATTCGTAATCAAAAATAAGTTTGGATGTTTAAAACATTCATTTAAAGTGAAATTATAACTTTTAGAATAAAATAAAAATATTGAATAAAATATTCTATTTTCTTATAAAACAATTTTTATAGAAGTATCAGTAAATAATTTTTGTAGAGTAAAAATTAAATATATTCATACATACTATAATACAGACAACCAAAGTATAAAATTTAATTTACAGTGACACGTGGGCCCATGACTAACCAAAATCATTGGAAGCTGTGAACCTACAGTTTTTGATGATTCAAGTCCAACTACTGTCCTTGACAAAATTCGCTAACTACGGACTATCCTGAGCTTGAAATGTGAGAAAAAGTGGGTGGTGAGATTAAAAAATCCAAATGAGTAAACAGACATCATAAAAAATATCGAAAGTCGAGTAAGTGGAGACAAATAAAATATTCTATCCCAATACGTGTTTCATAACATAAATCTTCGGTGCACTCAAATAATCAACTTGGCTTATGAATCTCACAAAACTTGGCTCCTACCAAAATTAGTACTCGTCGATGCCTTGCGCATGGCATCCACCCGAGTCCGCCAAGGCTGTTAAACGTCACATACATATAAAACACATTTTTACATTTGATAACATAGCCGTTCCTTGGTGTTGGCTGAGTCTCACCTTCACGTGATAGGCCGGCGTGAGGTGCACTCAAATCCCACCTTAACAGATACCCTACGCGCCTCTCCAATCGAGGTGAGCACATTTAATTAGGTTTCCATGCCCCTCTTATAGGTTGGTCCATGGAACCTGCCACTGCAGTGACCTCTCTAATCCCACCAATTCAATAAAAGTTTCAATAGCATGACATGACAATTATTTTATACACAGCCTCTCAAGGCTAAATACACAGTGCATATAATATTCAACACAAATACTGTAAAGCCCGACCCTGTGTTATCTTTAATATGTCATTCACATGCATGGAAAAGCATGTTTGCATATTGAATTGTCCCGAAAAGTTAGCTAAATGACGATATTACCCCTAGTGGTACTGATAAGTCTATTACGCCTCGAACTAGTTCAAATAGAAAATTTTAAGGTGAAATTTAAAATTTCACAGTCTAGGGATTACTTAAAATAATAATTCGGAGTTCGAGGTTCAATTTGGAGTTAATCGGGAAAATTGACCGATTAGGGACAAAACGGTCATTTTTCAATTTCAGGACAAAATAGAGATTTGTAATAAAGATTTTGATTTTTAATGACCAAGAATAATTATATGAAATATAATATGGTTGTTGGAGTATAAAATGAAGTTTAGTAGTGAAAAAGTGTAATTCTCGATATTTTTGGGACAAAAGGGTAAAATAGTAATTTTACCATTAAAGGTCAAAACGAGAATTTTAAAGAAGATTTTGGCCCCATTTGATTTATATTGATTATTTAGACTAGTTAAAACATAATTTGAGGTTGAAAAGTGGAAAAGAAATGTAATTCTGGTACATTTTGGAGTATAAAGGTAAAATGGTAATTTTACCACCGGAGGATCAAATTTATTTTTTTGAGAAAATTTTGATCAAATTTGACAAATTGGAGTGTGGTATGAGTTTGAGGAGTGAAAAATATGCCTTGTGGTAATTTTTCAATTTTTGGGGTAAAAATGTAATTTTGCACTTTTTTGGGGGTAAAAGTGTAATTTCATAAAATTACACTATAAAAATCTTTGGGAATTTTCTAGAAGCTTCATGAAATTAATGGATAAGTGTTGGAATTTATTTTGGCTGAAAAGAAAGTCAAAAAGAAAATGAATAAATAATAAAATAAGGAAAAAGTAATTAACATGTGTAAAAATTGAATATTTAATTATTTAAGTAATACAAAGCCATAAAATTAAGCCAAAGAACCCCAAATTGGCTGGCCATCAAAGGAAGAAAAGAAAGGAGAAGAACTAAGAACCCTAGGCTGATTTTTCAAAGGGAAAGTGCAAAGATTAAAGTAATCAAACTTGAATAAGGTAAAATTTTTTAATTTTCTTAGTGATCTAGCTTACCCATTCTTTTCTTTCCATTTTCCATTCATGAAATTCATGCTTGCCCAATAAACACTATGCTGACCGAATCTCCATGGGCAGATTTGAGCAATATTTCGGTTGAATTTTAGCTTGAATTAAGGTGTTTAGGAAGTTTAGTTAAACATAGAAATGAAAAATGGCAAAAATAAGCAAGAAATTGGATTTTCTCCCATTTAAAACCATTATGTCAAATTTTCCAGGAGAATATTGGCTGCCTATTTTGATGCAAATTGGTGGTATTTAGTGTAAATTGATGAATTATGAGCCTAGAAAAATTATGAAAAATTTTGGTGCAAAAACCAAAATTTTTACCTAAAATGCAGACCGGTGCACTAGGTGTTTCGGACTGCAAATTGGCATCATATTCGTAGTCATTAAAGTCAATTAAGTGTAATTAGAATATAGAAAGTGAAAAAAATCAATTCAGAATTAAAATGAGGATTTTAGCAATTTAATCGCGTGTAAGCGAATTAGGTCGAAAATCATGTTTAGACGGTTATTCAGACAACTTACGGTGCATTTCATACATTCATATAGAAATTGTAGAGCATGAAATCAATTATAATTAATTGATTTGATTTATTGAAATTCGTGTCACGTGTAACGCGTAGGTGGTGAACCATCCGATAAAGGTAAGGAAATCGCATCGGACGACAGAGACTAAGAGTATTCTAGACTCCTGAAACCTGTGAGTGAATAATTTACCGTTTTCAATATCTGAAGTAGTTTTATCTGGTTATGTGCTATTAAAATAAATTAAATTTTATAAATAATTTTTTTAAATCGAAAAATCGATTTAATAACACTGAGTATGTGGAGACCAGGTTAAATTTGTGTTCATATATGAAAATTGAAATTATGGCTTATGATTTTGGTGAGCATGCTTGGTTGGTTTATTGTGTTAAAATTGTATAAATCGTTGTTTGCCATGTAAGCTGGCTAGTATACAAATTGCCTTGTTATGTCGCGAAATTTTTAGTAATATGGTGAGTTAATTAGTTGCTGCAGTGGCGGGTTTTCGTGAACTGCCTTTAGGAGGAGCACGATAAACTCAAGAATCATATAATCTCGGTTAGAGAGGCGCGTAGGATAACTCCCGAGATACCCAGAAAATTCACTCCATGTCTAACCCCATGTGAGAGTGAATTAGGCCAACGCCAAGGAATAGCTGTACTTTTCAATTATGATATAAATTGTAACAACCTTGGCGGACTCGATGGGACACTCTGATCAAGTGTTCATGAGCATAAGATTTGGTCAAAACCTATTTTTTACGAAATAAATAATAAGCCTTGTGTTTGAATTAATGAAATTATTTGGCATGATTTTACTAAACTGGGTGTTGTAAATTATTGGGTGATATGGCATTTATATATATATAATCTCCATCTACTCGACTTTAGATATCGTAGATGGTAGTTATCTAACTCACTGGGTTGTAAAACTCACCCCCTCAATTTTCCCATTTCAGGCTCGCAGATAATTGTAGATAGAGGATTGTGTTGAGGAGAAGGTTTAGAGTGATAACCTTCAGTGCACAGGTTCATCTCTTGTACTGTATTTCTCTATTACGGGCCCACTTAGCATTGTAAAATTAAATTTTATACTTCAATTAACTGTGTTACTGTATGTAATAATATATTTTGTTTTTACGTTGTAAAAATTATATCTAGATATCTATATAAAAATTATTTTATAAGAAAATATTTTGTTTTATGGAATATTATTATTTTATTCCATTAAATGTAATTTTACTCAAATTTCATGTTTTAGATATCCGATTTCAATACCGACCGCAAATTATGAAATATTTATGCTTAAATAACATTTTTGCCAAATTTCAAAAATTTTTGACAAAAAATGACCGAAATGCCCTTGTGTAGTAAATTTTGTCTTTTTCTCGGTTTGAATCAAAAATTGGACGAAATGTTTTAAAGTATGAAATTAATAAATAGAAACTCACAAGGGAGTTGGAAAGACTGGTACGAGAGCCTTGCGAGGTCTCGATACAATACTCGGGGGATGAGTGCATATTGGGACATTGCGGCGGTTGTCACGGACACGAGGGTGGTTCCGAGTCGTGACAAATACCAGCTCAGCCATTCATGCTCACATATTGTCATAAGCCATTCAATTTAAATCATAAATTTTACAACACAGTCAAACGGGCCTCCAATTACTCCATTCGAAAAACCATCATTCATTTTTCAAATCAATTTAAAAAATTCATTTTATTTTTATTAAATCACATTTTGCTCATAAAACAAGGTAATTTACCCATTAAATTCATTTTTCCACAAAATCACCAAATTGAGTAAAATTTACTCTAGATAATTAAGATGATAGTAAGGTTACTCACAATATCAGGAGTCGATGTACTCCTAGTCCTGGTCTTCAGGTACAACTTCTGTAATTTTACCAGAATGCTCACCACCTATATACAATACATGACACATAATTCAATATATTGTGTCATATCATATAATTCTATTTTAGGCTCTATACTAATGCGTAAAATGAAACGTGAAATGCTCGGGTGATCATCTAGATACGGTATCCTCTCCAAATTTCCATTATGTACTTAAATTAAATCGGTATTGGCCTCAATTGATTTTTTTCACCTGATTAATTAGCTAATATACCCAATTCAACTCCAATTAATTCCATTTTTCCCTCAATACTCCAAATCATCAAACACTAGATAAATATCATGAAATATCACAAAAATTATAATCACATTGTTCCTTGGACATTCGGCCATGGTGGTTCGTCAATACTAAAATTTTTCCTATTTGATTTTTACACCACAAACCTTCAATTCTCAACCAATTCACTTGAATTAATTTCAATCCACCATCAATACTTCACATTTAAGGTTCGGCCATGATGGGTTTCCAAGGGTTATGTGATTTTCTTCACTTGTTTTCATACTACACATCATTAACTAACCAAAAACACTAATCTAGCAAGAAATTTAACTAAATTCAAGCACAAAATCTCTTCCCCCATGTACGGTCAGCCATGATACCCATTTGCAAACCTTGATTTCAGCCATGGAAACGAGAAAATAAAGCATGGGTATTGTAGATCTCAAGTAAAAATTGAAAAATTTTACCTTATCTTGCTTGATACCTTGAATTTTCACACTTTCCCTTTGAATTTCTCCTCCTAGGGTTTTGTTCTTCCTTTGTTTTCCTTTTCCTCTTGTTTGGCCAACCATGATGAAGAGAATGGGATGCTGTGGGCTGATTTTTATAGCTAAATAATAAAATAATCTAAACTTGCCAAGTGTCACTTTACCATTGGTCCACTTTTTAAATATTTATCTTTTAAACTTTAATTCACCACCACATAAAATGCCATAATTATCCATTCCAAAAATGAGTAAAATCCATAAATTTGACAAGTGTTGGGTGGTGAAAATTACAATTTTACCCTCAGGGTGGCAAAATTACCATTTTGCCTCTATGCTTTGAAAAATACCGAAATTATCATTTTTCACTTCTCAACCTCAAATTACACTCTAAATGATCAATCTTAGTCTAATGTGGTCAAAATCTTTTCTAAAAATTTTCATTTTATCCTCGGGTGGCAAAATGACCATTTTGCCCCTAGGTAGTCAATATTCCAAATTAACTCCAAATCAGCCCTCGAACTCTAAATCACCATTTTAAGTTGTTCTTGGATTTTAAAATTCTCAATTCATCTTAAAATCCCTATTTTAACTAGCTTGATTTAAATCAACTTAGTTGTACCACTAGGTACACTACCGACTTTCGGCTATTTTTTGAGGCTTTCCAAGTATGCAAACATGTTGTCCATCACATGTATGACATGGCGAGTATTTTAGGGCTGGGCTTGACACTCTCTCCTTAGGTTCGGCCAGCACACTATCTTTCATGATATCTTGTGATTTAATCATGGAAAATGCAAAAGAATGCATAGGAAAGGTAGATCACAAGTTAAAATTGAAAATTCTTACCTTTAATCACTTGTTTCCTTAAAATCTAACAATTTCTCTTGAAATTTTTCTTCCTAGGGTTTGTTCTTCTTTTTCCCCTCTTTGTTCTTCACTTGGCCTGCCATGTGACTGAGTTTGAGAGGGTTTAAGTTAGCTTTTATAAGGAAAATTATAAAAGGATGTAAATTTGCCATGTGTCACTATATCATTTGTCCATAATTAAAACTTAATAATTAAGCATTCTTCCACCACCACTTAAAATACCTCAATTATCCAAAGTATAATAGATGAAATTCATGACCTTGACAAGTGTCATGGTGGTGTAAAATTTCAATTTGGCCTTTGGGCCGTAAAACGACTATTTTACCCTTATGCTCGGAAAAATGTCAAAATAAAAAATTTTCACTTCTCAAACTCAAATTATGTTCTAAATAGTCAATCTTGATCAAAAACCTCTTCCAACATTCCAATCTTAACCTCGGGTGGTAAAATGACCATTTTGCCCCTACATTATGAAAATTTCAATTTGACTCCAAATCAGTCTTCGAACTCCGAATCACCATATTAAGTCATTTTGGGGTTTTAAAAATTCTCAATTTCATTTTAAAATCTCTATTTGGACTAGTTCAAAGCTTAATTTAACTTAGTTGTACCGGTAAATACAATACTAACTTTCGATGACTTTTTCGAGGTATTTCAAGTATGCAAGCATTCTATCAAGCACATGAATGACATGGCAAGTATATTATAGGGTTGGGCTTGACAAGTCGACCCTCAGAGTTATGTAGTATGCTCTTGAGTGCTTTAAAGCCAAAATGGACAAGTTTTGAGTTCCATAATATCTTCTTACTTCACTTCTTGTCTATTGCAATATTTTTTTCCCTAAATTTCTTTTTCAAATATGATTCTTGACTTTTAAAAACATGCATTATGGACATTCTCATGATCATTTGGTGCAAGTACATGTTCTTGAAATTGCAACATTTGTTGAAAAATGGGAAAACTTTCTTGATTGCTTAACTTTATCTATTTCCAAGCATGACACTCATATTGATTCCATAAATTCTCATGTATGCACAATGGTAAAATAGAAATATGGAAAATCGTTCATCAATGCTTGAATTTGTTAATCTTGTTGGATCTTCATGTGTATATATTGATAATATGCTTAAATGATTTTTTCAAGATTGATTTCTTGATTATGCATATGAATTTGATTAGGATGAAGTTATTGAACAAAATGAAACATATTTTTGGTTCATCTATATTTTGGTCAAGTCACATGCTTATATGACATTTAATCTTGCTTGACCTTAATGATTGAAATCTAAAACTTGAATTAAATAATATAATTACTAATGGTACTTAATTGTATAACTCAAGTCAAGTTTGATAATAACATATTGTTTGTATTGACATAGCTGAAAATCCTTTGAATCTACATTTGAATGTTGACTATGTCTTTAATGAGCTTTAAATATTCATATGATCTAAAAATTTGGTGTGCATCCACTCTAGCTTATAAGTTACTATAAATAACTTGGAATGTCAAATGAAATATAGCCTATAGATTAAGTGTGTAGTGAATGCCTAATGTGCTTTTATCACAACCCAAATTTTCGGGCCATGACCGGCACATGAGCCCAATGAGATAGCTCACCAAGCCTAAGCAAGCCTATTAAATTTGTTTTGCTTCACATTTCATCATCTAATGCATCCACACGCGCTTCAGCTAGTGTGAATATAGCGAACTCACAATGGCATTATCAATAAAAATATACATGTTCTGTTCCAACATGTAACTCAGTAATTTGCATTACAAGTACATATTCACAACAAAAGGACAACGGAAAAAGGTAGCTATTGAATGCCGAGCACTTACCCAAGAGACGAATTACGAGGACTCCTCGACTAGGACCCAACAGTCTCTTGATATGAAAATATGAATTTTTAAAATCGTGAGTACGAAACTCAGTGAGCGAATATCAGAAGGGAACAAGCAATAATAGCTAGGAAATTTGATAACCATGATGCACTAATTGGAAAACGAGATAATTTTGATCTAGTTAACATTAAAACCTCATTTTTTCCTTAATTCAAGTCATTTTGCAATGAGGTAGAGAGTTCTTGAATTTACACATATAATCACGTGTAGTTTTATCCACCACACCATTTTTCGCAACTCTGGTGCACTCTCTACTCGCACCAAGCATTAAGACCATGTGTGCACTCCCTACTCGTGTAGTCGCTGGTCATCAAGTGTACATCCCCACCAGTACATAGCAATATGACCATGTGTGCGCTCCCTACTCGCACAGTCGCTGGTCATCATGTGTACATTACTCATCCATTCATATCATTATCCACACAATATATGAGCATGTATACATTTTCTTTAGACAATGTACATACTCATAACATTAAAATAATTTTCAAAAGCTTGTTCTTGGAACTCATCATTTTCTTCTTCTTTTTTTTTATAAGAAATTGGATAAATTCATTCAAAACATTTTACTCAAACACATTCATATTCCCAAATCAATTTTGAAATGCAAATTCACTCACCAATTTTTTCGGAAGTCGAATTTGGATACTTCGACTATAAATCCTCTTGTGTAATTTTCTTGCCTTTGTCAGAGGATTCACCACCTAGACATATTGCACACTCAATAAATCACTACAATTGTGCTAATTCGGTACAAAATTTACCTAAATTCTATATGAATGCATGAAATGGTTGGGTAACCGTTTAATTACAATGTTGACCTAATTCGGTCTATCACCCGATAAATTAGCTTACGCTCTCAATTTAGCTCCAAATTACACCATTTCATTTCCAATACTTCAATTCACTAAACATCAATCAAATAACACAAATTTCAGCTTAATCACCTTCACAATTCTTCTTGAAAATTTCAACCATTGTGGTGCATTCACACTAAAATTTTTCCTATTTGATTTTCACACCACAATTCATCAATTCTCAACTAATTCACTTGATCACAAAATCAATTCATTATTCCCACACTTCACATAGGGTTCGACCATTGAAGGATACCAAAGATTTTATGGTTTTCTTCACTTGTTTTCATGCTACACACCATTAATCACCTAAAAACACTAACATGCCTCAAAATCAAACCAATTTCAACATCATTTCTTCGCCATACCCATTCGGTCAGCATCAAACCCATTATGAAAACATGCTATTCAACCATGGAAAATAAGGAGAAATGCATGGGTAATGTAGATCTCAAACAAAAGTAAAGAATTTTCACCTTTTTCCATTTGATTGCTTAAATTTCCACAATTTCTCCTTGAATTTCTCCACCTAGGGTTTTATTTTTTTCTTTCTTGCTTTTGTTCTTGCTTTGGCCGAATATGGGAGGTGTTATGGGGAAGATATGGGCTGATTTTTTTTTTTCAAGTTAAATATTAAAATAATAAAGCTTGACACGTGTCATTCTTTTATTAGTCTAAAATTTAAATATTTAACTTTTAATTCTTTAATTCTCCACCACACAATTTCTCAATTTTATCCATTTCCATGATGAATAAAATCCCTTGGTCTTGACAAGTGTTGGGGGTGAAAAATTAACGTTTTGCCTTCAGAGTGGCAAAATTACCATTTTACCCATATACTCCGAAAAATACTAAAAGTAAAATTTTTCACTGATAAACCTCATATTATACTCCAAATGATCAATCTAAATCAAAATTTTCATCAAATATCCAAATCAAATTTTTGGGTGATAAAATGACCATTTTGCCCCTATATAGTCAATATTCCTGATTGACTCCAAATCAGACTTCGAACTCTGAATCACCTTTCTAAATCATTCTATGGGTTTTAGAATTCTCAAATTCATCTTATAATCTCAATTTGAACTAGTTCGAAGTTTAAATCCACTTGATTGTACCACTAGGTACAATACCGATCATTTGAAAATTTTTTTCAGGGGTGTTTCAAGTATGCAAGCATTCTATCTACTGGTCTATATAGGTCGAGGCGTCACAGCTTTAATTGATTTTTTTTTTGAATCTTGATAATTGGTATTCATTGATAATTGAATATTCACTTTTAACATATTCAAGAGTTGAGTGTTTTATTTTCAATATTCCATAACAATTGATATCACTTATGAATTATAAATTATTAAGAAATAGCATGTACCTTGAATTTCAATGCTTGCATATTTTTTATTGGTATATGTTTATATAATTTAAAAGAAATTATTATATTCATGCATGCATTTCATAAAACATATTGGAATCATGATTAATGAAGATAGCCATTTTATTTCTTGTAATCATATTTGTGCTTACTTGATCATAATACTCGTATACATGATTGCAACAAGTGTAAAATGTTTTGATAATGCTTCATTGATAATGATATCTTCTTGATGAGAAAATTCTTCTTGAATTGCTAACTTCATATATAATTTGGAAAATATTTCCTGAAATGATTGCTTGTTAATCATTTGGAAAAATGCTTGGTTAATATTGCTCGGTAATGATTGATGATGCTTAATAATAGTTGAGATTGGTAGTTAATGATTAATGATACCTTGTACCTACAAGGAAACTACTTTGCAAATATTTTGAAAAATATGAATATTTGATATATATGTTGAACATCTATTCAAATGCTTATACTATTTTAGTTGCATGAACACTTGAGTATTAGGAAAATAAATTGAATATCTATTTGAATGCTCATTTATTCTAGGCTCATGATTTTTCTCGTAATATGTGATCTATTAAGGATATCTAACAATTTGTGTTGAGCTTATGATTTCTTAAGGGAGAGTTAATCGTTGTCATTGATATCATGAGGAATTGAGATCTTCAACAACAAAGTTAGGTGAGAATTCAACATTTGGTGTTCTTCACTATCGGTAGCATCTTTCTAAACACCAAAATTGATATTATGCCTTATATTGCTTCTCACTTAAACTTGAATATTGAAATGCATAATTGGTTAGGTTTGATCAATTAGTATCTTACTTTAAAATTAGCATCAAGCTTCAAAATTGTCTTTTCTCACTTAAGCATTAAATTGATCATATATATTTTAAATGTGTTTGAACCTTGAAGTTGATACGCTCGGGATGCTTAATGATAAGAGAAGTCCCTACTTTTTCTTTACAAATTGAGATAATAAGCTTTAAAATGATTCCATCTCTCATAATCAATTGGTATATTGACCTTTAACATTTGGTATTGGAGTTAAAATATGGCTTGTGTGCTTATTGAACCTTTTTATGCTTATCTTTCTTGAACTTTGTAAATGTTATGCCCACATTTCACTTAAATATATATATATATATAAATATATGCAGCATTCTTATTGATGATTTTCTTAATGAATTAATACTTCAATGTGTTTAATGGCTAAATTTCTTAATGACTTGGTTGAGGATATAAAGTGCATATATATGATAACATGGTGGCCTTATGGTTACATATTCATGGTCTTAATGCTTATATTCTTGATGATTTTTGCTAACCATTATTTCTTGAGCTTAGGTGTTTAATGTTCACATTTCTTAACTTTTTTGATATAACAAAAAGAGGGAGAAGGTTTATGAGCAAATTTAATTTTATGCATATGTTAAGAGGGAGATTTTATAATAATTTCAAATGAAATTATGCTCATAATTTTGTCATATCAAAAGGGTGGAGATTGTTAGCTTTAAAATTATTATAGTTTTGATTATGACAAAATGATTTTGAACATTATTTGAGTGATCATTGACAAGTTCTTGAAATGATTTAACTCTTATACATTTGTTCTTACATAATTACAAGCTTGACTCTTGAAGTTATTAAACTATGTTTGTAAGCATGTATGACTTGGTTGTATGAATGCTTATGATTCCCCATTCAATAAAGTCTAATTTAAAGATTAAGGGAAAATTTTGAAATTGTATTTTGTGCACATATTAAGAGGGAGTAATCCTTCACCTACACATAGATATAAAATATAAATATAGACATTGCATTCTTAATCTATGAGTGTTTTGTCATCATCAAAAATAAGAAAGAAAATGTTGACTCCATGTGTTTTTGATGATAACAAAACATTCTCATTCATTGGTGTCTAATTATATTATTTAGTGTGCAAGCGAAGGCTTAAATTCTTTAACTTATTTGTTGTTTGAAAGCAAGTGAGGATGACTGTTCGTTGCAAGATGGGTTAATTGATTAAACAAGTGAACAAAAAAAAGCTTTAATGAAGACGGATTAGTTATAATCGATTAATAAATATCTTTAATTAGTTAAAGCAATTTTGGACGTTACACTAATGATAGGTGAAAAGGTCTTAACTAGTTAACACAAGGCTTAATTAGTTAAATGGGTACTGAATGTAAAACAAAAGCTTATTAATCAGTTAACCAAAGCGATTAATTGATTAAAGGTTAAACTTGAGGTACCTAAAAGTGCCAAATTTTAAATTCAAAATGAATTTGATAGTTGAAAGGCAGCAAATGAAGAAATTCAAATTTTAAGAATTTTTAATTGGTTGAAGTTTATTTTAATCAATTAAAGTTGGAGGAAGAAAAGCTTTAATCAGTTAAAGGAAGGATTAATCAATCAAAAGGAAATTAGTGAACATCAATGCTTAAAGGAGTATTAAATTAGATTTAGCCTATAATAATAAAGACATTGAATAATGTACATTCTTTGTACACTAATTATTATTTTTTTTAGATATTTTCATATGGTATTTAATGCTTGATCAATATTTAAAGTCTAAACGACATTGAATTTAATTAGATTTTTATTTTTTATTGAAAATTAGATTTTTGTATCATTATTTATGATTTACTAGCTCTTGTCCTGAAAAGTTAAACCAAAAATTATTATACTAGTTATCAGTGGGTTATCCACATGATTGGATTTCTTTACCTAGAATGAAGATCTTGGGCTCTTTCGGGCATTCTTGATGGCTTAGTGTGCAAGGGGTTGTTTTCCTTTGATATTTTATTTTTGTAATCGAATCCTCAAGTGAGGATGGGTAGATGATTCACTGGGAAGCCCGTTCTTTGTTTTAAGGGTGTTATATTATCAATGTGCAAGTGAGTGATGACTGGAGCTGCCTTTGTTTTTTTTTTTTTTTTTGTAGCATTCTTTTGTAATTGTATAGGTTGTCAAAGCCCTTATCATCCTACTATGTCATGAAAAGTCTTTCGTTGATTATGCGAAAGAGTTGACAATGACATAATGGTAAAGATGATTAATGAAAACATCATTTTCAAAAAAAAAAAAGCTATTCTTTTATAAGATCCTTTAGATAACCGACTAAAGCCTTCCTCGTTCTCCCATTGATGTATAAAGGTCATTCCATGATATAGACATGATCATTACTATTTCCAAAACAATAAAAACAAATAAAATTTTCATTGTACTAAATCAATCATTGACATCTCATTTCAAAAAATTATTTGTATAGTAAATGATATAATAATATGAGAACTTTTGAGCAAATAAAGTTTAAAAGAGAATTTATTTAAGTCAAAAATATTAAGTAATTTGGATAAGCCTCAAGGATGGATTGCAAGCTTGGAATTTTGATGATTTTGTACCAAGCGAAGCTTGCTTCCTTTAATATCTTCGTCCATTAAAGATCAGTCTTTTCCTTTCCAGAGGTGTGTACAAGCATAACTACATCATAAACCAAGCTCGTGTAATCAAATATGCCATTGCCATCAAGCTCTAAAACAACATCAATAATGATATGCTTTCTAGTTTTTTCTAGGATAGGTTTACATGAATCTTCATAATCTTTGCACAATCCTAGTTGCTTTAATCATGCTATTATAAATATTGAGAAACATTGATATTAAATCAACCTATCTTCATTAATTTGCTGTAAGTGTATATATATACATAAGTACAAGTTATCTAAAATACAAATTCAAAATATTATTATAATTTACATACAAATTTAAAACTGTAGTTACAATTTGATTAAAATTATATCAACCGAGTTAGTGACTTAAGTTGATTTAGTAATATGGAGAGAATCTGTAAAGGTTGTCAATGACTTGGAGTTAACTTCTGTTGTTAACTTGGAGTTTGTTGCTAACTTAGTAAAGTTCTTTACATGCCCCCACAAGATGGTGGAGCCATCAAAAAAACCTAGCTTGGATTGAAGAAATAAAAATCCTGATCGAGCTAAAAGCTTAGTGAAACCATCTGCAAGTTGATCAGTAGTTGAAATGTAGAAAACATTGAGTTGTCTAGATGAACATTTTGACGAACAATGTGATAGTCAAGTGCTAAGCGTTTTATTCTTGAATGAAATACTTGATTGACACTCAAGTATGTTGCTTTAGCATTGTCATAATATAGAACTGGAGTTTAAGAGGATGAAAAATGCAACTCAACAAGAAGATTTTTGATCCATCGAAGTTTTGTTGTAGTATTGGCAATTGCTTTGTATTCAACCTTGGTTGATGATCTTGCAACTGATCATTGTTTGGAAGATTTCTAAAAAAAAAGTGGTTGCCAAGATAAATGACATACGTTGTGGTTGATGATCAATCATCTAAGTTGCTTGCCCAATTTGAATCACTAAAAGTTGAAATTTGCATTAAAAAGTGTTTCCTCAAGAATAACTTATAGTAAATAGTGCCTTTTAGGTACCGTAGAACTCACTTGAGACTAGACCAATGAATTTGACTTGGTGAGTGCATAAATTGGGACAATTTATTGATAGCATGAGCAACATCAGGTCTAGTAATAGGAAAATATTGTAAGGACTCAATTAACTTCTTATAAGCAATAGCATCAGTTGTGTTGGATCCATTTTTTAACTACAACTTAAGATTAGTTTCCATAAGTGTTATGACTTCCTTCGCAGTGGCCATATCAAATGAATGAAGAATGTCCTATATATATTTATGTTGAGACAAGAACATGCCATTGGATGTAGAAATCACTTCAACACCCAAGAAGAAATTAAGTTTGCGAAGATTTTTATAAAAGAATCTATTAATGAGAAAAGCAAACATAGCAACAGAATTGTTCCATGTGACAAGTATCATCAACATAAACCAAGAAGTAAATCAAAATAGAATCCTTGGCATACATAAATAATGAGGCATCTAGAGTAGAATTTTGGAAACCATAGCTAAGTAGAAATGAACTTAGTCCTTATACTAGGCCCAAGGAGCTTGTTTAAGGCCATAAATAGCCTTTTTCAACTTCCAAGCATGAGAAGGATTATCGTTGTCAATAAAGCTTGTAAGTTATGCCATGTAAACCTCATCAGTCAATGTGCTTTGAAGAAAGGCATTATTAACATCCAATTGTTGAATAAGCTAGCCATGAGCTAACGTAATGCAAAGCACTACTTTGATTGTAGTTGGTTTTATGACAGGACTAAAAGTGTCTTTATAATCAATTCCTATTCGTTGATGGAATCCCTTGGCAACTAGCTTAGCTCAATATCTTTCAATGGCACCATCTAATTTTCTTTTGATCCAAATAATCCATTTATAGCCAACTATATTTTGGTTGGAGTTGGCTAGAACAAGCTCCCATGTATGGTTTTTGATCAGAGCATTGAACTCATTTGTCATAGCGTTCCTCCGATTGGGATTAGTTACAACTTAACAAACAACTATCTTAATTTTAAGTATTGTTGATGGTCTATTGTGTTTTGTTGGTACTTTTCTTTTCTTTTGGTTGAGAATTAATTGTAGGAAATTTGAGAATGGCACCCAAACGATCAAGACAAAAACCTAGTAGTTCATTTGATTATGCTAGATTTGTGTCAGCTGATGCTATTGCTAGACATGCAAGTTTTCTTACAAACAATATTGCAATACCCGAACAAGGACTAGATCAAAGGATGATAACACACCTTGACCTTTAACCAATGATTGATGGTCGCCACTGGCAAAAATTTTATCCTTTTTTAGTAGTTGCAAGTATTCCCATAGTAAGAGAATTTTACACAAATGATGTTAAAGCTACTAATGATTTTGTTTTTGTGAGAGGTAAATTAGTTCCATTCTCGAGCTATGCCATCAATAAAATTTATGAAACTCTTGACATTGAAAATGATGGATATGGTCAATATTTAACTGAGCATAAGGATTGGGATGATATCTTTCATATACTCTGTGAGGAGAGTGTTCAATGGTGATTCTTCATTAATGTACCAGTTTCATTCACGAAGACTATGATGAAACCAACTTCTAAGATATGATTATATTTTGTGGTTTCCAAATTATAGCCTACCACACATCTCAGTGATGTCACAAAAGATCGAGCCATCCTTATTCATTCCATCATGACTGGACGTATAATTGATATTGGCCGTGTAATTTACAAAGCCATGACTCACATTGTGCAATCAAAGCATGAAGGCTTGTGGTTCCCTTCTCTAATTACAGCTACGTGCAAGTAAGCTAGTGTAACTTAGGATGTTAGTGAGGAGTTATTGCACCCAAAACTTTTGATTGATCTCAATCTCATCCTCCGACAATCTCAAAATTCTACTAGAGGTAGTTCATGTTTTACACACCATTCTCTACCCCCTTGACCAAGACACGAACAACTATCAATGACCTAGAGAATTGAGAACCTTAACCACCTAGTTGAGAACTTTAGGCAACAATTTGAGCAACACATGACTTTTTAGACTTAATGTAATCAACATATGGACTGCATGTTTTGTGCTTATGGTGCTTTTATGGGCATGGACATGTCTACTCTTTTACTATCACGTAATCCTCCTAGAAGGGCTAATAAGGCAAAGGACAATGAGGATAATGATCAAAGGATGATGGAGATGAGAAGGATTACAGCTTTTCCAAATTCATCCAACTGTTTGGAAAGTATTATTTACCTTTCTTTTATTTTTTCTAACATTCAAGACAATGCTTAGTTTAAGTTTAGGAGTGTGAATTTATTTTTCTAGTGGTGAATATTCTGTGAAAGTTTTAAGTTTAATTTTATTTGCATGATTATCTAGATTTATAAATAATTTAGGCTTAGTTGGTATATGAATTTGTTATTTGTTCAAATTTTAGGAACTTGGAGTAAAGTTGTGTCACTTTTTTCAATGATTTCTCTATCCAATGATGATAACTAGTTGTCTTGAATTCTTATCTTTTGGTGAAAAGGGTTTTTATTTGGATTCATGCTCAATTTTGTTGTTGAGTATCATTGTTAGGATGTGATTTCCACATTTTTGAGCACTTTATTGTTTGCTTTGAATTATTATGAATATCTAGAGAAGGTTTATATTGATGTGAATTGTAGATTATGTCATGAATTCTAGAATTTGCTCAGTTTTCTCTTAAGGTGAAATCCTAGGCAATACTTAGTTAGGGGGATAATTTAGGCCATCTTTGGACCATTTGAACCTAAAAACCTTACCTTGTTAAATCTTTATCCCTAGTATACCCCTTTGAGTTTAATGTCCATTTTCTTTGTTTAACTACATAATAATTGATCCTAGCCTTAAAATAAAATTTTTTAATTTTACAACCCTCACTTTTAAGCATGTATATTATTTTAAGAAATAAAGATTGAGCTAAATGTTGTAAAAGTTGGAAAGGTGATGTTGATGTGAAAAAAAAAGAGTAGAAAAGAGAAAAAAATGTTGAACAAAAGAAAAAGTTTAAATGTGGAAGAAAAGGTGTATTAAGAGAAGGATAATAGAGCTCTATATATAAGTCTTAGAATAATTATGTGCTTAGAGTGATTTGAGCCAAATTTTTATCTTTTATCCTACCTTAACCCTAGCCATATATTACAAGCTCTATAAAGTCCTATTGATCTCTAGCTTCGAGTTAGTCTACATTAGTAGAGAGAGAGAGATGAAAAGTAAACCAATGGAGTTCTAGTACTAATTTAAAATTTGTTTTGGCATAAACTAATCCGAATGTCATGATATTTTTGGTTGAAGATCTCACACATACATGAAA
Source organism: Theobroma grandiflorum (assembly GCA_036013995.1). Lineage (NCBI taxonomy): Eukaryota > Viridiplantae > Streptophyta > Magnoliopsida > Malvales > Malvaceae > Theobroma > Theobroma grandiflorum. Next base: position 40,389,800 of record CP142127.1, read on the forward strand.
ATCTATTCGAGAATATGCTTACGTTGGAATTGAAACATAAATTTACTGATGCCTATATTTTTTCTTATTTTAATAATTGATAGACATACTTTTGAGGAAATTATAGGGAATCATTGAATTGGTGCACTTTATCTCTAGTAGTAGTAGTAATAGTAGTAGTAGTAGTAATAACTATATTTATTTTGTTTTCATTAACTGAATTTGTTTTTCGTAAGTTGGTTTCTTTACTATGTTTTGCTTAAAGACTAGCAAAATCTTAAGTTTGGTGGTGTGATAACTCTATGATATAGAGTTATTTGGGCTTAATATTGATATTAATTTAGCTTAGTTCTTATAGTAATGCATAAAAATTCGTAGGTTTTATCAAATTATTTTAAATTAGTTAATTTAGGTGAGTCAGTCTAATCTTAGTTAATTTTATGCGTTGTAATTGATTTAGTGCATGTTTGGCTTGGCTGTTTTTCAGCTTATTCACCTCTTAAAAGCAAAAGCCAAGCCAAACAAGAATTTGGAAAAGCTCTTAAAAAAATAGCAACTTTTTTTTAAAGAATAAAATTTTGAGAAAAAGAGCTTTATAAAAGCTCCAGAGATGAGCTTTCTCTCTTCTTTTTTTAAAAACACGTCTCTTTTTTAGGAGAATTTTTCTTTTTGTTTCAAAAATATTCCCATCTATTAAAAATAATTTCAACATTATCTATTTTCATTTTTATATGATTTATTCTTAATTATAAAATTTATATTCTATAAAAATAATTTTTATACTTTTTATAAATAAAAAATAAAATTAATGTTCTTTCATTATAAACAAAGGAATTTGTGATTAATAGAAAATTATTTATTAAATACCTTTTATGGTAATTTAAATCAAAATTAGAACTTATATAAATTATTTTGTTAAATAACTTATTTATAAAATGAAACTTACAAAAGTAAATTTACCAAACAAATTTAGCTTAATTTTAAAAGCTATTATTTTTCATAAGAGCTTCATAATAGTTTTTAAACTAAAAAAAAGCTAGGCCAAACGGGCTCTCAGTTGTGCTTTTGTAGGTGTTTAATGAAAGAAGAATTTTAATGGAAGAAGGAAAGCAATTTCAAGGTGCAAACTTCCACTGCACATTGTTTGGTATTTTAGCAATAACTCTCTTTACAAAGCTCTAAATGAGATCATTCTTAAACCATTGGAAAGATAGGAGAAAAAACTACAATTTTTATGTTTGCCACTGCACTCAATTTGGCCTAAAAGATGGTCAAAAATCTTGTTGAATTGAAGCACTGTAGCAATCTTGGAACAATTACTATTTTTGCTATTTAAATGGTCAAAGCCGTGGCTTTAGGGGAGGTAGGTCGCAGCCCACGTAGTTTGATGAGGAAATCCTAATTAGAATTAACTTTTTTCTTTGCCCAACTTTGCCTAACTTCAAAGCCTTATAAAAATAACCTTACAAAGGACTTTTAAAAGGTAACGAAACTCCAAATTGAAATCTAAGAATCAAGCTCTAAAGTCATGCTCTAAAGTCATTGAAGCAGAAAAGAATTTGAAGGATTCAAGGAGATAGGGAGATCAAGATCATAATTCATGGTTTTTTCCATCTTTTTGTTATTCTCTTATTTTCTTTGTTTTGTTTTTAATGTTTAAACCTTATTTGATGATGATGTGTGACTTGATGGAAAATTAAATTGTTTATCTAAGATGATGATTGAACTCAATACATAGTTTGATTTATTTATCTCTAGTTGTTTATGTTTGATGGATTTAAGTTATTTATTTTATTCTGTTCTTAATGCTTATAATTGCCTGATCACCAATTAGGTTGAATTGGAAACCTAAGTTAAACCTTGATGAAGCAAATTTGGGTAAACCTTGAATAGAATAACGTATGATCGAATACACTTAGTTGAATAGGTGATTTGATTTGCATATAGGGTAGACATACACCTATAAGCCATACGTAGTCAAAATTAAAGCACGAACTTAATGAATCTTTCTTCAATTTAATTTGTATAGATATATAGTAAATTAATTAGGAGATGTATTTTTATGAGAAACTCAATAGAGACTTGTAAATAATATAAGACTCTAGGTTAGCAACTTAATCCAACAAATTGAGTTAAGAGAGAGAGAGAGAGAGAGAGAGAGAGAGACAATATTCAGATGAAGTATTGAGGGATACCATAATTTTAGCTATAGTAATCATTAGAAGTTAATAAAGTGATTTTGCTAATATATTTTAGATTAGTTTTAATTATTAGTTTATTAGTTTTAATTTTAATTTTAAATGTTAGGATAAAATTAATGTGTGTTAATTTAGTAGTTAGTAATAAGAATTAAAACAATTCTTTGTGGGAATGATACTCTACTTAATCAATATATTACTTTTTAACGATACGTGTATTTGCGTGGGAAATCAACAACAGAAGTCTGCTAAAGTAAAGAAGCTTGAAGACAGAGATCTTTTAATTTGTTAGAGTCTTCTGTAATCAATTAATGCAAATTATACAACAGTAAGACAATACAAGGTAGAGAAGTTGTAACTGGTTAAAGTTTCTTGTAATCGGTTAATGTAAAGTACACAGCAGCAAGACAATGCATGGTAGGGAAGCTGTAATTAGTTAAAGTTGCCTATAACTAGTTAGTCAAACTCTATCTACCCATTTGAATTTAAACACCAAAGGACAAAACAATGGCCAGAATAACATCAGAGTTGTGTCCAATGACTTAAAATTGTCCCCAATAGAAAAATCTAACTCCTCAAATATAAAAGGAAACTCCAATGGTCAAAGAAAGGTGATGGAATGAGAAGAGAGCCATTTTGAGCAAAAAGCCAAATATTTTTCACCATAAACACTTCTCCTTCATTCTAATTCTAGAAAAAGTGTTTAAGCTTGCTTATAATCTTTCAAATTTTTAAAAAGTCATAGTTGTACTTTTTTGTCTTTTCTTTCTTGGGAAATTAAAGTATGGGTAACACTTTCAAACTTGTTGCAAGGGATTAGAGCTTGGATTAGAAGCTTACCTTGTAAAAGTTTGATGGAAGCTATTAACTCCACTGGTAATCCTTGATTGGGAAATCAAGGTAGTAAATGTAGGTCAAGGGTATCAAACCACTATAAATATTCTTGCATTTTTCACTTTTTTCTACCTTTCCTTATTAGTTGTCTATTAGCTACTACAAGCTTTAAATCTTTCTTTTTCCAACTGATTCAAAGTTATGTAATTTTAAAAGGGTTGACTTTAAAATTTTTAGTGTTATTCACCCCCCTTTAGAATTGTAACGGGACCAATAAGTGGTATTAGAGCCATGCCTTCATTTTAAGGCTTAACATATTTAAGGGAGATCCATATGGCTTTGCAAAAGACAATTGTTGTTGAGGGTCAATACACAAAAATATTTCATCTATTTTATGGATCAAATTATGCTTATTGGAACACTAAGATGTCTATATATTAGAGCCCCTGACTATGAAATATGGGATGTAATCATGGGATCGCCTTACATTCCTACCTCACTTAGTTTCGTCATAGGTGAGAGAATACCTAAGCCAAGAGTTGGGTGGACTGAAGCTGAAGTTAAAAAGGTTCAAACAAATTTTAAAGCTATCAACATCATTCACTGTGCACTGACCCCTTTAGAATTGAACAAAATCTCAAGTTGTACTACAACTAAAGAGATTTGAGAAAAATTTAAAATCATTCATGAAGGGACTTCACAAGTAAAAGAGTCCAAAATTGCCTTACTCACCTATGCTTATAAAATATTCAAAGTGGAACCAGGTAAATATATCATTACCATGTTCGATAGGTTTACCAATATTGCAAACAACCTCAATCAACTAGGAAAAACCATTTCTGAACATGAGTTAGAAAAGAGACTACTTCAATAGCTCCCAAAAAGCTAGAAATCCAAGGTCACTACCATCCGAGAGGGCAAGGATCTTGATGTGGTCACACTTGATGAAATTTGTGGTCTACTCCTTACACGTGAACTTGAAATGAAGGAAGAAGAAGAGGAAGAAAAGAAAGAAGTCAAAGAAAAAAAAATCTTGCACTCGAGATTAGTATTCTTAAGGAAGAACTTGAAGAATTGTCAAACGACGATGATAAAGAATTAACAATGATGGCTAAAAGGATTAGAAAGTTGATGAGACAAAAAGGTAGAAGATTTGAAAGGAAAATTACAAGAAAGACCAAAGTTTCTCTTGAAAAAATAAGCACAAGGGTGATCTCAATAAGAAAGATGAGACGATTTGCTTTGAATGTAAGTAACCAGGATATTTCAGGCGAAGGTTTTACATTCTTTTAATCTTTAAATCAAACTTTAATGAATGGGGAATCATAAGTACTCATACTACTAAGTCATACAAGCTTATAAATATTGTTTATTAACTTCAACAATCAAGCTTGTAATTATGGATAACAAATGTATGAGAGTTAAATTGTTTCAAGATCTAGTCAAGGATCACTCAAATAATGTTCAAGCAAACTTGATCATTTTGTCATAATCAAAACTATATAATTTTAAAGCTAACACCTATCTAGAAAGGCTTGGTTATAGACATGTGTAATAAGTAAGACACATGCTTGTTATGCTTATCGAGTAAGACTTGGTGCTAGACTAGTGCAGTAAGTAAAACTTGGAATGGTGCTCAACTAAGCTCGTTGTGGGTTTCGATTGCAATCCTTCCTTGGTGATGTAATGCAGCTTAATATGTTGATAGAGTGAACTTGGGAATTAGGCTAATGATAAAGTGATGTTATAAACATAAAAAATAATAATAAATAAATAGTTACAAATTTTGTAAATTAGGAATAATGTTATAATTCTTATGTGTTTGTGTCATAGACATTTAATTTGAATTAAATAAATATATGGAAATCGTCTAATGATGAAATCTCAAGAAGATTATAAGTGATAAGCTCGAGAGAATTTCTAAGTGAGAAAATTTTCTAAACTTCTGCCATGAGTGCTGGAAAGTTTAGAAAATTTTCAAGTGGATCGTTGACGATCAATGTTACCTCCCCAATAATGCTTCAACTGTTACCCAATCAATTTGAATGCTTCAATTGTTAATCCATCTATTATTTCCATTACTTTTAGTGGAAACACTTTTGATATAATAAAAGGTCTTAACCACCTTCATTTCAACTTGCTCGAAAATATCTTTAAGCACGAGTTAAACAACAACACATGCTGGCCTAGCTTAAAATGACTCTCAACAATCTTCTAATCATGCCATCTTTTTGTTTTTTTTAACAAATTTTGGCATTTTCATAAGTACCCAAGCGAAGTTCATCCATCTCTTTTAATTGAAGCAAACACTTCTCACTAATTGCTTCCAAGTCAAAGTTTAACTTCTTGACGGCCCAAAAGGCATTGTGCACCAACTTCATGAAAATGTGACATGCTTTTTCAAATACCAGTTGATATGAGGGCATACAATTAGAGTTTTATAAGTAATTCTATATGCCCATAATGCATCATCAAGTCAATTGGCCCAATCCTTCCTTGATGGAGATACAACATTTTCCAAAATTCTTTTAATTTCTCGGTTTGACACATCAACTTGTCCACTTGTATGGGGGTGATAAGTTGTGGCCACTTTTTGTGTCACTCCATACTTTTCAAGCAAAGCTGTAAAATATTTATTACAAAAGTGGCCACCTTTATCACTCACTATAGTCGTTGGTGTTTCGATTCTAGTGAAAATATTCTTCTTCAGAAATTTTAACACAACCTTAGCATCATTCGTTGGCAAAGCTAAGGCTTCCACCCACTTCGACACATAGTCAACAGCCACCAAGATGTAGCAATTGTTGAAAGAAGAAATGAATTGTCCCATGAAATCTATTCCCCAAACATCAAAAATCTCCACTTCAATAATCCTATTGAGCAACATCACATGTCTTCTTAAAATGTTCACCACTCTTTGACACCTACAAACAAAATTTTGAGCATCCTTAAAAAGTGTTAGCCAATACAAACCTTACTGAAGAACTTTGGCTGCAGTTCTATCTCTTCCAAAGTGGCCCTCATACTCCAACGAATGACAATTCCTTAATATGCTTTCAACCTCTTCCTCTGGAATGCACTTTTTTTACATTCTATCAGCACATTACTTAAATAAAAATGGTTCAACCCACACATAAAATCTAACACAATGAAGAAATTTCTTTCTTTGAAGAAAATTTAAATTTGGAGGAAAAAGCTTACTTACAATATAATTGACATAATCAGCATACCATGGTAAATTCTTTTGACTAAGATATAAAAATTGTTCATTAAGAAAGATTTCGTTGATCAAGTTAAGTCCTTACCTCAATTCTCATGCTCTAACCTTGACAAATGGTTTACTACTTGATTCTCTAAGTCTTTTTTGTCTCTAATTTCCAAATCAAATTCTTGTAGCAACTAAATCTACCTTATCAACCTTGGCTTGGCATCTTTCTTAGCAATCAAATACTTAATCATAGAGTGGTTAGTGTAAACAGTAACATTTGTACCAATCAAGTATGAACGGAACTTATCAAATGCATACACAATAGCTAATAGTTCCTTTTCAATAGTAGTATAATGGAATTGAGTTTCAATCAAGGTTTTGCTATCATAATATATAGAATGAAAAACTTTATCTTTTCTTTGTCCTAACACTGCACCTAGAGTATAGTCACTAACATCACACATAAGCTCAAATGGGAGTGACCAATCAGGAACTACAATAATAGGTGTAGATGTCAAATTCTTTTTCAATTTGTTAGCTTTATCAAGTTGAAAATTAATATAGTTTTGAAATGACAAAAGTGATCAAAATTGCTTCAATGATCTTTGAACTTCATTAAGTGATCCTTAAACATGTTTGAATAATTTTTGAAGTTGTTTGAAAATGTTATTGATCTTAATTTATTAATGTTCAAAACTCTCAACATTTGCTTTTGAAATGTGCAAGTATTCCCATGTGAAAAATAATCAAAACTGCTTAAATGATCATTGAACTTGTTTGAATAATTTCTAAAGTTGTTTGAATGAGTTTTTGAACTTGTTTGAATAATTTCTAAAGTTGTTTGAATGAGTTTTTGAACTTGTTTGAATAGTTTTTAAACTTTTTCAAATAATTTTTGAAGTGTCTAAGTGTTTCCTTGTGAAAAGTTTTAAAATTACTTGAATGGGTTTTGAAAATTGCTTTAATGATTTGGAACTTGTTTGAATAGTTTTTAACCTTGTTTAAATTAGTTTTGAACGTACCTTGCATTTGATTTTGAAATGTCCAAGTATTTGGCATCAAATTGGGTTCAAGAAGAAGAATTTTCTATGTTTTAAGCTACAAGTATCGATAATTTGGTTAAAAGGATCGATACATTTAAAACAGAATGGTTTTGCCCAAAATGTATGGATACATTCCAAAATGTATTGATGCATTTCCAAAAGGTATTAATACAAGCCAAAATGTATCGATAAAATGCAACATGTATCAATACATTTGGTCTAGGACTAGCCATTATATACGAAAATCAAAGGAAAAACGACTATTTTCTTCATCAAACCTTCTCCAATGGCTCCAAAGCTTTTTCAACTACAAAAAAAACTTCTCCAACATAGTTACAACATAAAAAGAGTGGTGAAAAACATCAAATACTCAAGTAACAATTCCTATGAAGAAAAAGAGAAGAAAGAAAGAAAAACCAAGCTAAAGCAAGCAATTCACATTTTTCCATTAAGCTTTTAAACTTTCTTGTGTTATAATTCCTTTGTGTCTTCATTCCTATCTTTTGTAAACATTTTTATACTTATCACACTCTTCCTACATTATACTTACTTAGCAAAACCCACTTTCTATAGGCATCCTTGCTATTCAAAATTGTCAGAGAGAAAAGGTTGTGCCTTAGCCTTTAAAAGGCATTATGAAGGTTGTGCTTGATCCATAAAAGGCATTGTATTGAAAGATTGTGCTTGATCTTTGAAAAGCATTATAAAGGTTATGCTTTACCTTTAAAAAGTATTTTTCATAATGGATTTGAAATTCCCTAGTGAGTGAAAAGAAAAAACGTAGACCAAAAAGCCGAACCTCTATAAAAATATTGTGTTTTCTCTATTTATTTTTCACTTCTTGAATTTATGCATTTACATTAAAGAATTTATCAAATTTGTTCTTAAGTTGTTTATTCCTTAATTAACTCTTCAAATTATGATTGACATACTTTGATAGAAACACATATTTATGAAAGTTATTTTTTGCCTAACTTGATTAGAAGATTGTGAAAATTTAACACTAGTGCATTTTGCCTTGAAAAGTTTGAAAATTTATTTTCAACTTGTTTTGGTCATTACTTTACTTAAATTCCTTTTGGCATGTTCTAAAGTGAAAACAAATTTGAGAAACTTATTTTCAAACTTGCCTTCATAAAAAGTTTAAATTTGTTGAAAAGAATTTTTAAAAATCCAATTCACCCCTATTTTGGATTTTTTCTCATTATTATAGAGCTAACATGTAGCACCCCGTACCTTGATATGGTGGCTAATAATGCTAGTTTTATGTTATTTGTACTTATTTTATGTTTTTGTAGGAGTTGGATCAAAAATAATTTCAATTGGTGAAGAAAAGTGCATAATGGACTGTTGCTCCATTTGCATATGTTTCGATTTTTCAAGCATATCTCCCACTACAGGAGTCCAAACGATATGATTTTTAGACCATTAGAAAGCTAAGAGGTAGGGCCACAATTTGATATTTACCACTTTGCCCAGTTCTAAATAGAAAGTGGTCAAAATCTTTGTTGAAGTGAAAATACTGCACTAGAGGAATAGAATTGGGCAGAACCTTTGAGCGTTGCAGCCTTAGAAATTGAGAGCAGCGACCCTCACCAGAAATTTCCACAAATAACAAGTTTATGGGATTTTGGAAGCTAGAGCTTTTGGGGGCTATTTAAGAGACCTTTTAGGAGATTTTGGACCTTTTCCCAATGTAAAAGAGTAAAAAGATTGCACAAGGAAAAGAAGAAGACAAGTGGCCTTGTTAAGGGCATTATTGTAATTGCATGAAAAATTGAATAAGCTTTGGCTATAAATATCTAATTCTCCAGCATCTTCTCTTCCTTTTTCTAGCAGCTTTTTCCAATCTCTAGCACCTTCTTCATCTTCCATGGGAGGAAACCTTGGATCATCCATAAGTTTCTCATAAAAAGTCCAACTTTCATGTTTTTGCCCACTTTTTCATAGGGTTTTTCATGCTTTTCCACTTTTACACCTCAACATCCTTCAAAAGTCTTTCTTTAATACCTTCTCTCATTATTTGGGCATTTTAGAGAGAGAGAGAGAGAAAGATTTCATAATAGTTTGAAAGCTTTTGGAAAAGAATTCAACTATGAAGAAAACCTAAGGTGAGTGATAAGTTAGGGTTTATTTCTAATTTGTTGATGAAAGTCTATAATTTGATTTGTGGACTGTTTTATTATGGAGAGTTGTTTATTTATTTCTATTGTGACTAGAGTAGTATAAATAATGGCTAGTGAAATAGTAATTGGAAACTAGTTAGGAATAACTAGTGGAGCTTGATGTAGGAAATAGTTTTTGGAATTTTATTGATATAAATTAAGTTAGTTGTGATGCCATTGTATGTGTGCTAGGTTCCAATGACACCTCACATCTCCATTTAGAACATTAGTCGAAGTTAGGGTCGATTAATACGTAAACAAAAACCGGTGAATGAACTTGCATTTCAAAATTGTTTTGGGAAATGTAAATGTATTTGGATGAAACATTTGAATGATTTTATCCAACTTTTCTTTAAAAATGTGTACCGGGGAACAAGCCTTTGATAAAATGTTTTGATGTTGTGAAAATGTGAAATGTATAAAAGGGTGATCCCATGTGCTTCTATATTATGTTGGTATATATATATATATGAATATATGTTGTGCATTATTGAATAATATCATGTGATGAATCCACATACTCCTTTGCTATATTGATATACATATATATATGTGATGTGTATTGATAAGTAATATTGTGTAATAAATGTAATTGTGCATGTGCACGATGTGGGGGATGCACATGTCAGTAATGATGTAGGCAAGAGTGCGTGGGATGATAGTGAAATGTGCAAGTAAGGAGTGCACATGATGATATTAAGGTCTGCACGATGTGAGGGTTGCACATGAGCTGGGTGAGGCGATGGTGGTGTATATACTTATATATATATTTACTATATATAAAGGTTTGGAATTAATATGTGATTGCTTGAGTATTGAATGTTGAGTTTCCTAAATGTTTTAAATGATCAAAAAACAACATGGCATCGAGTTTTATTTATGATATATAAATTGCATTGTTTTAAAGATGAGTGCATCATGTTTTGAAAATCTTCCGCAACGTTTGCTTGTTGCCTTGTAATGTTCACTCATTGGGTTTATACTCACGTTTTTTTCAAACTTCATGTTTTAGGTTTTATGAATTAAAGATGATTGAATTCTATGACGAGGTATTCCTTCTTATCCATTGTTCAATAGGCTTGGCATGACACTAAATGTTAGCAACTATGCCTAGAGTCACTTTGCTGACGGTTAAAGTCTTTGAATGTGTACGTGTAAACTGGATGTAAATTTCTAAGAAAAGTTTGGCAAACTATTTTTGTATATTATGAGTGATAAATACCATTATGAGTGTATACTTGGATTCTATGAATAGATTTCAACGAAGTTATGATTTGAACATCATGATTTATAGAACTTAAAAGGGAATATGGATGATTAATGGGCTAATGTACAGGTTCATACAAGAAGGCTTGCTTGAGTTTAGTGGGTTATGCCCGTTGGGCCCATGCACCGATCATGGCTTAGAAATTGGGCTGTGACAAACTTGGTATCAAAGCTCTAGGTTTAGTTGAGTCCTAAGGATTCTTGTATCTGTTAGCGGAATTGTCGGAGTTAATGTAAAGTCTTGTTTATGGCTTGTGACTACAACACAAGTCATAGATAGGAGGCTATATGAACTCCTATTCTTAGTAACCTACCCTTTTGCTAATGTCATATAAATGTCATAAGTGGTGCCGTTGTCCGAGTTTGAGATGCCATTCGAGACACGAGCTGTTGTTGGAAAGATTTTAAAGAAAATGCTCCAAATGAATTGTTACTATAATGACATATCATGATCATGAAATATATGGAGATTATCAATATGTAGGCATACACTTGGAGATGTACATCTTGTGATCCCCATGTATCATATGGAAGGAGATATCCCATAGGGGAGTTTAGCTTGATTGGTGGTTACATGACTATAGGCTTGGCATGAGTTTGAGAATGCCATGGCATAAATGTGGAATGTATTGTGAAAGGTTGAAAAGCCATGTATACCTTACCAAGGTCAATAATGAGAAAGATGGAGAAATATGGATGTTGATATGACGAGCATAAAAAGGCTTAAGGATAATCAATGCAAACCTACAAAGTTAGTTTTGTATGGTTCAAATTAAGGACAATGACACCTTGGGGGATTTGTAAATAATGTTCAATGGGGCCAATGAGCAAAAAGGCTATCGAGCATATATTGAATTATTAAAGCTATGCGTAGCTTTGAAGAGAAGCCTTTGATTGTTTGAATCCTCAATATAGTTTTATTAAAGGAAGAGTTTAAGTGTTTTAGAAGTACCTGGGAAAGCATGAGAGAAAATACTAGCTTAACTTGCTATAAGAGGTCGAAATGGGATGGCCATGAGTGGCTCGTGAGTAACTAAGCAATGTATAGGTAAATGTGTAAGAGAGTTATGATTCATAGATAAAGGTAGAACTGTAATGAAGAGACTATGTTCATTACTTTAGGCATTGAACTGTAAGTTACAGACATGTATCCACCTTGTGAACACCCTGGTGAGATGAATTCGAGAGATTTCTCACAATGAGAAAATCTTAAAGCTCAAAGAGCAAATGGCTATATAGTCAAGTTGGGACTCGTGACTGATATGTCACCTAAGTATAAACATATGTTATGCTTGGAAATGTTGGTTTAAGGCAATGATTATCTCGTCATTATGTAGACTCGATAAGGTTGTGGTCTCGACATACTTGTAAACGCAAGGAATAAATTGTGACACGTGTTTCCTTCCCCCCCTCCCCACAAGTTTCAATTTATTTTGAGTAATTATCACGGTGAAGTGCTAGATAAAGGTAGGCAAAGGTTGAATTATACTTCAAGTATTTAGAGAGTGAGGGTGATACAGTTTGATTAAATGATACTACTACTAGTGAGGGAATAGAAATACGTTACGGGAATTGTAGAGATCCACTAAAAAATGAGATGATGATTTGAGAATTCAAGTACTCATATACGAGTAAAGATTTGGTAATGAGACATGACCTAGAGTTGGAGTACTACAATATGAATTTTGGTTAAGAGATCGACTTATAAAACACATGGTACTTTGGGAAGGTGCCAATTAGTGGTTGACTCTCATATGAAAATAGAATATTGAAATCAGCTTTGTGTATTCACCACAAATGATGAGCATGATCTAACCAACTATAAGAAGAAATGATTCTAAACTTGATTGTTTGTTATTTTGGTTTTACAAATAGCTTATTGAGCTTGATATGCCTAAGGCTACCCAAAGTAAAATTTTTAGAAATATATATATGTATGGATATGTATATACGTTGCATATTGGTACAAAAACTCATATGGAATTGGTTATAATTTAATTCGATAATAATATTCTATCAATGGTTATAGCACTAGACAATGAATAAGATAATTTATCGGTGATTTTGGCAATGAACGAGTTGATTATAATGTTGTTAACTTAAAATTAAGTGTTTATACTTTTGGTATAAATTCATCAAATTCTATTATATCGTGATCGAACTTGGTGTTTTGATATAGCCTAAGAGGCTTGGCATATGAACTAGCTTCACTGTGAGCTAAAAATTGTTAAACTATAATGAAGTACTCAAATAGAGAAGTATGACATAAATTTAATATCCTAAGGGGCAATGGAAAATGATGTATTAGTTTTGGTATAGCTCCAATATATAGTTTTGATATGTGAATATTTAGGGAAAAGTTTATAGCTTATGCGTGAAAGTGCGCATTTGAATATGTGTGAGTAAAAGTGAAAATTCTGCCTTGATTGGTATAAAGCCTATGATTCAGAATGAATGATTATGGATTTAATTTTTTAAAGTAAAAAGGGCTAAAGAAGTTAATTCGGAAAGGTCTTAGTAAATGATTCCTTGATTTTAAAGTGAATTTAAGGAAAGATAAATGTCTAATTTCATCTTCAGATTGAAAAGAAACAAATGAGGCCATGAGATCTGACGATTGGAGTAACTTTGAGGAATTTCAAGTTAGATATGTTGTATATGATCGATGACGAACAAATTAGCTATAACATTGGGAATATAGAAATGATTAGTAATCAAGGTGAAACTTGGAAAAGAACTTTAAAGGAAAATTTTTGAGCAACTTTAACCTTGAGAGGTTGAGTTATTGATTAAAGAGTTTTGCTAAAATCATAAAGAGGTATGTGAATGTCATGATTTATTGAATGCCTCGTGGTATAAGTTAAAATTGATCTAGTGAGTACTTGATCATGAAAGTACTGGAGTTTTGTTTTTGGGAATATGGTTACTAATGGTTACCGAATTTGAATTACCCATGATATTGAATATATATATATATATGAAATGAATAAAGAGTGTTTGATCCTTATATATCGTGAAATGATTAAATGGAATTTGTATGGAAGTATGTAAAACAGAACAGAGGTTGGTTGATGATTTAAACCCCTAGTCAATGGTGGAATAAGTGCTTGAATGTTGGAAGGTTTGATAAAAGATAAAGGTAGAGGAATTGTAGATAGTTAAGTAAGCATGCACAACTGATGATTTAAGGATGATTTGATTGAGGTGTGATCAGAATTAATAGCACATTTGAATTCTCTTCATAAGATGAAGGATGACATTGATTTGATCCAACAAGAGTAGTACACATAATTATATATTATGACATTGTCGAGTTTTCTATAAAGACTGGAAGTTGATATGATGCATAAACCAAGATCTTATGTTAAGAATGGCCAATGGAAGTGATGTAAAAGAATTTTTTAACTTTGACTGTTCACCCTACATCGATTTGAATTTAAGGATGAATTCATTTTAAGTGGGGGAGATTATAGTACCTTGTACCTTGATATCGTGGCTAATAATGCTAGTTTTATGTTATTTATACTTATTTTATGTTTTTGTAGGAATAGGATCAAAAATAATTTCAATTGGTGAAGAAAGGTGCATAATGGACTGTTGCTCTATTTGCATATGTTTCGGTTTTTCAAGCATATCTCTCACTACAGGAGTCCAAATTATATGATTTTTAGACCATTAGAAAACTAAGAGGCAGGGATACAATTTGATGTTGACCATTTTGCCCAGTTCTAAATGAAAGGTGATCAAAATCTTTGTCGAAGTGAAATTACTGCACTAGAGGAATAGAATTGGGCAAAACCTTTGAGCGTTATGGCCCTGGAAATTGAGAGTTGTGGCCCTCACCATAAATTTCCATAAATGACAAGTTTATGGGATTTTTGGAAGCTTGGGCTATTTGGGGCTATTTAATGGACCTTTTAGAGGATTTTGGACCTTTTCCCAATGTAAAAGAGTAAAAAGATTGCATAAGGAAAAGAAGAAGACAAGTGGCCTTGTTAAAGGCATTATTGTAATTGCATGAATAATTCAATAAGCTTTGGCTATAAATATCTAATTCTCTAGTAGCTTCTCTTCATTTTCTAGTAGCTTCTTCCAATTTCCAACACCTTTTTCATCTTCCATGGGAAGAAACCTTGGATCCTCCATAAGTTTCTCATAGAAAGTCCAAATTTCATGTTTGTGCCCACTGTTTCATAAGGTTTTTCACGCTCTTCCACTTTTACACCTTAACATCCTTTAAAAGTCTTTCTTTAATACCTTCTCTCATTAGTTAGTCATTTTAGAGAGAGAAAAAAAAGATTTCACAATAGTTTAAAAGCTTTTGGAAAGGAATTCAACTATGAAGAAAACATAAGGTGAGTGATAAGTTAGGGTTTATTTCTAATTTGTTGATGAAGGTCAATAATTTGATTTGTGGACTATTTTATTGTGGAGAGTTTTTTATTTATTTCTATTGTGGGTAGAGTAACATAAATAATGGCTAGTGAAATAACAATTGGAAACTAGTTAGGAATAACTAATGGAGCTTGATTTAGAATATAGTTTTTAGAATTTTATTGATATAAATTGAATTAGTTGTGATGCCATTGTGTGTGTGCTAAGTTCCAATGAGACCCCACATCTTTGTTCGGAACATTAGTTGACGTTAGGGTCAATCAATACGTCAATAAAGACTAGTGAGTTAACTTGTATTTCAAAATTGTTTTGGGAAATGTAAATGTATTTGGATGAAACATTTGAATGATTTTATCCAACTTTTCTTTAAAAATGTGTGCCGGGGAACAAGCCTTTGATAAAATGTTTTGATGTTGTGAAAATGTTAAATGTATAAAAGGGTGATCCCATGTGCTTCTATATTATGTTGGTGTATATATATATATATATATATGAATATAGGTTGTGCATTGATGAATAATATCTTGTGATGAATCCACATACTCCTTTGCTATATAGATATATATATATATATATATGTGTGTGTGTGTTGTGTATTGATAAGTAGTATTGTGTAATAAATGTAACCGTGCATGTGCACGATGTGGGGGATGCACATGTTGGTAATGATGTGGGCAGGAGTTCGTGGGATGTAAGACCCGACTCTATAAAGTATATATCATGTTATCCATGTGCTGGATGAAATGCTTATATACTTGAATGCCTCTAAAAGGTATTAAAAGTCGGTATTATAACTAGAGGTATGACTAAGACTATTTATGCCTCGAACTAATTAAAATAGGAAATCTTAAGGTGAAATTGGGAATTTCACAGTCCAGGGATGGCTTAAAATGGCAATTCGGAGTTCGAGGGTCGATTTAGAGTCAATTGGGAAAATTGACCAATTAGGGGCAAAATGGTCATTTTGCCACCCAAAATTTAAATTTTGTTATTTGATAAAAATGTTGACCAAGATTAATCATTTCAAGCATAATATGATCATTTGAAGCATAATATGAGGTTTAGCAGTGAAAAATTTTAATTCTCAGTATTTTTAGAGCATAAGGGTAAAATGATAATTTTGCCACTAGAGGATAAAACGGGAATTTTTAGAAAAGATTTTAGCCCTATTTGACTAAGATTGATCAATTGGAGTGAAATTTAAGGTTGAAAAGTGAAAAAAACGTAATTTCGGTACTTTTCGAAGTATAGGGGCAAAATCGTAATTTTTCTACCTCGGGGGCAAATCGGTAATTTTTCACCCCCAACATTTGTCAAGACCAAGGAATTTTATTCATCATGCAATTTGGATAAATATGAGAATTGTGTGGTGGAGAATTAATGGAATAAAAGTCAAATATTTAAAAATTGAACCAATTAGAAAATGCCATATGTCATACTTTTAATATTTTATTATTTTCTTAATAAAAAGTAAAAATCAGCCCATTTTCAGCCCCCATGGTTGGCTATTGCAAAGGAAAAGAGGGAAAGGAAGAACAAGCAAACCCTTGGTGGAAAATTGGAGAAAAAGTGTGGGAATCCAAGATTTGATCAAGCTAAGGTAAAATTTCTTTGATTTTGCTAGTAACCCATCTTACTCATGCATTTCTTTCCATTTTCCACGCATGAAACTTGAGATTTCATACCAAAACCATGATGGCCGAACCATCAAGGAGGAGTTTTGAGTCTTGATTTTGCTAGATTTCAATGGATCTAGGTGTTTTTAGTTAATTTGCAACGTTAAGTGTGGAAATCTAGCAAGAAAAATATTTATCCTTCATTTAACCCATTTAGGCCGAATTTTCTAGAGGGAGAATTGATGCTGAAATTCATGATATTTCATGATATTTTGGTGATATTTGATGATTGGTGAGACTAGAAATTAAATTGGAATTTTCGGTATAAATAATTAAAATTTTACCTAGTGTATAGACCAGTGTATTTTGTGGTTCGGACTGATAAATTGAACCTCATTCATAGTCATTGAACCTCATTCATAGTCATTGAGGTAATTTAAGTATAATTGAAGTGTAGAAAATGAAAAGAATTGATTTGGAATTAAATTGGAGATTTTAACCGATTAGACCGAGTATAGTGCGACTTAGGTCAAAAATAATATTTAAGCGATTAATTGGACATTTTGCGTTCCATCGCCTGCATTCATTTAGAGTTAAAGAGCCTGAAATAGTTTATGATCAATTGGCACAAATTATTAAATTTTGTGTCATGTATTATGGATAGGTGGTGAGCCAATTTACACAGGTAGGAGACTAGAGTATTTCTACTCCTAATATAGTGAGTAAACATATTATCGTCTTAATTATCTAGAGTAGATTTTATTTAATTTGCTAGTTTTGTGAAAATTTATTTTAAATGGTGGATTTCGTATTTTATGAGAAAAATGTGTATTTATGAAATAAAAGGAATTTTTATAAATTGATTTGAAAATTGAACAATTGATTTTGAAATAGAGTACTTGGAGACTAGTGTTTGTTGTATGATAAATTGTATTTTTAAATCGATATGGCTTATGAAAATGTGGCATGATTGGCTGTTTGGTTATTGTGTTGGAAACTATACGAACTGCTGTTTGCCTTGCAGGCTGGTTAGTGTTAAAATGGTCTAGTCATGTTGCTAAAATTTTTGTTAATTTGGTGGGATATAATTGTGGTCGCTGTAGTGGCAAAACGGGTTCCATGGACCAATCTATAAGAGGGGCACGAAAACTTGATTATTGTGTTTACCTCGGTTGAAGAGGCGCGTAGGGTATCTCCTGAGGTAGGATTTGAGTTCACTTCATGTCTAACCACCACGTAGAAGTAAGACTCAGCCAACGCCAAGGAACAGCTGTATTTGAGAAATTATGAAGTTTTTACAGCCTTGACGGACTAGGTTGGATACCTCTGATCAAGGTATCACTGAGCATGATTTTGTTGGCATAAGCCAAGTTTTCAAAGATACATAAGCCATAATAATTTTTCATGCAAAATGAATTTATTTTACTCAATGAAATGAAGTGAAATATTATGAACTGTTTTATGAGGATTTAATTATTCGTCTCCATTTACTTGCCTTTAGATAGTTTAGATGGTATCTGCTTACTCACTGGGATTTTATAATCTCACCCCATCATCTCCTCACATTTCAGGCTCAAAATATTCTTTAGTTAGCGGATTCGATCAAGGACCACAGAGGACTTGAATCGACAAGTTCACAGTTCTAAAGGCATTTTGGTTAGTTATGGGGCCCACGTGTCACTGTAATTTAAATTTTATACTTTGGCTGTTTGTATTATAGTATGTAAAAATGCATTTAGTTTTTACATTGTGAAATTATTTATCGATAGTTTTATAAAAATTATTTTATAAGAAAATATAATATTTTATTGAATATTTTTATTATATTCAAATAGTTAAATTTTTACCTCAAATAAACGTTTTAGATACTTAAATTTCTTTTTAATCATGATATATGTGTTTCTACGCATTTACTACGTTTTTAGCAACTTTCAAGATTTTCGATGAAAAATGACGAAAATGCCCCTGTGAGCCAAAAGACAATATAATTTTGTTTTTGTATCGAAAATTACTTTTGATTCTTGAATTATGGTATTTAATAACTGTTGCTAATCGGGGAGATATGGAAACTGATGCTAAGCCTTGTAGGGTTCCGGTCGTCATTTCGGGAATAAGTGCCTTGTTGGCTCCATTAGTTTTTGATGATAATAAAACATTCCCATGTCATTTGTGTCTAATATTTTACCTAAATGTGCAGGGGAAATGTCTACAAAGAAACAATATATCAATCTTCCTAATGAGCACTTAAATATGTGATTTGGATAAGGAACAAGGATGATTATTATAAAAGAAGTCCCTTGATATGACAAGGAAGATCATTAGTTGAACAAAAGTCAAAACGGAGAAGTTTAAGGCTGAAGCTTAGTGAGAAACAGAATCGAGTTAGTCGACCAAGAAAATGGGTTAGTCGACTAAGTGTTCTCTACCAAATTTGCATTCAGAACAAAACCAACTTAGTCGACCAAGAGAAAAATTTTAGTTGACTAAGTGTTTTTTGTCTACAACACTCACCAGGCCACTACAAGACAGAATAACAGTTAGAACCTTCCCCAAACTATTTCTAACAGTCATAAACGTCCCAACAGCCATCAGACAAGCCTCTCTAACTATAAAAGCATCTTCGAATGCCAAGGAACTAACTTTTGGCAACCTTTAGAGAGATTTCAATATATTCAAGCCAAAAAGGAGCACCAAACTTAGAAATTCTTTGTACTCTTCTTTGCACTCAAATGCCTATCTTTAGCAATTGTGTTTAGCATTTAAATTTGTACCACATAGATCAACCGTGTGATCATTAGGTACTAGGTACATTCTCATTTCATTATTTATATTCTTAGAGTGAAGGTTTCACTCTAAGTGTTTGCTTCAAGCAAGGTTTGCTTGAATGCTTGTAGGTTACAACTTAGCCTTGAAAAGTTGAGTGTAAAGGCCGTGGTTGAGCCTTGAAAAACCACCTTGGGGTTCTAGTTTAGCCAGTGAAAAACTAGAGTAAAGGGTGTGGTTGAGTCTTGAAAAACTACATTGGTTTTAGTTTAGCCTAAGAAAAAAATAGTGATAGGTTGTGGTTGAGCCTTGAAAAATCACAGTGGGTTTTAGTTGATCCCATGAAAAACTAGTGTAAAGGTTGTGGCTAAGCCTTAAAAAGCCATTGTAAAAAGCTTCGTGGAAGCTTGTAAATTCCACCGTTCTTAGTGATTTGGTTTGAAAATCCTTGGTTGGATAATCAAGGTAATGGATGTAGGTCTTGGATCGAACCACTATAAATACCTTGTCCATTGTCTCTCTTGTTTTGCATTCTTTGTTTTGAGATTGAGTCTCAATCTTGAAAAAGAGCTGAGATAATGCTATTCACCCCCCTTCTAGCACTCACTTTGGGACCAACAATTGGTATCAGAGCTAGCTTTCTGCATACAAGGTCTAACACCCTTAGAGAGGATCCAAATGGCTCTACAAAAATTAGTTATAGCTGAGGGACAATCTACAAACATACCACCTCTATTTGATGGCTCTAATTACCCTTATTGGAGCACTAGAATGTCAATATACATTAGGGTCATAGATTATGAAATATGGGATGTCATCACTGATGGTCCCTTTATTCCCTCAACTGTGAATGTAGTTACAAATGAGTTGATGCCTAAGCCAAGGTCTGAATAAACCGAGGCAAAAATGAAGAAAGTGCAAACCAACTTTAAGACAATCAACACCTTACATTGTGCCTTAACTTCCACTGAGTTTAACAAAGTCTCAAGCTGTACAACAGCTAATCAAGTGTGGGACAAGTTAAGAATAATTCATTAAGGAACTTCTCAAGTTAAGGAGTCCAAGATAGCCCTCCTGACCCACAACTATGAGATTTTTAAAATGGATCCTGGTGAGGACATCACCAACATGTTTGATAGGTTCACAAACATTACAAATAAACTTAACCAACTAGGAAAACCTATCCCCGAGCATGAGCTTGTAAAAAGACTTCTTAGGAGTCTACCTAAGTCTTGAAAGCCAAAGGTGATTGCTATTAGAGAAGCTAAAGATTTGAACATCATCACACTCGATTTCAACTCTATTTTTGAACAAAGAAACTTTCTGCAAGTTGAGTTAGAACACTCAAAAACAGATTTTGAAATTATAAAGGTAGAGCTAGAAAATAAATCTACTGCTTTGCAAAAATCTCTTGATGAAAATACAGCTCTTAAGTGTTTAAACAATGATACCTCAAAGAAAAATTCTTATAGTGAGAAGAATCATCATAAAGCATCACCTAGATGCTATTATTGTGAAAAATATGGTCATCTATCATATGAATGTGTCAAAATATAAATGTGCAGAAAACCAGAAAAATCTGGGTGCCAAAAGGCTATTTTATTGCCATTAACACTTAAGGACCCATCAAAGTATGGGTACCTATCAAGAAAAACTAAACCATGCTTTTGTAGGTTGAGCTGGACTTAAAGAAAACATGTTCAAAGGCTCAACACAAGAAGAAGCAGCCATGGTACATGGATAGTGGCTGCTCTCGACACATGACAGGAGATGAAATGTTGTTTGCTCAACTAGACAAGAAAATTGGAGGCATTGTGTCCTTTGAAGATGATTCAAAAGGTAAAATTCAAGGGATAGGAACGGTCGGTAAGAACTCTCATATTGAAATCAGTCATGTGTTGCTTGTTAAAGGTTTAAAGCATAATTTGCTAAGCATCAGTTAGCTATGTGATAAAGGGTTGAAGGTTTGTTTTGATTCCAACAAATGTGAAGTAATAGATATAGGCACTAACAAGGTTACCCTCATAGGAAAAAAATTGAAAAACATGTATGCTATCTTTCTTGAAGACCTAGAAAAACATAGTGAAATGTGCTTAGTTGCCAATGCTGAAAATGACAGCTGGTTGTGGCATAGGAAATTAGGACATGTTAGTTTGAACACCATGTCAAAATTAATTAAGAAAGATCTAGTTGTTGGACTACTTAGCATTAAGTTTGAAAATGATAAAATATGTGAAGCTTGTCAATTAGGAATACAAATCAGAACTTCTTTCAAAGCTAAGAATGTGATGTCAATATCTAGACCTCTTGAACTGCTGCACATTGATCTCTTTGGTCCTATTAGTACCATAAGTTTAGGTGAAAAATCTTATGGCTTAGTGATAGTTGATGACTATTCTAGGTTTACTTGGGTTTATTTCCTTGCCCACAAGAATGATGCATTATCAGCTTTCATAGGCTATTGTAAGAAAGTTGAGAATGAAAAAGGTACACCCATTGTTAGAATTAAGAGTGACCATGAAGGAGAATTTGAGCATGATAAATTTGAAAAGTTTTGCAATGAAAAGGGGCTGGAACATAATTTTTCTGCACCAAGAACACCCCAGCAAAATGGAGTTGTAGAGAGAAAGAATATAACATTGAAAGAGATGGGTAGAACTATGCTTTGTGAGAACAACCTTCCTAAGTACTTTTAAGCTGAAGTTGTAAATACAACATCTTATATTCTTAATAGGGTTTCAATTAGAGCAATTATCTCAAAAACTCCTTATGAGCTATACAAAGGAAGAAAACTAAACATCTCTCACCTTAGGAGCTTTAGCTGCAAATGCTTTGTTCTAAATAATGGAAAACAACCATTAGGGAAGTTTGATGCCAAGAGTGATGAAGCAATATTTTTAGGATATGCCATGAACTCAAAGGCTTATAGAGTTTTCAACAAAAAGACATTAAATGTTGAAGAATCTGTCCATATTGTTTTTGATGAATCTACTCATGTTGAAATGAAAGTTCATGAGGATGATGAAGATTTAGAAAATTTAGAGAAACACATGGAAGAAATGAGTCTAAATGATAGCAAAAATAATGAGGAAGGCTCATCTAGAGAAGAAATCGTGGCTCCACCTATTGAAAATTTACAAAGACAAGAAATCCAGCATTGTGACTTACCTAGAAGCTGGAAATATGTGAAAGATCACCCACAAGAGCAAATCATAGGTGACATATCTCATGGAGTTAAAACTAGAAAAGGAACTAGAGAGACATGTGAATTTTCAGCATTCATTTCTTAAGTTGAACCTAAAAGTTTTGAAGAAGCTGAAAAAGAGGAAAGTTGGATTTTAGCCATGCAAGAGGAGTTGGATCAATTCAAGAGAAACAATGTATGGTCACTAGTGCCTAAGCCCTCAAATCATCCTATAGTTGGCACTAAATGGGTATTTATAAATAAGATTGATGAACAAGGAAATGTAGTAAGAAACAAAGCAAGATTGGTGGCAAAGGGATATAATCAAGAAAAAAGCATAGACTATGAAGAAACATTTGCTCCGGTAGCTAGAATAGAAGCCATAAGGTTATTAGTTGCCTTTGTTTGTCATATGAACTTCAAGTTATATCAAATGGATGTAAAAAGTGCATTCCTTAATGGACTTATTCAAGAAGAGGTATATGTTGAACAACCTACTAGTTTTGAAGATTTTGAGAAACAAGACTATGTTCTTAAACTTCACAAAGCCTTGTATAGATTGAAACAAGATCCTAGAGCTTGGTATGGAAGGCTTTCTAAATTTTTGGTAGAAAAAGACTATGTTAAGGGCAGTATTGACACCACACTGTTTATCAAAAGATGCTCAAATGATTTGATCATAGTTCAAATATATGTAGATGACATTACATTTGGTGTTACTAATAAATCTATTTGCAAGAACTTTGCTAAGGAAAGGCAGGGAGAATTCGAGATGAGCATGATGGGAGAATTGAAGTACTTTCTTGGGCTTCAAATCAAGCAATGCAAAGAAGGAATTTTTATTAACCAAGATAGATACATTCAAGACATGCTCAAAAAGTTTGACATGCTGAAACTAAAGCCCATCGACACACCAATGAGTCCATCTACAAAACTGGATGCTGATGATAAAGGTAAAGATGTAGATCAAAAGCTCTATAGAGGTATGATTGGATCTTTTCTCTACTTAACATCAAGTAGACCAAATATTCAATTTAGTGTGTTTGTGTGCTAGATTTCAGTCTCAACCTAAAGAAACACACCAAACTATTGTGAAAAGAATATTTAGATATTTATTGGGAACTCAAAACTTAGGAATTTGGTATTCCAAGGAATCTTCATTTAGTCTTGTAGGCTATTCAGATACTGACTTTGCAAGAAGTAGAACTGATAGGAAAAGCACTAGTGGAACATGTCAGTTCCTAGGTAGCATGCTTGTATGTTGGTCAAGCAAAAAGCATAATTATGTAGCTTTGTCCACAACTGAAGCTAAATATGTATCATTAGGAAGTTGTTGTGCACAATTTCTATGGATTAAACAACAATTAAAAGACTATGGATTGTCAATGAATAACACTCCAATATATTGTGACAATACCAGTGCTATTAATATCTCAAATAATCCTGTACAACACTCAAGAACTAAACACATTGAGGTTAGACATCACTTTATCAAAAATTATGTAACTAAGGGAGAAATCAATATTGAATTTGTGAGCACATTGCATCAACTAGTTGACATATTTACAAAACCCCTTAGTGAGGATAGATTTTGTGAAATTAGAAGAAATCTAGGAATGTGTTGTTTGGAAGAGTTATAGGGAGAAGTCTGGACTAAATAGAGAAAAACAGAAGGGACAGTTGATTAAAGTGTGAAACTCAGTCAACTAAGAGCATTCTGTTTCATTAGAACAAAAGAACTGATAGTTGAACAATAAATGATTAAATTAATGAAATCTTGTGCTTATCGGGTAAAGAAAAGAATGAGTAACACTGAGATAGTAAATAATTAACAATTGAGAGGGAGTTTTGAAATTTCAAGAAAATTGAGGCAATTGATAAAGGGGGAGGCAGACTGTTGTTAAATTAGAAACTGTTAATCACTTCTCTTCTTCATCATTCTGATAACCGATTCTGTCAAAACCCTAGCAATCTCATTTGCCTTTTTCTTTTCTGAAACGACCAAGAATCCTACTTCTCTCACAACTTGAAACCCCATTCTCAAAAACCACTCTTAGAACTCCAAATGGCCAAGTCGAATTTACTCAAGGAGTTATTGGGGAAGAAAAAGGGGAAGAGACCGATAGAAGAAAGCATCGAGACAGAAAACCCTCAAAAGAAACAGAAAAAGATATCGAGTGTAGAGATACAGAAGAGTAAGAAAAATCCGAGCAAGAAGAAACAGACTGAAAAGAAGAAGAAATCTGGGAAACAAAGAAGAAAGACAAGAAGAAAATGTCTTCAAAACGTACTTCATCATCTTGATCCCTGAAATTTAGAAATAAAATTCATGAGGAGAGATTTAGGAAAATCAAGAATGCTCCCATTACATGTGGGAAGTACATTGATTGGGAAAGTTTCAGTGAAACTCCTGAACTCTAAACAAGCTTAACCGACTATTTCAATTAATTACAGATAAAAGAGTATAGTTCTTTCAAGGATAGGACTTATAGTGGTAGTTTAGTTAAAGAATTCTATGCTAGCATTGCATTTAGTGAGAGAGAACTTGATGATTCAGAAGATTTTTCAGAAGATAACCTAAATGTATTTTTGAATGGAAAAGAGTTTTTAGTTACAGCTTCAGATTTGAGTAATTTGTTAGGAATTGAAGGTGAAGATGGAGAGTATGAAATGCCTGACAAGTATGATCCTACATCTGTGTGGGAAATTGTTACAAGAAAGAAAGAAAATTTTTCTTCAAATAACAATGCATGACTGATCATCAGTCCATAATTCAGAATCTTGCATTACTTTATAACTGCTAATCTGCATGGTAGGAGTGATAGCTTAAGCTACATCAGCCTCCAAGACCTTTGGCTGATTGAGCATGCATTTACTGGAGAAGTACTAAACCTTGGAAGATTCATGATTGAAAGAATGAGGGCAGCATGTAAACTGGAAAAGATACATTTACCATACGGGAATGTAATCACATCCCTTGTTAAGAAGAAAGGAGTATGGGCCAAAAGATATGATATGATTATGGTCAAAAGTAAAGATCAACCAATCTACCTAGGGAGCTTAATCAAGATGGGATACAAGGTGTATGGGGACACCTTCAGTAAGACCTCTAAGATTACTTCAGTGTAAACTCAACCAAAGGCAGCCCCCACACCACCAGAAACTGCAGCCCCTTCTTTCTCCAATGAAATTATGTTCAATTTGCTGATGAGGATGGATACCAAGCTCACTGATCAAGGAGCAAGGCTTGTAAAGATTGAGGAAAGAATGAATCAGATTAAGGCTAGCTTGATAGAAAAATCTGAAATGCCAACTAGACTTGTTGAAGTTGACTCATCTACCACTCAGAGCATGGCAACAGAAGGACAAAGTGCTGATGGATCAGCTCACTAGAGTTATTAGGGCCCTGAACCTGGATCTGAGGAACCTCTCAAATCCACCTCAACAAGAAAATAAACATCTGATAAAGGCATTGAGATAGTAGGTTCACCACTTGGTATTTCTGAACACCAGCCTCCATCACATCCTAAACAAGAAGCACCCCTTCCTCACTCTGATGAAGTGTCCGTTATGGGACTTTTCTATCAGATGGTAAAAAAAGAGCAAGCAGAAAAAAAGGTAGCAGCAGCTTAAGCTGCCCAAGCAATGACTTTAGAAAAAGAAGATGTAGAAAAAGGTAAAGGAAAAGGAAAAACAAAAGATGCAACTCCAGCAACTAAGCCTCAGCCACTTGCCATGAGACAAAAGAAGACAACCAGAAAATCTGTACCTCCGAGAACAAGGAAATCTTCCATATTGGCAAAGAAAGCAAAATCACCACCTACAAGCACTCCTCAAGCCCCAATAGAAGTTTCTGATTAAGCAACTCAAGAAAAAGCTACAAAGACACCTTCACAATCCTTTTCAACAACCTCCTGAAGCATCCACTCAGCCACCTCTGAGACCACCCTCTTTTGTCCCTCTCAATCCTTGGTGGGAACAAACAATGTCTCCTGAATCCACGCCATCCCCCTCTGGAGATTAGTGCCTCAAACTGCCTCCTTTTGATGATGATAAAAAAGAGGAGTAGTAATTACAAGAAAAATAAAAAATCTGAGGGTAGAGTTATTAGACTTTTAGGGAAAACATCAAAAAAAATCATGAGGGTAAAGGTACTAGACTTCTAGGGTAGCTAGGAAGGAAATTTGACTCAGAGGCATTTTAGGAACAAATCTGTAGTTACTGTTTTTGTTGGATATTTATGCCAAAATGGCATTCAAACATTGTATTTTAATCTTGGCTGACTTTATGAATGTATGAAACATGTTTGTTGACATCTATCTATGCTTCTTGAACTCTGAAAATGATGTTTATGGCATTGTGAAGTGTTGTTGGAAATTTTTTGCTGATATTGTAGAATACTGCTATCAACTTTTTCTGATATTGTGCTGATATTGAGTTAATGAGTTGATAAACAATTTTTGTCATGCTATTACAACCTGAACTTGCTTTTAAATACATATAGATGATGATTCATAAAGAGTTTGCTAGAAAAATGATGGTTTGAATGAAATCTGAAAATTATAAGCAATTGATAGAATTTTGCAGAAATAAAAAACTGATAAAATCTATCAACATGTCAATTGCTTTTAAATATGCATATATGAACATTTTTTATCCAAAGCAAGAATTTACAATGTCACTATGAACATAACTTGGATAAAAACTTGCTGGAATGGATGAAAAATATGCACACACTTAGGAGGAGCATGAACTTAGGGGAAGCAATCCTCATTCTCTGCAGAAACCAAAAAAGAATTAAAAAGGCACCATGCTATTAACCAAGGGATGTTTTGTCATCATCAAAAAAAGGGGAGATTGTTGGCTCCATTAGTTTTTGATGATAATAAAACATTCCCATGTCATTTGTGTCTAATATTTTACCTAAGTGTGCAGGGGAAATGTC
Source organism: Theobroma grandiflorum (assembly GCA_036013995.1). Lineage (NCBI taxonomy): Eukaryota > Viridiplantae > Streptophyta > Magnoliopsida > Malvales > Malvaceae > Theobroma > Theobroma grandiflorum. The sequence continues at coordinate 40,417,396 of CP142127.1, forward strand.
TACAAAGAAACAATATACCAATCTTCCTAATGAGGACTTAAAGATCTGATTTGGATAAGAAACAAGGATGATTATTATAAAGGAAGTCCCTTGATATGACAAGGAAGATCATTAGTTGAACAAAAGTCAAAATGGAGAAGTATAAGGCTGAAGCTTAGTGAGAAACAAAATCGAGTTAGGTGATCAAGAAAATGGGTTAGTCGACTAAATGTTCTCTGTCAAATCTGCGTATGGAACAGAACCAACTTAGTTGACCAAGAGAAAACTTTTAGTCGACTAAGTGCTCTCTGTCTGCAACACTCACCAAGCCACTACAAGACAAAATAACGGCTAGAACTTTCCTCAAACTGTTTCTAACGTTCATAAGCGTCCTAACATCCATCAGACAAGCCTCTCCAACTATAAAAGCATTTTTAAATACCAAGGAACTAACTTTTGGCAACCTTTAGAGAGATTTCAATATATTCAAGCCAAAAAAGAGTACCAAACTTAAAAATTCTTTGTACTCTTCTTTGCATTCAAACGTGTATCTTTAGCAATTGTGTTGAGCACTTAAATTTGTACCACATAGATCAACCATGTGATCATTAGGTACTTTCTTATTTCATTGTTTATATTCTTCGAGTGAGGGTTTCACTCTAAGTGTTTACTTCAAGCAAGGTTTGATTGAATGCTTGTAGGTTACAACTTAGCCTTGAAAAGTTGAGTGTAAAGGTTGTGGTTGAGCCTTGAAAAACCACATTCAGTTTTAGTTGATCCCGTGAAGAACTAGTGTAAAGGTTGTGGCTAAGCCTTGAAAAGCCATTGTAAAAAGCTTGGTGGAAGCTTTTAAATTCCACCGTTCTTAATGATTTGGTTTGAAAACCCTTGGTTGGATAATCAAGGTAGTGGATGTAGGTCTTTGACCGAACCACTATAAATACCTTATCCATTGTCTCTCTTGTTTTATACTATTTGTTTTGAGATTAAGTCTAAATCTTGAAAAAAAGCCGAGATAGTGCTATTCACCCCCCTCTAGCACTCACTTTGGGACCAACATGCCTATCGAGACGTCGCGGCGATTGTTATGGGCTCGATAAGAGTTCCGAGTCGTGACATGGGATGATAGTGAAATGTGTGAGTAGGGAGTGCACATGATGATATTGAGGTCTGTGCGATGTGGGGGTTGCACATGAGCTAGGTGAGGCAATAGTGGTCTATATACTTATATATATTTACTATATATAGAGGTTTGGAATTAATAAGTGATTGTTTGACTATTAAACGTTGAGTTTCCTAAATGTTTTAGATGATCAAAAAACAACATGGCATCGAGTTTTTTTTTATGATATATATATTGCATTGTTTTAAAGATGAGTGCATCATGTTTTCAAAAATCTTTCGCAACGTTTGTTTCTTCCTTTGTAATGTTCACTCATTGGGTTTATACTTACGTTTTTTTTAAACTTCATGTTTTAGGTTTTCTGAATTAAAGATGATTGAATCCTATGACGAGGTGTTCCTCCTTATCCATTGTTCAATAGGTTTGGCATGACACTAAAGTTAGCAACTATACCTAGAGTCACTCTGCTGACGGTCAAAGTCTTTGAATATGTGCATGTAAAGTAGATGTAAATTTCTAAGAATCGTTTAGCAAACTATTTATATATATTATGAGTGATAAATACTTTTATGAGTATATTCTTGGATTCTATGAAACGATTTCAATGAAGTTATGATTTGAACATCATGATTTATAGAATTTAAAAGGGAATATGGATGATCAATGGGCTAATGTATAGGTTCATACGATAAGGCTTGCTTGGGCTTAGTGGGTTATGCTCGCTGGGCTCATGCACCGGCGATGGCTTGGAAATTGGGCTGTGACATAACACTTCTAACACAATTCTACAAATGTAACATGACATGCATCATTAAATTGAAATGGGACATTTTTTTCCAAAAGATTATACAAAGGTTTAGCAATTTTAGAAAAATCATTAATAAATCATCAATAAAAACCAACGTGTCCAAGGAAATTCCTAATACCTTTTACCAAGGTCGGTGGTGGAAGCTTCTTGATTTTCTCTGTCATTGCTTTGTCTACCTCCAATTGTTTGCCCAAAACCTTGTGACCAAGAACTATGCTTTTTTGTACCATAAAATGGCACTTTTCCCAATTTAGCACCAGGTTTATCTCTTCACATCTTTTCAAAACCTTGTCAAGATTCCACAAACATTCAGTAAAATTACTTCCAAAAGTAAAGATGTCATCCATAAATATATCTAGTGTTTTCTCCACCATATTTGAAACAATAGCCACGATACATCGTTAGAATGTGGCTAAAGCATTGTAAAGTCCAAATGAGATCCTCCTAAAAGTGAAAGTGCCATATGGACAAGTGAAGGTTGTCTTCACTTGATCCTTTAGAGCTAATGCAATCTAATTGTATCCTAAATACCCATCCAAGAAACAACTGTACTCCTTTCCAGCTAGCCTATCCAACATTTGATCAATAAATAGTAAATGAAAATGATCTTTCCATTCGACCTTGTTAAGCTTCTAGTAGCCAATGCAAACTCTCTATCCAATTACTGTCTTTGTGGGAATAAGTTCATTGTTTTCATTTGAAACTACTGTTATCCCACCTTTCTTTGGTACGCATTGCACTAGACTTACCCACACACTACCTAAAATAAGATAGATGATGCCATCATCTAGCCACTTGATGATCTTTTTCTTCACCACCTCCTTCATGATTGGATTCGATCTTGTCTGATGCTCAATAGAGACTATATGATTACCCTCCAACAAAATTTTCATGCATGTATATCAAAGGATTTATCCCTTTTATGTCTACAATTGTCTACCCTAATACATTCTTGTGCTTTCTCAAAACTCTCAGCAGTTTATCTTTTTGCTTGTTAGTAAGAACAGATGAAACAATAATAGGTAGAGTAAAAGAATCACCAAGATATGCATACCTCAGATGATTTGCAATGGTTTGAGTTCCAACTTAGGATGTTCTTGAATAAAAAGCTTCATTGGTGATGAATGAAGAAGAAGAGAAATCCAACAATTCAAATTATGTTCCCAAGACACAAGATAGATCATTCAACATATTCACACATTCTATGATAGCCTCATTACTTGTCTCAAATTCAACAACCAATAACACCTCAAGTGGGTCAATAAGATGGCTTTCCTTAAAAACTTCACTTGTGACCCTATCCACCATACTAATTGCAAAACATTTATCGCGATTGTTAGTAAACTTTAAAACTCTAAAAATGTTAAATGTTACCTCTTAATCTTGCACTTGCAAGGTAAGTTCTCTTTCTCAACATTGATAAATACTCTAGCAATATGTTAGAAAAGTCTCTCAAGGATAATAGGAACTTTTTGTCCTCCTCCATATCTAGTATTATGAAATCTGTCGAGAAACTGAATTTATCCCCCTTTACAAGCACATCTTCTCGTATACCTCTTGGACATGTGAGGATTCTATTAGCCAATTGTAAAGTCACAATAATGGGCCTAATCTCCCCCAATCCTAACTTGTTGTAGATAGACAAATGCATCAAATTAATATTTGTCCTCAATTCATTCAAAGCCTTGGCAAAAAAGAATGAACCAATTGTGCAAGAAATAGTAAAGCTGTTAGGGTCCTTAAGCTTTAGAAGAAACTTGTTCTGTATGATTTCACTCATTCCTCAATGAATGTTACAATCTCAAATTCACCCAACTGCCTCTTCTTGGACGAGATATCTTTTAGAAATTTCACATGTGAAGGCATTTGCTCTAAAACCTTAGCAAAGGGAATGTCGATGTGAAGCTTTTTATATACCTCCATAACTTTTTAAAATTGGCTCTCTTCTTGTTGTTTCTTGAAGCGTTGAGGAAAGAGTGGTGGTGGAAAAGTTACCTTAGTCTTATTCTCTTAACACTGCTTGCTAGAACTTGCTTTGGGTTACTTTCAACTTCCTTACCACTTCTCAAAGTAATGGCTTTAACATGTTCCTTAACTTCCCTCTTTAGATTTGCCTTGATATCATTAGGTAAGGTCCTTTAAGCTCTATTGTTTAATGAGCTAGCTAGTTAACCAACCTATCAATGGAGGGGGAAAGGCTAAGTTGGCTTTGATCTCCAGGCGAAGGAGTTGGGTCAACAATCAACAACGATTGGGAGGCTTCAATCTACATTATCTAAGGTAAAGGTGGGTTCATCGACGGGTTGATCAGCATGGGAGAGACAGAGGTGAGTTGGCACGAGAGAGCCTCATGATGAGAGAGGGTTGACAAGGGAGAGGCAGTGGTGGGTCAACACAAGAGTAGTAAAAGTGGGTGGTCGATATAGGAGAAAGGTAGAGCAAGTAGTGAAGTGAAGAGAAAAGGGGGAATGTGATGACAAAACGCTAAAACCTTTTAATTATATTTATCGACAAAAATTCCATTAATAATTTTAAATTCAATATGGACAAAATTTTCGCCAATAATTCCATCAAAAAACTCTTAAAAGGGAACCATGCATATGCTGACAGATTTATCGATGAAATTCAATACCAACAAAAATTCTATCGACAATTTCGTTGGGAAACTTGAAAAAGGGAACCATGCATATTTCGATGAAAATTTTGTCGATATATTGACATTCTTGCCAACAAAAATTTTGTCAGTAAAATATGTTGATAAAATTTATCGGTTTAGGCATTACCAACCAATAATTTATGTCAATAATTTTCACACCCTCCCCTTTAATTGGGCGCCAACACATTATCGACTAAATAAATTTCGTCGGTAAATTTTATTAATATTTTGTCGATAATCGATCAGTAATATGCATGATTCCATTCCATCAGTATCACTACTAAAAAACAAGCTTTTTTTGACAAAATTTTCCATTGGAAAAAGTTAAAATTCTGTTGGAAATGTTTTTTTTCTAAAGAATTTCCAATGAAAATTTCTGTTGAAAATTTCGTCAATAAAAGCATCGTCAAAAATACTTTCTGTTGGAAATTTGTCAAAAATTTCCAACAAAAAATTTCGTTATAAAATTTCATTGAAAAGAGTACATAATCTATTGATCGCCTCGTATCAATTCCGTTGTAATTTTCCAATGAAATTTTCATTGAAAATGTTTTTCTAACGGAATTCTGTTAAAAATTTTCAATAGAATTTTTTTGTTGGAGAACCATTTCCAACTGAATTCCGTTGGAAATTTTCAATAGAATTTTTCATTGGAAAAGCATTTCCTATGAAATTCCATTGAAAAATTTTTCACGGAATTTTCGTTGGAAATACTTTTCCGACAAAAAATTTCATTGAAAATTCTTTTAGTAATTTGCCTTTCCAATGAAAATTACTAACCAAAATTTCGATAATAAATTATCAATTGAATCCACAATTCACATCCAAAATTTATAAGAAAAATACATATTAAAATCTAAAATTCAAAATCGAGTTCATGCAATTAAAAATCATCATAAACACATAACACCTAAAATTGTCAAAAAAATATAAACGTAAAGCTAAATAAGCTATTGTAATCCTAGACTAGGCCCTCTACCCCATTTGAATTGCCCTTTAAGACTGAGCCATTCGCTTCTGATCCTTTATTGAATGCAAATGTTTGCCTCGCAAGGTTCTGTGCCCACCTTTGCTCCTTAACAGTCTTCCTCCTCCTGTACCACAATTTCAAGCCACAACCAATAAATGGTTAAACCATGAAAGTAAAACACTCAAACTAAATTGGTTATTTAGTGTAACCTCCCGTTTAAAAAGGAAATTCTTAAGTAAAGGCTATTTCAGTTGAAATAGAAGTAACAGTTTGGTGTTAATCTCCTATCTTAAGAGTTTGTTTAACTCCATGTATCAATTTCAGTTGAAATGGAAACACAACCATACATAACAACTATACATCAAGCAAATATTAAAAGTTTAGAAAAAGGTAATAGATATTAACAACCCGGCAGTTTTAATATTTTTGCCAAATTAAATCACTGCTTATATTTTGAGGGGGCTAGAGAACCTATTATTTGCAAACTTTTGCTGAAGTAAAATTATTGAAGGATATTTGTCCACATTCCAAAAATTACATCTCTGAAGTATAAATGATTATATCAATAAAGATAGTTGAGAAGATAAAAATAAACAATCAATGTAATAAAAATAAACAAATCTTACTTTATTAATTCTATAGCCTCAACAATGGCACAGTCATTGTCAAACCTTGCTCTATAAAAGAATTACGATGTCATTTATATGCTCAATAGAATGTTTGCATATTTGGGAAATTCGAGAAATCGTTAAAAGACGATATTGCCCCTAATGCTACCATTAAGTTGATTAAACCTCGAATGAGTTCAAATAAGGATTTTAAGAGTGAAATCAAGAATTTCACAATCTAGGGATTACTCAAAATAGTGATTCGGAGTTCGAGGTTCCGTTTGGAGTCAATCGAAAAAATTGATTGATTAAGGACATAACGGTAATTTTGCCATTTAAGGACAAAATGGAGATTTCTGTAAAAGATTTTGATCACATTTGACTAAGATTAATCATTTGAAGTATAATATGATTATTAGAGCATAATATGAAGTTTAGCAGTGAAAAATTATAATTCTTGATATTTTTGGGACACAAGGGTAAAATAGTAATTTTGCCATTAAAGGACAAAACGAGAATTTTTAGAGAAAGTTTTAGCTCCATTCGATTAATAATGGTTAATTGAAGTGTTATTTGAGGTTAAAAAGTGGAAAAAGATGTAATTCCAGTACATTTTGGAGTATAGAGGTAAAATCGTAATTTTACCATCCGATGACAAAATTTGAATTTTTGAGAGGATTTGGATCAAATTTGAGAAATTGGAGAATGGTATGAGTATGAGGAGTGAAAAATATGCATTTTGGTAATTTTTCAATTTTTGGGGCAAAAATGTAATTTTTCACTTTTACGAGGGTAAAAGTGTAATTTTGTAAAATTACTCTACCAAGATTTTTGGACAAGTCTAGAAACTTCTTTTAATGGATGGATAAGTGAAGAAAATAGCATGGTGGATAAAAAGTCAAATGGAAAATAATAATAATAATAATAAATTAATAAAAAAATTAAAAGTATAATAAAATAATAATATTTTATTTGGCTTATAAATAGCCAAAATTTTTAGCCAATAACCCTTAGGAGGGTCGACCTAAACCCAGCAAAGAGGGGAGAAGAGAAACACATGAACCTTAGGTGAAAAATTTTGGGAAAAAGTGTGGAAATCTAAGCAAAGTCACAAATCAAGGTAAAAATTTTTGATTTCTTATAGTGTTCTTCATTACCCAAGCATTTTTTTTCCATTTTCATGCAAGAATTGAAAGTGGGTATCACCCACCCTTGCGGGCTGAATCTTCAAGGAATGATTTTGAGTGATTATTTTGGTAGATTTAGGTGAATCTAGTGTTGTTTAGATAGGTTATAATGAAAAATATTGAAATTTGGCAAGAAATGGCATTTTCCCTCATTGAACCCATTTATGCCGAATATTCTAGGGTGAGATTGGCTGTTGATTTTGATGATCTTTCATGGTATTTAAGTGTATTATGATGAATTAAGGATATAGAAATTAAATGGGAATTTTTGGTGCGAAAATATGAATTTTTACGTAATATGGGTAATTTCGTAATTTGTGGCCTAGACTGATAATTTGCACCATATTTGTGGACATGAAGTTAATTTGGGTATAATTGAGGTATAGAAAATGAAGGAAATCAATTTAGAATTTATTTGGAGATTTTAAAGAATTAAATTGCGCATCGTACGTGTTAGGCCGAATATCACATTTAAGCAATTTTTTAGACAATTGCATAGCATTTTATGCATTCATGTAGATTTATGAAGCCTGAAATTAATTAAGATTAATTGACACAATTTATTGAATTTTGTGTCATGGATTATGGATAGGTGGTGAGTAAATTGATTCGGGTAAGAGACTGCACCCAAGGACGGAAAATAGGAGTATTTCTACTCTTAATACAGTGAGTAAACTATTTATCGCCTTAATTATCTAGAGGAATTTTATTCAATTTGATGATTTTCTAAAAAATTATTTTATTTAGTAAATTGCTTATTTTATGAGAAAATTATGAAATTTATAAAATAAATTGGATTTATGAAATAAATTGAATTTTTATAAATTGATTTGAAAAATTGAACAATTGATTTTGAAACCAGAGTAATAGGAGACTACCTGTATTATTGTGAATTATGTTTTAAATTAATTGGCTTATGATGTTTATGGCATGATTGGCTAATTGTTTATTGTGTTGAAAATATATACAATCTGCTTTTGTATTGATGAAATGTTTAGCAATAAAAATTACCAATTTATGCTATTGAAATATTTATTTAATTGGTGGATTGTTATCTATTGCAGTAGATGGTTTCCCGTGGACCGACCTAATTAGAGGTGGCATGGTAAAACCCATATATATCTTTATCTCAGTTGTAGAGCCGTACAGGGTTATTTAATTATCCTGAGATAAGATAGAGTTCACTTCACGCCAAACCACCACATGAAGGCGAACTCAGCTAATGCTAAGGAATGGCTGATTTTGAACAATTATGAGAATTTTTGACAACTTTGGCGGGCTTGGTTGAATGCCTCTAATCAAGGTGTCACCAAGCACGAGATTTTATGGCACGAGCCACAATTTTACGAATAATCATAAGCCATGTAAATTTTCAGGTGAAATGAAATTAATCCACTCAGTAAAAAGGAAATAAAGTGTTATGAACATTTTACACTAGTTTATGTTAATCGTCTCCTTTTACTCGACTTTTGATAGTTTTGATGATAATTATTTACCCATTGGGATTTTAAAATCTCACCCCCCATTCCTCACATTTCAAGATCTGAGTAGCCTGTAGTTAGCGGATTCGATCAAGGACCCCTGTGGACTTGAATAGACAAGAACTGTAGGTTCACAGTCTCTATGCATTTCGGTTAGTTATGGGGCCACCGTCACTGTAATTTAAATTTTATACTTTAGTTGTTTATATTATGGTATGTAAAAACATAATTAATTTTTACGCTGCGAAGGTTATTTATCAATAGTTTTATAAAAATTATTTTATGAGAAAATATATTATTTTATTAAATATTTTTGTTATATTTAAATAATTAAATTTTTATCTCAAATAACCGTTTTAGACACTTAAATTTATTTTTATCATGATATATGTGTCTTCTACGCCTTTACAACGTTTTAAATAAACTTCGAAAGTTTTCGATGAAAAAAGATGAAAATGCCCCTATGAGCCAAACAAAAACTATTTTGACATTTTTAAATTGAAAATGACTTTGGTACTTGAAGTGTGGTATTTAATAACTGTCGTTCACTAGAGCTGATGCTAAGCCTTGCGGGGTTTCGGTCGGCATTTCGGGTAATGAGTGCTCATCGGGACGTCGCGACGGTTGTCATAGGCCCGATGGGGAGTTCCGAGTCGTGACAATTCAATTGGTATCAGAGCATGGTTTTGGTTTTAAAAAGATCAGGGTTTTGATTTTAAACTTATTTAAAAAAAAAAGTTACAGTGTCAGTGTGGCCCGAGTCAAAATTAGGTCAAGGGTGTGCATTAGCATATAGTATCTAAGAATTTGCTAAATTGATTTTATTTAATTTATAGATCACCATGTCTAGTGAAGGTGATGACTTTGACCTTTCCGGGAGCGTTAGTGAGAGTGATGATATTAACATTTCTTAGAGTACCAGTGAAGGATCATTAGAATCCACAGCTGGGAGTCGTAAACACTCGGTACCCAGTAGCCCAAGGAGGTATCCTTTCAGAGTTCCTGATAATTGGGATCCTTCAAATTTGAGAGCACAAGTTCGGACACCTAAAAGTTCTAGTGATAGTGAGACCGACGAAAGCATTAGCAGTAATGATACTAATCTGTGTATAAGAAATTCCCTCATCAAGGATGCTAAGAGGTGTGCTGAGGAGAGGGAAAGAATGAGGAGATTAGGAGAGACTTTTGCTACTAGGAAACCTCCTTCATTAGTAATTAGACCATTTCCTCTTGGAGGTGGACCAAGCGTAAGAAGTCAACAAGGAAAAATTAAACCAAGAATGTTTGTGATTGATCCTTCTCCTGGAAAGACGCTTGTGTTACGAGATTTTCCTCCTGGGTGCGGAGAGAATGTTGCACCAGTAAGTAATGAAGAATGTCAGAGGATCCAACAAACTCGGATGGAAAAACAGAAAGGAAAGTCCCAAATGATGGAGGAGGATACCGAAGAAGATGATTCGAGTGATACTTGATGGGTTAGTTAGGCTACCCACAACTTCAAATTTTGACAGAAACAATGTAAGCGGAAATAACTATAGATAACTGTATAAAGGAACTGAGAGTCGACTTTTGTTCTGTGTAATATGGACGTATTGTAGCATAGTTGTTTACTGACTTGATATATATATATATATACGGAGGTCTTTTGGTATAACAAAAATGGATTGGCAATATAAGTAGTAAGACTGAACATTTACCGTAGTGGCGTAATTGGTCCCTAGATAATGGAATAAAGTCAAGGATTGTAATATTGGAATATAGAGGAAATTAAAGAGTGATATCACAAAGTTTTAAGATGAGAATTTAGTATAAATATGGTTTATTAAAGGTAAACAATGGAGTTTAGCAAAAATAAATCCTTGATTAATAAGGACTAAAGGGAAGAATGTACCGGAAAATGAACTGCTCTGTGGTTTATGGTATTAGAGGTGAATAAATTATCGGAGTCATTAGACAGGAAGAATAATTAAATATGAATAATAAAAATAGTAGTGGGGTACGATCATATCAATACCGATGCACCGGATCCCATCAGCACTCCGAAGTGAAGCGTGCTTGGGTGAGAGTAATATTAGGATAGGTGACCCTCTGGGAAGGATGTCTTCCAATAAAGTATGGAGTATAGGGAATTTTAAAGATATTTATTGATGGAAGTGTAAATGATAAAGTATATTTTCCCTCATAAATTTCAGTCTATTTGAGGAATTTTCAAAGTAAATTAATGGATGAGAGTAGCAAGGACTGGATTATGATTCAAATATTTAAAGATTGAGGGTGATGTGGATTGATTAAAAGATATTGTCAATGGAAAGGAAATAGGATTTTGTATGGGAATTGCAGAAATTTATTCAGAAATGATGATTTTGATATACTATAATGGATGATATGGACAAGTTGAAACTAAAGTTCCAATCATGTAATATGTGGTAGAAGATCAATATTGTTAATTGAGGTACAAATTCAAAAAGAAGTTATGTTGTAACAATGGTTGAGATAATAGCCTAAAAGTAAAAGATCTATTTTATTTAAGTAGATTCCAAAGGTGATAACACGGTAACATTGATCGGTCAATACTATTATGTTAAGAACCCCTTATGATTGAATAGTACAAGTAAAATTTTGAGCGATATGAAAGTAAACCCCCCAATATAAAGGATGTTCATTGGCTTAATATGAAGTTTTATTAATTGGAGTTTTAAGTGCATTGGAAAAAGTGTTAAAAAACACTACAAAAAATCCTTGTTTTTCCTACGAAAAAAAATCTATTGGAAAATTCCGTTGGAAATTTCCAATGGAATTGCAACGGATTTCCAACGGAATTTAATTAAAATTTTTAGATGAGGCTTCCGACGGATTTCCAATAGTTTTGCAACAGAATTCTAATGGAAAATTCTGTTGGAAAATCCATTGGAAACTTAATTTTCCAACAGATTTTCCAATGGAAATTTCCGTTGGAAATTTACTTGGACAATACACAAGTCTTATTGTGTACTATTTCCAATGGATTTCCAACGGAATTTTCCATTGGAAATTCCGTTGGAAATTTAAACCTTAACCAAATTACAATTGTAATCATGATAGTTTCCCACGGAATTTTCCAATGGATTTTTCCGTTGGAAATTTAACATTTGCAAAACACTATATACTATTTAATTTTTCTAATGGAAATTTCTGTTGGAGCCGTAAACTCGTTGAAGTAACCTGTGTATTCTATATAGTTTCCAACAGAATTTTTCGTTGAAAATCCGTTGAAAATTGCATCATTACAAGATACGTTTTCCTGTGTATTAGTTCCAACAGATTTCCAACGGAAAAATCCGTTGGAACCTTAAGCTTTTTCAATTTGGTCTTTAAATTTTCCAACAGAATTTTCCGTTGGAAATCTATTGGAAAATTACATCATTACAAGACACGTTTTATTGTGTATTAGTTCCAACGGATTTCCAACGGAAAAATCTATTGGAACCTTAAGCTTTTTCAATTTGGTCTTTAAATTTTTCAATGGATTTCCAACGGAAATTCTGTTGGAAATCTGTTGGAAAATTACCTTTTAATACACCAATGTATGTGTTATTTGTGAAACTTTCCAACGGAAAATTCCGTTGGAAATAATCATAAAATTTCCCCTTAGCAAATCTAATTTTTTTTGAAATTTTATTAATTATTTTTAAAAAATAAGATATTACTAAAAGTAAATACAAGCACTTATTAATTATTTGTATAATTTTTTTATCTTTGATAAATCATACAATATTGGCATTATAATACCAAATTAGGGTAATGTTATATTATTCCAAATTTGGAAAAAATAACTATGTAAAATTTTATATTTTATAAAAACCCATGATTAGATATAAATATCATATAAAAAAATATATATTACTTTATTTATGTTTTAATTGTAATTAGCTAATTAGCTAATTATGCTTGAAGTTTTATAATTTACTTATTATATTTGTGCTTAAAAAATATCATTTTATTATATCTATGTATTCATGCAAATTTGACCGAGAGTTATAGAAAATATATATATATAGTCAAACAAGTATGATTTAAGAAAAAAATCAAAATATAATTTATTAACATTAAAGTACAAGTTATATTTTTTAGTTGATATAACTATATATTATTATAACGGAATATATATATATATATGACATATATTACATAAGGGTGTACATATATATATCAATATCTAATTTATGTAAGAATATAGTAAATTTCATTTAGATGATTATATTTATTAATGTAATAGGATCTATATCATACATTCTATAAAAATCATATTGATGAATAATTATACTAATTTTGTAATATATATCAATGTATAACCTATAAGTTGTGATCATTATATATGTATATAAAAATTAGGTCATATTTCATTACGGTTTATGTTGACTAATATTAAAAAAAAAACTTTTTGTATGAAAATAAAAAATATAAAAAAATACTGTTATTATTAAGACTAGAACTTCTGCCCACATATTAACAAAGTTAGATGATAACCATTTCTTCCACCAGCTCAAACTTGACTAAAATGCTCCCTAACTAAATTTATTATTAAACCAAATTGAATATCTTTGAATGATACAAAACGGCGTCGTTCTAAATCTATAGGTGCCTTGAACCCAACGTCAAAACGACATAGTTTTGATCATTAAACCCTAACTATAAAGTCCCAACTTTCTCCTCAAACCCGACTTTTGAGTTCCCATTTTCTCTCTCTACTCGCGACGCTCTCCCCTCTCTCTAGACCTGTGCCCCACTTCCACGGCGTTCCTAGTGCCCTCTCGCCATCGGTGTCCTGAATCTAGTTTCGACGTTGTCCTATTTTACAAATTTCGGCTCTCTCAGTCGTCGATTGGCCCATCCTGCTGCTCCCATATTCTACGATTTTGGTCCTTTCCCGTTGTGACCCAACGACTCTTGGACTAAATCTGTCCCCGTTGCAGAACTCCCCCTAGCGTTGCCTGACTGGCCGTCCGATCCCTTCAACAAATCTAGTATTTGGGGGTTAATTTTGTATATCTTGTTTATTTGATTTTTAGGGTTATTTGTTTAGGGATTGATGCGTCGTATGTATTTTTAATCCTGTTATATTGTGTTGTATTTATTTGATTTAGGGTTACAAGCCTGAAGGTTTCATTGCACATATTTCAGTCAAAGGCAATGGTCAGATCTTGAAGCCTCAAAGCAGTGTTCGGTCTGCTTCAAACGAGATTGGGTTTTGGTCTAACTTTGCAGGTGACTAAGATACACAGCTATTGGTTTTAACTTTTAATGTTGGTGTTTTGGGTATTGACCACCCTTGTTTTGAATGAATGATTTGCTAATACAATCCTAAACATTTGACATCTTTAATTTCAGACATATTTACTGGTTGGTTGTGTAAGGATTGAACCTTTGTGCACTCTGCTTCAAAACTAGATTGTGTTTAGGTATAATTTTGTGGGTGAGTAAGAAAAACACACAAGCAATTACATATATTTTGACCCGTCGACAAACCTTATTATGTTCAATCTGATTTTATGCTTGCAAGAAATTTAATGTATAACCCAAGATTTCATACTTAAATCATATTAATTATACAGCATATAATTTTTTGGGCCATGACTAAAAATGGAAAGTTTGACGCATTTTGAACAAGTTTAGATTTAACTATTTCATATGCTTTCCTGGTATATATAGGATTTTGAGAATAGTCTGATCAAATTATCAATTTGTATTACTTAATGTATAGCTAGTTGATAGCATTAATACACAACCATCACCAAAGGACATTCTGTTTGTCTTTCAATTTTATTTAATTTATGGTGTTTTGATATGTAACCAATGTGCTCGATTTTAGAAGAGCCGTTGCTTTCCACCATGGTTTTGAAAATTTTATCCCAGGAATGTAGTTTTTTTTTTTTAGGGTAAGACCATCGTATAATGATCGAAACAAAATGTTAATTTGCTGATGATGAAGGACCTTTGTTTATAAGAGAAATAATTAAAAAAAATTGGCAATTATTTGGGATGAATAAAATCTTACAAGATAAGCTCGTCTCTTAACTTAATATAAATTCATTGGAATTAAAAATCAAAATATAAAGTTAAATAAATAATAATTTGTACTATTCTTATCTTTAATTAATCATTTATATTATCTTTTTAAATGAAATTAGTTTTTACAAAATACCTTTCAGTAATTATCATTAATTAAAAATCAATTATCTTTGTCGGGTAACGTAATAACGTTGACAGATTATATACATACACATGACATTTGAACATCCATTTGTTTTAATTTTTATACATAATTAATTTTATTATATTAATAATAGAATCATATAATATTGTTATATTATATGTTAAGCCACAATACGTTAATGTAACTTAATATAAATTTTAAAAATTAGTGAAAATTTTGACAACTATTTTAAAAACATAATTAAATATGACGCTCTTTTATATTTTTATGCAATTTGAATCATCTATCCGACTACCCTAAAATCTTATTAGTCGATAAGGATCAAAAGCAATTAAAATATTTTACCTTAAGCCCAAATAAAATTAAGGCCCTCATTATAATTTCAATTATTAAGTCTTATAATTATGAGCTTCAATTTATAGGCCAATTTTAAATTTCAAAAGTAGATAGTCATAACCATATGAAATAATAGACAAATTGGCATACGTTTTTTAAAAATTGTAATAAATTGGAAATTACATGAGTTAATGATATTTAAAAGAAAGGCTAGACATCAGGTATATATAATTGATATTCAAACTTAATGTACAGGCACCAATTTTAACTTCAATGTTTAGGGTCTCTAATTAAAGCAATTATTTGTGCAAACATACTTAACCCATCTTCCTGGGTTTTTTGATAATTCATGTACGCAATAATTTATACTATAACGGCTACTTTGCATCTTACAATGTAATTTTGAATATATATATATATATATATATATAATACATATTGGAATGTAGGGTTTAGGTTTGTTACAAACAATACAAATTAGTCTTGATAATGATATTCTTTGACACTTAGGATTACAGAATGCCGGGAGATCACGCTTGGATGTACCGTCGCTTATAGAATGGATTCATTACAGCTGAATTTGTAAATGGAGTTACTGAATTCATTAATTTCGCATGTTCGAAGACTACATTTATGTGGAAAAATAAAATTAGATGCCCTTGCACACGATGTAGTAATAACAAGTTCTTAGATAAAGATAGAGTCATAGAACACATCCTAAATCAAGGTTTTACTGGGGCTTACACAATTTGGAGTTTACAAGGGGAAAATGATGTTGGACAATCATCAAGAAGTCGATCTAGAGTTGAACCATCCTTTAGATTTGAGGGAGATGCTGTTTTTCGAGAACCTACATATGAAAATGAAATAGAAAATCCATACAGTAGAATGGTTATGGATGTTATGCGTCCCGAAGTTGCTTTCAACCATGACATCGACAATACTCATGAGTCGAGTTTTGTGGAAGAAGATCCCAATCCAAATGCATCTACCTTTTACTCTTTGTTAAGTAATGCAGAGGAACCTTTGTGGGTAGGTTGCACAAAGCACACAACGCTTTCAGTTGTGTTGTAACTTTTAAATGTTAAGGCGGAGTATAATTTGAGTGAATCATGTTTTGATCGACTGTTGGAGATAATAAATAGTATGTTGCCATCTAATGAGAATTTACCTACAGACTTTTAGAAGATGAAGAAGAATGTAGCAAAGCTTAGGTTGGGATATATCAAAATTGATGCTTGCAAGAACAACTGCATGTTATTTTATGAGCGATTTGCTACATTTGAGCATTGTCAAGTATATGGACATCCTTGGTATAAACAGAGAAATTCAAGTGTGAGAAGGCAGAAGAAAATTCCTTACAAGATTTTGTGTTACTTGCCACTTATACCAAGGCTGCAAAGGCTTTATATGTCATCTAAAACTGCTGAACATATGACATGGCATGCGCAACACCAAAGTGATAATGGACACCTTAGACACCCTGTTGATGGTGAGGCTTGG
Organism: Theobroma grandiflorum; assembly: GCA_036013995.1. Lineage (NCBI taxonomy): Eukaryota > Viridiplantae > Streptophyta > Magnoliopsida > Malvales > Malvaceae > Theobroma > Theobroma grandiflorum. Next base: position 40,434,240 of record CP142127.1, read on the forward strand.
CAACACTTCAACCGCACACATGAATTCTTTACAATAGAACCTTAAAATGTAAGACTCGGGTTATGTGCTGATGGTTTCAACCCTTTTGGATCGACTGGCAACCCATATTTTGTTTGGCCAGTAATGTTTTGTGTGTATAATTTACCCTTATGGATGTGTATGAAACAACAATATATATTTCTAAACATGGTTATTCTGGATAAGAAAAGTCCAAGTCAAAATATAGATGTTTTCTAGAAGCCTTTGATAGATGAGTTGAATTTATTGTGGAGAGACGATGTTCTGACCTATGATGCATATAGGAAACAAAATTTTCATATGAGGGCAGCATTATTGTGGACAATTAATGATTTTCCTACTTATGGTATGTTGTCAGGGTGGAGTACACATGGACGATTATCATGTCCGTATTGCATGGAACATTCTAAATCTTTCATATTGGAACATGGTAGGAAACCTTGTTTCTTTGATTGTCATCGACAATTATTGCTAGCTAATCATCTTTTTAGGAGGCAGAGAGACAAATTTATTAAAAAAAGAGTTGAACATGACATACCATTTTCTCGATTATCAGGCGAAGAAATATTAACACATTTGAATTCGCTGCCTCATCTCCCATTCGGAACAAAATATGGTGAGAGAAAAAGTTCAGGATATGGTGTTTGTCATAATTGGGTGAAGAAAAGTATATTTTGGACTCTACCTTATTGGCAAACGCTTCTTATTCGTCACAATTTAGATGTTATGCATATTGAACGTAATTTTTTTGAGAATATAGTCAACACAGTGATGGATGTTAAAGGAAGGACAAAGGACAACATAAAGGCACGACAAGATTTAAAGGTGTCTTGCAAGCGGCTAGAATTGGAGTTGGTGGAAAATAATGGAAAACTGTATAAGCCAAAGGCTGCGTACACATTAAATAAGGAGGAAATAAGAAATGTTTGTGCTTGGGTTAAACAATTGAGATTACTAGATGGTTTCGCGTCGAACATTTCTCGGTGTGTTAACGATGATGGGGAAAAATTTTATGGGATGAAAAGTCATGATTGTCATGTTTTTATGCAACGGTTACTCCCAATTGTATTACGTGATATGCTGCATCAAACAATTTGTGCGGCACTTACTGAGATATCTTAATTTTTTAACGATTTGTGTGCAACTAAAATAGCAGGTGATCATATGGAAACGTTGCAAGGAAAAATATGTGAAACTATATGCAAACTGGAGAAGATATTTCCTCCGACTTTCTTTGACTCAATGGAGCATTTGCCGATTCATTTACCTTATGAGGTGAAGGTTGGTGGACTCGTCCAGTATCAATGGATGTATCCATTTGAAAGGTAAAATAATGGTTATTTGTTTTCATAAAATTCTTTTGAAGAGTTTAAAGGTTTTCATAAGATTGATGCATATTGTGGTTGATAGGTTTTTACAACAGTTGAAGAAGAAAGTAAAAAATCGTGCCTCTGTTGAAGGATCCATATGTGAGGCTTATGTTATCGAGGAAGTTTCCTTGTTCTGTTCATGGTATTTTGAACCTACTGTGCGAACAAGAGTAAATAGAGTGCCACGTAATGATGATGGGGAAGAGGTGGACTCTATGGGTCGTCTTTCAATTTTCACTCACCCGAGACGAGCTTTTGGTCCTTCAGATAAATCTCAATTTTTGGATGAAGATGAGTTTTATGCTACTGAGTTATATGTTTTAATGAATTGTGAAGAGAGGCTCCCATATATAAAGTAAGTACCATTACTTTTTTAACTTGCTAATACATTATAATAAGATTTTCCATTAATCATGTAGTCGTGGATATTATGAGAGGATATTTGATGACATGGTGAAGAGAGATGTTGTCTCAATTTCGGAAGATGAATTGGAGAAAGTACGTGATTCGAGATTCGTTAAATGGTTTAAAAATTATGTAAGTTTCGTTAACATACAAGTTAACTTATAAAAAATCATTGATAAATATATTATGTAATTTATTATTTTATTCTCTTGTATCTAATGTTCATAGGTTGCAAAGCATAATGAGGAAATAGACCAATGTATAATTGATATCTTTTATGGTCTCGGACGTATGATAAGGTCTTACAGCGGATATTTTGTAAATGGTTTCAAGTTTCACACAATAGATTACGGCAATAATTGTAAAACAATGAATAGTGGGGTATGCATAAAAGGGAGTTTTTACAATGATCATGAGCGTGACTTTTATGGCATCTTAGTGGATATAATCGAGTTGGAGTATTTTGGTATAGGAAACAGAGTAGTTCTATTCAAGCGTCATTGGTTTGATACGGAAAAAAGAATAAAAGTAGATTGATTGCATGGTCTTGTTGATGTGAATTACAACTCAATACTAACCACTAATGAACCATTTGTTTTAGCTGTCCAAGCTAACCAAGTTTATTATAATAGTTATCCATCAAGAAGAAGAGATCGACGTGATTGGTGGGCAGTATTTAAAACAAAAGCTAGGAGTAGATTTCAAATTCCAATTAGTGGTGAAAAAGAAAATGAAAGTGATTTGAATGAAGGAGTATTCCAAGAAGATGTGTCCAATTCAATTACTAGAACTCAATCAGAAGAAGTTAATTTAGTAAAGTTAGCTAGTGGTGAATATAAAGATGTTAATCTATCAATTGAGGATGGAGAAGATGATTTCGATAAAGATGAAGATGAAAAAGATGACATGGAAGGAGAAGATAATGAAGATGAAGATGAAGATGAAGTTGAAAATCATGTGGAGCACGAAGATTGTGAAACTTATAATGATGACAATGATAATAATGCAGAACATGAGTTTGATTATTCAGGAAGTGAATGATGATGGAAGGCACGTACAATATTGGTTTAATATTTTCTTTTTACGGTATTGTTTAACTTTAATTTTATGATATTAAAGTATTTTAACATGATGTCAAATTAGAAGGTTTGAGTTAAAATCAATATATAAATGTTGTAATTAGTTAATATATAATTGCTACGTTGCTTCATATAGTTAAGAATTATATGTTTCATTGTTGTGATTTGATGTTTTTTATTCGGTTTTAATAATAATCATATTAATAATAATTGCTAATGGGATGTTAACAATAGGATATTACAGGAACGATGGTTAAAGGGAAGCAATCAAAACCGAAACCTAGGTCTTCATATGCATCAGCAAGTATGGCTGTGCCGACAAGTTCTCAAGCATGTGATGATATATCCATTCCACAACAGGTGCAACAGGAGAATAATGATGCGCCATTTGAGACATAGTCTTTGTACGATGCATTTGCAGAGCACATCGAAAATGATACATCTACACATGATATTACAAGATCCCTATCTATTGATTTAGGTGGAAATGCGAATGAGACATCGTCAAGATCAAGAGGTAGGCGACCCAGTGTAGGATTACAGACTCCTGTAGATCCATTGGACAAATTGCGTATTACTCCTATTGGGGATAGGTATGTTATCTTGTTAAACTTGTTATATTTTTCAACAAAAATTTAAATTTTTTTAATTTTAATATATACAATTATTTGAAATATTTTACAAGTGTTTTTTTTGAGAGAGGGGTCACATCTACAATAACAAGGATCATCAAAAATCACTTTCATGGCCCATGGTCGACATGGAGGAAAATCCCTAATGATATCAAAGGCTTAATGTTTCGAAAATTTCAGGTACTATGTTTGTTTTTTATTTATTAATCGTTTTCTTTTCCATTAATTTGTATAACTTTGTTAAATTGTTGTATTACATTATGTTGTAGGAAAAATGTGTTTGGTCCGCACATCAAGATGTTGTAGTTCAACGCATATGGGAAAAATTTTGTTCCGATCGATTAAGAGACATGCTTTCAGAAGAAATGCATAAAGCAATGATTGAAGCCAAAACTAACAACATTACAGAATGCATAGGCATGTCGAGGGAATGGATCACAAATGAAATATGGGACACCGTGATTGATACAGTATGGGGTACAGAAGAGTGGCAAAACAAATCAGGCAAAGCAAGGCAAAATCGTTTAACGCCAAAAGAAAGAAACATTCCAAAGCACACTGGCGGTTCAGTTCCATTTGTGGTTCATGCAAAAAAGATGGTATGAATTAATGTTACTCAGAATTTATATGTATGTTTTCCCATCAATTTCATTTAAATACGTAAGTTTAGTAGTTGGATGTCGGTTTTGATATACATGTTATATATCTTAGGATATATATATATATATCGATTATGATTGACTAAAAATAAGTGTTAATAAATTCAGGCAATTGAGCTGAAACGAGATGTTACCTTCTTAGAAGTGTTCAATCGTACTCATAAGCATTTAGGGGGTCATAGTGATTTTATTGATAACAAGTCCAAGTCTACAAGTGTAAGAACAATTTCATTAATTTTTACTATTTCTTCTAAGTTGATGTTCTACTTCAATATTAATCATTAATTATGGTTTTTATGTAGGAAATGTATAATTTTGTACTATCGCAGAAGTATGGCGATGAGTCATCTTCTCAGTCAGAATTCGATCCGCATGCTTAAACTGAAGTAATTGGAGGGAAGGAGACTACACGCACTCATGTGTATGGGTTTGGCTCTCGTGTCCCTGCTACAGCTTTACTTACTGGAACACAATCCAATGTAGCAACATCTGAGTCTACGTGTGGCCCAATCAACTCAAGCTTTAACAGTCCCGCAAATGCATTAAAAGAAAAAGTGGAAAATCTTGCACAAAACTTGATTAAGATACGTGAGGAAATACGTGGGGAAATACGTGAAGAAATGAGAAATGTGATGGCAGAAAGCATGAGTGAATTTATGGCACGTATGGAAACCATGTTCATGAGTAATGCACGTTCAACCCTTGGCGATGCGAGACCTTCAAGACTTGACAAGTAAGAAAAAAAATTTCCCTCACATGATGTATAATTTTCGGTGCAAACACTTGGATACTTTTTATTTTAGTTATGTTTTAAGTTCTTATATGTATCCAATTATTTTATATATTGTGTGTTAAGGCTAATTTCTAATTAGATGTTTACACTTTTGATCTCAATTTTGTAATGTGTATTTCTTCTATATATTTTACAATTCGAATGTGGAATTAAATTAAGCATCGAAATGAAAACTGATAATTTTTTCTTAAAATTTATTATAAAAATAATAGGTTAAAATGTTTCCAACAGAAATTTCCGTTGGAAATATTTTTCCAACAGAAATTTTCGTTGAAAATACTAAATGTTTATCTGTTGGAAATAGGATTTCCAACGAAAATTCCGTTGGAAATTTTCAACGGATTTTCCGTCATAAATAATATTTCAAATGGAAAATCCGTTGGAAATTTCCAACAGAAATTGTTTCAAACTGTTTTTTCCATTGGAAATATGCCTTCCAACAGAATTTTCCGTTGGAATATTTCCATTGGAAATTTCCAACGGAATTATTTTCAATAGAATTTTTGTTGGAAATTTCCAACGGAATTGAAAAAACTTGGGGAAAATTTTAAATTTGCAACGGATTTCCAACAGAATTTCCAACAGAATTTTCTGTTGATAATTTTCAACGAATTTCCAACGGAAAGTATTACCCACAAGACTTGTACTGACGGAATTTCCAACAGAAAATTCCGTTGGAAATCCGTTGGAAATGTTTATTTCCAACGAAAAAAGCCCTATTTCCAACGAAAAATTCTGTTGGAAATAGGTAAAATTTTTGTAGTGATAGAAATGAAAAGCAAATTGAAAAGCTTCTTATCTCATATATTGGCCTATAAGAAAAAGAAAATTTAAAGAGTCCTTGAATTAGTTACATTGGAGTGAATTATCAGGTGGAGTATCAAGACCAACAGTAGGATGACTAAAGTCAAAATTCTAAGAAAATGAAGGAGATAAAGAGCCAAATTTTGTTGATGGCTATGTAAAGGCGAATAAGGAGTTAAGTAAATTATGAGATATTGATGAGGAATATCAATACTAAATGATAAACTCGTGAATGAAGGATTACAAAAGTGGTATGCAAATAAGTTGATGAAGAGTATGACTATGAAAAGTTATAATTGTTGCCTCAACCCAGTAGAATGAAAAGAGTTAATTATAAAACAAGATTGAGTATATGGTATAATGGAAATCCTTGAAGATAAATTGAAATGCGAATAGTGGAGTAAGTATTTGAATATTCTGGTAAGCAAATCCATGTCATTATAGAAAGAATATGTTTGGAGTATGGAGAAATAAATAAAGGATTAAGTATTCTCAAGGATGTTTAAATTCTTTTAAGAGAAAATTTTAGAGCATATGTGATGTCATGCCCCGGAACTCCCCATCGGGCTCGTGACAACCGTCGTGATGTCTCGATAGGCATTCACACCCCGAATACAGACCGAAACCCCACAAGACTTTCGTATTAGTTTCTGCACTTCCCCGGTGAGCAATACTCATTAAACATAATATTTTAAAGAAATATAAAACATTTCCAAACCAACACCCTAAAATATAGTTTTTCGGCTCACAGGGGCATTTTTGTCTATTTTGTCCAAAAATTTCAAAATCAATAAAAACGTTACATATAAGTAGAATTAACATAATTTACAATTGAAAATAAATTTAATTGTCTAAAATATTGGTTTAAAGCGAAATTTTGAATATTTGAATATAATAAAAACTATTCAATAAAATACTCAATTTTCTTACAAAACAATAATTATAGAAACATCAACAAATAATTTTTCTAGCGTAAAAGTTAAAGATATTTATACATACAAAAAAATACAAATAACCAAAGTATAAATTTACTTTTACAATGACACGTGGGCCCCCAACTGACCAGGAAGGTATAAGTCCTTATACTTTTACTTTCTAAGGATGTAACTCTGAATTTATTTCTTCTTGTGATCGACAATCCACAGTCTATCCTAAGCCTGAAATGTGAATAGGAATAGGGGTGAGATTATGAAATCCCAGTGAGTAAACACTTACCATCAAAAGCATCTAAAGTCGAGTAAATGGAGACACTATGAACATGTTATACCACAATAATATTCATAACTCAAAATTTGTCCCGATCCATACCAAACAATTTCTTAAACTTGGCCCCTGCCAGAATCATTCTCGAGAGTACCTTCGTCAAGGTATCCCACTGAGACCGCCAACGCTGTTAAATGTCCCATACCCATAACCATGTTTTTTCCATCTAACACACACAATCGTTCCTTGGCGTTGGCTAAGTCTCACTCTCATATGGTGGCCCGGATGTGAGGTGTACTCTAATCTTACGTCAGGAGATACTTCAACCAACATCTCCCCCTGGAGGTAAGTACAAAATTTGGGTTACCATGTGTCACGACCCAAATTCCCGAGCCATGACCGACGCAAGGACCCAATGAGCATAGCTCACTAAGCCCAAGCAAGCCTATCCATTTACTTTACTCATCCTACGACTGTGTGATGCATACACACGTAATGCACCCAGTGTGCATACAAAGCCAATTAACAATGGCATTATCAATAGAATATACATGCACTATACCCGTCATGTATTTAGCAATTTACATTGCACACACATATTTACATTGTTTGAGTGTATTCACAATACAAAAGACCCACGACTTCCAGCGGAGACATTTACAATAAAAACGGGCAACTATTGAATGCCGAACACCTACTAGAAGATGAACTATAGTGATCCCGCGATTTAGGATTCCACAATCTCCTGATCTGAAAACATGAATTTTTGAACACGGTGAGTACAAAACTCAATGAGCAAACATTACATAGGAACAAGCAATACTATCAGGAAGGATTATAAAAAGATGATGCACACAATCATTTTGATCCAATTTATTATCAAACCCTTCCCCTCACTTCAATTTAATTTATAATTAAATTGTGCTGAAATTCACACACAAACACACAAATATCACCACTATCTCACCAGCTCATGTGCAACCCCCACATCGCGTACATAGTTGGAGTTATCTGAAATTCACACACAAACACATAAATATCACCACTATCTCACCAGTTCATGTGCAACCCCCACATCACACACATAGTTGGATTTATCGTGTGCATTCCCCCACATCGTGCACATACAATATCATTCGCCATATTTTCGCATCCAATATCATCAACATATGTTTTCCCCACATCGTACACATGTACATTTGTATATCAAGACAATTAAATATCAATACATCTCACATATTTACACATATATGATAGCATATTATAAGAACACATAATTTCATGCCTTCATGCATACCACAAATTCACCACATAATTTCATGCCTTCATGTATACCACAATTCACCACATAAAATCATTTATTTTCAAGGGCTTGTTCCTAGCACATATTTTTAAGAAATTTGGATAAAATCATTTAGATTATCCATTTTCAATACATTGTGCATTTCCCAAAATAATTTGAAATGCAAGTTCACTCACAGTATCGAAAAATCTGGATTCCGGGAGCACTCGGATTAATAGTCCTCAAGCGCGATTCCCTTGCCTTTTCCGAACGTCTCACCACCTTGACACAGAATAAAATTAAGAAATTTACTATATTGCCCCTAAGCGAATATAAACCAATTTAAATTGCTAATGCATGATAGGCAAATGAAAATGCATCCGATTATCGCTTTAACGCGGTATCGATTAAATTTGACCGCTCACTCGATAAATTTGCCAATAAGTCCAATTTGATTCCAAATTGCACCATTCTTTTTCTAATACCTTAATTCACCACATACCATTTAAATAGTGTCAATTTCAGCGTTAAAACTTTTCCATTTCTTCATGAAAAAATTCAGCCATTACAGTGCATTAGCACTGTAATTTTTTCCTACTAAACTTTTTCACTTTAATTTGTCATTTCTAATTTATTTCATTTGAAATGAAATCATTTCATTTTCCAATTTCAGCCTATGATTTTCGGTCTTGCAAGATTCATGGGGAAATCAAATTTTTTTCTTACGGTTTTGCTTACTAACATACTAACCTATCTCTAAACATTAACATAGTCTAGAATCAAGCCAATCCAACAATCATTCCTCCTCCATACCCATTTTTCAGAACTCAATTCATCATGATATCATGCCTCTCAACCATAGAAATCAAGAACAAAAGCATAGGTATTGTACAGCATAAGCACAAGTGAAGAATTATTACCTTTTTCACTTGATTTTTCCTTGAAATCACACTTTGCCTTAAATTTTTTTAGCTAGGTTTTATGGTTTTTCCCTTTGTTCTTCTTTCCTTCCCCTTAATTCTAGTGTGTGCCAAATTTAGAGAGAGAAAATGAATGTTAATGGCTGATTTTTAGGCTTAAATAATAAAATAACATAAGTTGACACATGGCATAATGCCATTGGCCCATTTTTAACCTTTTTTTACTTTTTCTTCAAATTCTTTTCCACCACTTGATTAGTCAAAGTCAATATATGATCAAAAGATGACCATGGCTGGGAAAATATGTTCTGGTGGTGAAAAATTATGGTTTTGCCCCCGGGATGGTAAAATTACGATTTTACCCTTATACTCCGAAATGTACCTGAATCACTTTATTTCTACTTTTCAACCTCAAATAATACTAATATTGATCAATATTAATCAAATGGGGCAAAAATATTTTCAAAAAAAATTCCTGTTTAGTCCTTTAGTGGAAAAATTACCATTTTGCCCTTATGCTCTAAAAATACCGAGAATCACAATTTTCACTGCTAAACTCCATTTTATACTCCAATAATCATAATTGTATTTCATATAAGTATTTTTGGTCCAATATGATCAAATCTTGGTTACAAATCTCCATTTTATCATCAAATGGAAAAATGACCATTTTGTCCCTAACCGGTTAGGGGCAAAATAGTCATTTTTCTGATTGACTCCAAACTGGACCTTAAACTCCGAATCACTATTCTAAGCCATTCTGTGGGTTTCAGAATTTTCAAATTCCTCTTAGAATTTCTATTTGAGCTAGTTCAAGGTTCGATTTAACTTAATTGTACCCGTAGGTACAATATTGGTTTCTAAAAATTTCGACAAGGTCTCACACTCTCTCCCATTAATAGAAATTCGGTCCCCGAATTTAAATTCAAAGTAGAGTGGTTTACCTTTACGTATCGAAGAGGTGTGGATACTTTCTCCGCATTTCCTCCTTGGTTTCCCATGTTACCTCTTCACTAGTGTGATTTTGCCACATCACTTTTACTAAAGCTACGTCCTTTGATCGGAGCCTTTTGACTTGTCTGTCAAGGATAGCTACCGGCTGTTCCTCATAAGTCAAATCATCTTGCAACTCAACGGTTTCATACCGTATCACATGCGAAGGATCTAGATTATACTTCCTCAACATCGACACATGGAACACGGGGTGAATACTCGAAAGGTCTGGCGGTAATGCCAATCGATATGCCACTGCTCCGACCTTTTCTAAGGTCTCGAAGGGTCCTATATTCCGAGGACTTAATTTACCCTTCTTGCCAAACCTCATTACCCCTTTGGTTGGTGAGACTTTTAGAAATATATAGTCTCCCACTTGAAACTCCAAATCTCTCCGTCGATTATCAGCATAAGACTTTTGCTTACTTTGGGCTGTAAGCATCCTCTAGCGAATCATATGGATTTTATCAGTGGCGTCCTGCACCAACTCAGACCCCAAAAGTTTCCTTTCACCCACCTCTAGCCATCCAATGGGTGACCTACACCTCATTCCATATAGTGCTTCAAATGGTGCCATTTGGATGTTAGATTGGAAACTGTTATTGTAAGCAAACTCCACTAAGGGTAAATACCGACCCCATTTGACTCCAAGGTCTATTACACATGCCCTCAACATGTCTTCCAAAGTCTGGATGGTTCGTTCAGACTATCCATCAGTCTGGGGGTGAAAAGTTGTACTAAAATCCAACTTAGTGCCCAATGCTTCTTGTAACTTTTCCCAGAATCTATTAGTACACTGTGTCCCTCTATCCGACACTATAGAAACAAAAATGCCATGCAACCGTATTATTTCATCCACATAGAGCTTGGCATACTGAACAGCCCCATAAGTGATCCTAACTGGAAGAAAATAAGCTGACTTCGTCAATCGGTCTATTATGACCCAGATCGAGTCAAAACCCCCACTAGTTCGAGGCAAACCAGTTACAAAATCCGATATAATATGCTCACACATCCATTCAGGCACTGGTAATGGCTGTAGTAATCTTGTAGGCCTTTGGTGCTCTGCTTTAACCTATTGACACACTAAACACTTGGAGACAAACTCAGCCACATCTCTCTTAAGTCTTTCCCACCAGTATACTTCATTTAGATCTTGATACATCTTTGTAGCTCCTGGATGTATCACATAGGCTGCCATGTGAGCCTCTTCCAATATCTCTCTCCTCAATCCCTCACTATCTGGCACATAGAGTCTGGTTCCATACCTCAACACTCCATCCGTGCCTCTGGTAAACATCTTCTCTTTCTTTCCTTGAGGATCCTGTAAGACCTTCACTACGAACTCATCTTTACCTTGTGCCTCTTTAATTCGGTCCATTAGGACAGGCCCACTCTAAAATGAGCTAGCAATGCATCTGTCTCGGAGACTTCCAAATGTACTGCCATGTCTCCCAAGCTATGCATCTCTCTAACCAATAATCTCATGTTTATGGAGATATGTGCTAGGCTACCCATCGACTTTCGACTCAGGGCATCTACCACTACATTAGCTTTACTAGGATAGTAAAGAGTAGTACAATCATAATCTTTTAACAACTCCATCCATCTACGTTGCCGCAAGTTCAAATCCCTCTGCTGAAATATATATTTCAAACTTTTGTGATCTGTATATATCTCACAAGTTTCACTATACAAATAATGTCTCCAGATCTTTAAGGCAAACACGATTGCTACCATCTCCAAATCGTGTGCGGGGTAATTCTGTTCATACCTTTTAAGTTGTCTTGATGCATATGCAATCACTTTCCCATGTTGCATTAACACGCATCCTAAACCAACCAACGAGGCATTACAATATACTGTATAACCCCTTGTGCCTTGTGGTAGGCTCAACACTAGAACTGTGGTGAGACATGTCTTAAGCTTCTCAAAGCTATCTTCACAAGCATTTGACCACACAAACTTTGTATCCTTTCGTGTTAGCTTGGTCAGAAAGGCGGCTATTCTAGAGAAATCCTTAACAAAGCGTCGATAGTAGCTTGCCAACCCTAAAAAGCTTCTAATCTCTGTAACTGATGTTGGCCTTGGCCATTTCTCTACTGCCTCGACTTTTTTTGGATCCACTTGTACCCCATCCTTAAATACCACATGTCCCAAGAATGCAACACTTTCAAGCCAAAACTCACATTTGGAGAACTTGGCATACAATCGATGTTCTCTCAAAATCTGGAGCACTATCTTAAGATGCTGCTCATGCTCCTTTTGACTCCTCGAGTAGATCAAGATATCATCAATGAACACCACTACAAACTTGTCCAGGTAAGGCCTGAACACTCGGTTCATCAAATCCATAAAGGCCGCAGGGGCATTAGTAAGCCCAAATGACATCACCAAGAACTCATAATGACCATACCTGGTCTGAAATACGGTCTTTGGCACATCCTCATTCCGGATCCTTAATTGATGATACCCAGATCGTAGATCTATCTTCGAGAAACATTGTGCCCCTTGTAACTGATCAAACAAGTCATCTATTCTTGGGAGTGGGTACTTATTCTTCACTGTTACCTTATTAAGTTGTCGGTAGTCAATGCATAGTCTAAGTGACCCATCTTTCTTCTTTACGAATAGCACCGGTGCTCCCCATAGTGAAACACTGGGCCGAGTGAAACCTTTGTCTAGCATATCCTCCAACTGATCCTTGAGCTCCTTAAGCTCTACCGGTGCCATTCGATATGGGGGTATGGATATGGGTCTAGTATCAGGAATCAAGTCTATGCAAAATTCAATCTCTCGCTCCGGAGGTAATCCTAGTAATTCTTCAAGAAATACATCCACGAACTGACTCACTACCGACACTTGACTTATATCTTTGACCTCTACTTGGTTATCCCTCACCATCGTCAGGTAACCTTGACAGCCCTGCCTCAATAACCTCCTGGCAGATATGGCTAATAACAATTTGGTGGGAACATTACTTTTATCCCCCTGGATGTTAAATGATGGCTCCCCCGGGAAATCAAATCTGACTATCTTATGGTAACAGTCTACACTTACATGACAAGGTAACAGCTAGTCCATTCTCAATATCACATCAAAATCCAAGGTGTCTAACACCACTAAATTCACTAGGGTGTTTTTATCCTTGATTTGGACTACGCAAGACTGATATTCCCACTCAGCCACAAATGCCTCCTTCAAAGGAGTAGATACCACTAATTGCTCTCCTCTCCTGACACAGTCTTTACCCAATCGAAATGTAAAGCATGGAGAGATAAAAAGAATGTATAAATCCAGGATCAAACAATACTCTAGCATCCATATTATAGATGGAAAGAGTACCTGAAACTACTGCATTGGACGTTTGGGCATCATGGGGAGTTAAAGCAAATACCCTTGCCTAGCCTCTTCCTCCGAAACTTTGATGTCTAGACCCAGCTGGTCTACCCCGAAAAGAAGCACCAGCACCTCTACCTCGTGTCTCGCTAACTTCTTGGCCAGTTGAGACAGCTGTCGAAGGAGCAGACAAAGTTGGCCAAGTAAAACCGCAAACCGAACCTTGCGGTTGTTGGGCTGTCGGGCAGTTCCTCCACATGTGTCCAGGCTGGCCACAATTAAAAAAAGTTCTTACAGGACGATAGCATTGTCCTCTGTGTGGTCTCCCACAATTATCGCATGACGGAATAGCTTGACTACTCTGCTTGGAATCCCGCGGCTGCCTCCTTCCACTAAAAGTGGTCTGTCTTGACCCAACGCTGACACTCATCACATCACTTCCCCATTACAGAAACCTTGATCCCCTCTGTGGTCCTTGACGGTTAGAGAATGAAATTCTGCCACCGAAATCTCTACGGCCTTGATAACCCTCTGTTTTGGCCTTTTTTACTCTATCTCTAGCGGCCCTGCTCTTACCGGTCTTCATCTCAATTCTTTGAACACAGTCTACTGCCGCAAATCTCGAGAGGCCATAGCCTTAAACAGTGGTTCCACCAGTCCATCCACAAACCTTTGGACCTTCATCTCCTCCGTGGAAACCAAATATGGTGCATATCGAGACAGCTGCGTAAATTTTATGTCATACTCCGACACCGTCATGCCCCGAGTCTGCACCAATGCCTCAAACTCTCTAGCTCTGGCACTTCGCACACTGTGTGATAAAAATCGATCTAGAAAGGCTGTACTAAATTCATTCCAGGTCAGCAGTGCAGCACTTGTCAGCCTACCCCTTCGCAAGGAGTCGTACTATTCCTGTGCTACATCTTCCAACTGAAAGCTACTAGCTACACTGATCTAGAGCTAGAGCATCCCATAACGTTACAAATCTTTTTCATCTTGTCTAAGAAAACTTAGGGTTTCTCCGATGCATTTGACCTCGTAAATGATGGAGGCTTGAGTTTCAAAAAGTCAGGGAGCGAAACCTCTACTTGAACTCTGTCACCCTCGGAAAGTTGGCAATCTGTCTGGCCTTGGGAACTAAGGGATGTCTGCTCTACATGTCTCCCTTCTACTACTTTCTATATATCATCCATTCGGCTTGCCATCATCTCTATAACCCAACTAACTCCCTGCAGGCCTACCGTCAAATCCTCAACAGTAACGCCTTAAGTCGGTGGCCTAACAGTCTCATCTACAGGCTGTCCATCCTCTTTTCTACTCTTGGGCGTATCTACCCTCACCGTCCTAGTGACCCTACCACGTCTACCTCGACCCTTACGGGTGGGTGCTCGTGGCCTATCGGTCATGTCAATGGGGACATCTTGCTCCCCCACTCGTCTTGAAGTGGCCCGTGTCTTAGGTGGCATTCTTACCTAGACAAAACCAACACCCGTTATTAAACACAATTAAAAATAAGGTGATTTCTAAGATTGGGAATTTATATGGTTTCTCAATTATGAAATGTGCCGCGGCTCACAGTTTATAATTAAAAATCCCATATAAAAACCTGACTCTCCGTTGGACCCGACCATAACTCCCTAGGACCTAACAACCTAGGGCTTTGATACCAACTTTGTCACGACCCAAATTCTCGGGCCATGACCGGCACAAGGACCCAATGAGCATAACTCACTAAGCCCAAGCAAGCCTATCCATTTACTTTACTCATCCTACGACTGTGTGATGCATACACACGTAATGCACCCAATATGCATACAAAGCCAATTAACAATGGCATTAACAATAGAATATACATGCATTATACCCGTCATGTATTTAGCAATTTACATTGCACACACACATTTACATTGTTTGAGTGTATTCACAATACAAAAGACCCACGACTTCCAGCGGAGACATTTACAATAAAAACGGGCAACTATTGAATGCCGAACACCTACCAGGAGATGAACTACAGTGATCCCGCGATTTAAGATTCTACAATCTCTTGATCTGAAAACATGAATTTTTGAACACGGTGAGTACAAAACTCAGTGAGCAAACATTAGATAGGAACAAGCAATACTATCAGGAAGGATTATAAAAACATGATGCACACATTTGGAACACAATCATGTTGATCCAATTTATTATCAAACCCTTCCCCTCACTTCAATTTAATTTATAATTAAATTGTACTGAAATTCACACACAAACACACAAATATCACCATTATCTCACCAGCTCATGTACAACCCCCACATCGCGCACATAGCTGGAGTTATCTGAAATTCACACACAAACACATAAATATCACCACTATCTCACCAGCTCATGTGCGACCCCCACATCGCGCACATAGCTGGAGTTATCGTGTGCATTCCCCCACATCGTGCACATACAATATCATTCGCCATATTTCCGCATCCAATATCATCAACATGTGTTTTCCCCACATCGTACACATGTACATTTATATATCAAGACAATTAAATATCAATACATCTCACATATTTATACATATATGACAGCATATTATAAGAACACATAATTTAATGCCTTCATGCATACCACAATTCACCACATAAAATCATTTATTTTCAAGGGCTTGTTCTCAGCACGTATTTTTAAGAAATTTGGATAAAATCATTTAGATTATCCATTTTCAATAGATTGTGTATTTCCCAAAATAATTTGAAATGCAAGTTCACTCACAGTATCGAAAAATCCGGATTCCGGGAGCACTCGGATTAATAGTCCTCAAGCGCGATTCCCTTGTCTTTTTCGGACGTCTCACCACCTTGACACAAAATAAAAATTAAGGAATTCACTACATTGCCCCTAAGCTAATATAAACTAATTTAAATAGCTAACGCATGATAGGTAAATGAAAAATGCATTCGATTATCACTTTAACGCGGTATCAATTAAATTCGACCGTTCACCTGATAAATTTGCCAATAAGTCCAATTTGATTCCAAATTGCACCATTCTTTTTCTAATACCTTAATTCACCACATACCATTTAAATAGTGCCAATTTCAGCATTAAAACTTTTCCATTTCTTCATTGAAAAATTCAGCCATTATAGTGCATTAGCACTGTAATTTTTTCCTACTAAACTTTTTCACTTTAATTTGTCGTTTCTAATTTATTTCATTTCAAATGAAATCATTTCATTTTCCAATTTCAGCCTATGATTTTCGGTCTTGCAAGATTCATGGGGAAATCAAATTTTTTTCTTACGGTTTTGCTTACGAACATACTAACCTATCTCTAAACACTAACATAGTTTAGAATCAAGCCAATCCAACAATCATTCCTCCTCCATACCCATTTTTCAGAATTCAATTCATCATGATATCATGCCTCTCAACCATAGAAATCAAGAACAAAAGCATAGGTATTGTAGAGCATAAGCACAAGTGAAGAATTATTACCTTTTTCACTTGATTTTTCCTTGAAATCACACTTTGTCTTGAATTTTTTTAGCTAGGTTTTATGGTTTTCCCCTTTGTTCTTCTTTCCTTCCCCTTAATTCTGGTGTGTGCCAAATTTAGAGAGAGAAAATGGATGTTAATGGCTGATTTTTAGGCTTAAATAATAAAATAACATAAGTTGACACATGGCATAATGCCATTGGCCCGTTTTTAACCTTTTTTGACTTTTTCTTCAAATGTTTTTCCACCACTTGATTAGTCAAAGTCAATATATGATCAAAAGATGACCATGGCTGCAAAAATATGTTCTGATGGTGGAAGATTATGGTTTTGCCCCTGGGATGACAAAATTACGATTTTGCCCCTATACTCCGAAATATACCGGAATCACCTTATTTCTACTTTTCAACCTCAAATAATACTAATATTGATCAATATTAATCAAATGGGGTAAAAAGCTTTTCAAAAAAATTCTTGTTTAGTCCTCTAGTGGCAAAATTATCATTTTGCCCTTGTACTCCAAAAATATCGAGAATCACAATTTTCACTGCTAAACTCCATTTTATACTCCAATAATCATAATTGTATTTCATATAATTATTTTTGGTCCAATATGATCAAATCTTGGTTACAAATCTCCATTTTATCATCAAATGGAAAAATGACCGTTTTGTCCCTAACCGGTCAATTTTTTCGATTGACTCCAAATTGGACCTTGAACTCCGAATCACTATTCTAAGTCATTCTGTGGGTTTTAGAATTTTCAAATTCCTCTTAGAATTTCTATTTGAGCTAGTTCAAGGTTCGATTTAACTTGATTGTACCCCTAGGTACAATATTGGCTTTTAAAAATTTCGACAGGGTCTCACACCATGCCTCTCTCATAGGCAGCCCATGGAAACCTTCATCACTGCAGTGACTATTTAATATACCACCAGACCCATAAAATTTCCAATAGCATAATATGGCAAATAAAATTTATTCTAGTCTACCGAGATCAAACCAAAATTATTCATATATTTCATGCCAAAATCTCAAAAATTTTACCATCATGCTACCATAGTGTTATAAGCCACAATTTCAATAGTATATAAAATTATAAATTTAACCCAGTCTCCATATACTCAATTTTCTCAGAAAATAATATTTGATTTCAAAACCAATATAAATCTCATTTTTATTAAAATATATTTTAATTGGAAAACATAATATTTTATGATTTAAATTCACCATTTAATAGAAGCATTAACAAATATAATTACTTTAGATATTTAAGATGATAAATTGTCCATTCACCTCGTCACAGGAGTGCACGATACTCCTGTTTTAATTTCCACTATCCCTTAATCTTTCCCGCGTCCAGGGGATTTATCACCTATGCATGATTCACTACACAAAATCCCATTATTTGTGTCCAACATAATAATTTATTTCAGGCTCTTCATAATGCACGAAACGCCATGCATTCAGTCCGAATTACCGTCTAAACAAGGTATTCGACCTAGTTCACCTACACACGTCGAATTGGCTAAAATCTCTATTTTTACTCCGATTTGACCCGTTTCAGTTTTTAATTGATCGATTACATTCCAATTACTCAATAGTAGCAACTACGGGTCAATTTACCAGTCCTAGATTAAAAATTACGATTTTACCCCTAGCAAGTAAAAATTTTAATTTTTACACCAAAATTTCTCAATTAATTCCTACACCCATAATTCATCAAATATTACCAAAATGTCACCAAATCTCAACAAATTGCTCAATTTCCAGTAGCTAGATTCACCTTAGAAAATTCGGCTTAAATGGATAAAATGAAAAACATTTCATTTCTAGTTAAATTTTCCACTCCATTATTTTTCCTACTTGATTTCTACACCATAAATCACTATTGTGCCATCCAATTCTCTCAAAATAAAATCAATTCCATCACCACACACACAACACTAGGTTCTGTCATGGATGGTTACTATGGCAAACAAATTTATTTCCTCTAGTTTTGCTTATATACATGCTAAATTAGCTAAAAACACTAACATATATCAAAATCAATTATTTCCATCAACTTTCTCTCTCTAAACCCATATGACCAGAATTGAAATCATCCTCAAATCACATGATTCAACCATGGAAAATGATGGAAAATGCATGGGAAAGGTAAAGCACAAGACAAATTTAAGAAATGTTACCTTTTTCCACTTGATTTTTGAATTTCCACCAATTTTCCCTTTAAATTTCTTGGGTAGGGTTTTATTTTCTCCTTTCTCTCTCTTGTTTCTTGCTTGGCCGAATGTTGAAGAAGAAAAATGGGTTATGGGCTGATTTTTTATGCCTTTTGATTAGTTTAATGAAATAATATTATTTTATTCAGATTTTGAATATTTTTATTAATTCATTTCTTTCTAACCATCCACTTGTCCTACTTTTTCCACCATGCATTCTTCTCACTTATCCATAGGTTTTCTGAAATTTCTGACCCATTCAAAATTTTGGTGGTGTAATTTTATAAAATTACACTTTTGCCCCCGAAAGTGCAAAATTACAATTTTGCCTCAAAAATTGAAAATTTGTCAAGATGCACAATTTTTACTCCTCATACTCATATCACCCTCCAAATAATTAAATTTGGTCAAAATCCTTTCAAAAATTAAATTTTTGATTTCGGGTGGTAAAATTACCATTTTACCCCTATACTCTAAAAATACTGAAAACTCATATTTTTCACTGCTAAATCTTCCAATTGTACTTCAATGCTCATATCATACTCAAACATGTCAAAATAGGGCCAAAATCGTCTTTAAAAATTCTCGTTTTGACCTTTAGTGGTAAAATTACTATTTTACCCTTGTGTCCCAAAAATACCGAGAATTACACTTTTTCACTGCTAAACTTCATTTTATACTCCAATAATCATATTATATTTCATATAATTATTCTTAGTCATTTGAAATCAAAATCTTTATTAAAAATCTCCATTTTGTCTTGAAATTAAAAAATAACTGTTTTGTCCCTAATCGGTCAATTTTCCCAATTGACTCCAAATCATACCTCGAACTCCGAATCACTGTTTTAAGTAATCACTGGACTGTGAAATTCTCGATTTCATCTTTAAGATCTCGATTTTATCTTGTTCGAGGTTTAATCGACTTAACTGCACTGCTATAGGCAATATCGTCTTTTGTCGATTTCTCGGGCTTCCTCAATATACAAACATTCTATCAAGCCTGTGAATGTCATCATAATTATTTTACAAAGTAGGGTTTGACATGTGACGAGTATAATAAGTGTAGTCTTGGAACTGGCTAAAGAGCCAAATGGCTAAATCATGAGTGGGGTAATCATAAGTTGTGAGACATAAGATCTAGATAGATATTCCTAAAGAAAGTATTTAAGAGAAGTTTTGCAATGAACGAGGCAAAAATAAGCATGGAACGAAGTGGTTATGAAGAAAAAATGATAAGCTAAAAATAATACTTATGTTGGCATTGCAAAGTATAGAAAGAGAACTTAGTTTCGAATTTTGCCAACTTCAAGTACAATTAATAAATTGACTAAGAGAAAAGCATATTATGTTCATGAGAAATACTGAAATAAGGGGTAATGGAAGATAAACCCGATAATGAAAATCTTTTAATGAGTTATAAAGATAGCGATATGGAATTGTTTAAAATATATATAAGGTTCAAATTGGTTTAAATTTTGAATGATGAATCGATATCGGAATTGGTAATGTTGCATGAGATACAGTGAATCTCGTCAGAGCAAAATCTTAAAAATATCATTGGGATTAGAAACTGTATGTACATAGTAAGCAATGATCAAATAAAAATGTTATGGAGATGCAATAATATATATGTAGTATAAAGAAATTTAAGTGTACAATTGGGAGTAACAAGAAAGAATATGAATACATGTAATTAATGTGGAAATTTGTATACAAACGATGAAAATTGGTATGGAGTACATAAGGAGTATATTGGAAGAAGATGTAAGTTAGATATGTGAAGATTGACATAAACTGTGAAAATTAGTTTATTGAAGTTTGGTTATGGAATAGGAAATGAAACAATAAAGAATCTTATTAAAAGTTCATTTATAGAGACCTAAGGAAATTGGAGAACTCATTCAGGAAATGTAATCAATGGCAAGATTAAGCCATATGGAATGGACTGAGATAATTAAAAAGGTTGATAAGGAACAAAGAAATAAATTGATAATTGATATACATAAATAGGTATAAAAGTAAGTCCAAAATTTGGTATGAATGACATGAACTTATAGTTCAAATTCGATGATGGTAATAGAGACATACTTGGAGTCTCGATATAAGATATCATGACCGAGAAAGATATTACAGATATGATTTTAAAGGACAATGCTAGATAAAAGTGAAGTATTCAAGTTGACCCAGAGGTGAACAAATTGAAATTTCCTACAATAAGAGATGACATAGGAAAGTAAATATCAGAGGATAAGCTAATACCCCCGTTTGTTCTTCAGAATTGATCAGTGAAATTTTGAGGACAAAATTTTATTTTAAGGGGGGTAGTGTTGTCAAACCTTGCTCTATAAAAGAATTACGATGTCATTTATATGCTTAATAGAATGTTTGCATATTTGGGAAATTCGAAAAATCGTTAAAAGACGATATTGCCCATAATGCTACCATTAAGTTGATTAAACCTCGAATGAGTTCACATAAGGATTTTAAGAGTGAAATCGAGAATTTTACAGTCCAAGGATTACTCAAAACAGTGATTCGGAGTTCGAGGTTCGGTTTGGTGTCAATCAAGAAAATTGATCGATTAGGGACATAATGGTCATTTTACCATTTAAGGATAAAATGGAGATTTCTATAAAAGATTTTGATCACATTTGACTAAGATTAATCATTTGAAGTATAATATGATTATTAGAGCATAATATGAAGTTTAGTAGTGAAAAATTATAATTCCATGTATTTTTTGGGACACATTAGTAAAATAGTAATTTTACCATTAAAGGACAAAACAGGAATTTTTAGAGAAAGTTTTGGCCCCATTCGATTAATAATGGTTAATTGAAGTGTTATTTGAGGTTAAAAAGTGAAAAAAGATGTAATTCCAATAATTTTTGGAGTATAGGGGTAAAATCATAATTTTACCATCTGAGGATAAAATTTGAATTTTCGAGAGGATTTGGATCAAATTTGACAAATTGGAGAATGGTATGAGTATGAGGAGTAAAAAATATGCATTTTGGTAAATTTTCAGTTTTTGGGGCAAAAATGTAATTTTTCACTTTTACAGGCGCAAAAATGTAATTTTACAAAATTACTCTACCAAGATTTTTGGACAAGTCCAGAAACTTCTTTTAATGGATGGATAAGTGAAGAAAATATTATGGTGGATAAAAAGTCAAATGGAAAATAATAATAATAATAATAAATTAATAAAAAATTAAAAAGTATAATAAAATAATAATATTTTATTTAGCTTATAAATACCCAAAATTTTCAGCCAATAACCCTTAGGAGGATCGGCCTAAACCCAGAAAAGAGGTGAGAAGAGAAACACATGAACCCTAGGTGGAAAAATTTGGGGAAAAGTGTGGAAATCTAAGCAAAGTCACAAATCAAGGTAAAATTTTTTGATTTCTTATAGTATTCTTCATTACCCAAGCATTTTTTTTTTTCCATTTTCATGCAAGAATTGAAAGTGGGTATCACCCACCCTTGCTGGCTGAATCTTCAAGGAATGATTTTGAGTGATTATTTTGGTAGATTTAGGTGAATCTAGTGTTGTTTAGTTAGGTTATAATGAAAAATATTAAAATTTGGCAAGAAATGGCATTTCCCCTCATTGAAGCCATTTATGTCAAATATTCTAGGTGAGATTGGCTGTTGATTTTGATGATCTTTCATGGTATTTAAGTGTATTATAATGAATTAAAGATATAGAAATTAAATGAGAATTTTTGGTGCGAAAATATAAAATTTTACCTAATAGGGGTAATTTCGTAATTTGTGGCCTAGATTGATAATTTGCACCATATTTGTGGACATGAAGTTAATTTGGGTATAATTGAGGTATAGAAATTGAAGGAAATCAATTTAGAATTTATTTGGAGATTTTAGAGAATTAAATCGTGCACTGTACGCGTTAGGCCGAATATTGCGTTTAAGCAATTTTTCGGACAATTGCATAGCATTTTATGCATTCATGTAGATTTATATAGCCTGAAATTAATTAGGATTAATTGGCACAATTTATTGAATTTTGTGTCATGGATTATGGATAGGTGGTGAGTAAATTGATTCGGGTAAGAGACTGCACCCGACGGAAAATAGGAGTATTTCTATTCCTAATACAGTGAGTAAACTATTTATCACTTTAATTATCTAGAGGAATTTTTTTCAATTTGATGATTTTATGAAAAATTATTTTATTTAGTAAATTGCTTATTTTACGAGAAAATTGTGAAATTTATAAAATAAATTGGATTTATGAAATAAATTGAATTTTTATAAATTGATCTGAAAAATTAAACAATTGATTTTGAAACCAGAGCAATCGGAGACTACCTGTATTATTGTGAATTATGTTTTAAATTAATTGGCTTATGATGTTTATGGTATGATTGGCTAATTGTTTGTTGTGTTGAAAATGTATACAATCTGCTTTGTACTGATGAAATGTTTAGCAATAAAAATTACCAATTTATGCTTTTGAAATATTTATTTAATTGGTGGATTGTTATCTACTGCAGTAGATGGGTTTTCGTGGACCGACCTAATTAGAGGTGGCACGGTAAAACCCGTATATATCATTATCTCAATTGTAGAAGTGTACGGGGTTATTTAATTGTCCTGAGATAAGATAGAGTTCACTTCACACCAAACCACCACGTGAAGGCGAACTCAGCTAATGCCAAAGAATGGCTGATTTTACACAATTATGAGAATTTTTGACAGCCTTGGCGGGCTTGGTTGAATACCTTTGATCAAGGTGTCATCGAGCACAAGATTTTATGGCACGAGCCACAATTTTACGAATAATCATAAACCATGTAAATTTTCAAGTCAAATGAAATTAATCCACTCAGCAAAAAGGAAATAAAGTGTTATGAACATTTTACACTAGTTTATGTTAATCGTCTCCTTTTACTCGACTTTAGATAGTTTTCATGGTAATTATTTACTCACTGGGATTTTATAATCTCACCCCCCATTTCCTCACATTTCAGAATATGAGTAGCCTGTAGCTAGCGGATTCGATCAAGGACCCATGTGGACTTGAATCAACAAGAACTGTAGGTTCACAGTCTCTATGCATTTCGGTTAGTTATGGGGCCATCGGTCACTGTAATTTAAATTTCATACTTTAGTTGTTTATATTATGGCATGTAAAAACATAATTAATTTTTACATTGCGAAGGTTATTTATCAATAGTTTTATAAAAATTATTTTATTAAATATTTTTATTATATTTAAATAATTAAATTTTTATCCCAAATAACAGTTTTAGACACTTAAATTTATTTTTATCATGATATATGTGTCTTCTACGCCTTTACAACATTTTAAATAAATTTCGGAAGTAATCAATGAAAAACGACGAAAATGCCCCTATGAGATAGAAGGAATTTATTTTAGCACTTTTAAATTGAAAATGACTTTGGTACTTGAAGTGTGGTATTTAATAACTGTCGCTCATCGAGGAAGTGCGAGAGTTGATGCTAAGCCTTGCGGGGTTCCAGTCGGCATTCCGGGTAATAAGTGCTCATCAGGATGTCGCAAGGGTTATCATGGGCTCGATGGGGAGTTCCGGGTCATGACAATTCAGTTGGTTTGCATATTAAAATCTCAAAGCAAATGAAACTTTCTAACCATAAATGCACAAGTTATATTGAAAGCAAACTAAGCCAAGGAAAAAAAAAACTAAAAAATTCCTATACTCATCAATAATAATAATAAGCTCTCTTACAAATGCAAAATTCAAGAATTTAAGAATCAGTTCTGTCTTATATTTTACATAACAAAACATATCATAAGTCAATCAATGTGAATTTAATAATTGATAATTCTATTTTATAGAATTCTTTTATTCTAATTTTGTTATTAAATATTAGCTAAGTCCCCAGTTTTCAATTACAATTTACTTATTTTTTTAGTTGTTTTTATAGTTAGTTTATTTTTAAGTGAGCTATTTCAATTTTATGTTATTCTTTTAATTTGATTGATATTTATTAGTTTTTATATTTTTGGTAGGAACTAAAGTAATTGGGCTTAATTTTGGAAAGTAAAGCGCTAAAAGAACCAAAAGTCTACTTGCATATGCTTCAGTGTTTTGGTCATATCTCGAGCTACAGAACTTAAATTGCTGCGATTCTTCAACATTAGAAAGCTAAGAGACAGATCTACAACTTTATGAAGATCACTTTGCCCAGTTCTGCCTTGAAGATAAAGAAAATCACATCGGAAGATAGCCGGATGTATTGTGCTGGGAATAGCAATTTGTAAAGATTGACAACTGATTTTTTGGGCCTCTCATTATGTTTTTAAGCCCAATTAAACCCTAGGTCAACTTAAGAGAATTCTAGGTTAAGTCTAATAGTATAAATAAGATACTTTAAAACCATTAGAAAAAAACAAGTTTTGGAGATTCAAGAAACTAGAAGTTGAGGCTGAAACATTGGAGATCAAGGCGGTAACTATTATTTTGTTTTCTTTCTTGGCTTTTATTTTTCTTGTTACTCTTAATGGTTGAATTTATTATAATTTTTTTTTTTTTTGCAATTATGAGTAGCTAATTTTCTTTTTCTATGATCGCAATTGAACTCACATGTAATCTGAATTTTTAATCTCTTTCTTGCTTAATTTTAATGGGATTTGAATTGTTTATTTCAAATTGTTCTTAATGATTTTAATTGCTTGGCCACCAATTAAATTGATTTAGGAACCTAAAAAAACTTGAGAAAGGGAGTTTATAGTAGACGAAAATTATGATAGCATAGATCAAATTAATTGATTTGCGTATATGATAGGGATATACCTATAAGCCACATGTAGCCAGATTAGAGCTTGAACTTAATGAGTCTGTTTTAATTTCAATTCACATAGGGATATAGTATATTGGTTAAAATAGATATTTTTATAAGATGAGTCGGGAGACCTTTATAAATAATTTAGGACTCTAGGTTAGCAATTCAACCCATCGAAATAAGTTAAGGAATAGAGGTAAGATTTAGAAGAAGTGTGAGGGATATTGTAATCCTACGCTTGTTTAATTTGATATTTTCTTACATTACTATTATTTTGATTTTCCTTGTTAGTTTAAATTTTAGTTCATTAGTTTTAGTTAATTAATTAATTTGATTGTTTGGATAAGATTAAATTGTTCTAATTTTAGTACTTAGTAAAGTTTTAAATTAATTCCCTGTGGGATCGGCACTCTGCTTGCTACTATATTGTTTGTTCGATACGTATACTTGCGTAGTGAAATTTTAACTGACAAGTTTTTGGCGCTGTTGCTGGGAAATTGTTTCTAAAATTTTTACTAATACTAATACCAAGCAATTTGGTCTTACTTCAAATTTTATTTTTCTTGTTTTAATTTTAGATTTTGTTTGCTTGTAGGTATCTTTGGTCATTGTATGCAAAGAAGAGACAACTTGAATCTTGTTCCTTTCGATCTTGAGATAGAAAGAACTTTCATAAGACATCGAAGGGAGAATTTGCAAGTTACAGCTTTAAATCAGAGAATGGCTGAGGATAACAATAACAATGGCAATAATGCCATTAATCTGGTTCCTGAAGCAAATAGAGCATTGCGGGATTATGTTGTTCCTCTTTTGCAAGGTTTGCACCAAAGCATCAAGAGACTTTCCATCAATGCAAATAATTTTGAAATTAAACCAACTTACATTCAAATGATTCAGTCTTTAGTCCAATTTGGTGGGTTACCCAGTGATGATCCTAATTCTCATTTAGCAAAAGTTTTGGAGATTTGTGATACCTTTAAATACAATGGAGTAACTGATGATGCTATTAGATTGAGACTATTTTCGTTTTCTTTGAGGGATAAAGCACAAAGCTGACTTAATTCGCTGCCCAATGGGTCTATCACTACATGGGAGGATTTGGCTCAAAAGTTTCTCGCAAAGTTCTTCCCGTTTGCAAAGACTGCAAAGATGAGGAACGATATCACCTCCTTCACACAATTTGATGGTGAAACCTTGTATGAAGCTTGAGAGAGGTTTAAAGAACTACTGAGAAGATTTCCACATCATGTGATTCCGGATTGGTTGCAAGTTCAGACATTCTATAATGGGCTGGTTGGGCCAGTTAAAACCACAATTGATGTTGCTGCTGGTGGGGCATTAATGAGTAAGAATGCTACAGATGCCTATAATTTGTTGGAAGAGATGGCTTCAAATAATTATCAATGACCTTCAGAAAGGTCAGGTTCGAGAAAAGCTATTGGAGTCTATGAAATTGATGCAATTGGCAACTTAGCTGCCCAAATGGCTACACTGTCCAAGAAATTTGACACACTAGGAGTTCATGCAGTTAAAATTCATTTGTAGTTTGTGAGTGTGTGGAGATAGTCATTCAAGTGATCAATGTTCATTCAATTCTGCATCAGCACAATTTGTGGGGAACTTCAACAGGTAGCAAAATAACCCATATTCTAATACATACAATCCTAGCTGGAGAAACCACCCAACTTTTCATGGAACAACAATACAGGGCCTTCCAATCCAAACCCCATCATGCCTCCTAGTTTTCAACAACAAGATAGACCATAAATTCATGAAAAGAAGTCTCAATTGAAATAACTTATTTTACAATACATGTCTAAGACTGATGCTCTAATTCAAAGCTATAGAGCCTCCTTAAGAAACCTTGAAACCCAAGTGGGACAGCTTGCAAACTCAATCAACAGTAGACCCCAAGGTGCCTTACGAAGTGATACACAAGTCAATCCCAAAGGTAAGAAACAGTGTAATGCAGTTACACTTAGGAATGGAAAAAAAGTTTTAGGGGTGAATGAAAATCAATTGAATCTTCAAGGGAACATATAGATAATGACAAGGCAATTGTTGAGAAAGAAGTTGAAGTGGAAAAGACAGATAATGGGTAAGCTAAAAATCAAAGGAATTTTGAAGCAAATTATCCTCCACCACCATTCCCACAAAAGTTGAAAAGGCAAAAGCTTGATAAACAGTTTGAGAAATTTCTCAATGTCTTTAAAAAGCTCTACATAAATATCCTTTTTGTTGAAGCTTTGGAAAACATGCTTAGTTATGTTAAATTCTTGAAAAACATTTTAACCAAGAAGAGGAAATTGGAAGATTTTGAAACAGTAGCACTTACTGAGGAGTGCAGGGCAATAATTCAGAACAAGCTTCCACCAAAACTTAAGGATCCAGGGACTTTTTCTATCTCTTGTACTATTGGTAAATTTAAATGTACTAAAGCTTTTATGTGATTTAGGTGCAGGTGTTTCAATCATGCCTTTGTCAATTGTTGAGAAACTTGGACTTACCGAGATACAACTTACTACAGTTTCTTTGCAATTAGCTGATAGAACAATTAGGTACCCTGTTGGGATTATTGAGGACATATTGGTTAAAGTTGGGCATCTTTACATTCTGGCAGATTTCATTGTGCTTGAGAAGGAGGAAGATATGAAAATTCCTTTAATCTTGGGATGACCATTCTTGGCTACTGCAGGCGCAATCATTGATATAAGGGAAGGCAAGATAACTTTTAAAGTTAGAGAAGAAGTAGTTGAGTTTAATATTTTCAATGCAAATAAACATCCTAGCTCTATGAATTGTTGCTACAGAATGGAGCTAATTGATTAAGGCGAAGGTGAACCTATTTCTCCACTTACAAGAGATCAAGCATCAATCTTTGAGTTTAAGCCACCACCTCCACCAGTGAGACCCAAGCAGTCACCGAAGGAACAACTTTTGCCACCAACTAATTGTCTTTTCGAGATTGGACAACAAGTAATAATGCTTTCTCGATCATACTTCAAGCTTTTTCCATGAAAATGCAAAGAAATATAGTAGGGTCCTTTCAAAGTTATGAATGCTTACCCTTGTGGAATAATTGAGATTTATAGTGAGGATACTAGAACATTCATGGTTAATGGGCTGAGCCTTAGACCATATTTCGAGGATGAATAATTGAAAAAGAGGGTGCTATAGTCAAGCTAGGACTATGAACGAGCGCTTATTGTGAGGCAACCCATGTTCCTAAACTTTAGTTATTTTATCTTTTATTTTCATTTTTTTGTTGCAATTTATTTCTTTTAAACTATTTTTTTCCTTTTTGCAGGTAGTTGGTTAAAAAAATTCAAAAAAAATTAAAAAAAAAAAGGTTAGAGCCACGACCCTTAACCTTGAAATGAGGTTGAAAAATAAGCTGAAACAAAATGTTTCAGCGCCGCGACCCTCAAATTGAGAGCCGCGATGCTGGATGAAGCGGACCAGGCAGAATGGTTCAACCCTAAGAGTCGCGATGCTCAAACCCGAAGCGTAACGTTTCGGGTGGACAAAAAATTTTGCGTGCCATGACCTTAGTCAAGGCATAGCACTAACCCTTTGAAAACCATATTTTTTCTCTTTTTTTTCTTTTTCCTTTTTATTCATTTTTTTAACTGCCATCCCCTCTTCTATTTCTCTTCATCTTGCTAATCTTTTGCCTTCCTCTATTTCTCTGTTTCACTCCAATTTTCTTCATATTCTTTCTTATTGGATTTATTTTATTTTATTTTACCTTTGAGATCTTACACTCTTAAGGTAAGTATTCCTCCAAACATTGGGTTGTCAATTACTTTGTGTAGAGAGAGGATGAAGTTGGTGTTCATAGTACATTTTATAATTTTTGCTACTTGAATGATTCTATTGTGCATGTTTGTTAATGGGTGTTTTTCATGCTTCCTTATGATTAATGCTTAGAGTGCAGAAAATTTTGATTCTTATTGCTAATTTCTTGGTACCCATATAATGAATTCATGGACCTTGACTTGTAAGGTATTGAGGAAAGGGAGAGGGTGGACGCAGGGGTAATGGTTTTGGGGATGTTTTGGAGGTTGTTCAGGAGTTAACTTGTCAGAAACTTCTAATGGCACCTAAAGAGAAGATGCAGGTGGGGATTTGGCCTTTTTTGCCAATCTAGAGGACTTCTTTCTTGTGAGAGGGGTAGGTTTTATAGCTATTTTCTTAATGCCTTTGGCTGCTGGCTTGGACTTGGTTGCAGGGGCTTTTTCTTTTGCTTTCTCTTTCCTTTAACTAATTTTGCTTTTACTGCAGCTATTGGTTCAGAAGTTGCTGTTTTTTAAACTTGTGTTGTAGTAGTTTCCTTTTCTGCTTGTTCTTCCCTCAACATTTGGTAGAAAAGTCCCATGACAAAAACTTCCTTAAAATGGAGAGGGGATGCCTGTTGTTGAGGCTTTTGCTGAGGTTGAGTCTTAAGGGGTGGACTTCCAATGGGAGAACCTAGTATCTCAGTCCCCTGTTCAGATGGTTTTTTGGTTTGAGGTTCTGCTATGGGGGATTTGTGAAGCTGGTCAATCTCTGGTTCAAAATCCTCTGGTTGTTGGCCAAGACTTGTAGTCTGATATACTGATCCCTCAGCTTGAAGCACTGGATTAGCATCATGGAAAGTAGAACCTTTTGCCTGTTGAACAAGACTGACAGCATGAAAAGCAAATGTTTAACCATGAAAGGCAAAATCCTCAACCCCTTCTCTTGGAGGTGCAGCACTTGGAGTAGCAGAAGTGTCAATAGTAGCAAGTTGTGGATGCATTGCAGATTTTTCTTTCATTTTGTTATCTAACTCGATCAACTTTTCTTCAATTCTCAGAATGCTTGCCTCTTGCTCTATCAACTTTCCATCAAGCCTCATGAGCAAGTTAAAGATTACTTCATTTAAGAACTGGGATAGAGCTATCTCAGATTGAACTGGCATGGAGGAAATCTTGGATGTCTTAGTGAAGGTTTCTCCATACAGCTTGTATCCCATTTTTGTTAAGTTGCCAAGCTAGATGGGCTGGTCTCTGCAGTTAACCATATCCAGATCATATCTCTTTGCCCAGACCCATTTTTTCTTTACTAGGGAAGTGATAACATTCCCATATGGTAGATGAATTTTCTCAAGCTTATAGGCAGCTCTCATCTTTTCAATCATAAATCTCCCAAGATTCAAAGTAACTCCATTATGCATGCTCCATTAACCAGAGGTTTTAGAGGCTGATGTAGCTCAGGTTGCCACTTCTCCTATGCAAGTTTGCAACAACAAAATAGTGCAAAATCCTAACTTGTGGACTAGTTATTAAACCTTCGTTACTCTTTGAAGAGTATTTCTCTTTTTTTCCGGTAATGATCTCCCATACTAAAGATAGGTCATATTTTTCAGGGATTTCAAATTCTCCTTCTTCACTTTCAACTCCTAACAGATTACCAAGATCAGCAGCAGTGACCATGAATTCTTTACCATTTAAAAATACATTCAGACTACTGTCAGAGAAGTCATCAGAATCATCAAGTTCTTCTTCTCCTAAAGCTATACTCGCATAGAACTCCTTCACTAGGCTAACACTGTAGGTTTTTTTTTTTTTATGCTGGAAGTTCTCACAAAGCCCAACTATCCTGTTAAAATTTTATTAATGATCAGAAAAATATAGTACAAAAAGGGAAGGGGACATGGACCGAAACTCCAAAGTTACATGAGCTCGAGGAGAATCAATAAGAGTACCTAGAATGAAGTGTTTCATTTTATGACCATGTTTTTTACTATCGTCATAAAATTGAAACACTTCCA
Organism: Theobroma grandiflorum; assembly: GCA_036013995.1. Lineage (NCBI taxonomy): Eukaryota > Viridiplantae > Streptophyta > Magnoliopsida > Malvales > Malvaceae > Theobroma > Theobroma grandiflorum. The sequence continues at coordinate 40,466,032 of CP142127.1, forward strand.
TATTACAAAACTCTATGAAGTTAACTAAATAAACGTAAAGATAAACTAGGAGTACTACTCCTTTACATTCATTTAAAACGAACATAAGGTAAGCTAACTTTATCTAATCTAAGAATACCTTTAAGTTGGCCTTCTGCTTATGAGAAAACTTACAGATTATGATGTGTGTGTCCCTAATTTAAGAGATAATCTGCAACTTGGTTGCTTTCTCTATGTATGTGAAATCCGATAGGTGATACCCCTTAAACATCTCCGAATGGAAGCAAGTAGATAATGAGTCCTAGAAGATCCTTGATGGTCCTTTTGTAACATTTGAACCACAACTTTTGCATCCATTTCAATCCAAAGTTTAGTAAAATTGTGCTCAATATACAGAAGTAAGCCCTTGTATAGTGCTAGTAATTCTGCTTGTAATGAGTTATGAGGTCCAAAATTTTCAAAGAACCCAAAAATCATGGTACCTGTATGATCTCGGAAAAGTCCACCTCTCGCAGCATTCTGAAAATTATGCTTGGAGCTACCATCAACATTCAACTTAAACTCACCTGTTGATGGTTTATGCCAAGAAAGTATTTTTGGCGGATGTGGGGCAGCTTGTTGTAATATCATCCCTCATGCTTGAGCAATCTGTAAGTCCCCCCTCCATTGCCACTAGTGGAATTGCTTCCCATGAAATAATTGGTGGACTAGTTTTAGTACTCTCCACACCACTCTGTTAGGATACATACCAAGGTTCCTATGTTTTGTATCATTCCTTTCAACCCATAAGAACCAAAAAATGAATAAAGGCATTAACGTGCATATGTGTCCTTTTCTTGTGTAGTCACCAGAGTAAAACCAAGCCCATATAATCTGATAAGCAGTCTGGGGGTGAATAATGTTAATTTGGAAAAATTTTGCAAAGTAATTCCAAACCTATGCGGCAATTGGGCATTCCCACATGACATGCAACAGAGACTCTTCTGAGTTGCAGTGTTGGCATTTAGAAGCTAATTGGAACCCCTTGGTTTTCATCCGCAAGTCAACTGGAATCCAATCCTTAGCAGCCTCCAGAGAAAAAATGAGATAGTTAGAGGAATGATTCTATGCCAAATTAAATTAAACACATGATTCACCATTTGGCAGTGTCAAATTATCTCCCATGCAAACTTGGTAGTGAAAAGCCCATCTGAGGTAGGAACCCAGTATGCCTTATCATCACTAGAAGTATCAATCAAAATTTTTAGAATTTCCTCCACCACGTCTTCCGGCAAGACATTGTTCAGCTTATTCACATCCCATTTATCATCATCATAAAAATAGGAAACTTTTGTCATTGATGATGCAAATGATGGAAATTGATTAACCAAAGTTGCTTCACCCATCCAACAATCATGCCAAAAAAATAGTTCACCCTTACCAATTCGCCACCTAATGTGTTGTTCTGTAGCTAGGCAAATGGTTAGCATCTGTTTCCATGTTTTTGAGTCACGAAGTTTTGGCTGAACATACCTCGGAATTTGGCCAGTGCAATATTTAATCTGTAAAATCGTGTCCATATGCTGTTGACGGACACCAACCTCCACCAAAGTTTCATGCTAAAGGCCTCAAATACATCACCTAATCCTCGAATGTCCAATCTTCCCTCCCTAAATGGAAGGGTAATCTTATGCCATGCACTCCAATGGATATGTCTAATACTTGCTGAACCTCCCCACAAGAAACTATTGAACATTCTCTCAGTTTTTACAATAACACAAATAGGGGGTTTAAGGACCTGCAATAGATATATAGGTAGAGATGACAAAACACTTCGTAGTAACGTTATTCGTCCCCTCGGTGATAAGATTTTATTATCCCATCCTTCTATTCTCTTTCGAATCTTATCTACCAGTTCATCAAATAACATTACCTTTTTAGGACATTTATGCAAAGGCACCCCCAAATATGTGATAGGCAAGCATTTGTGGGCAAAACCAATAGCTTGAGAGATAATCTACTTGCATGCAACTGCTACATTTCGGTAAGTGATGAAGCAACTCTTGGAATGGTTTATACGTTGCCCAGAATTCTCCTCATATTCCTACAAGAACGTTAGAATTCTCTACAAGGAAGTTTTTCTACCATTAGTGAATATAATAATATCATCAGCAAATGTTAAGTGGCTGACTGACATGGAGCAATCAGAAGAGTACTACAAAGATGGGTATTGAGCAAACAAAGCATTCAATCCTCGGGAAAGATATTCTGCTGCCAGAATAAATAGAAGCGAGGAAATGGAATCGCCCTGTTTGAGCCCTCTTTCTTACTTAAAATAATCCGCAACCCCACCATTAATCAACAAAGAGAACTAGCAATTAGATATACAATGGAAAACCATATTAATCCATTGAGGATTAAATCCAAATAGCTGTAGTATTCTATACAGTAAGTTCTAATCAAGCAGATCATATGCCTTCATCATATCCAACTTAAGGACAACATTACCACCCTTTGATTTTCGATCAATCTTCCCAATTAGTTCTTGGGCAAGCAAGATATTATCACTGATCAATCTCTCTTCTACGAAACCACTCTTATTATCTGTAATAATAGAAGGAAGAACCCTTGCAAGGTGATTAGCCAAAATCTTAGTAATGATTTTATTTAAAACATTACAAAGACTAATTGGCCTAAATTCACTCCATTTCGAGGCATTATTGTTCTTGGGTAGCACCACTATTGTTGTAGATGTTACTCCTCTTGGAAGGTCAGCTCCATGAAAAAAATCAACTACTACATCCAATAAGTCATTTGCCACAATATCCCAGCATTGTTGATAAAAATATGAGGAGAATCCATCGAGGCCAACACCACTATCTTTATCAATATTGAAGATTGCCTCTTTCAGCTCCTCTTTTGATGGCACTGCACATAAACTAAGATTATCATTATCAAATGAGATAGTAGGAATTAAGGAAGCATTAAACCTAGTCATATCACAAGGTTCCTTCTTCATAAGGGAGGAAAAGAATTCCACTGCAGAGGACTTTATTGCATCCGGTTCTTCTAACCAACTACCATCCGGGTTTTGAATCTTAAAGATATGGCTTTTAATTTGCTTCTTTTTTACCTTCATATGAAAGAACTTGGTATTATGCTCTCCCTCCACAAGCCATTTAATACCAGATTTCTGCTTCCAGAATAATTCTTCAACACTGAGATAATGATTAAGATAGGCATATGCTTTGTTCATAGCAATACGATTCTCCATTGACTTTTTTTGTTGAAAAATCATTTCATAGTCTACAGCTCTATTTTCTGCCACCTTCAAATTATGGAAAATATCTCCAAAAACCTCTTTATTCCATCGTTTCAGAGATTGTTTTAATCGACATTGCTTTGCCTAAAAAGTCTGTAAACCTGATCCCATAATAGGCTGATCCCAGTTCTGTGCCGTAAATTGTTTAAACCCATGATGTAGAACCCATGCATGAAGAAATCGAAAGGAGGATGGAACTTTGTCTTGGTTTCTAGAGCAGGAAATCAACAATAGCTAGCACTGTAGGTTCTTTCCTTAAATGTGCTATATTCTTTCATTTTCATTTCATTGAAATAATCTGATAAACTGGTCTGAATTTCTGAAGTATCATTAAAACTATTCCAATCACTATACTTTCCACATGTAATGGGCGCATTCTCAATTTTTCTAAATCGCTCTTCATGTATTTTGTTTCTGAACTCAGAAGAATATGCGATACCTTTATTGGGTGTTAGGTCTTTGTTCTTCTTCTTTTTCTCTAACTTCTTCTTTTTTACCTTCAATAGTTTCCCAAATTTCACCCTTGTTAAAGCAAACCCATTTTCAGTTTCTTCTTCTTCTACATTACTGCCTCTGAACTCTCTTCTAATAGTCTTTTGCCCTTTTTCTATTCTAGAAGTTCCTTAAGCTGAAAAGACTTTACTATTTCATTTGTCAAAGGAAATTTGAGAGTTAGGGTTTCGAAAGGAAAAGAGAATGTGGTCTCAGTTGGTTTCAGAAGGGAAAATATAGAGAAGATGGTTTAAGCTTCAGATGATCAGTTTTGAGGAGAGAAAGAATAAGAGTTTTCGACAGTTCTTAATTCCAAAAGTCGTCTACCTTCCCTTTAAATATTGCCTTAATTCTTCAAAATTTCAAAATTCACTCTAAATTTTTACAATTCATTTTCGCAGGTTCTCTTCTTTTCTTTATTACCAGTAGTCACATTACTCTCTATATTTTATTCTTTCTTTATCCAAATGACTGAGTCTTATTATTTAATGAAACAGAATGCCTTTAGTTGACTAAATTTCACTTTAGTCGACTAAGTGCTTTCTATTTTTCTGTGTTTGGACTAGACTTTTCTTTACAAATCCTTCAAACTAATCATTCTTAAATTTCTCCTAATTTCACAAAATCTATCTTCACTCAGGGGTTTGGTGAAGATATCAGCTAGTTGATGCAAAGTGCTTACAAATTCAAAATTAATCTCACATTTAGCTACATGGTCTTTAATAAAGTGATGCCTAATCTCAATATGTTTAGTCCTGGAGTGCTACACTAGATTTTTTTATATATTAATAGCACTTGTGTTATCACAATATATAGGTGTATTATGCATTAACAACCCAAAGTCCTTAAGTTATTGCTTAATCCATAAAAATTGAGTATAGTAGGTACCTAAGGACACATACTCTGCTTCAGCTGTGGATAGTGCTACAGAGTTGTTTCTTGCTTGACCAAGACACTATCATACTTCCTAGAAATTAGCATGTTCCACTAGTGCTCTTTCTATCAGTTTTGCTTCATGCAAAGTCTACATCCGAATAGCCTACAAAACTAAATGATGATTCTTTAAAGTACCATATTCCTAAGGTTTGAGTTTCTAAGAGATATCTAAATATTCTTTTAATAGTAGTTAGGTGTGATTCTTTAGGCTTTGTCTGAAATCTAGCACACAAACACACACTGAATTGAATATCCGGTATGCTTACAATTAAGTAAAGTAATGATCCAATCATACCTCTATAGAGCTTTTGGTTTACACTTTTACCCTTTTCATCAGCATTAAGTTTGGTGGATGGATTTATTGGTGTGCCGATAGGCTTTAGTTTTAGTATATCAAAATTCTTGCGCATGTCTTAAATGTATCTATCTTGGTTGATAAAAATCCCTTCCTTGCATTGCTTCATTTGAAGGCCAAGAAAGTAGTTCAACTTTCCCATCATGCTCATTTCAAACTCTCCCTACATTTCTTTAGCAAAGTTTTTGCATAGAGTTTCATTAGTTGCACCAAATATAATGTCATCCACATATATTTGAACTATAATTAAATCATTTAAGCATTTCTTGATGAACAATGTTGTATCTATGCTGCCCCTAACATAGTCTTTTTCTACCAAAAATTTTTAAAGCCTTTCATACCAAGCTCTATGAGCTTGTTTCAAACCATACAAGGCTTTGTGAAGTTTAAAAACATGATCTGGTTTTTCAAAATCTTCAAAACCTATCGGTTGTTCTACATATACGTCATCTTAAATAAATCCATTTGAGAATGCACTTTTTACATCCATTTAGTACAATTTAAAATTCATATGGCATGCAAAGGCTACTAATAACCTTATAGCTTCAATTCTAGCTACGGGTGCAAAGGTCTCATCATAATCTATACCTTCTTCTTGGTTGTATCTTTTGGCTACCAATCTAGCTTTATTTCTAATTACATTTCCTTGTTCATCAACTTTATTCCTAAACACCCATTTTGTTCCAACTATGGGATGATTTGAAGGTCTAGGCACTATTGACCACACATTATTTCTCTTGAATTGGTCCAACTCCTCTTACATGGTCAAAATCCAACTTTCCTCTTTTTCAACCTCTTCAAAGTTTTTAGGTTCAATTTGAGATATGAAGGCTGAAAATTCACATGTTTCTCTAGTTGCTCTCATAGTATTAACTCCTTGAGATATGTCACCTATGATTTATTCTTGTGGATGATCCTTTGCATGTCTCCAGCTCCTAGGTAGATCATTATGCTGGATTTTTGGTCTTTGTAAGTTTTCTAGATGTGGAGTTATGGTTTCTCCTCTAGATGAGCCTTCCTTATTGTTCTTATTGTCATCTAGGCTCATTTCTTCCATGTGTTTTTTTAAGCTTTCTACATCATCATCATCATCATGAGCTTCCTTTTCTAAGGTAATTGATTCATCAAAAAATACATAAACAGATTCTTCAATACTCAAAGTGCTTTTGTTAAAAATATATAAACTTTGGAGTTTAAGGCATATCCTAAAAATATAACTTCATCACTCTTAGCATCAAACTTTCCTAGTGGCCGTTTTTCATTATTTAAAATAAAGCATTTGCAGCCAAAGCTCTTAAGGTGAGAGATGTTTGATTTTCTTCCTTTGTATACTATATAAGGAGTCTTTGAGATCACGGCTATAATTGACACTCTATTGAGAATATAAGCCACAATGTTTACTGCTTCAGCCCAAAAATACTTTGAAAGGTTATTCTCACAAAGCATGGTCCTAGCCATTGTCTTTCAAGGTTCAGTTTTTCCTCTCTACAACTCCATTTTGTTGAGGTGTCCTAGGTGTTGAAAAATTGTGATCCAACCCCTTTTCATTGTAAAACTTTTCAAACTCATCATTTCAAATTTTCCTCCATGGTCACTTCTAATGCTAACAATGACTAAACCTTTTTTATTCTCAATTTTCCTATAATGGCTTATGAATGCTGGTAAAGCATCATTCTTATGAGCAAGGAAATAAACCCAAGTGTACCTAGAGAAATCATCAACTATCACAAAGCCATAAGATTTTTCACCTAGACTAGTTGTACTTATTGGACCAAATAAATCAATGTGTAGTAATTCAAGAGGTCCAGATGTTGATACAACATTCTTAGTTTTAAAGGAAGTTCTAACTTGTTTTCCTAGTTGGCAAGCTTCACATATCCTATTATTCTCAAACTTTAGATTAGGCAGTCCAACCACTAAGTTCTTTCTAATTAATTTTGACATGGTATGCAAGCTTACATGTCTTAATCTCTTATGCCACAACCAGCTGTCATTTTCAGCATTTGCAACTAAACATATTTCACTATTTATTTCAAGATCTTCAAGAAATACAACATACATGTTTTTAAATCTTTTTCCTATGAATGTGACTTTGTTTGTGCTTATGTTTATTACTTCACATTTATTAAAATCAAAGCAAACTTTAAATCCCTTATCACATAATTGACTAATACTCAATAAATTATGTTTCAAGCCCTTGACTAACAACACATGACTGATTTGAGTTTGAGAGTTTTTAACAACCGTACCTATTCCATGGATCTTACCTTTTGAATCATCACTAAAGGATATGGAACTTCTCTTTTTCTTGTCTAGCTAAGCAAACAACATTTTATCCCCTGTCATGTGCCGTGAGCAGCCACTATTCATGTACCAGGGCTGCTTCCTCTTGAGTTGAGCTATTGAGCATGTCTCTTTTAAGTGCAACTCAACCCACAAAACAAATTTTCAATTTTTCTTTATAGGTACCCATATCTTGATGGGTCCTTGACTGTTAGTTGCAATAAAAGATCCCTTTGGAACCCATATCTTTTTAATTTTCTGTATGCCTTTATTTCTAAAACAATCATAAGATAGATGTCCATACTTTCCACAACTATAACATTTAGATGCAACATTAGAATTTTTCTTGAAATGTACATTCCTTACTGATTTTCATTTCTCAAACATTTAAGTGCTATGTTTTCCTCAAGAGTTTTTTGCAAAGCTTCAAACTTACTATCCAGCTCAACTTTCAAAACTTCAAAATCTATTTTTGAGTGTTCTAACTGAATTTGCAAAAGGTTTCTTTGCTCAAAAATAGAGTTATAATCACATTTTATCTTTTCTAAATCACTTTCAAGACATACAGCCTTTTTCTTTAGAGTTTTATACTTTGAAAATAATTTTTCAAATTCATCATAAAGGTTGTCATACTCATCTTATAAATAATCCATCGAAATATCACAAGGTAATGAGCATACCTTTGTTTCATCATCTCGAGCCATTAAATAAATGTTTGCTCTTTCCTCAGAATTTTCATTTTTAAATTCAGTGCTTAAGGAGTCACTGTCTGACCATGCTGCTACTACCATTGTTTTCTTCGACTTCTTATTTTTCCTTGGAGTTTCATTTTTCAAAAATGGGCATTCAAACTTGAAGTGGCCTGGCATTTTGCACTCGAAGCAGATCAGTTCCTTCTTTTTGTTGAAGTCGTTTTTGTTTCTTTTCCATGAAGGACTTTAATCTTTTCTAAATCCTTTTCTTGTTATTCTTCAGTTCTTTCTACCTATCAGCTTTCTAAATGTTCTTACAACAAGTGCCAGCTCTTCATTGTCATCGCAAGAAAGTTCTTTTAACTCTTCCTTAAGGATGTTGGCTTTAAGTGCAATGCTATTTTTCTTCTCTTTTGCTTCCCCTATATCTTCTTCTTCTTCGTCCTTAAGCTCCAGCTCATGAGTAAGGAGAGAGCTACAAATTTCATCTAATGTAATGTCATTTAAATCCTTAGCCTCTCAGATAGCAGTCACTTTAGGCTTTTAATTTTTTTGGTTGGCTTCTAAGAAGTCTCTTGACAATTTCATGCTCAGGTATTGGCTTTCCTAATTGACTCAATTTATTTGTGATGTTCACGAATCCATCTAGCATGCTGGTGATGTCTTCACCAGGCTCCATTTTGAACATCTCATAGTTGTGAGTTAAAAGGGCTATCTTGGACTCATTGACTTGATAAGTTCCTTCATGAATTATTCTAAGCTTATCCCACACTTGTTTAGATGTTGTACAGCTTGACACTTTATTGAATTCGGTGGGAGTCAAGGCACAATGCAATGTATTGATGGCCTTAAAATTGGTTTGAACTCTCTTGGTCTCAGCCTCGGTGCATTCAGACCTTGGCTTGGGCATTAGTTCATTAGTGACAACATTTAAAGTTGAGAAAATTAAGGGTTCATCAATTATGACATCTCACATTTTATAGTCTATAGCTATAATGTATATCGACATTCTAGTGCTCTAATAAGGGTAATTAGAGCCATCAAACAGAGGTGGTATGTTTGTAGATTGTCCCTCAGCAACTATGGATTTTTTAAGAGCAATTGGATCCTCCCTAAGGGTGTTAGACTTTAAAAACAGGGAACTAGCTCTGATACCACTTGTTGGTCCCAATTATATGTGTTAAAGGGGAGGTGAATAGCACAAATCGACTTTTACAAGAATTGACCTCTAAATTAGGACAATTGTAAGATAAAAGAAAATTTTAAAGATGAATAAAAAACTAAAAACAGAGTAAACAACACACAACAATTTATAATGGTTCGGTCCAAGACTTACATCCACTACATTGATTGTCCAACCAAGGATTTTCAAACCAATCACTAAGAAACGGTAGAATTACCAAGCTCCCACCAAAGTTTTACAATGGCTTTTATCAAGCTCAACCACAATCTTTATAATGGTTTTTCAAAGGTTCAACTAAAGCCTAACACCTAACTTTTCAAGGCTAAATTAGAACCTTAACTCTTTCAAGCAAATCTAGCTTGAAACTACCCTTAGAGTGACTCTCTCGCTTTAAAAACAGACTTAAAGTAGGTAAAAGAAAGTACCTAGTGATCACTAAGCCAATCTAATTGGTACAAGTTAAAGTGCAACTCACAATTACAAATAAGAAAGTTGAGTTTAGTGAGAAAATAGAAAGTTTTGCTAGTTTTCTTGCTCTTTTTCGACTTGGAAGTATTGGAATCTCTCAAAAACTTCTTCTAAAACCTTTGGAAGACCATTTTATACTTGGAGAAACATGTCTGATGGCAGTTTGGCAATTTATGACCGTTGGAAACAGTTTGAGGTTGATTCTAGCCGTTAATCTGTCTTGTAGTGCTCTAGGACAAATTACAAACAAAGAGCTCTTAGTTGACTAACTTCTTTTTTTGGTCGACTAAACTGATTCTATCTTGGTTGCAGATTCTGGCAGAAAGCATTTAGTCAACTAACCCATTTCTTGGTCGACTAAGTTGGTTCTGTTTCTCAATATTCTTTAGCTCATCATTTCTCCAATTTGATTTAGCTGTAACGACCACTCCCCAGTCGATGCCGGAGTCCAAGACTTCCGAGAAAAACCCGCCAAGTCTCAAACAAGCCTATCTCGAATTACTCGATAATCCACTACCCTTAATCATCATATAATAGTAAAACTTTCATATATTAAATTAAATCATAATTATAAAAATCACTCTAAACTTTTTCCTTTTTGTTTGTTCACAAACATATACACGAAAATATAAAATTTTCAAATTCATGCTGTATATAAAAAGAAATTTAAACTCGTTTACGACTTAACAAATAAAATATTACGACTCGACCTTTAACAGAAATAGATACAGCGAAGCGACTCAGAACAGTATGCTAGGAGATGCCTTTACCTATCCACGGTAGACCAAACACGTCGATGACTTCACGCCAAATAGATCCCTGTCTGCAAAAAGGGGAATAAAATGGGGTGTGAGTCTCATAGACTCAGTAAATAACATCGACCCAGTGAATAGGGAGTAGATAGGAAACAAGCAAACAGCAGATCATTTGAAGGCAAAAACACAGAATCATAAAAACAATTTATTTCAAACAGAGGTTTTTGTGCCTTATAACTTTTTTTCGCATCAAATCGATAAAATCGAGCCAGCTCCCATAAAACCAAATATTATTCAAAATCATATACAAATCATAGCTCGCTTATACGCGAGGAATCACTAATTTATTTCACTGAAAACCAATAGAGGAGCTACTAAAAACCATTTTATTCAATTTTCTCACCATGCCAAGTAACATGATTCATAATGTTAAAATTTATTCCAATCCATGTAAAACGATTATATCTTATCAAAAATAAACAACAAGGCTTATGACTTTATAAAAACTTGGCTCGTACCAAAAACTCATATTTGGTGATACCTTGCGTTGAGGTATCCAACCAAATCTGCCAAGGTTATTAAAATTTCTAAAATTTCTAAAAAAAAATAGTCGTTCCTCGGCATTGATCGAATTCACTCTCACATGGGGTCAGACATGGAGTGAATTCTAAACATCACCTCAGGAGTTACCCTGCTCGCCTCTACGACCGAGGTGACATATAATCTTGAGTTTACCGTGCCCCTCCTAAAGGCAATCCACGAAAACCCGCCACTGCAGCGACTAATTAACCCACTATTTTACAAAAATCCTTTAAGTAGCACACATGGCCAATACAGCTCTATGTATCACATTCAATTAACAAATCGGCCAATCATGCTATAATTATCAGAAGCCATTTAATATCAAAGTCATAAAAATTCATCGTATATTCTCAAAATAAAATTTAATGAATGATTCGTAAAATACCATACATAGAGAAATTTAAATCTCTAAATCGTGTATGCATATCACACAATTATATAAGGCACAATTTAGGAGCTAAATCAAGTTGAAAAGCTTGTTTCCCATTTTTAAAACGCTTTACATATAATACATATATATATATATTCAAAACAATTTTGAAAAATGTTTTGCATCCACAATTTCCTAAATTTCTACCAACTCATGTTTCTCACAGTTTGTATGTAAATTAAATCATACATATTCATACATATAAAATTATGAATATTTTAAAATCGACACCCCCTACTCACCTCTAAATAGCGAGATTTTACAACGCTATTTTCATATGCATATATATTTATTTCTATTTCTCGATCGTGTGTCTCGTTCAGGACGTCTCCTCGATAAACGTGCCATTGGGCCTTTTCCATTCCTCCTAGCTATTGGACCTTGTCCATGAGCCCTTTACACTTTTCCTATTAGGCTAAGCCCATTTAATCTTTCCTATTGGGCCTTGCCCATCTAATTACCAATGGGCCATGCCCATTTTATTTTTCCTATCATCCATTTTCAATTTTCAATTTTCTTTCTTTTTTTTTGTCCTTTCTTTTTCTTTTCTTTTTTTTCTCTTTCCTCCACTCCAGCTTGTCACTCTCTCTTCCTTCCTCCCATTTCTAACTGAACCTTTCTCCTCCACCATGGCATCCTCCATGCACCACCGTGGCCACTTCCTCCTCCATTTTCCTTCCTTTTTCTCTTCCATTTTCAGCTCAATTCTCTACTCCATTTGCTACACTTTCTCAGCTAAATTTCCAACAGCCAAGCTGTCCCCTTTCAGCCCCAAGATCCTGCAAATTTTCAGCTTAAAGGTTTAACCAATAAACCTCCAAAAATCAACCACATGCTTACACAATTTCCACAACAAATTCTACACTTTTTAACTCAATTTCAAGCACCAAATCAGCAGCCAAAAAAATCATTTTTCTCACCTCAAAATTTCCTGAATTTTTCAGCCATATAACCAAAAAAATTTCAGCTTTCTTACCTCCTTTAAGCGTAGAAAATTTCAGTCTTCATGTATTTCAAAATTGCCGAACTTTGGCCTTCCTTCTCTCTTTGTTTTTCACGGTTTTTCTTCTCTTCCTCACGGTCTTTCTTTTCTTATTTTCTTTCTTTTTTTTTCTCCTTTGCTCAGCCTTCTCTTGGCTTCTTTTCTCTTGTATCTTCTTTTTGACCGAGCCTTCTAGGCTTTTCTTCAAACTTCTTTTTATTTCTTTTCCTTTGACTTAGCACTTACTTTCCTTTGTCTTTTCTTTACTTCTTTCATTCAATGACCAGCCCCCCACTTTCATGTTCATTTCTTTCTTTATTTTCTTTGTCTTAACTTTTACTTTGACTATTCTTTCATTCATTTCTTCTTATGGTCGGCCCCTACATCCCTCATTTCTCTTCATTTCATTTTCTCCCTTCATTTGTCTTTTCATCTCATTTCATCACATTTCATTTCACTTCATTTCATTTCATTTCTTTTATTCTTTTTTTTTCCATGCTTATCTTATTCCCTCATTTCACTTTCTAAATATTCATTTAAGCCTTTAATTAACCTAGGATTTAATTAGGCTTAAAAGTGTAATAAAAGACCCAAAAATTTAATTGTCAATCCTTAAAATTTTCATTCCTAACAAATCACGTCCAATCACTTTCCAATGTGATTTTATCTATTATAGAGACAGAACTGGGTGAAGTGATCTTCATCAAAGTTGTAGTTCTATCTCTTATCTTTCCAATGGTCTAAGAATTTTAGTAATTTCAGTTCTGTAGCTTGATATATGGCCAAAACACCAAAGCATGTACAAGAAAGTTTCTGAGTTCTTCAACACTTTGCTTTCTAAAAATTAAGTCTAATATTTTTAATTCCTATCCACACTTATTAAATTTCAATTTCCTTCTATTCTTCTTCCTTCACACACATATATATCAAAATATTAAGATTGCATTCCAATGCGGTGTCACCATAATATTTAAATATTTACTTTACCGCGTGTACTCGATAAAAATCACGTCGTACGATTTTTGACGTTTTCCTTCAAAATTAATCTTTATTACTTCTGCCCCACTTAAATTAGTCATATTTCCTTTTTCATGACTAATTTTCGATAATATATAAAATATTAATATTTTAATATTAATTTATTGAATAAAATATTATTTTATTCTAAAATTTTTCACTTACTTTCTTCGGTCCCTAAACACATCATTATGCCTTGGTTTACTTCCGAATAATCCTTTAGCTCACTAATTCACCTCCGATAAAAATATTGTTATTTAAATTACTATTTTTACACGTGTGAAATATTTTTCTTTTGAGCGTTTCATTCATCTTTATCAGTCTTTAGAATGCTAATTCACGTCAATTAATCCTTCATTTAATCAACAAAGCCTTATTGGCGTCTAACAAAAGTACGGGGTGTTACAATCCTCCCCCACTAAAAAATAAATTCGTCCCCGAATTCAAATCAACATACTGTGAATAATCAAAATCCTAAAATCCTTTTACATCACTCTCGATGGACATTTTCCATATAAATTCTTGATCTCATAAATCATATCAATTTCCAACTTCTGTAGAAAACTCAACAATATCATATTACATTCATTCATAAGTATAGCACTTCTTCAATTAAATCAATATCATTCTTCATCTTATAAAGAGAAATTAAATTTATCGTTAAATTTAGTCACACCTTCATCCAATCATTCCCAAATCATCTGTTATGCATGTTTACATAACTATCCACAATTTCTTCTACCTTGATCTTTTATCAAGCCTTCCAACATTTGAACACTTATCTAACCATAGACTACGAGTTTAACTTGTCAATCCATCTTTATTTCAATTTACACATTTCCATACCCTTTTCATTCAAGTATCTCATAATTCACAAGGATCAAGACATGCTTTATTTATTTCAGGTATATTTAACATCATGGATGATTCAACTCTAATAACCATTAAAAATCGTATTCCCAAAAATAAAACTCCAGTGCTTTTATAATTGAGTGCTCACTCCATAATTTCAATGTATATCGTAAGGCATTTCGATAATTAATGATATCCTTGTATATATCCTTATAATCTTACTCAATCTCTTTAATCTATAACTCAATCTCTAAAAATTTAATTGTTCAAAAAACAATTTTTTTTTCAAAGCTTCTTTCTAAGTCTCGTCTTGATCACTGATCAGCTCTTCTCACGTTTAATCTAATTATACTCACCATCTTGTGATAATTACACCAAGCCAATGTCGATGTTTTATTTCCATACCAAAGTCAGTTAACAATTGACTTTACTTAACCAAAATTTGTATTCTAATGTCATATCTATAGGTCATGGCTCGTTACCAAAGCCTTTATTGGTGTATGAATACTTGAAGTCTCAAATCATCTTCTCTTTCTAAATAAATCTTCATGATTTTCATAATGTATTTCCATTCCTTCACTAAGGGTAACATTATTAAATTGGACCACATCACCCTCATCTTTAAATATTCGTAACGTAATTCAAACTTCATTTGTCTTGATCAGACATTTTGTCTTGATAATAGATTAGATCAATTGAAACTGATGGAGGAGGGATATTTCACAATTTATGTCTTGTATCTACAAACATGTCTCGATATGCTTGTATGTTTACAATCCATCGTCATACTTATCTGACTTATCAGTCACGAATCCCAACTTATTGGTTCCCAATAGACATTATTTTAAGATTCCTCAAAGTGTCCATGTTCTAAATCTGGACCATATAAAACCAACTTAATATGATTACATTAATTATCCTTGAGCTTCATAGGTGCGATGTAATAACATTCATATTTCTCCCATCACTCATCCAATCACAATCTGTTATTCACATATACTTTATAATCTTATTAACCTTTTAGGCTCATCTATACCTGATCACTAGATCTGTGGGTTATAAGTCCACCACACATCCGCTGCGCAACTTTGATATTTATAGAAATTAGTATGGATTTTACTTAAATGTCCCTCGACATTATCACCAATATCTAATTTCAAACTTTAGCTAATTCATGCACTAATAACTATAACTCAATATAGTTCCATCAAACCTTGAGATTTCATCGTCCTTTAATTAAATTCAAAACTAGCTCCATTTAAGCTTTTATACACCTATTTAGCACATATTCGCATTTAAAATATTTTGAAAATTTGGTACCATTCATATACAGGTAGGGTAATTTTATTAACACAATGCACTTACTTCAGTGCATGCAAATATCAGTTTACATCTCCTTAATACTCAATTTATAGCTCACTAGTAGATTCCAATAATCATCATTTATTCAACCAAAAATAGATCTCTCATTACCATTTTGGTATATTCTCCTTTATATCAACCTCAAATAACACTTAAAATCATCAAATCTCTTTTTATAGCCAATCATGGCTCAAATTTTAACTCCACAAAGTGAATGAATTATTATGGACTTATTAGTCCGATTTCACTTCTCTTCACTTTTAGTCGAAGGGGATATCATCATATCAACCTTTCATTAAAAGCATTCGCTTTAAAATATTTCTAACAATTGCTCGTGCCTCGGGTGGCATCTCAAATCCAGACATTGGCAACCATTTCTCGTTATTTAATCGTTACTTACAATTACACAAGGTGGTTTTCTAGGATAAAGAGTTTACGCAGCCTCTTGTTTATAATTGGTGTTGCAGTCACCAATCATAGACAAGACTTTACATCAACTCTACTACTCCGCTGTTTGACACAAGAATTCCTAAGACTCACTAAACCTAAAACTCTAATACCAATATTGCAACGACCACTCCCCGGTCGATGCCGGCATCTAAGATTTTCGAGAAAAACCCGCCAAGTCTCGAACAAGCCTATCTCGAATTACTCGATAATCCACTACCCTTAATCATCATATAATAGTAAAACTTTCATATATTAAATTAAATCATAATTATAAAAATCACTCTAAACTTTTTCCTTTTTGTTTGTCACAAACATATACACGAAAATATAAATTTTCAAATTCATGTTGTATATAAAAAGAAAATTAAACTCGTTTACTACTTAAAAAATAAAATATTATCACTCGACCTCTAACAGAAACAGATACAGCGGAGCGACTCAGAACAGTATGCTAGGAGATGCCTTTACCTATTCATGGTAGACTAAACACGTCGATGACTTCATGCCAAATCTATCCTTATCTGTAAAAAGAAGAATAAAATGGGGTGTGAGTCTCATAGACTCAGTGAATATCATCGACCTAGTAAATAGGGAGTAGATAAGAAACAAGCAAACGGTAGATCATTTGAAAGCAAAAACACAAAATCATAAAAACAATTTATTTCAAACAGAGGTTTTTGTGCCTTATAACTATTTTTTGCATCAAATTTATAAAATTGAGCCAGTTCCCATAAAACCAAATATTATACAAAATCATATACAAATCATAGCTCGCCTATACGTGAGGAATCACTAATTTATTTCACTGAAAACCAATAGAGGAGCTACTAAAAACCATTTTATTCAATTTTCTCACCATGCCAAGAAACATGATTCATAATGTTAAAATTTATTCCAATCCAAGTAAAGCGATTGTATCTTATCAAAAATAAACAACAAGGCTTATGACTTTATAAAAACTTGGCTCATGCCAAAAACTCATATTCGGTGATACCTTGCGCTAGGGTATCCAACAGAATCTGCCAAGGCTATTAAAATTTTCAAAATTTCTAAAAAAAAATAGTCATTCCTCGATG
This sequence comes from Theobroma grandiflorum, assembly GCA_036013995.1. Lineage (NCBI taxonomy): Eukaryota > Viridiplantae > Streptophyta > Magnoliopsida > Malvales > Malvaceae > Theobroma > Theobroma grandiflorum. Next base: position 40,483,227 of record CP142127.1, read on the forward strand.
TTGACCGAATTAACTCTCACATGGGGTCAAACATGGAGTGAATTCTAAACATCACCTCAGGAGTTACCCTACTCGCCTCTACGACTGAGGTGACATATAATCTTGGGTTTACCGTACCCCTCTTAAAGGCAATCCACGGAAACCCACCACTGCAGCGACTAATTAACCCACTATTTTACAAAAATCCTTTAAGTAACATACATGGCCAATACAGCTCTATGTATCACATTCAATTAACAAATCGGCCAATCATGCTATAATTATCAGAAGCCACTTAATATCAAAGTCATAAAAATTCATCGTATATTCTCAAAATAAAATTTAATGAATGATTCGTAAAATACCATACATAGAGAAATTTAAATCTTTAAATCATGTATGCATATCACACAATTATATAAGGCACAATTTATGAGCTAAATCAAGTTGAAAAGCTTGTTTCCCATTTTTAAAATGCTTTACATATAATACATACATATATATATATATTCAAAACAATTTCGAAAAATGTTTTGCATCCACAATTTCCTAAATTTCTACCAACTCATGTTTCTCACAATTTGTACGTAAATTAAATCATACATATTCAAAAATATAAAATTATGAATATTTTAAAATCGACACCCCCTACTCACCTCTAAATAGCGAGATTTTGCATTGCTATTTTCGTACGCGTATATATTTATTTCTATTTCTCGATCGTGTGTCTTGTTCAAGATGCCACCTCGATAAACGTGCCATTGGGCCTTTTCCATTCCTCTTAGCTATTGGACCTTATCCATGAGCCTTTTCCGCTTTTCCTATTAGGCCAAGCCCATTTAATCTTTCCTATTGGGCCTTGCCTATCTAATTACCAATGGGCCATGCCCATTTTATTTTTCCTATCATCCATTTTCAATTTTCTATTTTTTTCTTTTTTTTCTCCTTTTTTTTCTTTTCTTTTTTTTTCTCTTTCCTCCACTCCAGCCCGTCACTCTCTCTTCCTTCCTCCTCTTTCCATCTGAACCTTTCTCCTCCATGCACCACCACGGTCACACTTCCTTCTCTATTTTCCTTTATTTTTCTCTTCCATTTTTAGCTCAATTCTCTACTCCATTTGCTACACTTTCTCAACTAAATTTCCAACAGCCAAGCTGCCCCCTTTCAGCCCCAAGATCCTGCAAATTTTCAGCTTAAATGTTCAACCAATAAACCTCCAAAAATCAGCCATATGCTTACACAATTTCCATAACAAATTCTGCACTTTTTAACTCAATTTCAAGCACCAAATCAGTAGCCAAAAAAATCAATTTTCTCACCTCAAAATTTTCAAAATTTTTCAGCTATATAACCACAAAAATTTCAGCTCCCTTACCTCCTTTAAGTGTAGAAAATTTTAGTCTTCATGTATTTCAAAATTATCGAATTTTGGCCTTCATTCTCTCTTTGTTTTTCATGATTTTTCTTCTCTTCCTCACGGTCTTTCTTTTCTTATTTTCTTTCTTCTCCTTTCTCCTTTGCTTGGCCTTCTCTTGGCTTCCTTTCTCTTCTATCTTCTTTTTGACCGAGCCTTTTAGGCTCTTCTTCAAACTTCTTTTTATTTCTTTTCCTTTGACTTAGCACTTACTTTCCTTTGTATTTTCTTTACTTCTTTCATTCAATGACCAGCCCCCCATTTTCATGTTCATTTCTTTCTTTATTTTTTTTGTCTTATGTTTTACTTTAACTATTCTTTCATTCATTGCTTCTTATGGTCGGCCCCCACATCCCTCATTTCTCTTCATTTCATTTTCTCCCTTTATTTGTCTTTTCATCATATTTCATTTCATTTCTTTTATTCATTTTTTTTTCATGCTTATCTTATTCTCTCATTTTACCTTCTAAATATTCATTTAAGCCTTTAATTAACCTAGGATTTAATTAGGCTTAAAAGTGTAATAAGAGAGCCAAAATTTTAATTGTCAATCCTTAAAATTTTTATTCTCGACATATCACGTCCAGCCAATTTCCAATGCGATTTTCTCTATTGTAGCGACAGAACTGGGGAAGTGATCTTCATCAAAGTTGTAGTTCTGTCTCTTAGCTTTCCAATGGTCTAGAAATTTTAGCAATTTCAGTTCTGTAGCTTGAGATATGGCCAAAATACTAAAACATGTACAAGAAAGTTTCTAAGTTCTTCAACACTTTGCTCTCCAAAAATTAAGTCCAATATTTTTAATTCCTATCCATACTTATTAAATTTCAATTTCCTTCTATTCTTCTTCCTTCACACATATATATATCAAAATATTGAGATCACATTCCAACATGGTGTCACCATAATATTTAAATATTTACTTTATCGCGTGTACTCGATAAAAATCACGTCGTACGATTTTCGACGTTTTCCTTCAAAATTAATCTTTATTTCTTCTCCCCTACTTAAATTAGTAATATTTCCTTTTTCATGACTAATTTTTTATATTATATAAAATATTAATGTTTTAATATTAATTTATTAAATAAAATATTATTTTATTTTAAAATTTTTCACTTACTTTCTTCGATCTCGAAACACATCATTATGCCTCGGTTTACTTCTGAATAATCCTTTAGCTCACTAATTCACCTTCGATAAAAATATTATTATTTAAATTACTATTTTTCTTTTGAGTGTTTCATTGATCCTTATCAGTCTTTAGCACGCTAATTCGCATCAATTAATCTTTCGTTTAATCAACAAAGCCTTATTGGCATCTAACAAAAGTACGGGGTGTTACAATAGCCAACTAATATTGTACATTATTCAGCTAAGGAGCTTCTTTCTTGTTAACCAATCTTGTTCCTAATCCATATCAATTTTTGATATACACATTTGAAAGATTAATTTATTATTTGTCTGCAAATCTTTGTCCTACACACTTAGGTAGAAATATTAGATACAAATGAAATGAGAATGTTTTATTATCATCAAAAACTAATAGAGCCAACAATAGTCACCTATGCATCAGAATTATTCAACAACTTACTCATTAATGGTATCCCCTGCAACAAACAATTTTATAAACTAAGATACTTTAAAGAAATAAAACTCCCAAACAAGACAATATTTATAGGGGAAAAAATTGGTAAAATGAAGAAGTCAATAGCTTCACATTTGTTAACAAAAGCAAGCCCATTACGTAAATAAGTTAGTTAGTTCCATAGGCATTATGACAGTCATTGTTTTTAATGCTAACAATGTAAAATATTTCAATAAAGGCTCCAAAACCAAATAGTAAAGACTCGGCAACAATAAAGACATAACTCCTTACACTTCTAGGATTCCAAAACCAGAAACAAGGAAAGAAATCTAGCATAAAAACTCCAGCAACAATAGTGATGAGCGTTTGTTAACCAGTGATAAACAGACCCAACAGACAAACAACAATTAAGACAAGAAAATTCAAAGCATACAAAAAAAAAACAAAACAAAACAAAACCAAAGAAAATCACATTCAATTGTTGAAATTGCAAGATATAGACAAAAAAAATCAATTTAGGGTTAGTTTTCCTCCATATTTCCTAGTAATCGAACAGGAAAAAAATAAAGAGCGAGAGAACAAGAAAAATGAGAGAGAGATGAAGAAAAAGACCTTAAGCTCCAAAGTTATAGATCGAAACCGCGAAACCATAGAGGAAGTGAAGAGTTTGAAGAGCAAAGCAAGGAACAGGTTAGGGATCAATTTCAGAAATGAAAATTTGGTAAAGTGATTGACCCACATGGGTTAAGGCTTAGTATCTGAGTCCTTACTTTGGTTTAGATTTAGACTAAGTTGGTAAATTTTTAATCTAAGTTGAACGGGTTGTAGAGTTAAATATTTTATATTTTATTCATAAATGAATAAGTATTAATAGTAATAAATTTTAATATATGTATATTAAACTTTACTATATAAACTATAAACATTGTAAAAATAAATAATATGTTTAGATATTCATAATATATTAAATATTAATGTAAAATATAATATTTAATATTATTAAATTATATATAAGACCAATATTATTTTGTTCTTTATTTACAATATAGTTTTAATAATTATTAACTAAATTTATTTTTGTGTAAAATATTAATTACTTATATTTCAATAAGTAATATATAAATTTTATATAGTACATATTTGCATATATTACTTTATTATATATATATATATATGAAATTAATAACACAACTTATATGTCACGCTTTGGAACTCCCCATCGGGCCCATGACAACAGCCGCGACGTCTCGACAGGCATTCTTATCTCGAATACCGATCAAAACCCCGCAAGGCTTTCGTATCAGCTCTCGCACTTCCCCGGTGAGCGACGATTATTAAATACCACCTTTCATAAGAATTATAAGTCGTTTTCAAATTAAAACAATAAAATATTATTTTTCGGCTCATAAGGGCATTTTCGTCATCTATCTTGAAAATCTCAAAACCCAGCCAAAAACGTAATAAATGTGTAGAAGACACAATTTTCATAGTTTGAAAATAAATTTAAACATTTAAAACATTAGTTTGAAGCAAAATTGTGAATATATGAATATAATAAAAATATTCAATAAAATAACATTATATATATTTTATAAAACAATATTTATAGAAACGTCGATACATAATTTTTTTATAACGTAAAAATTGAATATATTTATACATACTAAAATGCAAGTAATCAAAGTATAAAATTTCTTTTACAATGACACGTGTGCCCACTATGTACAACTATGTACCTTAAATGCATTGGATTCCGACTCCGCCTAGTTCTTGATGCCACAGCTATCTAGTGCTTTTCTCGAGCCTGAAATAGGTGGAAGAGAGGGTGGTGAGATTATAAAATCCCAGTGAGCAAACAAATACCAGCTAAATTATCTAAAGTCGAGTAAAAGGAGACAAAATTTCAAATTTTGCTTTCTTTGTACTATCATTCGTCTTATCTAAACTTATTTCAATTGAGTAGAGACAAATAAAATATTCTATCGAGCAAAATAGAATTATTTTACTCGATTAAATTAATATTTAGTATGGCTTATGTATTTCTAAAAATCTCAACTTGGCTTATGCCAAAATCATTCTCGGGGATGCCCCGACCGAAGCATCTGACCGAGACCGCCAAGGCTGTTCAGTGTAGTATACAACTGAACATATTTTTACATTAAAAATAATATCTAGCCATGCCTTGACATTGGCTGAGTCTCACTCTCATGCAGTGGTCCACGTGAAGTGCACTCAAACATTACCTCCAGAGAAATCCCCCTTCCACACCTGGCTCTCCAATAGAGGTAAGATAAGTCTAATTATGTGCCCCTTCTCTTAGGCTAGCCCACAAAACTGGTGTCACTACAGTGATTATTTTATCTACCACCTCATTTATAAAATCTTAACTAGCATGATATGGCAATTTATCACAGTCCAGCCTCTTAAGGTTGAAAACATAGGATATATAATTTTTGCATAAACTAGTCTAGCCATTCATGCTCATATAATGCTACAAGCCATATAATTTAAAACACAATTTATAACACAATTAAACCGTCTCCAATTACTCTAATTTCAAAAGCAATTGTTCCATTTTTCAAATCAATTTATAAAAATTCAATTTTATTTAGTAAATTCAATTTATTTTATAAATTTCACATTTTTCTCGTAAAATCAATAATTCACCAAATACTATAATTTTTCATAAAATCATTAAATTTAATAAAATCTACTCCAGATAATTAAGACGATAACTTGTCCACTCACTGTTCTAGGAGTAGAGATCGTCCTATCCTCCGTCCTCGGGTGCAATCTCTTACCCGAAATCAATTTCCTCACCACCTATCCATAATCCGTGACACAAAATTCAATAAATTGTGTCAATTTATCATAAATTATTTCAGGCTCTACATAATGCATGGGAATAGGGTAAAAATGGTTCGAACAGTCGTTTAATCACGATGTCCGACCGACTCACCTACACGCGGTCTAAATTGCTAAAATCTCCAATTTAACTCTGAATCAATTTCTTTCAATTTATATACCTCAATTATACCCAAATTGACTTAATGTCCATAAATATGGTGCAAATTATCAGTCTAGATCATAAATTACGCTTTTACCCCTAATGGGTAAAATTCTAATTTTTGCATAAAAATTCTTATTTAATTTTTTTAACTTCATAATTCATCAATTCTCAACAATTTCACTTGAAATGAAATCATTTCATTTTCCACATATCCACTATGAAATTCGGCCTAAATGAATTCCCATGGAATAGGTGATTTTCTCACTTAATTTTCTTCCTACACATGACTAACCAACTAAAAACACTAACATAGTTAAAAATCAAATAATTCCATCAACTTTCTCTCTCTAAACCCATATGACCAGGTTTGAATCCACCATAAAAACATGAAATCTAACCATGGAAACTAAGAAAAAATGCGTGGAAATGATAGATCATAAGCTAAACTTGAAAAATCATACATTTAAACAATTGAATCCTTGAAAAATCACACTTTTTCTTTGATTTTCTTCCACCTAGGGTTTTATTTTTGTTTTCTCTCTCTTCTTGCTGGTTTGGCCGACCATGAGGAAGATGGGCTGATGAAAAATTGGCTTTTTATAAGCCTAATAAAATAATATTATTTTATTATCACTTTTTTAATATTTTTATTAATTTATTTTATTATTCTATTTTTTTCTTTGACTTTTTATCCACCTTTAGCTTCCTTCACTTATCCATTCATCATAAGTATTTTCTAGAGTCATCCAAAAAAATCTTGGTAGAGTAATTTTACAAAATTACACTTTTATCCCCGAAAAAGTGAAAAATTACATTTTTACCCCAAAAACTGAAAAATTTGCCAAAATGCATATTTTTCACTCCTCATACTCATACCATTCTCCAATTTTTCAAATTTGATCTAAATTCTCTCAAAAATTCAATTTTCGTCCATGGGTGGTAAAATTATAATTTTACCCCTATACTCCAAATTGTGCTGGAATTACATCTTTTTCCACTTTTCAACCTCAAATTATGTTTTAACTAGTCTAAATAATCAATCTTAATCATGGGGCCAAAATCTTTGCTAAAAACTCTCCTTTTGACCTTTAGTGGCAAAATTACCGTTTTACCCTAGTGTCTCAAAAATACCGACAATTAAAATTTTTCACTGCTGAACTTCATATTATGTTCCAATAATCATCTTATATTCCATATAATTATTCATGGTCCAATGTGATCAAAATCTTTTATAGAAATCTCCATTTTGTCTTTAAATATCATAATGATCGTTTTGTCCCTAATCGATCAATTTTTTCGATTGACTCCAAATCGGACCTCGAACTCTGAATCACTGTTTTAAGTAATCCCTGGACTGTGAAATTCTTGATTTCACTCTTAAAATCCTTATTTGAACTCACTCGAGGCTTAATCGACTTAATGGTACCATTAGGGACAATATCATCTTTTAACAATTTTCTCGAACTTCCCAAATATGCAAACATTCTACTGAGCATGTAATTGACATTATAATTATTTTATAGATCAAGGTTTGACATTATATGTTATAATATTATATATTAAAAATTTTATATAAATAATAACTAATTGTAAACAATATCTCATAAAAATTATAGTGATAACTAATAAAGTTATTAAGTGTAACCATATAAATAAAGTTTATTATAAGTTACAGTAATGCTTATATATAAATTAAATATATACATATATAATATATTTATACAGTCATATATATATATATATATTCATAACATTTTATTTTATGAAATATTATTATATATAGATGTAATAATTATAGCATATTAATGTATATAATATTTACTATCATATATTAATATTAACATATAAGTTATATCATTTAAAATATATAATTTGTAATTTCATATTAATACAGATTTATAAATAAATATACATATATATAGTTAATATTAAATTGTTATGATTATTATTTGTATACGTACATATAATAAATTAGTATGTTTTACGTATATTATTAATTAAGTTTATTATCATTCTTCTTAATATATCAACTAAAATAAGTATACATCAAGTATTATTATTTTTATATCTTATATGATTATATTTTTATAAATATTCATCATTTCAATTATTAAAATTACAATATGAAACTAATTGTAAAATATGACGTACTCAAAATAATATAAGAATTATCTAATATGAATATTATTAATTAATATAAAATATAATGCTATATTACTTTATTATATATATTAATGACACAATTTATATGTTATAATATTATATATTACAAAGTTTATATAACTAATCACTAATTATAAATAACATGTTATAAAATCTAAAATAATAACTAGCAAAGTTATTAATGGTAATAATATATTTTTTAAATTAAAAAATTTTTAACAAATGTTTATAAAATTTTATAAAATTAATAATATGATTATGATTTTCATCTATTTTTATAAAATTAAAAATTTTATTATGTTATTTTTTTAAACTTTTTGATTTTATAACAATAATGAATTTGAAACTATTAATTTATAATTTACAATTCAATAAAGTTTTCAAAATATATAAAAAATAATAACCAAACGAAAACATATTGAAATTTTTAATACTATAAAACTCAATATGCATGTATTTAAATTTATTAATATATTTCCTATAAAGGATTAATAAACTTTTACAAAATTCTTAATATATTTTACATTAAAAATTTTAAAAATAATAATACTGATAGAATTCTTCAACGGAATATTTCTTTGGAAAATTTCCATTGGTAATAGTATTTTTCAATGGAAAATTTCTTTGAAAAATTTAATGGGGTTTAAATTTTTTTGACACCTTAAATTTTCTAAAGAATTTCCAACGGATTATTTTCCGTTGGAACTTTTCAACGAAAATTTGTCATAAATTCCGTCTGAAAGTTTAGGGGAGTAAATTTTTTTGGCGCCAAAAAAATTTTTGACGGATTTCTTGTCAAGCCTCGAAACCACCCATCGGGTCCGTGATAACTGCCGCGATGTCCTGATAGACACTTATTTTTCCCGAGTGCAAACCGAGACCTTGCAAGGCATCTTATACTAATTTTTCCATCTTCTCCCGTGGTTAATGATTTTTCAATAAACATTTCTCAGTGAGTATAATTCATGTTTTGAGTCAGAACAATTAAATCGCACCATTAACCACGCAGGGGCATTTTCGTCATTTTTGTTAAAAACATTATATACTCGTAGAATATGCATAATTCGCAATCGAAAATAATTTTTGATGTCTAAAACCCTTATAAAAATAAAGTTTTCAGATAATAAAATAAAATAATAATTATTAACAAAATATTACATATTATTATAAAGCAATATTTACAGAAACACCGACAATCAATTTTCCGTTCGTAAAAGCAAAATAAATTTGTATGTATATCAATACAGGTAACCAATATACAGAATTTAAATTACAATGACATGTGGGCCCACTATGCATAACCGTGTACCTTTGTATACAAAGACGAGGCTTCGATTAAGCCTCCAATAGTACTCTGTGTACTTACTCGTAGTCTCGAGCCTGAAAGGGGGAGGAGAGGGTGGTGAGTTTCACAACCTAGTGAGTTAGATAATTACCATCTACGACATCTAAAGTCAAGTAGATGGAGACAAGTGCAAATATTGAGTAATAACACATTTTATAGCACACACTTGAATTCTATTCAAGCAATTTATTTCAAGTTCATGAATTATCATCAAAATTACAAAATCATTAGGGCTTATGATTTTCTTAAAATCGGGCTTAAGCCAAAATCTTTTCTCGGTGATGCCTTGGCTTAAGGCACCATAACCGAGTCTGCTAAGGCTGTTATAAACATATTTTATTTAGAGATACAGCCGTTCTTTGGCGTTGACCGAATTCATCCTCACGTGGTGGTTTAGCGTGAAGAGAATTTTAACATTACCTCGGGAGTTCCCTTACATGCCTCTCCGACCGAGGTAACAATTTTTCAGGTTTTACTGTGCCCCTCCTAAAGGCAGTCCACGACAAAACCTCATTGCAGTGTTTTTTTATTTGTAATCCACCAAATTTGTAAATATCAAGCAGCATAGCAGGGGCAATAAATCATGTCTAGTCAACAAAATAAATAGACAATTTATATCATTCATAAAAATATAGAATTCAGCCAGCATGCTTTCTAATGTCATAAGCCACAGATTTTAATTCATGTATACATAATACAACTCATCAAATAGGTCTCCATATACCCAATTTCATAAAATTGACATTTAATTTCAAAAACAGTATTTCATTGAAATACCTTTTCATTGAAAATTGTAATATTTATACTTTCAAATTCATCATGCTTTAAAAAGCATAAATTTATAATAAATCCACTATAGATATTAAAGACGATAATTTATCCACTCACCTCATCACATGAGTGCTCGATACTCTTGTTTTCAATTTCTCACTACATTACATTTTTCTCGTGTCCGGGGACCTACCACCTATGTGTTCCGTGTGACATCATTTTCAATAAATTGTGTCAATTAACCATAATCAATTTCAAGCTCTATGTGATACATGAAATGAGATAAAAATGGTCCGGACAGTCGTTTTCTCACGGTGTCAGACCGACTCACCTACACGCATCTAAATTACTAAAATCCTTAATTTAACTCCAAATCAATTTTTTTTTTCAGTTTTTATACCTCAATTGCATCCAATTTGACTTAATGTCCCTCAGTGTGATGCAAATTATCAGTCTCGATCGCAAATTATGAAAATACCCCTAGTGGGTAAAATTTTGATTTTTCTCCGAAAATTCTCATAATTTTCCTCTAGCCATAATTCACCATTATTCATCATAATTCATCAAAAAGACATCAAAATCAGCAGTATTTCTCTCTCGAGAAATTTGGCCAAGCTTGGTACAATATGGAAAAATTATATTTTCTTGCTTATTTTTGTTATTTTTCACTACTAACTAACTAAACAACATTAAATCAAGCTAATTCCATCAAAATCAACCAAAACTCAAGCTCAAAATTCATCCATGGAGATTTGGTCAGCATGGGCGTTCATACCCACTTTCTAATTTTGTCATGCCCCGGAACCACCCATCGAGCCAGTGACAATTACCGCAACATCCCGATAGACACTCATTCCCCGAGTGCAAACCAAAACCCCGCAAGGCATCTCGTACCAGTTTTCCATCTACCCCGCGGTTAATAATTTCCAATAAACATTTTTCAATGAATAAAACTTGTGTTTTGAACCAAAACAATTAAATTGTACAATTAACCACAGAAGGGCATTTTCGTCATTTTTCCTCTGAAAATTTCGGTAAAATATTATAATTTATTATAAAAAAAATATTTTTATAAACACCAATGACCAAATTTGTACGCATAAAAGCAAAATATGTCATTACATATTGTTATGCAATTAAACCGAGTGTGTACAAGAATTTCAATGACATGTGGGCTCAACTAAGCATGACTTTGTACCTTTGTATACTAGTGACGTGGCTTCAATCGAGCCTCAATATGCATTCCCAGTGCTTACCCGTAATCTCGAGCCTGAAAGGGGAAGGAGAGGGTGGTGAGTTTTACAACCCAGTTAGTTGGATAACCACCATCCACGACATCTACAGTCGAGTAGATGGAGACAATATAAATAAAGCACAATGCTATCATGTAGTTTATAACACCAATTTAATACAATTGTACAAATCAATCTTATTTAACAAAATCCAAGGCTTATGTTTTATTTATAAAAATCAGGCTTAAGCCAAATCTCATACTCGTGGACACTTGATCAGAGTGTTTAATCGAGTCCGCCAAAGCTGTGAGAATTTCATAATTTTTTTAAATACAGTCCATCATTGGCGTTGGCTAAATTCATCTTCATGCGGTGGTTTAACGTGAAGTGAATCGTAACATTACCTTAGGAGTTACCCTACTCGCCTCTACGACCGAGGTAACCAATAATCGGGTTTTTCCGTGCTCCTCCTAAAGGCAGTCCACGGCAACCCTCACTGCAGTGTTTTATTACTCGTAATCCACCAAATTTCATATATAAAATTTCTCGAGTAACGTAGCATGGCAAATTTTCATTTCAATCCAGTCTATCAAGGCCACCAATAATTCATAAATATTTTTCATAGAAGCATTAAAATAATGCCATCATGCTACTATAATATCATAAGCCCCAAGTTCAATTTATTGCATAAATAACACAATTCAATAATTATGTCTCCATATACTCAATGTAAATAAATCAATTTTTTTGATTTAAAAATCATTTATAAATTCAATTTATTTTTTTAAATCACATAAACAGATAAAACTACTCTAGATATTGAAAATGGTAAATTATCCACTCATCTCGTCACAGGAGTGCCCGATACTCCCGTTTTTAATTCCACTACACTGAAATTTTTTCGCGTGTTTGAGAGCCCACCACCAATACATGAATCACGACACAAATTTCCATTATTTGTGTCCAACCAATATAATTTATTTCAGGATCTACATACTTTGGAATTTGGGTAAAAATGGTTCGGACAGTCATTTATTCACGGTGTCCGACTGACTCGCCTACACGCGTCTAAATTGATAAAATCCTCATTTTAATTTCGAATCGATTTTTTTCACTTTCTATACCTCAATTATATCCAATTTGACTTATTGTCTCCAGTGTGATGCAAATTATCAGTCTTGGATTGAAATTACGAAAATACCCCTAGTGGGTAAAAATTCTGATTTTTGTTCTAAAAATTCTCATAATTTTTCCAACTCCATAATTCATCATAATTCATATAAATACCATGAAATCTCATCACTTTCAGCACATATTTCTCTCCTGAAAATTTCGGTATAATCGGGTTCAATGGAGAAAAATCATTTCTCTCACTAGTTTTTGTCATTTTCCATTTCTACCTAACTAACAACAGCTAATTAACCTAAAATCCAAATCAAATCAAACTCAAAATCCCTCCATGAAATTCGGCCAGCATAGGGTGATCATACCCACTTGTGATTTTGCATGGAACAATAGAAAATAAGGTATGGGCATTGTGAACTTTAAGGAAAAATCAAGAAATTTACCTTTAATTTAAAGAAATCTTAAATTTTCACTCTTTTTCCCTTGAATTTCCCTTAGGTTTTGTGTTTTTCTTTCTTTCTTCTCTTCCCCTCTCCTTGTTCTGGTTCTAGTCGAACCTCACTATGGCTTTTGGCTGATTTTTTTGTGGCTTTAATCACTTAATAATTAAATATTCAATTTTTCACATGTTTATTTACCTTTTCCATTATTTTACTATTATTTATTTTCCTTTTTGAATTTCTTTTCAGCCAAAATATTCCAGCCCTTATCCTCTGATTGTCCTGGAGCTTCTAGAAAATTTCCAACACTTTTTATAATGTAATTTTGCAAAATTACAATTTTACCCCCAAAAAGTGTAAAATTACATTTTTACCCCAAAAATTGAAAAATTACCACAAGGCATATTTTTCACTCCTCAAACTCATACCACACTCTAATTTATCAAATTTGATCCAAATTCTCTCAAAAAATCATATTTGGTCCTCCGATGGTAAAATTATCATTTTGCCCCTATACTCCAAAATGTACTGGAATTGCATTTCCTTTCCACTTTTCAACCTCAAATTATGTTTTAACTAGTCTAAATAATCAATATAAATCAAATGGGACAAAAATCTTCTTTAAACATTCTCGTTTTGACCTTTAGTGAAAAAATTACTATTTTGCCCTTGTGTCCCAAAAATATCGAGAATTGCACTTTTTCACTACTAAACTTCATTTTATGTTCCAAAAATCATATTATATTCATATAATCATTCATGGTCATTAAAATCAAAATCTTTATTACAATTCTCCATTTTGTCCTGAAATTGAAAAATGACTGTTTTATCCCTAATCGGTCAATTTTTCTGATTAACTCCAAACTGAATCTCGAACTCCGAATTACTGTTTTAAATCAATCCATTGGTTTTAGTTTTCTCAAATTCATTCTCCATTCTTTGTTTAAACTGATCCGAGACTTATTTAACTTAACCATATCATTACGGGCAAATTGTCATTTAACTTATTTCTCGGGGCAATTCAATATACAAACTTACTGTCCAAAGCATGTGAATGACCTGTCACAGATAAATTAGGATCGGGTATTACAAATTTTGAATGGAAATGAGAAAAAATGCATGGGTAATAAGGAAATCAAAGAAAATCAAGTGATTTTACCTTTTTCAAGCTAATTTTCTTGATTTCTCTTACTTGTTCTTTGAATTTTCAGCTAGGGTTTATATTTTCAGCTTTTCCCCTCTTTTCCTTGCTTGGTCGACTAAAGAAGATGAAAGTTCTAATTTTTTTTTTTTGCCTTTTTAAAACTTAAATAAAATAATATTATTTTATTTATTTTTTGAATATTTTATTAATCCATTAATTTCTAGCCATCCATTTGTCTTCAAATTTCCACCATGTATTTGTCTCACACATTCCCAGCTTAGATAAAATTTTTAGACTTATCCAAAGTCTTGGTGGAGTAATTTTTTTAAAATTTACACTTTTACCCTTGTAAAAGTCAAAATTTACATTTTTGCCTCAAAAACTGAAAAATTGCCCATAGACATATTTTTCACCCCTCATACTCATATCATTCTCCAATTTGTCAAATTTGATCAAAATCCTTTCAAAAATTCAATTTTCGATTCCAGGTGGTAAAATTATGATTTTGCCTCTGCATTCCAGAAATGACCGGAATTAAACTTTTTCACTGTCAAACCCTCAAATTATACTCCAATAAGTCTAATATAATCAATCTTAATCAAACGGGATTAAAAAATCTTTTTCAAAAATTCCAAATTCGTCCTCAGGTGGCAAATTACCATTTTCCCCCTAAAACACTTAAAATCTGGATTGACTCCAAATCCTCATTTTAAATCAATCCATGGGTTTTAGTTTTCTCAAATTCATCCTTAATTCTCTGTTTAGATCAGTTTAAAACTTATTTAATATTAGCAATACCATTAGGGGCAATATAGTCGTTTAACTAGTTTTACGGGGCAATTCAATATACAAACATGCTATTCAAAGCATGTGAATGATATATCACAAACAATTTAGGGTCAGGTGTTACATTTCTAGTGGAATTTTTTCAATGGAAAATTTCTGTTGGAAATCCATCAAAAATCCATGGGAAAAAGTTAAAATAAATTTTGTTTCAATTCTGTTGAAAATCCATTGGAAATTTCCAACTGAAAATTTCCAACGAAATTTTTTTTGTTGGAAAAAATCAGTTTTCTTGTAATGTATTCCATTGGTAATTCGTCAATATCTATCAATGGCATTTTACCGACAAATTCAATTTCATAGGTAAAACCTTGTTTTTTAGTAGTATAAAATTCGAGAATGTCCTCTCACTTAGAAATTTCCTTGAGAAAATTTATCCTTACAAGTTTCTCGAAGAAATCTCATCATCAGGTTTGACAATTATGCGTAGAATAAGTGTCACATGGTATAATGCATAGTATAATTTATTAAATACAAATCAAAGTCTTTTATTGAAAATATTTCCCAAATCCTTCCATTTTTTTTGATAAAATCCGAGAACAAATCTTCACGTAGAGAATCTCTTGGGCAAGTTTATCTTTACAAACTTTCCAAAAAGTTCTCATCATCGGAGACATTGTTCGTTTCAAAACATGTAATATATCATGATGTAAATTTCAATTTATTTAATTAATACAAGCGACAACCTTTTGTTGAAAGTGCAATCCGGATCCTCCCATCCTTTTAGTAAAATTCGATATCGTTCTTTCACTTGGAAAGTTTCCTTAGAGACTTATCCTTAAAAGTGTAGCGACCGATCTCCAGTCACTACCGGTGTCCGAAACTTTCAAGAAAGACCCGCTAAATCCCGAACAAGCCTGACCAAAATTGCTCGATGATTCACCAGATTCAATAATCATATAATATTTATAATTTCCATATATCAAATTAATTCATACATATAAAAATCAATAATAACTTTTTCCTTATTTATCCACAATTATATATACGTCAAAATCTATAATTTTCAAACTAATGCTTATATACAAATTTAAAATTTATTTACAACTTAATAAATAGAATACTACGACTTGACTTCTAACATAACAGGTACAGGACATAGCGGAGCGACTCAAAATAGTATGCTAGGAGATGCCTTTACTTATTCACAGTAGACCACACGCGAACGTGTCGATGACTTCACACTAAAACAATCCCTGTATGTAAAAAGAGAAATAAAATAGGGTGTGAGTCTCATAGACTCAGTGAATATCACCGATTCAGTGAATATCATCGACTCAATGAATAGAGAGTAGATAGGAAACAAGCATACGGCGGATCAGTTGAATGTAAAATACAGGATCATAAAAATAATTTGTCTTAAACAGGGGTTTTGTGCCTTATATCGAAATTCGAGAATTCTTGAAAGTATAATCAATTGAAATAATAACATTTTCTCATCAAAATATGTTGATAACAAATTTCAAACCAATTGATAAAATCAAGCAAGCTCCCACGAGACCAACATTATTTAAAGTCATGCACTAATCATAACTCGCCTTTACGCGAGGAATTTTAAATCCATTTCATAGAAAAACAAATAAAGGAGTTGCAAAAATCCGTTTAAATCAAATTTCACCATACAAGGAAATACAACTCATAATATTAAAACTTATTTCAATCCATGTAAAATGATTACATTTTATCAAAAATAATTAGTAAGGCTTATGATATTCTTAAAAACATGGCTCGTGCCATAAAAACTCATATTCGGTGATACCTTGCACTGGGGTATCCAACTGAATCCGCCAAGGCCGTTAAAATCTCATTTACATGTAAAACATACTTTTATTTTAGAAAACACAGTCATTCCTTAGCGTTAGCGGAGTTCACCTTCCCGTGATGGTTCGGTCGAAGGGAACTCTAACCATACCTCAGAAGATACCCTCTGCGCCTCTACTACCGAGATATGAATATAACTAGGCAACCCTGCCCCTTCTAAAGGCAGTCCACGGCACCCGCCACTGTAGTGACTATCCCATAACCCACCAATCAATAAAATTTAAATAACATGATATGGAAATCAAATTATTATCGGGCCAATCTAGGCAAAACCATCAATTCATATAATTTCAACATCTCGTTAGACTAGTCATTCATGCTATCATAATCATAAGCCATTTAAATTCGAAATAAATTTAGAAATCTCATTTCCAATTTATTGCTAAATGTCCAATATAAAAGTCATAAAAATCTAACATTTGTTCACAAAATAAGGTTCAATGCACGATTCATGAAACGTCGAGCATAGAGAAATTTAAATCTCATACTCACGTATGTACATTACACAAACATACAAAGCACAATTTCTTTGATGTCAATTATTTTGAAAAGCTTGTTTCCCGGTTTGAAAACACTTTATGTATAATATACATATATATATATTTCAAATTATTTCTAAAATAGCTTACACCCACAATTCCTTAAAATTTCACCAGCGCATACTTTTCATAAATTTGCACTTCACAATTTCATAAATTTTCATCAATTCATACTTCTCGCAATTTATGCGCAAATTAAATCATATATATATAATTAGAAATAATTTAAAATCGACACCCCTTACTCACCTCGAAATAACGAGATTTTACATCGCTATTTTCGTATGCGTATATATTTATTTCTATTTCTCGATCGCATGTCTCGTGCAACACGCCTCCTCGATAAGCGTGCCATTGAGTCTTTTCCATTTCTTTATTTCTTTTTTGGGCCTTCCTTTCCATGGGCTTCTCTACATCTTCCATTAGGCTAGGCCCATTTATTTTTCTCTATTGGGCCTTGCCCAATTTTATTTTCTATTTAGGCCATACCCAAATTTTATTTTTAATTTGGGCCATGCCCGCACAATTTTTTTTTCCTTTTTCTTTTCTTTTCTTTTTTTTCCCTTTCTTTTTTTTTCTTTTTTCTTCTTCCAGCTGTGGCCTTCTCACTGGGGCAACCCTCCTCTGCTGGTCAACCCATCCTCTTCACCATTCCTCCTCCTTTCTCCTCTTTTCTCCTCCCTTTTTCACTCACCAAAACCGGTCATTAAAGCCTCCAAATTTCTAGCACTTTGTTGTCCCATTTTCCACCTAAAAATCCAGAAAATTTTAGCTCAAAAATTCTGAAATTTCCAGCTCCAACATTCAACAATTAAGCTTCCAAAAATCAGCAAATAAATCTTCCAATTTCTAGCCATAAAACCCCATCAAATTCAGCCTTAAAAGTGTAAAATTTTAACCTTGAAAGTGCAGAATTTTCTGCTCACAAAATTAACCTTCAAACTACTCCTTCAAGCCTCTAAAATCAACCACTTTTTAGCTCCAATCCTGTCCAAATTTTCAGCAATAAATCCTCATCATTTTCAGTCACTAATTCAACTATAGAAACCTCAAAAAAATTCAGTTTCTTACCTCGAAATATTTGTAGCACAATTCTGGAAATTTTCAACTTTCATCTCTTTTTGTTTTTTTGTTTTATGGTTTGCCTCTCCTTGTCCATTCCTCCCTCTCTCGATTTCTTCTTTGCTTTATTTCTCTTCTTTTTGCCGTGCTTCTTCCTTCTCTTTCTTGGCTATTTTCTTGTCTTTCATTTCTCTATTAGCCGAGACCTCTAGAACTCTCTCCCATCTTCCTTTTTATTTGTTTTATTTCTTTGTTTTGTCTTTTATTCTTTGATGAGTGACCGGGCCCCCTTCATACTTGAATTGCTTTGACCTTTCTTCTTTCCTTCTTTTTCATTCTTTTCTTTGTTTGGTCTTTGGTCTTCATGTTGGACCACATGGTTGCCTTCGTTTTTCTTCCCACGGTTTGACCAGCGCATGTGGTCTTCCTTGCTTTCTTTTGTTTCCTTTTATTTTGTCTTTATTTCTCAATTGCACCCACATGGCCGGCCCCCACTCATTCCATTATTTTCTTTCTTTTGCCTTCTTTGACTTTTTCATTTCACACATGACCGACCTCCTTATCATTCACACTAAAAAATATTTATTTGTCTTGTCTTCTCTTTATTCATTTCTCCTTCATTCCATTTCATACCATGGCATTCATGTCATGTGCATTTGCCTTCATTTCCTCTTTCTACTTTACATTTCATGCCACTCATGCACATAAAAATTTATTTAACTTTTCAACACTCAATTTCATAAATTTATTACTCAATTTATCCTCTAAATATTCATTTAAGCCTTTAATTAACCTAAGATTTAATTAGGCTTAAAAGTGTAGTAAAATACCCAAAAATTTAATTATCAATCTTTGAAATTTTTATTCCCGACATATGATGACTCGTCACTTTCCAACATGATTTTCTCTATTGTAGAGATAGAACTGGGTGAAGTGATCTTCATCAAAGTTGTAGCTCTATCTCTTAGCTTTCTAATGGTCTCAGAATTTCTAAAATTGGAGGTTTGTAACTTGAGATATGGCTAAAATACTCAAGTATGTATAAAAAAATTTCTAAGTTCTTCAACACTTTGCTCTCCAAAAATTAAGTTCAATATTTTTAATTCCTATCCACACTTATTAAATTTCAATTTTCTTCTAAATTATTTTTTATTTCTTTTTCCCCACTTGAATTAGTCATAGTCTCATTTTTCATGACTAATTTTGACCTCCAATAAAATATTAATATTTTAATATTATTTTATAAATAAAATATTATTTTATTCTAAAAATTTTCACTTACCTTCTTTGGTCCCGAAACACATTATTATGTGTCGGCTTACCTTCTTTGGTCCCGAAACACATTATTATGTGTCGGCTTACCTCCGAATCATCCTTTAACTCACTAATTCATCTCTAAACAAAAATATTATTATTTAATTATTACCTTTGGGCGTGCAAAATATTTTACTTTTGAGCGTTCCTTAGCACGCTAATTCGCATCAAATGATCATTCCTTTGATCAATAAGATCTTATTTGTGTCCAATGAGGATACGGGGTATTACAACAAGCCTCCCGTGAGAGTCTCATCATCGGAGTCATCATTTGTTGCACAACAATATTCACCCAAAAATACATGACATGAATATTTATGCATGAATAATAATGATATGAAATGGTTAGAAAGTTTGTCATTTTATATTTTTATATTATCTTTATGCTTATATTTTTGTACTATTATTATCATCAACTTACCTTAAAATCATTCCATATCACTTTATATAAATTAACCTAAGTTTACAAAAAAAAAATTAAAATATTTATATACATAAATATTTCTTAAACTTTACTAAACTATATTAATATAAATTTTTTATTCTTTTTTTTATACATATATTTCCTATGATGCATATTCTAACATCACATTCTTCGGAATGTTAGAATCACCCAAGATCTACAACAAGGTACGGCAGTAAGATGGAGATAAGATGAGTTAAAAGCTGTTGGACACAACGAAATTGTTGAAAAACCAAAAATAAAGTGATAGGGATAATGAACAAGATATATTGTGTATATGTTCAGGTTTTTAATTTAAAGGTTGGATTAAATCTAAAGTAGGGGAGAGATCTAGAATTTTAAAAAAAAAAATTATAAGAGTCAATTTGAATTTCTTAGAGTCAATTAATCCCAATTTCACCTTTAACGTATTCAATTGAAAGAAAAAGTATCTGTGAGGATCAAATTGAAAATAATGAAAAAGAGAAGTAATAAAACTATGGAGGACTCAATTGCATTTTTGAGGATTTAATTGTAAAATAGAGGAACTTAAAGATGAAAAGCAAAAAGAAAGAAATATTGAAGGACATGATTAAAAGAAAATAAAAGAACACAAAATAAAGAGAATCAGGAAATAAGAGGGGGCCATGGGCAGCCTCGGTGGATCAGCCCATGATTGCCACCCGTTCCGCCTCCATTTTTATTTCTTTCTTCTTCTCTTCTGTCCCTTGTTTGCTGCATGTGTCTCTCTAAATTTCCTCTCCATTGCAGCAACAACCGTATACCACTTCCTTCTCTCTTTCGGCCTCCATACAAACGCCATAAGGCCACCACCGTTCCTTCACCTCACGCTCTTGGGCGGACCTACGCTGAAGAGAGTGTCACATGATATCACTCACTTTGTAAAATATTTTAATTTTTATATTAATTTTTTTAGAATTTAAGGTAGTTAATATATATATTAATGAATTCATTTTTTTTTCAATTTTATAAAGAGTGAGGTCAAAGTTTTAAAGTAAAAGTGATTTATTAAAAATTAATTTATATATTTATATTTAAATGCTACATAAAAAGATTAAAAAAATTTATATCATTTAAAATTTTATTAAAAATGTCAAAACCTAAATTACTCTCTTTGTCTAAAAATTCAAAATTTTCCTCTTCTCAGTCCTTGGTTATGTTCTTCACTTTCTTGAAACAATTCATCTAGACTTCAATTGTAAATAATTTTCAATCCAAATTAAGTTTTTAAATACTTTACGTCTAAATATTTTTTAATTAATTTGACAGTTTGAGTTCATAATTATAATCTAATTAATAAAATAGTATTGCATGTCAAATAATATTTTAATATTATGATTCTTTCTTTTTTTTTTATTTAGTTTGTAGATATATTGTCTAATTATTTGATTTTTTATTTAACTTTATGAAGTTTGTAGATGCTTTTATTTAGTTTTGATCAATAAATAAAAAATTGTCATATTGTTAGTTGTTGAATTTGATAATTTACTATATTAGATCATATTTTATTTAATTCTAATATTTTAATTTATACTAATGATTAATGATTTTGGTTGAATGATTATTTGGTAACATATATTAAAAAAGATATATTTAATAGTATTTCTACTTATGCTATCATGTATTATTTTCAAAATATGAAAAATGGTCATAGACATTATAGTTATCTTAAATATTTTTATTTTAAAGTATTAAATGAATATATTAAATTTACATATTTTTTCAATTTAATGTTTTTTTTCTTTTCTGAACATAGTAGTGAAATTAAGTTGAGTAACATTTTTTCAATTTAATGTTAAAACTTTTAATTTATAAATTTTAACATATTTATATTTTTAATTATTATTATTACTTTAATTATAACACCACTCAAGTTTTCCTCTCTCGTTCTTTTACTTCTCTTCACGGAATTCAAGTTGACAACAGCATCCTTTTACTCCCGTCCCCTTTATCTCCACGAGAAGTGAGCTGCATTGAGGTTGCCCGACCTCAAGATTGGCTTCACAAGCTGTCAATCTCTCATCCGCCACAACCATTTCCTCCGCTGTGGGTTAACGGCTTGGTTTCCACCCTTTGCTCATTTCCACCATAATTTTAAATTAGACTAGACATTAGATTTAGAGTTAAAACGAAGATTGAATTTATTGAACTGCTAGTTTCAACTTAACCAATCTAAAATTTGTGTTTCTATCTTTGCAGCTTGTCCGATTCGAAAGCCCAGAGTTTTGATTAGATATCACTCCCGTTGTTTATTGAGGTAATAAAATGGTTGAATTACGGTTGAGGTTGTAAGATTGCTAAATAATTGTGATGGTTGAGGTCGGAAGCTTATCTGATAAACTGCCTTATTAAGGTTGAAAGTTGACATTATAAAATCGTGTTTTAATTGTTGATGTTGAGGAATTTCTGTTGGACTGCAAATTAAGGAAATCAACTTGTTGAAATTGTGAAGTTGTCATGGAAAGATTGTTTTAAGCAAGATGGTGAAAAATTAATGTTTTATTCGACTAGGTTCGAATTAAATCGTTTAAGAAAGATTGAGTAAACAATGATGGAATTGATTGCACTCAAACATTTGATTTATTGGTTGGTACATGATCCTTTATCTAAAGAGTCGAGTTCAAATCCCCCTCCTTCAATTATTAAAAAAATGATAAAATTAATAGTATATTGAAATCTCAAATTATGCATTGGAACCAAACTTGTAAGGTACATATCGTGATCTAGAAATTAGATAAATACAGACCTTATACAAGAATGTGCATGCCATGTACTTGATTTTACGTTGTGTTCTCAATGCATACGTTGATGTTTCGTTTGCATTATGTCCTTGCTCATTTTGAACCTTTATTTCTAAGTTTTTTTTTCATCAAATGTTCAACCTTATTTCCCTTCTTCATCCACTCACTGAGTTATAAACGACTCATCCCAATTAATTAACAAATAGTAGATAAGCAATTAATTGGGAGCACCTTGGTGGGTTAAGTCTACCTTGCTGCAAAGGTAATTTGGCATCTCCTAAGCATTTTGTTTTCTAAGTCAACTCTGCTGGTCCAAATTTTAAGCAAGTGTGGTTGTCTATAGCCAGTTGTGTAGGGTCAAGGCTCACGATTGTAGCCATTATATGGCATTTAGGTTTTCGGTAACATCATAACAAAAGTCAAAGCTTCAATAGCATATATTACATGTGTCACGATCCGGAACTCCTCATCGGGCCCATGACAACCGTCGCGAAGTTTCGATAGATATTCACACCCCGAATACCGACCGAAACCCCGCAAGGCTTTTATATCAGCTTTCACGCTTTCCCGGTGAGCGACGATTACGAAATGTCACATTTCAAATACCACCAGTCATTTTCAATTTAAAAATACTAAAATAGTTTCATCCGGCTCACAATGGCATTTTCATCGTTTTTGTCGAAATTTTCAAAATTTGCAAAAATGTGATAAGTGAGTAAAAAACACATATTTCAAAATAAAAAAATAAGTTTTGCTATCTAAAACAGGCATTTAGAACCAAAAATGTAACTATTTGTTATAATAAAATATTAAATAAAATATTCTTATTTCTTATAAAACAATTTGTATAGAGAAATCAATAAATAAGTTTTTACAATGTAAAAGCAAAATCAATTTTTTTATACAATAATATAAATAACCAGAGTATGAAATTTCATTTACATTGACACGTGGGCCCCCAACTAACCGTGAAAGTGAAAGTCTGTGGACCTACAGTATTCTGGGAATGCAAATCCAATTGCAGTCGTCGATGCAACCGGTTATCTACAACTTATTTTGAGCTTGAAATAAATAAGAAGAAGGGGTGAGATTATATAATCCCAGTGAGTAAACAGATACCATCTAAAGTATCTAAAGCCGAGTAAAATGAGACATGAAAAGTTCCCATCACAATAGTTTTCATAGCTTGGAAATTCCTCCCAACCCATTTAAATAATGGCATTTAATTCAACTCATCAAAACGGCTTATGAATTTTATGAAAGCCCAACTTATGCCAAAACTCATCCTCGAGGACACCTTGGATGAGGCATCTAACTGAGACCACCAAGGCTGTCAAAACGACATATTCATATAAAACAGTCGTTCCTTGGCGCTGGCTAAATCTCACTTTCACGTGATGGTAAGACGTGAAGTGGACTCAAACCCCTCCCCAGGAGATACCCTACTCCACTCTGCCACAGAGGTAAAATAAATCAGCCGGGTTTACCGTGCCCCTCTAATAGGCTGGTCCACGGAAACCCACCACTGCAGTGTAGATCAGCCCCACCATAATCATAAAATAATATCAGCCGCATGACATGACTGCACAATATTCCCTCGCCTATTAAGGCGAGTCAAACAATTTACAAATTTAACAGATTATAAAACTAGCCATTCATGCGAAGGTTATCATAAGCCATTCAAATTAAAAATACAATTTAATTCACAACATATAACCGTCTCCGATTACTCTATTTTAAAACCATTATTCAATTTTCCATAAATTTTATAAAATCATTTTATGAAATCACATTTTCCTATAAAATACAATAATTTTCTATTTAACCATTTTTCATAAAATCACAGAGTTTAATAAATCTACTCTAGATAATTAAGACGATATAAGAGTACTCACTGTACTAGGAGTAGATATACTCCTATTCTCAGTCCTCAAGTGTAGTCTTTTACCCGTATCAGATAGCTCACCACCTATCCACAATACATGACACAAAAATTCAATAATTTGTGTCAAATCATTATAAATTATTTCAGGCTCTTATCCATGCGTATGCACTAGATAGGGTTTGAAATGTTTGGACAATCGCTTAATTGCGGTGTCCGACCTAACTCGCCTATACACAATGTAATTTCCTAAAATCCTCAATTCAACTCCAATTCCATCCATTTCAATTTCAATTATCCAATTATATCCACAATACCTCAATGACTGTGAATTTGGTCCAATTTATCAGTTTGGACTATAAATTACGCTTTACCCCTAGTGGGTAAAATTTTCAATTTTTGTACCGAAAATTCCCATTTAATTTCCAACCTCATAATTCATCATTTTTTTTCCATCCAATTCTCTTAAAATAAAGTCAACCTCATCCTCACACACCATTGGCTAGATTCGGCCTAGAGAAATTCATGGAGAAAATGAATATTTTTCTTGTTGTTTTACTCATAAACATACTAAACTAACACTAAATACTAACATAGTTCAAAATCAAATTAATCTAACAACTTTCTCTCTCTAAACCCATATAATCAGATTTGAATCCATCATCAAAACACATAATTTAACCATGAAAAATAAGGAGAAATGCATGGAAATGGTAGATCTTAAGCTAAGCTTGAAAAATCAAACCTTTAAACACTTGATTCTTTGAAAAATCACACTTTTTCTTTGAATTTTCTCACTCTAGGGTTTATTTTTGCTTTCTCTCTCTCTCTTCTGGTCTTAGCCGAATTTTGGGGGAAGATGGGCTGATTTTTTATGCCTTTTTAAGCCATTAAAATAATATTATTTTATTTTAACATATTTTAAATTTTTATTAATTTTTTATTCAATAGTCATCATTTTGACTTTCTTTCTCCACCATTTATTTCCCTTGACTTATCCATGTCTTCCATGAAATTTCTAGACTCATCCAAATTTTTGGTGGAGTAAATTTTTTAAAATTACACTTTTACCCCTAAACTTTTCAAAAATTACATTTTTACCTCAAAAATTGAAAAATTACCAAAATACATATTTTTCACCCATCATACCCATATCACACTCCAAATAATTAAATTTGATCAAAATCCTTTCAAAAATTCAATTTTCGATTTCGGGTGGTAAAATTACCATTTTACCCTTATACTCCAAAAATACTGAAAACTCATATTTTTCACTGCTAAATCTTCCAATTGTACTTCAATACTCATATCATACTCAAACATGTCAAATGGGGCTAAGAAAATCTTTTCTAAAAATTTCCATTTCGTCCTCAAATTGCAAAATAACCATTTTGCCCCATAACCGGTCAATTTTCCAAATTGACTCCAAATCGGACCTCGAACTCCGAATTACCATTTTGAGTCATCCATGGACTGTGAAATTTTCAATTTCATCTTTAAGATCTCGATTTTATCTTGTTCGAGGTTTAATCGACTTAACTACACTTCTAGGGGCAATATTGTCTTTTGTCGATTTCTCAAGCTTCCTCAATGTACAAACATGCTATCAAGCCTGTGAATGTCATCATAATTATTTTACAAAGCAGAGTTTGACAACATGCTAAAGTTTTCTTCTTCCTACTGATATTGCATGCCAAGGCATGAATCACTTTATTACATGTTAAGATATGTTCTATTAGACTTGAATCACTAAAAAAACTTAACACCCATAAACCCAAAAACCCATTGTTACTCACTATGTCGTACGTTTTGATCTGTAGATTGACAATAAGATGGCGAGAGATAGATAGAGAGAAGGTTTTGTTAATGTAAACCAAAAAACCCAAAAATATGTTGTTACCTTCCATGTAATACTTTTTATTATGTCGATCAATGACAAGATGACAAGACATAGACAAAGAGATAATTATGGTGGTAAATTAGAAAAAGTTGGATGATGAGAGAAAAAAATAAAGAGCATAGCAAAATGGGGAGCAAAGCAGATGGATGCTGGGAAAGAAAATTTGGAAGCACTTGAATATGAAAAGGTTCATTAATGACAATTTTGTCCAAAAATCTTTTCTCTTAACCAAAAATAATTAAAATTTAAAAAATGTTATTTTTAAAAATACTCTAACTTTGAAAGCAAAAAAAGAATAGTCCTTTACAAAAAAGTTTTCCCAGCTAAAAATTATACATAGAAGCAGCAATAAACACTTGGTTTCTCTAACGTGAAACCTTGGCCTAAGCTTCAAAGCTTTTTGCCCATGACAATCATCGTTATTGTAGACAACCTGCATTTCTTCACAATTTTCTAAGCTTTTAAGGGCCACCATCTTTTAAAAATGATGATGATGAGGATGAAGACAAACTAGTGCGGTTAAACAAAGCCTTGCCCTCATTAAATGCCTTCTGAACATCATCTTTCTGCTCTTTGAAACGTAATCTCTTTATTTTTTGCTCCTTTAGGATGGGGAGCCCTTCTCTAGGTAAAATAAATCAAGAAAGTCATCCTCCATGATCTTATCTAGCACTTTTGAGCAACAAGGGAAATAGCGTCGACCCATTTCCACTATTTTCATAAAGGCCTCCTGTTGGTATATGCCCTTGAGCCAATTAGATTGATCAAGAAATATATATTGTCATTTAATGCATAATTAATCACATAACTATATGTGATAGAGGTTTTCCATCATGTTACTGCAATAATAAGGAGTTATCAAGTACTAATTAGATGAAGCCCATGGAACATAAAAGCCTTGTAAGAGAATTGTAAAATTTTTACAATTATGAGATCACTATGCATCAAAGCCATGTTCCTAAAATTGTTCCTAGTCATTGTATTGTCAAGACAGGGTAT
This sequence comes from Theobroma grandiflorum, assembly GCA_036013995.1. Taxonomy (NCBI): domain Eukaryota; kingdom Viridiplantae; phylum Streptophyta; class Magnoliopsida; order Malvales; family Malvaceae; genus Theobroma; species Theobroma grandiflorum. The sequence goes on from CP142127.1 coordinate 40,511,002, forward strand.
TGACAATACTCAAAGGCTAATACATGTTAAGCCTCCTTACTTGGGAAGTAAGCAATCGATCTCATAGATTAAAGTATGTGGGATACTTGAGGATAACATGAGGTGCTTGTTAAAGAATAAGTTCACTGAACATGACCCGCTATGAGAACTCCACTTGGTATTTCACTTAAGTGTCTATGGAAAATGTTCTCATGTAATAGTCGTGCAACTAGTCCTTAGACTTGAGACACCAAGTCATCTTGTATGGGGAGTGACATACTTTGATTTCACCTCTACGGATTTGTAAACAACCAGATGCCTAAACAGGGTGTTTTTGGGTATGCCATGAAGCATGCGAAGGTGGATGAGTGGTCAAGAGAAGATTCATCACCCCAAGTGATATAAGGGGATGTATCTCACTTGTTCTCAATTCTTGATTAACTTGTATAAAGTCTTTGGCCAAAGCATAATGAATTTGACGAAAGTTAGTTTCCTACATTCATAAGGTTAGTCATGAATTGTGGGAACTAATATGGGATGTTATAAGTAGACACTGAGCAATGCTTAATGACATATTCAGGATATTTAATGAAATGACCGTATTGCACTGAGAGGCTTATCACTGAAGGGTTTTGTCAAATTCTTTAATTGACTCTCTAACATTTAGGTGGTTATGATGTATTGCTAGATGCCATTCATGATCTCTAAATATATATTAACTATCAAATTAATATTTGATTATGATTTATATTTATTGTCAACATGTTAAAAGCCTAATGGGTCACACACATTAAGTGACATGATTAGGATTAAATAAAGATAATTAATTAAGTTGGACTTTAATTAAAAGAGATCAAAATAAAGTGAGAATTAATTAAGTTCTCAGAGACTTCATTAAATTAAAATAAAACTGTTGTATTTAGGGTTTCAACTTAGTTTGGTTATATAAATATGTTATATTCGCAAACTAAAAATAAGAAGCCTAAAAACCACTTCTCAACTGTTTTATAAAATAAGAAAAGAAAAAATAGTTTTCTTTGTCTGACAAAAATAAGATTCGACAAGAAGTTTTGGTCTTTTTGTTTTTGAAACAAAACTTGCTAACACAAATAAAAATCCTACATTTGAGAAAGTCTTATTCAGTCATTGTGTGAATTACTGTTAGAGGCCAAACACTTGGGTGGCTAAAGATTTAACAAATCCTAAAGGTGAAGAAGCAAAGATTTTGATTTAAGTGGTTTCTGATTACGATATCCAGAGTAAGGTATGTAATTCATAAACTTATGAATGTTCATAATTAATTTGAAAGTTACATGAAAAACACAAACATTAATCCTGTAGGGTTCAACTGTTTTTCTGATTAAATATTATTTTATTTATTATTCCGCTACATTATAATTTTAATTGATTGATTATTTTCATGTTTGAGCATGAAGTTGAATCTCAGCACCTCCATCCTTGCAAGAAGTCATTTTTTCTGCGTAATGGGCGTCTCATTCAAGTCAACCTGCCTCAAGTTTCCATTTGAACCTTTTGATGCACAAATTCCTGGAAACTCAGAGATTGTCTCAGCATGTGCCATGTCCATTGCAAGTTTTGCTTCACTATGCAATACTAACTTTTCTTTTTTAAAGGCAAAATATGAATAAATTTCAGAAAGATGCGTAACAACATGTTGCCATAAGGCTATGTTCCTATACAGCAAAGACTTATCACAGCAAACCACAACCCTTAAAGCTTTAGAGATGGCTACATCAATTACATACAACGTAGATTGGTACATGCTTGACAAAAATGAGGCAGCCCAACCCACAAAATACCAAAAAACTAGGTCGTTCAGGTCCCATTTGATGAAGGTTAAATCCATCAAGCTCCTCCCTTACCGTTCCATGTTTCTGGAAATTTACCCCAACAAAATCTTATAAGCCAAAGGCTCTCAAATCAATTGACTTCCTTTTCCTTAAATCTTAAAACTCCATATCATAAAACTCATTTCCATGACAAAAGTTCATACCAGAACCTCTTTAACCAGAGTATTGCATAGAGGCCATCATTTCAAGTCATGGCCAATCTTGAAACTGCACATCCTAAGCCTCATCATCGGCTCCCAAGGACAAACAGAAAATCCAAATTTTCCAACCCAGCAAGTTTCCTCAACAAAAATCATTCAGAGTAGTCATCAGTACCACAACAGAGTCAGGACACACATGAAATACTAACTTAATAATGGTTTCTAATATCTTTCGACTTAAATAACAAAAAAGTTCTTGAACTTCCTCTTTAAAACTCTCAAAAGCACTTCATATAGTCCAAAGTCTAGAAACTCATTTTTATAATACAAAAATCTAAATTAGAATACGATTAACACCATGTCAAGCAAAAATTAAAAACTGTACAACTAGTTATTAAAAACTTAATAAATAAGACTCCAAATTTTAATCAATCCAAAAACTTCACAGAAATTGTGCATAAGACTAGTGCTGGCCCTTAGGTGAAGCCACCCAAGCAATGGCTTTAGGCCCCCAATTTGGGGAGGCCCAATTTTAGAAAACATTTATAATTTTACAATAATTATAATATACTTAATTATATTGAAAATGTATAAAAGTAAAAAATAATTATTAAAATTATTTTTTTTATTTTTTAATTATGTGTCTAATAATTTCAATTTTCTATTACTTTCTTCTTTCTAGAATGCTATTAATTTTTAACTATATTCTCTTATTTTCAATAAACCAACAGTCATATGTATTTACTCATCTCCAACAGCTATTTTTTTTTCACTTATTTTTCTTATTTCCAATCAATGAATTTAATGATTTCCAACAGTTATTTTTTTTCTATATATAAACCAATTTCTTTTTCAATGTATAATATCTATTTTTGAAATCTTCCTTTCTCATTTGCTCATTCTTCCTTTAACTTCAATTTTTCTCCAAAGAATGCACAAGAAGTCTGTTCTTTTATTATTTTCATAAAATTGTGAGCCTTATTTGCGGTTTGTAATAAGCATTCAACAATTAAGTACTATTATTCTAATCTTTACAGATTTTTTTACTTTAATTTAGAGTTTATGTTATATTATTATATTATTTTTATTTCATGTGATAGTTGATTTGTTTGAATTAGAAATTTTCATTGTTGAATTTATATTAGCCATTTAGAAAATATAAGATAATTATAATAGTTGATTATAAAATGTCTTATTTAAATAGATTAAATGGATTAAACTAAAATTAATAAAATCTTATTTAAGATCAACAATGTCTCAAGAAAGATTAAATGAATTGACTATATTATCAATTGAAAAAGAAATATTAAAAAAACTTGATTATAAAAATTTAATAAAAAATTTTGTATTGCAAAAAGCTAAAAAAATAAAATTTTAATACTTTTTTTTAATTTTAATAAAAAAAATCTAAATTAAATATTTTACTTTAAGTCTTTGAACTTATTGAGCTGCCCCTGCATAAGACTCGAGTAGGAGGGCAGCAACTAAGCAGGCTTTGAATTTCCTCCGCATGCACGCAGCTTGACTTGGTCCGTAGAGAGGGGCTGCCATGTGCTCTTATTCAAAGGCAAATTCCATGTCGGCCGTAAACAAAGACCTACCAGGAAATGAATGTGACATTGCTAAGTTGTTGCGCTTGGAGGTTAATGGTTTTTTTGTTCCAAGTCGAGTTGCCAACAGTTGTATTCTTTCTGACCAAATGTTAAGTGAATTTTGGTCACCGTCTATATATGTGTACTGTATATATAGTAGAATTGTCAAGTATCTATACTGTGACCAAATTCACTCCTGATTTTCTATGTTAGGCTTTGTTTGAGTTTAGTCTAGTTGTGATCAAGTAGATCAAACTCCAAAACTAAAGGTCCCCATTCTCAGTTGCAACCAGCAAAAATGGCATCACTTTCGCTCGCTCACGCTTCACGCAGGCTCCTCACTCCCTCTCTATCTTTTTCACAGCTAAGAACAAGGATAATAAAGAATCCTGCTTTCGACAGCCAATTCATGAGTCGATCTTTTTCCATGAAAAATTCCGTTTTGCTTTCCTCAAATTTTAGAACCCGAATTGCTTGCATGTCAACAACCACATCTCCAGGAGGCAAGGATGATCAAAAGCTAAGTGGCGAAAATGATAAGAACGTTGGTGGGGTTTCATCCTGGATTGATTACTTACCCAGAGAAATTCAGCCTTACGCTAAGCTTGCTCGCGTGGAGAAGCCCATCGGTACATGGTTATTGATTTGGCCCTTTGCATGGTAAGAGCTCATTACTTTCATTTTCCATTATGTGTCTTTTGGTTGGCTTCCGGGTAAAAGCTTGAAAATGCATGCCTTCTAATGGTTGCTTTCTGGATATTTACGTGGGATCACATATTCTTCTGGTAAACTCCCCTGAAATTTGCTGTTTACTTAATTTTCCAGGTCAGTTGCGTTGGCAGCACCGACTGGAAGCCTTCCTGATTTCAAGACGTTAGCTCTATTTGCTTGTGCAGCTCCACTTTTGAGGGGTGCTGCTTGTACCATAAATGATATCCTTGACCGTGATATTGATAGAATGGTAATTTTTGTGGTAAAATAATTAAAATGGTTGTTCTAGGAAGCATGTTTTTGGGTAGCTTTTCAAAGGTCGTAATTGTACAGCTACCTCCCAGTCAAAGCAATTATATTAAGGACTTAAAAGACTTAATAAAACCCACCTTTCCAAAAAAAAAAAAGAAACAGTTCTTTTATTTTTCATTTCCAAAACAAAACTAATAAATACTCCAAAACAATAATCAGACAGAATTTCTTTAATTTAAAAGGCTTAATTCATGATTTTAATATTTTTTCCAAGTATTTTAACTATTTCAGTTATGCTGCAAATATAAATAAATTTATTTAGCTAGGTTAATATATAAAAATTAATTTTTTGGTGTTTGCTTCCCTTGTATGATTAGAGAATAAAGTTATTTTTTTCCTCAGAAAAAATAATAATCCATTTTTGTTCTTGTCAATTTTTTCCTTGCAAAATTAAGAAAGAAAAGAAAAGAAAAGAAAAGAAAAAAGCGTCAATTCTTTAAATCCACCTTATCAACGTGGAATTCAACGATTGCAAGAAGCGTTAATATGTGAAGACAATATGTTTTTGTGTGCAGGTGGAGCGTACAAAACTGAGGCCGATCGCGAGTGGCGCTGTCACTCCATTTCAAGGACTTTGTTTTCTTGCGTTTCAATTAATTTTGAGTCATGGAATTCTCCTCCAACTCACCCATTATAGGTCACTTGATTCTCTTCTCCTTGCTTCAACTTGTAAACTTGTTTTGCATTACACACGCAATCCGGACTAACTTTTGATTCATGTATCGGTCTAACATTGGTTAATTATATCTTAATTACAGCCCGATCTTTGAGGCTTCATTCATCTTTCTAATGTCTACCTATCCTCTCATGAAGAGGTTGACACATTGGGTAATGGTGTTATTGCACCTTTTTGTTTTGCGGTTCACAGTTTGTTGGGTTTCTATTCTTTCTCCCCCTTGTGTCTTTGACACACCCTTTATCGATGCAGGCCCAGGCCTATTTAGGTTTGACCTTCAACTGGGGGGCCTTGTTCGGCTGGTATGCAATTAAAGCAAGCTTACAACCCTCTGTTCTGTTACCTCTGTACATGTCTGGTATATTTTGGACTCTTGTGTACGACACCATATATGCGCATCAGGTAAAATTTATCTCTTTGCAATTATAAGTTTCTCCTATTCTTTAAACGAGAAGAAATTATGCACTTGTATTATCAGTTCTGTTAACCAAACTCTGGTTGAGGCTAGTAGCCCGGTAGGGAATAAGGGCTGAGAGATTGGTGATGACATTTGAAAAGACATTTCGAGGGTCTTGCTTTTGTGGGATGGCAAAATTTTTTTTATGATGGATGAATATACAAAAAATTTTCACTTATGCTTCACCACCTTTTATTTTCGTTTCACGTACTTCTCTTAACTTCTAAATTGTTTTATTTAGATTTTTAATTTTTAATTTTTAATTTTTAAAATAATCTTATTTTGATTATTTTGTCAAATTATTTTATAAAAATTGATCTAATATTCATATTGCAGATTTCAATGTAAATTATATGAACATTTTTCTCAATTGTTAATCAAATAATGTGAAGAAACAATCAAAATAAAATCACTTTTGAAAATTTAAAATTTAAATGAAACAATTCAAAAAATAGAGATTAAAGTAAAATAAAATGTTAAGGACCATGGATCGAATTTACGTGATGATATATTGTAAGAACTACTCTATTGTAATATTCCTAACATTTTAATTATCCTAAATTGATTCATGGGTCAGAGACTCAAAGTGGTTCCCTTTATTTCTTAACATCATCAAACCCATTTATTTTCCTTCTTCTATCTTGTTCCCCTCCGGCTGTGCGACACATTTTATACTGCAAGATTTGTTGGTATGATGAAATAAGTAGGGTACGATGGAGCAATCATCTAAAAACTGTTCTCTTTGACATTGATAACCATGCATTCAGGATAAAGAAGATGATATCAAAGTTGGTGTTAAATCCACAGCCTTGAAATTTGGGGATTCATCGAAGGAGTGGACTACTGCGTTTGCAATTGCATGCATCAGTAGTCTGGCTCTAAGCGGATACAATGCTGAAATAGGTACTGACCGCTGAAGATTAGAACTTTTCAACTAACATTTTTTTGTTTGATTATCGTAACCCCTTTCTAATTTTGTTAAAATTTTCATAATATGTTGTGGAGCAGACTGGCCTTATTATGTGTTTCTGGCAGCTGCATCTGGACAATTAGCTTGGCAGATAGGAACTGCTAATCTGTCATCCCCAGCTGATTGCAGCAGAAAGTGAGTATTTAGTCTTGATTGCAACACATGTCAAAATTCTGTGCTATGCCCAAAGTACTTTGGATATTGATATAAATATATATATATATATAATATTTAGGGGTTAAATACACCCGAATCTCAAGTTTCTTTCAGCAGTGCTGGAAATTTGTTTTCGAGTAAATGTTAAATTCCGTTGGCCGTTTACTACTCCCTCTAAATTCTCCTTTATTTTGTTACAGGTTTGTGTCCAACAAATGGTTTGGTGCCCTTATTTTCAGTGGGATTTTATTGGGAAGAGTCTTCCCTTAAAGGTATATTCTTAATTTTCATTAAATGCTTAAGATGTTCCCTTATTGTGACAATCAGCGATATGTCTTAATATTAGCTTCTAAACACTGGAAGCGGAAGCTGCTATAATGTCTATTGTTGTTTCAAATACGTTTGCTGAATCTCACCCTTTTTCGGAACCAGGTTGGAGTTGGAGTTAACCGCACAGGACACTTACTGATTGCAAAAGGTAAGGACTCTCTGCCTATTTGTCAAAGAAAGGGGCAATAATTTGTAATAAATTCTGCTCGTTCAGTGGAAATGAAGGCAGACAGAGGAGTTGTAACTTATAATATCCATTTGCGAATTATATAGATATCGGTTTCGACTTATATTTTCATGTTCCTGCCGAGGTAACTTATTCCAACATTAGTCAACGCCATGTATTCTCTTTAATTATTATTAGAATTCGTCACACCCACCATGTAGGTGTTTTTTTAAAAAAAAAAATTATAGAAAAAAATGAATTAAAGAAATATTGGCATAATATTTTAAAAATACTTTGAATTATTCAAAAAATTTTAAATAAATTATTATTCGTTTGTCGTATTTAATTAATTCTCTATTATTTTATTTTGAATCAAATAAACTTTTATATCTACAATCAATTAATTATCATTAATCAAAACATAATTTATCATTTTTATACCACGTGAAATAAAAAAAATATCATTTTATCATGCCACATCGGTATTCCATGTCACATCTCATACCACATTAACAATGCATGATATAAAATGAAAAATGATATTTTGACTAATAACAATCAATCATTACAAAATAAAAATAGAAATGCTTAATTGAATGAAATAAGAGAATAAGAGATTTATTTGAATTTTTTTAAATAATTAAATAATTTTTTAAGATATTATATTAAAAGTATTAAATAATATTATTTTGATCAAACATATATAAGTTTTTTTATCTCTTCAAGATTAATGCAAAATGACTCCAAGATTTTGACTCTATATGTTTTACAAAGCTATTGATCACCAAAAACTTGCAACAAAAAATTATTATAAAATATTGTCACAGGAGAGTATTTTTTCTGTGAGGGAAACTATTTGTTTAAAAAAAGGAAAAATGAGATTTGAGGCGAAAACACATCTCCCCCTCCAGATTGGCCTTCGCAACCATAAGCAAAAGCAGCCAATATGGACAGTTCCCACTACCATCTCAGCCCTTGGTTGCAGCTTGTCCAAACGAAATCCGCACCCTTCATTGATGGCTACCAACTGAAAAATATCCCCAAAACTCATAGCTAGTTCTGTTTAACTTGATTTTTTTTAAAACTTATTCATTTTTTAAAAATAGAAATCAAGCCAAATAAGATTTTTGAAAAACTTTTAAAAAAGAATAGTTTCATTATAAAAAACAAAATTAAAAAAAATTTCAAAAAAAGCTCTTCTTTGGAGTTTTTTGTTTTCTTCTTTTAAAAACATGTCAGTGCTTTAAGAAATACCTCTCTCTCTCTCTCTCTTAGTCAATCTCCCTCTCCTTTTCTTCCTTTTGTAAATCATCTTTCTCCAATGCAAATTATATTCTCCCTCTCCTCTACTTTTTTCTACAAAAATTATTAAAAACAAAAACAAAAGAACTAGCTGCAAAATAACAAAATCTTAGATTTTTTGTTCTTACAAAGATTAAGAGAAAAAAAGACCCAAAATTCAAAGCTACATTCAAGTACTATTTAAAAGTTTTCTTTCTTCTTTACAAAAAAATCTAGTACTATTATTACTAAACAAGTTTGAGAATTGTTCCGTTTGTTTATGAATTTTTTTTAACATTTAAAATCATATATAAACTCGAAATAAACTTATTCTACTTTAGTTTATTAAGAGATTGAAGATGGCATGAATACTCTTTATGATAATTTTAATCAAAATTAAGTTTATATAATTTATTTTGCCAAACAACTTACCAAATAGTTATAGTTTAATTTTAAAAATTATTATTTTTCATAAAAGTTTCATAATAGCTTTTAAGCTAAAAAAAAAAAAAGCTAAGTCAAACAAGCTCTCAGACAAGAATTCATAAAAAAAGAAATAGAGCTCATACTTCCATAGCCCAAATAAAAACTTACTTATTTTCAATCAAAAAAAATCCAAGACAACCCACCCAAAATCACCCATTTCCCAATAAACACTACCAACATGAACTTCACCCTCTACCACCTTTAACAACCATACACCATACACAACAACCAAAAATCACCAAGACAAACCATTGAGAGCAAACAACAAAAAAATACAAAAAGGAAAAGATTGGTTGAGGCTTGAGTTAGGTTTTATTTCAAGGATTAAGTGTTTTCTTCGAGGTTTTGTTTTTAGCAAAGGGAAAAAAAGGAAAAAAGAAAGGAAAAGAAGTCGAAAAGGAAGAGGGAGAGAAGCGTGCGAAAGTGTCAGTTCATAGTGGCTAAGGAAGAAAAGGAATAAAACAATCAATTAAAAGTAGGGAGAAAATGAGAGGAAAAAGGAAAAGGCATCCATGACAACCATATCTAGTGGTGGCGATTCAATCTAGGTTTTTAGAGAAAAAAAAAAAGGTAAGAAAAGAGAAAGATTTTAGTATTAGGGTGGGGAAGTTGAGAGTAATTGAAACTTTTTTTTAATGTTGGTCGTCAACAAACGGTGATCAACGATGGAGATGGCAACGATAGTCAGAAGCTTGATTGTAATGAGAGAATGAACGGTTATTGGCTAGGGAGAAAAAGCAAAGAGAGAAGATAAAGAAAATATGAAAATATGGTTTTTAACGCTAAGGTTCTAGGACTAGGTTTATATGTCATGATCTCACATTTCTAACTCAAAACACTATTAGGTGGAGATAACCCTTATAACATTCTACCACATTCAATTGTGCCAACACTTGTTGATAAGGGATCTGTGACATTTTACTCCACCAAATTGTGCAACATTCGTATTACACTAACTTTCTTATCCACAAAAAAAAAAAAAAGAGAAAGTATCTTGTCTAGATCTATCTCGACCTTGATATCTCTCATGGGGTCTCATATCAGTGAAGATTTAGATCTGCTTTGATACTACTTGTCATGGGCTCAAGTTTCTAACTCAAAAGATATGCTTGTTGGGTGAAGGAAAACTCCTATTTATAAAGTCAAGACTCACTTTATCTTTTACTAATGTGATATTCATGACGCATATACCAACACTAGAACTACATCATTGTGGTGGTTGTACCAAAAAGAAAAAAAAAATCAAGTTGAGGTTGACTTAATCCAAATTAAGAGCTTACCAACCCATAACCCAACCTATGTGGTAACTCATATTTTTTGGTCTATTTTTAATTTACTAAGCATATTAATTATGTTATATAATTAATAGTATTAATTATGTAATAACAATAAATTAAAGATTAATAATAATAAATGATTATTGGAATTAATTTCTTATGTTGGAATTTTATTTGAAATATGTAACGGCATGTTTCAAATTAATATTACTAAGGTGAGGAAGAATTTAGGACTCCACTAAAGTGTTGGGAAAGCCTCTTAAATAATTATTTCAATACACAAATTAATTCATATAATTATAGGTAATGTAATGTGCTAATAAAGGAATAATAAAAATATAATTTAAAGTTTCTTTTAAGAAAAGAGTAGAAAAGGTAAAATAAAAGAAAAACAATGATAAAGGAAAAAAAATGATAATTGCGTCATCATTTATATTTTATGCATTACATGCATTCAGATTATTAATTATGCAAGTAAATGAAAGCCTTGATGATGGGATTTTTCAAGAAAATTATGAAGACAAGGTTTTTGAAAATTCCTTAAATAAGGAACTAATTTTAAATTTCACCAAAATATTGGAAGAATTTTAAAAGAGTTTTCAATACAAAGGTTTTCATTTTCTATTTAATAGAATGGCACCGTCATTTTATTTTATGTTGCATTCCATGCATCTAGAATATTAATTGCGCAAATAAATAAAAGCCCCAACGACGAAATTATTTAGGGAAATTGTATAGACAAATTTCTTGAAAATCCTTTACAAAAGGAAATATTTCTAAATTTTACCAAAGTATTGGAAAAATTTAGAATAATTTCCAATATAACAGATTTCATTTATATAATCAAATGAAATTAGAAAATGTAAAAGAAATCAAAAAATGAAAAATAATAAAATATAAAATCAAAGCCCTTTTTATAACACTCCATGAATTTGACAATGAATTCTCTTCAAGAAATTAAGCCTATTTTCTTGAATATTTTTAAGGTAAGAAGAATTACTTTAAGTTTTGTTAAAGTGCTAGGAAGACTTAGGAAAATTTTTCAATATGTAATAATGGTTTAAAGAAAAAAATGAAAGAAAGGAAAAAATGAATGGCAATTAAGATAAATAAAAGCAAATATGAAAATAAAGATTATTAATTAAGGCAAAAAGAAGATAACATGTGATGAATTAGTATCATTTTTTGAAGGGGCATCACAAAGGTGCTAATATATTTTTCACACGTAACGATACTCCCGAACTCTAATTCTATTTTGCAAATCAGAACCTATCATTTCTTAATGAATCTAAATCAAACTTAAAATTTTATTAGAAATTATAGATTCAATCAGATGACAAGCTACATCTAGACAAAAAAGATTGATGGCGACTCCTCTTTACATAAAAGTGTATGGTTTTTTTTATCTACACATTACGATAGATATGTTAAGGAACAATTGATTTTGGTGTTTGTTTCAAGTGGCTAGTAGTATTGAAGTTTTCTAATTTTGTAAATAGTGATTAAGTTGGTGCTTATAAGGATATGCAATGAAGATTACTTCAAGATACTTGTTAGCCATTGTTCTATTGTGTTTGCTTGGAATTCAAAAATGATAGACACCATTGCTCAATCCACAACTTAGAGAAAATACATCATAGTAGTAATTGCTATTAATCAAGCTAGTTGGTTAGGCAAATTGATGAGTGACTTTAATATGGTCCAAGGAGAACCAACTAAGATAATGGTAGATAACTAATTAACTGTGGCAATTGCAAGGAATCTAGCTTTCAATAACATAACAAAGCATTTCAAGATCAAATATCATTTTGTTAGAGAAATGCAACAAGAAAAAGAAATGATCTTGGTTCATTGCAGTTCAAAAAACTAGCTTGTTGACATTATCACCAAGTGATTGTCAAGGACCAACAAATTGGAGTTTACAGCAAAACAACCAAGGAGAAGTTTTGAAGTATGGTTGACTTCGTTGCCATATCAAATAAGTTTGTGCTAAGATGGATTTGTTTTTTCTTGGTACATTAGGTTGTAAACCTAATTTGACAAACAAGGTGATAATCAAGTGCTAAGTGTTTCATTCTTGAATGAAATACTAGATTGGCACTCAAATACGTTGCTCTAACATTGTCACAATGCAGAACTGTAGTTCGAAAGGATGAAAAATGCAACTTAGCAAGAAGATATTTGATCCATAGAAGTTCTATTGTAGTATTCGCAATTGCTCTGTATTCAACCTCGATTAATGATCTTGTAACTAATCGTTGTTTGGAAGATTTCCAAAAGATAAGGTTACTACCAAGCTAAATAGCATTCGCATTGGTTGATGACCAATCATCTAAGTTGGCTACCTAATCTAAAACATTGAAAGCTGAAATTTACAATGAAAAATGTTTCCTCAAGAATAACCCATGGTAAATAGTGACCTTTAGGTACCATAAACTTGCTTGAGACTAGAACAATGAATTTGACTTGCCAAGTGCATAAATTGGGACAATTTATTGATAGCATTAGTAACATTAGGTCTAGTAATAAAAAGATATTGTAAGGACCTAATTAACTTTCTATAAGCAGTAGCATCAACTGCATTGAAGCCATCTTTTAACTGCAACTTAACATTAGTTGCCATAGGCGTTGTGACTTCCTTGGCAGCAGCCATATCAAATGAATTAAGAATGTATTGTATATATTTATGCTAAAACAAGAACATGCCATGAGACGAACAAATCACTTCAACATCCAAGAAGAAATTGAGTTTGCCAAGATCTTTAAAAGAGAATCTATTAGTAAGTTTAGTGACAAAAGCAATCATAGCAAAAAAATTAGTCCATAAACCCTAAACCAAGAAATAAATCAAAACAGAATCCTTAGCATAAATGAATAATGAGGCATCTGAAGTAAAATGAAACCAGAGCTAAGTATAAATGAACTTAGTTCCTTATAATAGACTTGAAGAACTTATTTAAGGCCATAAGTAGCCTTGTTCAACTTATAAACATGAGAAGGATTATCCTTGTCAATAAAGTTTACAAGTTATGCCATGTAAACCTCATCAGTCTATAAGCCTTAAAGATAGTCGTTGTTAACATCTAGATGTTGAATAGGCCAACCATAAGTTAACACAATGCATAGCATTACTCTGATTGTAGCTGGTTTTATAACATCACTAAAAGTGTCCTTATAATCAATTCATGTTCGTTGATGGAATCGCTTGGCAACTAACCTGGATTTATATCTTTCAATGATGTCGTCTGATTTTCTTTTAATTCAAAAAATCCGTTTGCAACCAACTATATTGCTTGGAGTTCGAGGGAAAAAGCTCCCATGTATGGTTTTTTACCAAAGCATTGAACTCTTTTGTCATAGCATACTTCCAGTTGGGATCAATTATAGCTTAACTAACATAAATAGGTTCATGTGGAAGAGGTAAGGGGTGTTTAATGGTGTGAAAAGTTTTCTTAGGCTTAAAAAGACTGATCTAGGATCAAATGGTCATTGGATGTGTTCTTACCACAATTTAAGGTGGTTGTGCATCAAAAGGGTGAACCATGTCCCAAGCAAAATTCATTCTAAGATCATTTCTTGAAAAAGAATTTAAGATAGTAAAGGTTGGATTAATAGTTTGAGAATCGGATTGTTAAGTTGAAGAAGCACTTGTCAAATTTTCCAGGTTTGCAAGTATTGAATCATGAAATTCAAGTGGTTGAAATATACTAATAGAAGAAAGTGAAGTACATTTTTGTAAAGAATGACCTAAAATATTATTTTGATGGATTGAAGAAAAAAGAAAAATTGATTCTTGAAATTGAACATGCCAAGAAATAAAAAATTTTTAGTTTCTAAATCATAGCACTTGTAGGCACTTTGTGTGATGGAGTAACCTAAAAAAAACACATTGTTTGGATTTTGGTAAGAGTTTATGGTAATTGGATGATTTAATCCAAGGGTAACAAATGAAACCGAAAACTCTAAGCTCGGTATAATTTGGTTGAGCATCATACATACTTTCTAAAGGAGATTTGTTTTGTTGAATTGGTGTGAAAAGTCTTTTTATTAAATATACAACAATTTGAAAAGCATAAGTCCAAAAAGACAATGGCATTAAAGCTTAATGTAATAATGTCAAGCCCGTTTTAGCAATATGCCTATGTCTTCTATCTGCAGTTCCATAATGCTCTAGTATATGAGGTGAAGTGGTAAAATAAGATATGCCATGAGCTCCAAGGTAAAAGGTTAATTTTTTATATTCTCCACCATTATCAGAATATGTGGCGATGATTGAAGTGCCAAAATTTTTTTCTAAAAGTGCTTTAAATGAAGAAAACAAGACATAAACATCTGATTTTTGTTTGAAAGGGAAACACCACCAAATATATTTAGTGTAGTGATCAACACAGATAACATAGTAACGAAAACCATTTATGGATGTAATAGGAGATGGCTCCCAAACATCAGTATAAATGAGCTCTAAAGGTTAGAACTAGAAAGAGTAAAATTAAAAAATGGTAATTTGTGACTTTTATTGCATGAACTGAGTCAAAATGTGACAATTAATTTTAAACATCAAAAGATAAACCAAAAGATTTTAGCATAAACTGAAGAATTTGAAAAGATAGATGGCCAAGTTAATTATGCTAGACAACAAGTGAGATTCTAGAAATGATCAAGGTTGTTGCATTGTTGTAAAAATGTGGCAAGTGTTTTGGATGCTCAAACATATCATCTTTCCTCAAACCTTTCATTAAATATGCCCTTGTGCTAAAATCCTTTGCCAAAAAATCAAAAGGAAACATTCAATTGAAACATAATTAGATTTGCAAAATTGAGAAACCAAAATAAGGTTTCTTTTCATGCTAGGCACATGCAAAACATTAGATAATTGAAGAGGTTTAATTGTGTTTGGAATAATTGTTAAATCTATATGTTTAATGTTCAAATCTATACCATCGCCAATTGTGATTTCATCTAGACCACTATACTCAAAGTATAATGAAAAAGGTTATTCAAGTGGGAGGTGACATGATGAGTGTAATACCACTAACTTTGATAATGACGTATAAAGAGTTTGCTTGCCTAAATTGAAATATTAATTAAGCATACATGGGATTGGAGTATATGCATATAGTGTAAAATAGCATGATTATATGTTTTTGTGGACTTTGAATGATGCAATGATATGATTGAGGTATATATTGATGAAATGGGCTTTAAATGTTGAGTTTTAATGCTCTATCTAAGTAAATATAAGTTAAAAAGTTTGGAGATAGAGTTAAAGGCTTAGAAGTGTTGAAATTTTAGGTTCTAACCATAATTTATCGATAGACGTTCTATATCTATTGATAAATTGAAGATTAAGAAGCAAATTGAAACGAATTGAGGAACATCTATCCATAGATTTGTACAACTATTGATAAATGTCAACCCATGAGATAAAAGGAAGCATTTCGAACACAACTGATTTATAGATATATGAGAACTATTGATAGATCTATGAGAACTATCGATAGATAGCCACCCATAAGTAATTTAAGCATATTGGCACACAATCTACCGATAGATTTCTAGAATCTATCGATAGATGGCCACACCAGAAAAATGTGAAAGTGTCCAATACACCATTTATCGATAGATGAGCTTAACTATTGATAAATGAAGGGCAAAATGTTGAGAAATACGACAAATCTATCAATAGAATCATGTAAAATGGCAAAAATATATATGGAATTAGGCATTCCACCCATTTAAAACCAAAGAAAAAAACCCTCTTAAACTTTTTCCTTTCAAAACCTTATGTTCTCCTTTGAATTTTGGAGATTGCAGAAGGCGTTTTAAAGATTTGGAACGATATTGGAGGTAAGATTTAACCTTTTAGCCAATTGGTTTTTAAATTGAGCGATTGAAAATGCAAAATTTGCTTATGGATTCAACTCAAATGATTTCCCCTTGAGTTGCTAGAATTTTTGGAGTCTTTGGAGGATTTAATTAAGCTATGAGGTAAGGTTCTAACTACCTAAAGTCTTGGATACTTAGAGAAGAGTATGAATTATAAGTTGATAGATAGACCTAGAGATTAGTTGAATCATCAAATGTTGGAAATGCATTGAAACTAAGAGTTTAGCTCTTATATTCTTGATAAGGGAAAATTAAGCTTCAAAGGTTGCTATTAAGTTGAAAACTAACTAGCTTTGGAAGCTACAAGTGATTAGTGAGTATATTGGCAACTCAAGGAGAGTAAGGTTATTTTTGTACATTGGGTAAATGCATGTAATGCATCACACATGTATATATGCTACCATGGGATGCAATTGAGTCATAGTTGATAAGCAAAACTTGTGAATATTGAATGAGCCACTTTGTGGTGATTGAGCTTGATTATGACTAAGATGGTTAAACTGCTTACTCGTCACACAAGCCTGTTGTTTGGTGTCTTGGTTTAGTAGTGGTAATATTATTATGCATGGATGTCTACCACTAATTGTGATTGATTTGTTATTTTCATATGTGTATATATGATATATTGACAATGTAAATAGCATTTGAACATGTTGCGGTGCGTATGAGTTTCGTCTAATGAGCAAATTTCAGAAAATGATATGGTCTAGTTAAAAAGTGTCGTGAGCCTTGTGGTTTTGTTTACCGTTAATGGCTTTGGCACTGAGCGTATCTTGTTATCAATGAGGACCCTTCTTTTGTTGCCATCTTGATGATAGCTCAAAGCAATGCTAAAGCTATGAGTAATTATGTGCCACACTAATGTACTCTAATGAGTCTACAACAAAATTGTTAAATTATGCCTAATGAAGGTAAGCCATTAAATGAGCAAATGTGTGCTCCAATGAGTTGATTTACTAATTTGTATATGCTTTATGACTTACATATCTTGATATGATTATATATGCATCTTGATTAATGTCCACTCAGTAAGTTAACGAGAACTCACCTTAATGTCTTGTTCCTATGTGCAGATAAGTAACCATGGCATTCTCATGCAAGGAAAATGAGTGGTTAGCATTAATCGAATTATCAATATATTTGGCATCCAGTAAGAACTATGCTCCACGAGTCCACTCTGTTGGTCATGACATATATGTAAGTTATTTATGTTGATGGCAATGTATTGCCTTCTTGTTTATAATAATTGTGAACTACTATGTACAGGCTTGGACCCCAAAATGGTAGCCAATGTATGGCTCTTCTTATTTGTACTTGGATGTACTCGTATTAAATATGATGTTATGGGTAGTTAGGTAATGACATAATGGTATTTGTGATGTGATATGTTTAATGTCTACCAATTTTATATGAGGCTTGCTCAGGTCTCGAGAGTTTTGTTTGCTAGACTCATGCACAAAATCGCAGCCCTGAGTTGGGTCGTGACAATGAGAATCTCTTGAGTCAACTACCCAATTCTTGTCATCATGTGATTGAGAGGAATGCACAAAATTAACAACAGGTTCTTTGGTAGTTATTTTGTTGAACTTGCAAGTCTTAGCAGAATGTCCTGATTTTATAGTAGACTAATTTGGAGTAATTAGAAGCATGAGTACAAATAAACTTTTTCTTGGAATAGTTGAAATCGGTATGATTGTTTAGAGAGGAAAAATTGCTTTTGAAGTTACCTCCTTTGTTTGGATAATTAACTCTGTATTTTTTAATGAATGCAGCATAATTCGTTGTGACAGTAGAGAAAGAATAAGACTATTCTTGTTTGATAACTGCTTCAAAGTCTAAAATCTTTTCATAGAATTCTTCAAATGAAATAACAAACTCTTAGTCTCGAATGGTAGTAGATAATTACTTGAATTTTGGTCCAAGTCCATTAAAAGTGTATATGATTAAATCTTCTTCAACTAGTGGGGTTTAAGCCATGGCTAGTTCATCAGCTGTGGTCTTCATAAACTGTAGATAATTTGCAATGGTCTTACCTTCTTAAGTAGAAAGTACTAACTTTTTCTTCAAACACATTACTTTGGTACGAGTCTTACTAGCAAACAATTTGGTGAGTTTTTTTCAAGCTTCTTAGGAATTTTTGACTATTGCAATGAGAAGGAGAATTAATTCTGAGATAAAAACAATAATTGCATGACAGATAAATTGATCTTAATGATACTAGAAAATATATTTTGGATTTTGGGTTTGTGTTTCTCTAATAGAAATCATTACTAAGGGATAAATTGTTTTTTAGTGAGATAGCCAAAGAGATCATGGCTTGCAAGAAGTAATTTAAATTGAATTTGCCATGAGTGAAAATTAACTGATGTTAATTTTAGTGGCAGTTAAGATGCTGCATCAATAGAGATAGGAACAGTAGTCGTGGTTTGATTATCGGTTGAAGTGGTTAGGGAAGAATTTGTGGTAGCCATAAAGAAAAAATTTAGATCAAAGCTAGCTAAGCAGAATGCTCTGATACCATATAAAATTGACAATAACTAATGTCAAATTAGTTTTAATTCATTGATTTACAGCAAGTGTATATATATATACATAAGTACAACTTATCCAGAATACAAATTCAAACTATTGTTACAATTTGAATAAAACAGAATCAGTTGGTTTAATGACTTGAGTTGATTTGGTAATCTAGAGAGAATCTGCAAAAGTTATTACTGACTTGGAGTTAACTTATGTTGCTGACTTGGAGTTTGTTGTTGACTTAGTCATGTTCCTTACACTCGTTTCACTTGCAAATATTTATTTTCTTTTTTACAGATTTTTGGTTTTACACTCAACCAAAAGTTCAGTAGTCTATTTTGGCGAACTGCTTTTACACTTTGTATAGCTTTGTGTGATGTTTGTGTGCTACCACTAGTCCAACAAAGGTACATATTCAGTAGTATATGATATAGGCCAAACTATTGATAAAAGGACTAGTAGAGAATTGCCAAAAAAATAAATAAATAAAGACAAGTGAAAGGAAAATAAAAGGACATATTTCGAATGCCACTCAATGTCACTAATCAAATATGCCACTTAATGTGACCAAGTCATTGCTTGATTTGTGGGAGGAATTACTCATCTCTAAGCAAGAACACTTGCAATGCAGGTTTAGTATATTTTTCAAGGCTACATTTTTCATTTCATTGATCACATATGTATGATCTCATTATCAAAAGTACATTGATGGGAAAGACATTTTCTGAGAATCCAAGGTGATTTCCCAAAACTTCCCATAAATCATAATTCTATTGATAATCTCGATCATTTCTAACTTCTAAGAGGCTTATTTAATATTGACTATAAATAACTGGTTTGATTAATGGTCAATTATGCTTCTACTGTCCGACATCATTATCCTCAGCTTGAGAAGAAACCAAGTCACTCAAAAACCCGTTGTCAAGATGTTTGAGTTTATCAATTGTAATCAAAGGATCTTCATTGCTAGGCTTTCTTTCTCAATGGACAAAATATTGGGAGTAAATTCCTCTTCTTGTTGTAATGTTACGAATAACCAACACATCAATCTTTTTTATTTGGACTTGGAGAATCAATCTCTAGTTCGTTAAGTTGTGGAGTAACTCTGCCTTAGCTCTAAAGGGTGGCTTAATAATCTCAAAAACTTAAAGTTAAATATTCAAATTAGACCCTTTTTATTGAAATTAAAAAAATTATTAAAATTTTTTCTTTTAGCTTTTCAAGATGCTAAATTTTTAATTAAACTTTTATATTATAAATTGAAAAAAAAATAATTGGTTTTATATAGAGGAAAAAAATAGTTGTTGGAGATCATTAAATACATATTAACATAAGTTAATTGGAAATAGGAAAAATAGTTAAGAATTAATAGCATTGTGGGAATTGGGAAATGATAAAAATTTGAGATTTATTAGACACAAAATTCGAGATTTGTTAGACATTAGAGAAGTGAGAAAATGCATTATTTTATTAATTATCTTGACATTTTACATATTTTTAATAGAAACTTAGATAAATAGTTGACAATTAATAAGGATGTGGGAAGTGAGAGAAAATAGATATTTGTCAGGCACTTAATTTAAGGATAGAATATGCAAATATTCTATCTTAATTTTTATATATTTGTAATATAATTAATTATATTATTATAAAATTATGGAACTTATAAAAAATTGAAACTTAAAGTAAAAGCTTAAAAGACTTTATGGTATAGCCGACTTAGTTTGCTCTCATAGACTGGGTACAAGTCACTAACATTGAACACATGAATGATGGCAAATCCTTTTGGTATTTCTAAATGATAAACATTATGACCAAGCTTTTTAATAATACGACATAGACCAATCTTCCTCTGTTTAAGCTTGCTATAAGTTCGTGCAGGAAATCTTTCCTTTCTCAAATAAACCATCACCAAATCGCCTTCATCAAACTCTTTACTTATTTTTTGTGCACCAACTTTCGATTTGTAAAGTTGAGAAGACTTCTTTAAGTGCTCACGAACTTATCGTGAATTTCTTTAATGTGGAAAACAAACTCCTCTGCTTCATACTTACACTGGCTTAATTAGTCAATCAAGAACTTGTCGAGGTTACTCCCATAATTAATTTCAAAGGGAGTCTTCTTGGTAGAATGATTGAGATAGCTGTTATAAGCAAATTCAGCTTGAGGGAAGACAAATTTCCATTTTTTAGGGTGATAACCGACTAGTCTTTGTAGCATATTACCCAAAGATCAATTCACCACTTTGATTTACCCATCTATTTGACGATGGTAGGCACTAAAAAATCGCAATTGAGTTCCCAATAACTTCTATAATGTCCTTTAAAAATAACTCCTAAACTTCACATCTCGATTTAATATAATAATTTTTGAAATTCCATGTAATCATACCATTTTTCAAAAAAAAAAAAAAAAAACAAGATAACCACATGAGCCATCTTAGAAAAGCAATCAACCACCACGAATATACTATCATGGCCTTGTGGTGAATAAGGAAGCCAAGGACAAAATCCATAAAAATATCTTCTCAAGAAGCATTAGGAATTGGCAAAGGTTGATACAACTTGATGTTCTGCTTCCCTCCTTTGGCTTTTTGATATACATAGCACTGCTGCACTAAGGGCTCCACATCCCACTTCGAAGTTGGCCAATAATATCGCTCCTTTACAAGAGTTTCATTCTTGTCCCGTCCAAAATGACCACCTAGTCCACCACCATACAATTCTTTGAAAATGAACTACGTACTTCAAAGATCCTTCAGGTACACACAATTGGTTCACTTTAAATAGAAACCAATTTAAGATTATGAAGTCTTTTGTTCCTTCCTCCAAAAACCTGTCCAATAGTTTGGAAAAGAAAGGATCAGTAGCATAATTCCCCGGTACTAGATTAAAAGAACAAATCTCAAAAGAGAAGGTAGTTAACAGGGTATATTTTCTATTAAGGGTATCGACAACTTTATTGGAACTTCCCGAGTTGTGATTCAAGAACAAATTGAATTTTTCCAAGTAAGAAGCCCAAGCAGCATGTCTAGCATTTAACTTAATTCGTGCTGAGGAACCGCAATGCCTCGTGGTAAAAAAAAAGCACAAATCCTGCTCCAATGACATATTCCTCCTAATGCTTCAAAGCCTGAACCACTGCATAAAACCCTTTGTCATAGGTGGCTTTTCACGGAAATAAAGCACTAGGTTTTCTATCTTGGATTAGAACAACTCCTATTCCCACATTAGGTGCCTCACACTCAACTTGAAATGTCTTAGAAAAATCGGGGAAAGTCTACACTGGTGCATCCACAAGTTAGACTTTTAAGAGTTGAAAACTCTCGGCCTCAGTCTAGCCAAAGGTTGTTTGATCCAATCGGAAACATCAACTCTCTCTCTCTCTCTCTCGTGTTCAATGAAATACCCGAGAATGAATAGCTGTAATAAAGGCCCACGGTTAACCTCTATATGGTCCCTGATGATCATTATTGCTTTAAGGTGATTTGAACTAAATTGAAAATTCCAAGAGATTGCAAATTTACTCCAGCTAGAGGCCATTCGATGCCAGCCCATGCAGTTCGACTTGTAAATTTAAACACATTTATTCTACATGAAGGTACAACATATATTTTATTTCCTAAAAGAATAACATTTATACTTTTTAATACTTCAAAAACATGATACTATTATTTTTATATCTAAACACTTTGCTTACAAAAAACAAAATACCAACAAACATATCATAGTGCATACATTAACAAATGCATACAGTCATACTACTTGTTTCATCACTTTTATCTTAAATAATTACATTTCGTGACATGATATATAAATATTAGATAAATTAATAACTGAAATCTATCAATTTATGAGTAAATCAATTAATTGAAAAATATCATTCTATTATCAAGGTTTTTTTTTTAAAAAAAAAGTAAATTTATTATTCTCCAAAACTAAAATGGCATAGTAAATCTTTGAACTTTATTAACAATAAACTTTCATTGACATAAAAAGTCTAATTTTGGTTAGTAGAGCCCTATACAATTACAAAAGCATCAGCCACTCAATAAGCTGATGGAAGTGACCTAAACAAAGATTGAGTCCATTAACTCTCCCTTGACAACTGTCTAAACCCGGATGAACATTCACATGAAGATTAAACAAAAGACTATCCCAAGTAAGCTATATCATCCAAGATCAATAGCCAAAAAAGACAATCTCAGTCAAACCAAAAGACTACAAAAATTGGAGCCTTAAGAAGATCATGTCTGAGGATGTTCACGTTTCCCAACCTCTACTTGTAATCATCCGTCCTACTCAAAGATCCTTTTCATGAATTTTGCTAATCTCGCCTTTCATCTGTCCCCTACTGACCATTTTCCTCTTTAGATGAATCTCCATCTCAAACCTTGTGTCAGAAAGGGTAAGAAAGCAATGCAAAATGATGAGAGAATAGGGATATTCTCATTATTCAATAAGAAAAAACTTTTACAAGGTTTATATATAAAGATTCAACATTAAGCTAAAAAAGAAAAACAAGTTATTAAGACATAACTAACTAATCATTACACTAACTAAATTTTGAAATAAAACTGTACATAAAACAGTGTAGCTTTGATTCCTTTTTCTTTTACTAAAACGTTTCGTATAGGCTCTCTCTTATTCCTTCCTACCCCATTATTATTGAAACAGTGCGTTGGGGTCTTCTCCTTGTAACTATCTTCTTTCAACCCGATTGCTCTTATTCAGGCAAGTCACTTATTCAGTTCTTCAACTCTTCAAGTGTAGGTTCAATACTCCCCTTCAAGAGGAACGGTGAACATCGTGAACGTTCATCTTGCTTAGGAGCCTGTAAAACTGATTTGGCTGTAAGGCTTTTGTGAGAATGTCTGCAATTTCTAAATTGGTTGAAGTGTGCCCTAGTTTTATCAAACTACTAAGGATTTTTTCCCTAATGAAATGGTAGTCCACTCCTATATGTTTAGTCCTTTCATGAAACACTAGATTCTTGCTAATGTGTATAGCTAATTGACTATCTGAATAAAGATTCATTACTTCACCTTGTTTGATTCCAAAATCTTCCAGTAGACTCTTGATCCAAATCATCTCACAACATACTGAGGCCATTGATCTATACTCTACCTCAGCTAAACTTCTTGCAACTACTAACTGCTTCTTTGATTTCTAACTTACCAATGAGTCTCTAATGAAGATACAAAATCCAGCAACTGACTTTCTAGTGTCAGGACACCCTGCCCAATCGCTATCAGCATATCTTGATATCTTCATAGTAGATTTTGACTTCATCAATATTCCCTAGCCTAGTGACCCTTTCAAATATTTCAATACCCTGTGAGCTACAATTAAATGTTCCTTTCCTGGTTTATCCATGAACTGAGATAGGACTTGCGCAGCATAGCAAATATCCGGTCTGCAGAAAGTTAAGTATATCTATTTTCCAATCAGTCTCCTATAGCTTGTAGGGTCTAACAACACATCTTCATTTTTAATTGTAGAGAGTCTGTGATTATAGTCGATTGGTGTGCTCACTGGTTTAGCCCTAAGAAGTCTGTTTTCTTCTAAAAGATCAAGGGTGTACTTCCTTTGACATATGGATATACCTTCAAGAGATTTAACCATTTCTAATCCCAATAAATACTTAATTGTCCCCAAATCCTTGAGTTTGAAAAGAGAATCAAGAAATTCCTTGACTTTTTTTGACTCCTGAACTGATGTACTTCCAAGTAGGATGTCATCTACATAAACAAGTAATGCTATGAAATTTCCATCTCTTGTCTTCTTGGTGAACAATGAATGATCTAAAACTGACTGTTGAAAACCATACTTCAAAATGGCTTCAAAAAATTTTTCATTCCACTTCCTGGATACTTATTTTAAACCATATAAAGATTTGCGCAGTTTACAAACTAGTCTACCATTTCGTGTATACTCCCCCTTGACAGAATACCCCTCAAGTAAATCCATATATACTTCTTCTTCTAAATCTCCATTCAGAAAAGCATTATTTATATCTAATTGAGATAAATGCCAGTGACATGCTGCTACGAGTACAAAGAATATTCTCACAGTTGCTTGCTTTGCTAAAAGGCTGAATGTTTCTTGAAAATCAAACCCTACTATTTGACTATATCCTTTTACAACTAAACGTGCTTTGAATCTTTCTACATCACCATTTGCATTCAATTTAATCCTATATACCCACCTGCAACCAACTATATGACAATTTGAAGGTAGAGGTACAACAGTCCATGTATCATTGTCCTCCAAAGCTTACAATTCAAGAGCCATGGCGTCTCTCTAGTAAGAATGATTCATAACTTGATGATAAAAAGCAAGTTCTTGTATATGTGACAATGAAGTAGTAAATGATTTATATGAAGGAAAAGTCTTTATGTTGATATGTATTTAGCGATTGGATGTGCAGTGACATTGTTGCTTGATAATGGTAAGTCTGCATAGTAGGCTTCTAAGTACTTTGGTGGATGTCTGATTCTTGAACTTTTTCTTATAGGTATAGAAATATTTTTATTATTGGCTGGCTCATATATGTTCTCAAGTTAGCTGGTGTTATTTGCAGTAGGCAAACTGCTAACTGGTGATGAATTAGGTGAGAAATCATTAGTATTTGGATTGGTAGGATTTAATTATGGTGAAATAGGTTCAAGTTGCTCCAACTCAACTTGATCATGGTTTTGGGGTAGGTCAACAACTAGGTTATAATTGGAATTATCAAAATATATGTCATGCACATCATATGTTTGATGAAATGTTCATGATTGCTGATTATGCTGTTTAATGCGAAATGAAAATGCTTGCTCATGAAAAATCATATTTCTTGATATTAGGGCTTTGTCAGCATTAAGATCATAAACCTTATAACCCTTCATGTTGTTTGGATAACCTAAAGAAATGCATTTAGCAGCCCTTTTTATCTAATTTACTTCTATTTTGTGTTAGTGTGAACACAAAACATAGACATCCGAATACTCTCAAATGATCATATGAAGGTTGTTTGTGATGCAAAAGCTCATATGGTGACTTTTTGTGAAGAATTCTACTTAGTACCCTATTAATGATATGTACTGCTATTAGGACAGCATCTCCCCAGAAATGCACAGGTACATTTGACTGATGCATTAGGCCTCTTACAACTACCAAAATGTGTTGATGCTTCCTCTCAACAATTCCATTTTGTTGATGAGCTTCAACACATGACAGTTGATGAACTACACCATTAGTTGCAAAGACATTATGTAGTCCTAATTCTTTAGCATTCTTTGTTCTTAAACATTTAATTGCAAGATTAAATTGTTTTTGAACAAAGGCATTGAAAGCAGGAACGATTATGGAGGTTTCAAACTTAGTTTTCATTAAGAAGATCCATGTAAATCTTGTATAGTCATCAACAATAGTTAGAAAATAGTGTTGATCAAACAAGGTTGGATTTTCATAAAGTCCCCAAATGTCAACATGCATCAATTCAAATGTAATTTTTGTGCTTTGAACATGTACTATGAAAAGCAACTTTCTCTATTTAGCTAAAAGACAGATTTCACAAAGTAATTCATTAGAACATTTAACATTTGCACATTGTTAGTGAATTACATTTATTCTTACAAAAAGAGCATGACCAAGTCTGAAATGCCATAAATCAAAAACTTTATGTCATGTATTACAAACATTGACTAACAAAGTGAAAAGTAACTTGACAAGTTTATCAAAGCAATAATCTGACAACTCTTGTTCATCTTTCTTCGATTCCATGACATATAACCCTTAAAAGGCCCTAACTACACTAGTCACTGTCCATGAAGGGGTGTCCTAAACAATACAATACTTGTTAGTGAAGAAAACACAAGTATTTTTCATCCTAGTAAGCTATCCTACTGAGATCAAATTAAATTTAAAACTTGGAACACAAAGGACATTATGTAGAGTTAATAGTGATGTCAACTTGACAACTCCTACATGTGTGACAATGGCTCTTTTGTTATTAGGCAATAAAACAAAGTTATCATTGACAGGTCTAGCTGAATTGAAGTTATCTAGGGAATAAGTGATATGATCTGATGCTCCTAGGTCCATAATCTAGAAATTTGATTTTATCATGTGAGCATTAACATTTCCAAAGTTGGAACGCATGTTATTGATAGTATTAAAGCATGAATAGCCTGAAATTATACCTGCAAAGGCTAAATAAATCAGAGAAGGGTTTTTCTGTGAATTATTTGATGAATTGTTCTTACCATCAGAGTTTGTTAAACCATTATCACTTAAGAGCTCCATCAGTTCACTGACTTGCTACTTAATGATGGACATCTAAGACATAGGTGCATTCCTTTCAGACTCTTCTTCATTGTCAGGTTGATTCTCTCCAATTAATGTGTCAACCAATGTAGAAACATTGTTCATAAAAGTTTTCCCTTTCCTGAAGTTGTTCTTCGCTTTAGTAAATTTGAAATCCTTTAGTAAACCAATCAACCTATAACACTTTTCTTTCATATGCCCCTTCTTTCCACAGTGATTGCAAATTATGTCATTCCTTGCTTTCTCATTTCCTTTTGCTACAATAAACATTGCAGCTGTTTTAAATGTTAGTTGTGTCTGAAAGAGCATACTTCTTTGTGCTTCCTTCCTCAAGACCAAGCTATACACTTTATCAAGGGTTGAGATAGGGTCCATAAAGATTATCTGGGATCTCAAAACAGAGAATGGTTCATTTAGGCCATTCAAAAATTTGAAAACCACATCTTTTTAATATTATTCAGAGTATTTCTTGAAGCAATTCAGATTGCAGTTCCTACACTCACAATGTGGCAAAGGTTTGTAGTTTCTTAACTCTTTCCAAACTTTTTTCAACTCAATAAAATATGTTTCAACTGATCGAGTGCCTTGTGTGATGCTCCCAAAAGTGTACTGTAGGTTACATATCCTAGTATCATCTGGCTATGCAAAGTTTTTGTTTTAGTGTAGCCCAAATTTCTGATGCAGTGTCCATATAGAAAACAGTTGAGGTTATAGGTGGTGAGATTGAATGCAATAGCCAAGCAACTATCAGGTTATTGCAACGAGTCAAGGTAGAGAACAAAAGGTCTGATATATCTGGTTTGGCTATGGTTCCATTAATGAAGTCTACTTTGTTTCTAATGGAAAGGGTTAACAGGAATGATTTGCTCCATGCCACATAGTTGTTAGTGATCAACTTAGGGTTAACCACTACTGAACCTAGATTATCAGTGTGGTGAAGGAAATAAGGTGACTGAGGGTCTCCTGTTGGTGAGATTTGTGAAGGTTGTGTTTGTGTTTGAGTTGTGGTCTGGGACCTTGACTCATTTGATCCAGATTCAAATGTATTGAATTTCGAAATAACATATTAAGATGGAAGGTAATGGGATTTTGAGTAAGAACACAGTTATCAGAATACTTACTGAAATGCTGATGAGAAGATAACAAGAAATTCCTACTACAAACCTCTTCCGATCATTGGTTGAAGGGTACCATTTGCAGGGGCCTTGTTCCCTACTCTGATACCATGTCAGAAAGAGTAGGAAAGCAGCATAGAATGATGAGAGAATAGGGATATTCTCATTACTCAATAGGGAAAAAATTTTACAAGGTTTACATACAAAGATTCAACATTAAGCTAAAAAGGAAAAACAAGTTATTAAGGCATAACTAACTAATCATTACACTAACTAATTTTTGAAATAAAACTGTACATAAAATGGTGTAGCTTCGATTCCTTCTTCTTTTATTGAAACGTTGCGTATAAGCTCTCTCTTGTTCCTTCCTACCCCATTATTATTGAAACGATGCATTGGGGTCTTCTCCTTATGACTGTCTTCTTTCAACCCAATTACTTCTGTTTAGGCAAGTCACTTATTTAGTTCTTCAACTTTTCCCTCACGTTTGGTTCGTGGAATAGATAGGAATAGAATATAATAGTTATTACGTGGGACTATAATAGAATAGATATTACGTAGTTTGGTATGACGAATGGAATAGAGCAAGAATAATTATTATAACTTATTGCAGTGTTTGCTTGGTAACAATAACTTTGGAATAAGAAATGAATAGCAAATAAAAAGATAAAAATACCCTTTATTATATATATGATTATTTATTTTTATTTCATTTTTTAAATATTAATATTTTATAATTTAATTAAAATATTAATAATTAATAATTTAAATATTAATATTTTAGTATAATTTAATTATTAATATGTTAAA
This sequence comes from Theobroma grandiflorum, assembly GCA_036013995.1. NCBI lineage: Eukaryota > Viridiplantae > Streptophyta > Magnoliopsida > Malvales > Malvaceae > Theobroma > Theobroma grandiflorum. The sequence goes on from CP142127.1 coordinate 40,540,049, forward strand.
TATTAATATTTTATTTATAATTTAATATTATTATGATTAAAATATTAATAATTTTTTATTTTTATTTATATTCATTAAACATTTAATGTATTAATAATTTAATAAATAAAACATTAATATTTTAATATTTTAATTATATTAATATTAATAATGTTCAAATTATATATAAAATATTAATATTTCAAACATTAATAATTTAATATTTATAAATAATTTTTTCTTTTTTATTTTTTTCTTTGTTCTTTCTTCTTCTCCATAATTTGATCGCCTTTCTTTCTTCTTCTCTATAATCCGGTCATCAAAAAGGCGACCGGTGTCATGTAACACCAATCTAGCGCACCATGTGGCTGAATCTGACCACTAGGACGCCAAATCAATGTCTCCCGCGGTTGGATCTGGCCGTGAAGTGCTAGATCCAACCACGGGATCTAGTCAGGAAGCACTAGATCCGGTGCTTCCCACGACCAGATCTGGCCATTGAGCGCTAGATCAGCTGAGAGAAAGAGGAAGATCGATGGAAGAGGAGAAAAGGCAGATCGGCTAATAGAGAGAGGGGAAGGAGGAAGAGAGAGAAACAAAAATATTTTATATGGATAGAGTTGAAATTTTGTAACAAGAATGGGGGTATTTTTGTCATTAACAATATTACAGCTATTCCATGTCTCATGGAATAGCCATTACCAGAGGTGAAAGGAATTGTTAAAGCAGCTTTTAACCCCATTTTAAGGAATAGGAATTCTTGAGGAATTCCTATTCCGTGTTAAACTTTTCAACCAAACAAAGATGCATCAACTGATTGGGAATAGAGAGGGAATGACTTAGCCATTCCCCCAACCAAACATGCCGTTCAAGTGTAGGTTCAATACCCGGAGCTGGTAGGCCTCATCCCCCTTAACATTTTTCATTGTAATCCCCCAGTGCCATTTTGCACTCTGGAGTTTCACCTTCATCACCTAAGCCTTGAGTGCACGACCCACTAAACATTGGGTCTTCTATAATAAATTTAATGACTTATTGTTATATCAGATGATATAAAAGTAGTGGAACAAAATCGGTAGATGAATAATATTTTTCAATACTTTACCCCCCTTATGTTCAGAGGTCTCATGCCTAACCCAAGAACAAGAACACATGGGGCGTTTGTGGCAAATAATGTAGGTCCAATTTGCTATCCTCATGCTTGGTTCATCCCTTTGGACATGTCTCTAGCAAATAGCAATTAATGTTCTCTCTTTGATTCCCTGAATTCAAATTAGTGGCTGGCTCAAAGGAATACTAATAACATTAGAAAAAATTTAAAATTGAGTGTTCTTTTGTCCAACGGCACCACCGCACCAGCTTGCTGGGTCAGAGCCGGAGTGGTAATAAGGGCTCGTACAACTTGCAAAATTGTCATGCAAAAAAAAAAAAAATTTGGAACTGCTTGCAAAAATGGAACATATCCATTATTCCTACCATCATTGGGCGCTCAAATGTATATAGATAACTAAACACAACTCAATCGGTGTATGCATCCAATCAAGAAGAAACACAGAGGAGTGCCAAATTCAACACCTGGCAGGCATTCGAGCCTCCTGAGTGGCTATTGAGGTTGATGACTGCTAACTAATTAATCCAAGTGCCACACAGCCAATCTGCACACGCCCACCTTGACTTAAAGGAGCCGAAGAGCTACAGGCCCATGTGTAGTGCGGGTGATGTTGGTTGGTTGTTGCACTCTCAAAGTCTTTGTTTTTCATCTTTTTTCTCTTATAATTTATAACACTTGGTTAATGGTTGCACTTTAAGGAGCAAGGCTGATGTTATGTGTCTGGATAAATTGTGGATAAAGGGTTTTCCCATTTTTCTCGTCTAATCTCAAAGTGGAAAACATGTTGATTGCACTCAAGAAAGGAAGGGAGCTCTGTTAATTCATTGGAATTTGGCCTAAGCCCACTGGGAGATGCACGTGACATGCATTTGTTGTATTGTTATTTATTTAGTAATCAGATATGAGTTTAACGTAATCCAGATATTTAGTTTGGGTTGTGTTAATTATTATCTAATGCTATGGGAATGACCATTAGTGCACTATCATAATAAGGCTAAGATCAACAATGGATAGGAGCTCATAGCAGACTGGACTACCGTATGCTTTTCATTTAAAAAAAAAAAGAAACTAATTCAGCATTTGAATATTTAATTTATTAATTGATACATGATTTTTTACTTAAAAAGTAAAATTTGAATCTTTCTTCTCTTAATTAAAAAAAAATCTAATCCCAATTGTTAGAAAAATTGAAATTTAATCGACAAAACACCTACTTAACAACAATACTATTTCGTAAGATTGCTTGCCATATATAATTTTGAAGTTAAAAGGAAAAATTAACACTTTTTTCTCTTCTTTTCTCGTAAGGGAAAATTTAAGTTTTCGCCAATTCAAAAGATAACCTCAATCTCACCCACCTACCTCCTGCATGTTATTTAGACGAAAAGGAAATTTTGTGAGGAACAAAACTATGTAGATGCATGTGGGTCCTAATTTCAATTTCAAGTTCGTGTTATGGGCGGAGCGTCCCTTTACAACGGGATCCTCTCAAAATTTTACAAATTTTTATATATTATATATATAGTTTTAATGAACCTTAAAATAATTTTTTATTAAATTATTAATATAAATAAAAAATAATAAATGATTTTATAAATATATTTAACTTTACCCTATCTCTTAAATATTTTCCTTGTAAGTTTCTTTACACCTCTTTCCATCTCTTCCTCTACCTTTTTATCCTTCCATTATGAAATTATAAAAAGGTAAAGTTTGTTTTATTTATATTTTTTTCTATTTATATTATTATTATTTTATTTTTTTCAATTCTATTTTATTTGATTATATACTTTAAGTTTCTATAGATTTTCTTCATCAAATTTTTACGAATCATCTACTATATTTTTCTTTTTTCTTTTTTGTTATGTAGTACGATCTTTTACTTACCATATTTTTTCATTTTTTTTGTTATATGTTCTCAATGATTTTAATATTTAAAAATTAAAAAATTATTTTATAATTCTTAAATATACATTGTAGCGTTGCATTATTGATTGTTGTTTAAAATTAATGTTGTATTATTAATTGTTACTTAATATTTCACCAATATATTATTTTTTTATTAATCTTGATTATAGAAGATATTTTTTATGTGCTTTATGTTTTATATTTAGTTAAAAAGAAATTATTTTTAAGTAATTAATTTTTAAATAATATTAATTATATAAGAGAAATTTATTAATCTTGTATATCATATTTAATTATTTATATTTTATACATTATTTTTCTTCATCTTTAACCTCCCTGATAAAAATTGACTAGTTCCGTCTCTCTCTATAATTACGTAGATGCATGTGGGTCCATCAGAGTTATTACGAGTAGTCTGCACATTTTTCATGTCAACATCAGAATATATATATATATATATATGAAAATGTACCTGATCTTAATGTAAACTTTAAAATTAGAACGTCAAAAACAATATGAAATCGACATATCAAATGATAAACTGTCTTATCTTGACAATTTCTTTCAAATGGACTGCCTTCAATCAAAATTTTAATATGAAAGCATATACTGTGCAGGAGGATTATGAGCAGAGCATGCCTCAACTTGGAATCGGTGAGTCCAGTGCAGCCCAGGGATTGAAGTGGATTACCAGAAAAAACAATCCCAATTGAGACGAAAGGTATAATAGTATTTAGTATCAACCATTCTATTTAATCCACTTCAATCACGCCTAGAAGCTGGAATTAAAAGTGATTAAAGAGCAAGGAACATGTCATTAAAGCTAATTATGTGTAGTTGGTAAGCCAATTAACGTGCCCTGATGGAAACAAAAGCTATAATCCGTCTGTCATCCAGCCGGTGTTTTAACTTGCCTTGAAGAGTTTCACACGCTCAGCATTGCCTATGGACTTTGATTTGTGTATGAGACAAGGACACAGAGTTCATCCCAACATTGCAATCCACCCTATTCTAACCTTCAAGTCAAGTCAGCTAAAATGTTAAGGAAAAGCATGTAAAAGGAAAACCTTTAATTCCAATTGTGCGTTGGCACTTAATGTTTCTCAAAATTCTCAAGAGGTTGCTCTCTAATCTTGTCTGACATTCAACTCATGATCAAGTCATCAAGACTATTGAAGTGAATTTTTGCAAAAGAAAAAAAAATTGGTAAGATTAGTTTTATTCAAAAAATTTCAGAAATTGTACTTTACATTCTCAATATATCCAATTTTATTTGACTCCAGATTTTTTTCTCTCTTATTTTTAGGTAAGAAATTTGCAAGTGGAAAGTAATTTTAATTTAATTTAGTTTTCATAGCTGAAAATGTAATATTAGAACTTCATGATCCTAACATCAGTTGGTAACTTCGTACGCATAAGTAGTAGGCCAAGTGGTGAAAAAAGTGTTTTAGATGGTTAAGGAATGGCAAGAAGCAGGAAGTCAATAACAGTAACACAGTGATGATGGAATTAGAGCGAGCTAGTTGTCTTAACTTGACCCTTAAAAACGAAGTTGTAGACCATAGCAATAGCTGCGGCTGATTAAACTGGTGGCATTTGATCGAAAAACATTGGACCCCACATGGCTACTTTTCCTGACCGGCGAGGAATTCCCGCTACTTCCTCTGCCCGCCCTAACATGCAAGTATCAAAATTATATAAAAGAGTCCAAAGTCTCAAGTCAACATTTTTCTCTCTCTTGCTTTCCACGATGCAAAAAACTCCATCTTGCATTATATACTTGTTATGGGAACCGAAGAATCATAATTGGAAAGGAAATTGTGAATACAGTGGGGGCATTTTCCTCATCTCCATTGGCTCTTTTGTGGTCAAGAGAACATATCATACAATCCAAAAACAGAAAAGTTTGAAAAGTTTAAGACTCTTCTTAACCTCTCAGACCTCACCCATATTGCTTTACAATAAAGCCCACAAACTGGCTTAAACAGCTGCAAAAATAAGGGTTGGCTCAACTTATATACTCTCTGCTGAAATCCTGAAAAGGCTGACCTGAGAATGGACCGTTAAAAGGGTTTTGATAACAAGTGTCAACCACATTCCTCGTTAAGTACAAGGCCCTATTAGTCCAAGCACATAACCAAAAATCCTTGAAAACCAGAAACGAGGTTTTTTTTTTTTTTTTATAATTAGTGATCAGTCACTTCCGTTCCGTGGGGATCTCGGAGACAAAATACTGCAAGTAATTATGTCTAGCCACGTCGAATCCCCGTGAAGTAGTTGAAGTCATGGTGCTGGACCCTTAGTTGCTTTAGCCACGAATCTGCCACGCTTAAAAGCGACACGACCCTTTCTTGGTCCCGTCCACAATTGCCCGACACCCACACATTTCCTTGCATCTTGTAAGTGGCCATGCCGAATGGTGGAAGAGAGATGCCCTCTCCTTCCTTTCGCTTCCTTTCGGCACTCTCAATGTCATCATCAGGGTCCATATCTGCACGGAGAATAAACATCAGTAAAACAAACATACTTATAGATATATGTGTATATATATAAAAGTTTTTACAAATAAATAGCTTTCTAACATTCTTTTTCTTTCTTTTGTTTTCTGAAAATGTCTTTTTTCTTTAATTTAACTAATAACAAAGAAATGGATTTTAACAATAGCTGCAAGAAATTGACTGAGAGTACCTTGGAAAGAGGACGATAGAGTGTGGTAAGTTAGGAAGCATGTGGACAAGTCCTTTATCGTCCTTCCCATGGGAATGTGATATATTGGGTACCTGATATTATCGACATCAAATAATCCTTTGTCAACAATCGGAAACTATGTTTGATAATAAGTTGAACACATAAACAATCACTGGACCAGATAGTCAAAATGGTATCAACTGGACTATATGTGCAAAAATAGTTAAGATAAGAGGCAGATTCCATCAAATTTGCTCTATTTTTGCAAAAAATTTTGATCCTTGCGGTAATTTAACAAAAGCACAACTAGTGCTTTCTCACTCTCTTTTTATTTTTATATTTTTTGTCCTTTTCACTCTTTTATCTGATTATGAATTGCTTGTCGTGTGTGCATTCGTCTGTGAAACAGAGGAAGAGAGACAGAAAGAGACCAAGCAACAGCCATCCAACTAGCGGGAGAAAGATCTACGCTCCTCAATGACATCAAACCAGGGTATCTTCGAGATAATCCATTAATCTGTAAAGAGAGAGAGAGAGTACAACAACGCGTCAATGGAATCTACATGCTTGAAGAAATAAATTCTAGCCTAAAATAAATGGTCACAATTATCCCTAATTTTAAAACCACAAAAGCTGAAAGGGTATCATCACTTATTCTTCTTTTGAACAACAGTAACAGTTAAAAGACAATTTCAGATGCAAAAAGCAACAACTTATGCTCATGAAGGATGATAAATTGATAACGCCCTTGTTCAATCTTAAAAATTTTAGACCAAACAACAAGAGACAAAGTGAGAGAGAGAGGGAGATCACGGACAAAAAAAAAATATGCAGAGAAATAAAAGCAAGGAATTTCATATTCAAAGGTCAAAAGTTGCATTTTATCTTTAGAAGATGCTTATGTTCTGACAAATCCATAGCTGCTTTTTCTTAGTCTAATCCGTTCCTTTGGTTTATCAATCTTACACTTAGGAAAAAGCCTGAAGGCAGATAAAATGAAAATTAAAGTGAAAAACAACGCAATTAGTTAAAAAGATACAAGTAGGGGTAAAAAACAAAAAGAACAAGGAGGAAGAAAAAGTACCTTATCCATGAGTGGAACTCTTCCATAAGGAGTTGATCTCTCGAAATACTGAAAGTAAAGGTCACCCAACCTGTTATTCACATTCCGAAGGCTGTCATGCTCCGACCCTCCATCCTCCGATGAGCATCCATCCCATCTACAAAACTTGTCACTCTCGCCCTCATCACTGCATGAATCACTACAAGAATCCCTCTCACCATCACCTGATTCTGACTCTTCCCTGTAAAATTTCAAGCCCAAAATTTATCACATTTGCTTGGAATGAATTTACAAATCCCATAATTATATCATTGCTCAACCAAAACTGCATAATCAATATCACGGTATTAAACAACTCGATTGCATACTTCCAGAGGGACGCAACTTGAAAGATTCAATGTTTGCCATGAATTTCATGTGATAAACTAAACTTCAACTGCAGAAAAAATTAAAAAGGAATTTACCTCAAGTCGTTGACTGAAGAATTGCTGGTAAAGATTTGAATGGCAGAGAGATAAGGAACATAGTACTGGACTAAGGTTTCGCTATTGTTCAAAACAATAGGAACTCCGGCCCCATACGCACTCCACTCATCATAACAATTCCAAAGATCAACTAATGTGAAATATTCAACTTTTTCTCTCTCACAAGGGTGCCATAAACGATTAAGGTTCCTAATTTCACTCTGCAATATAAACAAAAGTACTAATCACAGATGAAAACATAATCAAGAAAACGTAAATTTTTTCTTTTTTCTGTCTGTTTACATTAAAAAAGAAACAAAGATTGCTAACCTTGGGACGGAATTGAGATTTGACTGTTGGTGTTGTGCAATGGAGAAAGCAATCAAGGTTTGATTGCGTTGACCCTGTGTCAAAAATCATGATTCCAAACAAGAGAGAGAGAGAGAGATTGGTTTCTCTCTACCTCAACCCTGATAACGGAGGAGAAGAAACAGAGAGAGGAGAAGGAAAAGGAGATGGGGAGAGACACAGAGAGGAACAGAGAGATTGTCGCGATTTGGTTAGATAATGCAAATTTGTGTCTGAAGAGAAATTCTAAATTTTGACGTTTGGACAGCTAAATTTAAGGAAACAAAAAAGGAGAGGAGAAAATAAAATAAATATCTCTCTATTCAACCAAGTCTTTGTTGGTAGTTGACAATGTTGTCTGATTCAACTCTTTTCCGGTCACCGGTGGATTTGGACTTACCGTTTCTTAGCCAAAACTAAGAATGAAAAACAACAAGCGAAAAAAACAAAAGGAACTCCAGTTTTTTTTATTTTTGTTTTATTTCTTTTATACTTAAAGAAAACTCAAGCCTACTCTGCTTTGATCAACAATGAAGAAACAATTTAGCTCTAATCTTCGCAAAAAGTCACGACCATTCAACGTTTAATTCTTCAAGTTAAATCCAAAAACCCACTACACAAAACCCGCCAAATCAAGTCGAGAACACCCTAATTTCACGCCAACTTAAAACAAAAAACAAAGGGAAGTCCGAGAAAACGAGAGAAAATAAGGGAAAGTGTTTATGACAGAAGCCGGCAAGATTTTCAAGTTTTCTTTGGTTTCAACAGAAACCCTTGATTTCTGGGTAAAAGATTTGATGGTTTTGGGTCTTTTCGCTGGGATCGAGAGGATTTTTCTAACTGAAATTGAAAAGAGGAATCAACTTTTCCAGGAAAGAAAAGCAAGCGAAAACAAAGAGTGATGAGAAAAACAGAGGGGAAGGGAGGGACAATTACCAAATTTATCCACTTAGAACAGAACTTTTGGTTTCTAGAAGGAACTAACAAAGAGAGAGAAAAATTAGATACCGGAGGCCATAATAATTAGGGCATCTGATTTTCAGATTTATGATAATTTATACAGACTCATCTGTCTCCCTCAATCTTAGCTCTCGAAAAATTTTTTGTGCAAAGTTTCTTTTATTTTTTTAGGGTTTCCTAATCAGTGCACTAGGCCATTCTTAAAGATTTTTATATTAAATAATATCTTTTCTTACTTATCTTTAATATGAAAATATTATTATAAATAGTATTTTCATTAATTTTTTAAAAATGGTTTAAATCACTTATTAGCAAAATCTTTTTTAATTTTTAATTTTTTTTATTTTAATGAGTCCTAGTCTTTGGCTACCATGACAAGAGGATTTGAACCTTGGCAAAAATCATTGAGATTGAACTCTGTTACAATCTTTGACAAAAATTATAAAAAAAAAAAAAAGAAGAGAATTTGAGATTTTTTGTACTATTCACTCTTTTATTTCATTCCATATTTGCATCCACTCCTTAATCTTATTTTTTTAAAAAAATCTAAAAATATATCTTATCATATCTTTTACTAGTAATTATTTTGTTAGTGATAATTAAGTGTTAATTAATTAATTAATTAACCAAGACATTCAACCCTTAACGCTTAAATGTGACATTCAATTAGAGAAAAATCTACAATTTGCATGCCTCATTAATGGCACTTTTAAACTTCCTGCTGATTTTTAGTGATTTAGCTAACTTCTTTTCAAGGCTCCCATAAATAACTGCTTTGATGTCATCATGTCGGTAAGTTTTATGTTTAATGCTACATTGAATAAAACAAGTCTTATCTTAACTATTTTTCCCCAAATTTAAAATTTATCTGGTACCAATTGTGTCTTGGATTTTGAATTATTGAATACGTTATTTTCATTAAATTAAAAAACAAAAAATATATTAATAAATTTTATTACAATTATTATTTTTTACCGGATGAAATAAATATATCTCATAGTTGATTCTTTATTTAAAGTGATATGGATACCATACCACTGATTTGTTTTCTCGTTACTTGCTAGGATAGAAGAAAGGGAAAGCTTTTATCTATGAGCATCCGGCAAAACGCGTTAGCGTATTAGTAAAAGTAGTGTTAAAATATACATGGAAGACTACGTAAGATTTTTGAAAAGTGAAAACCCAAACCGTAGAAATATTCCATGATTTATCAGCTAAGCCACGCAATGAAAGGAATCGACACGTGCATTACCATTACGGCATGCCCACATGATAGCGAAAAGAGGAGCTAAATTTCATGTGTTTTGGTGCGAAAAATTACGTTTTTGGGGCCCACTTTGACTGCTCTTATTTCTTTTAGCTTGCTTGTTGCCGCGGATTGTAGACATGTTAATTTTTTTATAAAATACTCTAATTCTTTAATGATAATTTCACACGAATAAATTAATTTTTAAAATTAATAATTCACTTTAAAAATATAAATATCATTAATAAAAAATATTAAAATATTAAAATATATTTTTTAATTATTAATTTAAAAATTATTATATTTTTTAAAAAATAAATTCAGCTTCTAAGAAAACTATCAATCCATGCTTCATGATTTTTTTAAATTAATAAAAATTATATATTAATAATATTTACAATTAATAAAAATTAAAATTTTCTTTTTAATATTATCACGACATCAATTAACAAAAACGTTAACAATTGACTAACAACTGAATTTATATATCTAATGAAAGATATTGTTTTGAGACGGAGAGTTTATTTCGAAAATTAATAAATTCTTTTAAAATTTTAATTAAAATTAAAAAGATAAGAGTGTTTTTTTATTTTTGTCAATTGTCTACCATAAGATAGAAATGAAATACATTAGATTTTGTGATTAAATAAGAATTTATTATTTATTTATGTAATTTAAAATTATATATAAAAACATATTAAAAATTAAAAAACTATTTAAAAATTTAGGAGGAGGTTTTATCTTTTATTTTTATAAGAAATAAAATATAAAGGGTCTGGGTCTTATGTCGGGCAGTGTCATGTGGTCTGGCCCTCGCATCAATCCGAAATTTTTTTGTTTGTCAATGAAATGAGGTCTATGATATTTTCTTCTGCCCACGCTACACATCAGTATTAGTTCAGTAGCGAATATAAAATAGAAAATGTGGAACACATGATCATTTCTCGATAAGAATTGAGATGGACAGCAATCTATGTGGTACCATCTTAAGTCAGATTTTTCGAGTATTTTGTTTTTCAGGGAACTACGGATATGTTTAAATTCAATTAATTTATATAATAATACTATATTAATAAAAAAAAAACTCTTGCATCATTATCCATTCATCTTCTTTTACTCCACTAGAATTCCTAGCACCCACTACTTGGGTGAAAAGAGGGAGGATATAAGATAAGAAAGCAATTTTTGTTTTCTCAATATTAAATGAAAAGTTAATTTTTTTTTAAGGTTGTTGGTAATAGATTAATAAATTTATAAATCAAGAATCTATGTTTTTAACTTAAAAAATAGATTTGATAAATAGTAAAAAATTCATGTTTATATATTTAAGATCTATTTCATCTATCTCTTAAAATGTAAGATCCATACTAATCTATCTCACTCAATTATACAATCACTTTAAAAATAAAAATTAAGTAAATTTATAAATTACGAACTTACATTCTCAATTCAAAAGATATATATGATAAGTGATAAAAAACTTATATTTATTTATATAAAAAAATTCATTTCATCTCTTACTGATGTGAAATTCATAACGCATATTGTCATAATTACCGTTAGAAGTAAGAGATATAAAAATTTCTACAAAATTTGTGTTAAATTTCTCACATTTCTTCACCTTCTCGCACCTCTCTCTCTCTAGGTACTACTTGCTGTAATGTGACAAATAAAATTATTTAAAATTGCAAAAAGAAAACCGAAGGCCTACCCAACTTAGTTTTAAAAATATACTTACTTGTCATTTTATTTTTCCTCTTATTAGCTAAAAATTTTAAAATTAAAAAAATCTGTATTATTCAATATTTTGAAAAATTAAGATTTAATTTTATTAAACATTATATTTTAATCTCAATATGTGAAAGTTTAGGTATTCAATTTGAATAAGAAATTAAAAAAATGAAAAATATTTTCTGGAACTGAATTTTATGGTGGAATTGCACACAAAATTTAAGAAATGCGTTGTCTTTAAACAATCAAATTTGATAAAATTTGCATTTTTTTTGAAAGGGCAAAACAAGTGGCTGCAAATTTCTAAAGCATAGTGTTTGTGTGGGAAAAGTTGAATTGGATGGATGGTCCAATGAAATAGAACAAATTATTGAATCGTTACTGAAATGATGATATACATTTTTCTTCATTCTAGCCAAAATAGTACACGACTAAATATTGTATTGCATTCGTCTCATCTACATCAAAGGCAAAAAAACAAGCCTTGGTCCCCACCTCTTTCAATAGTACATCATTGTCGTCGAATTGCAGTGGAAGTTAAAGTATACAACAAGTTTACAAACTTGAAGCTTATCCACGGCTTTCGTCCTGTTGCACCTGTCATTACCACAAAGCCTTCGAGCGGCCACGTCTCACAACTTCACCTCCCAGCAAGATATTATTTATTATATTATTAATTTTTTTATTTAAAAAAAAAGAGACAATTGGAATCGAAATTAAATGTACTGTTAACATATTATTATTAAAGAAATAAATACTCTTCAATTCCGAGACACCCGCTTCGAAGGTTTTTTTAATTTATGTTCTTTTTTATATATATGTAATTTAGTTTTTACAACATTTTCTATTGTTTTACTATTTTATCCTTTTTTAAAATAGTAATACTATAAAAAAATTTGAGTTTGGTTTAATTGTCATTTCTTGTTTTTTTTTTCTTCTTTTAAGGTTACTAAAAATTAGAAAAAAAGTGATAAAAAAGTCATATTGAATTCAATATGAACAAACTATAATTAACACTATTTTATTACATTAAAAGTAAAATATTTAATTTTTATTTATTCAATATTAATGATCATTTTGACAAAAATGATGAAGCAGGCAACGTAAAGGCTCAGACAATATGGAACTAATTAGGATACAGTGAGTTTATGTACAACCATGTAACTAATCAGGGAATGAAGAAGGAAAAACAATTAATTAATTTATGTTAACTAACTAACTGACTTTCAAAAGAAATAAGTAAAAGTAACTCTTTAACAGTAACTTGTGGTAAGACTGGTAAATAACAAAACATTGCGTTTTGCTTTTCTCATTTATTTCTTCTTGGTATAGTGCGTTTGACTTTTCCTTGCTTGCTCATCCATTTGTAGACGAGTCTTTGTCTTTCTCTTTTTTGTTTTTTTCTTTTCAGTTTATTTATTCACATTGTTCAACTAATACTCCCCCTCAAGATAGATTGTGATCATTGATCACATTCATCTTGCTCAACAAGCTGTTAAATTGTTTTGGTTGTAGTGCCTTAGTGAATAAATCTACAAATTGAAATTTAGTTGAGATGTGTACCGACTTGATGATTCCAGTCAAAATCTTCTCCAAGATGAAATGGCAATCGATCTCTATATGTTTCGTTCGTTCATGGAATACTGGATTCTTGCAGATATTCAATGTTGATTGATTGTCACAATAAAGGCTTACTAATTCATCATGTTTGACATTAAGGTCTGCAAGTAAGTACTTTAACCAGATCACTTCATAACATGAAATTGCCATGTATTTATATTCAATTTCTGTTGAACTTCTAGCCACCACTTGTGGCTTTTTTCATTTCCAACTTATCAATGATTCCCCAACAAGTATGCAATATCCTGTTATTGACCTTCGAGTACCTGGGCATCCTGCCCAGTCACTATCTGAGTATGTTGAAATTATTGGCTTTGTTCCTACCTTCATTAAAACTCCCTGGCCTAGCGACCCTTTCAATTACTTCAATGCTTTGTGTGCTGCTATGAGATGTTGTCTTCTTGGTTTGTCCATGAACTGTGAAAGAACATGGATTGCATGAAAGATCTCTGGTCTAGTGAATGTCAAATATAGAAGTTTCCTAACTAGCTATCTGTAACTTGTAGGATTAGTTAATTACTCTTCTTTTTCAGCTTTACTTAACTTGTGATTGTAAGCAATAGGTGTTGACATTGGTTTGTATCCAAGTAATCCTTGATCTTCTAAGAGATCCAATACATACTTTTTTTGGCAAATGGAAATTCCCTTAGCTGATTGATCAATCTCAAGGCCTAAGAAATATTTAACCTTTCCTGGATCCTTTAACTTGAATTGTGACTTCAAATATCATTTTACATCATCTGATGCCTCAGTGGATGTGATCCCAACTATGATGTCATCAACATAAACCAATAGAGCAGTAAAACTTCCATCTTCCTTCTTCATTGTGAATAATAAGTAATCTAACATGGATTATTTAAAGCCATACCTTAAAATAGAAGTTGTAAGTTTGGCATTCCATTGTCAGGATGTTTGCTTCAATCTAGATATCAACTTGTGGAGTCTCTAAACCATCTTGCTTTCAGCTGGATACTCCCCCTTGATGTCATATCCTTGTGGCAACTCCATGTAGACTTCTTCTTCTAGGTCCCTATTTAAGAATGCATTATTGACATCAAGTTGAGATAACGTCCAATTACACATTGCTGTAACAACAAAGAAGACTCTTACTGATGTCTGCTTGGCTATTGGGCTGAAGGTCTCTTGATAGTCAAAGCCTTCAACCTGGTTATATCTTTTTGCTACCAGCCGAGCCTTGTACCTTTCTATTTCTCCATTTGCCTTCAGTTTGACTTTATACACCCATTTATATCCAATCACATGAAAATTTGGAAGCAATGGAACTATACTCCATGTCTTATTATCTTCCAAAGCTTTAAATTCAACATTCATGGCTTCTTTCCAATGAGAATGATTTACTGCATCTTGGTAATAACTTGGTTCATGAATGCTTGACAAGGATATAACAAAGGCTTTATGTTATGCTAAAAGGTGGTGACAAGATAAATAATTTGAGATATGATGCTTAGTGATAGAATTTGATTGTGACGATAATTTTGTGTAGTAAGCATTTAAATACTTAGGAGCTTGTTTGTGTCTAGAACTCTTCCTAAGTAACTGAATAGGATTAAAATGATCAATGGTATTTTCTATTTCTGTTTCCTCAAGCTCCATATCATTCATAGGTACTGAATCATGGAAATTTCTATTTTGAATTAGTGTGGAAACATGTTCTGGACATGGTGTGAGCTCATTTTCAAGTAACTCAGCAAGTATGAGTTCATGATCAGGGAAATTGGATTAGTCAAAGTCAAAATCATCAATATGACCAACATGCACATCGACTGTTTGACAAAATTCAAAATATTATGTATCATGCTGTAAGTCTTTGAATGGAAATATATTCTCTTGGAAAACAATATTTCTAGATACTTTAACCTTTTGTGAATCAAGATCATAAACCTTATACCCTTTTATGTAATTTGGATACCCTATAAAGACACATTTATTTGCCCTACTATCAAACTTCTTTCTATTGTGTGGCAATGTGGACACAAAGCATAAACACCAAAAAACCCTGAAATAATCAAAATTTGGTTGTTTTTGGTATAACACTTGGTATGATGACTTATTCTTCAGGGCTTTGGTTGGCACCCTATTGATTATATGTATAGCAGTTAACACTGCATCACCCTAAAAAGGCGTTGGAAGTTTTGACTAGTGCATGAGGGCCTTAGCTACTACCAAAATATGTTGATGCTTCCTTTCCACTACTCCATTCTACTCTGGAGTGTCGACACAAGACAAGTGATGAATTATCCCATTTTTTGCATAAAAATCAATGAGTTCAAATTCCTTCCCATTATCTGACCTTATGCATTTAATTGACGAATTGAATTGCTTTTGAACAAAAGCATTGAAAGATTGAATGATTGATGCAACTTCAAACTTTCCTTTCATTAAAATAAGTAAAACGTGATAAATCATTTACTATGGTGAGGAAGTATCTGTGTCCAAAAAGTGTTGGGACTTCATAGGGTCCCCAAATATATGTATGAATTAATTCAAAAGTTGTTTTTGTACTTTGCATATGTATTGGGAAAACAAGTTTCTTTTGCTTAGCAAGACGACATGCTTCACATAGCAAATCATTTCTACATTTGATATTTGCAAAAGCTTGGTTTAGTACATAAATTCTTTCCAAGGGTGCATGCCCCAGCCTAAAGTGCCAGAGGTCAAAGTTCTTGCACCCTGACTTAGAGGAATTGATAGATAAAACAAAAGGGAATTTGACAAGTTTTTTAATTGTAAACTAATGTAACTCGTGTTCATCCTTGTCCTGCATCAGAAAAAGTCCAAAAGACAACCTAACAACCCCAGTCATCCTCCATGTGGCTATATCCTGGACAACACAGTGGCTATTAGTAAAGAAAATAGAAATTTTCTTGGATTTTGTAAGTTCACTTACTGATATCAAGTTGAATTTAAAATTAAGTACACAAAGGACATTCTCTAATGTCAATAAAAGGGTCAATCTAACAATTCCTATGTGAGTAACTAAAGCCCTTATATTGTTTAGTAACTGCACAAAATAATTGCTAACCTGTTTGACAAAAACAAAATTACTCAATGAGCAAGAAATATGATCTGTTGGACATGAGTTAATTATCCAAGAATTTTGTTTTACCATGAGAACATTTGTATGGTTGTGTTTGGTTGGCATGCTATTGTAGGTATTAATACAAGGATGGTTTGAGGTAATACCTACAAAAGCTGAATTAATAAGGGACTATGTTGTTTGTTGATTACTTGGTGCAGTGCTCTTACCATCAATGCTTGTCACACCATTTTCATTCAAGATTTCCATTAATCTGTTGACTTGTGCTTAAGGATAGATAATTGGGACATTGATCCAGTTCCAGTTGACTCCTTCTCTTGATCAGATTGATGTTCTGCAACATGGTTATCTCCTCCAACTAACACACTGTTTGCTACTGCTTTTCCTTTCCTAAAATTGTTTTTCCCTTTAGTGAACTTAAAGTCTTTCGGGAATCCCACAATCTTATAGCATTTTTCTTTCACATGTCCTATTTTTCCACAATGGTTACAGATCACATCTTTTCTAACTTTCTTCTTTCCATTTACTGAAGTGAACATAACACTAGATTCCAACACTAGCTGTGGTTGAAACATGAGGTTCCTCTGAGCTTCCTCCCTAAGAACCAAGCTATATACCTTATCCAATGTTAGGATTGGATCCATAAGTATTATCTGTGACCTAACTCCTGAAAATGACTTATTCAACCTATTTAAAAATCTAAGACCATATCTTTTTGATATTGGTCTGTGTACCTTTCAAAACAGTCAACATTACATCTTCCACATTCACAGTGTGGGAGAGGTCTGAAATTCCTTAGTTCTTCCCATATACCCTTTAACTCAATGAAATAAGAGTCCACTGATCTTGGTCCTTGTGTGATGTTCACTAGTGTGTACTGCAAATTGCACACCCTTGTGTTATCAGGCTGTGTAAACTTTTGTTTCAAAGTGCTCCATATATTAGCAATTGATTCCATATAAAACACTGTTGATGGAATTGGTTGAGTGAGTGAATCTAAGAGCCAAGCCATTATAAGGCTGTTGCATCTTGTCCAAGGTTGATACAGAGAGTCTGTTACAGCTAGTTTTGGCAGTGTACCATTAACAAATCCAAGTTTGTTTCTAATCGACAAGGCTAAAAGGAATGATATGCTCCATGCTATGTAGTTGTTTATGGTCAGTTTAGGATTAACTACCATCAAACTAGGTTGGTCTGTATCATGCAGATAGTAGGGTGCTTGGGGATCTGAAGTTGGGGATATCTGCTACCTTGCAACAGCTATTGTTGAGGCATAAGCCCTCAACTTAGTTGATTCTGTAAACTCAAACATCAAGTTTTAGATCTACCAGTGACTGATCCTGCTACTGTTCGATTTAATGCCAAGGAGAATTTGTTAATCAAACTGTTAGGTTTGGCTATAAAGGGCATGCTCAAAATGCATAGCGGAAAGAAAATTAAAAGTTTATAATTTAAACAACAAAAATATGCCTCCACCCATGGATCACCTTAGTGATATTTAACACATAATAGCACAAAATAAATTATTATTTAGAAAGTTACCTTGCCAAGTAATTTCGTAATTACAATGGCACTTCTTGAAGCAATCTCGCGAACACCACAAGGAGCAAAAACCCTAGCCAATCAAGTGTTTCCCCTCCAATGGTAGTACACACGATTGCACTTGAACCTTCAACAAATGAGGGAGTTTTTTAACTATACTTTGTGCTAGCAAAGAGGATAACAATTGTCCTTTTCTTCTTTTTCACAATATTGACCGAATCTTTCTTGAAAATTGCTTCATAAGCAATTTTCTCTTTCATACAAAGGGAGTGGTGGCAAAGAGAGAAAACACTTTTCTTTTTCTGACAAAAACTACGTTTTCTTCAATTGTGAAAACTCTCTTGTGAAAATAGTTAAAATGTGACTTATGTAGTTAGGTTAAAATAACTTCAATTTTGCAATTAAGCCCTCAATATTATAACCATTATAATATTGGGCCCATTACTTAATTAAACTCTTTTAATTAAGTCCTTGAAAATTAAAATCAAAATTAATTTCCTTTATATTTTGCAATCAAGGCCTTATAATTATAACTATTTATAATTATGTCTAAAACTTAATTAAACTCTTTTAATTAATTTTATGGAAGTTAATTACCTAACATGTGATTTAAGTCTAACTTAAATCATCACTCTCCCAATTTAATTCAAATGCAATCATTATGTGTGACCCATTAGGTTCCCAACGTGTTGGCAATGGAATTGATTAATGACTTAATTGATTAATATAAATTTCAATCAATTAATTTATAATCAATTCCATACACTGAGATTGGCATCTAGCAATGCATCATGGCCACCTAATTGTTAAGAGGGTCAAAGGGTTCTTTGACAACCTTTCAGTGTACAGTCTATTAGTGTAATTCATTCCCTCATCATATATCCCAAAGATAATAAGAGCTTGGTACAATGTCTACTCTTATTGACTTCTATATTTGCTCCTGCAGTTATAGCATTAGCTTTATAGAGAGTTATGAAACCTTTTCATAATCTCCATGTCGCCTTAGCCAAAGACTTCAATAAGCTAATGTTAACCAATAACTGATAGGATATGTCTTTTAAAACACTTGAGGTGATGATTCTTATCTTCACCACTCATTTGCCTTCACATGCTTCATACTATACCCAAAAGTATACTATTTTGGCATCCTTGGTTAGGCACCCATATGGATGAAATCAAAGCATAGCACTCCACATATAAGATAACCTAGTGTCTTAAGTCTAGGGAGTATTTACACGACTGACACATGAGAAGTGTTGCATAGACACTGGAGTGTATTACCAAATGCACTTCTCATGACGGGTCTTGTTCAGTGAACTTGCTTTCCAAAGCAAGCACCTATATTCTAGTTCCAAGTATCTCTATACTTCAATCTATGAGATCGATTGTTTACTTCCAAAGTAAGGAACATAGAATATACCAATCTTTAAGCATCATTGATGTTCAGTCTCAATGATACATTGACCAGGAACATTTTGAGATTATACTTTGATGCATAGGAATCTCATAACTGCAACCCATTATAGTTTCCTTGCAAGGCATATTAATCTCATAGACTTCATCCAATTAGACTTATAACTCATTATAATTGATGTCTTATTGATGAAGGAAAACTTTTAATCATTCAACATGAATGATACTGTCGCATGATTAGAATCAAGCCTTAACCAATCCCAATTGGCTACAAAGTTCATCCCAACATCTCCCACTAGCACAAAGCCAATTGCTACCTCATCGTATATGGATTCAATCCATCTAGCAATCATGTCTGCATGTAGACTCACTTATGCTCTTCAGTGTGGTTAATTACTTTTATCTATCTTAGTGATGTCCATGCATCACATCATGTCTTATTACTATATCTAGATCTAATGAGACCCAAGTTCTACTAGTATGGCTCTATTGTTATATTAACAATGTTCAAAACCTTTTATTAGTTTCATAGACTAGATCTAAAGATCTTCCTATTAGAGCCCTTTTAATAGAATGTATATGACTTTAATTATATACATGTACATAGTCCTCTTTCTTTCTTTGGAACCATTCCAACTAAACTATGTTGTATGCATCATATGCATTTGTCACTTTTCATTGTGTTATCCACCCCTTTTAAATTTTGGCACTTTCTTTGTATACACATTGCATCCCATGTAATTGTATCACCAAAGAATTGTATTCACTCCTACTAACCTCTTTTTGTGTATAAGATAAGTACACTTATACATTTTATTAAATCCAACCCTTTGGATCCCATTTAATAGAACAAAATGTATAATTTTAATAAAAAACATATTTAGTAGTCCATTTCATATGAATTATACATCTCCAATGTATCCTACTAAATCCATGGAGTTCTTATACATATGATTATGCATCTCTATGCAAAATCTTAAGAGTTATATTCCAATGTAACCATGTAATAACTAAGAAACTCTTTTCTTAATGTCATAATGTTCCCACTAAATCCAAGATCCTTTGTGAGAGTAATAATCAAACTCTTTTGAATTTTCTGTGATGTTACATACATACATCTTAATGTATGCTTAGAATTGTATTGGTTTGGAATAATATAATTAGCTACATATATATTGGAGAGATATGGACCAAATCATATCACTATATGAATTTGTTTTCTTCTTTGGACAAATATCTCTATATTTTATTCACAAGAAAGTTTCATTTCACATGAATCTACATTCATCTTTTGAATAATTAATTAATAAGAGTAATCTTCACTAATATCATATCTTAATAAGAATACTTCATACTATATAGCTCGTATGATCTTATATTTGAATTCTCTGAACATTTCAAGGTTTCAAATTTTATTTCTTTAAGTATTCAAGACAAAATCTTAATTTGGTCTTGTGTAAACTTAATGAATTAGGAACATTTTTCATAACATTTTATGTTTAATGGTTCGTATACATTTGTATGTATAAGACCTTTTGAACATACCAAGTCATTCACTTTTGCATGAAAATTGATTTGGTCATATAAGAATTACTAGCTCCTTTATGATTCCCAATCAAAAAGGATCTAAGTATCTTCATACTCTAATTCTTACTTCAATGGCTAAGACAAAAATGCCATAATTAAAATCATATGCAATCAGTTTTCTTGATATTTATATTGAGCATTGACTTACTACTGTTTTGCGTTTTATGTCATTCCATAAATGCATTCAACATCTAGTATCAAATACTCATGATGTTAATGCAACAATAGTAACTTCTAACTCAATCATAAACTTTGGCAAAGTAAAAGCTTCTATAAGCTTCATCTTTTTTTAATTCTGTCAAGGAAACATTTTTTTTTATTAGTCACTCCTTTGTCCATCTTTACCATAAAGATGTTTGAGAACATTTCCCAGTTAGTGCCATTATCGTGGTTGTCTTCCCAATTCATAATTAAGGCAATATAAATTCCATCTCATGGAAGCACACTTCTAATTATGAATTGTATTTGGTAGAGATTGTGGAACGAACAACCTTTTGCTTGAGAACATTTCTCAAATCCTGAAACCTTTAAAACATGTTTGGTCTAGTGAGTTTGATTTGCATCCAAGATGCACCATAATGACAAATTATTAGCCATGTATATAAATTATGTCTAAACAGATAAAATAAAGCAATAAGTAAATATCATGCATAAACTATTTAAAACAAGATTTTAAAATTTTAAATAGTTCTCCCACTATTTTCTACAAGATGATAACCCTCCATATCACCTCGAAAGATCTTTACTAGGATTTTCTTAATGGGCTAGAATCCCATCCATCTAGTCATAGTCTTGAGTGTGCTCAACAAACCATGATAGGTGGATAGGTAGGTAACTAAGCTTACCAATTGTATTTCTATACAACTCCTAGATCAGCTAGGTGACAACACATTGCCTAAACATATCACATATGTTTCGCCTAGCCTTTACCTCTAGTTTCATAATAATCAAGTTTCCAAGCATCTGGATTTTATGAAACTAGTTGAGTAAGACCTATCAATAGCTCAAACATACTCGTGTAAAAGTGTGACCTTGAGTGTGCTCAACAAGTCTCCGATTAAAAGAGCAGTCAGGTTATCTTGCTATATGGTGGAAGGCAACTTGCTCATGCGTGGCATGTGACTCAATATATAATGAAAGATTTACTTTTTGCCTTTATTAGGGTCTCATATTTGCATGCATAGCATTTATTAAATCACATAAAATAAATCTATCACATGCATACTACTTTGTATTGCATGGCATTTATTAAATTGCATAAAATAAATCTATCACGTGCAAACTACTTTGGATGATTATGGATTTTAACTATAATAATTCCCTTGAGCCATCAAAGGAAACTAGCTTAGTTAAACCTAGGGGATTACATATGAGAATATTCAAAATTTGCTTGTAATCTCCTTGTTCTTCTTGGCGCCTTGGATCTCCATCGTCAATTTTTCCAAAATTCAATTCCTAATCTATCCTAATTCTAATTACATTTGAATGTAGAAACATCGAGTTACATTCGAGAGGAGTAAGATAATGAAAGAATTTTACAAATTGAGATAAAGAGATAAGGCAGGACATGCAAGCCTTATTTCAAAAATACCAAGAGTATACATCAACCATAGCATAATCATATTAGGCCTAAGTCCATAATCATCCACATATATTCATCAATATGAATAAAATTTAAAGACATGTCTCATTCAAATTGTTAATCATATAAGGTATTTGAGATTAGCAATTTTCAACATTTGAATTTTGCCAATTTCATATTTTCGAGTAACCATTTAATTCTATATATATGGAAACTTCTTTCATATATAGTAAGTATTACTAATCAAAATTAGTAATTTATCCATTCCTAATTTTCTTAGGATTAGAATTAAAATTTTTATTACAAATTAAAACATTTTTAATTTGTGCTCCTAAACATTTTACACAACCTATTATTAATCTCATTTAATTAAAGATTGAATGTCTATTATTACCTAATCTTATTAGGAAATAACTTAGACAATTTAATCTTTAACTTTAATGTCAAATTAGAATTATCTTCTTGTAAGAAGTCAATTCAAAACAAAATTTGTCCATAAATATTTAGACTCCCATTACTCATAGGAATCTAATTCCAAAATTAATGTAGTCTTAAATTAATTAAATTTTGACACTCTTAAATTAAGGAATCACATTCCATAATTTATCAAATAAATTATCAATCTTTATGGAACATATTCCATAAATATGTAATTAGATAATGAAGATATTTTAACTTTCATAATTTTAGAAATCACATTTCTTTATTTGTGGATGTTAATGCATCATCTTTGACATCTTTAATTTTAGGAATCATATTCCTTAAATTAAATGTTTCAAAAAAAATCAGCATAATTATGGAACCAATTCCATAACTTATCCTAAGCCAATTAACTAATTTAATTGATCATTTATTGGAGTAAAATTTGGACAAATTCTATGTCTTAACCAAGACATTGTCCTGCTACAGACAGCAGCAGACATGTCCTAATTATGTGGTATTATGGTGGTCTATCTTTAGAAATTTAATTCTAATAAAATTTATCCTGATAGATAACTCATGGAACTATTCCAGAATAAATTTTCAGGATTTTAGGAGGTGATTTGGCGATTCAAAAAATTCAAAAACCATGACCTTTATCTGTAGGAGGCAGAATTGGTTTTTGAGGACTTTTGAGATTCTTTGTGGCTAAAACTTAGGAATTTAATTCCTGATAAAATTTATCGTGATAGTTAAATCATGGAACCATTCCATAAATTTTGAGGATTTTAGGAGGTGATTTGGCCGTTCCAAAAAATTCAAAAACTGTGACCTTTATCTGCAGGAGGCAGAATTGGTTTTTGAGTACTTTTGAAATTATTTGGTGGCATAAAATCAGGAATTTAATTCCCAATTAAATTTTTCTTGATAGACAACTTATGGAACAATTACATAGTAATTTTCCAAGATTTTAAGAAACATTTTTGGCTGTCAAAAAATTCAAAACCGTGGCTTGTTGCTGTAAAGGCAGCAACAGTTTTGACTCCAACAACTCATTTTTTGAAGGCTTAATTCTAGGGATTTAAATCTTTAAAATTCTTGGCAATAATTTGGATAATTTATGGAACCTTTCCATAAAAAAAATCCTCAGCCAGTTATTGCAACTAATTGCACAAATTTAGACCTTTCTAGATTGCCAAGCCAAATAAAACTGTGATCGTCATTGCTGCAAACAGCAGCTGTTTTAGTCAAATTTTGGTAGCTTTACTTCCACCATTTGCCACACATAATCACCCATCTTGGAACATTTCCAATATGTATTGATCCCTTAATTTTCTTACATTTTATGAAGCACTTAAACCTCACCATTATGGCTGAAAGTGGACCAATACCATGGCTGGACGGAATCGAATTCTGCCATTTGAATCACACCATAATGTCATGAGATCAAATCTTTATTTGTTAAATTAATTTGTGCATCTCATGCACTTGTTAATCTAAAATATTTTGACATTAAAATAAGATTAATATTATGACAAATAAATTTTAAAATTTACAATTAAAATCAATTTAGAAATCAAAATAACTAGAACAAATTGTAAAATTTTAAAACTTACTAATTTGTGTATAACAAAACCCGAACACCTCATATTCCTTTTCAACACGACATTAACAACAATAGACATAAAAAATGTGTTAAAATTGAACTAATGAAGGCTCTGAAACCACTGTTGGCTTTAGCTATAGAAGGCATGCTCAAAATACGCAACGGAAAGAAAATTAAAAGTTTATAATTTAAACAACAAAAATATGCTTCCACCCATGGATCACTTTGGTGATATTTAACACATAATAGCACAAAATAAATTATTATTTAGAAAGTTACCTTGCCAAGTAATTTCGTAATTACAATGGCACTTCCTGAAGCAATCCCGCGAACACCACAAGGAGCAAAAACCCTTGCTAATCAAGTGTTTCGCCTCCAATGGTAGTACACACGATTGCACTTGAACCTTCAATAAAGGAAGGAGTTTTTTAACTATACTTTATGCTAGCAAAGAGGACAATAATTATCTTTTTCTTCTTTTTCACAATCGGGGCCGAACCTCTCTTGAAAATTGCTTCATAAGCAATTTTCTCTTTCATACAAAGAGAGTGGTGGCAAAGAAAGAAAAAGTTTTTCTTTTCCTGACAAAAACTACATTTTCTTCAATTGTGAAAACTCTCTTGTAAAAATAGTTAAAATGTGACCTATATAGTTAGGTTGAAATAACTTCAATTTTACAATTAAGCCCTCAATATTATAACCATTATAATATTGGACCCATTACTTAATTAAACTTTTTTAATTAAGTCCTTGAAAATTAAAATTAAAATTAATTTTCTTTATATTTTGCAATCAAGGCCTTATAATTATAACTATTTATAATTATGTCTAAAACATAATTAAACTCTTTTAATTAAATTTATGGAAGTTAATTGCCTAACATGTGATTTAAGTCTAACTTAAATCATCACTCTCCCAATTTAATTCAAATGCAATCATTGTGTGTGACCCATTAGGTTCCCAACATGTTGGCAATGGAATTGATTAATGACTTAATTGATTAATATAAATTTCAATCAATTAATTTATAATCAATTCCATACACTAAGATTGGCATCTAGCAATGCATCATGGCCACCCAATTGTTAAGAGAGTCAAAAAGTTCTTTGACAACCTTTCAGTGTACAGTCTATCAGTATAATTCATTCCCTCATCATATATTCCAGAGATGATAAAAGCTGGGTACAGTGTCTACTCTTATTGACTTCTATATTTGTTCATGTAGTCATAGCATTAGCTTTATAAAGAGTTATGAAACCTTTTCATAATCTTCATGTCGCCTTGGCCAAAGACTTCAATAAGTTAATGTTAACCAAGAATTGATAGGATATGTCCTTTAAAACACTTTGCTGGTCTCAAATATAGGTGCTAGAGAGGGGTGAATGGCACTATCTCGGCCCTTTTGGTGGGATTGAGACTTGATCTCAAAACAAAAAAACTATAACAATGAAAGCAATGGACAAAGTATTTATAGTGGTTCGGTCTAAGACCTACGTCCACTACCTTGATTATCTAACCAAGGATTTTCAAATCAAACACTAAAACAGTGGAATTCACAAGCTTCCACCAAGCTTTTATAATGGCTTTTCCAAGGCTTAGCCACAACCTTTACACCAGTTTTTCACGGGATCAACTAAAACCCAATGTGGTTTTCCAAGGCACAACCACAACCTATCACTAGTTTTTCCCGAGCTAAACTAAAACCCCAATGTGGTTTTTCAAGGCTCAACCACAACCTATCACTAGTTTTTCACAAGCTAAACTAGAACCCCAATGTGGTTTTTCAAGGCTCAACCACAACCTTTCATTCAATTTTTCAAGGCTAAGTTGAAACCTACAAGCATTCAAGCAAACCTTGCTTGAAGCAAACACTTAGAGTGAAACCCTCACTCGAAGAATACAAAGATGAAAGGAGAAAGTATCTAGTGATCACACGGTTGATCTATGTGGTACAAGTTTAAGTGCTAAACACAATTGCTAAAGATAGGCGTTTGAGAGCAATGAAGAGTACAAAGGATTTTCAAGTTTTTCTACTCTCTTTTTGGCTTGAATATGATGAAGTCTTTGTTGATGAAGCCAAAAGTTAGTTCCTTGGCATTTGAAGATCCTTTTATACTTGAAGAAGCTTGTCTGATGGATGTTGGGACTTTTATGACCGTTAGAAACAGTTTGAGAAAGATTCTAGCCATTATTCTGTCTTGTAGTGACTTGGTGAGTGTTGTAGACAGAGAGCACTTAGTCGACTAAAATTTTTCCCTTGGTGGACTAAGTTGATTCTGTTTCAGATGCAGATCCCAGAGAGCGCTTAGTCGACTAACCCCATTGTCTTGGTCGACTAACTCGATTCTGTTTCTCACCAGGCTTCAGTCTTCCACTTCTCCATTTTGACCTTTATTCAACCAATGATCTTCCTTGTCATATCAGGGGACTTCTTTTATAATGATCATCCTTGTTCCTTATCCAAATCATATCTTTAAGTGCTCATCAGGAAGATTGAAATATTGTTTCTTTATAGTTATTTCTCCTGCACACTTAGTTAAAAATATTAGACACAAATAACATGGGAATGTTTTATTATCATCAAAAACTAATGGAGCGAACAATCTCCCCCTTTTTTATGAGGACAAAACATCCCTTCGTTAACAGCATGGTGTCTTTTTAACTCCTTTTTACGTTTCTGCAGAAAATGAGGATTGCTCCCCCTAAGTTCATGCTCCCCCTAAGTGTGTGCATATTTTTCATTTTATTCCAGCAAGTTCATATCTTAGTTATATTCCTAGTGACATTGTACATACTTGCTTTTTATAGAAAATGTTCATATATTCAAGTTTAAGACCAAATGACATGTTGACAGATTTTATTAGATTTTCTACTTCTGTAGATTTTTGTCAATAGCTTGTAATTTCCAGATTTCATCATGTTAGCTCCAAACTTCATTCAAACCATCATTTTACCAGCAGCCTCTTATAAATCATCATCCATATGTACTCGAACACATATTTAACTTTGCATTATCATGTTAGAATAGGTTTATTAGCATATTTATTCAATATCAACACAACATCAAAAAATTATAGCAGGATTTCACAGATGTCAGCAGAAAATTTCTAGTCATGTTTCATAATGCCATAAATATCATTTTCAGAGTTCAAGCATTTCAAACAATTATCAACAAGCGTATTCTAAATATCCATAAAGTCAGCCAAGATTAAGATTTAGTGTCTGAATGCCTTTGAGGCATAAATATCCAACAAAAACAGTAATCAAAAATTTATTTCAGAAATACCCCTAGACTTGTTTTTTATCCTAGAAGTCTAGTACCTCTACCCTCAGGATTTTTTGTTTTTCTTGATATTTTTCCTAAAAGTCCAGTACCTCTACCCTCAATTTTTTTTTATTTTTCTTGTAATTACTACTCCCTCTTTTTGTCATCATCAGGAAAGAGGCTGAGGTATCAATCCTCAGAGGGAGATGGTGTGGATTCAGAAGACATGGTTTGTTCCCACCAAGGATTTAGGGGAACAGGAGATGGTGGTCTCAGAGAAGGTTGAGAGGCTGCTTCAGGAGTTTACTGATGAGGCTGAGGAGATGTCTCTGTAGCTTTCTTTAGAGTTGCCTGATCAGAAACTTCTATTGGGGCTTAAGGAATGCTTGCAGGAGGTGATTTTGCTTTTTCTGCCAATCTTGAAGACTTCCTTGTCCTTGGAGGTACTGATTTTCTTGTTGTCTTCTTTTATCTCATGGCAAGTGGCTGAGGATTGGTTGTTGGAGCTGCATCTTTTGTTTTTCCTTTTCCTTTACTTTTTTTTGCAGTTTCTTTTTATGATGTCATTGCTTAAGCAGCTTGAGCTGCTGTTGCCTCTTTTTCTGCTTGCTTTTCTCTTATCATCTAATAGAACAGTCCCATGATAGACACTTTATCGGAATAAGGAGAGGATGTTTCCTGTTCAGGTTGTGGTGAAGATTGATGCTTAAGAAGACCAGGTGGTGAACCGACTATCTTAGTGTCTTGATCAAATGTTTCCCTTTTTGCTGAGGTGATTTTATGAGGTTCTTCAAGTTCTGGTTCAAGGTCATGATGACCATGGCTTGCACTCTGGTAGGCTGATCCTTTAGCTTGAAATTCAAGACTTGCATATTGAAATTTAGATTTTTCTGGTTACAAGGCTGATCCTTCAGCACCTTGTCCCTCTGGTGCCATGCTCTCAGTAGCAGAGAAGTCAGCATCAGCAAGTCCAGTTGGCATGTCAGATTTTACTTTCAAACTAGCTTCAATCTCAGTCATCCTTTCCTCAATTTTTACAAGCCTTGCTCCTAGATCAGTGAGCTTGGCATCCATTCCCATCAACAGATTGAACATAACCTTATTGGAGAAAGAAGGGGCCACTATTTCTAGTTGTGTGGGGGCTACCTTTGGCTGAGTTTGTACTGAAGTAATCTTGGAGGTCTTATTGAAAGTGTCCCCATACACCTTATATCCCATCTTGATTAAGCTTCCTAGGTAGATTGATCGGTCTCTACTTTTGACCATATCCATATCGTAGCTCTTGGCCTATACTTATTTCTTCTTAACAAGGGATGTGATCACATTCTCATATGGCAAATGGATCTTCTAGTTTACATGCTGCCCTCATCCTTTCAATCATGAACCATCTAAGGTTCAGAACTTCACTAGTGAATGCATGCTCTATCAGCCAAAGGTCTTAAAGGCTGATGTAACTTAAGCTACCACTCCGACCATGCAAATTGGCAGCTACAAAGTAATTCAAGATTCTAAATTGCAGACTAATGATCAGTCTTGCATTACTCTTTGAAAAGAATTTTTTTTTCTATCCGGTGACAATTTCCCACACAAAAGCAGGATCATACTTGTCAGGCATTTCAAACTCTCCATCTTCTCCTTCAATTCCTAGCAAATTACTCAAATATGAAGTTGTAACTAAGAACTCTTTCCCGTTCAAAAATACATTCTGGCTATCCTCTGAAAAGTCTTTTGAATCATCAAGCTTTCTCTCACTAAATGCAATGCTAGCATATAATTCTTTAACTAAGCTAGCACTATACGTCCTGTCTTTGAAAAGCTACACTCCTTAATCCTCAATTCATTAAAATATTCTGTTATGTTGGTTTAGAGTTTAAGGGTTTCACTGAAACTATCCCAGTCAATATGCTTCTCGCATGTAATGGGAGCATTCTTGATTTTCGTAAACTTCTCTTCATGAATTTTGCTCCTAAATTTTAGAGATAAAGTAGATGATGTACCTTTTTCTCCTTTGCTCTTCTTTCCCAGTTTCTCAATCTTTTTCTTTTTCTCTTTTTATTTTTTCTTCTCAAACTCTTTCCCAGTTTTTTTTGTTACAGAACTTGATGCCCCTTTTTGTTTCTTCTTTGAGTGCTCAGCTTCAGGGTTTTCTTCTGCTAGTCTCTTTCCTTTTTTCTTTGCAAGCAAATCCTTGAGCATAGTCAACTTGGCCATTGTGATTTCTGAAGATGATTTTCACTTATGGTTCCAAGATGTGACAGAAAAAGGGTTCTCGGTTGATTTCAGAAGAGGAAGAAAAGCAAATGAGATTGCTAGGGTTGAGAGAATCGATTATCAGAGGGTTAAGAAGTGATTGATAGTTTCTAACTTAGAAATCGTCTGCCTCCCCCATTACAAATGCCTTATTTTCTTAAATTTCAAAACTCCCTCTCATATTTTTACTATTTACTACTTCAGGTTTTTCCTTTTTATTTTGTCACCCGATAGGCACAAAATTTCATTAATTTAATCATTTATCATTCAGCCATCAATTCTTTTGATCTAATAAAATAGAATGCCCTTAGTTGACTGAGTTTCACACTTCAGTCGACTAAGTCTCTTCTATTTTTCTCTATTTAGTCTAGACTTCTTTTTATAACTCTTCCAAACAACACATTCTTAGATTTTTTCTAATTTCACAAAATCTATCGTCACTAAGGGGTTTTGTAAATATATCAGCAAGTTGATGCAATGTGCTCACGAACTCAATATTGATTTCTCCCTTAGTTACATAATCTCTAATAAAGTGGTGTCTAACTTCAATATGTTTGGTTCTTGAGTGTTGTACAAGATTCTTTGAGATATTTATAGCACTGGTATTATCACAATATATTGGAGTGTTATTCATTGACAATCCATAGTCTTTTAATAATTATTTAATCCATAAAACCTGTGCACAACAACTTCCTAGGAACACATATTCTGCTTCAGCAGTGAACAATACTACAGAATTTTACTTCTTGCTTGACCAGCATACAAGCATGCTGCGTAGCAGCTGACATATTCCACTTGTGCTTTTCCTATCAGTTCTACTTCCTGCAAAGTCAGCATCTGAATATCCTACAAGACTGAATGGTGATTCTTTTGAATATCAAATTCCTAAGCTTTGAGTTTCTATGAGATATCTAAATATTTTTTTCACAGCAGTTAGATGTGTTTCTTTAGGTTGAGATTGAAATCTAGCACATAAACACACACTAAACTAAATATTTGATCTACTTGTAGTCAAGTAAAGAAAAGATCCAATCATACTTCTATAGAGCTTTTGATATAAATCTTTACCTTTCTCATCAGCATCAATCTTTGTAGATGTACTCATTGGTGTGCTGATGGATTTCAATTTCAGCATATCAAACTTTTTGAGCATGTCTTGAATGTATCTGTCTTGGCTGATAAAGGTTCCTCATTTGCATTGTTTGATTTGAAGGCCAAGAAAGTACTTCAATTCTCCCATCATGCTCATCTCGAATTCTCCCTGTATTTCTTTAGCAAAGTTCTTGCAAAGAGATTCATTAGTAGTACCAAATATAATGTCATCTACATAGATTTGAACTATGATTAGATTATTTAGGTATCTCTTGATAAACAGTGTGGTGTCAATGCTGCCCCTAATATAGTCCTTTTCTACCAAAAATTTAGAAAGCCTTTCATACCAAGCTCTAGGAGCTTGTTTCAATCCATACAAGGCTTTGTGAAGTTTGAGGACATGGTCTGGTTTCTCAAAATCTTCAAAACCAGCAGGTTGTTCAACATATACCTCCTTTTAAATGAGTCCATTAAGGAATGCACTCTTCACATCCATTTGGTACAACTTGAAGTTCATATGACAAGCAAAGGCAACTAATAATCTTATAGCTTCTATTCTAGCTGCCGGAGTAAAGGTTTTTTCATAATCTATGCCTTCTTCTTGATTATATCCCTTTGCCACTAATCTTGCTTTGTTTCTCACTACATTTCCTTGTTCATCAACCTTATTTCTAAACACCTATTTAGTGCCAACTATAGGATGATTTGAAGGCTTAGGCACTAGTGACCATACATTATTTCTCTTGAATTGATCCAGCTCCTCTTGTATGGCTAAAATCCGGTTTTCCTCTTTTTCAGCTTCTTCAAAACTTTTAGGTTCAGTTTGAGAAATGAATGCTGAAAATTCACATGTCTCTTTAGTTCCTTTCCTAGTCTTAACTCCATGAGATATGTCACCTATGATTTGTTCTTGAGGGTGATCTCTCATTTATCTCCAGCTTCTAGGTAAGTCACTATGTTGGATTTCTTGTCTTTTTAAATTTTCAAGAGGTGGAGCCACGATTTCTTCTCTCGATGAGCCTTCCTCATTATTCTTGCTATCATTTAGGCTCATTTCTTCCATGTGTTTCTCTAAATTTTCTAAATGTTCATCGTCCTCATGAACTTCATTTTCAACATGAATTGATTCATCAAAAACTATATGCACAAATTCTTCAACATTTAGTGTCCTTTTGTTGAAAACTCTATAAGCTTTTAAGTTCATGGCATATCCCAAGAATATTGCTTCATCACTTTTAGCATCAAACTTTCCTAATGGTTGTTTTTCATTGTTCAAACAAAGCATTTGCAGCCAAAGCTCCTAAGGTGAGAGATGTTTGGCTTTCTTCCTTTGTACAACTCATATGGGGTCTTTGACATGATTGCTCTAATTAAAACTCTATTAAGTATGTAAGCTGTTGTATTTACAGCTTCAACCCAAAAGTACTTAGGAAGCTTATTCTCACAAAGTATGGTTCTTGCCATCTTTTTCAATATTTTATTCTTTCTTTTCACAACTCTATTTTGTTGGGGTGTTCTAGGTGCTGAAAAGTTATGTTCCAACATCTTTTCATTGTAATATTTCTCGAACTCATAATTTTAAACTTCTCCTTCATGGTCACTCCTAATCCTAATAATGGATGTACCTCTTTCATTCTCAACTTTCTTACAATATCCTATAAAAGTTTATAATGCTTCATTTTTATGAGCAAGGAAATAAACCCAAGTAAACCTAGAATAATCATCCACCATCACTAAGCCATAGGATTTTCCACCTAAACTTGTGGTGCTAATAAGACAAAAGATATCTATTTGCAGCATTTTAAGAGGTTTCGATGTTGACACAATATTCTTAGCTTTGAAGGAAGTTCTAACTTGTTTTCCTAATTGACATGCTTCACATACTCTATCATTTTCAAACTTAATGCTAGGTAGTCCAACAACTAGATCTTTCTTAATTAGTTTCAAAATGGTGTTCAAACTAACATGTCCTAGTCTCCTATGCCACAGCCAACTATCATTTTCAACCTTGGCTACTAAGCACATTTCACTATCTTTTTCTAGATCTTCAAAAAAGATGACATACATGTTTTTCAATCTTTTACCTATGAAGGTAGTCTTGTTAGTACCTATATCTATTACTTCACATTTATTGGAATCAAAACAAACCTTAGACCCTTTATCACATAGCTGACTTATGTTTAATAGATTATGCTTTAAGCCTTGAACAAATAACACATGACTGATTTGTGTACAAGAGTTTTTACCAACCATACCTATACATTGGATTATTCCTTTTGAATTATCTCCAAAGGATACAGTGCTTCCCTTTTTCTTGTCCAGCTGTGAAAATAGCATTTCATCCCTTGTCAGGTGTCGAGAGCAACCACTATCCATGTACTATAGCTGCTTCTTCTTGTGTTAAGCCTTTGAACATGTTTCCTTTAGGTGCAGCTCAACCTACAAAAGCATGGTTCAGTTCTTCTTGATAGGTACCCATACTTTGATAGATCTTTAAGTGTTAGTGTCAATAAAATAGCCTTTTGGCACCCAAATTTTTTTGGTTTTCTCCACATTTATATTTTTGACACAATCATAAGATAGATGACCATGTTTTCCACAACAATAACATCTAGATGATGCTTTGTGATGATTCTTCATACCAAATGAATTTTTCTTTAAAGAATCATTGCTTAAACACTTAAGAGCTGTATTTTCATCAAGAGCTTTTTGTAAAGCAGCAGTTTTATTTTTCAGCTCTACCTTCATGATTTCAAAATCTATTTCTAAGTGTTCCAGTTCAGTTTGAAGCAAGTTTCTTTGTTCAAAAATAGAGTTGAATTCATGTTTTATTTTCTTCAAATCTTTTTCAAGTGATGCAGCCTTTTTCTTCAGGTTTTTGTACTTTAAAAACAGGCTTTCAAATTCATCACATAAATTATCATACTCATCTTGTAACTTATTCATAGAAATATCACAAGTCGATAAGCATACCTCTATTTCATCATCCTTTACCATTAAACAGATGTTAGCTCTTTCCTTTGAGCTTTCTTCACCAGTTTCTGTGCTCGAATCATTATTTGACCAGGTTGCAGCAACCATTGCCATTTTTTTATTTTCTGTTTTTCTTTTGAGTTTCTTCTTTCAGCAATGGACATTCAGACTTGTAGTGCCTTGGTTTCTTGCATTCGTAGCAGATTACTTCTTCCTTGTTATTACTGTCAATTTTGTTTTTCTTCCAAGAAGGACCTTGGTTTCTCTTAAGGATTTTTTTTGTAAATCTTCGATTCTTTCTTCTCATCAGTTTTTTGAATTTTCTTGCAACAAGTGCCAATTCATCATCATCATCACATGAGAGTTCTTCCAACTTTTCTTCAAGGATGCTGGCCTTAACTGTTATGTTCTTCTTCTTCTTCTCTTTAGCACCTCTTTTATCCTCCTCTTCTTCTTTCTTGAGCTCCAACTCATGTGTAACAGAGACTCGCAAATTTCATCAAGTGTGATGATATTCAAATCTTTTGCTTCTCTTATGGCAGTCACCTTTGGCTTTCAAGACTTAAGTAGACTCTTAAGAAGTCTTTTCACAAGCTCATGCTCGGGGATAGGTTTTCCTAGTTGGTTAAGTTTATTTGTAATATTGGTGAACCTATCAAACATGCTGGTGATATCCTCACCAAGTTCCATTTTGAATATCTCATAACTGTGGGTTATGAGGGCTATCTTGGACTCATTTACTTGAGAAGTCCCTTCATGAATAATTCTTAACTTATCCCACACTTGCTTAGTTGTTGTACAACTTGAGACTTTGTTAAACTCAGTGGGAGTTAAGGCACAATGCAAGGTGTTGATTGCCTTAAAATTGGTCTGCACTTTCTTGGTTTCAACCTCAGTCCATTTAGACCTTGGCTTAGGCATCAATTCATTTGTAACCACATTTACAGTTGAGGGAATAAAAGGACCATCAGTGATGACATCCCATATTTTATAATCTATGACTCTAATGTATATTGACATCCTAGTGCTCCAATAAAGGTAATTAGAGCCATCAAACAGAGGTGGTCTATTTGTAGATTGTCCCTCGGCTACAACTGATTTTTGTAGAGCCATTTGGATCCTCTCTAAGGGTATTAGACCTTGTATGCAGAGACCTAGTTCTGATACCAATTATTGGTCCCAAATATAGGCGCTAGAGGGGGGTGAATGGCACTATCTCGACTCTTTTTCGTGGGATTGAGACTTGATCTCAAAACAAATAAACTATAACAATGAAAGCAATGGACAAAATATTTATAGTGGTTCAGTCCAAAACCTACATCCACTACCTTGATTATCCAACTAAGAATTTTCAAATCAAACACTAAAACAGTGGAATTCACAAGCTTCCACCAAGCTTTTACAATGGTTTTTATAAGGCTTAGCCACAACCTTTACACTAGTTTTTCACGGGATCAACTAAAACCCAATGTGATTTTCCAAAACTCAACCACAACCTATCACTAGTTTTTCCCAAGCTAAGCTAAAACCTCAATGTGATTTTTCAAGGCTGAACCACAACCTATCACTAGTTTTTCACAAGCTAAACTAGAACCCTAATGTGGTTTTTCAAGGTTCAACCACAACCTTTCACTCAACTTTTCAAGGCTAAGTGGGAACCTCCAAGCATTCAAGCAAACCTTGCTTGAAGCAAACACTTAGAGTGAAACCCTCACTCTAAGAATACAAAGATGAAAGAAGAAAGTACCTAGTGATCACACGGTTGATCTATGTGGTACAAGTTTAAGTGTTAAACACAATTGCTAAAGATAGACGTTTGAGAGCAATGAAGAATACAAAGGATTTTCAAGTTTTTCTACTCTCTTTCTAGCTTGAATATGATGGAGTCTTTGTTGATGAAGCCAAAAGTTGGTTCCTTGGCATTTGAAGATCCTTTTATACATGAAGAAGCTTGTCTGATAGCTGTTATGACGTTTATGACCATTAGAAACAGTTTGAGGAAGTTTCTAGCTGTTATTCTATCTTGTAGTGACTTGGTGAGTGTTGCAGACAGAGAGCACTTAGTCGACTAAAATTTTTCCCTTGGTTGACTAAGTTGATTCTGTTTCAGACGTAGATTCCAGAGAACGCTTAGTCGACTAACCCTAGTGTCTTGGTTAACTAACTTGATTCTTTTTCTCACCAAACTTTAGCCTTCCACTTCTCCATTTTGACCTTTATTCAAACAATGATCTTATTTGTCATATCAAGGGACTTCCTTTATAATGATCATTCTTGTTCCTTAACCAAATCATATCTTTAAGTGCTCATTAGGAAGATTGAAATATGGTTTCTTTGTAGTTATTTCCCTTGCACACTTAGTTAGAAATATTAGACACAAATGACATGGGAATGTTTTATTATCATCAAAAACTAATGGAGCCAACACACTTGAAGTGATGATTCATATCTTCACTACTCATTTGCCTTCACATGTTTCATACTATACCCAAAAGCATCATGTTTTGGCATCCTTGGTTAAGCACCTGTAGGAATGAAATCAAAGCATAGCACTCCACATAAAAGACAACCCGGTGTCTCAAGTCTAAGGAGTATTTACACGACTGACACATGAGAAGTGTTGCATAGACACTGGAGTGTATTACTAAATGCACTTCTCATGGCGAGTCATGTTCAGTGAACTTGCTTTCCAAAGCAAGCATTTATATTCTAGTTCCAAGTATCTCTATACTTCAATCAATGAGATCGATTACTTACTTCCAAAGTAAAGAACGTAAAATATGCCAATCTCTAAGCATCATTGATGTCCAGTCTCAATGATACGTTGACCAGGAACATTTTGAAATTATGCTTTGATGCATAGGAATCTCATAACTGTAACCCATTACAGTTTCTTTGCAGGGCATATTAATCTCATGGACTTCATCCAATTAGACTTATAACTCATTATAATCAATGTCTTATTGATGAAGGAAAACATTTAATCATTCAACATGAATGATACTATCGCATGATTAGAATCAAGCCTCAACCAATCCTAATTGGCTGCAAGGCTCATCCCAACACAAACAACAAAAGAAATAGATCCTGAGAAAAACTTACAGATGAAACAAGGAAAAAATGAAGTCAAAAATGCAGTAACCCTTGTGAGCTACTTGTGCCTATTCTCTGCAAAAACCCTTAACCTACTCTAATATCATGACAAAAATATGAGGCAGGCGGCGCAGAGGCTCAGACAATATGGGAGAATGTCAGTTGCATTTCTCCTTCTGGAAAAAATCAGAGTACAGTGAGTTTATATACAACCTTGTAAGTAATCAAGGAATGAAGAAGGAAAAACAATTAATTAATCTATGTTAACTTAATAACTGACTTTTAAAAGAAATAAGTAAAAGTAACTCTCTAACAATAACTTGTGGTAAGATTGGTAAATAGCAAAACGTTGCGTTTTGCTTTTCTCATTTATTTCTTCTTGATACAATGCGTTTGACTCTTTCCTGCTTGCTCATCCATTTGCAGACTTAAGTCTCTGTTTTTTTCTTTTCTGTTTATTCTCTTGAGTTTATTTATTCACATTGTTCAGCTAATACATTTTATATTCAAATATCAAAAACACAACTTGCTTTTAATTCCAAAAGAAAAAATAACGATAAAAAAAATTAAAAGCCTTGCTCTTTGTTTTCTTCGTCTGCAGATTTTTATTAAATTACGTTTATGAGCATTTAAGTTAGAGGAAATTGTGAAGAATGACCTTTTTTAGTAAAGATATTTTAAAAATAACCATTAAAATAAGTTTAACTGTTTTCATCCATATTTTACCATGACTTGACAAAAACACCCTTTAACCAGATTTAGTCAGATTTCTCTCTCACCATCCCACTCTCTCATATTTTATCGATTTCTCCCTTCGACATTCGTTTGCTATGCTTCCGATTTCTCTCTTTGGCATTCGCCTAGCATTCATCTACTATGCTTCCGATTTCTCTCTTTGGCATTCGTCTGTTATGCTTTCAATTTCTCTCTCTCACGTTTTCAGATTTTTTTTTTCTTGTGCTTTCAAGACACCAAGCAATGGTTTTGACATGCTTGGGTGGGTGGGTATTTGGAAAATTCGATTTTTAGGTATTTTGAATAAAATAAAAACGGTAGAAATAATCACAGATGTATGAAATAGCTTTTAATTGAATCAATTCGAGCCCTAGACACCAATAAACTCAAAATTTTGAAATTTATAAATCTAGATTTTCAAAAGAATTTTTTTAAAAATTTTAGTCAAAGTAGGTGTTTTAGATAAAAAAAATTGTATTTTGATTTATAAAAACATGTTGGAAACACTTTAATTGGTGTCAAATTGTCAAAAAAAATGAAAAGAGTTGAGAAGATTTAAAGTTTTTGTTCGTAAGTAACAAAATGTTCTTGAATATGTTGTGTAACAACAATTTTTTTCAATATGGCGTGTAACAATCTAACCATGGAGTGTAACAACAGTATTTTTTTCAACATGGCGTGTAACAAGCTAACCATGGCTTGTCACATATTTTTGTACATGGCGTGTCACAGGTTTTTGTACATAGCGTGTCACAGGTTTTTGTACATGACGTGTAACAACATAACCATGGCTTGTCACATATTTTTGTACATGGCATGTCACATGTTTTTATACATAGCGTGTCACAAGTTTTTGTACATGACGTGTAACAAGCTAATCATGATTTGTCACATATTTTTGTACATGGAATGTCACAGGTTTTTGTACATAGCTTGTCACAGATTTTTGTACATGACGTGTCACATGTTTTTATACATGACGTGTCACATGTTTTTGTACATGACGTGTAACATCATAGCGTGTAATTTCATTAAGCGTATTTTTGTCCAACTTAACTAAAAATAGTTAAAATTATAAAGAGGGCTATTTTTGAAAACGTCTTATCTTTAAGGGTTATTTTTTAAAAGCCCCATTTAAGTTACTAGTAATTGAATTTTTATGATTACAAAATATGAACACAACATGAGAAAGCTGCATCAAAAGTTTACGTGTCATTAGAAATGCTTAATTCTTTTATATATAGCTATTTATTTTTCATTAGAAACTAAAACAACAATTTTTTTTAGCCAATGATTAATTTGTTAGCACATACTTTAATTGTGTTATTAGTATTGCTTCTATACACTTTTTTTAATAATATTTTAAAAGAATATTTTAACAATTACAATTGAAAATTTAATTCAATTATCATCGACTAATCTTTACATGTATTAAAAAAATTAATAAATGTGAAGATAGTTAAAATTTTTGCGCATAGA
Organism: Theobroma grandiflorum; assembly: GCA_036013995.1. Taxonomy (NCBI): domain Eukaryota; kingdom Viridiplantae; phylum Streptophyta; class Magnoliopsida; order Malvales; family Malvaceae; genus Theobroma; species Theobroma grandiflorum. The sequence continues at coordinate 40,579,262 of CP142127.1, forward strand.
GTCAGCAATGGGGCTATTTTTTTCTCTTCCCAAACCCAATCCAACTTTTTAATACTCAAACTGAACCCGTCCTGTAGTCATCTCCGATTATCATTTCTAATACTTGACTTCGACCAAAAAAAATAAAAACATATAACTTATATTTGACTCCACCCTAAATTTAGTTTAGTGTAATTTTTATGAAAATATTTCTATTTTAATTATATATAAATATATTAAATAATATAATTAAGTATTAATATAATACATATATATATGTAAGTACAAAATCAAATAAATAAATAAATAAATATTTTATACATATATTTTTCTTCCTTTTAAATCGTGTACATCACATCATGCATCACTATATCATATGAGCCACTGTTTGTTAAAATTTATTATATTATCTCTACGAATTTATTAAAATTTTTGGATTCAAGACAAACGATACTTTGTTCATTAAACTCTTCACGTTTTACACGGTTACTTGTATTGAGTGACTGAGTTCTTTTGTCATTTGAATTTGTTTTATGTAGTAATCAAAAGGAAAAGTGTAATATTTTTAAAAAATCTTAAATTATTTAAAAAAAATTTAAATAATTTTTTTATTATATTTAATTAAATATATATACTTTTATATTAAATCAAATAAAATTTTAAAATTAACGGTTGATTAACTATTATTAATGAAAATGAAAAGCTGAAGTTTGTATAATTTTTAAGCAGTGTAAGTTGCATTGAGATGATTTTGGAGTGCCTATATGCCTATTTTGATCTTTAGATGCAACCAATGTTTGGTTTTTTTTTTTTTAAATAATTGAGGTAGAGGAGATTCGAGCTTTGCTCTCTAAGCAAAGGATTATGCACCAATCAATGAGCTAAATGCTTAGGTGAAGGTAGCTACTATGCCCTTAAGTATAGATTGTACATATTACTTAAATGGGAATAGTTTTTGTAATTTTGCAAAAATGCAATATAAAATTTTGATTTTAAAAAGAATGTTACTTGTTATTTTATGTCCACAGTGCATTTAGAGGGCACTGATATAAAGAGTGAAAAATGTTAAATAATCATATTATCATATGAAATTAGTATGTCATATCATCATCTATTATAATATGTTAATATATCACATCAACATTATATGGCATAAAATGATTATTGATAATTTGATTAATAGTAATTTAGTCAATTGTTAATTATTAAGGTTTTTTTAATTCAAAATAAAAATATAAGCACTTAATTAAATAAAATAAAAGAATAACAGTTTATTTGAATTCTTTTTTAAATAGTTAAGGGATTTTTTTAAGTGTTATGTCAAAAAATAATAACTTTTTATGGTAATTTTGAGAAGAAATCCAAACCTTGGATGAAATGTTAGCAATTATTTAGTCAAGTTGTTAAGAAAAAAAACTCTGGTTTTAGATTCAGTAAAGAGTTTGGATTTTTTATCAGTTGTAAGTTAAAGCGCAGTTTGAATTGAGGAAAATTTTAAGGAAAAAGAAACTAAATTCTTAAAATGTATTTTGTAATGTTTGGTTGAAAGGGAAAATATTAGGGAAAATTCATTTGAGAAAAATTTAAAATAAAATTTTGTGTGAAATTTTTTTCATGAAATTCATGAAGATTTTCATTTTTCAAATGCTTATTTTCTTTTTCTTTATTAATTTTTTAAAAAAAATCATGAAGCAAACAAAGCCAAAGGATTTAAAACCAAAGAATTTGGGGGTGGTAATAGCAAAAGTTAAGAAAAAAAGGTTCATTGCGGTATATGTGGAAAATCCACTTAGCGAAACATGCCACCGATTACGACCTCAATTATCTGACAGAACTTTTTTTTTTTTTGGAGTAATGGGAAAATCTAATTAATAAAGATGAATTACAGAAGTCTTGACCGTCCAGACTCAAGGCCAAATTTATCAACTAACAATAATGAATATATATCAGAAGGAGGAGTTTCAAATACATGTAAACCCAATGGGAGATTATTATAGTTGGTTGCCATCCAGTCTGCACAGTTATTAGCTTCACGCAGTACGTGAGTGAGTGAACAAGACCAGTCTCGCTGGAGAAGCTCCTGTATGGTCTCCACAATATTGGAGTATGGGTCCAAATGAAAGCTTGGTTGGTTTATCCTCTGAATAGCAATTGCCGAATCTGTTTCTGCCAAGACCTTTCTAAATCCTCTGTTCCAGCATAGTTCAAGTCCTTTTAAAATTGCCCAAAGCTCTACGCCAAGGGAGAAAGAAGTGCCTATATTGAAAGCAAACCCCGACAACCAGTTACCTTGTTCATCTCTTACTAACCCTCCAGCAATAGCACTCCCTGGTTGTCCTTTGGCACTGCCATCTATGTTCAGCTTCACATAGGGAGGATTTGGTTTAACCCAGATTGCAGGAGTTCTGTAATTCATAATCAGCTCACCGCAGTGCAGGATATCCCAAGCTTCCTTTGCTTTCACCCAGATCCTTTGTGCTGCATTTGTCGGCCATTGAAAGTCTGTCTCAAATAAACTCAAGTTTCTCCAGTGCCAGAGCATCCAAATCGTATGTATGAAAATACCGCCCCAAGACAGACTATCATGAGATGCATTACTAGTCATGTTTAAATGGATCCATGTCTGTAAATCTAATGTAAAGAAATCTCCAGAAATCAAATTTGGTTTAATTGCTAACCATGTGGCTCTAGATGAAGGGGAATCACGCAGAGCATGGATAAGAGTTTCTGTTTCATTACTACATCTCCTGCAAATACTCGAAGTGCCTAAATTTCTTGACATCAACCATGTTGCTGTTGGAAGAGATTCATGCAAAACACGCCAGATGAATATTTTAACCTTTCTGCAACTCATTAAACTCCATACCTATCTCCATTTATTATGTTCCATCAAATCCGTTGCAGACTAACTTTCATAAGCAGTTCTAACAGAAAATTCTCCACTGCTTGTCAAGGTCTAGAAGCATTTGTCATTTTCCGTATTGCTAGGATCAATAGGATATGACACAAGTTGTTGAAGAATTTGCATTGGTAATATATCTGTAAGAGAATCCAAGTCCCAGTTTCCATACTCGTCACAGAAGCATGTTACTGGTAATTCAACTTCAGTTGGCGACTAGTCTCTAACAGCAAAGTTAATTAATGGACCACAAGGCAGCCAGGAGTCCAACCAGAATTTTGTGTGGAAGCCATTATTTACTACCTTTCCCAAACCCTTTACAAGAAACTCTCTACTTTTTAATATACTGCGCCAAATGTGGGAATCGGATGATTTGGCCTGGACTGAAAGGAAATCATGATGCCTTAGATATTTCTTCTGCGGGATTTCAACCCATAGAGAGTCTTTTCCTTGGCACAATTGCCAGCCTAGCTTGGCAAGTAAAGCCAAATTAAATTTTCTGGTCTCTCTAATCTGTAAGCCTCCGAGTTTTTTGGGTAAGCAAAGAGTGTTCCAATTTATCGCATGAATTTTCCTCTCTCCACCTACCTGACCCCGAATGAAATTCCTATTCAACTTGTCAATCTCCGTAGCCACATTGTCTGGGAGTAATGTGGTTTGCATAATGTACGAAGCCATTGTGCTGGTAACTGCTTGCACTAAGGACACTCTTCCTACCATTGAGAGGAATTTATTACTCCACTGTTCAAGTTTCCTCCCCACTTTGCTGCATAAATCTGAGTAAGTGGCTTTCGTAACTCTGCCGTGAAGCATCAGGGTTCCCAAATATTTGCCGAAATCTTTTGTGAGACTAATGCGAGCCACACGACTTAACACTTTGGCTCTGGATAAGCAACCATTTGAAGAGACAAGCATTATGGATTCCTCAAGGCTTACTTTTTGCCCTGATGTTGAGCAGAACTTTTGAATAACTCGCATCATAACTTGTACTTGGGTCTTTGTAGCTGTTCCAAACAGCATAATGTCATCTACAAAACATACATGAGAAAGAGCCGGTCCATTTTTTGTCAATATGAAGGGACGCCAGTTCCCTAGTGAAACTTCCTCATTAATTAACTGTGATAATTTTTCCAAACATAGGACAAAAAGGTATGGAGAGAGTGGGTCTCCTTGTCTGATGCCTCTCGATGGGTTAAATCTTGCTGACTGCTTGCCATTCCATAGTACAGAAAATTTAGGGGTTTGGACAATATACATTATTAGTGAATCGAGGGAAGGCCTAGCTCCTTAAGAACTTTTTGAAGAAATGACCACTTGATTCTATCATAAGCTTTTTCAAGGTAGATTTTTATCGCCAAAGCTCCTTCTTTTTTTTTTCATAATTCGCATTGTGTGAATGGCCTCTTGCACTACAATGATATTATTAGATGCTTGACATCCTGGTATAAAGCTGCTTTAGGTATTTCCAATTAGCTCCGTTAGTAGTGGTCGCAAACGATCGACAAGAATTTTGCTAAGTAATTTCAATGGAACTGTACAGAGGCTTATAGGGCGAAATTGGCTCACCTTTTCTGGTCTTTCCACTTTAGGAATAAAGACAATAAGTGTGTGGTTCAAAGCTGGTGGGAAAGAGCCTTTTTGGTAAGCATCTTGTGCAAATTTAATGAGGTCATTACTAATAAACTCCTAATTTTTCTGAAAGAAGCTGGCTAGAAATCCGTCATACCCCAGGCTTTTGTTGGGATTCATTGCAAAGAGAGCCTATTTAATTTCTTCATCCGTAAGAGGCAAGGCCAGTGTTGCTGCTTTTTCACTATCTAATCTCCAATTTGGATTTGTCGGAAGAGTATTGCGGGTTCCATCATCTGTGTATAAATTCATGAAATTGACTACTAGATTTTTAATTTTCGAAGAATCCGTGCACCTGGTGTTATCTTCCCTTTTGAGGGTGGATACATGTTTCCGCCTAGATTTACTCTTTACCATGGCATGATAAAATTTGGTATTTCCATCACCATATTTAAGCCAGTCTATCTTCGCTTGTTGTTTCCATATTACTTCTTCTTGGTAGAGAGCTAGATTGTATTCTTCAATAAGGGAAAATTCAAGATTCTGTAGATAATCATTTGGTCCCTTTTCTAACTGTTTATGGATTCCTATGAGCCTTGCTATTAGTCTCTTCTTCGTTTTGAGAATATCTCCGAAGTGAGTTTTGCTCCAGGTTTTTAAATTAGCTGCCAAGCTCTCCAATGAAGGACTTATATCATTACTTTTAGACATCCAATGCGACTTTAAAAATTCACTAAAACTCGGATGAGACATCCATGCCTCCTCAAATCTGAACTTGTTCTCATCATGTAGCCTTGATGGATTAGCGCACCTTACTAGATCTGGATGATGATCAAAATGTGTCCAGGGTAGATTAATAGCAACAGTGTTGGGAAACAAACCATGCCATTTCTCATTAACAAGAACTCTGTCAAGCCGGACTCAAGTATAGTCTAAGCCATCTTTTTTGTTCCACCATGTGAATTTGAACCCCGAAGCTTCTAAGTCATATAGATTGCAGTAACTCGTGAAATTGAGTAATTCATTGCACTGGGTTAAATTTATGTTCTTCCTTCCTTGTTTTTCGTCTAGAGAGATTACTTGATTGAAATCTCCTATAACCATCCAAGGTAGGTCCTGATCGTTGCTTGCCAATTTTAGCGAATTCCACAATCGTCTTCGCTCTCTCACTAATGGACTGCTATAGACTGCTGTGAGTAACCATTACTCCTTGGATGTGTTTACAAGCAAGTGTATTAATTGAGATGAATAAGCTAAAACTTCAACTTCAATCACTTCAGCATTCCAAAACACCCAAATGCCTCCTGAGTATCCATTTGCTTCAACTCTGAAATAATTTTGGAAACCATATATGTTGCACATTTATCAGCTCCCATCCCTGATATTCGAAGCTCCAAGAGAACAAATACATGAATCTTATGCAATTTGATCATGCTTTTGATATTTCTACAGTAGCTGCGAGAGGCTGCACCTCTAACATTCTAGCTCATAATATTTAACATGTATAAAAAGAATAATAAATAAAGGTCAGATAAAGAATCAATTCAAGAAACCTGCATAGCAACGGTTTCATTGCTTTCAAGTTCCATGGAGCTAAAGTTCTCATATGTTCCTTGTGTAGTATGACTATCGTCTTCCATTGGCTCAGTTAATTTCTCTCAAGCTGTGCCATTAACTCCAATAGCTCATTCATTTTTGTCACCACCACCATCCAATGATGTGTCAATTTTTGAGAGATGCATTTGCAATGACTGGGATAATGAGGATCTTTGCCCCACACTTTTAACTTTTTCAGAATTTAGTTGTCGGTTAGTTTTGGAATGCCACTAGCAAAAGCTATTTTTGGCTCTTCAGGGACTTGTTTTTTTCCTTTAGCCTTTGATGAAGCCGTAATATCTCTGTTTGACACACTTGCAGAAGATTGCAAGTTTTCCTTAAGCTACTCTTTAGTGTAAGTGGCACTCATATTCTTTTTTGTTCTGCCCGTTTTTGACATTGTAGTGTCGTTTTTTAAAGGCTCAAGTATCATCGCATCATCATCCTGCTCCATATCTTCACTATCCAGCACCACAAACCGAAAGCAGGATTTAGAAATAGGTTTCGGTTTTTCCATTTGCGTGACTGCTTTAGCCTTTTGCATTAGAGGTCTTCTATTGTTCTTCTGTACAACCATCCAGGGACCAAACTTTGTTGTCTCATAGTCCTTTTGAACGGCATTTTTGGACTCTGATATTTTCAACGCTTGCTCTTCAAATAATCCCTCATGTTCTTTCTGCTTCATGACACAGCCTTCTACACTATGCCCAAACTTCCCACAATGAAAGCATAACATCTTCAGCCCTTCATATTCAATTTTTTGCCACCTATCTCCAATAAATATTTTTCGTATAAGCGGTTTCCTGAGATCAATTTCCACACACAGTCTAGCAAATTTCCCTCTCAATTGAGAATAAGTGGTTCGCTCAATCTTGACTGTCTTCTCGATCTTATCCCATATCCTAGCCAGAATCTCTTTGTCATAATACTCAAGTGGTGTCCCAGGCAGCCGAATCCATGCTGCTATTGATTCAACTGAAGCCTCATCTGATCTAAATCCTAGACTCCATCTTCGGATGGTAAGGTAGTGATCTGCAATAGTCCATGGTCCATTTGTTAGTACATGGAGATAATCAGATTTCTTTTCAAACTGAAAGCAGTAGAATCTGTTATCAAGGTTAATAGCTTGGAAATCGCCAAGCAAGGTCCACATCTGTTTCACTCTAGAACATAGATAGGTATAGCTAATGTTCCTACCCAGTAGTTTAACTAATAAGGTATTTTTCCAAGGTTTCCATATGCGCAGCTTTTGTTCCCCTGTTAACTGAATATATGGGCCACCAATGTTTCGGTCATTGTCTTCCTCATCAGACTCAGGCATTTCAATCTCTTATTCCTTGTCGTCAAGGCTTTCTTCACTCATATCCCGCTCTTAATTCTCGTTAAGAAGTACATGACTATAAGACAGACGAGAAAAGCCACCAGGTAGTACATTCTGATTTTGAGGCAGGGTGCCCACGGGTTGATTTTTGGATTCATCAGTCTCCATTCTAGCCCGGATCCTTTTTGATCCCACACGATTAATGGATAGGGGAAAGCCTCCCCCTAAGTCCGATGAGGGGTCACCAACTACGTCTGCCTCCATGCAAGACAGGTAGGAGACTGAAACTAGGTTTTTGGAAGTTTGGTGCACGTTAGTAAAGTTTCCTTAATGTACGTCGAGAGAAAAGTTTTTTTACGGTAGATCAGAAAGTCAAAATTAATTTGATTATATCTGACAGTACTTTATACCATCAATTAAGCAATAGAAGCAGGAACATTGGATACAATACACAAATATCATAAGCCCTAGTAAAAAGTAAAACCATCTTATCCTCATAAGAAAAAAAGGGAAGAAAACAAAAAGAAAATATAGGGAAATTTTGGACATGTCAATCTTGAATTAAGACCATCTTACCATCTAATTGTTTTCAATGTCCTAATGTCCTTTGTCAACACGTGACTGGTCCTAGCTAAACGTTTATATCTAGTCTAACTACCTTTTACTTGTTCCTATTAGAACATATGTTAGTCCTAAATACTTTTTTTTTTTTTTTGAGGTGATTAATCCTAACTACCTGAGGATGAAAGCTATGCTTTTAATTCCTGCCACCTATATATGCCATCTAAAACCTTGGTGGCAGTAGAAATCCAATTTTTAAAATAATTCGAGGGAGAAGGTCATGTGTAATCTTATCCTCATGAGGCCGATATTATGGTTTGAGAAAGCAAGGTATTTATTCCTTAAAACAAGAAGGTAGATAGATAGAGAGATTTAGTTGTGAATCTAGTAATTAATAATAATAAATACAAAAATAGTGCAGGAAGATTCTTACTGTGCAGACATGTTTCGGCAGCCAAATTAGCCCATCTATCTAGTGGCAGTCAATTTAAGTGCACCAAGTAGAAATAAAAAGAAAAAGGGCATGGAATTTGCAATAAGAGAGAAACAAATTATTACCGATCTGAATGATTGAAACTGTGGTTTGAGACGAGGAGGGATATTAAAGAGAAAGCAAGAGGTTTCTCAACTTTGATGTAGTAGATGATAGTTTTGAGACAATCGTATCAATGACAGATCTTTTTCACAGTGTGAATATTCTTAAGATAATGAGATTAAATCATTCCAATTTCACTAAAATTAAAAGACATTATAATAATCTCGTGGTGCATCACGTCACAGCAATATTATCCACAAAACGCAATAAGAATTGCAGTAGGATGGGGTGTCACAGTCCCTTTGTCATCTCCCATTAACAGTCCATTAATATTCTCACCTATTGCTTAAAAGTCAAACGCCTAATATGCATGTGGGGACTCCATCAACCATGATCAATTTATTTGTAACTACGGAAATATTGCAACACTTTTTTTTTACAAAGCTAATCTAATAGCAGCCTTAAAGTCTACTACGTACTTATTATAGACATGTTTACATTGTAAGTGGTAGTGGAGAAAACAGGAAAGCAAATGTTCCCATTTTATTCAAATATCAAGTGCAATTGCATGCAACTGTCATGGTTGGAGAGCCAACCCCCTTATGTCTTCTCATTGAGTTTGATCCAGTAAAATTTTAGGCCAAGTTTTTTTGGTACCCTATATTACTGAATTTATTTAATCAATAATTTGACGTTCAAAAACCACTTGGCAAATGGCAATAGAGAGGTTACATATAGTCGTTTTTTCTCTCCAATTATAATTTTTTTTCTTTTTGATTTTGATGCAGGGGAAGCTCAACAGCAACTAATAAATGTTGGATCATTACCGCGCACAATCATGTCAAATGAACAGGCCCCAACCGCCCCTTTCACCCCGCTTCGACTGAAGACGTTAAATGCATGCAGCTATAAAGGAGAATAAAGCATGTAGCATAAAATATATAATAGCGGATAAAGTTGAAAAGAACTTTTGGGACTTTTTCCGACAAAAAGCTGTCCTTTCCTCCGGGAAAGGGAGGGACAATGCAATTCTCTTGGACCATAATTATGCGAGGCATTTCGACCTCATTTCACCTACTTCAGTAACACCACCACCCCCCCCCCCCCCCCCCCCCCCCCCCCCCCTTTCCTTTTCTTTTTTTGTTTTTAATGTGAAAGAGGTTTTTTATTTCGTGGGGTGGGGGGTGCATGGACTATAATTTCAACAACTGTCAACTCTCTGCGAGTGTAATTTTTCAGTCAATGGCGGCATTTACTCAATGGCACAGAACCATTTATGTCCTTTTCTCTCCGCAATCAAAGGAGTTCCTTAGCTTCAAGCTCAAGGGAGGGAGAACTACTAAAACCGAACCCCAATTAAATTGACTATGTCCAAAGCTCCGGGCTATGTGGCACCCAAATTAATCCTAGTCTTCCGCTTGTATCCTCTTCCCAAATGACAAAAAATTAATTAATGTTTTAACCCAAATTTAAGAAGCAATTAAAATGAAAATCTCAGGAGCTTTGCTTTCGCCTCTAGTAGTTGAGTCGTCATCGTGCAAATTTGTGACTGTTATTCATAAATGAGTTTTGCATTGGAGATTTGACGTGTTCATTTTTATATATATCTTTTTATTTGACCTTCTATTATATTATGATTCTGTTTTCTCATGTTATAGATCCGCGTGCTCTTAAAATTCTTTTTTCTCCTTTCTTTCCTACTTACCTGCATATCCAAGGGACAGCGACTTGAACGGCATTCCCTGTATTTGCACCTGATACATTGAACTCAATGTCAATGTTGAGATAATAATCCGTATACACGAGCAAAGTCAAAATTAAGATAAAGATAAAATCAAAAGCCATAGTCTATATCTGCCAATGTTGGCTGGTCAAATGTAACGGAATCGATTTGAAAATTCGCTAAGAACAAATGAAATAAGATAAGGTCTTCCGTCCCCCCTCTCCATTCCAATGCAGAATTCTCGATAACGTCTTCCTCGTCACTTGCCATCTTTAGCCAAATATGTCATGACAATTGTGCTTGTACTATTCCTTCTATGATTACTGTTTACCCATGTGCTAAACACGGGCTTTAAACCCAGCCCAGGCAATGCCATGAAATGGACCTCCTAATTGTCAGTGCATGCTTTGATCCATTAACATTGTTGAACTTCAACACAGTAAAGAGTTTCGACCCAGCCTTACTGTGATGTACAAAGTTCACTAGCACCCATAAAACCACTTCTTCACAAATGCATACAATTGCCTTTGCCATCCTGTCCTTTTACTAAAAACTAGCAACACCCCTTGCGTTTGATTGCGAGAAGTTATAATGTTTATAAATATATATATATATATATATAAATTGATTTTTTTTTTGTATGTATTTGATGAGTTTCTAAAAAATTATTCTAAAATATAATTTTTAAAAAATATATTTAGAAAAGAAAAAAATAAAGAAGACAACAATGAATGAAAGAAAACCTAAGAGTAGAAAAGAACCATATATTTTTTAATCTTCTCCCTATATTTGTTTTTATTGTTTTTTCTTATTTCTTTGCTATCAATGTCTCTTTTTTGTTACGTCAAAGATAATCCAACAAATCCTACCCAATAAGATATAAGAATTTAACGTGATTCAACACTTCAACATATCTACATTTATAAATGAAAGAAAATATTTACTAATTGTAAGCAATTACAACCAGTACAAATCATCAACACTCAAATTAACTCAACTCATGAACCAATCCCAATATTGAACTCACAAAACACTCACAATTCACAAACACAAATTTGCATGAGAACTTTCGCTCAATCTCAACAAACTTCAATCAATATCAAACATTTGCCCTCATAATCGCTCTTCCTTAGCCACGTGAGATACTTACAGACCAAACCTTATAAACCATACAACTCTACTTGCATCTTTCTCTCATACCTCACCCTATGGAGACTCTCTATTTATAAGCCCATTAACTTGCCAGCCAAAAATTTATATCCTCTTAGTATTCTTGCTTAACAAATTGTCTATTATAAAACATTGATTACCAAGTAATATCTTTCAATCAATTAAAAAAAAATCCAGTCTAAATCTTTTGGAATTTGAGTTATAATTTTTAACATCTTTTACCTAAAGATCTAAAACTCTTTCACTGAATTTCAAAATGTAAATTAATAGACCAATTATGTATACATGATTAATTTTTTTAAAAAAAAAATTTAAATTATAACTTTTTATTGGTAATATTTAGAAAAAAAAAAAGAGGGAAATACAAAGAATGGAAAAGAGAAAAAGACAAACATATAATGCACATTTATTGATTAAAAGTGTATACTTATTATTTTGAAGAGTTAAGTGTGTAAACTTGATAATGTACTCCTCAAATCATTTTGAATTATAATTTTTAAACTAAAGCCCAAAATTGTATTTTTCAAGGAAAGCCCAAAAAAAAAAAACTTCATAATCTATGCTAGTCCCAGTTAATTTCATGCAATAACAGGCATATGTGATGTTTGATATCGCTAATATGTTATATTTTTCTTGCCTAATTGAAAAAATTAGTCCCTTTGAATCTTTAAAATTGGATTTGAGCTGATGCAACACCAATATGGGTTTGTTTAGCTCAAAACTAACCCTTGAGTAGTTGAAAATTAAAAGTCACATAATTTTTAATTTAAATGAAAATGCTAAGCTATTGGAGTTTACTACTTCCTAATTGGCGGCAATTGACCCAACACTTACCAGTTTCCACCTTAAATCAAAGTGCTACATGGTTTAAACTTTGCAAATAAAAAATTCCAAAGGCAACAACTGTTTGATTAGCAAAAGAAGTACAACTAGTTAGTAATTGAAATCTATTTTGTTCTCTGTCAAATTTTTAGAGAGTAACTAAGTTTTTGGAAGACAAATCTCAATTTAATCTTCTAAATTACCAAATGCAGCATAAGCATTTTTGTTTTCCAATTCCGAGATGTTAAAGGGTGATATCAATAAACTCATAATCTGAAAGACAATCTATAGTTCTTAATACATACATACATATATACATATATAGTGCATCCAAACATTTGGCTCATTGGTTGGTGCATTACGTCTCTGTCTAAAGAGCATAGTTCGAATTCCCCCTCCCCAATTATAAAAAGAAAATTATATATATATATATATATATATATAGTAATAACTAATTTGTAACATCACAAGAAAACCCTACCATTGAATCGGAGATTTCTCTTCTCATAATTTACAAACTGAACCTCGACATGCAATCTTAAACTCGATAAATTAAATACCATTTAAGCAGTTAAATCTTGTAGTTTAATAAACAAAAAAGAATTCCGGCTTCCCTTGATGGGTTCGAGACCACCGCTGCTTATCTTCCTCGCAGTAAGGCTTTCTCTGCAGTGTCCATCTCTTCAAGAATCCTAGCCTTTCTCTTTGCTGGGATTGGGGCAGTCGGTCCAAAGCTAATGTAATGACCAGAAACAGCATTCAATGCTGAGTAAATATCACGGAAAGAAGCTCTACCAAGCAAAGCTTTCTCTCTTCTGTACTTTGCCACCCAAGAATTTGATGTCTCTCTAAGTTCGGCCACAGCAGAAGCAACGTTGGGATCGTTCTTGTCCATATTGATGGTGCTTCTCACTTTGTTGATCACCACTTCAGTCTCTTTCACATACTCCTCATCCGAGGCAGCAAATGCTGCTGTCACTGGCAGAAGCCCTGCAAGCGACAGAGTTGTGATGGTGGTGGTGGCAGCGAGGGTCAAGAATTGGCGCCTTAAAGGTTGTTGTTGAGGTGGCGGATGTGGTTGTGCGGCAGAGGTGGCTTTAGCTTTGATGGGAAGGAGAGGTTTGAGTTTGGAAGTTGGGGTTAACAGCGTTGGAGAGGCCATTACGGCTTTTGGTTATGGTGAAGAGAAAGGGTGGATTGTGTTTGTAGTTAGGGGAATGAAGAGAGGAGAAGTGGGTTTGTGCCACGTGGGCTTATCACCTTATCTAAATTTTAGCTTTATGGATGAGAGAGTACCCAATGATATTTTAGATTTAGATCTACCATTGTCCAAGCGGCAAGACCCAAGAGATGAAAGTGTTTTAAGTCTTGACCACATGGAAAATTGTTCCCCATTTTTGCTTTTGACAATCATGGGATTGAATGCTTGGAGATGCACGATCCTGGGAAGCTCATCCCTCGCTCCCTACTTACTTGCTTTGTTATTAGCTACAAGTCTTAATAAGCATATCGCAAGTGATCCCATATTGGAGAAAACTTGGTGCTAGTGCCTTACTTTTTTTAAGTTTATGCTTTATGACCTAATTACTCAGCTAGAGTCAAACTTGATATCTCATTATTAATTAATAGATTAAACCTCTGCAATTCTCTAGGGATTTTTGGAATTTTCAACACCCTTCCAATATTTTGGACAAGTAAAAAAAAAAGAACATTCTCTAACTTGAAACTTTTTATGTTAGAAAATTTTCACTCTTTTGACAATCATGGGATTGAATGTTTGGAATTGTGATTTTTTTTTTTGCCACCTTTTTAAAAACAATTCTGTCTATTTTCTTTTCTTTTTCATGCAGATAATAAATGCAATAATGTTGAACCAATGAACATAGTAAAATAAAATGTGAGAGAAATTAAACTCCACAAATACCTCTATTTGATTATTTATATTTCCTTCTTTGACTTCTTGTTTTCTTTCATGTTTTTGGATTAGAATTCGGCCTTAAAGCTTGGGTTTGAATATATGAGTGGGCTTAAATTCGGACTAAATCCAGGTACCCCACCTCTTTCTTTTTTTCTGCTACTAACAGCTCGATTAATTTAATTTTTTTTAACTTATAAGTTATTATAAAATTATTATGAAGTTATTAAAAAAATAATAACTTTTAAAATTAAACTAAATCTATTTGATAAATTCAATTTTATAAGTTTTTTTTATTGATAAGTTGCTTGGCAAAACAACTTATTTAAATTCTAATTTTGATTAAAATTGCCATAAAAGTATTTAATAAATAACTTTCAATTAATCACGAATTCTTTTATTTACAATGAAAAAAAGTTTACTTTATTTTTTTATTTATTTAAAATAAATTTTTGAAAAAATAAAAAGTATTTTTTATATAACATAAAGTTTATAATTAATAATAAATTATATAAAAATGGAAATGGATAATATTGGGTTATTTTTAATAGATGAGGATATTTTTGAAACAAAAAGAACAACTTTCTTAAAAAACTGACATGTTTTTAAAAGAAGAGAAGAGAAAGTTCATTTCTGGAGTTTTTCATGAAGCTCTTTTTTTAAAAATTTTGTTCTTTAAAAAAAGCTATTTTTTTTTTTAGAGTTTCTCAAAATCCTTGTTTAACTTGATTTCTACTTTTAAGAGGTAGATAAACTGAAAAAAAAGTTAGACCAAACAAACACTAACTCTTGACACTTAAACTTGAAAATCTTTATTATTTTCTTCTTCAAAGACCAAACCCCAGCCATCATTCTTACCCTTTCATCCTTCTCTCATCACCGTCGATAACGGTGCTTTAGTTGTCAATCATCCTCTGCTCTTCCTTTTTTTCTTTCTTATTTCATCCTTCCTTTTTCACCTAATTTATCCTTTTTTTTAACCAAAATACTCTCTCGATCATAGCCAAAAGTGTACGTTAGCAAGACTAACTTACATCATGTCATTATCTTATCGATTCTTGTACTTTTTTGTTGTTTTTTTATAATTTTTTTATAAAGTAGTGAAAATTCTCATAATTGAAATGTACACAGAAAAGGATCTAAACATCCCAAGTTCAGAAAGAATAATAGTCTTTGGATGAAGTATACTTGACATCATTTTGAATAATAAAAATTGAACCACATCAAAACCAAATGTTACTTTAAAATCACAATCAAAGGCATATTAAATGATATTGACCCCAAATGAAAAAGGTTAAAAAGAATGAAGCCAGCCTGTTAGTGCAACAAAGCACATTACCAGTGCTAGATGAATCAAATTACAATGTTTTATAGAAGCATGCCCTACATTGGTCAACATATACACTGGAGATCGAGTGAACAATCCACTATTTTGTTATTCAAGGAAAAATTTATACCGAATCTCTGAACCTCAACATAAGATGACTTTTTACAATTTTACTTGTTTCTAATGTTATCAATTACTTTTCCTAGAGGTGGAATGACTTCCAAAAGGAAGGTTGAGAGTGGATGGTGCTCGAACCGATCCTCTATTATTGCTAAAGCCCTTTTAGAAGTTTTTCACCTTAAGCTATTATTGTCCCTTTTCTAGTGGTTCTTTCTTCGAGCCCCGGTAAGGACTCTTTACTAGCAGTGTCAGCCCTTGGGTGAAGCCACCCAAGCAATGGCTTTAGGCCCCCAATTTGGGGAGGCTTCAATTTTAGAAAAAAATTATAATTTTACAATAATTATAATATAATTAATTATATTAAAAATATATAAAAATTAAAACTATGTATAAAAGTAAAAAATAATTATTAAAATTATTTTTTTTTATTTTTTTAATTATGTGTCTAATAATTTCAAATTTCTATTATTTCTTTCTTTCTAGAATGTTATTAATTCTCAATTATATTCTCTTATTTCCAATAAACCAATAGTCATATGTATTTACTAATTTCCAACAGTTATTTTTTTTCACTTATTTTTCTTATTTCCAATCAATGCATTTAATGATTTCCAATAACTATTTTTTTCCTATATATAGAACTAATTTTTTTTTCAATGTATAATATCTACTTTTGAAATTTTCCTTTCTCATTTACTCTTTCTTCCTTTAACTTCAATTTTTATCCAAAGAATACACAAGAAGTCTATTCTTTTATTATCTTCATAAAGTTGTGAGCCTCATTTGTGGTTTGTAATAAGCATTCAACAATTAGATACTATTGTTCTGATCTTTATAGATTTTTTTACTTTAATTTAGAGTTTACATTATATTGTTATATTATTTTTATTTCATATGATAGTTGATTTGTTTGAATTAAAAATTTTGATTGTTGATTTTATATTAGCCATTTAGAAAATATAAGATAATTATAATAGTTGATTATAAAATGTCTTATTTAAATGGATTAAATGGATTAAACTAAAATTAATAAAATCTTATTTAAGATCAACAATGTCTCCAGAAAGTTTAAACGGATTGGTTATATTATCAATTGAGAAAGAAATATTAGAAAAACTTGATTATAAAAGTTTAATTAAAAATTTTACATCTCAAAAAGCTAGAAAAATAAAATTTTAATAATTTTTTTAATTTTAATAAAAAAAAAGCCTCATTTGAATATTTCGCTTTAGGCCTTTGAACTTGTTGGACCGCCCCTACTTACTAGTGAGTGAAGGGAACACAAGATGCAGTTAGGCTCTACTTTTGGCACGAATTCAAGATAACTATTTGAATTGAGTGCAGAACAATAGTTGCAACATGGACAAGGTCACAGCAAATAGGAAATGTTGGGCTTTGCTAAGGTTTATGTGGCAATTAGGGTTAAGGATGTTATACCATCTCAAATTCCAATTAAACTACATGATAGCCCGAGTATGACCATTAACGTGAATGTGCTTTGGAGACCATTATGCAGCAAGCAGTGCAAGGTGTTTAGTTATTCTGAAGCCAATTGCCTAGCTAAAAAGATTATGACTAAATCCACAAAATGGGTTCCCAAAGCCTCTAGACTAGAAAATCAAGTATCAGACCAGATTAGTTAAGCCATTAAGCCTAAAGACTCCATATAAGTGAAATAGGTCCCAGATCAAATATTAGAAGTCCATGGCCAAGGTGTGGCTAAACAGACCCTAAATCAAGTTGTAGTAAAGAAAGTACCCCAAATCAAACTATAATAAAGAAAGTAGTACCTATGCAATCATCCAACAGGTTTGTCATCCTAAAATCAATCATTGATCCATATGTTCTTGTTGTTGAAAATTGAAGTAGAAAATAAACTCAAACAAGTTTGAAGTGTGATACACTGTCCTTAGGGATAATTTTTGCTCCGATATGAAACTCAATGCAAAAGGATTAAAGCAGTTATCCTTCGTTAAGTTCAACAAATACAAGAGAAAAGAAAATTGATTTTTGGTGTAGGTATAAAAATATCACTTGGGCCTAACCCACGTGCAATGGGGAACAATTTG
The DNA here is from genome assembly GCA_036013995.1 of Theobroma grandiflorum. Classification (NCBI taxonomy): domain Eukaryota; kingdom Viridiplantae; phylum Streptophyta; class Magnoliopsida; order Malvales; family Malvaceae; genus Theobroma; species Theobroma grandiflorum. The sequence goes on from CP142127.1 coordinate 40,596,868, forward strand.
CATTTTCTTTAGACTTGACCCGATCTCGTGTGTGTATAAGACCACTTTCTTTTCTAGCTTTCAACAATCCCATAATGAGTTTGTTTATATAAAGTACTAACATCTTCTGTACCTAGGCAATGAGGGATAGAACTTTTATGAGATATCACTATATATCCGACAATCTCCCACATATTTCATAAGGTTTCATGATAGGAAGTTTTTGCTGGGTTTAATCTCACTTAAGTGTAATACATCAAGATTAGTGCTTTTTGAGTTATATATTAGGCTTAGAAAGAATGAAATATAAATCACGAAATTTTGATGATGTTTATAATTTATATGAACCAAAAATTTTTTATGTGAAATATGATTTTCATCAATCACATTACACCTCCACAATTTTTACTATTCAACGCAATTTTGCACAAATAAGCCATGCACGTTCTTGGTTATTTATAGTGCTCTAAAGATTTTGCCACAATTCTCATAGAAGCGACCCCATTACACACTTATATAGGCGATTCCATCAAATATATACTATCATTTAATACACTACCCATAAAGAACATGGAATTCAATAAAAGTTTAACTCAACCTCTTTTTCATTTAAGTTTTGCACAATTTATATACCATAAGAGAGACAATAATTTTAGTAGTGCATCAATTTATCAACAAATAACTTCTTATTGCCCATATGAACTTAATTCATGGAATCGCCACTCACATAGGTTGGGTTGCCATTATTGTTGATGTTTCTCAATTGGCTTAAGTCTCATTCCCCTCGATGTATCATTAATTAATTTTCTTCCCGAGTTTAATCAAAAGATTAGCAAAATTCAATTCTGATATTTCACATAATTAATGGACATAATTCTATCACTAAGCAGTTGCTTTACCACATCATGTCATAAACGTGTCACGACCCAAAACTTCCCATTGTGCCAGCCACAGCTGCCGCAACATCCCGATAAGCACTCATACACGGAATGCCGACCGGAACCCCGCAAGGCTTAGCATTAGTTTCCACATCTCCCCGGTGAGCAATAATTATTAAATGACTTACTTCGAGGAATTATAAGACATTCCTCAATCAAAATATTAAAATATTATTTTTCGGCTCACTGGGGTATTTTCGTCATTTTTTCTTCGAAAACTCAAAACTAGCTAAAAACGTAATAAGTGAGTTGAAAACATATAATTCATGATTAAAAATAAAGTTAAGAGTCTAAAAGTCCGTTTGAAGAAAACTGCGACGACTTGAATATAGTGAAAATATTTAATAAAATGTCTGTTTGAGGAAAATTGCGACGACTTGAATATAGTGAAAATATTTAATAAAATAATCTATTTTCCTCTAAAATAATTTTTATAAAACTATCGGTAAAATAATTTTTGCAGCGTAAAGACAAAATATATTCTTACATAATGTAATATAAACAACCAAAGTATGAAATTTGAATTACAATGACACTTGGGCCCACAACTAACCAAAATGTATCGGGAACTGTGAACCTATAGTTTTTGTCGATTCAAGTCCACTGTAGTCCTTGATCGAATCCGCTAACTACGGCTATTCTGAACCTGAAACGTGAGGAAAAAGGAGTGGTGAGATTGTGAAATCCCAATGAGTAAGCAGACATTATCAAAAGAATCTAAAGCTGAGTAATATAAGACAAATAAAATACCCCATCGTGATATACATTTCGTAACTTGAAAATTCATCCCAACCCATTTAAATAATTGTATTTTATCTTATTACTCAAAAGAGCTTATAAATTTCCTAAAAACCTGGCTTATGCCAAAACCTGTACTCGAGGATACCTTGTACCGAGGCATCCGTTCGAGTCCACCAAGGCTATAAAAATTTCAAATTTCTCAAAATTCAGCCATTCCTTGGCGTTGGCTGAGTCTCACTTCTACGTGGTGGTTAAGCGTGAAGTGAACTCAAATCCTACCTCAAGAGATACCCTTCACGCCTCTTCAACCGAGGTAAGCACAATAATCGGGTTTCCGTGCCCCTCTTATAGGTTGATCCACGGAACCCGTTTTGCCCCTGCAACGACCACAATTATTTCCCACCAATTCAATAAAATCATCACAGCATGACATGGCCCACAATCCTTACCTTGCCTATTAAGGCAAATTAAAGTAGTTCACATATTTATCATATCATAAAACAGCCAGTCATGCCCACATTCATCATAAGCCATACAATTCAAACAGTAATTTGCAATACAAGTAAGCAGTCTCCAATTACTCTATTTTTGAAACCATTATTCAATTTTTTAGAAAATTTATAAAATCACAATTCCTCTTAAAACATAGTAATTCACCATTTAAACTCATTTTCTGTAAAATCACACAATTGAATAAAAACTACTCTAGATAATTAAGACGATAGTAAGTTTACTCACTGTATCAAGAGTAGAAATACTCCTACTCTCGGTCCGCGGGTGCAATCTCCTACCCGTGTCAAATAGCTCACCACCTATACATAGTACATGACACAAAATTCAATAATTTGTGTCAAACCATTATAAAGTATTTCAGGCCCTTATCTATAAGTATGCATGAGATTGGGTGTGAAATGTCTGGACAATCGCTTAATTGCGGTGTCCGACCTAATTCGGTTGATTGCCCGATTAAATTACCAACGTGTCTAATTTTTCTTCCAAATTGCACCATTCCATTTCCCAATATTTCAAATTACCAACATATACCAATTAACCTAAAATTTCAGCCCAATCAACCTTCACAATTCTTTTTGGATAATTTAGCCATCACGGTGCATTATCACTAGAATTTTTCCTACACGATTTTCTCACCATAATTCATCATTTTCTAAGCCATTTCTTTTGAAATAACAACAATTCATCACACTCACACAACATGCTAGGTTTGGCCAATGAAGGGTTCTAGGGAAAATGAATATTTTTCTTGTAGTTTTACTTCTAAACATGATTAACTATCTCTAAACATCAACATAGCTCAAAATCAAGTCATTTCCATCATCAAATCCTCTCCATACCGATTCGGCCAGCCCTTAATTCCCCATGAAAACATGCTTCTCAATCATAGAAAATGAAAAGAAATGCATGGGTTATGTAGTTTTCAACGAAAATAAAAGAAATTTCACCTTACCTAGCTTAATTCCTTAGATTTTCACACTTTCTTTTTTATTTTTCCACTTAGGTTTTTGTTTCTTCCTTTGTTCTTCCTTTCTTCCTTATTTTCTTCTTTTGGCCGAATATTGTGAGAGAAATGGGATAAATATGGGCTGATTTTTATAGAAAATAATAAAATAATAAGGCTTGACACGTGGCACTTTGTGATTGGTCCATTTTTCTTTTTATACTTTAAATATTTGACTTTTTCACTTAAATTTTCCACCACATCTTTATGCCATATTTATCCATTCCTACCATAAATAAAATTCACAAATTTGACCAGTGTTGGTGGTGCAAAATTACCATTTTGCCCCTGATATGACAAAATTACCATTTTGTCCCTATAATTCAAAAATATCGAGAATTGAAAATCTTTCACTGCTAAACCTCATATTATACTTCAAATAATTATTCTTATTCAAATATGATCAAAATCTTTTCTAAAACTCCCCATTTTGTCCTTAAATGGTAAAATTTCTATTTTGCCCCTAATCGGTCAATTTTCCTGATTAACTCCAAATTAGCCATCAAACTTCGAATCGCCATTTTAAGTCATCCTTGGACTGTGCAATTATCAATTTCACCTTAGATCTCTATTTTTGATCAATTCGAGGCTTTAATCAACTTGAGTGTACCTCTAGGTACAATATTGACCTTTAATGATTTCTCAGAGCACTCCAATATGTAAACATGCTATCAAGTATATAAACAACATAATAAACATACTGTAGAGCTAGGTTTGACAAAACGAATGTGTTTATTCTTATCATTGAAAGTTTTATTCTTTGCAATGGCTATTGCCGTTTGGCAATCATAAGGCATAGACACAAAAGGTGTTGGTTTCATTCCCAACAGAATATCTACTAAAAGGTTTCTCAACCACTTAGCTTCATTTCTAGCCAACTTCAAAGTTATCAATTTTGATTCCATTATAAATTTAGCAATTATTGTTTGTTTGATTGATTTTCAAGTTACAGCACCCTCACCAAAGGCAAATACATATCCACCTATAGGTTTTGTCTTATTTGAATATGAGATTCAATCAGTATGATTGTATCCTTCTAATATAGGCGAAAATCTATTATATAAAATACCAAAATTTATGGTACCTCTCAAATATTTTATTACTCTACTCAAGGCAGTCTAATGATCTCAATTAGTACTTGTGTATATCTGCTCAGTCTACACATAGTATAAGCTATATTAAGTAAAGTATAATTCATCAAATATATCGAACTTCAAATAATCTGAGTATTCTCAAACTAAGCCACACTAGCACCTTTATTTTTCTTTAATTGGGTATTAGCATCATAAGAAATGCCCACAAGTGTGACATTAAAATGCCCAAACTGTTTAAATAGTATTTCAACACAATGTTCTTGTGTTAGCATCAAGGTATTATCACATCTTATGATCTTAACATCTAAAATAATATTGGTTTCTCCCAAATCTTTTATATCAAATTTAGAAGTTAAAAAACATTTGGTTTTATTGACAACATCAATGTATATACCAAAAATAAGCATATTATCAATATATAATCTAATAATCACATATGCACTATTAATAGTTATTGTGTACACAAATTTATCAACTCCAATAGTAGAAAATCCATTACTAACAAGAACTTGATCAAATTTCTCATGCCATTTTTTAGTACTTGTTTTAAGTCATATAAAGATTAATCAATTTACAAACTTTGTTTTCTTGACTAGGAAAGGCACATCCGTCGGGTTATACCATATTAATTTCTTTTTCTAAATCATTATTTAGAGTAGTTGTTTTAACATCTATTTGATGAACAATAAGTTTATAAATAGAAACTAAGGCAATTAAAACACGAATAGATGAAATTCTTGTCATGGAGCAAAAGTATCAAAATAGTCAATATTTTGTTTTCGAATAAAACCCTTAGCAAATAATCTAGTCTTGTATTTATCAATAGAACCATCAATATTAAACTTTCTTTTAAAAATCCATTTACAACTGATTGGTTTAGCTCCAAGTGGTAAATCAACTAATTTTCAAGTTTGATTTTGTAAAATAGAATCAATCTCATTTTTTATAGCTTCTTTCCTAACTGGACTTACTTTAGAAGAAATTGCATTAGCATAAGTTAAAAGATCATTATCTACAAGATAAGCGTAAAAATTATTACCAAAAAAATTTTCTTTCCTTGGTCTTTTATTCATTCTCAAATCATTTGGTATTTCAAAATCATTTTTACTAAAACTTGCATAAGAAATTGTGTCAGTTCTTAATGAAAAAATATGCTTAAAAAATTTAGTATTTTTTGTTTTAATAATAGTATTACAATCAAGAACATCATTTTTTAATATAGAAATATACATGTAGCGCTATGTTCAGCATAATCAATAAACATGCAATCAAATGTTTTAGAGCCAATTTTTATTTTCTTAAAATTAAGAAGCATAACCTTAGCAAGACATTCCCATACTTTCAAATATTTTAAGTTAAGAGAATAGTCTTTCCATAATTCATAAAGTATATTATTAGTTTTCTTATATGAAATTCTATTTTGAATATGACAAACAAATAATAAAGCTCCACTTCATAAATTTTCATGTGCATTAAAACTAACAAGCACAGAATTCATCATTTCCTTTAATATATAATTTTTTCTTTTAGCTACACCATTTGATTTAAGGGAATATGGAAGAGTAGTTTTAAGAATTATTTCTTCTTTTTCACAAATACCATTAATCAGTGTATATTCAATGCCTCTATTTGATCTAACTCTTTTTTATCTTTTTATTCGATTAATTTTCTACCTCAGTTTATATTTAAGAAACATGTCAAAAGCTTTATCTTTATACTTAAGTAAATAAATTTTCGTAAATCTAGAGTAATAGTCAATAAAAGTAACATAATATTACTTACCATTTCTAGTCATAATTTGTTTCAAATCTCTCAAATCAGTATGAATTAAACTTAACAATTTAGATTCTCTATTTATTGAAATAAAGTTTTTTTAGTCAATTTTATTTCAACACATATTACACATTAACTAAAGCATATATTTTTAACACCAGAAATTAAACCTAATGATTGCATTTTCTTAATATAAGGAATGCTAACATGTCTTAATCTACCATGCAATATATCAATAGAGACAATTAAGTAAGCAAAAGAACTAGCATTTTCATTCAAGATATTTGAAATGTTGAGTACAAAAAGTCCTTGATTACAATTACCCTTTCCCACAAAGATATTATTCTTTGTCATTACAATCTTGTCAGATTCGAAAGACATTTTCACTTCAATTTTGCCCAATAGAGTCACAGAAACCAAGTTTATCCTTATATTAGGAATATATAGAACATCATTTAGAGCTAGGGCCTTGCTAGATGTGAATTTGAGAAAAGCTTTTCCTTAGTGAAGAACTTGAGCCATTCGAGAATCCCCAAGATGTATTGTCTATTCTCCTTCTTCTAATAAAGTATCAGAGGTAAAGGCATTTTTGTTTGCAAAAATATTTGGTAACACTTAAGTATGCCACCCATTCTTTCACACTGATGTCACAACTCAAATTCCCGAGCCATGACCGGTGCATGGACCCAATGAGCATAGCTCACCAAGCCCAAGCAAGCTTATTTTTATTTACTTTACTCCACATATGATCGTGTGAGGCGTCCACACGCAATGCACCCAATGCACACAAAGCCAACTCATAATGGCATTATCAATATAATATGTATATACATACTGTTCAAGCATGTAACTTGATAATGTACATTACATGTACATATTCACAATACAAAAGACCCATGACTTCCAGTGGAGTAATTTACAGTAAAAGAAATGGGTTGCTACTGAATGCCCACCTTCTAACCAGGAGATGCACTATGGGGACTCCTCGATTTAAGGTCCAATAGTCTCCTGATCTGAAAACATGAATTTTTACAAAACGTGAGTACGAAACTCAGTGAGTGAATATTAGAGGGGAATAAGCAACAATAGCCAAGAAATTTGATAATCGTGATGCAGTGATTAAAAATAAAGCCATTTTCATCTAACTACTATTCCAAACCCTTTTTCCCTTACCCAGAAATTTATTACGTATTCAAGGATTAAACATCCTTGAATTTACACTGATCATTCTATCAAAGTAGTAAAACCGACGATTGTTTACAAACCATCACAGAACAAAGGTTTCGTGTTAAACCCTTTTTTCTTCAATTTCAAACAATTCGCATACCATACAATCACACATATACACATAAAATCAAGAGCAACTATATACACCGCATATTTACACATAGATAAAAATCAAACATGATTACGTACACCACACCTTTTCTTTTTTTTTTCTTTCAATCTAGTCCACTCTTTACTCGCATAGGCATATATAAATACATATATAAACACAAATACCACCACCATCTCACCAGCTCATGTGCAACCCCCACATCGTCACATAGCTGGAGTTATCATGTACATCCACCCACATCGTGCACATATCTAGATTTATCATGTGCATCCACCCACATCGTGCACAGGCAATATCATTATCCATATCTCCACACCCATCATCACCGACATGTGCTCCCCCACATCGTGCACATGTACGGTTATAATTATCACACAATATTATTTGTCAATGCATATCACACATATTCACATATATAGCAGCATATTATAGGGACACATGAATTCATGCCTTTATGCATATCACATTTCACAACATCAAACATTTTTATCAAGGGCTTGTTCCCTAGCACGTATTTTAAGAAAATACGGATAAAATCATTCCAATATTTCATCTCAATATATGTGTTTTTCCCAAAATAATTTTGAAATGCAAGTTCATGCACAGTTGTCGAAAAATCTAGATTTCAGGTGTACTCGGGCTAATGGTCTTTTGGCGCGATCTCTTTGCCTTTTTCGAAAATCTCACCACCTTGACACAGAATAAAATTAGAGAATTTACTATATTGCCCCTAAGTTAATACAAACTAATTTAAATTACTAATGCATGATATATAAATGCAAAAATATGTCCGAATATCGCTTAATTGCGGTATCGACTAAATTCGATCGATCACCCGATTAATTGACAATTATGTCCAAATCACTTCCAAATTACTTCATTCCTCCTCTAATACCTTATTTAACCACACACATTGTTAACTAACCTAAATTCAGCATTAAAATCCTTCAATTCCTTCATGGAAGAATTCGGTCATTACGATGCACTAGCACCATGATTTTTTCCTAATCATTTTTCTCACTTAATTCATCATTTTTCCAAGCCATTTTTCTTGAAATGCAACCAATCCCTCATTGATATTCAGCCTACATGGTTCGGCCAATGAAGAATCCTAAAGAGAATCAATTTTTTTCTTGTGGTTTTGTTTATAAACATGCTTAACTACCTCTAAACATCAACATAATCCAAAATCAAGCCAATCCAACATCAATTTCTCTTCCATACCCATTTTTCAGAATTGAATTCATCATGATAACTCAATATTCAACCATGGAAATAAAGAAATAATGCATGGGTAGGCTAGGTATCAAGGAGAATTAAAGAAATTCTAACTTACCTAGCTTGTTTCCTTGATTTCTTTCACTTTTTCTTTGAATTTCCACCTAGGTTTTCTTGTTTTTCCCTTTGTTCTTCCTTTGTTATTGTTGCTGGTTGCTTGGGCCGAATATGGTGAGAGAAAATGGGTTTTGATGGCTGATTTTTATGCTTTAATATTAAAATATTAAAACTTGACACATGGCATAAAGCCATTGGTCCATTATTTTAATTATTTGACTTTTTCTATTGAATTTTTCACCACAATTAATCTTATACTTATCCAATCCCATGAGAAATAAAATCCCTTGTTCTTGACAAGTGTTGGGGTGAAAAATTTACCGATTTACCCTTAAGGTGAAAAAATTACGATTTTACCCATATACTCCGAAATGTACCGAAATTACATTATTTTCACTTTTCAACCTCAAATAACACTAATATTAATCAATCTTAATCAAATGGGGCTAAAATCATTTCTAAAAATTCCCGTTTGGTCCTCTAGTGGTAAAATTACCATTTTACCCTTGTACTCTAAAAATACCGAGAATCACAATTTTTCTCTGCTAAACTTCATTTTATACTCCAACAATCATATTATATTTCATATAATTATTCTTGGCCAAATGTGATCAAATTTTTACTAAAAATCCCCATTTTGTCCTTAAATGGTAAAATGATCGTTTTGTCCCTAATCGGTCAATTTTCCCGATTAACTCCAAACTGGACCTTGAACTCTGAATCACCATTCTAAGTCATTCTGTGGGTTTTATAATTTTCAAATTCCTCTTAGAATTTCTATTTGAACTAGTTCAAGGCTCGATTTAACTTGATTGTACCACTCGGTACAATACCGTCTTTTAATCAAGCTTGACAAGGTCTCACAACTGACCACCATATTAGCTTGAGAAATGACCACAACAATTATGTCATTTGATTCATCTACTTCAACCAAGTTGACTCTTGAATTACCAAGTTTGTCATTTTTCTTTGCTCTTTTCTTGCACTATGATGCATGATGCATGATGCCCTAGCTTTCTACAAACAAAACAAGTACCTTTCTTTTTGAAGGTAGGATGAGTAACTTTAGGTTTATAATCAAGTTTTTAATTAATGTACCTCTATTGACGATCCTAGATTTTATCTTACACCAGATTAGCCTTAGCTGCAATCTTCTTAGCTTTAAATGCCTTAATCTTCTTTTAGATAGTGTCTTTGATGATGATGTGCACAAGCAAGTCTGCAAGTGACAATTGCTTTTGCTTGAGCTTCAGTTGTTGCTTGTAGTCATTCAAGGATTATGACAGCTTCTCAATCAGCAACCTAACAATGAACTCTCCTTGCAAGTTGATATTTTTTGCCCTGAAGTCATGCATCAACTTGTGATATTCATTAATCTGACTCTTAATATCCTTGTCATTTGTCATCTCTCAATAATAAAAGTTTATGTTGACATCATCTGGCTTGGAATTTATCAGTAGTGACAACGACAATAACATTATTGGTATCAATTTCAAATTTTAATTTTTCACCACGATAAAAAGTAATGTGAAAAAGTTGAAACTAAAAACATATAACTACCAAGGTACAAAAATATCACTTAGGCCTAGCTCACATGTATACTCACTCGTAGGGGAAAATTTGCATTTTCTCAAGGCTTGCCTCGATCTTGTATGCTCACGAGATCTTTTCAATAAGCCCATAATTAGTTTGCTTATATAAAGTACTAACATCTTTTGTACCTAGGCAATATGGGATAGAAACCTTATGAGATATCACTATATATCCAATAGTTCATGTACCTGCTAGTTTTGATGTAATAAAAAAAAAAGACTACTCTAACAAGGAAAATGAAACATCTAAGCCATTGTACTACTCCATAAGAAAACATTAGGTAACGACTTTTAAAGTAAACTAAGCTAATGAAAGAAGTGATCCCCCATAAAAAAAGCCATAAGGTACAAGAAAAAACCCAATGTGATTAAACACAGCCAGAGATGTTTTGAGAGGTAATTCTTCTTATTCTCTCTCTTCATGAAAATATTAGTTTGAAATGTCATAGAGTTTATTGTCCATCTAATGTAAAAAGAGGTTATAAGTAGAATTCACCTATTAAGTTGATATTGCTTGCTTATTTGAGACTAGAGTAAAGCATTAAACAACTCTTTCATTATAAATAAGCACTTTGGTGATTGGAAAGTTATGCACAACTAGAACATGCCATTAATGGCAGAATCTAGATTTTAGGACAAATGTCTATCTCAATTCAACCAATGAATCAATCTAATCAGATGTTCACATGCCTTATTCCACTAGTTCTAGCAACTTCTACTTTTCTTTCATCTATATGAGTTATAAAAAGGGAGGAAAAAGAGTCTTTATAAAGGCAAATTCTTACTTCTTCAAATTCTTTCTCTGACAACCCATGGATATTGGCTAAGGATTTCAATATTGTTAAATTTCCTTAGGAAAGCTTAATTTAATAGTTAACAAGTAGCAGCTAGCTAGGAGAGCTTATTTTTCCAATCTTATTTATAGAATGTTGAACTCATTAATCACATTTTTTCTCGCCTATTGTTGACTTGGTGTAGTTGAAGACCAAATGACATTTTGGCTAGAGATGCCTCATAAATGATGAATAACTTGTACTATTTCCTCACTTTAAAATGGATTTCTTTTCCATAGATGTACCTGATCACAAACCTATTGTTATGCAATTGCAAGCAAACTCTTTGTCTCATCCAAATCCTTTTAAATTCTTTAATTTTTTGGGTTAAGCATCATAAATTATAAAAGCTTGTGGTTGATTCATGGAGCATGCCAATCAATAGCAATCATCTCCAAGTCTTTCACTTAATTCTATTGAGGTTAAGATCACTATTGAAGATCTTTTGGCACCCAAAACAAGAATGCTATTTTTTAAGGCTAAGGCAACCCGTGACCCTTGCTGTTCATGATAAAAAGCTAAAGCTTCTTGGAAAAGAAAGCCATGTTATGTTATTTAACTTTTGTTGTTTCTTTTCTTAATTATTTAACTTGTATCGATAGATTTAGTACTGATCAGCTACTTAATGCCTAAAAAGGTTGCTATAAGTTTATTTTACTTATTGTATATAAGCTTTACAAAACTATGAATGAAATTGATCCTTTTGTCTGCCAAGTTTAATTCTTTTGTTATTTCTTACAACTCAAAAATGTTTTTTTTCTTCTTTATACTTTTTTCATAGAATCTTAAGATGTTGAAACTTGAGCTAAAGGATCTAAATAAAAAAGAACTATAATGAAATCATAAAAAAAGTCCTTAATAAGAGAACTGAACTAATCAACAAGTAAACTACATGGAAATAAGAGAACTGAACTAATCAACAAGTAAGCTACATGGAAATAAGAGCTAAAAGAGTTAAATTGTGAGCACTTTATAGAAAAGAAGAAAAAATGGATGTAGAAATAGAAAGTAAAGTAGGTAAATGGGGGAGATCGCAATACAAGGTTTTTTCAAGCCATCGCTTTGACAAGGAAAAGAGTGAATCAGATAAACAAGCTCACAAGAGCAGTAAGCTCAATGGAAGATCCAGATAGTATTAAAGTGGAAGTAGTCAATCATTTCAGAGGTTGTACATAGAAAATTGGTGTTGGAATTGAAGGAAATTGATTGGCAAATGCTGAAGATAAAAAGAGAATCAATAGAATACCTTAAAAAACCTTTTAAAGAAAAAGGAGTTTAGGCAACAATTTAACGATGTGATGGCTACAAAGCGCCAGGACCTGGTAGATGTAATCTAAATTTTTTCAAAAATTAGTGGAAATTGGTTAAGTAAGATGTAATGAAAATTATAGGAGATTGCCACAAAAAAAGTAGGTTAAGCTTGGGGTAAATACTTCTTTTATTGCATTGATACCAAAAGTCCAGAACCTAAACTGTCTAAGAGAATATTAGCCAATCAGCTTAGCTGGCAACCATTAGAAAATTGTGATGAAGACATTAGTTAATAGGTTAAGAAACATCATTGGTGAAGTTATTGGGAAGAATCAATTCGCATTCATCAAAGGTAAGCAATTGATGGATTGTGCACTTGTAATAAATGAGATGGTTAATTGGATATGTAAGAAAATGGAAGGTGGAGTGATGTTTAAAGTGGACTTTGAGAAGGCTTACGATTACATAGAGCTCGAAATTTGTTGATTTTGTTATGAAAAAGATGGATTTGGCATAAAATGGAAAAATTGGATAAAAACGTGCATTACTTCAACGACGATATCGGTATTGGGGAATGGCTTTCTAACTAGTCAATTCAAAATGGAAAGAAGCTTAAGGTAGAGGTGTTTGATATCCACATTTTTGTTCAATATGGTGGGAGAGGTGTTAAGTGGTACACTTAGGAAAACTATAGTGCTGGGCATATGTAAAGGGCTGAAGGTAGGGAAAAATGGGATGTCGATATCAGACATTCAATACGTTGATGACACCATTATTTTTTTTGAACCCAAAATTGAGTACTTATTGAGGGTGAAAAGGATTCTTAAATGCTTCCAAAATGTTTCTAGCTTACGAATAAATTTTCATAAGAGTCATTTGATTGGAATAAAGGTTAAGTAGAATGTTGTTGGAAATTGGGCAAAAAGGACGTCATGCCAAGTAAGGAAAATCCCTACCACTTACTTGATGCTACCATTGGGAGTAAATCGTAACTCCACTAAATTTTGGAAATCAGTGTTAGATAAAGTAAGGACTAGATTGGTCAGGTGGAAAACGAAGACATTATCATTGGGGGGAAGAGTGACATTATTGAGGTCGATTTTGGCAATCTTGCCAATTTTCCATATTTCACTATGTCAAGTTCCGATCCATGTGAATAATGAGCTTGAAAAAATCCAAAAAAAACTTTCTATAAAAGATGGACTAATATGAAAAGAAAATCCACTACGAAAAGTGGGAGAAAGTTTGTAACTACAAGGAATATGGAGGTATTGGAATCACAAACATTGAGGTGAAAAATCGCACTCTACTTAACAAGTGGATTTGGAGATACGGAATGAAAATGAGAGCTTATGGAGAGAAGTTTTTGTGGAGAAAACTTAAAATTGGCAATGATCCTACAATGCTTTTACCGAGTGTGAATGTAAGTAGGATAGTTTCAACATTGTGAAAATGAATTATTAGTCTACTTTTTCCTGCTAACAAACATTTCTCATGAGTATTCTCTAACCTTGGTTTTGTAATGGGCAATGGAAAAAACATAAAGTTTTAGTAAGACAAATGGATTAACGAAGTCATACTATTTCAAACTTTTTCGAGAGTTTTTACACTAACACAAAATAAAAATGGTAAGATAGTTGAGTTTAGAAAATAGGAAAGTGAGAAATGGATTTGGGATATTCATTTGAGAAGACAGTTGTTCAGGTCTGAGGTTGAGCAATAAGACCATTAGGGGGATGTCTTTTAAGAATTTCAGCTTAGTAAAAAGTTAAATGATGAGCTGGTGTGGAAAAAGGAAGCAAGTAGAATTTACACTGCCAAGTCATTTTGTAAGTATGCACTGGTATTTGCTGAAAAAGTTGATGGAATTTGAAAACATGTGTGGGAAAATTTAGCACATTTTAGAGTGGAGTCCTTTATATGGCATGTAACGACCACTCCTAGATCGCTATCGACGTCCGAGACTTTCGAGATATCCCGTCAAGTCCCAAACAAACCTCATTTGACTTTTTCAATAATTCCTTGTACACTTCTATTAAACCATGTAAATATTAAACCATGTATATATACACGTGTACGTGAATTCAAAAATAAGCATAATCATCACATTTTTACTTTAAGTCATGTTGTCACAATTAAACTACATTGAGTTCAAATCTCAAATTTTCATTGTATCGAAAACCAACGTTTGCCACATAATAGAACCAGAGTACTACAACTCGACCTCTATCAATGGAGCGACTCGAAAACGAGTTAGAAATTATCTTTACCTAATCTGCGGTAGACCGTGCTCACAAATGGTTTCGCGTTAGGCTAGTCCCTGTCTACAAAAAAGAAAAATAAGAGGGTGAGAGTCTCATAGACTCAGTGATAATCATCAACCCAGTGAGCAAGCGAGAAAAGGAAACAACATAAGAATGGATTAGTTATAAATCTGAGAGTACGCGTAGAAAAATATTCCATTAAATGGAAAGGTATTTTATTACTTGCGAGTCTTAAAATGATGAATTTCACATAAATAAATATGAAAATTTTATTTATCATTGATTAATAAAAATTTGAGTGTCGATGACATATAATGTACACAAGAAAATCGACCAACGAGCTTTATCCTCAAGTAGGTTTAATCTAGCCCTTAAGCTTATTTTCAGATATCATCACCTACTCGTGGGAACTGCTCACGTCACCGTATATAAATCGGGGCTTCAGGTCCCCCTTTACCTACTTGTGGGATCTACCCACGTCACCGTATATAAATCAGGGCTTCAGGTCCCCTTTTACCTACTCGTGGGAACTACCCATGCTGCCAATACAAATCGAGGCTTCAGGTCCCCCTTTTCCTAAAATCAAATATCAATAAGCAGTAGTTTCTACTTTGTGCACAAATACCACACTTGACCAAATGTGGTGACAAGTTCTACCCTAAGGTATCGCAATCACGTGTAAATAAAAGTCATTGCAATTTAAAGCATTTGCAAAGCATGATAAATTAAAACATTTCACTCATAAATTGCATGTTATGCATAAATCATTTTAAACATGGCACGTCTATCAAATTAGCGTACTAAGAGAAGTAAACAATTTATCATCACATTTTGAGAATTAATATAATGGCCATTGGCCTAGACAGTACACAAATTGCAAGGCATAATTTTGAAGTGAAATCAGTCAAAGATTTGTTTCCCCATACTTAAAAACATAAAGATACGTACTACATAAAGTATCAAGAAAATGAATTTTAAAAATTCTGTCACATCCACAAACAACCTAAATTTTCTATCAACTCATGTGATCCACAATTTTCATCACATGCTACATATATAATATTATATTAATATAATTTTAAAATTTAGCACCCACTCACCTCACAATAGCGGGATGCTACTTCGCTATTGATTCGCGCGTGTACATAGTTATTTTTGTTTTTGTTCCCTCTTCTTCTTTTTTTCTTTCTTTTCTTCTTTCCTTCTCTTTCTCTCCTGGTCCGCGGCTCTCCCTCTCTTCGTTTCTTTTTTTTCTTTTTCTTCTCCCCTTTTTTTCTCTTTTTCTTTTTCTTTCTTCTCTTTCTCTCTTAGTCTGCGGGTTTCCTTCTTCCTTCTTCTTCTTCCTTTTTCTTCTCTCTTCTTTTCTTTTTCTTTCTTCTTTTCCTCTTCTGGTCGCGGGTCTCCATCTTCTTTCTTCTTTTTCCTCATTTCCTTTCTCTTTCTCTTTCTCTTTTTTCTCTCATTTTTCTCTGATCTGCTATTTTTTTTTCTTTCTCTTTCTTTTCTCCTTCCTCCCCAATCTGCTGCTTTTTTCTCTTTCTTTTTCTTCTCTCTTTTCTACCCGACCTGTTGCTTTCTTTTCTCTTCTTTTTTCTTTCCTTTCTTTTTCTTTCTTCTCTTTTTTCTTTTTTCTTTTTTTCTTTTATCTTGTTCTCTTCCTTTGTTGATCGACCCCTCCCTTTTTTTCTTCTTTTTTTCTCTTTTTTCTTCTCTCTTGTCTTTTCTCTTCTCTTTTTCTTCTTTTCTTGCCGACCCCTACCAAGGATGCTACATGGTAGCTCCTTCACGGTAAGATTACAATTAAAAAAGACACAGCAAAGAGAGCAGTGCCTATAGATAATGCAATGTTGTGTGTGTTATGCAACTGTGAATGAGAGACATGTCAGCATTTGTTTACTACTTGCTTTGAAACATGGAAAATTTGAGTAGGCTAGTGTAAGGCATGAGGTGTTTCGTGGAGCACACCAAATGATATTAGACCTTTTTTTGAAGCTTAGAATGACTGCCAGGTGGGTGTGAAAGACTAAAGGATGTGGTAAATCGCATATTTTCTAACTGTTTGGATAATTTGAAAATGTAGAAATGAAATGATTTTTAAAGGCGGGGAGTGGGACAGTGAGTAATGCTTAGAATCAGTAAGGTTAAGGGTGACTACTTGGGTGAATGCAAAATGGCCAAAGGAATTTCCATATGTTTTAGACACGTATAGACAACTACCAACACCAAGTCAAATAAAAAAGAAAGACAAAGAAAAAATTGGGATAAAATGGGAAATGCCACAACAAGGTTAAATGATGTTCAATGTCGATAGGGCGACAAGAAAATGTTTAGGGCCTACAGGAATTTGTGGGATACTAAGAAATTCCACAAGAGAAATTAAAGTAATATTTTTCAAATCCATTGGATTGGCTAATTCAAACTTAGCTGAGATATTGGTAATGAAAGAAGTATTTATAATCTTCATAGCACTAAGATGGAGCAACAAATACAAACTTGTGATAGAAAGTAACTCCACTAATGCTGTGAATGGATACAGCAACAAAAAACTACTGCTTAAAGGATGTGGAAATACATGATCCAGATTGA
This sequence comes from Theobroma grandiflorum, assembly GCA_036013995.1. NCBI lineage: Eukaryota > Viridiplantae > Streptophyta > Magnoliopsida > Malvales > Malvaceae > Theobroma > Theobroma grandiflorum. Next base: position 40,614,109 of record CP142127.1, read on the forward strand.
GAGAATGAAGGGAAGACTTGATGGATAAGAAATTAAACATATGATGAAGGAAAAAAAACAAAGAGCATAGCTTAACCCTTGATCCTGATGGCTAGATGCATTTGTCATCCTCCTTAAGATCTTGGCTTCGAGGGCTACCAGCAGCATCGGTGGCAATTGTTGAAACCCTATAAAAAACAAAAACAAAAAACAAACACTTTAGCAAAGGAAGAGGTTGCAAGCTAACATTCTAAGAGTTTATAAGAATAGTACAATTGATCCGAGATAGGTAAGTAGTGGCTGATGGCTAATGGTGAGTTTTGTTCTCTTGTGTAGTGATTTGAAACTGAAGCTGGAGATTCACATTTGCTTTCTAGGGACTATTTTGATAGTTTTTTGTCGTTAGTGAAGGATTTTATTTTGTTTACAAGGAAATTGGACAGTAACTATTAAAGCCTTTTAGTGATTTATTCAGGAACGGGACGATGATCTTTTTTTTGTACATTAATTCTTTGGTTTTTAATCTATAGGTGATTTTTTGGAGAATTCGTGAAGGATCTCGGTAGGGAAGTATTGGGGAGGTATGCCATGGGATCAAAAGGGGATACTGATTAATACTTCTTGTTGCTCTAAGTTGTGTTCTCTGCTGTTGGATGTAAAAGGAATGCTCTATTCTCATTGATATCAATGAAATTTCTACAAATGCTTTTCAAAAAAAAAAAAAGAAATGAACTAGAGGTAATGTAGTAGGCTATTCTGTAGTCCAATCCTTATTCTGTTCTATTGATGCAAAAAAGCTAACTACTAAATGACTAGAGGGCTTGATAGCTGCAAAGCAAAACTTCTAGAAGCAAAAATCAAGGGTTTAATGGCTATAGAAGAGGGATGGAAAAACAAGTTTCTTCCATAATGTAAAAAATATTCAAGATCTAAGCAAAGAACCTAACTGCTTGATAAAAAATAAAGAACTACATAAGAAGCTATTTATAATAGCTAACTAAACCTAAACCTACTTTGTGTGCAAGTAAAATAATTATAATAGCCAACTAAATCTAAACTTACTTGATGTGTAAGTAAAGAAGATAGTAAATAATGAAGTATATTAACCTTAGACTTCCTTGAAGTACAAGTAAAGTAAAAAGAAAATAAAGAATATTCTCCCTAGATATTCCTAGAATTAATAATTATAGCTCATGCTAATACTCCCCCTCAGTTGGAGGATAGATATCAATCATGCCCAACTTGTCAATAATACCATGGAAAACTTTCCCTGAAATTGCTTTCATGAGAATATAAGCTAACTAACCTTCTAACTGGACAAATGGAAATTATATAATTTTTTGATCGAGGTTCTCCTTGATGAAATGTCTATCAATTTCAACGTACTTGGTGCGATCATGTTGTATAGGATTTTATGCAATTTCAATGGCTGCCTTATTATCACAATAAAGATTCATAAGTTTTCCATATTCAATTCCCAACTCTTTGAGAATATTCATAATCCACAATAATTCACATACACCATGAGCCATACCTTGAAATTCAACTTCAACACTTGACCTTGCCACAATCTTTTACTTCTTGCTTTTTCAAGTGACAAAATTACCTTCCATGAAAGTAAACTAACCAGATGTGGATCTTCTAGTTGTTTGATCACTTGTCTAGTCAAAATTTGTAAATCCTTCAACGTCGTAGACATAATTTTTCTAGAACAACAAACCTTTGCATGAAGCATTCTTCAAGTATCTTAAGATTCGATATACTGCATTCATATGTTCTTTACTTGGTACATGCCTAAACTGACTTGCAACACTTACAGTATAAGCTATATCCGATTTTGTGTATGACAAATAAATTAATCTCCCAACCAACCATTGATAACGACCCTTGTCTATTGGAACTTGATTTGGAAAAATTTTAAGCTTATTATTCATCTTTATTGGTGTGTCTGCTAGTTTGCAAGCAAGCATTCCAATTTTAGTTAAGAGATCTACCACATATTTTCGTTGCAAAAAGAAAATTCCCTGTTTCGATCTTGTAACTTCAATCCCTAAGAAATATTTAGGTTGCCCTAAATCCTTCATTTCAAATTTAGCAACCAAATATTCTCATAATGCTTTCATTTTAGATAGGTCATATCCCATTAAGACCAAATTATTAACATACACAATTAAAGTTGGTACTTTCCCCTCTTTGTGTTTTATAAACAAAGTATGGTATGAGTTACTTTGCTTATAACCAAATGCCTTTACTATAGAAGAAAACCTCTCAAACCAAACTCTAAGTGATTTTTTCAACCCATATAATGACTTCTTCAGTTACAAACCTTCCTTCTACAGAAAACTGAATTGTGTTTAATTCCTGGTGCTAACTCCATGTAGACCTCTTCCTCTAAGTCTCTATTGAGGAAAGCATTTATAACATCAAATTTTGTAGAAGCCAATCTCGAATCGCTGTTATAGATATGAGAATGTGAATTGTATTGATCTTGGCTACTAGTCAAAAGTCTCTTGATAATCCACCCCATACCTTTACATATACCCCTTTGCAACTAACCTTGCATTATATTTGTCAATGTTGCCATCTGCTTTGAGTTTTACCGTAAATAGCCATTTACATTCAATCATCTTCTTTCCTTTGGGTAAGGGAACCAGTTCCCAAATAGCATTCTTTTGCCAAGCCTCCATTTATTCATTTATCGCCTTGATCCATTTCAGATTTTTAAATGCATCCTGCAAACTACTAGGAATAGATACACTGGGTAATTGATTAATAATGAGTGCATACAATTTAGACAATCTATGGGAGAACACATAGTTGCTAATTGGGTATTTGACATTGGCTTTAGGATCAAGTTCATATTGTTTCTTTGGGACTCTGTTATTCAATTTTTGTGGATATTTAGGAGTTATCCTTTCTATAGGGACATGTGTTTTATAGGACTTATCAGATATGAGATTCGAAATTTCATGGGACTCATTAAATATGGGATTCAAAATTACATCATCAGATATGGGATTCGGGATTACCTGAGGCAAAACATTCCTGGTTGATTCTTCAATTAATGGTGTAGGCGCAGGCATGGACAATTTTGAAGACTCTATGACAAAAGCACCTAATTCATTTACAGGAAGAACTAACTCACTTTCAATTTCAAGAATGCTATCACAACATTGTTGAACACTTTTCCCAAATGTTCATTCACTTCCTTTAACTCCATAAACTCCCCTATTCCACCACCTTGTTGTGATACACTCTCTTCACTAGAGCTCTCCCCTTAAAGAGAAGGTCTAGGACTTCTCTTGAATAATAAGGCTCTAATTCATGAAATAAAAACATCTAAGGTTAAATGTAATTTACAAGTTTAAAGGTCATAGCACCTATACCCTTTCTAAAAATCAAAATAGCCAACAAAGATACATCATTTTCACCTGAGCATTTGTCTCATTAGTTGGTGAATAATCCCCCTACCTAAAGAGCAGGGTTCGAATCCCCCTCCCCCAATTACTCAAAAATAAAAAACAAAGATACATCATTTTGCACAAAGATCAAGTTTATTTCGCAAGTTTTTAAGAATATGAACATATACAATGCAACCAAAAACTCATGGTTCAAGATTAGGGAGGTAGGGAACTGAAAGTAAAGATTGTATTTTTTGTTGGGGCTTCTAAAAGTCTATTACTCGAGAAAGTATTAGGTTAATAAAGTAGATAGCAGATTTTACAACTTCTCCTCAATAAAACTAAGGCATGTTCATGCCAAAGAGAGAGGCACAGACCACTTCCAATATCTGTCTATTCTTGTTCTTCTCCAATCCATTATGTTGTGGATTATAAGTACAAGAAGTTTGATGACGAATCCCAAGAAGGCTCAAAAAATCATTAAGAGATCCATCATACTCAGTACCATTGTCCATTTGTAAAACACGAATTTGCTTCTAGTGCTAAGTGCCCACCATATTATAAAATTTCTAAAATGTTGTGCATACATCACTTTTATTTTGAAGCAGAAATACCCAAGTCATACTAGTTCATTTATCAATAAATGTAATAAAGTAATGAGCTTTAAAAATAGAAGGAATTTTTACAAGACCCTAAACATCAGAGTAAATAACCACAAAAGGTTTTGAACTTTTATTCAAACTTGGTGGATAAGAAATACGATGACTTTTAGCTAATTCAAAAATGTCACAATGAAAATCCAAATCATTCAGACCTAAAATAGATGTGGTTGCAACTTTTTAAGATAACCAAAAGAAAGATGTCCCAATCTTCGGTGTCACAACCATATAGTCACTCGAGCTTTGTCTTTACTACTAGTTAGATTCAACTTGTTGAATTTCGATCTCTCACTTTCTGTTAACCCCAAAAAATAGAGTTTGCTCTACCTAGCACCATAACCAAGAATCTTCTTAGTCAAAATGTCTTGAAAAATTCAAAATGAGAGCCAAAAAGTTATAGTGCAATCAAAAATAGAGGAAATTTGGCTAACAGAAAAAAATTACATTCAAGGGATGGAACAACAAGAACTATATCTAATGTAAGAATATTGGATAATATGATAGATCCTGTCCGATAACAAGACATGTACTACCATTAGCTGTGGAGATAATAGATTGAGAAGAAGGGAAAAGTGATTGTAATTGACTAAAACCCTTAGTCATATGGTTAAATGCACATGTATCAATAATCCATGTATTATTCTTAGAAGTTATAGAGAATATTGATGCCTTACCACCCATACCTGAGTGGGTAATGTTTGTCGTAGGCTACGATTTATTTGTAATGTTTGTCGTAGGCTTCAATTGGTTTTCTTTTGTGGATGTCACCATGGCTTTCCCTACAATTTTCTTTCTAAGTTTCTTTGTGAAGTCCTACCACTCAAGATAGCCAATGATTTCATAACATCACCATTTTAAATGACTTGTTTCACCACAATGAGTACATACCAGAATGTCAAATTTTCTAGTTAATTGATTGCTTCGATTCTTCAAGGAGCAAAACAATGGTCCTTGTCGAGTTTGGTAGGCTAGCATAGTCGTGCTATCAAGATTTGGACGAGAACCTCCTATTGTCTGTCTTTGTTGATATTCTCTCTTGATATATGCATACGTGCTTTCCAAATCAAGTTTTGGATCTTTTCATAAGATTTCTCCACAAACCTGATCAAATTCAGAATCAAGTCCACTTAGAAAAATATGGACTTGAAGCCTAGCCATCGCGAAATGCAATTGGACTACACCTTCAATTGTTCCTTCTTGCAAAATCATCTCGTGATCATTGCCTGAAAAATAGCCACAAGTTTATTATAGTATGTTAATAATGGTCGGTCATTTCGCTTGGTAAAAAAAGATCTCTAGTTCAATTCAAAAGTACAAGTCTCGTCGGATCCATTATAAAAGGTTTTTGATACAACTTCCCATAACTCCTTGACTGTGAAAAGACGAATAAATCATTGCATTAGTGATGAGCTCATTGAGTCAATAAGCCAGCATCTCACTTTGTGATCTTCGGTCATCCATGTTCCAAGATTAGGATCTCCAAGTGTAGATTTTTTTACTTCTCCGGTGAGATATCCAGCTTTGTTGCGAACGCCAATACACATCTCCATGAGTTGAGATAACAATGAGTAATTTGTCTCATCTAGTGTAATACCGGTAGGAAACACAAAATTGTCTTGGTGGACAATAATTGGTGTTGTTAGGTTGCGTAGTACGGTTGAAACCATGGAATTGCCGGGTTCGATTGGACCAATGAAATTGATTTCTACCATGTAATTTCATATGAACAGAAGAAAAAAATGTGATGGTGATTTTTCGAGTACAAGCTTCAGAATACAAGATTCAAGTTAGATAGTTCTTTTCAGATTAGGACTTTTTGATACCATATAGAAAATATTCAAGATATAAGCAAAGAACTAAACTGCTTGATAAAAAATAAAAAAACTACATAATGAGCTATTTATAATAGCTAACTAAACCTAAATCTATTTAATGTGTAAGTAAAGTAATTATAATAGCCAACCAAATATAAACCTACGTAGTGTGCAAGTAAAGAAAATAGTAAATAAAGAAGTATTCTAATCTTAAACTTTCTTAGAGTACAAGCAAAGTAAAAAGGGAATAGAAAAATATTTTTCCCAACATATTTCTAATTTTAATAATTACAGCTCATGTTGACATATAAGATTGTTAAAGTTAATAGAAGCTAAAATTCCATCAACTTTCACCTAGACTCTCAATGAAACAAACTAGAAACCATGGAGCAAATGTCGTCTTAGGCTATCAACTTCTATTCTCAATTGTCGGGGTAAAGTTGATTTTACAATATAACATTACACAATTGAAGGTCTGCTGAAAACTTTTAAAGTGCCTTTACAAGAAGAATTTCAAGATACTATGCAAGCACAAATTTCAGTTGACGAGATAAAATCAATAATGTTCTCTGTTCAAAATGATAAGGCCCTTAGGCTTGATGGCTTCACAGCTTGCTTTAAGAAAGCCTCGAGTATGCTAGAGGCAGATGTGGTAGTAGTTATCTCATACTTCTTCAAGCACCGATAAAATATTCACTACCTTCAATTTAACCATCATCATTCTAGGTCCCAAAGTACTCAATCCTAGTCACATATCATGGTACAAACTTATCTCCTACTGCACTATCATCTATAAATGCATCACCAGGATCCTAGCTGATAGGTTCAAAATGTGTTTGCCCCTTCTCGTAAGCAAAAGCCAAAGTACTTTTGTAGAACGTAAAAGTCTGATTGATATTGTTCTCATGACTCAAAAGATTGGTGAAAGGACATGGTAGAACCACTCTTTCCCCTAGCCCCTAGGCGTGCCTTGAAGATTGATTTGAAGAGAGCCTTTGACTCAATTCATTAAGAATATATTATAAAAATTTTGACTTCCCTGGGATTTCCCTCTGGTTTTATCTCCTTGATTAGTAGCTGCATATGCACTCCTAAGTTTTCCTGTTGCTATAAATGGGGCCTTAGTTGGTTACTTCTCAAGGAAAAGAGAACTGAGGCAAGTCGAGTCTCTCCCCCTTTATCAGTTTGTACTGGATATAAATGTCCTTTTTCATATCTTGGACAAAGTCGCTGCCAAAAAAGAGTTCCCATATCATCTTAAATATAACAACGAGATTCATTGTCGACATTTTTTGTTTATAATTTCTAAACAGTGTTGTTTCATTCTCACCCCAAAGCAAAAAGGAAAAGCCAGTTGTTGAGAGTGGTGAGAGAGTCTTATTATGTCACTCACATGCATTGAGATAATTTTTTTGCATAGGTATAGGTTTTAGTGTTTCACAATAGTACGAGTCTATTGGCATTTGAATGATCCATCCCATCCAGATCAAATTGGGCTTTTTCGACCTAATTTCTAAAAAGATGATGATTCAATGGGGCCTAAAAGAGGGCCTTCTGCAGACTGACTTCAAAAGCAGTAGAGCCTTATACGCCATTGAACCTGCAGCAGACGGTGGCAAATTTATGGCAATGAATTCGATGTTTTAAGTAGTTACCCCACATTTTACCTCTTTATTATCTTTTGAATGAAATTCCTTTGGATAATCCATGGTCTTCTTGATATTCTTGTAGTTCTTGTTCTTCTTTTTTCATGAACTTAAAACCAGCTGTGGCATCCTTTCTGAAGTCTGAAGTTTCCGTTAATAGGAGAGCTACAGCTGCTGATCCTTGTCGACTTGAAAGCCTCATTTCAAGCCCAAAAATAAGATAGAATATAATATCAACGCCCCCACCTCAACCACCTATTCTTTTCAATCACAGCACAAGTTACAACTGCAAAACTTTCAATTACACTTTTGAGCAAATGGAGAATATTTTTCAGATTTGGAGCTTGGGGCAAATCAGATTCTTTAGTTTATATAGTAGTAGTAGTACTACTATTACTACCCTTGACCCCACCTTGTCAATCTACAATAAAATATTGATTGATGGAGTCTTTTCTTCGTAAAGAAGATAAGCCAAGAGGTTAAAGTTAGTCCAGCACTGCTTTTAATCATTATATTTTGTACTGCCTCATTAGTAAAAATGCAAAACGTATGCCTCTTTTTGACTCACAAACGCAAAAGCAGTCAATGTTATTCTTTCTCCATTGCTCGGAGAGATCAGTAACAACTGTTAATATCATTTACACATTATCAGTAATTCAATATCCATGTGAGAATTATATATGTTATTGGAATATTTTGGATTTTGTTTGCTTTTTTTTTTTTACTTTATCTCCAAGAGACGCCACCGGTCAAGTATGCTAATATTTGTTTCACCCATAAAGTTCTTTGCCACTCATTCATTCATTCGTTCATTCATATATATATATATATATATATATATATGTATATGTACCACTAAATACAATGTCCAAAAAAAATAAAAAAAGGAAAAAAATTTAATTTACAAAGTAAATTTAAAAATAAACAAATCTCTTAAGTCATTTCGAATGTATTTAATTATGAGACATATAGAGTAAGGTGTTATTTGATAAACTTAAAGAATTCAACATCGAAAAGATGAAGTACTAAGTTTTTAGTTTGAAAAATTTAAATACTGCATTTATACTATAAAATTATTTGGTACGTTATTGAAAAATAAATATTGAGTAGATTTTTTTTTATTGAATCTCTTGTGCAAGAGAAATACGATTTTATAACTATTTTGCATTGGTAATCTAAAAAGATAAATGGTTAAAAGTAGAGAATATCAGATTAATGTAATGAAATAATAATTTTTTAAAAAATTAATTCAATACATTAAATAAATTTTAACACGTTTTTTATTGAACGATTTTAAAAATTGAAATATCAAATCCATTGAAAAATTGAATCATTAAAAATTTTAAATAATTTCTTAAACACACCTTAAATTTTTATTTAATTGTTTTACAAAATATAAAAAAGATAGGAAAACAGGGGATAAATAGAAAGGACGATAATAATAATAATAATAATAAAGTAAGTAAGAGATATTAGCCGCGTTGCTTCAATCTTAAAAAAGGCAGCAAAATCAATAATAGAAAAGAAAAAGGGGCCTACATTTTTAGACTATTTGCTGTAAGAAGCAAAGATGGGAGTGCGTTAGTATTGCCGTTTGCCACGGCAAAAAGGTTGGTGGAAAAGATATTACTTCCCAATCACCCCTTTAAACAAGAAAAAGAAAAAGGAAATTCCTTGTCATTGATTGGTGCTGGTCTTTTCTTTTTTTTTTTTTTTTTTTTTTGCAAGTCAGAAATATGAAAAGAAAAGCCAAAAGGCATTGCACCTGGAAAAGTTAGTGGATAATCCGTGACTCTTTCTTCACTTTACTCATTGTGGAAAGAGTGGGACCTGATCTTCAAAAGAATTTGATGACTCGCCAATTTTGACAAATCTTTTCAACATATGAAATAATTATCTTATATAATTTTACTTTAATGATTTTAAATATGTAATTTTAATAAATATAGTTGAAAATTATTTTATTCATAAATTTTGATTAAAAATAATTTATGAATAAAAAGTGATCCAACTCGAACAAATTTTACTAAAAAAAAAATCAAACTCAGGCAGTAATTATAAGACGAAGGGAGTCTCTATTATGTGAGAATCAGTTATAAGGTTGCGACCTTTCTTATATAACTGGATTCGTGAATCAAGAAAATGCTGGCTTCGCCTCGTGTAAGAAACTAGCAAAAGAAGGGTTGTATTTTATCCCCAGGTGTGGGCTGGGAGCCATGGATCTAAAAGATTGTTATCTGAAAAAATGTGTTGTCGGAGGTATAGAAGTGGCTACAATCATGAGGACAGAGGTTTGGATTCCCATTGTTATATGCAGGCCAGGAAAATTAAGAACAAAAAATAATATGAGACTGTTTTAAAATAACCCAGTGCTCACCTAAGTTTGGGTATGGCTTTTATAAATAAAAACCAATGGGAAATCAGTGGTGCAACAAGGCAAGGGAGAAAGAAATTAAATAGAAACCTTTATTGTTGGTTGCTTTAGAAGCATATCCAGTTGACACAATAATATTAAGGGCACCTGCCTTGTTGTACACAATTTAATTTGGAGTATGGGAAATATTTGTACAGCTCTTGAAAGCTCTAGGATCTCACATGGCCACTCTGTTGCAAGTTGTCGATGCAAAAGGTTTCGGTTGCAAATTAAGGTACTCTCAACTATACATACATGCAGATGCAGTTGTAATTGAAGGAAATGGATTGCCTGTGACAAGTGTGAGTAGCAAGCACAGGTTTTGGAGGATAACCAAGAATGCCACTCATCTGCCAGCCTAGCTATCTCCCTAAATTCATGTCCTTGTTAGTTGTGGAACTACCTTCTCTACCACTAAATAACCCAAGCCAAAACAAGAGGCCATCCAAGAGACACAATGATCTGCTGTGACAATTTCAGGTTTCTGTGAAAGATTTGAAGTTTATACATTATCAGAAATTTAAAAAAAAAATTACTATTAAGTGGGAGTATTACGCATGGTAATTATGATTTTTTATGAACCATAATTTTCCTTTTTGAGGGCAATGTACTTGAACGGTTATCTTTGAAAAGTTGGCATAATGTTGAAGTTGCGTTGTTGTCAACCATATACAGGTAAGCCACTCTCTCTAGGACTATGAACAATGACAAAATCAGAATTTTATATTAGAAGACGAAAAGTCGAAAATAATGCCAATAAAATAATTATATTATAAATTTAATATTTAATAAAAATATAAAACATTTTAGATAAAAAAATTCATATAAAAATTATACAAATAAATTTTAAAAATTATTCAAAAGAATCAATCTTAATAATTTATTTAAAAAAATTAACTAGTATAATCATAAATAATTTTATAATGATAATAATCTTATTGAAAAGCAATCCATTAAAAAAATTAAAAACTATCAATAAATAATTCAATGGGGAAGCAATTCTCTAAAATTAAATACAAAACTAATAAACAATTCAAAGAGGAAGCAATCCCAAATAAAAAACATAATTGTTCACAATAATCTAGATAAAAAAACATAAAAAATTTATAGAAAAGTAATCTAGCAATCACTAAATAAATAAGTAATAACTAATTTTAGGTGCTTAATCAAATCTTTATTTTTTTGCTTTTAACAAAAAATGACTAAAACATAAATCTTAAATTAAAATTACCAAGTAAAATTTATTAAATAAAAAAAGTAAATATTAAAAATAAAGTAAATAAATAAACCAAACTTATCAATTATCATAATATGAAAATTGAGTTACTAACTAAATGTTTTTTATGTGAAAAATGCTGGCAAGCAAAAAGTGTAAAAAATGATTTGTTTTTTGTTTCTATAGCATTTCCTAAAAAGAAAAGAAAATAAGAAGCAGTAGTTGTGATATTTTAAAAAAATAGAGTTTACGAATAATTTTATTTTAATTATATTAAAATTAATTATTAATTAATTATTGTTGACATAATATCAAATAAAAAATTATTATAAGAATAAAATTTTAAAATTTTAAAAAAATAAAAATATATTAAAAAATTTTAAAAATTTTATAAGGTTGAAATTATAAAAATTTCATAAAAATAAAGATAAGTTATGAAAATTTAAAATTGTTGGGGGCCCCTCCGCCTCTGACTGTGCAGCAGGTGCAAAATAAATGCGTAGGACTCGTTTTCATAACTCATGTACTTGCCCACCAAACCTGATTCATCCTCGAAGTTGGTTGTACTTACTCTGAATACGACTCGGAGTTGAGAGTTTTTTCTTTTTAACCCTAAAATCACGATGTAGGGAAAAACGTTGGCCGCGCCTTATCAAGCTTCATTATAAATTTATGTTATGCATTTGCATTGGGCTTCGCTTCAATGAGTTCAGATGGCATATAATCATATTGAGAAAACAAAAATGTCTTTCGAGTTGAAAGAACGAAATGTGGTCAATGTCAATGAAATCTCTCATTAGATAAAATGAAATTTGTCATTTTCACATTTCTGTTGAGTACAAACTTCAAACTTGGTATAAATATATATCTTAATTATCAAGTTCGAAAGTTTTGAAGTCAGGCTCAATTTGATTTTTGCCTAGGGGCAATCAAGCGTGAATAGAGACTACTCATAATGATTTCTCCCGATTCAAACGTTACTATTAAACTATGAAACTTAATAATCATTAAAATGAACTAAATATCAATTCAAATTTGACTTTAATTATTAAAGATTTTTTTAAAAAAATAATAAGTTAGTATTTTTTATATGTATTATAAATTTAATCGTTTGATAAATGTTTTTTACAAATATAACTTTTTAATATCCCGATATTTGTTAACAATTCTCTTAAAAACAATGTTTCAATTTTATTAAGTGATATTATGAGAATTTTATCCTTACACTTTATTTTAATATAAGTGTACTATTTTTGTTTCCTTTTAAAGAAACAACCATTAAAATGATTGTGTTTTTGAGGAATAAATGATGGGTTTTGAGTCATGTCTTGGGGTAAGAATTGAGGAATATCCTGTCTCTTTCTACCATTAAAGGTTCTACCCTTAGAGGTGAGCAATGGTCAAAGCTTATCCATAGATCATATGGACTGATAAGTTTAGATCAATTTTAAGGTAGTCTTGTGATTTAGTGGATGGTTCACGGTTTAAATTTTTTATGATTGATAAAATAGCTCACAATATTAGGTAACTACTCACCCATTCTAACCCGAGAAATTTGACTGTAAGACTAATTTTGGACTGATTTTAAATTATACACTTTTTAAAAGTATATATGAACTATCCCACTATTTTTCCTTTTTTTAAAAAAAAGAAAATTCCTTATCATACGTGAATGAAAATGTGCACTACAATGTTTGAATTTGAAGACTTTTTCAAATTTGTATCACGGTTCAATAAACTTGTTGGATGCTTTTGTACTTTGTAATGCTAATTTTAATTTGGATGTTAGATTTGGTTTTAGTATTCATGGATTTTGTACACTATGCGACTGTAATTTACATTATAATATTGGATATTTTTTTTATTATATTTATATATACATATATATATATATAAGAGAGAAAAAGGTAATATTAAGTTACATTGGTGTAAAACTAAGTAAGTTGTACATTCTTTTACAATTTCAAGTACGATTAATGTATATATATGTATATATAATAATTCTTTTGTACGAAAATGGTAGCAATGTGAACAAGAAGGAGAAGGAAAGAGAACTACTTTTGTTCCATCATTTCCTTGGTATAAGGTATTAGAGGTAGTATAGTTGGTGTTCAAATTCCATATTAGTGCTACTTATGAGATTGGAAGAAAAAAAAAAAAGTGGAACGAGATTGATTGTTGGACAAGTCATATGATTGGAGGGAATAAAAGAAATGAGAATATGCATGGGCATTAATCATTGTGGCAATACAGGCATGTTTGTTGTACTAGGGGACACGCTTGGACAATGCAAAAGGTTATCTTCAACCAAGGCCCATCAAGTTTTCCCTCCACATAATTATTACTCAATTTAAAAATAGCAGTGTTAAACGTTAATTACGAAAATTAAAAATAGTGGTATTAAAAAACACAGAAAAAGTAAATGTTGGCAGACGAGTGCCACGTCAGGTGGTCTCCAAAGTCTGCGTGTAAGTTTGGCTTGCTTTTTCCGAGCTTCTCGTTCGGCTCAGTTCGTCACCGTCCTCAAGAGCGCGTGGCTTGGCTTGTTTAGCGGAAACTTTTACTCAAGTAAATAAAATCATTGTGGTTGATTAGGGATGCCATTTTGGCGACCGGTCCCGCTCGGTTGTTTCCAAGAATTAATTATGGACTCTATCAATGTTTTGTTCGGTCCAAAGTAGGGATGTGGACCGGCCGGCAACCCTCAAACCTTTGATAGATTGATTGCTTTAAAGCCTTTCCATGAAAATTATGTTCGGTTTGTATTTGAGAAAAAATGTTGTTTCCGTCTAATTACTCATTTAAAATCACAATATTGGTTCATTTTTCATTCTATCATTTTAATGTATGAAAAGATTCCCAGCTAAAAGTTAATTAAACATCAATTATTGGGGCTAAATAGGTTGGAGAACTTAAATGTCATGACAAAAAACTTATTAGCTTTAAAATTGATTTATGTTTTGATTTGATGAAATTACTTTTATTTAAATTTGATCACGAGCATTTGAAATGATTTGATTCATTATTTTGATCCCTTACAATCGTGAAAAATGTTTAACAAGTCTTTTACACTTAAAAAAAATAAAAAAACTTTCAAATATTGAATTTTTAGTTAAAAGAAACAAAGAGCAAATATGTTACTGATCTAAGATTGACTTTACATCTTTGAAACTCGATCCTACGTAGACAAAAGAAAGAAGGAAAAAGAGAAGCCTCGAGTTAAGGATAAAAAACGCACCTTGAAACTCGATCCTAAGATAGAAAGCAAGAAAAATGTAAAAAAAAGCTTGGGATCGACATTGAACAAGCCAAACTTGATCCTAGAAGGAAGAAAAGAAGACAAAGAACCCTTATAAGCTTGGAGGATCCACAATGAACAAACCAAACTCCATCCTAAAAGAAGAAAAGATGAAATGATGCAAGTCTTGGGAAGAGGATCGACTTACCTTTTAAATACTCAATCCTCAAGCACAATTTCGAAGCAAAATTCAAATTAGGATCGACTTTCCCTCTTCCATACTTGATCATTAAGACACAGTCGGTGTGCATTTAATGCTCCCAATAGCTTATTTTTGTCCAGATTCATCTCTAATGGCTCTAATTTCTTATGTGGGTATAAAAGAAACCTTTCCACTCATTTTTAAGTACGACAAGAACATTTTGAGAAAAGCTACAATTTCATTTACTCTACTATTACATCTCATTGAAGTCTTCCTACAAAACTATTCATTGACTATCTTGAGCTAATATTTTGATATTTTAAGCTTAAACTCTTAACTTAGCAGCTTTTAAGAGACATTTATTGCTATCCACTCTTTGTACAACTCTTTAAAAGTTTTAACTTAATTTTGAAAAGTTATTTATAAGGGTTGTATTTAATCATTTAAAAAGGCATTGTAAAAGTTATGTTTGATTCTTTCAAAAGGTATTGTGTGGGTTGTGCTTGAACCAGTAAAAAAAATTGTAAATATTATGTTTGAGTCTTACAAAATATTTTTCATAATGGATTCAAAATTTCTTAATGAGTAAAGGGAGAAGTGTAAGTAAGGAGGTCGAATCTTTAAAAAAAATTATTGTATTTTCTACACTTGGTTTATCAACATGGCTTTCCAAGAAAAACAAATTATTAACTTACAATTGCAAAATTTTTTTCAAAAAGCCCAATTCAACCCCTCTTGATCTTATCCATTTTAAGCTTATTACACTAACAAAAACGTTTATAATCAAATTTTAGTGATGTCAATATTAAAAATTGAAATTATTAATTAATTTATTTATTCATATGGAACTTGGTGCTAGAGGTAGCAAAATTTGATCAATTTCAAAAATCCATTGAGATCAAATCTAATTTGATGTCAATTGAATGAAAAAAAAAAGTCAAAATCTTATAATCGAAAGAATCTAAATTGCACACCACTTACTTGAAGAAACTCAAACTTGAATTGAACTAAATGCTCAATAACCTTAAATTTGCGACTAATCGGATTTGAAACTTATAAAAATCCGAATTTATAACTCAAAAGACTGAAATTGTAATTAAATTATTTTTCTAAAATGAGTTTATTAAAAATTTCAAAAATATTTTTAAAAATAATATTATTTATAATTATTATATTATTATATAAATAATATATTTTGGACATTTTTAATATAGAATATTCGATTTTAAGCTTTAATTAATGTTATAAAAATTAATTGATCAATTAAATTTATTATGTTATTCTCCGTTAATGTCATAAAGCAAAATTATTTAATTTTAATACCCTCCAAATCTCAAAATACTTGTAATTTACTAAAAAAGAAATGTATAAATATCTTAACTAATTACTTGTATTAAAAAATTTTATATTAAATACATTAATTTTGACAAGAAAAGAAAAATTGTAAATTGAATGTAATTTTACTAGTTACTATTTTGGTTGTGAATAAATTGTTAAAAAAAGAAATTTCTATTCTTACATAAAAACGTCAAATAAAATTGAAACCTAGATGCTTTTACAAATTAGAATGCTATTAACTTATCCTCGTTTTCTTTACCGTTATATTAAATATTTATTTTTTATTTTTGAAAAATAAAATACGAAGATTAACATGAGACATTCTTCCATGTACCTATTGATTAGATTTTACAATTGAAAATTTTGTGACATTTCGAAACTTATTATCATCCTATATGCTTAAATTGAAAACATGTTATGAAACCATACACTTACGACCCATTTCATTCCATTGGTTCTTGTTTTTTTTTTTTTAATTTACAAAAGATAAGAAAAAATTATTTTAATATATTTTGTATTAAAATTTAATATTTTTTATAAATTGATGTTTAATACTTTTTAATATAAAAAAGTAAAAAGAAATTACAAGTAAGTAATTGAAAATATAAACTAATAAAAGTATTAAATTAAATGTGTACTATTCTCAAAGAGGAGATAATGGAAGAGCAATCAATAAATTAGGAACGGGATAGAATGGTGGAAAGAATTGGGAAGTTGAGAAAATTGTTAAGGTACGCGCCAAAACAGTAGAGCGTGTGGCATGGGGAGATGTGTAAAGGATCTGGCTGGGGAAGAACAGCTTCGACGCCCATGGTAAGTTACACAATACACATACATCTCGACTTCCACGTTCTACCCATTTCCCCATTTTCATTTTCCCCTGTCTTTTTTTTTTTTTTTGGTTTTTTGAAATTTCAAACCCCAAAAAAGAAATTTTTGTAAAACCCTCCTTTGCTGACTGCAAAGGCTTTCTCTTTCTTTCTTTTTCACTCTCTCTCTGCTTCCTTTGCTCTGCTTTTGCAATTAATGAATGCACCCATATCTCCTACGCTTACTCCTAGTAATTATTATCATCTCTCTTCTCACTCTCAAGCCTGGTGCTCTGCTTCTGCTTCTTCCATAGAACGTGAAATTTTACAAAAAAAAAAAAAAAAAGAAAAAACAAAGGTACTTCCTTTCCTTTTGGCTTTTGTCTCTGCTAAGTCATAACCTTACACACCTCTCAGTCACTTATTTAGTCTGTCAACATCCTTTTTCTTTCTGGGGTTTTCTATTTTGCACCGTTTATTTTATCTAAACTAAAACATTAACCATGCATCAAAGCTTGTAGCTTGTTATAAGCTTGGAAGATCCTTTTTCCTTCTGTTCTGAAAACTTGGGGAAAAGCAAAGCGAAGAAAAAAGAAAGGGTTCTTTTTTTTTTTTTTTTTTAATTTCTAAGAGTGAAAGTTTCAACTTTCAACTCTGCTTTAATTCCACATTGTTCTTTCTTCTGTAAAATAAATTTTATCTTCTTTTTGAGTTAACATAACAGTGAATTTGATTTTTCGATTCTGTTATTTATGTCTACTTTGATCTCCATTATTCTATTTTTTGTGTTCTCTTGATTCTGTTTTTGACAAAATCATTCCTTTGTTTCGTCTTTTTCTACTTTTTCCGTTTTTGGTTTATCTCCTCCTTTTGGTTTTCCCTCAATTCGGTACTCAAACTTTGAACAATTTCCCTTTCCTCTCTCTCTTAAAATTTTATGCTCTGTTTGGTCGTCAGGAAACTAAAAAAAGCTTCGTCCTTTTTCCTTTAGTTTTCAACTTTATCTTTCTTGGTTTTCTCCTAATTGACAATCTTTACTTCAAACATTTTTAGGCTCAGCTTTTTTTGGCCATTTAAGTTAAATTTCAAATAATGTAATATTTGGTTCCTAAATGTGTAATTTCTATTCCTTTAACACGTTTTCTCAGCTAGCCCTTACACTTTGTTTTGATCTTTCTTTTGAGTTCTATTTGTGAACAGAGAAGGTAAAGCTTTAAGCATGATCTTAATATTTCACTGCCTTTAATTTTGTCTTCTCTTCAATCTCTCATTCCCTTAGCATTATTCGTTGTAATTTCCGAGCATACATGTGCCATAGATGAAAAAAAAAACTTTGTATCTTATAAGTGAGAGTTTGCTTGTTGTTTGTTAAGTATGATCTTGTTAGATTTACTTTTATCTTTCTTTCTTGTTTTGATAATACAGATGGGTTTTCTTTATGATTGAATGTGCTGCTAGGGATAAAAATTCCATGGGTTGCTTTAATTGTTTGCAAAACAAGACATGTTTCTTGTTTTGTGGTTTATTCTTGGTTCATGCTCCCTGTTTTGCTGATTTTCTGTCTTTACCGCCTTTCCTTTTTCTGTAAGTAGTTTGTGGATTACTTTACATAAAAGTCTCGCCATCTGAATTGTATCAATGTGAATTTTTGTCAATGACAAACTATTAGGATAGACTTTTAAGTATATTCTATTCTGATGTCACATGGAAGATTTTTATATGCATTTTGTTCAATTTTATTGATTGCTTTGTATGCAGCCATTTCCGGAACTGTAGAATAAACAAATCAATTAACTAATGTCTTCTTGTTTTGTTCAGCTGGTTTTGTTATCGATCTACGGAACCCTCAATGGATTATATTTGACCAAGTTTTGTACATTGAGGTGTAAAGTGGCCTGCGGTCTGATGTGTGGGAATCTTTGGTGTGATAATGTTTGGCTTGGTTGACCATTCCAGCAACTACATATAATTTCACGTGAGATCTGTTCTGGCTTAAGGAGGAACCTTGTCCTTTTAACTTCATCAGATGTCTTCTCTCTGGAGCTGAGGAAATGGGGTGTTGTGTCTCGACTAGTAGTCGGAGTACTTGCAGTACCAGGAGCCATGGGGGGGCAGTTTCTCCTTCATGTTTTGAAGTTGGATTTTGTGGGCAGAAGAGAACTAAGAGAACATTCTCAGATCATGTTATCGCATTGCAGCATTTACCCTCAGTACCCAACAGGATTTTCACAAATGGAAAGAGCAGAACTTCTTGCATATTTACTCAGCAGGGTCGTAAGGGAATAAACCAGGATGCCATGATTGTATGGGAAGTAAGTTTTAGATGTTACTTTGACTTTGGGATCCTTCAATTTTCAGATTCTTTTATATTTTGAGGTTAACTGCTTAATGACATTGATAAATTAAAAAATCCTGTAGGATTTTATGTCAGACGATGTGACTTTTTGTGGTGTTTTTGATGGCCATGGTCCACATGGCCATCTCGTTGCTCGGAAAGTTAGAGATGCCCTGCCCCTTAAGTTGCTGTCCTCCATGCATTCTTATCAGTCAAGGCAAAATGGGTCAGGGAGAACATGTTTCAAGGGAAATTCAAAGAAATCAGATGGTGGAGATTCTGAGAAGGATGGTTCTGCTGAGGATAGATTAAATTCTATATGGAGGGAAGCATTCATGAAATCATACAAGGCCATGGATAAGGAGTTGAGGTCCCATCCTAATTTGGACTGCTTCTGTAGTGGTAGCACTGCTGTCACTATTGTGAAACAGGTATGACAGAAGCACTGCTTGCTGCTCTTCAACTTAAATTTTTCTAGCTTTGGTCTAATTAATGTAGGTTGATTTTATGATGTTAGGGCTCCAATCTTTTCATGGGATATATTGGGGATTCTCGAGCAATTATGGGATCCAAGGACAGCAATGATTCAATGGTGGCAATCCAATTAACAGTTGATCTGAAGCCCGATTTACCAAGTACATCTCGGACTAATCTTTTCCTTGTGGGTATACTTGAAAATGGATGTAATGTGCTAAATGTTATATTTGAATTTTCCAGGGGAAGCTGAAAGGATTAAAAGGTGCAAAGGTAGGGTCTTTGCTTTGCAAGATGAACCTGAAGTACCTAGAGTATGGTTGCCGTTTGATGATGCCCCTGGGCTAGCAATGGCTCGAGCTTTCGGGGATTTTTGTTTAAAGGAATATGGTGTTATCTCTATACCTGAATTTTCCCACCGGATCCTTACAGAGAGAGATCAATTTATTGTTCTCGCCTCAGATGGGGTAATTTTTTCATCTCTGACTCTGATTTTTCATTCATTCTTTATTTGTGAACTTTGTTTCCACATTTCTTTGGTTTATTCAAGGTTGAGCAGAACCTTTTCTGGTGCATGTTAAATACTATTATTAAGTAATAACCGGGGGAAGCTCAAATGCGGCAATAAGTTGCGAACAGAGTAAAAGAATAGACTACCTAAAGAATTACCAATTTAGACAACAATGAGTACACGCATTAAACAGTGTAATGATATATCGCTGTCTAGTGCAGAGGAATTCTGAAGCAACTTGGGCTATAGTTACCTGACAGACATTATTACAATAAAAATTTTGTAAATTCTGCTAGACAGTAAAACAGTTGAGTGAAAAATCAACACAAAACTTGTACCATCCTCAGGCAACCACTGCAAGGAAGAGCTCTGGTAAAATCTGCCCAAAGTAGCAAATCAGTTTTTTTTTTTTAGTTTCTTGGTCTACGGCTCATAGCGATTATTCAGTAAGGCCTTTTCTTTTATAAGGAGAAGGAAGAATATGTTGGTGGGGTTTCTTTTTGATGGAATTTTTGGATGTTTCTAGATAGGGTGACAGTTGGTGGCTAATTGCTGATTGGGCTTTTGAATAGGACAATCCTTTAACCTACACCTTCAATTCAACTATGCCTTAAGGCCAAAGAAGGGCCATGATGTAAAAATTGAATGTTGTTGAAGAGATATAAAAAGAGGAAACAGTTGGAGTAATAAGAACTTTGTTATGATTCATCAAAAACATAAAAAATAAAAATAAAAAACTTTGTCATCAGTCCTTTTAACTTGAAACTGTCAATGGAGTAGGAAGGTATGGAATATAACTGATGAAGAAGTCCACTTAAGGGTGAAAGCTTATGTTGTCGTCCTTGCATGGTGCCTATTAGGTTTAAAACTGTACCCTTGCAGATCTATGGCACCTGATTCATGGTTTATTAGAAGTGCTCCTGCACTTAAGGCTCACTGCAATGAGTGACGTCCGCATTAAGAGTTAGAGTTGGTGGTTGGTAACGACCCATATCACAGGTTAATCTTTTTTTTTTTTTTCCATTTTTTATTCTCCCAGTTCTTATGCAAAACATGTCAACATAGTCTGGAAGATCAATTCTGTTTGTTACCTTTACTGTCAGTTGATTTTTCTATAAAATGCCTGATGATCTGCTGTAATGATATGTGATCAGTCACAGGTTGGTTACTATGTAATTACTTTAAATGTGCTAGAAAAGGTTTTTCTGAAAAGAGATTCCTTATTTGGTAAGGGAGCTAAAGTCAAGTGCCAAGTGCCAACACATTTGAAAACAGAGGAAATAAAAAAAGAACATTAATGTGCTATTGAAGATAAAGATTTATTAACCTTTATTTTGAGGCTCTGTATCCTTCAAGAAATGAAGGCCTGCCATGATATGGAAAAACAAATGGTAATTTAATTTTTCTCCTTAATGTTTATATTTTTATTACAGGTTTGGGATGTATTGAGCAATGAAGAGGTGGTTGAGATTGTATCTTCAGCTCCTACCCGGTCATCAGCTGCCAGGATCTTGGTCGACTCAGCTGCACGGGAATGGAAACTAAAATACCCTACTTCAAAGATGGATGATTGTGCAGTTGTTTGCTTATTTTTGGATGGGAAAATGGACTCAGAATCTGATTATGAGGAACAGGGCTTTTCTTCTGCAACCCTTCAGAGTAATCATTCTGGTAATGCAGTTGAATCTGATGATGGCCAGAAGTCGGAGCCATCTTTGCAGAGGAATTTTACTGTTAGATCATCAGAAGAAAGTGATAGTTATGGAAGACTGCCGCCAGAGTTTGAAGGAAATGCGGATACTGTTGCTGCTGAAGATCAAAATTGGTTAGGTTTGGAAGGTGTCACACGAGTGAACTCACTCGTTCAACTCCCAAGATTTTCTGAGGAACGGCCAAACCCATAAATTTTGTATTCTCTATAAACGAAACTAGACTGGTTTTGTCGTAATATTTTGGCTTTTGAGCCTACACTAGATCCAAGGAAAAGAAAGTCCTTGCGAATTGGAGGCTATGTGTTCATGTTGTTCAAATAAATCATTGACAGCAGCAATTTGCTCTGTTGTATTGCACAGAAGATTGTAGGAGAAAAAAGCTTTGTTGAAGTGATTGCACTCGATCGCTACACTTGTGTTAATATGATTCGACTCCCTGTAAATATCCAAATTCTGGTTGCATTCAATCAATATGCAGAATTAACTAAGGTGAAAAAAGCAGTAGAACCCTTAGTAAAAGCCAGAAAGAAAACTAAACTGGATGCAGTCTGAATGTGGATTTTGCTCTCAGCGAACCAAGCCACTAGATAAAGAGAGAAAAAGGCTCTCTAATGATTCATTTGCATTTCAAAATTTCTTCACAGCGCCGCTGAGCGAGATGAGGTGCACTAGTTTGACTAGTTGGGGACTGGGAAATTAAAGAAATTTCAATCCAAAGGGTACTCAGAGAGCATATGCAGATGTATACAAGATTACTGAGTCATTTAACTATCTGCTCCTTGTGCGGCTGCATCACTCAGTTGTCCTATACACAAGCCTGACCAATTTTAGCTGTAGTCCTCTAATTTCAACACTGTGTCACTAAATTTAATGCCTTCATTTGACCGACTCAAAAAGAATTGGAGGTTCAGCAAGTTCCACCAAAATATTTGCAGAAGCATACTGAACCGTGAGGCGAAAAGGCAAAATTCATGAGCGTGTTTTAATGTTTTAGAAAGTTGCAACTGTTAACAGTGTGAAAATTCAATTTTTTCTGCTGACCTCTTCGGCAGAACTGTTTGAAGCAATGTGTGCCAAACCAGGTTGTGTTCAGTTGAGTCTTTTTCATTGAATTAGTGATAAATGTTAGAATTTTTCAAATAATAAAGTGTCAATTTAAATTATTTATTTTTTTTATTAAAGTTGGACAAAATTTATTTGGTCTTGACAAAGTGACAAATTATAATCATAAAATGATGTAATAAAGTCTAAACCTATGTAGGAAATTTTAAATTTTATAATAATGGATAAGATTAAAGAATCACTATATATATATATATATATATATAAAAGTTAAGTCTTTTCTCCTATCTACACAAAATCAGTAAGATTCTTACTTATTGGAGAGTTAATAGATCAAAAAGGAGAAAGATCCTAATACACAAAATCTCAGCCGTTAAAATGATTCATATTGTTTTCACTGTCAAATCATGTATCAAGAATTAAGTATATTTTTATGTTTTAAATTCTTGCTATGGTAGATTTTATATTAGTATACATTATATATATATATATATATAATTATATACATGTAATTGAATGAAATCATGATTGCAAAATTAGATTTTTCAAAAGTCGTGAGTTTTAATTAATAATTTTAAGTTAAGAACAATTTGACTTATGTAATTTTTCTTAAATTACCTTGAGATTATTTGTTTTTGATGAGTTAAAATTATTATTGAGGCCATAAAACTTGATTAAACTCATAGATTTAATCAAATTAAATGCTGTCATTTTTAGATATAATACCCATGGGAATGGATCTTTGGATTTAATTTGAATTTGTCTAGAATATGCCTAAATTGATGAGTTTTAATTTGAATTAATGTAGGGTTTTCGATCCTCTTAATACAAAGATTAAGTCAATACCATGGTTTGGCTTGTTGAGAGGGAAATTAAAGTTTAAAGTTTCGAGTTTAAACTTTGAACCCAATTAATAAATGACATAATGCTCAAATAAGCTCTTAAATTATGTAAGAAAATTCACATTCAAATAAGAGCTTTTTTTTTTTATTGCATTCAATCAAGCTTTTATACTTTTATTTTGAGTCAAATAAGCCTTTATGATTAATGATTAACTAATTGTCATTAGTCAAAATGTCATTTGTCATTTTATATACTCATGGCATTAACATAATATTGATTTAGAGAATGAAAAATACCATATGATCATGTTATCATGTCAAATTAGCATGTTATACCATCATTAAATATGATATCAGTATGTCATATCGTTATTAATTATGATATGTTAGCATGTCACATTAGTGCTATGCAGCATTGAATGGTAAATAATATTTTGACTAAGTTAATAATTAGTTATATGACTCAAAATAAAAGTATAAGAGTTTATTTGACTAAAAATAAAAGTAAAAGAATATGATTGAACGCAATAAAAATATAAGGGTTTATTTGAATTTTTTTGAATAATTTATATTTATAAGCTTTTTTATACATTAAGCCTTAATAAATTGATTAAAACCTTAATGTTATATGTGTTTTAGTTTGAATTTGTCTTTATAAATAAGTTTTTTTATGTTATAGAGATGAAATATAAAGTTTGATTGCATAAAATATATGATTTATAGGATTAAATATTAAGATAATTGAAAATGAGTCGAGCATGGTTTTCAAACCTGAAATTTTGGACAATTAATCTTGATTTATGTTGTTTTGATGAAGTTTAATACATGGATTTCATAAAAATAAAGTGTTAATTGAGGTTTTGAAGGGTCTAATTGGGTTAAAACCTAAAAGCGATTAAAAACGGAGAATTAGGGAGAAAATTAGAAGTAGACCCCGAACGGGTCAGTTTTTGCTCCAACAATCATGTGGATAGCAAGGCCCATGCATGGGAAATGGTGTGTGAAGCCCACTTGGGCATTGTTTTTGCGATTTCTTTTTGCAAATTTCTTCCACTTTCTTATGCAACCTATTTGTGTTATTTTTCTAATTTTTAGTGCAAATTCAATATTTATTTTTATGTATATTCAATTAATTATTCTAGATATTTGGGTGAGATACTTGTTAAATGCATATGACAGAAAAATGATATGCATATTTTTTTAGTTTAATGGTAATATGTACTCTCACTAGATATTGATATATTATGTATACTTTTGGGATAAAGTTATAAAGTACAAATTGATAACTAAAACTTTATAAAGTGATATTTTTCAATTTTTCATTACAACAAGTTTATTTAGTGATATGAATGAAGGTATAATGATTGAATATCTCATAATGTTATGTCACATATGTAGGTTATCTCATAATGTTATGTCACATATGTAGGTATGTATTTTTAGAGTATAATACCCCACACTCATTAAGTTAATAATAAAATAAATAAAATCATACCATGGTTTTTGTACAGGTAATAGTAATAACTTATTAAAGTTGAAGTTTTATTTATGCTAGTTGATCTGTGAAAACTAAAGTGACCAATTAACTAATGTTGTGAAATTATCATTCTCATATGTTTTAGGAATGTCTCTGGTGTTAGCGCAATAAGCTTAATGTAAATATTTTCAAGAGAGTGGTAAATTGGAATATTTAGGAATTTCATTTTAAATTTAAGAAAAATAAAAATTTCTTAAACCAAGTCTTTTTTTGGAATTAAGCAAATTAATAAAATTTTTGTGGAGAGAAAGAAGTTAAGAACACAAATGAATTTGTAAAGAATAAAAGAGAAAACAACGTAAGAATTTTTATAAAGGTTCAACTTCTTTGCCTACATCTTCACTCTTAGATTCACTAAGGAATTTTAAAATCCATTATTGAAATCAAGTTCAATACAATGCTTTTTTTGGATCAAACCTAACCTTACAATACAATGCTTTTTATGGATCAAGTCCAATCACTCTACCTTTTACTTTGGTTAAGGTATAACCACTTAAATACTACCTTTTTAATCGGTTAAGGTATAACCACTCAAGAAAATAAAATAAATGAGATGAGTATAACTAGAATGCATCTTAAAGGGTGAGTAGCAAATTAAGTACAATATTTGGTGAGGAAAAAAATAGGAAATGAAAGCTAAATAAATGGTATAATAGAAGATTTAAATGCTAGAAGAGGAGAACAAGAAGTATTGAATGATTTGAGCTGAATTTTTCTCTTGGAATTGTTTTTTATTGTCTTCCAACCATCATAAATGTGACAGGAGCCTATATTTATAGTTGTTGAAGCTTCATTGGTGGTTAAAGGTGTATTAAATGTGAAAATAGTCATTTTGCACTCTGTTATAGGCTCTGATAGCCACCATTTATCGATAAAATTTATGATATATCGATATATTACCTCTAATAAATTTTAAAATCACACTTATCTATCGATAGATATTATCAATAGATGCAAGTCAACGTCCTTCTCGGGTGGCTGTCTATTGATAGATGCACGACATCTATCATTAGATGCAAGTCAAGGTCCTTCTCAGGTAGTTATCTATTGATAGATGCATGACATCTATCTATAGATATTCATAGTCTTTGAGATCCAAATGCTAGAATAACCAACTATTAAACGATGATCTTCATCTATTGATAAATGAACCTATCTATCAATAGATGAAGAATATTTATCGATATATTGAAGGTAGATTTTCAATTAAATAGACTTTTTGCTTGTTTTCAAATCACATCACTTAGCTCTTTATTTATACCTTTTCAATGACCGTTAAGACTTGTTTGAACATTGGAAAAAAATTTTTGATTACTTGTTTGTCAAATTAAAACTTAGAATCAAATGAAACATTAAATCTAACATTTGGTTTTGGTGTACATGTATTCACCCAAAAGTGATGTGTTAATATCAAAATTAGAAGGTAGCATGTAAAATCATGTGTGTGCAAATTGCCTTGCTGTAGTAGTTTATTTACTTATGGTAAGTTACAAATGTTATATTATATTCTCGTGAGTGTTTTTATGTGAAAAAGTTTTTAATTATATGTTTTGCATTCAGCCTCAAGATGTTTAGATGATGTGCCTAGACCTTTTGATTATACTTATTTATGTTTTCGGAGTATTTTGATAATCCTATTTATTCTAATTAAGTTGTATTGTTTAAATTTTCAATCATCTTTTTTGTCAATAACAATATAGCCACCATTAAAATTTTGATTGGGTTAAACTTTAGGAATTGGAAATGAGATGTGGAGTTTGTCATTCAAATAATAGACATAAATCTAGCTATGAATGTAGATAAACTTGCCGAACATATTGTTGAAAATTCAGATAATTATAAGGAAAGCATTTGAGCGCGAGAGAAATCCAATAAATTCTGTTTGCTTGTTATTAAGAGGTCAATTCTTGTACATATAGTTCTTAATTGTAGTAGCATAAAGATATAGTGTGTTATTAAGCATTGAAATTGGCATTTTTCTCAAAGGATTTTACTCCATGAGTTATGATGGGATAAAAAAAAGTTAAGAAGTACATAATTAAAATGATCCACTAAATCTAATGCTCCTAAATAATTTAGAGTTAAAAGAAAGAATTTGGTTAATTTGTTAGTGTAGGGGATTTTAAAGTTGTCATTAATATGGAAATGTTTCGTTTATAAGAAAAGAGGACATAAGAAATAAAATTATCTCAAATATAAGACTTGGTTATGTAAGCGTGAACGTAAAGAGATTCAAAGTAAGAGGAAACCAAATAAGGATGAGTCCAAAGTTACGATTGGAAACAAAGCAACGGAGGAAGTCAAGTTTGTATAAACAATTTCTTAAATTTAATTCTAGTTTCTTTATTAAACACTACTAGTTAAATTTTGAAATAAAGGATTCAATTATTAAGATAATTAATGATTTAAAAAATATTGACTTGTGTTTTTTGACTCGTGGCTTATATGGACTATGTTTAACTTCTACTAATATTTATGCCACCTTATATTATGTTCACAGAGTTGCAACATGACCTATATAAAGGAAACATCTTTCATATTGTGGCATGAAGGACTTGGCTACATCTCCAAGAAAGGGGTAGAAAGGTTGATAAATGATAACATCTTACCTACTTTTATTTCTATTAACTTGGAGGCATGTATTGATTGTTGTAGAGGTAAGATGACCAAGATATTTAAAGGGGCAAAAGACCAAATAAAAGTTCAGATTTATTAGAACTTATTTACATTTATATAAGTGGACCATATATCGCATATTATATGCAATTGTAGATATTTTGTGACATTTATTGATGATTTTCTTGTTATGCTTATATGTTCATAATAAAAAAAAACTAAAACTTTTGATAAATTTAAGATCTTTAAAACTAAAGTTGAGAAACAATACAGACAAACCATTAAGATTGTCAAGTCTACTAAAAGCGGTGACTATTGTGGGAGACATGACAATAGGATGCCAAAAAGATCCATTTGCCTAATATTTATAAAATTGTGAATAATGACTTAATACACTATGCTTGGTAATCTTAAACATATGTGGCTGAAAGGGGCAATCATACCTTAAAGGATATAATAAAGAATATGATGGGTGAAGCTAATTTATTAGAATTTTTTCAAGGAGAAATAACCAAAACAGATTTGTATATCTTAAATATGAGGTCCTTCAACATTAAAATGATGTAGAATAGGTGCCTAAAAGAAGATTTACAAGGATAAGAAAGCCTACTTTTTCTTTAAAGATCTATGAATTCTATCATGGAGTGGGTGATTATGATATTGGTTTTGTAGTTGATCCAAAACCTTTTTTAAAAGTTGTTTCCAAACCTAAATTAGATTTATGGTGAGATACAATGAAAAATAAGATGCGATCTATGTTGTATGAGAGCTTGTTAATCTAACTAAATGTTGCAAATTCATTGGTTGTAAATGAGTGTAGAAGATCAAGAAAGATTCCAATGGGAGGATTGGAAGGTTTAAAGGCAGATTGGTTGCCTAAAGTTTTACTTAGAAACAAGATATTAATTACAATGAAACCTTTTCTATTGTATTGTAAAAGATGTTGTTTAAAATACTTATGATATTAGTAGCTCATTATGATTTAGAGCTCCACTAGATAGATATTAAGACTACATTTTTAATGGGAATCTTGTTGAAAAAGTCTATATGTTGCAACTTGAAGGATTTAAAGAGAATGGTAAAGATCATCTTTTGTGGAGACTCAAAAGTCTATTTATGGGTTTAAACAAGCGTGTTGCTGGTGGTATTTGAAATTTGATAGAGTAATCACATCTTTGATCAAGATAGACTAATGCATATATCTCAAGATCAAAGGAAGCAAGTTTATCTTTCTTATTTCGTATGTTGATGATATCTTAGTTACCGGTTGTGTCTAAGCAGTTGGACGTGAAAGATCTTAGGGAAGCATCCTATATCCTTGATAAAGATAGATCTCGTAACTTGTTGAGCTCTCTCAACATATATATATATATATATATTGATCGAGTGTTGAGTATATATTTTTTTTACTTACTTGCAAAGGTGAAGATGTGCCAATTATTTAAGGTGATAAATTGAACTTGACACAATGTCTTAAAATGATGTTGAGAGAAAATCTATGAAAGTAATGCCATATGTTATTGCATTAGGGAGCCTAATATATGCTTAGATGTCCTTGATGCTTGACATTGCTTATGCAATGGATCTTTTGAGAAGATATTTATTTAATCTCGATAGAGATCATTAGGAAATTGCAAAGAAAGTGAAAAGATATTTGTAGCAGACTAAAGATTATATAATAGTTTTAAAAAGGTTGAAAATCTAAAGTTGGTGGGTTATATGGATTCTGACTTTGCCAACTGTTTAAATGATGGGAAGTCCACATTATGATACTTTTTCATGTTGGGAGGCAATGTAGTATCTTGGAAAAGTATAAAGCAAAACTAATAAGCTCATCCATTATGCTAGCATAATTTGTAACATGTTATGGAGTAGCTACACAAGTTGTCTAGTTGATGAATCTCATTGAAGAATTATTGGTGGTTAGCTTTATTGCTAGATCCATATAGTTGTATTATGATAACATTGTAACGATTTTGTTCACTGATAGCAATAGATGTATCATAAGGGCTACACAAATAGAGATAAAATATTTGATATAAAAAACTTGTGAAAAAGGGTGACATTTTAGTAAAGCATATTAGAATTGATGATGTGATACCTGACCCTCTAACCAAAGGATTGCATTCTATCCATTTCACAAACCATATTTTGACATGGGTATTGTGAAGTCTTTTGATGTACTTAGTTAATGAGGGGATTTGACATTATTTCATGTTTGGCACATAATTTGTTTGGAACTACATCCTTGATGATGTATTTATAGTTATTATGAATAATGATTATTCAATGATATTAAGTTATAAAGTGTTTATGTATATATATGTTTATGTGAAGACTTAAGACATCTGTCAATCTTTTTTTTTTTTTTATGCTAGAAATTCTCGCAGGGCCCAACTATCTTGTAAATGTTTTATTAAATCATGAAAATTAAGTACAAAAGGGAAGGGGACATAGACCGAACCTCCAGAGTTACATGAGCTCGAGAAGAAGCAATAGGAGTACTTAGGATGAAATGTTTCATTTTATGACCATATTTTTTATTATCGTCATAAAATTGAAACACTTCCATATTACAAAGTTTTATGAACATGACTAAATAAACGCAAAGATAAATTAGGAGTACTACTCCTTTACATTCATTTAAAACGAACATAAGGTAAATTAAATTTATCTAATCTAAGGATACCTTTGAGTTGACCTTCAGCTTGTGAAAAGACTTGCAGATTCTGATACGTGTGTCCCTGTTTTGAGAGATAATTTGCAGCTTGATTACCTTTTCTATGTATGTGTGAAATCCGAAAGGAGATGCCCCTCAAACATCTCCGAATGGAAGCAAGCAGATAACGAGTCCTAGAAGATCCTTGATGGTCCTCTTGTAACATTTGTACCATTACCTTTGCATCCATTTCTATCCAAAGATTAGTAATATTGTGCTCAATACACAAAAGCAAGCCTCTGTAAAGTGCCAGTAATTCCGCCTGTAATGAGTTATGAGGTCCAAAATTTTCAAAGAACCCAAAAATCATGGTACCTGTATGATCTCGGATAAGTCCACCTCCCGCCGCATTCTGAAAATTATGCTTGGAGCTACCATCAACATTCAACTTAAACTCACCTACTGATGGTTTGTGCCAAGAAAGTATTTTTGGCAGACGTGGGGCTGCCTGTTGAAAGATCATCCCTCATGCCTGAGCAATCTGTAAGTCGCCCCTCCATTGCCACATGTGAAATTGCTTCCCATGAAATAATTGGTGGACTAGTTCTAGCACTCTCCACACCACTTTGTTAGGATACATATCAAGGTTCTTATGTTTCGCATCGTTCCTTTCAACCCATAAGAACCAAAAGATGAATGAAGGCATTAACATACGTATGTGTCCTTTTCTCGTGTAGTCACCAGAGTAAAACCATGCCCATATAATCTGATAAGCAGTCTGGAGGTGAGTAATGTTAATTTGGAAAAACTTTGCAAAGTAATTCCAAACTTGTGTAGCAATTGGGCATCCCCACAAGACATGTATGAGAGACTTTTCTGAGTTGCAATGTTGGCATTTAGAAACTAATTGAAACCCCTTGGTTTTCAACCGCAAGTCAACTGGAATCCAATCTTGTAGCAACATCCAGAGAAAGAATGAGATAGTTAGAGGAATGCTTCTATGCCAAATTAATTTATACATAGGATTCACCACTTGGCGATGTCGAATTATCTCTCATGCATACTTAGTGGTGAAACGCCCATCCGAGGTAGGAACCTAGTATGCCCTATCATCACTGGAAGGATCAAATGGAATTTTTAAAATTTCCTCCACCACGTTTTCCGGCAGAACATTATTCAGCTTACTCACATCCCATTTATCATCATCATAAAAATAGGAAACTCTTGTCATGGATGATGCAAATGATGGAAAATGATTAACCAAGGGTGCTTCACCCATCCAACAATCATGCCAAAAAAATAATTCACCCTTACCAATCCGCCATCTAATGTGTTGATTTATAGCTAGGTAACTGGTTAGCATCCGTTTCCATATTTGTGAGTCATGAAGTTTCGGCTGAACATACCTCGGAATTTGGCCAGTGCAGTATTTAATCCACATAAATTGTGTCCATATGCTGTTGGCAGACACGAACCTCCACCAAAGTTTCATGCTAAAGGCTTCAAAAACATCTCTTAAGCCTCGGATGTCCAATCCTCCTTCCCCATATGGAAAGGTAATCTTATGCCATGCACTCCAATGGATATGTCTAACACCTGCTGAATCTCCCCACAAAAAACTATTGAACGTTCTGCCAATTTTTTCAATAACACAAATAGGGGGTTTAAGGACCTGAAGTAAGTAGATAGATAGGAAGAGATGATAGAACACTTCGTAGTAACGTTATTCCCCCCCGGTGATAAGATTTTGTTATCCCATCCTTCTATTCTTCCCCGAATCTTTTCTACTAGTTCATCAAATGACATGTGTCAGTCTTAAACATAGATTGGGGTATAAA
Source organism: Theobroma grandiflorum (assembly GCA_036013995.1). Lineage (NCBI taxonomy): Eukaryota > Viridiplantae > Streptophyta > Magnoliopsida > Malvales > Malvaceae > Theobroma > Theobroma grandiflorum. Next base: position 40,646,410 of record CP142127.1, read on the forward strand.
TTGATAGCTTTGAGGGTATGTCTTTTACACATAAAGTTTATCTCAAGATATGTAAGGTAGACATACAGGTTTATTATATAAACTGTAAAGTGTTTTTCTTGTAAGGTTGGGATGTATAAAGTGGAGAACAAAGTGACTGACAAATGAATCCACATTAACTTCATGTCGATGAGATTGGATGGTATAAGTAATTATAGTTGGTGTTGTATCTTGATAGATATAGTTATTGATATTTTCCTACATCGTGAATTTTATTGGACAAAAAAATGTTCTAGAGTAAGTCAAAAGACTAGTTTGTTTTTAAATTGAGCTCATAAAGTTTCAAGTTGTCTTAACTTGTGAATCATTTTTTACAAAATTGTGTTTTCAAACTTTGAATTTAAGCAATGTCATCCAAGGGGAAGATTATTAGATTAATAAAGTTGGATTTATATTATTTAGTTTATTTTCTCTCCTTTTTTTTTATACAAAATGGCTAAACTTATTTGATCTTGATAAAGTGACAAATTATAATTCATAATATGATTTAATAAAGTGAGCTAGACTTTATTATTAAATGTGGGTTTAAGAGTGTAGGCTTGTGTAGGAAATCTTAAATCTAATTATAGATAGAACTAAGGATTCACTATATAATGTAAAGATTAAGTCTCCTCTCTTGTTTATAAAAAAGATCAAGATTCTTACCCATTAGAGAGTTGGTAGATCAAAGTGGAGGATAATCTTAGTGTATTGAATTCCAAGACCAACCGTTAATTTAGTCAATATTATTTTTATTGTCAAATCATGTATCAAGAATTAAGTGTACTTTTGTATTTTAAATTTCTGCTATAATAGATGATAGATTAGTATAAATAAATTATATATAAAGTTAACAATGATAAAATCAGGAAAATGTAAGTTAAAAATATCCGGTAAATGAATAGAGAATGTTCTTCTCTCCAAGACTTTTACACGCATTGAATATACTCATAAGAGCCGAATGGAAAATGGATCAGTTACTTCGTTTTTGGTATTATATCTTTTATTGCCTCCCTTTTAGTTGATGGCATATAAAACTTATAGCAACTTTTTCTAACATTGTAGTAATATTAATGCCTGTCACCATACAAGTAAGTTAAGGACAAACTTCAATTCGAGAAAGCCAGGATTTGATGTTCTCAAGAATTATCGTGGCTCGTGGAGGCAGAGGGTCGGTATTCAATTTGCCTAGTACAGATTCACTTCAATTGCCGGCAGATCTGTTGGTGATAGAAGTGAAAATAATCAAAACAAATAACAAGTTAATGAAGTAGACGAACCAAAGGTACAAGCAAAGCGCGAACCGAGCTCGAACTCTTCAGCTTTTGTCAGCTACTGAAGGAACAGACGCATGTTTAGGAAAGAGCTTAACTGGCAATAGCCTTTAAGATAAAAATCTCATAACTCACCGCAAAAATTCACCCAAACCAACCGGTAACCTTCTTTAATTACATGCTAGCTTTTGTTTTGCAACTTCTCCTTCAATGGTATTTTCACTCTTTTAACTCACCGCCAAATGATCAACTAACTCACTTCAAACCTCATCCTATAAGAAGCGTTATTCTCTGCCCTCTTTCCACCATCCCAAAACCAATCCTATCTCTTCACTCTCAACTCTCTATAGTTCTCTGATAATGGCTTACAAAACTAGTTCCTTGCTCCTTGCTCGAGTTTTCCTCATCAGTACTCTGCTTGCTATTGCTGGGCAAGCAGCTGCAAAACGTGACATCCCAAGAAATCCAGAGAATGATGATCAAATGAAACAGCCTGAGTGGACGCTTGAACATGACCACGGCGTGCTCATTCCAGGCATTGGACGAGTGATGCTGCCGCCAGTTTTGAAACCTTACAATCCTTACACCGGCAGCATTGGCGGCAACAATGGTGGCAGCACTGGTGGAACCAGCTATATTCCAGGTGGTGACGACACATTTGTCCCAAACCCTGGTTTTGAGGTGCCCATTCCTGGTCAAGGTGCTGGCGTTGCAGGAACACATTCACGTCCTTGAGCTCGGCTGTGGAGTTTCAATCAGTTAGAGAATAAAGGCAACCATCAGCAATCTAGTTGGAGTCTTAGGGCCCCCTTGTATTCAGTCCAGTCCAGTCCAGTTGATCATATCCACGCATTCAACGTGGTATGAGTTGCAGCTTGTCATTTTAGTGGAGTCTGGGAGTATGTTTATTGATAAAACAAGCGTGCTAGATGTAAGTGTTTTTGCTTTAGTTTTTCATTTAAAATAAGTCTAGAGTCTTTTGAGCATTTTTCACTAGGAAATCTATTTTTTCCCAAGTAATCGTGTATTTCAATTTCCCAATTAATTATGGTCTATGCGAATTACCCTGCTGTCTTATTTGAGTATTCTATTTTAGATCCTAGCTTGCAGGCTTAAAACATAAATAGATTTGGTCATTTGAAATGCCAAGGATGCTTAAGAGTATTTAAACTTGGCCATTCAATATCACTTGCCAGCATCAATGTACTCAAAAAGTATGCTACTCATAGTTTATTAACTGCAACGAGAAAAAAATTCATAGCCTTAAAACATTCTTTTCCATGTCAACAAGTAGGGGCCAATGTCAGTAAGGGAAAATGAAGCAAAGTCATCTCAAACCAGACAGCTGATATAGCATGCAAAGTAGCTAATCACTGCCATGGAGAAAAATACATAGTCCCGCATAAAGCAGAGTAGTCATTTGGTTCCTTTCAACTGCTATATTACCTAATAAAATTGTTTGCTTCCTATCAAAGCAAATAATTTGCCTCAAACTTTCACATCAAATGAGTTGTTGGAATGAGTGCTTAGCTGCATCATCAACAAAGCTAACAACTACTCCCACATGTAGAAATCTTCTATAACAACCAAAATGATTGTTCATTTGATCGTACAACCACCATTGATGCATCAGCGATGTCGATCTATAATTCCATTAAAACAGAGTGTAACCGTTCTTCAATATATATAATAATTGAATGAAAATAGGGCTCTTTTGAAACAATGGAATCTAACTTATCCCCAGGACAACTGACTGTTAGATTACATACTACATTCCCCTGAGACAGAAAATGTGCAAAAAATATGATAAGTATGTAAAGAGAAAGAATAAGCAGCCAATAAAGACAATCTTCTACTTATAATTTCGTTTCCAATATGTCATTACTGGTGCAATTTTCAGGCAAGAATTGCTGAAAGAATAATTTGTCATTGTTCTGACTTAAATCAAAATGCCACAACTTGTATATATATGTATATATCAAGAAATATAACATAATACCCTTGATTCAAAATATTCAAAGGATAATCTCTGAACGAAACAAGGTCTCAGCTTTGGAACTCAATCTGACATGTAAAAAAAATTATCCTGAATAAAAGAGTAAAAGAGTTGCAGTTAATTAAATGGACAGGCAGTGATCATGAAAAATTATGAAAACAAATATGTTTTTCATTTGAAATGGCCAAATGGGTATTTCATAAAAGAAAGAAATCAATGAAAGGAAGAGTGAAGCGACCTGAAGAAGAATCAGAAGAGATTAAGCATCTTGAAGAGAATGAAAGTGAGGAAACCGAAGAAGATGAAGAGGAACAGGTAGTCAACCATTACGAACAGCCTGGTTGATCCATGATTTCGTTTCTGCTTCGCCTTTGATTCATCTAATGCTTCAAGTTGCGCCATCCTACCAACGGATCTAGGGATTTCACTCGGAACCAAAATTTGGGGATCTGGACTTTGGGCTTCGCATTATTTTTGTTTTAATAAATAATTGTGTTTGCCGTTATACTAGTTTCCAGCTCCCTCCCGCGCGTTTTGCTATCAGCAAAGGCAAGTGCGTTGCACGTGAAAAGCTTAAGACTCAGAAATGTGTCGCACTTTGGTTTATCTCCTTTTCTTTTCCCAAAATATGAACAGCAATCAATCAATTCTGTCTTATATTTTCTTTTAATGCTGATACTGAGACCAGAACATACAATATTGACTTGGTCTTTTTTCCTTTTTGGTTAATTCACATGGATTGTTAATTAGAATGTCAAACTTGTGTTTATGGAATTCATTCTACCATGGACATAGGCAGGGAAATGAAGCATAGATTGGCGATTTACATGATGCCCAAATTCAAAGATACAGAAACCAAATGTAAAGTATTGTACAAATATAATTTTTTGACAATTAATTGACCCTAACATCATTTTGAATGCCAGTCGAATACAAGAATAGCTCAACAATCTTAGTAAACTTGCCCTGATACAACATATCTGGCTATGCCCCATCATGACCCCCCTAGCACAAAACCTGAACGACAAATGTATAAAAGTTAAGAATTATATGCTGTTGTATATCACCAAATTCCTCCAGTAGGCAACTTTTTTTCATTCTGATCACTCTTTCACCAAAAGTAGTCCCAAGCAATCATTCTTTGGCTTTGACTCACCAAAGTGATGTTGCTGATCTTTCTAGACAACTGTGATGCGTGACTCTACTTTGTTTATTCCTGACAAATCACATTCAAGATAGAATACGTTAGTGTACTATGGACATAGGGTTCCATGCTAGTCAGTAGGTCTTCTTGCACTCAATTTGGGCCAAAGGTTGAGAGGAAGGGAGGTGGGAGGGAGTGGCAGTGCCTAAACACGAATTACGGTTCCACAAATCAATTTTTCAATGTACCTTAGGAGGATTGCTTGATGAACTAGAGTCTTCTTCCAGTGTTGCATCCAATATTCTTGCTTCTGATTTCTCATTAGAATAACTTCAAAAAAAAGTTCCAGTGTTAGAAAGGAATTCCTATTGAAACAAATGAAACAAATATAACAAGTAATGAAAGAAAGAGAGGCTAGAAAATTCAGTTGCTCAGAACAGTTCAAGGCCTGAATAGCATATAATCCCGGTTCTGCAATTTGGTTGTCAAGATATAGAAAGACAGAAAATGGAGATAAAATTCACACTAACACATAATAAACAGTGATAATACTTGCCGCTACTAAACAATATACTAAGAACATGATGCAGAAATTGTCACATATTTCTTCACAGATTAGACATGGTGACAAAGATACCTACGTTGACAAAATCATTACCCAGATAAGTTCCACACAGTCAACCCAAAGAAGCCTTTGTTCGACAGGTATCACACCATAGGTAATCATGTGAGCAAATGGCCAGAGTTTCCAACCGGCCTGAAAAGTATCAAGAGAGTATCAAAAATAAATCATGTCTAGATACCAATAAAAAGGTGGCTAACTGCACATTGATCAAACCCAAGTACAAAAAAAACATAGAAGTCAATAATCAAGTTTCCAAATATTTCCAAAACGAAAACCTTTAGTAGAATTATTTATAGAATTATTCGGGTTGTCTTACAGCATTATGAATCTTCGGAGTGCACTGATGTTAGTGAACCACTTCAGCATATAAATTTTTCCTTTCTGATTTTTCATTACCACCAAAAAGCTATACAGATTACCAAGGGAAATACACAGTTTTGCCATTCACTATTGTAAGCAGTGGAAATTAATCACAATAGTGTGCATCATAGTGCATAGTTTTCAGATGCCTGTGAGTTAAATCTCATTTGAAGCCATTTATTTATTATTATTATTTTTTAAATACAATTTGCTGAGAAGAGGGGTTTCTCTTTCTGTGGGTTCTTATTTCTCTGCTGATTTTAGGGTCCATGCTGTTGAAGAAGACTTAAATCCTCTAATAAATCATGAACAAGAGGTAGTAAAATGAGAGGTTGATTAAATCTGGACTTTTCGTAGAACCACCAAGAAATTTATAAGACTTTTTTGCCACATTTTACATTGACAGTGGTAAGTGGAAAAATAAACAGCAGGTAAGAGCATGTATGATGAACTCTGCCCTGAAAAAATAAGTCCTGAAACAGAATTCCAGTCCAGCAAAATCATGAGTAAACTACATCCTAGATTTGAAATGCATAGCACAATACAAAGACACCCAAAATTTGCATAGAGAAAAACAGAAGAAAAGCTTCTTACAGTCAGAAGAGGCCAAAATGTTGCCTTTAGTTCTCTATAAATATTAGCAGAGGATTCAAAACGCAAGAACCCCAAAACCACATAATAGATACTGTTCCAGATTGCTGCCCAAACTGTTTGGTCAAAGACAACTTTTGCTGGAACAACCCACCAGTCTTGGAAAGGAAACAGAGCCTGGAACTCAAAGTGACTGATTCAGTGATCCCATGAAAACTGAAAAATCAAAGCTATGAAATGAGTAAACTATAAGCCACTACCATTACCTCACAAAATTGGTAATAGTAATGAGAAAGGGATCCATGGAGAGTAAATCCAACAAGGCCTGATCTGAACATGCGTGTCCGGTCAAAGTCAAAAAGAGGCTTTCCTTCATAACACTACACATAGGTTACACTATATGAGCTGAATACAAAATAAGGTTAAGTTTAATGCATTTATTGAGAGCGTGGAGGGAAGGGGAGAAACTTACTTGTGCAATCCAATCTCCTATTGAATAGACGATCCCACTTATTGCCATTTTGGCTAAGACTGGGTTCGCTTTAAGTGCTTGTTCGTATGCAATCCAATTATGTTCCGGAACATATCGGAGTACCTCAAAAAGAGTCCATCCCTGATAATCATTGAAGATGATCAAATAAATGATGAGATGTAAAAAACAATAACTAGCAGGAACATCCAACTGTAGCTCTTCAAATTTCACTCCATTATTATTATTATAAAAATTACAGCTTCCATGTTTATAAACAATCTTGATATGCTAAATCCTTATCTATGGAATAGCTAGACAAATCATGTCCGTTAACTTGGTTTTTTAAGCAAAACTTTAAACCTGAAATTTATAGGTATATCTTCTTTATCTTTTTCTTCAAAAACAGAAAGTAAAATAAAGACCCCTTTTTTCAAGGTGAACCGTCAGCGTCCATTGATAGGTTAGAAACTTATAAAACACCTCAGCACCTGTCAAAATAATTTCATAAAATGAAGAACTACAGAGGCTATCCAACTAAAGCAAAGAAAGTAGTCAAACTGAGCAACACTATCATTGAATCATACATGCTCTTTTGCAACCAATCTTGATCTAATTCTAAGTAAAACTGGAACTAAAAGATTCTGGTAAAAAATATGGAACTAAAAATCAAAAGCAAAAGTTGCAAACCCAGAAGAGAACTTACATGCCAGTAATCATGATCTATAGTAAGTAACTTAGAGACAGCAAGCGTGCCAAATCCAAGAACAATCGAGGCATTGATTGCTCTACTACTCAGCTTCTCAAAATCATCGTCACCACCTCCTCTCTCTGAAGAAGAAGAAAAAGCTTCTAAAATATTGGATCCATTTGGGAACAAAGGCTTCTTAGCTTCATTCGAATGGCTAGTCTCCACCGGAGCCAATTCTTTGTCGTCTGTGACTGTTTTAATGACCCAATTCCTTCCCTTTTTGATCCAGAGTATTAGATGGGTTGGGTTAGTTTTGTACAAGAGACGAGCAGAGAGGGGAATCGGAGAGAGAGCGGGGTACTTGTGGGATTTGATTTTGGGTTTTACAAGTGCTGAGGGTTTATGGCTTGCCCTGCTGTTTAGAGTTGCCATGGATGGGGGAGCTTTCGTGGAATGCGAGAAATTTGCAAGTAATTTATTTGCCAGAGTATTTTCACGTTTTTGGTTGTAGAAGTTTGATCCTACAAGTTATACCCAAGCCTTTTTTCATTAGTCTATCTACTAAAATCTTAAAAGATAATAATAATGTAGTGGTAACTTTTGTTTTTTACGCAAAATATACATTTATTAACATAGTAAAAGTATGCAAGGTTAGCTAATAAAAAGATGATATTCGCCCTTGTTTGGGTTGGATAGCATCCTACAAAAAACTTGGGAACTAGGGTCATTATTTATCAGTGTTTCAAGAAGAGCAGAAAAAATATGGGGCCCTTTAGTAGTAGCAGCAGCTCTCCTTGACAACAAGTCAGCTTTTCTATTAGCTTACCTATAACAGAGATTAACTCTGCAAACAGAGTACATAGATGCGTGCCATCAATGAGGATGATGCACCTTCTGCCTGCACAAGGAAGAATAAGACACCAGTTAATAGTCTGTTTCAATTGCTAATAATCAATTAATGTTAAGATCTCTATCAAGTCCTTTCAAATTCTGCCATGTTATTAGTTGATAAACCAAAATAATAAGAAAAAGTGGAGGAGATCATAGACTCACATGTGTTGTGATCGAAAGAAAAAATTTCAAACTAGTCACCATTTGCATGCATATCTGGTGATGCAAAACAGAGTACAAATTATGTTCTCAACGTGTAGATGGGCAAGTAGAAGGGCATTTGCATAAACATTAAATTTTGTGATTAAGCTACGTGCTTGCCTGTGCTTCAAGCTTCAGTCAAACTGATGTTGCGGTGGAAGAACCGCACCCGCAGAGACGGAGAACAGTTTGAAGAAAAACTTGATTTGTGATTAAGGCATGAAAAACCTCAGAATTACATGTGTGAAAGCCGCAACACCGTGACCAGTACTTGTCTGTCGACACAGTCCTCGGATACCGACCCCTCTGACCGCCCTTTTAGACGCTGCCTCATGCGTGCTCATCCAGAACTTTGACTTGTTTCATCTTGCTTACAATGGCCTTCACAGAATGTTGTTGGATAGGCTATGGATATTATTTAATTTTAATGTAAATCTATTGCCATAGAAAGCATAGTGAAATATTTAAAAATATGAATTAATATTATTTCCAAAATAAAATAAAATTCAGCAATATGCATGAATACTACATTCCTGATATTCTAGATGAATAACCACCATTTTAATGAAAAAGTAGAACCAATTCCTTAGTATTTCATTGTAAAACAAAGAGGATAGTTAGGTACACATTCATATGACGACAAAGTATTAATGCATATGTCTGAATATTACATAAAATCCAGCAATATAGCATGAATATTACTTACCTGATATTCTTAACACATTTGCATGATGGTAAAGTATTAATATATATGTTAACACAATTGTATAATTAAAAATGCTCATCAATGAAAATGATATATTATTTTATAACAAAATTCTGTACTCTCTCTCTCGTTCTCTCTCTCTCTCTCTATATATATATATATACATATACACACACATTGAGTAAAATTTTAATAAATTAATACTCGATAAATTAATAACCTCGATTAAATAATATTTTTAACTGATTTTGACTTGAAACTGATATGGTAAATTAATAATTCGTTAAATTTATAAGATAATACATTTTGAAAAAAATTTATAAGTTCCACTTGGTATTTAAATTAATAATCTACTTATATATCAAAATTAAATATATACATAATTCAATTATGGGACCTTTGTAAAATATGATTCTATTGTTACTTGATTATTCTTGAAATCGATGTCTCTTTAGGCTTCGTCTTTACCTTTTCTTAGCGCATTAAGAAGCTCTAGTGTAGTGTTATCATATTGAAAAAAAAAATTATGTAATGTAATTGTTGCTTTGAATGCATCTTTGTGTGAGATAAGCTCCAGTGCAGAACTATCATTTTCAATCTTATTTTCTTTGTCATTTCCCAAAACGTTCTCAATAATTTACTTACCTCAAATAATAATAATTCTTAATTCAACAATTAGGTAATATTCGTATAATCACAATACATAATACAAGTATTAAGTTCAATGTTTTGAGAAAAAAGATAAAGAATACTTTAATAAATTAAATTTTTATTAATGAATAAATGAATAAATTATTAATATCTCGATTAATTAATAAATTTTCATGATCCAAACGGTATTAATTTATATAAGTTTTACTATATTACATGATATAGTTTAAATGTATTGGTTCATACTGTTTGAGGACTTTATTTCAATTTTTATGATTTTGTTTTACAATGATATTCTTATTAAATGAGATATTAGTAAGACCTCATAAAATGATAATTTCATCTAATATTATACCTTTTAAATTTGAAGGAGTTAAGGTGTTTATTAATGTAATTAATTAATTAATTATTTTTTAAATAGCTCGCAAAGAAATATTATTATTGTTTTTTTACTTGGATATGAATATTTTAATAACTACTAATGCTTATCAATCTTTGGAGCTCATATTCTCTCAATAATTTAAAAACATTAGTAAGTTTATAATTATTAATAAGTTTAAACTTTTCTTAGTTTAAAATTAACATAATTAACTCTTGTATATTCATTTGATTGATTTTTATAATTTCAAAAAAAAAAGGAAAATTAGTTTAAAATGAAAAGTATGTCCCATTTTGAGTTTAAAATAGATAAAAAAATTTAGTAGAAACTAAAAACTATAAAAGAAAAAATTAATCCTAACAATTCTAAATAATTTAATTAAAACCTGAGCATTTGATCGTACGGATAGATATAGTTCAATAATTAAAATAAGAATCACATTGAAAAGTTTTAGAATTTGGACTAACATTAATTAAGGTTATAACTAGCTACCAAACTCTAAAATTGATTTTCAAGGGGCCCAAAATTATATGAAAATGAAATGAAAAGAAATTATTATTTTCTTAAGATTTTAAAATGGATATATATACACTTAACATTTTAAAATAAATTTTGCTAATAGTGACCTTAAGGCACTAATGTTAGTTAAAATATTGTTCATAATAATATTTTTTATTAAATGTAATAATTGTCGATTAATATGATAAATTTTAAGGCATTGAAAATAGGATTTATATTTGATGTACTGATCATGTATAGCTCTCATACATTGTCATGGTATCAAATAGTGTCACCTCACTCAAAAATAAATTTAAAATTTTAAAGGACTCAAAAATAAATATTACCATTTTAAAAAAATAAAAATAAATTTTTTTCTCTACAACTCCATCTCACCCAATCTGTTCTTCTTCTCTTGTTCTTATTTTCCTGTTATAATTTCAAAAATCTAAATTCTTAGTGATAATATCTATTTCAATCTTCTTCTTAGTTTACCAAACACCTTTGAAAAACAAAAGAGGCTTTCCAAACACTTTTTGAAACTCACACCGTGAAGACATCATTTTGAAGTTCAACGTGTTTTCACAGTGTGAAGACATCTACCAAGCATAACTAAATCTATTCATAGATTCAGAAAGAGGTTATGCTTGGTAGATTTTTGTTTAATCTCCAACGAACTTGGTGTTGGTGTATTTTCAAAATTAAAGGTTAAGTCACATGATGGAAAGCTATCATTAGCTCAATAGTTATGTCACAAAAAGTGACACAATATGTTTATTGGAATATAGACAAGTTTTCATGTGAATAAATATGTTTCTTGGAAAATGATGTTGAAAAGACACCAACGGAAATTTACGTATGAAAAGTTACATCTGTAAAGTAACATATTAACAGTTATATGTGAAAAGTTACATGTGTAAAGTAACATGTGAAAGATTACATGTGAATAGATATTGTTTCAAGATATAAATCAAAGAGTGTGATTTATGGAATGAATAGTTATCTATTCATTAGATGTTTATTGAAACAATATTTTTTGCTCAAAAGTTGTGTTGGCAAAAAGTGTAGAGATACTTTTTGGATGAAATAGATCTTTATGAAAAGGTTGTGACCTCGGAATGTAAAGATGCTTTTTAGACAAAAAGATGTCTTTATGAAAAGGAAGTGTCCTTGAAGAAGAGACACTTGGAAGCCTATATAAAGGGCTTGTTGTAATTCATTTTGACACACCAAAATTCAGACACAACAAGCAAGTGTAGAGAGCAAAAAGAAAGTGTTGTGTACTTCTAACGCAAGCACTAAAGTTTCTGCCATCTACAAAAGATTTCGAATTCCTTATTATCTACTTGCTACAGAAAGTTAGTTTTAAGGCCAAACGACTTTGCAAACCCTCGGGTGTATCTAGCGGTCTAGTTTCATAAAGTGCAATATGAAAGTTAGACTTTGGCTTCATTGTATCCTTGAGACTAGTCGCATTATTCCCCTTTACATACCAAGTGGTGGGGGCGAATTAAGTTTTAAAGATAGACGCCTATTTAAAAAACTCGCTTTGAAGCCGATTTTGCCTATTCTTGAATACTTCATAAACCTCATAAACCCCACTCCACACCAATAATTTTAAGACTTAAGTTCGTGGTATTCAAGATGGCTTCACTAAAGGAGATGGTTACCAACTTTGTCAAGTTAGACCGCTTCAAAGGAGGAAGATTTACTCATTAGCAAAAGATAGATTGATTTGATCGTGACAAGGAAAGTTGACAAAATGGTTCTACATCGGATCATAAGATAAGTATTCTTTCCTTACTCGATATGATTATGCATGATATTGTGTTTGATATGCATGGAAAATGTATATTGGTTGGAAGAAAGGTCTTGAAATATTCATGCATGAGCTTGAACGTATTCTAAATAGTTTTAAGTAATATGGTCTAAAAATGGATGAAACTATTGTGGTTTCATCAATAATTAATAAACTTCCCTCTTCATGGAGAGACACTAAGAAAACTCTTAAACATAAAAAGGAGGATATGTCTCTTGAGGACCTTGGTAATCATTTTCGAATAGAAGAAGATTATCGGAAACAAGAAGAAGTCAAGCAATATGAAGTTTCTAATGAAAAGAATCTTGAGACTGTGAAGGTCCATGTGATGGAACACAAACCATCAAACAAGCCAAGCAAAAGAAAACATTTCATGGGTATGTATGACAAAGTCATAAGTTCAAAAAGAACAAAAAAGGACCATGTTTTCATTGTAACAAACTTGGTCACTTTAAGGCGAAATGTAGACTTTTGAGAAGTAAGACATAAGGTGTGAACCACAACAAATTTGTGGCTATGGTTTCCGAGGTCAATCTTCTCCAAAATGATGGAGTGTGGTGGATTGACACTGGTGCAACGAATCACGTATGCAATGATAAAAGTTTTTTCAAAACTTTGGAAGAAGTTGATGAAGGAAATCTGCTATACATGGGAAATTCTTCCACAACACAAGTGAAAAGAAAAGGCACCGTGGAAATCATGTTTACATCCGGAAAAACACGTGTACTAAACAATGTGTATTATGTACCGGAAGTTAGAAGAAATCTTGTGTCAGGAGGCTTGTTGAATAAGTATGGCTTCAAATTAATATTTGAAGCAAATAAGTTCATCTTTACAAAAGGTGGACAATATGTAGGAAATGGATATTATTGTGAAAACATGTTCAAGCTCAATATCTATAAGAAAATTGCTAGTTCTACTTATATTGATGCCTTGCTTAATGTTTATGATAGTAAAGCAAATCTATCTAATTTATGGCATAATAGATTAGGTCATGTTCATTATACAAGAATACATGCAATGGCTAAATTAGAATTGATACCTAACATTGATGAAAATAATGATATGTGCAAAACATGCATGGTCACTAAAATTACAAGGAATTCATTTCTTAAGGTAGAAAGAAATACTAAATTACTTGCATTAATACATTCAGATGTTTGTGACATGCATAGTACTCTTTCTATTAGTGGAAAGAAATGCTTCGTAACATTCATTGATGACTTCTCTAGATATTGCTATGTTTACTTGTTGCATGCTAAAATGAAGTAATAGAAAAGTTTGGAATATATAAAAAAGAAGTTAAATTGCATTGTGAATTATTTATTAAATGTTTACGAAGTGATAGAGGAGGAGAATATTATGATCCCAAATATTTTGAGTCCATGGGTATTATTCACGAGACTACCGCTTCATACACATCGAAACAAAATGGTGTAGCGGAACGTAAGAATCGAGTTCTTACGGAAATGGTGAATGCTTTGCTTTCTAATTCAGGTTTGGGAAAAGGATTTTGGAGCGAAGCCTTATTAACGGTTTGCCATATATTAAATAGAATCTTAAACAAAAAGAGCAAAATTACTCCTTATGAACTATGGAAAGAAAGAAAGCCAAACTTTAATTATTTAAGAGTTTGGGGATGTCGAGCCATAGTAAGGGTACCGGAACGAAAGAAAAGGAAATTGGGTGAAAAAAGAATTGGATGCATATTTATAGGATATGCTGAGTATAGTAAAGCATATCATTTCATGGTGATAGAGCCTAATGATTCATATTCCGTTAATACAATCATAGAATCAATGGATGCTATCTTTGATGAAACAAGGTTCAACTTAATTCCAAGATCCAAGGAACAAATAATAAAAAGCGATAGTTCATCGAAAAATGATGAGAAAACTATTGAGCTTCGGAGAAGTAAAAGAGTTAGAAAAGCAAAGACATATGGATCGGATTTTCTCATGTACTTAGTTGAAGGTACAAGAGAGGAAATATGTGAATACTTACCTTACTGCTTTAATGTAGAAGGTGAGGGTGATCTTCAAACTTATGAGGAGGCAATGAAGTCTTCAGATGTTTCCTTTTGAAGAGAAGCAATACAAGATGAGATGGACTCAAAAATGGGAAACAAAACATGGAAATTGATAGACTTTCCACCGGGTTCCAAACCAATAGGCTGTAAGTGGATTTTTAAAAAGAAAATGAAAGTTGATGGAACCGTAGAAAAGTTTAAAGCAAGGCTAGTGGCAAAAGGCTTTAAACAAAAGGAAGGTATTGATTATTTTTATACATATGCACCGGTAGCAAGAATAGCTACAATTAGAATGCTTATAGCACTTGCATCTATTCATAAGATGATAATTCACCAAATGGATGTTAAAACCGCATTCTTAAATGGTGAATTGGATGAAGAGGTGTATATGGAACAACTGGAAGGGTTTGTCATTCCGGATCAAGAAAAGAAAGTGTGTAAGCTTGTAAAATCCTTGTACGGATTAAAACAAACGCCTAAACAATGGCATCAAAAATTTGATGAGGTTGTGCTAGCTAATGGCTACAAGATCAATCAATTTGACAAGTGTGTCTATAGAAAGTTCCAAAATGGGAAATGTGTCATCATTTGCTTATATATGGATGACATGTTAATCTTTGGAACGGATTTGGAACAAATGGAAGACACAAAAAGGTTCTTGTCAAAGAATTTTGACATGAAAGACATGGGAATGGTGGATGTTATTCTTGGAATAAGAATAATAAGAGACAATAATGGCCTAACATTGTCTCAATCTCATTATATCGAAAAGATCGTAATGAAGTATGGCAAGTCAGATTGTAAGCTAATGACAATGCCTTATGGCTCTAATCAAAGGCTCATGCCCAATGAAGACAAGCCAATAGCACAACATGAATATGCAAGGGTGATTGGTTGCCTTATGTATGCAATGGTCTGTACGAGGCCAGATATTGCATTTGCGGTTGGGATGCTAAGCCGATTTACAAGTAATCCGAATAAAAGGCATTGGTATGTTGTTCATAGAGTTCTAAGGTACTTAAAGAGTACAAATAATTATGGCATCTACTATTCCGATTTTCCTTCGATATTAGAAAGATATACAAATACAAGTTGAAACTCAAATAGATTGGATTACACATCCACGACTGAATGGATTTTTAAAATTGGTTGGGGTGCAGTTTTTTGGGGTTCTAAGAAACGATCTTGTCAAGTGGACTCCACCATGGCGGCTGAATTTATAGCCTTAGCATCTGCTACCCAAGAAGCGGAATGGTTGATAGACTTACTCTATGAAATTCTGTTGTGGCCGAAACCGATGGCACCAATCTTGATACATTGTCAAATGAAGCAACTGTATCAAAGGCATATAATTAAGCGTACAATGAAAAGAGTCGATATATTGGACTTCGACATAGCATTGTAAGGTAAAGGGTTAGTGATGGTATAGTCACTATAAGTTATGTGAGGTCTGGTGAAAATTTAGCGGATCCATTTACTAAAGGTTTAAAAAGAGACCTTGTGTTAAAGACCTCAAGAGGGATGGGGCTCAAGCCTATCAACTAAATCTCTAATGGTGGGAGCTCACCCCGACGCTTGCAGCTGACCTGCAAGTCTTGGGTACTGACCATTCCAACACATGGAGATTGCAAACACTAAATTTCTATATTCCATCCTAAGGTGTATAGTGCTTAGTTCCCGTAATGTGTTAAGTAAGGATGAACAAAAGTTCTTAATAGACCCATAACATGTAAATGTTGAAGTACAATAATTACATGGTACTTTTGATGGGGGCTACTTATATGAGTGGAAGTGCGACCACGTCTAGGAGCTAAAGGCTTGACTCTGACAGCACTCATGAATGGATGCATAACAGAAGGCTGTAAAACGTGTTGGCAAAACTAGATACAATATGAGCAACGAAGCTTGTGCGTGTTTAGTGGCCCGACTAGTCAAATGCAGAATCAGTGGTTCAATGCTTGGTCAACCACTTTATTCAGACTAGAACTAACCACACTCACTAGGTGAAGGTTCAAATCTGCAGGATACCTTCATTGATGCACAGGATTTCTCAAAGTTGTTGGTATTTGAAAATTTTGAAAATGGTGGGGGATTGCTAGTGTATTTTCAAAATTAAAGGTTAAGTCACATGATGGAGAGCTATCATTAGCTCAATAGTTATGTTACAAAAAGTGACACAATATGTTTATTGGAATATAGACAAGTTTTCATGTGAATAAATATATTTCTTGGAAAGTGATGTTGAAAAGACACCAACGGAAAGTTACATGTGAAAAGTTACATATGAAAAGTTATATGTGAAAAATTACATGTGTAAAGTAACATGTGAAAGATTACATGTGAATAGATATTGTTTCAAGATATAAATCAAAGAGTGTGATTTATGGAATGAATAGTTATCTATTCATTAGATGTTTATTGAAACAATATCTTTTGCTCAAAAGTTGTGTTGGCAAAAAGTGTAGAGATACTTTTTGGATGAAATAGCTCTTTATGCAAAGGTTGTGACCTCGGAATGTAAAGATGCTTTTTAGACAAAAATATGTCTTTATGAAAAGGAAGTGTTCTTGAAGAAGGGACACTTGGAAGCCTATATAAAGGGCTTGTTGTAATTCATTTTGACACACCAAAATTCAGATACAACAAGCAAGTGTAGAGAGCAAAAAGAAAGAGTTGTGTACTTCTAACACAAGCACTAAAGTTTCCACCATCTACAAAAGATTCCGAATTCTTTATTATCTACTTGCTGCAGAAAGTTAGTTTTAAGGCCAAACGACTTTGCAAACCCTTGAGTGTATCTAGCAGTCTAGTTTCGTAAAGTGCAATACGAAAGTTAGACGTTGGCTTCATTGCATCCTTGAGACTAGTCGTATTATTCTCCTTTGCATACCAAGTGGTGGGGGAGAATTAAATCTTAAAAATAAATGCCTATTTAAAAGACTTGCCTTGAAGTCGATTTTGTCTATTCTTAAATACTTCATAAACCTCATAAACCCAACTCAACACCAACACTTGGAATATGTGGACTTGCTGGGTATTGAAGAAAGCTTAAGTTTTACAGATTTTTTGCATGCTACATGTTGTTATGCAGATTGGGACTTGCTGCATTTATATTCCCAGAAGACAATTATATTTCTTTAGGGTTGATGTTTTGCTTTCCACCTTTTCCATTTGCTTTATTCATTTCATTCTACTTACTCCAAGGCAAATCAGCCATTACTAAACAAATCAAAGATTTTATCTCATTATCTATTACCATTTTTTTAAAGTAATTTCAAATAGAAAAGTGAAATAAATATTAAGAATTAAATTAAGAAGAAGAGTACAATAAGTATTACTTTGAAGAATTAAAATCAAGAATTTATGATTTTACTTTTAAAAAAAATAGGATTTTTAATCTATTATTGTTGAGAGAGGAATATGAAGAGATTAAATAAGAGAGAGTTAGAGAGATAAAAAAAATTGTTTATCTTTTTTTTAATTTTTTTAAAAAATTAACAATATTTATTTTTAAATCTTTTAAAATTTTGAATTTATTTTTTAATGAAATGACAGGATCTTATGTCCTATCAATGTATAAAAATAATACACTATTAATGCACCATATATAAATCTTAAAAATAATATTATTTAATATCACAACCTTAAAAGAGGAGTAATCTTAAAATACTATTAACAAAAGAGTAAAATCCAAAACCTTCTTTCAACCACCTCTTAAAAGGACATTTTGATCTTTTTCAATATAAATGATGCTTTCAACTTTTTGACTCTTAAGCGTATTAGTCTAAAGTTAAAAAAAAAAAAAAACCTCAATACCACATAAATATTTTAAGACACAACTACCTTTGATATTATTTTTTCAATTTAAGCATGTTCTCTTTGAGATAAAAAATCTACTTATTCTCTTTCAAAAACCTTGATAAAAAAAATATTATTTGAAGGCTCTGGAAACTTGAAAATGGATGAAAATAGGATTTTGAACCAGACCTATTGTTGAATAACAAAATCATAGAAAAAACACAAATCAACACATCGTTAAAAAAAGGATTTTGAACCCAAAATAAATAAAAAAATTGCCAAAAAAAAAAACATCAAAGAGGAAAGGAATGAAAGACCTTGGCAGGTGCAACCTCCGTGGGATCAATGTTAGCTCCTCTTCAAATGACAGTCACCAAGAAACATCAACAATTTCTTTGTATTTTTTTTTCTTTCAAATCAAAATTCCTTTAGTTAGAAAAGCTAAAGTTGTGAGTAAAAAGAAAAAGAAAACCAATGGGAGAAGAGAAATATTTTCAAGCAACTGAAAAAAAAGAAGAACTTGAAGAATGAATGTTGTTTATTACAAAATTCTTCAAATGAATCAAAATACAAAAGATGAAAATTTTAAGAAAACAAATCAAAATTCTTTTAGTTTCTTTTATTAAAGTTTTTGGGAGAGAAGAGATTAGCACTTTTCTTAAAAGAGGATATTTGTGTATAAAACATTTATGTAATATTATATTATTTTTTAACCGTTAATTAATCATGATAATAATCAAAAGGTTAAAAACATCATTTTAAAATAAAAAGAGTCAAAATATCCTTTTAAAGTGATTGGAAGGAATTTTGGATTTTACTCGTTAACAAAAGCCTTGTAAAAATGCCTTTGAAAAAAAAAAACACCTTTGTAAAATAATCAACTCTAATTAATTGGGTCATAAGAGATCCACCCATAGATTGCTCGATTTACAGTAATCTTCCTTGCGTGTGGATAACAGCAAATACTGTACATACAATCGTGACATCTCAGCAAACAGGGTGTACCAAGTTCCACAGTCTATAGGAGCTCTAACCAATGCCCTCGGGTTTTCTAGCAAAAAATCCTCTCTCATGGTTCTGAGACCATCCTTACCAAATTGCCGATGTATGTAGTCAGTCATCACCAAAAAAAGCAATAAAAAAGGTGATGCAATCAGCCTATGGTACGTTGGGAATCATCATTTGGAGGCAGTTTCGGAATTGCCCAGTCCACTACTTCTAGGGCGTAATTGCTTCACCAGGAAACTAGCGCCCGATTCCCAAAAGCCCATTGAGCTCAGAAGAATAGCCTCATAAAAATATAAGCTAAAATATTCGAAAAATCTCATATAAGCCTATGTCCTACGACTTATACCTAAATAAACTTTTTTATTGACGGAAAGATGTCATATTTATCATGTATCCTAATGACTATTAAACTCATGATCAATTAACATCTTTTACACACGTGAATATTAATATGACGTTCTTACAAGATAAAATTACTCAAATGAAAAAATTTTCTTTCTTAAGATATAATTATTCCAATCAGTTAAGTTTTTCATCTTACAAAAATCATATCATTTGTCGCAATAGTGAAGGATATTAATTGGCCATAAGTTTAATGATTGTTAAGGCTATTCCATACCTTTTGGTCAAGATAAGTTTATTTGAATAAAATCATAAAATAAGAATTTATTTGAGTATAATAAAAAAATAAGAGTTTTTTTATTAAAAATTTTGAGATAATTTAGAAACATATTTAGATTTTTAACAAAATATATATTATGCGATAAGATCTAAATTTATCACTTTATTTAAAGTAATAGATCATATTTAATGAGTAAAATTTTATCATTATATTTTTTAATTTTTTTAATTAAAAAGTTTTTAAATTTTAATTTTTATATAAAAAGTCATGTATCAATTAATAAATTAAATATTTAAAAATATAAAAATTATATCTATTTAAAAATAAGTCTAATAATTGTTAAAGCCACGCGATACCTACCGCATTTTATCGTCAAAAGAGATCCACCGAGATTTAAACTCAGGCATCGGATTCAAAGTCCAGTGTCCTGACCAGTAAAACTTACGTCTATATTTCGGAAAAATGAAAGTTATCTAAATACAAGAGCGAAAGAGTGATTTCATTTCATCAAGCAAAATTCTCATTTTTCGCCGGTCAGAACCCAAAACCCTTATGAGAAGAACCCTGTTGAAACCTCCTCATCCCTTCTCTCTATCCCGTCTCCAATCTCCACTTTTGTCTAGTCCCTACAGAAATGTTGAGTCACCGCCAAACCCTCCTAAACTGTTATCCAACTCAATCTCCATTTCCTCCTCCAGGTTCATATTCATTCAGAGTTATCTTCCTCCTCCCGAGTGGATAGAGCCCTTTTTTAATGTCTCTGGTTTAGCCTCAATATTTCCTCAAGACTTGCAGCCATCTCCTTGGGTAAGCAAAATTGTCAATCTATTAGATGGTTCTTCTAACATGGAATTAAATTTATACTCGTTTTGCCACAAGTTCTTGATCCAGTTGTCTCCAAAATTTGTTGCTTTTGTTTTAGCATCTGTTGAGGTTCAAAACAAACCTGATGTTGCTTTGAGGTTCTTTACATGGGCTGCTAAGCAAAAGAAATATACCCATAAGCTGGAATGTTATGTTTCTATGATAAATGTTTTAGCTTTAGCAAATGATTTTGTAAAAGTAAGATTCTTATTTGGTCAACTTACAGAAATAGGGTCTGTAATGAAAATGTCATCAGCAAATTCTTTGATTAAGAACTTTGGGGGACTTGGGATTGTGGAGGAGTTATTATGGGTGTGGCGAAGAATGAAAGAGAATGAGATTGAACCTAGTTTATATGCGTTTAACTTTTTACTTAATGGATTGGTAAATTCTATGTTTATTGAATCTGCGGAGCAGGTTTTCAAGGTTATGGAGAACAGTAAAATTAGGCCAGATGTTGTGAGTTATAATACCATGATTAAAGGATATTGTAAGGCAGGAAAAACCCAGAAAGCAATGGAAAACTTACAAGCTATGGAGACAATAAATTTGGAGCCAGATAAGATTACTTATATGACATTGATGCAAGCATGCTATTTAGAGGGCAATTTTGATTCTTGTTTGGGTTTGTATCATGAAATGGTGGAGAAGAGATGTGAAGTTCCGCCTCATGCTTATGGTTTGATTATTGGAGGACTTTGTAAAGACGGGAAATGTATTGAAGGATATGCTGTTTTTGAGAATATGATTCGGAATTGGTTTAAAGCAAATGTGGTGATTTGTACAATTGTGATAGATGCATTTGCAAGATGTGGAAGGATGGAAGATGCATTAAAGCTATTTGAGAGGATGAAAACTGATGGGTTTGAACCAGATGAGGTTTTGTATGGGGCCATTGTTAATGGATTGTGTAAGAGTGGAAGATTAGATGAGGCCAAGGAGTATCTCAGGTTTTGTAGAGCTAATGAAGTGGCAATTAGTGCCATGTTTTATTCTAGTCTAATTGATGAGTTGGGCAAGGCTGGTAGAGTGGATGAAGCTCAGAAACTTTTTGAAGAGATGGTTGAGAAAGGTTCCCACGGGATTCATATTGTTACAATGCCCTTATTGATGCCCTTAAAAAGTGTGGGAGGGTCAATGAAGCGTTAACACTCTTTAATAGATGGAGGATGAAGGATGTGATCAGACAGTTTATACATACACAATACTCATAAGTGGACTGTTCAGGGAGCATTAATATGAAGAGGCAATGAAGCTTTGGGATATGATGATTGATAAAGGTATCACACCAACTGCAGCCTCTATTAGGGCTCTCTCAATTGGGCTTTGTCTATCAGGCAAGGTAACTAAGGCCTGTGAGATTTTGGATGATCTAGCACCAATGGGTGTTATTCCTGAGACAGCTTTTGAAGATATGATCCATGTGTTGTGCAAAGCAGGCCGTATCAAGGAGGCCTGCAAGTTGGCTGATGGTATCGTTGATAAGGGTAGAGAAATACTTGGAAGAATTCGAACTGTTCTAATCAATGCCTTGAGAGAGGCAGGCAATGCTGATTTGGCCATGAAGTTGATGCATGGTAAGATTTGGTATCGGTTATGGTAGAATGGGCAGCATTAAGAGGCGAGTGAAATTCCAGGTTCTTGTTGAAAGTTGAGTAAATTGTATAACACAAAGGTGGTCTTGTTTTATTATCTAAACTCAGAGAGCTGATTCTGAGCAAATGCTTTATCCTTGTCCTTCACATAATTCGGTTTAAGAACTATCACTTGTCTGTTCGCTTAACTAGATAGCAGTCAAGTAACCAATTCTGTTCAGCTGCTAGGAACATCCATCATGTCATGCTGCAAATCCTTGGGCATGCATCCAAGGTATGTACTTGGTCACTCCTTAAGAACAATTATTTCAAACGTCATATGTAGGAAATTTGCCCATAAACACAACAGCACCTGATTCTGGTACTGCCATAGGCGTATGCTACAAGGTGCGCTTTTGACTAGATCTTATAGAAAATGTGTTCACCAAGTTGTGACTCTATATCTAAAGACTTTGGAGATTTTGCATATGACAGATCTCTCTTCCAAATGGTATAATATTTCAGACTCAAGCAAAATTTTGGAATATCATTTAGGACCACATATAACTTAATTTGCACTAATAACTTTATTATAACTTAACTGCAATTTTTTAGTTGGTTCTCTTAAATGAATTGTGTAGAAAATGCTGCACAAGCAAATATTTTTGGTGTCAAGGGAGGAAGCCGAAGTTTTCCTTATCACGGCTATCCTTTTCTAAAGTAGCCTTTGGTATCATTCTCAAGATCTACATGGTGATCTTATTATCAGGGTAACCTTTTCACGGGTGAGTTAAGATTATCATGTTTGGTTAACAATTATCAATTATTGGGAATTAAGAATCAGTGTGTTTGGTATTACGTAAAAATCAAATACAATTTTGTTTAAAATTACCAAAATAATAATATTTAATAATAATTCGAATATTACAAAGATAACAATTTGTAAATGTTAATACTTTATTTCTTGGATATAAGGTATAATTAAATGATTTAATCAATAAATGTGAATATTGTATTTATTAATAGGTATATCAACTTCTAAAGTACTAATTACATAAAAAATATTTGAATGAATTAGAAAATAAAACTATATTTATTAAAATGATAATGAATTTGCTTAGAAAACAAAAATTATATATAACATAAAAAAAGGGGCAAAGAATAGCATGTAATGTACTTATGATTTTGGCAGAAAGAATATTATTTTGAAAAAGACAAATATTTAATAAATAAAAATAATTACAATTTTGTGAAAAAGAAGCTTTATTCACACATTAAAAGGGTAATATTGTTCATCATTAATTTTACCAATCACTTAACCTCGGTGAAAATTTTTTTTGACCCTTTCAAATGGGAATTAGATCACCTTCCAAGGCAGTAGCTTAATCATCTTGGTGATCCTAGATCACTACTACTTAGAATTACTGAGTTCCTAATGAATATGGTGATATAATCACCAATTGCAAATCACCATTAATTTTAAGGTGAGCATCCCATACTAAATCCCACCAAAGAGAAAAGGTCACTGCTCTAGATTTTGAATTGCTTTTGGTCATCCTCTCTTAACAATTCTTATAAGGCCCTCTAAAAACCTACTCAAACAATATTTAAAATTACCCTTATCTTTCTTTTACACATGAAAGGCTCATTTTAAATTTCACGATATTGAAATTAATGAGCATAATGGCTTCCTTCAGTTCTCATGTGTCATTAAAGTTAAGTAGGACTATTTCTGTTAGGAATCAAGTATGCATCAGCTTACTACATGGACATGTATATGTCCATTTTGCTTTGTTGTACTGGTTGTTAAGTACATAATGTGTATGTTTACGATGTGTTGTAATGCATGTAACTTGTTTAAACATTTGTCTTTATGCGTAACAGGTGTTTATCATGCATTACTTGTATTTATACAATATGCTTATGAAGCAATGAAGCAGAACTTTGGATTTATCGTTTTTGCTTCTCTAATGCTCTATTCTTTGTAATTCTTTCCAACATACTTGGTTTTATCTTTTCCTTCTTGAAATCAAGTTCATAACATGGTATCGGAGCACTAAATTGATCCCTGACCACCATTAAACCTGAAAATCCAATCTTAGACTTCTTAGTTAATTTCATTTGTTACACTTTTCTCATAAACAAATAGCTACTCCTACTGTTACTCAACAAACTCCTCAAATCTTTGATGGCACCAATTAACCAGTGTGGGCTGTTAAAATGAAAGCTTTCTTAAGAGGTTGTAATCTTTGGAGTGTGGTTGAAGTTGAGACTAAATCTGCACCTTTGAGAGATAATGCTACACAAGCTCAAGTTAACAAGTATGAAGAAGACATAGCCAAACGGTATAGAGCTTTGTCCTTTATTCACTTTGCTGTGTCAGAGTTAGTTTTTAGTAGAATTATGAGAAGTGTGACAGCAAAGCAAGCCTAGGATAAGCTTGAAGAAGAGTTTATGAGGTTTGTAAGGTCAAAACAAATTCGATTGCAGCACCTAAGAAGGGAGTTTGAGTTGCTGAGAAAAAAAGACAACAAATCAATAATATAATATATTGACATGGTGATGAAGTTGGTTAATAAAATTTGGTTGTTGGGAGAAAATTTGAAAGATGCTAAGGTGGTAGATAAGGTATTAATTAGTTTACCTGAAAAATTTGATGCCACACTCTCTTTTCTAGAACAATCAAGGACATTACACAACTTACCATTACTGAGCTGGTAAGTGCTTTGTAGGCTGATGAGTAGAGAAAAGCTATAAGGAGAAATGTGAAAACAAACCTTGCAATAACTATTCGGGTTAGGGCTGTGTAATTGATTAATTCGGATAGTTCAGTTACTGGATATCCAATAACCGAATTAACTGAACTCTTATATAAAACTAACCGAAACCGAACTAATTTGGTTAGTTCGGTTCGATTACCAAAAACCAAATTTAATAATTTTTTTTGTTTGTATACAAAAATCAAACTTAATATATAATTTGATGTACAGTTGCAAGAGATCCATCCTCATGGCATAAAACAGGCCAACTGCATGACCATGTTGGTGATACCTTGGCAATGGAGGCATGCAGTAATATAAACTTTAATAGGGCAAAATTTCTATGCTCTGCACTAACAAACATATCAATGCTAAATGTCAAAAAAATAACATGCTAAGTTTCAAAAATGTCTAAACATCTAACTCAGGCATATAAAACTATAGATAAAAATAGGATGCTAAGAGAGCAACAATCACTGTCATACACTAGATTTAAAAACATCACAACTAGCATAAAAATATATAACTATAAAAACAATAAAACAAAAAGACAGGATCATCCCATGTTCCTTTTAGTTTTTCTGAAACTTTTCCACGTATGCTTGCAACAGAATAAGTAATGTAAAAGGGTCTGCAAACTATGCATAAAATGAAGTAGCCTAGATTAAATTAATAATAATATTACAAAAACAAATTGTCTATCAACTTCAACCATTGAGATGACATAAGACATTACTAACAAAAATACATACTAGCAAAAATAGACATTACTAACATTAACACCAGAAGCACTCATTTCAGAAGTAAAAACCAATATATGCTTCAGTAGCACCCCCATCTTTTCTTCTGAATGTCATAAAAATTTTAAATAAATGAATGTCACAACATTGTCCAATTAATAAAAGAATACGAAAAAAAGAAATCTAAGTGATATAACTGAAGTGATTAATTATTATTATCTAGAGTATGTACTAATTATTAATGCACTGCAATTTTTTTTAGTCTTCATAATCATTCATTGTATTTAAAAAGGAGTCTGCCAAAAGAAAAAATTAAACTAAACAAATTATCATCAATAAAGACTAAACTTTTTCAAGAATAAGATAATATAAAATTATTAATTGATAAATATTTAGGAGTATATTTATCAAGTACTAAATATTATTTGATTACCTTAAGGATTATTAAGTACATTGTCCACTGCAATCTTTGACAACTCTACAATACATAAACAAGAAAGTAAGAAATAAAGCAATAACATATTAACAATTGAAACAACAAAAATGAAATAATGATATAAATAAAATACTTACCTTCATCAACTTTCTCAAGCTCTGCCAAATCATTTTCAGTGTCATGAAGATAATAAGAAAGTCCACGTAGCCAATCTTGAGCACAAATAAGGGATTGCACCATCTTAGGCATTAAAAAACTCCTATATGCATCAAGCACATGACCACCGATGCTAAAAGCTGATTTTGAAGCAATTGTGGCTGGAGGAATCACTAATACATCACGAGATAGTAGGGCATGAGTAGGATACTTATGACTATTGAGTTTCCACCAAATGAGAACATTAAAGTCATCACTATCGGTTACATCAGGTTCATTTAAACTCAAATATTTCTCCAATTCTGATTTATCTTCTTCCCTACCAATTGCAATCATATATCTCTTAAATTCATTCAGTAGAGCAATACTAGCACTGGAGTCAATATCATCATCAAGTTTAGAAATTTGGCTCACTTGGGATTGGCTACTATCACCAACTTTCTCAAGAGGAAGTTGTACATTTTTTTGATATTCAACCAGTAACTCCTCCATTGTTTTTTTCAAACTCACACAAATCGATGAAGCTTGCTCATTCGAATAAATTTTCCTCAAGCAAAACTCCATAAATACAAGTTTCTTCATTGGATCAAGAATAGAGGCAACATAAAGCAACTTATTCATTTTTTCTATATTTCCCCAATACTTATCAAATTTCTCTTACACTTTCTTTGCTATTGCTTGCAATTCAACATCAAGATGTCTTTGTCTATCTCTCAAAATGTGATAAATACCACAAATATCATCAAAAAAAGTATTTCTAGTGGCATAAGAAGTACTTGAAACTTTTACTATGAGTGCGTAAAAATGTTTCAAGAAAAGATTCAACCTCTAACATTTTCCCAATCCTCATGTTCAGGTATCTCATTTCCGATCAACAAATCAGTTCTATACTGAGAATCAGCTTCCTTAAATAAATTAAAAGCTTCTTCAAACTTTGAGCTGTTTCTAACATCAAGTAAGTGGAGTTCCATCAATTACTAACATCCAAGCACAACAAATTTTTTGATTGAATATTTACAGACTCAACACCTTTTTTGAACTTCGTTAACCTAACAGGTGACTGTCTCACGTATCTAATTGCCTTTCTAATACAAGCAATTGAATCATTGATTTCTTTCAATCTATTAGTGATAATGAGATTAATGATATGTGCAATGCATCTCATATGTACAAATTTGCTTTCTAAAAAGCTATTTCCTGATAAGTTCAATTTTTTCTTCAAATGTTCTATTGCAACATCATTGGAACTAGCATTATCAACAGTAATAGTGAAAACCTTACTAATCCCCCAATCATGCAAACATTTATCAATCATTTTCCCAATAGCCTCACCTTTGTGACTATAAATGGGATAAAAGTTTAAAATTCTTTTGTGTAATTTCCAATAATTGTTTATAAAGTGAGCTGTAAGACACAAATAATTATCTTTTTGAATTGATGTCCATGTGTTTGTGGTTAGAGAAACTCTAAAAGAAGATGTTCTCAATATATGCTTGAAATGGTTTTTTCCATTAACAAAAAGGTTAAAGCAATCGTTAGCAACAGTCCATCGTGATGGCACAATAAATCTAGGACATGAAGTTGCTGCAAATTCCTTAAAACCTTTCCCTTCTACAAATCTAAAAGGTAACTCATCTCTGATGATCATCTTAGCTAGAAACTTTCTAATGGCTTCTTGACTAAATTTCCAAGTTCCTATTGACCTACCCCCTGATTGAAAAACTAACTCAGTTTGACCATAATCATTAGCAGAACTAGGAAACTTTTTGCAAGAATTCATGTGATTTTTCAATGAAGTTGTGCCATTATATTTAGTATTAGCAGAAAGTACCCTATCACAATAATTACATCTAGCTTTTTGTTCGCTTTGATCATTGACAAATTTGGTGAAGTGTTTCCAAACTTCAAACCTCGGTGGAAGTGCTTTTTGTTTTTTAGAATTGACAGTTACTTTCATTAGTGGAGATTATAGTTTGTTGTGTAATTGGTGTTGGTGACGATGATGGCATGTCAATAGGAGCAGGCTACATAGCAGCATTACTAGGAGTAAGAGCTAGATTATCGGTTTCACTTGCCATTTAAATCTTCAACCTATCACTAAAAAAGAATTAATTAATTAGAAAATATGTTGTTCAAGAATGAAGAATCTATTAAAGAATCTATCACTAATAGCACATATTAAAATACATGAGCAAATATAATCATTTAATTAGCAAATGTGTTATTCATCTCATTTACTTTTTATTACAAAGTTTTAATTGGAAAAGTCATATGGTTCCACACAAAGGAGTAAAGAGAGGAGAGTGTGTGAAGAACAAAGTGGCAGACTTTTAGTAATAAAGTGACAAAATGCCCAACTAAATCATTTAATTTATCAATGAAGTGTTCATCTTGTATTAAATAATTTTCAAGGAGTAGTTAAGTAGTTAATATATATAAGTTTGGATAGAAATCCTCAATTCAAACTAATAGCTTTTTCCATTTATAAATTGATAGTACTAATTATAACATGTGCTCAGTTTAATGTGTCAAATCCTTTTCATGAAATGGTCTGGTTTTGTCCCAAAAATCTTCCTAATTCAATGTTCAATACCCCACCCATGATCAATTAAAGGGACAGAGAAAACGAAACACTGGCCCATTTCTCATTGAAGATAACAACCAATTTCAATGCCCAAATTTACAACCCCCACATTGCATTGAATAAATGATGTAGTTAGTAGTCTCATAGGCTTTCAAAGTACAAAATTTGGTATCAAATTGTTAAGCTCAAGGAGAATTTCCAAATCCAAATTTGGCCTAGTTGCAAGAAGATTTTGTCAATTTTGTAAGACAGATGGGTTGCTAGGATCCATTGTTTTCTTAGCATGTTCAAAACTTGGTTAGTGGTTGAAACTTGGAGTCAGGTACAAATAAACCAAAAGCTCATGTGTATCAGGTAATGAACCACCGCACTTTCATATCTAATTGGAACCTAAACATTTTCTAATACAAGTGACTTTTAAAACCGAAAGTAGAAGATAATCGAGGCCCATAGCTAGCTTAAATTAAATGAACAGTATTTGTAGAAACCCAAAAAAACTTACCAATAACTTGATGTGGGAAGCCCAGAAAGGTGAAGCAAGAATAGCAGTGACCGACAATAGGCAGAAGGGTGAGACTGTGAGAGTGGAGATGAAGTCAGGGGACGACAATAAGGCTATGAGGGGCAGTCGACAGAAACCAAGGGCCAAAAGAATGGGGTATTTAGGTTTAGGAATTTTTTAGGGAAAATCTCCAAAATACCCTTATTGAGTTTGGTTAGTTCGGTTAGAAATTTTTCTAACCGAAACCGAACTAAAATAATTTTATTAACCGAATTAACCAAATCGAATTAACCGAACAACCAAACTAACTAAATCGTAAAAATTGAACTTATTTCGGTTTGGTTTGGTTATTCAGTTCGATTCGATTTTGCTCACCTCTAATTCAGGTAAAAGGAAATGGACATGCAAACGCTTCAAACAAAAAGAATTTGAATGAAGTGAAGGAGCAAGAAAAAGGAAGTTCAAGTTCTGGAAAAGTTCAAGGTAGAAGGAGTAAATTTGGAGTATGTTCCTATTGCAAGAAAAGGAACCATGCTGAATCATACTATTAGTACAGACTTGGGGTGAAGTGCAATGCTTGCAAACAGTTAGGTCATGTAGAAAGAGTATGCAAAAATAAACTTGAAGCAAAAGAAAATGTCTTAAATGCTGCTAAAAATGCCAAGTCTTCAAAAGAATAGTTGTTTATGGCAACTGGATGCAACTCAACAGATGTTACATAGTGGCTTCTTGACAGTGGCAGCTCTAACATGTGACATCCAATCTTTCATTATTTATAGAATTGGACAGTCATTATAGATTCAGAGTTAGAATTGGGAATGGAGTTTATCTAAATGCCATGGGAAGAGGTACAATTGGTATCCATACATCACCAGGTCAAAGGTATGTTCATAAAGTACTTCTAGTACCTGACATAGCACAAAATCTACTTAGTGTAGGTCAGATGATAGATAATAATTATGTGCTTATATTTAAAGATGATACATGCACTATTTATGATCCATTTGATGAGTTGCTTATGAATGTACAAATGAAAAATAGATGTTTTGGTGTCAACTTAACTGAAGTGTGCATGTAGGTAAGTGGTAGTAACTCTGATGTGTCATCATTATGGCACAAAAGATTTAGGCATTGTAGTTTTAATTACTTACGTCGATTGTACATAGAAAGTGTAGTTGAAAAGTTGCCTAAACCAAGTTAGACAACATCAGTGTGTGATGTTTGCGAATATGGTAAATAGACAAAGAAACCATATCTTGCTGTAAGCTTATCCAGATCCAAGAGTAAACTCAATTTGGTTCACACTGATGTGGTAAGGCTGATGAGCAAAGAATCTTTAAGTAGGAATAAATACTTTATAGTAGTTATTGATGATTTTAGCAGAATGACCTGGATTTATTTCCTCAAATTCAAGTTTGAAGTGTTTGAGACATTTGTCATATTCAAGGCAAAAGTTGAAACTGAATCTGGTTCAAAATTGAAGAGTTTGAGATCAGACAATGGTGGGGAATTCATTTCATCAGAATTTGAAAATTATCTTAAGGCTGAGGGGATTCATCATCAGCTTACTGTTCCTTACTCACCTCAATAGAATGGGGTAAGTGAAAGGAAGAACAGGCCAATACTTGACATGGCAAGATGTATTCCGTTTGAAAAAAAACTTCTAAAGAAGTTTTAGGTAGAAGCTTGTAATACTACTGTATACCTGTTAAATAGATTACCAATAAAAGCTTTGATAGAAAAATATCATATGAAGCCTAGCATGGTAGTAAACCCTCAGTTGATTATCTTAGGATATTTGGAAGTTTATGCTATCATCAAATTCCTGAGAATTATAGAGATAAACTGGAACACAGATTTGAAGCAGGAATTTTTATTGGTTATAATGAGCAGTCCAAAGGATATAGAGTCTACCTAGTAAAGTCAGTTAAGGTTGTGGTTACCAAGAATGTTGTATTTGATGAGGACTCTAATTGGGACTGGTCTACAAGTGAACCAGAGAGTTTAAGATCACCATTCAGTATTCAGATCAATCAACCAATTGAGACTATGCCATATATTCTAGAACAAAATGTAGATGATGATGAAAACTATACAGTCAGAGGCATTCGAAGTCTGGATGATATTTACCATAAGTGTTTAGTTGCTACAACTGAACTTGATACATATCAAGCAGCAACAGAATCTGAGGAATGGAAAGTTGCAATGCAAGAAGAGATTGACACAATAAACAAAAATAACACAGAGTCACTTGTTGACAAATTAGCAAAACACCATGTAATAGGTGTTAAGTGGATCTTTAGAAAGAAATTCAACTCAGATGGTACTTTAAATAAGTACAAAGCAAGACTTGTTGCTAAAGGGTACTCACAGCTTCCAAATGTTGATTTTTTGCAAACTTTTGCTCTTGTAGCTTGTTTTGAAACAATTTGACTATTATTTGCCTTATCAGCTGCATTTGGATGGAAGGTGTATCACTTGGATGTGAAATTTGTATATTTAAATCGTATATTGCAGGAAGAGATCTATGTTGAGCAATCAGAGGGCTTTAAAATTGAATCTCAATCTAACAAGGTTTACAGATTACATAAAGCCTTGTATGGCCTCAAGCAAGCTCCGAGAACTTGGAATAGCAAAATTGATTCATATTTGGTGAATCTAGGGTTTGATAAAAGCCCCAATGAAGCAACCATGTACATTCTTAAACATAATGGCACAGTTCAAGCAATTATTTCCTTGTACGTTGATGATCTTCTGGTGACAGGATGCAATGATGAAGAAATAAAAAAATTCACAGTTGATATGAAGAAAAATTTCAATATGTCAAACCTTGGTATGATGAAGTATTTTCTTGGGATATAAATTTGCCAAACTCACAAAGGCAATATTATATCACAGGAGAATTACATTCAAGAAATTCTGAACAAATTTCACTTGAGCAGTTGCAATTCTGTATTTACTCCTCTTGTGATAAATCAGAAATTTTCCATTAATGATGGTTCCAAATTGAGAAATGCATTAGTTTTCAGAAGTTTGGTTGAAAGCTTATTGTACTTCTGCTCCACACATCCAGAATTGATGTACTCAATTAGTCTTTTATCCAGGTTCATGAAAGATCCCATAAATGTTCATCTTGCTGTTGCTAAACACATTTTTAGATACTTAAGGGGTAGTATCAAATTTGGTATATATTATGGTAGATTGCAGGAAATAAAATTGGTTGGTTACTTAGATAGTGACGGGCATGCAGTGCTGATGACTCCAAAAGTACTTCTGGGTATATTTTTACTCTTGGCAATGGGGTATTTTCCTAGAATTCACCTAAACAATGTGTAGTTGCTCAATCATCAACTGAAGCAGAATACATAGCAGTTAATGTAGCAACAAATCAAGCTACCTGGTTAAGAAAAGTCTTGAATGGCTTGACCTTTGTTCAAGAAACTTCAACTAGTATATTTGTTGATAACAAATCTACCATTGCCATTACAAAGAATCCTGTGTTCCATGGTAAAACTAAACACATTAAGGTGAAATTTCATGCTATCAAGGAACTTGAGAGGAATGGTGAAATTGTTCTACAGCATTGTTCATTTGAGAATCAGATTACAGATATTATGACTAAGACTCTGCCTAAGTTCAGGTTTGAAACAATCAGAACTATGATGTGTGTCAAGGATACAAGCTTTAAGGAGGAGTGTTAGGAATCAAGCATACATCAGCTTACTACGTGGACATGTATATGTTCATTTTGCTTTGTTGTACTGGTTGTTAAGTGCATAATGTATATGTTTATGATGTGTTGTAATGCATGTAACTTGTTTTAACACTTGTCTTTATGCGTAACAGGTGTTTATCTTGCATTACTTGTATTTATACAATATGCTTATGAAGCAATGAAGCAGAACTTGGGACTCATCATTTTGGCTTCTCTAATGCTCTGTTCTTTGTAATTCTTTCCAACATACTTGGTTTTATCTTTTCCTTCTTGAAATCAATTTCATAACAATTTCAATGGTATGTATGTTACTAGTTGTTATGGTTTTCGAAATAAACTGCATTTACCTAGGGCTTCAAAATACTATGTTGATGATTACATGAATAAGTGCTGCTTATCTCGGTGTCTATTACTCAGCTTTTGTTATGTTTTTGTTTTTGAGTTGAAAGATAAGCAAGGAAAAACTAAAATGAGACTCACAATACATTTTAATCATTTATTTGGACAAGCTTATTGAAAATTGTTGATGTTTGCTTTTGATAGCTCATCTTGCTAAACAATTAATTTGCATCGAAAATATTTTTAGAAATTAATGTTAAGCAATGTAACCAGGTGTAGAATTTTGAAATTTCTTCAACCTAATGCCAGCAACCAACAAGAATTATAACTGATGTGATTCCTCTTGAATGTTAGCTTAACTGGTTTTTCATGGGATAAGGTTACTGTAAGTTGTAGCTTCAAATGTCATGAATTGACAATAAACAAATAACAAGAATGGTGACATATGATGAAGTTCAATGTGCTTACTGTTGAGAATATCAATAATGATAAGTATTTCCGATTTCTAAATGTTGTTATTGAATGGGTTTCCATTAATAAATTTATTCTGTAAAATTTCGGAACAACTCTTAGGTGTTGCTAGAACCCTGATTGAGATATTCAAACGAGGGCCATTGGATATTTATAAATTGGAGAGCAATATTTAACATCAACATACATGAATACACACGAGTAGCTATTAAGTCATAACCTTGTTCTAAAAGTATATATTACAGCTAGGGACTCATATTCTGTTGATCTCCCAAAATCTATTCTTGCATCAGCAGGCATGTGATGTTACTCCACCTATTTTAAAGACCTGATTGCCCCAGCTGTTTTTAAACCTCGTACTTGCGTTGCAAGGGGCACTGGAGGTGTGATCTTCTAAATATGTTCTTTTCTGCCTCTTTTCTATTACCTAATAGAGTGGCTATTTGTTGAGTTGACGAACCTATGAACGTCCTCTAGCATGGCCCCTACACTTATGGGTTGCAAAATTTCTGTCAAAGCTGAACAATATTATACTTATACAATGTAGTGGTGTTGGTAAGTTACTTTTGTCTAACATGGATTTGCCCAGATTATAAGTTTTCCTCACTTATAAAATTTTATATTTCAGGGTTTTCTCCATTACGCTCTGAGTTGAAAGCATTGCCTGTTTTTCTCCCTGCTTTGTTTAACACTGGCGATAAGTCTATGCATAGTTACCCTTGTCGGCATGTTGGCTTCGTCCTCTTCTTTGATGCTAATTAGTGTGTCATTTGTTCTTATGTTCACTGTCAGTTTTATCTTTTCATCTTAAATCATGGAAACAATCATTATTGCAACTAATCAAGTAACTATATTTCTTACCTTCTTTTCCAGTCACGGAATATTCATTTAGCATGCAACAAAAAGACACAGTTCCTCCTTCATATGAAAGGGACCAAGAAGGGGTCTACGGACCATGCAACAAAACACATCGAGTCAATTATAATGTCCTCAAATATTATACAACCATGTACACACCAACCAGTTGGCAAATTGTTCACTTGATTGATTCTGTCCTCTCTGTTATTCTCTTTGTTTTACATAATGATCTTTTGCTAATAAGTTGATGCATCAAGTAGTCGGTCTCATCAAGCAGTAGCGGATGCGATTACTCTTTGAGGTGGTCCCCTTTAATTAAGTCCTGCTATC
The DNA here is from genome assembly GCA_036013995.1 of Theobroma grandiflorum. Lineage (NCBI taxonomy): Eukaryota > Viridiplantae > Streptophyta > Magnoliopsida > Malvales > Malvaceae > Theobroma > Theobroma grandiflorum. The sequence goes on from CP142127.1 coordinate 40,681,508, forward strand.
TATTGCCAGACTCTTTATGCAGTGTCTTTACTTATAAAGCAAGTCAATTCCATTTCCACTGCGTAGTACTTCCTTTTTTCTGCTACATAAATATCTGGGAGCAGATAGGCTGCTCCGACCCACAGGCTAGTGCTCAGATGTACAGTTTCTCACTTGTCTTGTGGCAAGGCTTACGTTCTGGATAGCACAAAGGAGCCAGTGGTCCATGTCATAGTACCTTTTTTATTTTTTATTACAGACTCATGGTTGCAATTCACAGAAGATTAAGACTAAGGTGTCTATGCGTTTTGCTACATCCAACGTCCAACTGGCTTCGTTGCTAGCAAGCCGGATGTGTAGGATGGGTTTCAGAGCAACGCTCAAGGAAGAATTAACATTCAATCAAATTATGATGTCAAATTTGTAAAACTCTTTGAACTTTATCGGTGAGATAACTGTCTTGGTGAAAATCAAAATATTTGCTCTGTGTATTCCATTATAATTGATAATAAAACAGGCAAGGTTTCAAGAAAGGATGAATTGCATAATTTGGTTTCATGTGCATGATCATTTGATTTTGCCAAAGAGAAATATTGACTAATTTTCTCAATAAGAAGTGGTATATTCTGGTGGTTGATGAGGTTTATTCATTGAAGGTAAAGCGTAAATGGTTAACGTTTCTTATCTTACTGGCTTTTATTTTGCACAGGTAGCTAGAGTTTGGATGCGTCCATCATCTTTTAGTGAAGGAGGGGTGAGATTGAAAAGACTGGTTTTCTACTATTTTGTAAAATTTTCTATGGTTGTTTCTGGTAATCAGCAAGATAAGAGGGTAAAAAAATAAACATCACTTTTCTTGAGTTGTTAGGAAAGATGATATTATCTTTTTGGTCTGTTCATTTTGTTGGGAAACATGATTGCTGGAATTATTTGAGAAGTCATGTTGATTTATATAGAAGATCATGACGCTGAATAATTGGATGGCTATATTTGTATCCTTTCTATTCATTCAACTTGGATTCTGCAATGAAGTTTTGAATTTCAGATATCTGTTTAAAAAGGGAGCACCACTTGATAATGTTGTAATTGGTGTCTGCGGGTGTTAGTAGTGTTAGAGCTGAAGCTTGCATTGATTTTATCATTTTGTTTGTTTTTAGCTTTGCTTTGTTGTACTGGTTGTTGAGTGTTTTCTACAGGTGTCTATGATGTGTCATCTTGCATGCTTTGTCTTGATGCCACTTAACACTTGTCTTTTGTATTAACAGCTGTTGAGCTTGTGTAACTTGTATAAATACTTTGCTTATTGTTGAATGAAAGTGGCCAACACCTTTAGATCATCCTTCTCTGTTTTTATCAGTTTTCTACTCCAGAACCAGAGCATCACATGTTATCGTTTTGCTCTGCTATAATTCAGTGAATTTGTGTTTTCTATTTTAGTTCCCTTACATGGTATCAGAGCTAATAACTGATTCTTGTGCCTGCTAAAAAAAAAAAAAACTCCTTTTATTCATCAAAGTTCATTCCTTAGTACAATGTCAGCCTCTACTGTCACACAGCAAACATCACCCATTTTTTATGGTTCAAATTATCCTATGTGGGCCATCAGAATGAAAGCATTCCTCAAGGGAGTAAATTTGTGGAATGTGGTTGAAAATGACATACCAATACCAATGCTGAGAGACAATGCTACACTAGCACAGGTGAAGCAACATGAGGAGGATATAGCAAAGAAGTATAGAGCTTTATCCTTTATACACTTAGCAGTTACTGAGTCTGTCTTCAGTCAGATTATGAGTTGTGAGACAGCAAAACAAGCTTGGGATAAGCTTGAAGAAGAATTTCTAGGATCTGCTAGAAACAGGCAGATTCGGCTTCAGAATTTGAGGAGGCAATATGAATTGTTGAGGATGAAAGATAGTCAAAATGTACAAGAGTTTATTGATGCTGTGATGAAGGTGGTCAACCAAATTTGATTGTTGGGAGAAACCTTGGCTGATGCTAAAGTTGTAGAGAAAATACTTATAAGCCTTCCTGAAAGATTTGATGCAACAGTGTCATCTCTTGAATAGGTAAGGGATATCTCACAACTTTCTATATCTGATTTGGTAAACATCCTTGAAGTTGATGAACAGAAGAGGATTGCAAGGAAAAATGACAAGTCTGATCTTGCCTTAACTGTCCGGATGAAAGGCAAGGCACATGCAGAGACATCAACCAAGAAAAACATGAATGAAGTTAAAGAGAAGGGAAGTATCCACGGTAAGAGGGTTCAAAACAGGAAAACAAAATTTCCAGTTTGTTCTTTTTGTAAGAAAAGGAGTCACTTAGAATCATATTGCTGGTTTAGGCCAAATGTAAGGTGCAATGCCTACAAACAGCTTGGTCATGTTGAAAAGGTTTGTAAGAACATACATGAAACCAATGAAGAAGTTTCAAATGCTGTTGAGAAGATCGAAACCAGTGAAGACCAGTTGTTTATGGCTATTAAAGGCAAGCAAATAGATGATGAGCAGTGGCTTCTGGACAGTGGAAGTTCAAACCATGTGACGTCAAATTCAACCTTGTTTATTGATCTGGATACAAATTACAGGTCTTAGATAAAAATAGGGAATGGTGTTTATCTTGATGCTATGGGGAAAGGCACAGTTGGAATCAACACATCTTCAGGCATGAGGTATGTTTATGATGTTCTGTTAATACCAGGCATAGTACAGAACCTACTTAGTGTAGGACAAATGCTGGAAAATAACTATGAACTGGTATTTAAGAATGGTGTCTGTGCTATTTATGACCCTTATGGTGATTTGATGATGAATGTTCAAATGAAGAACAGATGTTTTCCTATTAATTTAACTGAAGTTTGCATGCAAGTTAGCAGCATTAGTGTTGATACTTCATCACTTTGGCATAGAAGACTAGGTCATTGTAATTATAATTACTTGACTCTGCTGCAATCTCAGAATTTAGTGGACAATTTACCAAAGTTCAGCCAATCAGCTTCAATGTGTGCTGTTTGTAAACTTGGCAAACAAAGCAAAAACCTTTTCCAACTGATTCCCCACAAAGAGCAAGAAACAAGCTCGAATTGGTGCATTCTGATGTTGCAGGGCCTATGTCTGAACAATCACTATCTGGTAACAGATATTTTATAATTTTTATTGATGATTATAGCAGAAATACTTGGATTTATTTTCTTAAGTCCAAGTCAGATGCCTTTGATAAGTTTGTGTTGTTTAAAGCCAGAGTTGAGAAAGAATCAAGCTATAAGTTGAAATGTCTCAGATCAGACAATGGTGGTGAGTATACTTCCCAACAGTTTGAAGGATTTCTCATGGCAGAGGGCATTAATCATCAGCTTACAGTGCCTTACTCTCTTCAACAGAATGGAGTGAGTGAGAGAAAAAATAGATCCATATTGGATATGGCAAGATGCCTTTTATTTGAGAAAAGCTTTCCAAAGAAGTTCTGGGCAGAAGCATGTAATACTGCAATGTATCTGTTGAACAGATTACCAACTAAGGCAGTGACCAAAATGACCTCATATGAAGCTTGGTACAACAAACGACCTTCTGTTAGATACCTCAGAGTATTTGGGAGTTTGTGTTATCACCAAATTCCTGAGAGTTTTAGAGGAAAGCTTGATCACAGATCTGAACCTGCAGTGTTTATAAGGTACAGTGAGCAATCAAAAGGATACAAGTTGTATCTTGTGAAGTCAGACAAAGTTATTGTATCCAGGAATGTTATTTTTGATGAAAATGCCAAATGGAGTTGGGATTTATCTGGTTTAGAGAAAATAAAAGCTCCATTCAGAATTGAGCTACTTGAACCAAATGAGTTGAGAACAGATTTTTCAGATTTTACTACTGATGCAGATGATGATGAGGAGCACTATGCTGTTAGAGGTTCTCGGAGCCTTACTGATGTTTATCATAGAAGTTTGATAACTATCTCGGAACCTGATTCTTACCAAGCAGCAGCCAAGTCAGAAGAGTGGAAAGCTGCTATGCAAGAAGTAATCAAAGCAATCAATCAAAACAACACCCGGACAATGGTAGATAGACCTCAAAAGCAGCATATAATAGGAGTGAAATGGATTTTCAGAAGGAAGCTTAACTCTGATGGAACTTTGAACAAATGCAAGGCAAGACTTGTTGCTAAAGGATACTCTCAGCTTCCAAGCATTGACTTTATACATACCTTTGCTCCAGTAGCTCGATATGAAACTATTCGACTGTTATTGGCTATTTCAGTTGCATTAGGCTGGAAGGTATACCACTTTGATGTGAAATCGGCCTTTTTAAATGGCACATTGAAGGAGGAGGTTTATGTGGAGCAGCCAGAAGGATTTAAGGATGAATCTAATCCTGACAAAGTTTTTAGGCTGCACAAAGCCCTTTATGGCCTCAACCAAGCTCCACGTACCTGGAATTGTAAGATTGATGCCTATTTGATGAATCTTGATTTGAAAAGAGCTTTAATGAAGCTACCTTATATGTGCTTAAAGGCAAAAATCAAGTTCAGGTGATTGTCTCGCTTTATGTTGATGATTTGCTAATCACAGGATGCAATACAACAGCAATCAACAAATTCAGATTTGATATGGAAAAAAATTTTGAGATGTCTGATCTAGGTTTGATGAATTATTCTTTGGAATGGAAATTTGTCAAACAGACAAGGGCATTTTTCTATCTCAAGGAAATTACATCCAGACCATTCTGAACAGGTTTCATTTGTGTAGTTGCAATCCAGTTTCAACACCATTAGTTGTAAGTCAAAAGCTAACAGCAGGGGATGGTTCAAAACTTGAAGATGCCACCAGCTATAGAAGTCTGATTGGAAGCTTGCTTTATATTTGTTCTACTCGACCTGAACTGATGTATTCCACCAGTTTACTGTCAAGATTCATGAAAGAACCTACCAATGTTCATCTTGCAGCTGCCAGGCGGTTGCTTAAATATTTAAGAGGCAGCATACATCATGGCTTGTTCTTTAACAGAATATATGAAATCAATTTGGTTGGATATTCTGACAGTGACTGGGCAGGCAGTGTTGAAGATTCCAGAAGCACTTCAGGATATGTCTTCTCATTGGGCAATGGAGTTTTTTCCTGAAATTCACATAAGCAGCCGGTAGTTGCACAGTCATCAACAGAAGCTGAATATATTGCAGCTAATGCAGCAATGAATCAAGCAGTTTGGTTGAGAAAAGTCCTGAAGGATTTAACCTTTGAGCAGTTAACTCCCACCAGCATTTGGATTGATAGTAAGTCTGCAATTGCTGTCACTAAAAATCCAGTGTTTCATGGGAAAACAAAGCATATAAAGGTAAAATATCATGCAATCAGGGAAGCTGAAAATGGTGGTGAAATCGTGCTTGAACATTGTCCCTCTGTGGATCAGCTTGCAGATATTTTCACTAAGACTCTGCCTATATCCAGGTTTGCAGACTTGAAGGCAAAGCTGAAAGTTTTCAATGCAGACTTCAAGGAGGAGTGTTAAAGCTGAAGCTTGCATTGATTTTATCATTTTGTCTGTTTTTAGCTTTGCTTTGTTGTACTGGTTGTTGAGTGTTTTCTACAGGTGTCTATGATGTGTCATCTTGCATGCTTTGTCTTGATGCCACTTAACACTTGTCTTTTGTATTAACAGCTGTTGAGCTTGTGTAACTTGTATAAATACTTTGCTTATTGTTGAATGAAAGTGGCCAACACCTTTAGCTCATCCTTCTCTGTTTTTATCAGTTTTCTACTCCAGAACCAGAGCATCACATGTTATCGTTTTGCTCTGCTATAATTTAGTAAATTTAAGTTTTCTATTTTAGTTCCCTTACAAGTAGTAGCTAACACAGACACCGAATCTTTTTCATTCATGTGCTAATTGCCCCACTAAATCGTCAAAATCATGTCCTATTTTTCTCGTGCTTAAAAACAATGAGATTCTTGACAAGCATTTGCGTACAATATCTCTGTCTTTAATCAAAGCTCTAGAAAAGATCTCCTTTTACCTATTTTCTGTCTTTCTGCTGTTGTCTTTTTCCTTTATTTGTTAGCTGTTGAAATCCTCCATAAACTTTTACAAACTGGAAGTCTCTTCCAAGAGATCATTGCAAAGGATCAGGAAAAAGGGTTTTCCGCCCACAACTGTCAAAGTTGTCGATAGACATTACAACAACTCTCTCGCTGGGACTCCAGAAATTTTAGTTGGTTGCTTCGTGAATTTTTTGTGGACATAGCAAGACAGAGGGAGCGCGATAAATTTAGCATCCACCGAAGGTGGTGGACCTCAAACCTATAGCCACAGCACAGCTGTAGCAACTGTCATGGTGAAACATGAATGATAGTGACTGTACTGATGCCATAACCATACGAAAATGAACATCAGCCAATTATCAATGAGTCAGCATTCAGCAGGGATAAGAGAAAGAGTCTCTTTTTTCCTTGTGAATTGTTTGAAGGGTAAAGACCTCCAAACTTTTGCAAGAGCTGGGGCATGGGGTTCTAACCCTAACCTGAAAGTCGTCCGTCCTTTTAAGACGATGAGTAGATTGTCCTCAAGGGTGAGTGCATGACCAAGACTTGGGTCTTAGTTCATAGTGTATTATATTTAAAGACAGAATAAGGTTCAAGGTAGGAATTCTTCCCCTCCATTGGTACCTTTGTACACATAAAATTGAAACATCTCTTTAGTGGTTAATACTATTCTTGAATAAGGAAGTCAGTGCCACGCAACAAGACCCTAACGTTGCACCTTGGTTGCAGTACGAGTCATACTGTTCATGGGCTCATAGGGCGTCGGCAAAATTAGGTCATGGAGCATAATTTCATAATCATTCTTCTTGCCCTCATTTTCCCATTTTTCACTTACGTACCCAAAGAGGGGACAAAACGCTATCATTACATTAAAGGGTATTCTTATCTTAGAGGTATCATATCGTATCTTAATGGATTATAAGATCTTTCATAGCATCTTTATTGTATTTTCCCCAACAGACAATAGCACGTGAATATCCAACATTTCAAATCTAACGCTAAGCTCATCATGAAATCAACGAGAAGTTGTTAGGTATAATATTTCTGTCACCATAAATCTAATGAAATTTATACTTTTATATTTTCAGTATAAATCCATATATTAGATTACACTTTTTATTAATCTAACAAATTAATTATTGTTATAAACTAACATGACAATTTTTCTAACAAAAAAGATATTTTGAAATTTGATTTGTTCAACTTGAAGTTGATATGATAGGAAAAATGTATATGCACTAATTTCTTATCATCGCTATATATGTTGATTGTTGAATCAGCAGTGGCTTACATTCTTTTATTTTCCTATAGAGAATCATAATTTTAGTTTTAAACCTTTACGTGTTTGGTATGTGTAAAATTTAAAAGAAAGATAAGATATAGTTTTATACCGTACCCTATTTGGTGTATACATAATTAAGTGTAAGATAGGATTGCATAATGATATGAGAATTAATTACCATTAACTGAGGTATGTAAGTTTTAGAGTAAAATAGGAAATGTAAAGTACATATCATCCAATTCAATGGGATTAAAATTAATTTTTTTAAAAGGATTGAGTTATTCTATATTGTATTTGAAATCCGATCCTCTCTTTTTAGTACACGTCAAATATGGGTAGGGTAATTGTCATTTTATTCTTTTCATTATCTTTTCAGTTATATATATATATATATATTTTCAAATCTTTAAACTACTTGAAAAGTGTGTGTGTGTATATATATATATATATATATATATATATATATATATAGGATTTTAATTAAGAGTCTACCATCAAATAGTTAAATACTAGAAAACGACCCGAGCATGATGCACTAGTTGTTTAGTTGAATGTTGTGTTGAAGTAGTTGTTTGCCAATGTTATCATAGCATTATTTTATATTCTAGCACAGGCAGACATAATAACCTTGTGGTTGAAAAAAAATTGTTTATTCTTGCTAGTTAATTCGCATTGACAACCTTAATACAATGTTATAGTAATAAGATAAAGTTGCAATTACCATAAATTTATAATTTAAATTCCAAATGCTGTGAAAAAATGGATAAAGAGACACAAAAATAAGTAGTTGGTTAATTAATATAAGTCCAATGGAAAATTCCCCAACTTGATATTAAATTTTCAATTCAGAGCAATCACGTAACAACAACAATATTCAATTTTGAATAATGACATCTGGGCCTATGCCAATTATATGATGAAGGGTAATGACATTGTTGTTTATCATTGTTCACAATCATTTTCAGTTTAGAAACAAAATTTTTATTCCAAGATGTTTTATGTATACTATAGCAGATACATAAGTATGTACAAAATAAAGAAATTCTATCTGCACATTGCCAGTATCCTAACCATATACAAAATTCACACTCTAATCAGTTTTTTGTAGAATATGGTGCCTTGATGCAAAAAATATAAAGCATTGTAATATTTTCCTGGCAATGAGAGTTAAGTTGCTAGACTGTTTGTAAACGTGGACAAAAAGATTTGTTAGAGTACTAGTTTCATCATTGGCCTATTTTTGGATTGTGATTTGTATTTTTAAACTATTGTAAGTAATATTAATGTAGAAATGATATATAATTTTTGGTGATGTATTTTTAATATTTGGTTTTGTACTTTTTGGTAGGTGACTCTGCTCCAAGGGTTGTGCTGGGATGTTTCCGTGGTGTGGGTTCCAAGAAAAGTTCTTTGATTACTTTGTTGGTTATTGGTGATTCTAGAGTTGGAATGTTCTCTTGTTAAAATGATGGTGGAGGTGTTGCTGAGGGTGTAAGTGGGGGTGTTGTTGATGGAGTTGCTGGAGGGGTTTCTGACACAGATGTTGTGCTAGCAGTCTGGAGTGGGAAAGAATAGCCTTCTATATGTCATTACAGTCAAACATCTTGCAATTGGCAAGGTTTTCTTTGAGAGCTTTGGAGGTAAGACCTATAATGAATGTCCTTGTCTATTGTACCAAAGCTTTTACAAGTCCTGGTAGAGTCCTTCGATTGATACTCTTGAGGAGAGCAAGTTTGGTGATTATTGCTTCCATTAACTTCTCTACTAGTTTTCCAAATACCACTTATTCCATTTGGCTAGTGGGATCTTCCACAATAAATTGTATGCTAAAAGAATTAACTTCTTATTAGAAATAAAAGTTTAGCAACTAATAAAATCCCAATTCTATTTGACTATGCAGCATGTAATGAAGCAAAAGCGAGGCAAACTAAAAAATATTGTTGTCAATTTTGCACACACAAGTATATGTATCGAACAAGTAATATAGACAATAAGTCCAGATTATTGTTCCCATAAAGATTTGTTTCTAAAGTTTCACTAAGTCTTAAAATTGTATAACGAATTAATTTTATTTAAGCAATCAAAAAATTGAAAAGCTAATCAAAAACAAAATTTATTAGAAACACTAAATTATCTAACAAAAATTAAATATATTGAGAAAAACAATAGATTAAAGACCTAGGATTATGAGTTCATTCAACATTTCATCTGTTATTAGCTTCTCTTGTTATTTATCTTTCCCGTGTGGTTTTATTAACCTAAAATCCAAAGCTATGAACAAGTTTCCGTCGAGATGCTTGTGTGAATACATAACTTAATTAGTTCACTATATGTGTATAGGAATCGATTAAATTAAATTTATTGAGCAAGTGACCTAATTTGGCTATGTATGGCAATTAGCGTATGTCTACTCGAATTGCAAATCAGATCACCTAAGTGATGTGAACATATATTATTCAAATCTTAGTTTAACTTAAAATCTCTTTGTTCAGTTTCAATTAGATTTACAAATCAATTAATTATTGATCAAGCAACTAAAGGCTTTAAGAATAGATTTTAATAAGTAAAACAATACTCATTCATGATAAATAACAGAAAAACAAGTATTTAGACTACATGTTGAAATACACCATAATCCTAGAAAAGCAATTTAGCTCATGATATCTAAATAAAACACTATTCAAGGAAATTTAGCAATGAATTCAAAACAAGAAAGTAAGAATAACATGAAAGAGGAAAATAAACTAATGTTGAAGCTTGGTTGATCTCGAATTTCTCTTAATTCCTCTTGATTTTTAGCTTTTGTTCTCTTAAAAAGCTGCTGCTGTCCTCCCTTCTGAATGCTCCTAAAAAGTCCCTTAAATATGTGCAAGGTGCCCTTGTCATGACCTAAATTTTCTAGCCATGATCGGCGCAAGGGCCCAATGGGCATTGCCCACTAGGTCTAAGCATGCCTCTTTACATAATCCTATATACTATTCCATCAATTATACATTATCGTTACTAGACCACAATTTATAATTCGCAACTAAACGTGCTTCTGTAGCATAACATGGACACCCAATATGTACATTGGTATGATTCCAAAATAAAGTCATTCATTGCCATCTCATAATGGCTTCATCAATCCAAATTTATACATGCATTGTTTACAAATTAAAGCTTAGCAATTTTCAGCTAATATACATATACTCATGAACGAGACTTATGACGACCAGCGGAGCGACTTTAGTGAGGTTATGGCTACTGAATGCCAAGATACCTACCAAGGGTGCACACGAGTGGACTCTTCAAGCTAGGTTCCAATTGTCTAAGAATTTGAAAACATGCAATTTAAAAGAGTGAGTATAAACTCAGTGAGTGAATATAAGAAGGGAACAAGCAATTGATAAGTAAAATTTAAAAATCATGATGCACTTGTTTTAAAAACAATGCAATTTAGTTTAATTTCTTACTAAACCCCTTTATTTCAAACATTGATTAGTAAACTCTTAGTGTTGCAAAACCCCATGCTCAGTCATGAAGATAAAGGAGTGAAACAAAAATTATATCAAAACCAATCAAGGTAGCACGTGATAGCACATTTCTCGCTGTAGCGTAAGGCATTCTCGATTTGCATATGTTTTGGTTTTTCAAGCATATCTCTCACTACAGAAGTCCAATTGACATGATTTTTGGGTGATTAGAAAGCTAAGAGGCTGGGTTACAACTTTGATGTTTACCATTTTGCCAGTTTCAAACAGAAAATGGTCAAAATCATTGTCCAAGTGAAAGCACTACGCCACCACCTGAGAGTTTTTGGTTGCAATGAGAATGATTGTCCAAGTGAAAGCACTACACCACCACCTGAGAGTTTCTGGTTGTAGCGAGAATCCAATCTCGCTACAGCGAGAAGTAGGACCGAGGCCAACCTTGCAAGTCTGAGAGTTTCTGGCTACAGCGAGAATCATTCTGGCTACAGCTAGAATCTTGACAACTAAGGAAGAGTTTTGTTTCGTAACACAAAGGCCGTTTTTGTTGCTATATACAGAAAATTCATCTCAACCACATTAAAATCAATTTGAACACATTAATATTAATAAATTTTTCAATATTGAGTATAATTACATGTCCTTTTCACAAGCTTTTAATATCAAATATAAACAATTGCATAGTGTATATGATCATCTCTATGGCATATATATATATATATACAAACATGTCTAACGATCCTCAACTCATGTGCCCTTTTTACTCGCACATGGCTAGGTCATCATCAGGACATGTGCACTCCCACACCGTATATAGCTAGGTCATCATCAGCTATGAGCATTTCCACATGCACATAGCTAGGTCATCGTTATCACACAAAAGGAACCTCCAATGCATAATATACATATCCATATAATAAGATAACACATGAACTATTCATATTGCACGTTTCACAATATGGAAACATTTCATCAAGGGCTTGTTCCCTAAGTATATATATATATTTTTAAAGCAAAAACAAATGAACTTCCAAATGATTTATTTAACATACAAGCACTTCCCGAACCATTTTGAAATGCAAGTTCCTTCATCGATCTTTGTTGACGTTTTGATGGATTCTAGCTTCAACTAATGTTCTGAATGGGGATGTGGGGTTTCGTTGGTACCTATCACACATGACAACATCACAACTAACCCAACTTGGCATTAATACCATTCCAAAAGCTATTTCCTAAATCAAGTTCTACTAGTAATTCCTAACTAGCTTCCAACTACTATTAAATGGCTACGATTTACACTACTCTAGTCATACAAAAAATGAATAAACCACTTCAGCAATAAAACACTCACAAATCTAATTACTAGACATTATCAACAACTAAAGAAATTAACCTTAATTCATACTCACCTTGGTGGTCTTTGTAGTTGAATTCTCTTTCGAAATTCTTCAAGCTAATAAAGGAAATCACTCCCTCTCTCTCTACATGTCCAGCTAGTGAGTGAATGTGCCAAAGAAATATTTTTGAAGGCGGTTGAGATGTAAAAGTGGAAGAGCATGAAAAACCCTATGAAAGGGTGTAGAAAGAACATGAGAAATCGAGCTAATTTGGGAAAATTATAAAGATTTCAAGGGAGGCTTCCATGAAAGGTCCAAAGGAACATGAAATGGAAAGAGAGATGGAAGGAAGAAGGAGAAGAGAAGTTGCTAGAAAAATGAAGAGAAGCTGCTGGAGATTAGATATTTATAGCCAAAGTTATCCCATTTCTCACATAAATTACCAAAATGCCCTTAACAAGGTTACTTTGTCTTCCCTTTTCCTTTATGTAATCTTTTTTACTTCTTTGACACTAAGACCAAGTCTATAATAGTCTAGAAATATTCTAGTTCATGAAAACGTAAAAATTTGAACCCAAGATGTAAAATGATCGTTTTACCCCTATTATGGAAATTACCAGTATTTCTATCTTCTCTATTTATTTTACCCTAATTCATTTATTCCTTAGGCCTACTTAGACCTTAATAACATTAGAAAGCTACTTCTAAGAGCTCACCATAAGAAATGATGAAATTACCCTTCGTCTATGTGATCATGTCTACTTTTAGTTGCGGGTCTATAGAGATCGAGGTCTCACAGCCCAACTTTTCAATTTTCTATCAAAATTTTATTTTTGGAAATTGGGATGGCACCGCAGCCTTGACTCCTTGAAGGCATGGCAAACATTGGGGGTGTTGCGATGTTACTTCAGTGCCACAACGTTTTGCTTTTGGTCATTTATATGGTGCACCCCATTAGCTCAGCATTATGGCCACGATCCTCCCATTGCTGCAATGGTAGCTTCTTTAGCATCGCAACCATGAGTAACTCAAAGCCACAACCTTAATCATAATGACGCCTTATGTGGAACTGCATTTGTCTATCATCTTTAAAGGTAATTTTCACCTTGATTTGGTCTAAACTGAGTAAAGCAGTAAACATGAAATTTGTAGCCCATTCTCTTAGCTTTCCATTGGATAAAAAATCACATTAATTAGACTTCTGCAGCCTAAGTTATCTTTAAATTACTGCAATATGTACAAGTAAAGCTTTCACCGTACTTATGTTATTATGACTCAATTGCAACTCATCACATATGCTTCACAAAACCATGAGAGAAATCGACATTAACTCTTCTTAAAGTAAATTAAAGCAAAATAAACTAAACTTGAATTAAAATAACTTAATTTATTTGTTCAGCATGTAATCTAACTCAAATTAGAAAACACCTAAAATGCTAAAATCTGAACATAAAAACTCAAAAGTCTAACTGCTTAAGCCCCCAAAATGTATTAAAAATAATTCCATATAACAAAGTTATCACACCCCCAAACTGTAATACCCAATCCTAATTTATCTATGACAGGTCATTCACATGCATTGGATAGCATGTTTGTATATTGAATTGCCCTGGGAAACAAGTTAAATGACTATATTTCCCTTAGTAATACCATTGAGTCGATTAAACCTCGAACAAGTTCCAACAAGGATTTTAAGAGTGAAATCCTCAATTTCATAGTCTAGGGATTACTTAAAACAGTGATTCGGAGTTCGAGGTCCAGTTTGGAGTTAATCGATAAAATTGACCGATTAGGGACAAAACGATCATTTTTCAATTTCAAGACAAAATGGGGATTTTTAAAAAAGATTTTGATTTTAAATGATCAAGAATAATTATATGAAATATAATATGATTATTGGAGCATAAAATGAAGTTTAGCAGTGAAAAAGTGTAATTCATGGTATTTTTGGGATATAAGGGTAAAATAGTAATTTTACCACTAAAGGTCAAAACGAGAATTTTTAAAGAAGATTTTGGACCCATTTGATTTAGATTGATTATTTAGACTAGTTAAAACATAATTTGAGGTTAAAAAGTGAAAAGGAAATGCAATTTCGGTACATTTTGGAGTGTAGGGGCGAAATGGTAATTTTACCATCTACGGATAGAAATTGAATTTTCGAAAGAATTTTGATCAAATTTAATTATTTGGAGAGTGATATAAGTATGAGGGGTGAAAAATATGTCTATGGGTAATTTTTCAATTTTTGGGGCAAAAATGTAATTTTGCACTTTTCGGGGGCAAAAGTGTAATTTTGTAAAATAACACCACCAGAATTTTTAGATTTGTCTAGAAACTTCATGAGGGCTGAGGATAAGGGTAGGAAATTTGATGGTTGAAAAAGAAAGTCAAAAGATAAGGATTAAAAAAAATAAATTAATAAAAAAATGCCATGTATAAAAAAATTAAATAATATTTTAATTAGCCTTATAAAAGGCTTGAAATTTCTAGAAGTTCTTCATATCATGGCCAGCCATCAAAAGGAGCTAGAAGGAAAAGAAAAACTCAAAACCTAGGCTGAAAATTTGCAAAAAAACAAGGAAAAATCAAGTGTTCAAGCAATTAAAAGGTAAAATTCATTAATTTTCTATGTGATTTCCATTACCCATCCATTCTTTTTTCATTTCCGTGCAAAATTAACATATGGGTATGATGATCCCTTGATGAACCAGCATCCTTAGGTGGGTTTTGATTCATTTTGTTGGTAGATTTTTGATAATTCTATTTTATAGAATTATTTTATTCCAATTTTGTTATTAAATTTTAGCTAAGTCCTTAGTTTTTAATTATAATTTACTTAATTTTTAGTTATTTTTATATTTAGTTTATTTTTAAGTAAGTTATTTAATTTTATGTTATTTCCTTTAATTTGGTTAATATTTATTAGTTTTTATATTTTTGGTAGGAGCTAAAGTAATTGGGCTTAATTTTGGAAAGTAAGGTGCTAAAAGATCCAAAAGTCTGATTGCATATACTTCAGTATTTTAGTCATATGTTGAGTTACAGAACTCCAATTACTGGGATTCTTTAACCATTGGAAAGCTAAGAGACATAGCTACAACTTTCATGAAGAGCACTTGACCCAGTTCTACCTTGAAGATAGAGAAAATCGCATCAGAAAGTTACTGGATGTTCTGTGCCGGGGATAGCAGTTTGTAAAGACTGTCAAGTGATTTTTTGGGCCTCTCATTATGTTTTTAAGCCCAATTAAACCCTAGGTCAACTTAAGAAAGTTTAGGTTAAGTTTGTTAGTATAAATAGGATATTTTAAGATCATTAGAAGGAGACAACCTTTGGAGACTCAAGAAGCGAGAAGTTGAGGCAGAAACCCGGAGATCAAGCAGCAAATATTATTTTGTTTTCTTCCTTAGCTTTTATTCTTCTTGTTACTTTCAATGGTTGAACTTTATACAATGTTATTTATTTTTGCAATTATGTCTAGCTAATTTTCTTTTTCTAGGATTGCAATTGAACTCACATGTAGTTTAAGTTTTTAATCTCTTTCTAACTTATTTTCAATGGGAATTGAATTGTTTATTCCAATTTGTTCTTAATGCTTTTAATTGCCTGGCCATCAATTAAATTGATTTAGGAACCTAAACAAACTTGGGAGAGGGAGTTTAGAGTAGACTAAAATTGAGATAGCATATGATCAATTTAATTGATTTGCGTATAGGATAGGGATATACCTATAAGCCATATGTAGCTAGATTAGAGCCTGAACTTAATGAATATGTTTTAATTTCAATTCACATAGGGATATAGTGTTTTGGTTAAAATAGATATTTTTATAGAACGAGTCGGGAGACCCTTATAAATAATTTAGGACTCTAGGTTAGCAATTCAACCTATTGAAATAAGTTAAGGAAGATAGGTAAAATTTAGATGAAGTGTGAGTGATATTGTAATCCTAGGCTTGTTTGATCTAATATTTTCTCTAGTTGTTATTATTTTGATTTTTCTTGTTATTTTAAATTTTAGTTTATTAGTTTTTAATTAATTAATTAATTTGTATTATTTGGATAAAATTAAATTGTTTTAATTTTAGTAATTAGTAGAGTTTTAGATCAATTCTCCGTAGGAACGATACTCTACTTGCTAATATACTGTCTATTCGATACGTATACTTGCGTAGTGGATTTTTAATTGACAATTTTATGGTGATTTAATGTTATTAGGTGGGTAGAAATGGAAAGTAACAAAAACTAGTGAGAAAAATGATTTTCTCCCATTTAAACCCATTATGCTGAATTTTCTAGGGGAATATTGGCTGCTTATTTTGATGCAAAATTGTGGTATTTAAGTGTAAATTGATGAATTATGAGCTTAGAAAAATTATGGGAACTTTGGTGCAAAAATCGAAAATTTTACCTAAAGTGCAGACTGGTGCATTAGGTGATTCGGACTGTAAATTGACATCAAATTCACAGTCACTAAGGCCAATTAACTGTAATTAGAGTATGAAAATTGAAAGAAATCAATTCGGAATTAAATTGGAGACTGTAGCCAATTTAACCGCATGTAGGAGAATTAGGTCGAATACCGTGTTTAAACGGTTATTCGGATAGTTTGTATTGCATTTCATGCATTATGAAGAGCCTGAAATAAATTATTATGTTGGACACAAATAATGAGATTTTGTGTCTTGAATCGTACATAGGTGGTGAGTTCCCCGGACGCGGGAAAGATTAAGGTGTAGTGAAAATTAAAACAGGAGTATCGTGCATTCCTGTGACAAGGTGAGTGGATAATTTATTGTTTTCAATATCTGAAGTAGTTTTATCTGGTTATGTGCTATTAAAATAAATTGAATTTTATAAATAATTTTTAAATCAAAAAATTGATTTAATGACACTGAGTATGTGGAGACCGGGTTAAGTTTGTGTTCATATATTAAAATTGAAATTATGGCTTATGATTTTGGTGAGCATGCTTGGCTGGTTTATTGTGTTAAAATTGGCATGAATTGTTGTTTTTCGTGTAGGCTGGCTAGTATAAAAATTGTCTTGTTATGCCGTGAAATTTTTAGTGATATGGTGGGTTAATTAGTTGCTACAGTGGCGGGTTTCCGTGGACTGCCTTTAGGAGGAGCACGGTAAACTCAAGAATCATATAATCTCTGTTGGAGAGGCACGTAGGATAACTCCTAAGATACCCAGAAAATTTACTCCATGTCTAATCCCATGTGAGAGTGAATTAGGCCAATGCCAAGGAACAACTGTATTTTTCAATTATGATATAAATTGTAACAGCCTTGGCGGACTCAATGGGACACTCTGATCAAGTGTTCACGAGTACAAAATTTGGTCAAAGCCTAATTTTAAGAATTAAATCATAAGCCTTGTGTTTGAATTAATGAAATTATTTGGCATGATTTCAACAAATTCGATGTTTGGAACTATATGGTGATATTGCATTTTTATATATTGTCTCCATCTACTCGACTTTAGATGTCGTGGATAGTAGTTATCCAACTCACTAGGTTGTAAAACTCACCACCCTCTCCTTCCCCTTTCAGGCTTGAAGTTACAGGTAAGCACTGGGAGTGCATATAGAGGCTCAATTGAAGCCGTGACTTTAGTATACAAAGGTACAAAGTTAAACGTAGTCGGGCCCACGTGTTTTTGTAATTTGCATACATACTTTATTTGTCTGTTTTACAGTACGTATGAATTTATTATACTTTTATGTTCTGAAAATGGGTTTTTGGTATTTCTCAAAATATTGTTCTACAACAAAATGTAATATTTGGTTAAATATTATTATTTTATTTTATTATCTGAAAACTTTAATTTATAAGGGTTTTAGACATCAAAAATTATTTTCGACTGCAAATTATGCACATTCTACATGTATACTACATTTTTACCGATTCTAAAATTTTTGGAAGAAAAATGACGAAAATACCCCTGCGTGGTTAATGGTGCGATTTAATTGTTTTGGTTTAAAACACGAATTTCATTCATTGAAAAATGTGTATTGGAAATTATTAACCACGAGGTAGATGAAAAATTAGTACAAGATGCCTTGCGGAGTCTCGGTTTGCACTTGGGGAATGAGTGCTTGTCGGGATGTCGCGGTAGTTGTCACGGGCTTGATGGGTGGTTCCGGGACGTGACACAAATTTAAGATTTTGCAAGTTCTCGAGCAAAACAAAGAACAAAATGCAATAACTGAAACATGAAAACATTTAACTAGAGTTTAATTGCATCATTTAATTAAATACCTTTAATATCTTTAAAAGTTAATCCATATTCATAACTCTAA
The DNA here is from genome assembly GCA_036013995.1 of Theobroma grandiflorum. Lineage (NCBI taxonomy): Eukaryota > Viridiplantae > Streptophyta > Magnoliopsida > Malvales > Malvaceae > Theobroma > Theobroma grandiflorum. The sequence goes on from CP142127.1 coordinate 40,699,916, forward strand.
GCTATGTACGGATACTATTTAAGTTCATGTTTCAATTCCAAGTGCAAGCTTATCATTAAATGAATTTCTATGTGTGTGTGTAATCTTTTCACCTAGAACATTGTACAATTCAAATAAGTTTACATTCATGCAAAATTCAAATTAGTAATTAAATTCTATAAGTTTGCTTTCCATCTCTCTCTCTACTAAAGTAGACTACCACTAAATCAAGAATCAATAGAACTTTAATTAGCTTGTATTGTATAGCTTTATTTTCTTTCACCTAGTATACCCCTTTTCATCAAGACTTTTCTTTTGTTTATCATTTCACCTTCTTTCTTATTCTTTCTTTCCCTTTTTTTTTTCTCAATTTCACACCCCCAAATTTATTTCTTTTATTAGGTAGTGAGATGAATGCAATCATATTTTGAACTTTTCTTCATTGTTCATCTTTACTACCTCTTTCACTATTTAGCTCATAACATTCTTAAATTGACTTATATACTTAGGAATGATGGATGCAAAAAATTATTGGAAATATCTATATAAGGGTCTAGAATGAAAATTAAGTGTTTAAACAAAAAAAAGGTGTCATTAGGCTCAAAGAGGAAACTAAGGATAAATTTTATAAAGGAAGGCTAAAAAGGCTTAATTGGTTCAAAAATGACCTAAATAATCTCCTTAACTAGGAATAGCCTAGGATTTCGCCTCGAGAGAGAATTAAACAAATTCTAGAATTTAATACATAATTCAAAATTTTCACATTCACATAAACCCTATCTAAATTTGAACAATGAATCTAAGCAAAAGACATATAGTGCTCTAATGTATAAAATTTCAACCTAACAATAAAGCTTAGTATAAAAATTTACATAACACTCAAACAATATTCACATGTTTCAAGGAATCAAGGTATGAAGATAACTAAGTTCTTATCATTGGATAGGTAAATTAAACAAAACTAGCACAATTAAATCTAATTCAAATGCAAATACAGATGCATCAATTTAAATTAAAAGCTGCTAACTTGACCACTAAACTTAAAATTGCCCCGAAACTTAAAAATAACATTATCCCTAATGTTAAGAAAAGTAAGGTAAAAGAATATTCCCTTAACTATTGGTTCATCTTTAGATATCCTTGTCTTCATTTTCATCATGCAAGTCTTCTGTTGTGGGATCATCTAGGAGAGTAAGAAAAGAGCTCATATCCATACCAACATGTTCAACATAAGCACACATCCTTTGTTCCACAGATCGCATACATGCTGCTTGATGATTCATTCAAAGTTCCAGCTTTTCCATCATCTGAAACATGGAAAGATGTTAAGGTGGCCTTTGAGGTGGTGGACGACATGGAACTAAAGAAAAACTACCTTTGGCGACTGTCAACTCTCAAGCATAAAGCCAATTCATAATTTTAGCATCCAACGGAGCTTTAGGCTGCAAGATTTCTTTATTCTTATCTCAATTTATGCCTATTTTCTTGCATAAGGCTGTGATCAATGATGGAGACCATAGTCCATCACGAGGCGAATGGGCAACTTGAACAATACTATTGAATATCGCTTGGCCTACATTGATTAACATCCCAAAAATAATTGCATATAACAAATAGCTCTCTTCTTCGTTACATCACTAATATGTTTCATAAGAAGTAGCTTTGCAGCCAAAAAGTGATACGAAAGCTTATAAACTGTCTTCATAGTATTGGCCTTAAAAGACACACCTTTATTCATTTTCCATTCTGCCAGCTCATCACAAAGTAAACCAAGAACCCCATCCAAATTAATGTTACCTATTAAGAATTGGACATAGTCATCATTTTCAATATCAGGTAAGTTAAAAAATTGATTGATGGTTGCATTATCAATACAAACTTGACATCCTCGCACAAAGACTTGGCCATGTACGTGTTCAACAATAATGGCATAGAATTCTCGTACAACTGGTAAGACAACGACCTTAAGTTGTTCACAAAATTGCTCCATTTTACACTCAGTGATGACCTTATGAATAAAACTATATAGCTTAGGATGGAGATCAATGTCATGTTCCAAAATTGGGACTTTATGCACTAATGATTGAGTATGTCTCTCAGCTGCATCAATAGACATAAATTTACAACAATTGAATTGAGTCCCACTACCATTCTCGTAAGTTCTTTTCTTGGGCGCCATCCCTCTCACATAAATAAAAAGTAATTTTTCCTAAAACAAGCAACCACAATCCAATTAAATTACCCATTCAATTATATATTATTATTTTAAAGCACATACTACACCACCCACAATTTTTAAGCTAATTCAAATGTTGATGGTCATCATTCATCCTCATTAAATAACTAAATGCACCACAAATCCATGAAAAGTAAAGAAAATCCAACACATCTAGTTTAATCTAGCAAAAATTGAAGCAACCCAATTCATCAACAACATTATATCTTCCTCAATATTCAAGGTTAACAAAGTTGAAAATTCATGGAGGAAAGTGACTTACTTGAATGGAGAACGTAGAAAATATGGAGAGTGATGTGTAAGGACAACCTTACTTGCTACAAAATAGTAATGGAATGCATAAATATTTGATGGGTGTGAAATGGGTTGAAAAGAGAGGAAGAAATCTAAATTTTAGAGAAAAAAGGAACCTTAGAAGATGAGAGAATAGGAAAAAATGAGTGAAATTGGGGCTTTTAAAATAAACACCCTAACACGACGTCACTGTGCTCCAGTTTTGGCCTAATGTTTGGGCTGGTTTAGTCATGCATTGCTGCAGCAACAAATGCTTGGCATCCCGATGGCCTCTTTTCTGGTTTTTATATGAGAAGAGGCTTGATTCACAATGTCATAGCGTGACTTCTTTGGAGTCACGATGTTGTCTTTTTTTTTTCAAAATTATTATACCTCATGTGAGTGCCAGACTTGCAAAAAATTAGATTAAAATTAATCAAACTAAGAAAGAAAAATGAACATGACAAATTAAAATTTATAAATGCTTGAATTAAAAAGAACTACTAAATAAACTATGTTAAGAAACTTGGGTTGCCTCTCAAGAAACGTTTCATTTAAGGTCATTAATTGGACCATTGTAGAGCTCATTTGGGGTTAGAGAGATGGATGGATGATCGGTGTCAATCAATAGGTCCTCCCTAGTAATGCTTCAATCGTTGTCCATTCACCTTGAATGTCTTATTAGTCAACCTGTCAACAATTTCCACTACTCCATGTGGAAACCCTTTTGACATACTAAAGGGTCCTGACCGTTTTAATTTAAATTTCCCTAGAAATAACTTCAATCATGAATTAAATAACAATACTTGCTGACCTAGCTCAAAATGGAACTCAACAGTGTTTTGACCATGCCATCTCTTTGTCTTTTCCTTATATAATTTGGCATTCTCATAAGCATCCAAGCGAATTTCATCCATTTCATTTAATTGAAACAATCTTTTCTCACCTCCTGTTTCTAAATCAAAATTCAATTTCTTGATGGCCCAAAATACATTATGCTCCAATTCAACATAAAGGTGACATGTTTTTGCAAACACCAAATGATATGGGAACATACCTATTAGAATTTTGTACACAGTCTTACACGCCCACAATGCAGCGTCAAGTTTACTGGCCTAGTCCTTCCATGATGGTGATACCACTTTCTTTAGAATTCTTTTGATTTCTCAGTTTGATACTTCCACTTGTCCGTTTGTTTGAGGGTGATAAGTTTTGTCTACCTTATGTGACACTCCATACTTTGTGAGTAATGCTGTAAAATATTTATCGCAAAAATAACTTCCTTCATCACTCACAATAGCTCTTAATGTATCAAAACTAGTGAAAATGTTTTTCTTTAGAAATTCATCACCACCTTAGCATCGTTTATAGGTAGGGCTGAGGTTTCTACACACTTTGACACATAGTTGACAACCAACAGATGTATTGATTGTTGATCGACGATATGAATGATCCAATGAATCGATTCCTTAAATATAAAAAATTTCCACTTCCAAAATGTTGTTAAGTGGCATTTCATGTCTTTTGGTTTCCCACTCTTTGCCATTTGTAACAATGCAAAACAAAGCTTTGAGCATCTTTGAATAATGTTGGCCAGCACAAACCTGATTGAAGAACTTTGGCCATAATTCTATCGCCTCCAAAATGACCCCCATATTCTGATGAGTGACAATGTCTCAACACTTTATCAACTTCTTCCTTTAGAATGCGCCTATTTATAATTTTGTCAACACATTACTTAAACAAAAATAGTTCGTCCCATATATAATATTTAACATCATGCAAAAATTTCTTCCTTTGTTAAAAAGTTAAATTTAAAGGTAGAAGGTTTCTTACAATGAAGTTGACATAATCAGCATTCCATGATAATTTCTTATGACTAACATGAAATAATTGTTCATCAGGAAACGTTTCGTTGATCAAAGAAACATCTTTACCTTGGTTGTCATGCTCTAACCTTGACAAATGGTCTATTACTTGATTTTTTGAACCTTTCCTGTCTCTGATTTCCAAATCAAATTCTTGTAATAGTAGAATCCATCTTATTAGCCTTGGCTTGGCATCCTTTTTAGCAATTAAATACTTAATTGTAGAGTAGTCAGTATAAACAATAACTTTAGTGTCAATCAAATATGAATGAAATTTGTCAAATGCATGCACAACAACTAATAATTATTTTTCACTAGTGGTTTAGTGCATTTGAGTTTTAGTCAAGGTTTTACTTGCATTATATATAGAATGAAAAACTTTATTCTTTCTTTGTCCTAACATTACACCTACAGCACGATCACTAACATCACTCATAAGCTCAAATGGGAGTGACCAATCAAGAACTACAAAAATAGGTGTAGTTGTCAACTTTTTTTTCAATTCTATAAATGCAGCATGACATGTAACATCAAATTTAAATAGGATATCTTTTTCTAAAAGATTACACAAAGGTTTAAAAATTTTGGAAAAATCCTTAATGAATCACTGATAGAAGCTAGCGTGTCCAAGGAAACTTCGAATACTTTTTACTGAGGTTGGCGGGAGAAGCTTTTTGATGGTTTCAATCTTTCCTTTGTCCACCTTTAATCCTTTGCTCGACACCATGTGACCAAGAACAATGCCTTCTTGCACCATAAAATGGCATTTCTCCTAATTTAAAACCAGGTTTGTATCCTCACATCTTTGTAATACCCTTTCATGATTGAAAAGACAATCATCAAAATTATTATCAAAAATTGAAAAATCATCCATAAATACCTTTATGGTTTTCTCCATTATATCCTAGAAAATAGACATCATGCATCATTGAAATGCGGTTGTAGCATTAAACAATTCGAAAGGCATTCGTCTAAATGTGAAAGTACCATAAAGACATGAGAAGGTTATTTTCTCTTAATCTTTTAGTGCAATGGCAATCTAATTATATCCTAAGTATCCATCCAAAAAATAGTAATACTTTCTTTTAACTAACCTATCCAACATTTGGTCAATGAAAGGTAAAGGAAAATGATCTTTCCTGGTGGCCTTGTTCAGCTTTTTGTAATCCATGCATTGTAACACCCCATACCATTGTTAGACACAAATAAGATCTTATTGATCAAACGAATGATCATTTAATGCAATTTAAGTGTCGACAAGCAGTGCCGGATAAAAAAAAATATTTCAAAATAAAATATTATTTTATCAATAAAATAATATTAAATATTAATGTTTTACTAATCATGAAAATTAGTTTGAAGAAGGATGTATGTTTAAATTAAGTGGGGGAGAAGAAGTAAGGATGAATTTGTGAAGGAAGATGACCACAATTGTACCTTATAATTTTATTAAATCGAGCTAACGTGGTAGGTAAAAATTTAAATATTATGAGGACATCATGTTGAAAGGTGATCTCGATATTTTGGTTATATACGTGTAAGAGAAGGAAGATATAAGGGAATTAGAATTTTTACATGTGTCGGAAGAATCAATTTTAAAATATGAAAATTAAAGGGAGGTGTGTTAAATAAAATGAAGTTAAGGGATGATATGTAAATTTTATTATTTTGAAGAATTAAAATAAATAAATAAAAAAATGAATGATAAAATAATAAAGAGGTAAAGTGAGATAAAGTGAAAAAATGGGAAGAAAATTTTGACAAGTACATTGACTTGTCCAATTTGTTTCCCACATGTGAAAAATCAATATCAAATAAATTGTTGTCTTTTTCCCCCCCACCATGACCGACACTTTAAGAAATATGAAGCCAAAAATACAATTTTTTTTATTTAGTTAAATGGTGGGGGAAACTGGTCAAAAGATGAAAGAAAGAAAAGAAAGAAGACATGATGGTGGGGCCGGGCAATTGAGAGAAAGAATAGAGAAAGGAAGAAACCCAAGAGATAGAAAAAAAATCTAGAAGTGAGGCTCGACTAGAAAGAAAAAAAAGACAAGGGAAAAAAAGAGAGAAAGAGAAGAAAGAAAGGAAAGAAAAAAAAAAGAATAGAGAAAGAGAGAGGTGTTGACAGCTAGGAATGAAAAAGAAGAGGAAGACAGTTGAGAAAAGAGAAGAAAAATAGCTGAAAAAGGAGAGAAAGTCGGTGGTGACGGAGAAAAGAAAAATTCAACCAGCCACCAAGAAGGAAAAAAAAATAGAGCAGATGTTCTGCAATTTTTGGAGGAAGGAAGAGCTGAAATTTTTTGAGGTTAATTGCTAAAACTTTTAAGGTTTAGTTGATGAAATTTTTAGGTTTTGTGGCTAAAATTATGGAGTTTTGCTGCTAGTTTTGGGGCTGAAAATCTGCTAAATATTGAAGTTGAAAGGGAACAGCTTGGCTGCTGATGTTTGAAGTTGGAAGAAGCAGCTTTGTTGTTGATTTTTAGAGCTGTTTACTACCGGTTGGGAGTGAAAAGAAAGAAGGAGAAGGGGGCTGCCAGTTGCTGATTGACGGTGGTGAAGGGAGAGGAAGCCTCGGGCAGTGAAAGGAGGAAAGAAGAAAGGCCAAAGAGAAGAAGCAAGAAACGTGAAAGAGAGGAAGGAAAAAAAATGAAAAATGATAGAAAACAAATGGGCATAGCCCAAATAAGACATAGGTGGGCATGGCCCAATAAGAAATAAATGGGCTTAACCCAAATAGGAAAAAATGAAAAAGCTCATAGAAAAGGCCCAATGACAATAAGAAAAAGAAAGTCCAAAAGTGAAAAATAAAGTGACTTGGGCCTACTTAACCCAATTTAGAAGTGCTAAAGTGACAATAGTGCACTATAATGGCGTGCCGGAAGAATTGACTAGCGATCGACAAATAAAAAATAACGATATAATATCCCGCTATTTCGAAGTGAGTAGGGGGTGTCAATTTTAAAAATTTTGTATATAAATATACATGTACGTATATTTTACGTGAAGTGTAAAATTTATGGATAGCATGAGCTGGTAGAAATTTTAGAAAATTGTGAATGCAAATTATTTTTAGAAATCATTTGGAATATATATATAAATTATATGTAAAGTGTTTTAAACCGGGAAACAAGCTTTTCGAAATGATTTACATCAAAGAAAAATGTGCCTTATTGTTTATGTGGTGTGCATTCATGAAATTTATTACATATTCACCGTGCTACTTTGATATAAAAATATCATGCAAATAATTACAATGAACATTTTACGAAAAGAGAATTTTAACACAATACGGGGATTGATATTTTGAGAAAGATTTAAAATATCTCCTTGAAAAAAAAATCAAATATGAATTCTTTTAAAAAATGATTTTATTTTAACTAAGAGATTCAAAAGTAAGCGAAAAATATGTAATTAGATTATATATATATATGGTTTAAACTGATGGCTTATGACAATGTAAGGGCATGGATGACTGGAATTGTGTTTGTATGGATTATATGAACGGTTTTGTTTTTTTACTTTGATAGAGTGGGTAAAATAAGATTTGTCATTCCATGCTATTGAAATTTTATTGATTTGGTGGAAAATTGATTAGTCACTGTAGTGGCAGGTTTTTGTGGACCAGTCTATTAGAGGGGCATGATAAACCCGATTATATTTTACCCCGATACGAGAGGCGCGGATGGTAACTCATGAGGTAAAGCTTTACAGTTCACTTCACGCCGAACCACCACGTGAGGGTGAACTCAGCCAACACCAAGGAACGACTGTGTTTTCAAATGTAAAAATATGTTTTATGCGTATATGAATTTTTTTTAACAACTTTGGCGGACTCGGTTGGATGCCCTGGCGCAAGGTGTCACTGAGTATGAGTTTTTGGTACGAGCCAAGTTTTTAAAAAAGTCATAAGCCTTGTTGATTATTTTTGACAAAATGTAATTTTTTTATATAGGTTGAAATAAGTTTTAATATTATGAATTATATTTCTTTGCATGGTGAGAATGAAATTAAACAGTTTTTCGCAGCTCCCCTTGGTCATTTGTGAATGATGTATACACCCAATTAATGTTTGGTTTCACAAGAGTTTGCCGAATTTTATCGATTTACTTTGAGCAGTACATGAGATAATTTCGACTGCATGGATCTTTTATGAACATGAGGTTTAGAATGATATTGTACTGTTTTTGGTTTGAAAATGGTTATTAACCTTTTCAATGCACATATTTTAATTACTTGATTAGATATGCACCTTGGTTGATTACACCTTATAAGAAATCTTCGATTTTTATATAAAGCACAAACCCCCGTTTGAAATAAATTATTTTTATAATCCTGTATTTTATATTCAACTGATCTACTACTTGCTTGTTTCTCATCTACGCTCTATTCGCTGAGCTGATGATCACTGAGTTTGTGAGACTCACACCCCTCTATTTTTCCTTTTGCAGATAGGGATCGGCCTAGCAAGTAATCATCGGTGTGCTCAGTTTCCTGCGATAAGTAAAGGCATCTCTTAGCCCCGTTTTGAGTCGCTCCGCTGTCTAGAGTTAGTCACATGAAATTTCTACATGTTATCAGTATGGTAAATTCATAAATATGTATTGTTAAAAACTTTATGTTTTAAATTTAATTGCTATTATTGGAAATGGAATGTTAATAGTGCAATTATTACTATTATTAATCATTTATGTATGTGTTAGCATATTTAATGAATGTCTTGGGAATTTCATAAAGGTTTGTTCGAGACTTGGCTGGATTTCCTGGAGGTTTCTATCGCCGGTAGCGGACGAGGAGGGGTCGCTACATGTATTCTCTCTATCCAGTGACAGTCCATGTGGAAATGAGCTCATTATTTTCGTTAGTCACTATGTCATCTCACTTTTCTTTGGTACACAATGCACCAGGCTTACCCATTCACTATTCGAAAACAGATCAATGATGCTAGCATCTAGCTATGTGATTATTTCCTTCTTGATTACCTTTTTCATAATTGGATTCAATCTCCTCTGATGCTTGATAGTAGCTCTGTAATTATCCTTTAACAAAATTTTGTACATGCATATTGATGGACTTATCCCCTTAATATTAGCTATTGACCACCCTAGTGCCTTTTCGTGCTTTATCAATACTTTAAGCAACTTTTCTTCCTACTTATTAGTAAGATTAGATGTAATAATAACTAAAAGAGTAAATGAGTTTCCAAGATATTCATACTTTAAATGTTTTGGTAATGGTTTGAGTTATAACTTAGGGGGATCCTCAATTGAAGGTTTCACTAATAAGGATGAAGTAGAAGACAAATCTAACAATTCAAATTGAGTTCCCAATACCCGAGATGGGGCATTCAATGTATTAATACATTTATAACTTTTTCATTACTTGGCTCAGATTCATAAATCAATGATATTTCAAGTGGGTTATTAGGATGATTTTCCATGAAGACTTCGCTTGTGGCCTTTTCTACCACACTAGCTGCAAAGTGCTCATCATGATCATTAGTAAACTTTATGGCACCAAAAATATTAAATGTTACCTCTTGATCTTGTACTCACAAGGTAACTTTTTCTTTTTCAACATCAATAAGTTTTCTGGCCGTACGTAAGAAAGGTCTCCCAAGGATAAGATGAACCTCTTTATCTTCCTCCATATCAAGAACTATAAAATTATTTAGTAATATGAATTTATTCACTTTTACAAACACATCTTCCACAACTTGTTGTAGATTGACAGTGGCATCAAATTAACGCTTGCCCCTAGATCACTCAAAGCCTTAATAAAGAATAATGCACCAATTGTGCATGGAATAGTAAAGCTGCTTGGGTTTTTAAGTTTTGGAAAGAGCTTATTCTGAATGATTGAACTACACTCTTTAGTGAGTGCTATTGTCTCAAACTCACCTAATTTTTTTTCTTGGATAGAATGTCTTTCAGAAATTTTACATAAGCTGGCATTTGCTTTAGTGCCTTTGCAAATGGAATATTGATGTAAAGCTTTTTAAATACCCCTATAAATTTTTGAAACCAACTTTCTTCTTGTTGCTTCTTAAAATGTTAAGGAAATTGTGATGGTGGTGGTGTAGTTGCCTTAGTCACTTCTACTTGACATTGATCACTAAACTCTGAAATTTGAGTCTCACTCTCCATAGTTTTGTCTTGTTGTGCAATTTCTTGTGGTTTTGCTTTCAACCTCTTATCCACTTGTCGAAGTGATGGCCTTGGCATGTTCTTTTCCTTTTTTTTTTCGGATTTGCCTCTGTATCACTAGGTAGTGTTGCTTGAGGTCGATTGTTTAACAACTTGGCAAGTTGACAAACCTAAGTCTCAAGGTTTCAAAGTGAGGTTGCTTGACTCTGAATGAGAGTTGTTTGACTTTGTATAATGCTATCATTCTATATCATGCACTACCTTAGTAAATCCTCTACAGCTGGCTTCATTTCTAGGAGAGATGCTCTGGCTTGCTATTGGAATCCCAGAGGTGCATTTGGCCTTGAAGTTAATGATAACCCTGGATGATTAGCCCAAGAGAAATTGGGATAATTCCTTCACCCTGGGTTGTACATGTTTGAGTAAGTGTTATTTTGCTGCCTATTCCTTGCAAATTGCATTGTTTCTATTGAACTAGGATACTGATGGCTTGCATGATTATCTCCACAATACTCACACGCTACAAAAGGACTTTGAATGGAGTTAGTATCAAAAGTTTCAAGCATCTTAGTTAGAATAGCTACCTGAGCGGATAATGCTGACATGGTATCTATATCATGAATTCCAACTACTTTCTTATGCATTGATCACTCCACTGGCCACTAGTAGTTGTTTGCAGCCATCTTTTCCAAACAAATAGTATGCCTTATCAATTGATTTAGCCATTAAAGCTCTTCTTGCAGCGGCATCAATGGTTGTTCAAACATGCCTACCCAAACCATTGTAGAAAGTTTGCACCTGAAGCCATTTTGAAAAACCATGATGAGGACAACACTAAAGTAATTTTTTATATCTTTCCCAAGCTTCATACAATGATTAGAATCTTGCTGCATGAATGATGTAATATCATTCCTCATTTTTGCTATCTTAGTTGGAGGAAAAATCTTGGCAAGGAACTTCTGAGCAAGATCATCCCATGTTGTTATTGAGCCAGTAAGGAGCACATTCAACCATGCTTTAGCTTTGTCCCTCAATGAGAAAGGAAAAAGCCTCACATGAATTGCATCATTTATGACCCCATTGTGTTTTAAAATATCGCAAATCTCCAAGAAGTTTGATATATGGCCATTTGGAAGGCTTTCAAACTAGATTGAGGTTTAAATCATGGTGATGATAGTCCACTTGATCTCGAAATTGTTTGCTAGAATAGCTAGCCTTGGAATGCTTTATGGAATTCCATGTACCAAAGGAACAACATAATCCCTTAAGTAACGATTTTCAACTACTACGCGCTTTTGGATTTACTGTTCACCCTGTTTATTAGCCATTTTGTTTATTGGAGCAACACTTTGTTGATTTTCTCGTCGAAGTTTGCTAAATGTTCTCTCAATCTTTGGATCACATAGGATAGTCTCCAAGCTGTTTGCTCTTCTTATACAATGGCTGATCACACTTGTAAAACAAAGAAATGAAACTTAAATTAAGACTAATCTATACAATTTTAATGTTAGTAAATAATAAAGAAAACAAAATCCTCGGCAATGGTGCCAAAAACTTGTTGTCAATTTTACGCACACAAGTATACATATCGAACAAGTAATATAGACAATAAGTCCAAATTATCGTTCCCATAGAGATTTGTTTCTAAAGTTTCACTAAGTACTAAAATTATATAACAAATTAATCTTATTTAAGCAATCCAAAAATTGAAAAGCTAATCAAAAACAAAATTTAAAAGAAACATTAAATTAACCAACAAAAATTAAATATATAGAGAAAAGCAGTAGATTAAAGACTTAAGATTATGGGTTCATTCAACATTTCATCCGATAATAGCTTTTCTTGTTATTTATCTTTCATGGGTGGTTTTACTAACCTAGAATCCAAACTTATGAACAAATTTCCATTGAGATTCTTATACAAATAACTAACTTAATTAGTTCACTATATATATATATATATATATAGAAATCAATTAAATTAAGTTCATTAAGCAAGTGTCCTAATTTAGCTATGTATGGCAATTGGCGTATGTCTACCTAAATCGCAAATCAAATCACTTAAGTGACGTGAGCATATATTATTTAAATCTTACTCTAACCTAAAATCTCTCTGTTGAGTTTCAATTAGATTTACAAATCAATTAATTGTTGATCGGGCAATTAAAGGCATTAATAACATATTTGAATAAGTAAAACGATACCAATTCATGATAACTAACAGAAAAACAAGTATTCATACTACACGTTGAAATCCACCACAATACTAGAAAAGCAATTTAGTTCATGATATCTAACTAAAATAATATCCAAAGAAATTTAGCCATGAATTCAAAACAACAAAATAAAAATAACACAAAAGAGAGAAATAAACTAATGTTGAAGCTCTGTTGATCTCAAATCTCTCTCAATTGCTCTTGATTTCTTGCTTGATTTTTAGCTCCAATTCTCAAGAAAAGTTGCAGTCGTCCTTCCTTTTGAATGCTTTCAAAAACCCCCTTAAATATGTGGAAGGTTCCCTACTTTCTAATTTTTAGTCAAAATTTTATTTTTAAAAATTGGGATGGTGCTGTGGCATCGTGGCAAACATTGGTTGCATCATGACGTTCTGCTCTTACTCTTTTGTATGGTGCACCCCACCACCTTAGTGCCGTGGCCATGATCCTCCTAGCTTTGCGACGTCCCTCGTGTAGAATGACATCTATCTATCATTTTTAGATGTGATTTTTGCCTCGATTTGGTCCGAATTGGGCAAAGTGGTAAACATGAAAGTTGTAGCCCATTCTCTTAACTTTCCAATGGGTTAAAATTTACATCAATTGGACCTTTGGAGCTCTAGTTATCTTTAAAATATTTTAGCATATATGAGTGAAAACTTCACCATACTTATGCTATGATGACTCAATTACACTTTGCTTATCACATATCCTACACAAAACTACGAGAGAAATTGACATTAACTCTTCTTAATGTAAAGTAAATCAAAATAAAGTAAACTTGAACTCAAATAACTTAATTTAGCAATTCAACATGTAATCTAACTTAAATTAGAAAAACACCTAAAATGCTAAAATCTAAACCTAAAAACTCAAAAGTCTAGCTACTTAAGCAATCAAAATGTGTCAAAATAACTCTATATAATGAAGTTATCAAATATAAAATCAAGACATAAAAACAAGAAATAGTAACAGGACAAACATATTACAAATAATAACATCAATTCATTTAATATCATTTAAGAAGTTGCAGAAGACCTGTATGTAATTTACACAGAACCAACACAATTCGTACAAACAAAGGATTCTAAAAAGCTAGCCATATACCACATTAACAAGCCAAACTTGAAGGCAAACAACCAAAAAGCAACAAAACAATATAAAGAAATATGAAGTTTTATGCAAAGTGTAATATATATGCAATATTAAAGCAAGTTTTTGTGAAATGAATAAGTTATGATTTACTTAAGTCAACATCGGTGTTTTCTTTTCATGTTGTGCACACCAGTATTTTCTAACACAGAAACACAAGTCTACTCCACATTCATTGTAGGAGTTGTAGAACCATCAATTGGTGGAGTCAACATTAGTTATTATGGATGTCAGTTTGAACCTAGTGTGCTGGTTAGATTATATATTGTTAGTATTATTTGGTTAGATAAATTTTTGAAAAATTTGGTTAATAATTTGTCTTTCTAACCTGCACTTTCGTTGGATCAGCTATAATTATTTCAATAGTGGTTGACTCTTTGGTTTCAACGATAGCTATAGCTATTTGGTGCATATCTTTTGGCATATTGATGATTTGTACATTGAATGGTTCCTTTTCATATCTGTAATATGTATCATAGTCATGTGTTGTTGTTTCTTTTATATAGTATAAAGTGCTTTAAACATACTTGTTATCTTTGTTTGAATGTGGTTCTTTCTGGTATGTTCAGGTCAATATAAACTCTAGTGGCTGAACAAGATGCAAGGTAGAGAATGCTTGGAAAGTAACAAGCAAAATTAAAGTTTGGCCTGAAAAGAAACAAATAGAATTGAATGTTTGTTTAGCAAATAATAATTCAATTGGTTATGTACGCATTTCATACACATGTATTTCTTAATTGTTGAAGCAGCGAATATGACAATGGGGCTAATCACTTCATCTAGAAGGAAGTTTTTTTTTTTTTTTATCTCTAGGTTTATGTCACAGCCTAATTTTTGAGCCATGACCTGCGCATGGGCCCAATGAGTGTAGCTCACCAATCCCAAGCAAGTATATCCCATTTATACTGTTTAACGTCTTATCAACTAATGCATCCATACGCATTTCAACTGGTGTGAAAATAGCCAACTCATGATGGCATTATTGATTAAAATATACATGTACTGTTCAAGACATGTAACTTAGTAATTAACATTACATGAACATATTCATAAAACAAAAAGACCCGTGACTTCCAGTGGAGAAACTACGGTAAAAAAGTTGCTATTGAATGCCAAACACCTACCCAAGAGACGAATTACGGGGACTCCTCGACTAGGATCCAACAGTCTCCTGATCTGTAAACATGAATTTTTAAAACAGTGAGTACAAAACTCAGTGAGCGAACATTAGAAGGGAATAAACAGTAATAATAAGGAAAGTTGAGAACCATGATGCATTTATTCGGAAACAAGACAATTTATATCCAGTTAATATTAAAACCCATTTTCACTTAACCCTAAGTTATTAAACATTCAATGATAAAGCAACCATGAAATTATATCAATCATTCTAGCAAGATAGCAAAATCGACGGGTTATCGTTGCTGCGGGAAGGCATTCTTGTTGTCACTGAACGAAGGTTTCGCGTTATAACCCTTTTTCCTTAATTTGAAACAATTTGCAATAAAGGAAAATTTCTCAAGGTTCACATACCATACAAATCAAAATTTTCCATCATGCACACTATATCACGCATATATATATATATATATATAAAATCACGTGCAATTACATACACTACCCCACTCTCTTCAACTCTGGTGCACTCCCTACTCGTACAAAGCAATATGATCATGTGTGCACTCCCTACTCGCATAAAGCAATATGACCATGTGTGCACTCTTTACTTGCACAATCCTCTGGTCATTAATACACATTATCCAATCACTCATATCATTATCAACACAATAAAATGAGCATGTATTCATTTTCTTTACACAATGCACACGCTCATAACATTAAAATAATTGTCAAAGACTTGTTCCAGGGACTTATTTTTAACTATGAAGTTGGGTATAAATCATTCAAGCATTTCATCTCAACTCAATTAAAATTCTCAAAACAATTTGAAATGCAAGTTCACTCACTATATTAGGAGTCCAAAATACTCCTATTATTGGTCCTTTGGCACAATGTCTTTACCCTTGTTAGAGGGCTCACTACCTATATATAATACACGACACATAATTCAATATATTGTGTCATACCATTATAAATCTACTTCAGGCTCTATATAAATGCATGAGGTTGTTTGGACGGTCACTTAAATACGATGTTACACGTTGGATCAATTGTGATCAGAATAAAATTGTATTGGCCTAATTCGGTTTATCACTCGATTAATTAGCCAATACGTCCAATTCAACTCAAAATAATTCCATTCTTCTTCCAATACTCTAAATCATCAAACATAAGTCAAATAACATAAAATTTAGCAAGATCATCCCCACATTTTCTCTTGGGAATTTCGGCCATGGTGGGTGCACTAACAATATAATTTTTCATGCTTGATTATCACACCATATATCATTAATTCCTAACCAAATCACTTGAAATAAAATCACATCCACCATCAATATTCCATAAGGAAGATTCGACCATGAAGGGTGGGTAAGGAACATGTGATTTTTCTTACTTGTTTTCATTCCAAACATGATAAAACAACTAAAAACACTAAGATACCTTGAAATCTAACCAAATCAACCATCAAAACTTCTCTCTCTAAATTCGATCAGCCATGAATCCTTCATGAAATCATGTGATTCAACCATAGAAAATGCAAAAGAATGCATAAAAAAGGTAGATCACAAGTTAGAATTAAGAAATTTCACCTTTGATTGCTTGATTCCTTGAAATCTAGTGATTTTCTCTTAAAATTTTCACTCTAGGGTTTTTGTTCTTTCTTTTTCTTTTCTTCCTTGAGTTGGCCGACCATATGAGAGTGATATGGGAGGGTTATGGACTAATTTTTAAAGCCAAGATGAATGGATGAAAATTTGACACATGTCACCATGTAATTGGTGTATGTGTCATACTTACTCATTAAGCATTCTCTCTCCACCACTTCAAATTTCCTCAATTATCCATGATAATAATGGGTGAAATTCATGTACTGGACATGTGTTGAATGGTGTAAAATTACAATTTTGCCATTGGACGATAAAATGACTATTTTGCCCTTATGCTCAGAAAAACATCGAAATTCAAATTCTTCACTTCTCAAACTCAAATTATGTTCTAAATAGTCAATCTTGCTCAAAAACCTCTTCCAACATTTCAATTTTAACGTCGGGTGGCAAAATGACCATTTTACCCTTACGTTATGAAAATTCTAATCTGACTCCAAATCAATTCTCGAACTCTGAATCACCATATTAAGTCATTCTGGGGTTTTAAAATTCTCAATTTCATCTTAAAATCTCTATTTGAACTAGTTCGAGGCTTAAATCAACTTAGTGTACCACTAGGTATAATACCAATTTTTTTTGAAGTATTCAAGTATGCAAGCATGTTATCAAGCACATGAATGATATGGCAAATATTTTATAGTGTTGGGCTTGACAAGATCTCACAGTTTATCTCCATACAACACAACTTTCAAATTGTTGCCACCGGATGTAAGAAATTATGGCATGAGATTTAATTTTGGTAACATAGAGTTATGAGAAAAAAGCTATAAATTTTTAACGCTACCTCAAGTTTAATATATAAAAGTCTCTTTTTTTCACTTCGTTTATTCTGTTTTGTAAATTAACTTTCTCAACAATTGTCATGGATTTTAAAGGTCTAATAAAATTTGGTTGAAGTTTAAATTATATAATGCCAATTATTATTGCAAGCATACATAAGAAGTGGGCATTAAGTTTGAATTCTGTTATCAATTTTATTTTCATGAAGACATAAATAATCACCATACATGTCAAGAGCATATCATTGCGAACTTGACTATTTAACTAATTAACGGTTGCAAAAGAGAAGTACCATGCTAGGTCTAGGGTTAAGTCTTCATGAATTTCCTCGATCTGAGTATTTCTTGTAAGCATTGTCATGGTTTGTGAGGGAATGGGACTGAAGAAAGTTTTTTTTGTTGTTGATTTGAAATTTTTTTGTCCAATACAAATAAGCTTCCTTCAGTTGAAGTGCAAATTGTGAAGCATATGAACTTCTCATCTTAAAGTGCATTGCATCTTTTTGTTAAGCCATGAAAAATTCATAAATGTATTAGTTAAATTTGTAAAAGTAGAAAAGTTGTTTTAAAGTTTTTATGGTACTTGTTAGCTCTATTAGAATACAAACATTCCACCGGTGTTACATATCAATTTGATTAAGTAGATAATGTAGCAAGAAATTTTAGAGGGAAGTTTGATCTCTAAAACCATGTTAATAACCAATAGTTTGTTGCAAAAAATTGATAGTAGAAGCTAGTTTACTTTTATTAGTTACAATTTCTAGTAATAATCATAAAAGTAACAAAAAGTGTTGTGATAGTGTAAGTAATAGTAGTAATAATTTGACACTAACAGTCAGTTCATATTTAATAGTGGCAATTTGAAGTAGTAGAAGTCAACACCAATATGTTTATAATGAAGGAAAGCTATTGTTAGCAGATTACAAATATTCCAACAATCCCCCATATTAGTTTGATTTAGTACATAATATAGGTGAATGTCTTAGATGGATAGTAAATGAGGTGAGTTTAAGTTGCATTCAATAATTCAAAGTTTAATATCATAATATAAATATAAAATACATCAAGAAAGTTTTGACTTCCAAAATCATATTAAAAGTTATCATAATGTAAGAAAGCTAGGTACTCTACATTATGACAATATAATTTAATAAAACCATGTGATTCTATATAGTTGAAGTTTTGACTTTCACTTATGTTGGTTGCTAGAAATGGCGTAAATCTTATAGAAATTGGTTTTTCATTCTTAATGTATGTCAGTGTTCATATAAATAGAAATAAACTTCAGCGACCATGCTTTGAACTCATTGAAGTCATTATAAAGAATTGCTCCATTATAGGGATTGAATGATAACCTACCTTTAAAACTAGATATAATCAAGCTTTGACCTAAATTGTCAAGAAAAGATTAGCCAAAAGAATGAAACAAGGAAGGATTATTTATAGAGAAAAGAAAGAAAGAGTTAAGCATAGGAAACAAAGGCATAACAAAGTTGAGTATCAAAAATAGTTTCACAGCAAGTGTTATCATCCAAGTTAATAAGATAGAAAAAACATTAAGTATGACCCGAGGTAAAATAAAAGTAGAAAAGAGCGACAAAGTAATTGGCAGGTTGAAGCTTTAGATAGTCTTATAAGAAAAAAATTACTATAGTTAGCAGTATCAGTACATTAAAAAGCAATGATCAAATTAGTAAAGCATAAAAAACAAAGGTACAACAAAGTTAATAATGAAAAATATTGCAGTAGCAATCATCATCAACAAAATGCATAAGAAAGAGAATACAGTAAGCTTTTTACAACAAATCACTGAGGTCAGTATATAAGAAGTTTTAATCGATCAATTGTTATGTATAAAATAATAACAATAAATTAAAAATAGATATTGTCGTGTAAGTGTATAAAAATATTAGGTCTAACCCAAATCTAAATTGTTAAATATTTCTTTATAGATTATATTTTTGATTGTGCAATAGGACAACTATCGTTATTTGTAACTAAAATTTTCAAACCTTTTCAAGATGATACTCTTAATAAAACTACATATAATTGACTATGTATAAAAACAAGTTTAGGTAAATATAAACCAATTTTGTCAAGGGTTTAACCTTGACTCTCGTTGATAGTCATACCATAACAGAACCTAACGAGAAACTGTTTCCTTGTAAATACAAATGGCGATTTATAATGTTTGGCCATTAATACTATTTGTGGTATGTAGAATCAATTATCGTTTTAGTGTCACAAATAATTTTGCCTTCTATTGTAGTTGCAGCTAATTGTGTGTCTATAAGTTTAGTTGCATTGCACATGCTTATATTTTGATTCCAATTCCTCAATAGCATAATGATAGTGCCAAATTTCAATTTTAGAGCATAATTTGGTAAGCTAGTAAATTTTAAGGAGTTAAGAATTCAATTAGATAAATCAATTGATGTTTTGGTATATAATTTGATGTTTGTGAAATTGAATCAATATTAAAATATGTTTTTATAGTTCTTGGTACTAAATCGAGTGCATATGCATTTATGAAATCTGTTGTTACATCATAAGGTGTAATTATTGCCTTTTGTTTATAGTATTCAGGATCTGTTTAGTAATTTTGAAAGTTATGATAAATTGTACTAATTATATTTTCTATTGGATTATTTGTAAGTGATACTAATAAGTCATTTAGTGTTGTTATATAATTTGAGGCATCTTCATTTTCTATCGTAAATGATTTTAAATTTCCATAGTCTATGTTTAATAACCATTGTGCAAATATTTTGATCTCTTTCTTTGATTTTTCATCAATATCATTGCTCAATAATCACATTTTAGTTTTTAGACTAGAAAACTTTACATTTGGATCATAATGAGGATTGATTTATTGTTGCTTTAATAGTATCTGTTTTATATTTAGATTGAACAATAGGTAAATTTGTCTAAAATCTCCTCCAAACAAAACAGTTTTTCAACCAAAAGGTTTATCAGTTGTTTATGGGTCATCACGACTAACAATATCTCTTAAAATTCTATTTAAAGCTTCAAAACAATATCTATATACTATAGATGCTTTATCCCATACTATTAAACTACATGCTTGAACTAATCTAGCAAGCTATGTTCTTTTTTTTTATTTGACATGTGGAGTGCTCGTTGATGTTAAGTGATATTTTAAATCTTGAGGGAGCAGTTCTACCACTTAGTAATAACAAAGATGCAATACTAGATAAAGCTATAGCTAAGAATATTTTTCCTATTAATCATATTCCTAATATTATTGTATTCCATAAGTAAGTTTTTCACGTGCCTCCATATCCATATATAAAAACCATTTGTCTTTCATATTCATCTTTCATTGTTGTCCATTGATTGTTTAATTCATTAATAAATTTGCATTTGTTCGAGGTTTAGATTTGATAATAAATTCAAAAGTACTTGTTGAAGATCCACTAAATTGTAATTCATTTCTTCATGTATTAATCTATTTTGTCCAAGAAGAACATTTTGTTGGTTTAGCATAAGTAGTTTGAATTCGGATAAAGAGTTACAATTTTTGTAAAATTGTCACAGTCCAAATTTTCAAGCTATGACCGGCGCATGGGCCTAATGAGCATAGCGCACCAAGCCCAAGCAAGCCTATCCATTTACATTGCTTAACGTTTTTATCAACTAATGCATCCACACACATTTCACCGGGTGTGAACATAGCCAAATCACGATGGCATTATCAATAACAATATACATGTACTGTTCAAGACATGTATCTTAGCAATTTACATTGCATGAACATATTCATAGAGCAAAAGACTTGTGAATTCCAGCGGAGACAACGAAAAAAGAAGAAAGCTATCGAATGCCGAGCACCTACCCAAGAGACGAATTACGGGACTCCTCACCTTAGTATCTAATAGTCTTCTGATCTGAAAATATGAATTTTTAAAATAGTGAGTACAAAACTCAGTGAGCGAACGTTAGAAGGGAACAAGCAATAATAGTCAGGAAATTTGATAACCATGATGCACTGATTGGAAACGAGATAATTTTTATCTAGTTCACATTAAAACCCATTTTTCCTCAATTCAAGTCAATTTGCAATGAGGTAGAGAGTTCTTGAATTCACACACACACACACACATATATATATAAACAAATATATTCACATGCAATTTCATCTACCACACCATTTTCATTCTGTGAGACCTTGTCGAATTTGTTAAAAGTCGGTATTGTACCTAGTGGTACAATTAAGTTACATCGAGCCTTGAACTAGTTCAAATAGAAATTCTAAGAGGAATTTAAAAATTCTGAAACTCACAGAATGACTTAGAATAGCGATTCGGAGTTCAAGGTCCAGTTTGGAGTCAATCGAGAAAATTGACCGATTAGGGACAAAACGATCATTTTACCATTTGATGGTAAAATGGAGATTTTTAGCCAAGATTTGATCACAATTGACTAAGAATAATTATATGAAATACAATTATGATTATTGGAGCATAAAATGAAGTTTAGCAGTGAAAATTGTGATTCTCGGTATTTTTGGAACACAAGGGCAAAATAATAATTTTGCCACTAAAGGACTAAACAGGAATCTTTTTGAAAGTATTTTTACCCCATTTGATTAATATTGATCAATATTAGTGTTATTTGAGGTTGAAAAGTAGAAATAATGTGATTTCGGTACATTTCAGGGTATAGGGGTAAAATCATAATTTTACCATCTCGAGGGCAAAATGGTAATTTTCCACCACCATAACATATTTTTCCAGCCGTGGTCATCTTTTAATCATATCTTGACTTAGACTAGTCATGTGGTGGAAAAGAATTGGAAGAAAAAGTCAAAAAAGTTAAAAAATAGACTAATGGCATTTTGCCATGTGGCAAGCCATTTATTTTATGATTAAACTAATAAAATCATCACATAACCCTCACTTTCTCTCATCAAATTCGGCACAAACCTGCAACAAAGGAAAACAAAAGAGAAAAAGGAGAAAAACAAGCCAAAAATTCAAGAAATTTAAAGGTGTTTCAAGATTCAAGCCAAACAAAGGTGAGATTTCTTTAGATTTACTTCAAACCTAGCTTATCCATGCTTTTGTTCTTGATTTTCATGGATGAATATTGAGTTATAATGATGAATTCAATTCTGAAAAATGGGTATGGAAGAGGAATTAATGTTGGATTGGCTTGATTCTAGACTATGTTAGTGTTTAGAGATAGGTTAGCATGTTAGTAAGCAAAATAGTAAGAAAAAACTTGATTTTCCCCATGAATCTTTCAAGGCCGAATATCATAGGTTATGTTTAGAAAATGAAATGGTTTCATTTCAAATGAAATGATTTCATTTGAAATGAAATGAACTGGAAAATGACAATTTAAGGTGAAAAAGTTAAGTAGGAAAAATTACAGTGCTAATGCACTGTAATGGCTGAATTTTTCCATGAAGAAATGGAAAAGTTTTAATGCTGAAATTGACACTATTTAAATGGTATGTGGTGAATTAAGGTACTAGAAAAAGAATGGTGCAATTTGGAATCAAATCGGACGCATTGGCCAATTTATCGGGTAATCGGTCGAATTATGTCAACACCACGTTTAAGCGATTGACCGAGTATTTTATGCATCTGTATAGAAATTAGGTTAATTTCATACCTAATTAAACCCAACATAATAAATTTCCTAATTTTATTCTGTGTCAAGGTGGTGAGACGTCTGAAAAAGGTAAGGGAATTGCGCTTGAGGACTATTAATCTGAGTGCACCCGGAATCAGAATTTTCGACAATTGTGAGTGAATCTGCATTTCAAAAATTATTTTTGGAAGATGAATATATTTGAATAAATGGTTTGAATGATTTGCATGCAATTTCTAGTTAAATATAAATAAGTCTTGAGAATAAGCCCTTGATAAATTGTCTCTATGTTGTGAAATGCGGCTGTTGTGAATTTGGGTGTTATTACATTATATGGGTATATATCTATACATATATGTATATATGTTGTGCATTGATAGATAATATTGTGTAATGATTATAACCGTACGTGTGTACGATGATAAAGAGGCTTACAGAGGATGGGATAGTCTTGGGAACAAGCTTTTAGAAATATTTTATGCTGTGATTATGCACTGTGTGAAAAGAAAATGGATGTTTGCTCGTTTAATGTATTGATAATTATATGAATGAAACTACAATGTGTAATAATGACCGAGGGTGTGCGAGTAGGAGTGCCCCCATGGTCATATTGCTATGTTTAGTAGGAAATGTACGCATGAGGTCCAAAAGCTTGTAGGGACAACAAAACGTAACGCCTGCAAGTAAATGAAAATATGCTCATTGGGTCCTTGCGTCGGTCATGGCCTAGGAATTAGGTTGTGACAATGTTGGTATCAGAGCCCTAGGTTGTTAAGTTCTAGGGTGTTATGGTCGGGTCTAGCGGAGAGTCGGGTCTTTATGTGGGATCTTTAATTATGAATTGTGAGCCGCAGCACATTTCATAATTGAAGAACAGCATAAATTCCCAATGTTAGAAACCACTTTATTTTAATTGTGTTTAATAATGGGTGTTGCTCTTGTCTAGGTAAGAATGCCACCTAAGACACGGGCCGCCTCAAGACAAATGAGGGGGCAAGATGCCCCTATTGAGATGACCGATAGGCCACGGGCACCCACCCATAGGGGGTGAGGTAGAAGTGGTAGGGTCATTAGGCTGGTGAGGGCAGATACGCCCGAGAGTAGAAGAGAGGGTGGATAGCCTGTAGATAAGACTGTTAGGCCACCGACTGGAGGCGTTACTGTTGAGGATTTGGCGGCAGGCCTGCAAGGAGTTAGTCAGTTTGTAGAGATGATGGCAGCCCGAATGGATGATATATAGAAAGTAGTAGAGGGGAGACATCTAGCGCAGGCATCCCCTAGTTCCCAAGGCCAGACAGACTGCCAACCTCTCGAGGGTGACAGAGGTCAAGTAAAGGTTTCACTCCCTGACTTCTTGAAACTTAAGCCTTCATCGTTTACTGGGTCGAATGCATCAGAGAAACCTCAAGTTTTCTTAGATAAGATGGAGAAGATTTATAATGTTATGGGGTGTTCTAGTGTTACGTTAGTGGAGCTAGTAGCTTTTAAATTGGAGGATGTAGCACAAGAATGGTATGACTCCTTGCGAAGGGGTAAACCGACAGATGCTACACCACTGACTTAGAGTGAATTTAGTACAGCCTTCCTAGATCGATTTTTATCACATAGTGTGTGAAATGCTCGAACTAGAGAGTTTGAGGCATTGGTGCAGGCTCCGAATATGACAGTGTCAGAGTATGATGTAAAATTCACACAACTGTCTCGATATGCACCATATTTGGTTTCCACCGAGGAGATGAAGGTCTAAAGGTTTGTGGATGGACTGGTGGAACCATTGGTTAAGGTAGTGGCTTATCGAGATTTTAACACTTACTCTGCGACCCTGGATTGTGCTCAACGAATTGAAATGAGGACTAGTGAGAGTAGAGTCGCTAGAGATAGAGCAAAAAGGGCCAAAACAGAGGGCTATCAAGGTCGTATAAATTTTGACAGTGGGATTTCATTATTCAGCCGTTAAGGCCCACAAAGAGAATCAAGGTTACCCCAACGAGGAAGTGATGTGGTGAGTGCTAGCGTTGGGTCAGGACAAGAAACTTTTAGTGAAAAGAGCCGTAACAAGATTCAAGGCAGAGCAGTTAGGCTATTCCTACCTATGATAATTGTAAACGACGACACAAAGGACAATGCTATCGTCTTACAAGAACTTGTTTTAATTATGGCTAGCTTGGACATATTTGAGGAATTGCCCAATGGCTCAACAACCACAAGGTTCTGTTCGCAGTTCTACTCAGCCCGCTTTGTCTGCTCCTTCGACAACTGTTTCGATTAGCCAAGAGGTTGGAAGGATAAAAGATAGAGGCGCTGGTGCTTCCTCTCGGGGTAGACCGTCTGAGTCTGGATGTTAGGGCTCAGTGGGAGCGACCCAAGTGAGAGTGTACTCATTAACGCCCCAAGAGGCCTAAACCTCTAATGCACTAGTCTCAGGTTTTTTTCATATCTGTGATATGAATGCTTGGGTGTTGTTTGAGCCTGGTTTAACCTATCTACTTATTTTTACATGTTTTTCACATCGATTGAGTAAGAATCGTGTTAGGAGAGAAGAATACTTGGTAGTACCTACTCCTTTAAATGAGATACTTGTGACTGAATAAGAAAATAAATCTTGCGTAGCTTGAGTTAAAGATAAAAAACACCTTAGTGAATTTAGTGGTGTTAGACACTTTAACGAGCTTAAGGATCAGTTGGAGGATCCTTATGGAAAGAAAGAAAAGATGTTTACCAAAGGCACAGATGGAATGTTGAGGTATGGAAATAGACTTTATGTGCTGGATAATGATGAATTGAGAAGAAAGATATTGGAGGAGGTGCATATGGCAGCCTATGTGGTACATCCAGGAGTTTGGCAACGATGTTGAGTGATACTGCTTGCCAATTGCTCTGATAAGTACCCTTTGTTGCCTGCCACTAAAAGGGAAAGGACTGCCCTGAAGGGTGGAGCCACCCCTAGTGACAATGTTGGTATTAGAATTTAAAAGAGGTGACGTGGGAAGCTAAGGATGAGATGCGGACAAAGCATCCACACCTCTTTGATATGTAAAGGTAAGCCACTGTACATTGAATTTAAATTCGAGGATCGAATTTCTATTAGTGGGGGAGAGTGTGAGACCTTGTTGAATTTGTTAAAAGCCGGTATTGTACCTAGTGGTACAATTAAGTTAAATCGAGCCTTGAACTAATTCAAATAGAAATTCTAAGAGGAATTTGAAAATTCTGAAACCCATAGAATGACTTAGAATAGTGATTTGGAGTTTAAGGTCCAGTTTGGAGTCAATCGGGAAAATTGACCGGTTAGGGACAAAACGATCATTTTACCATTTGATGATAAAATGGAGATTTTTAGCCAAGATTTGATCACAGTTGACTAAGAATAATTATATGAAATACAATTATGATTATTGGAGCATAAAATAAAGTTTAGCAGTGAAAATTGTGATTCTCGGTATTTTTAGAACATAAGGGCAAAATGATAATTTTGTCACTAGAGGACTAAACGGGAATCTTTTTGAAAAGATTTTTACCCCATTTGATTAATATTGATCAATATTAGTGTTATTTAAGGTTGAAAAGTAGAAATAATGTGATTCCGGTACATTTCGGGGCATAGGGGCAAAATCGTAATTTTACCATCCTGAGGGTAAAACGGTAATTTTCTACCACCATAACATATTTTTCCAGCCATGGTCATCTTTTAATCATATCTTGACTTAGACTAGTCATGTGGTGGAAAAGAATTAGAAGAAAAAGTCAAAAAAGTTAAAAAATAGACTAATGGCATTTTGCCATATGGCAAGCCACTTATTTTATGATTAAACTAATAAAATCAGCACATAACCCTCACTTTCTCTCATCAAATTCGGCACAAACCTGCAGCAAAGGAAAACAAAAGAGAAAAAGGAGAAAAACAAGAAAAACAAGCCAAAAATTCAAGGAATTTCAATGTTTTTCAAGATTCAAGTCAAACAAAGGTGAGATTTCTTTAGATTTACTTCAAACCTAGCTTATCCATGCTTTTGTTCTTGATTTCCATGGATGAATATTGAGTTATAATGATGAATCCAATTCTGAAAAATGGGTATGGAAGAGGAATTAATGTTGGATTGGCTTGATTCTAGACTATGTTAGTGTTTAGAGATAGGTTAGCATGTTAGTAAGCAAAATAGTAAGAAAAAACTTGATTTTCCCCATGAATCTTTCAAGGCCGAATATCATAGGTTATGTTTGGAAAATGAAATGGTTTCATTTCAAATGAAATGATTTCATTTGAAATGAAATGAACTAGAAAATGACAATTTAAGGTGAAAAAGTTAAGTAGAAAAAATTACAGTGCTAATGCACTGTAATGGTTGAATTTTTCCATGAAGAAATGGAAAAGTTTTAATGCTGAAATTGACACTATTTAAATGGTATGTGGTGAATTAAGGTATTAGAAAAAAAATGGTACAATTTGGAATCAAATCGGACGTATTGGCCAATTTATCGGGTAATCGACCGAATTAGGTCAACACCGCGTTTAAGCGATTGATCGAGTATTTTATGCATCCGTATAGAAATTAGGGTAATTTTATACCTAATTAAACCCAACATAATAAATTCCCTAATTTTATTTTGTGTCAAGGTGGTGAGACGTCCGAAAAAGGCAAAGGAATCGCGCTTAAGGACTATTAATCTGAGTGCACCCAGAATCAGAATTTTCGACAACTGTAAGTGACTCTGCATTTCAAAAATTATTTTGGGAAGATGAATATATTTGAATAAATGGTTTGAATGATTTGCATGCAATTTCTGGTTAAATATAATAAGTCTCGAGAAAAGCCCTTGATAAATTGTCTCTATGTTGTGAAATGCGGATGTTGTGAATTTGGGTGTTATTACATTATATGGGTATATATCTATACATATATGTATATATGTTGTGCATTGATAGATAATATTGTGTAATGATTATAACCGTACATGTGTACGATGATAAAGAGGCTCACAAAGGATGGGATAGTCCTAGGAACAAGCTTTTGGAAATATTTTATGTTGTGATTATGTACTGTGTGAAAAGAAAATGGATGTTTGCTTGTTTAATGTGTTGATAATTATACGAATGAAACTGTAATGTGTAATAATGACCGAAGGTGTGCGAGTAGGAGTGCCCCCATGGTCATATTGCTATGTTTAGTGGAAAATGTACCCATGAGGTCCAAAGGCTTGTAGGGACAACGAGATGTAACGCCTGCAAGTACTCTGATAGGTATTGAGTAAAGTGGGGACAACGAGACGTAACGCCCACGATTTCTGAGAACTCTCCACCGAGAGGCTTGTAGGGACAGCGAGACGTAACGCCTGCAAGTGTTTTGGTAGGTAGAGAGTGCACCCACCTAGAGGCTTGTAGGGACAGCGAGACGTAACGCTTGTAAGTACTCTGATAGGTAAGGGGTGCACACATGGTCTTATTGAGGCGGTGTATGAAATTGCACGTGATTTCTTTACATACACGTATATGCTTGCTATAGTATGAAATGATGAAATTGTGTTTGTATGGTATGTGAAACCCTTGTTTAACGATGATTTGTGATAAACTGTCGATATTGATTTCTTGCTAGAATGATTGGTGTACCTTCATGGTTGGCTTAGCCTTGAATGTAGAATCAATTCTTAGTCGCAAGGGGAAGGGTTTAAATATTAGCTAGATCAAAATTGTCTCGTTTTCAACTAGTGCATCATGGTTATTAAATCTTTTGGCTATTATCGCTTGTTCCTTTCTAATATTCACTCACTGAGTATTGTACTCACTATTTTAAAAATTCATGTTTTCAGATCAGGAGACTGTTGGACCCTAGATCGAGGAGTCCCCGTAGTACATCTCCTGGTTACAAGGTGGGCATTCAGTAGCATCCCATTTCTATTATTGTAAATGTCTTCGCTGGAAGTCATGGGCCTTTTGTATTGTGGTTATGTATATGTAATGTGCATTGTCAAAGTTTATGTTTGACTGGTATGTATGTACATATTTTATCTATAATGCCATTGGGAATTGGCTTTGTGTGCATTGGGTGCATTGCGTGTGGATGCCTCACACGATCATACGTGGAATAAAGTAAATGAAAATAGGCTTGCTTGGGCTTAGTGAGCTATGCTCATTGGGTCCTTGCGTCGGTGATGGCCCGAGAATTGGGTCGTGACACATGCACTCTAGTGCACTCATTATTCGCATATCATTACCGGCATTGCACTACCCACTCCGCACATGTACGGTCATAATTATCACAACATTGTCATTCAACTGACTTGTGCACTACCCACTTCGCACATGCACGGTGGTAATCATTACACAATATTGTCATTTAACCGGCATGTGCACTACCCACTCCGCATGTGCACGGTTACACCAATTTCACAAAATTTTCTTAACAATACATATCAACATCACATAGAGGTACATAAATTCAGCACAATTAAATTCCACATCACTAAAAATATTTCACTAAAGGCTCGTTCCCCTAGTACTCGTTCTTTTTAAAGAAAAGTTGAATAAAATCATTCAAACGTCTATTCAAATATATTCACATTCCCAAAACAAATTTTGAAATGCAAGTTCACTCATAAATTTTCAAGAGTCGAATTCGGATACTGCGACTACAAATCCTCGAGTACAATTCTTTGCCCCTATCGGAGGATTCACCACGTAGACATATTGCACAATCAAACAATTACTACATTTGTGCTAAATCGTATTAAAACTAATTTAAACTCTATATGAATGCATGGAATGAGATGAAAATCCTCAGGTAACTATCTAAATACGATATTTACCTAATTCGATCTGTCACCCGATTAATTGGCCAATACATCCAATTTAATTCCAATTAATTCCATTTCTCTTCCAATACTTCTAATTCATCAAATACTAGTCCATTAACATGAAATGTGGCAAAATTACCTTCACATTCCATTTTGAAATATTCAGCCATGGTGGACTTACTAACACTAAAATTTTTCAAGCTAAATTTTTACATCACAAATCATTCATTCTCATCCAATTCACTTGAAATAAAATCAATCCACCATCAATACTCCACATTTAAGGTTGGCCATGAAGGGTGGGTATTGAACATGCAATTTTTCTCACTTATTTTCTTTCTAAACATAACAAACTAACTAAAAACACTAACATATATTGAAATCTAACCAAATCAATTATCAAAACCTCTCTCTATATATTTGGCCAGCAAGAGATTCATCATGAAATCTTGTGATTCAACCATGAAAATTGAAAAAAAATGCATGGGTAATGTAGATCACAAGCTAGAATTGAAAAATTTTACCTTTTGTCACTTAATTCCTTGAAATTTCACACTTTTCCCTTGAATTTTGCTAACTAGGGTTTTGTTCTTTTTCTTTTCTCTCTTTTTCTCTCTTTGGCCGACCATATGAATGAGTGTGGGAGGGTGATAAGCTGATTTTATAAGGAAATTAATAACATAATCAACATTGACACTTGTCTCCATATCATTGGCCCATTTTTTTCAAACTTAATAATTAAGCCTTCATTCTCCACCACATAAAATCCTTCAATTATACATGATGAAAAATGCTAATAGCTAAAATTAATGGACTTGACAAGTATTGGGGGTGCAAAATTACAATTTTACCCTTGAGGTGGCTAAATGACTATTTTACCCCTTATGCTCGAAAAAATATCAGAATTAAGATTTTTCACTTCCAAATCTCAAATCATACTCCAAATGATCAATCTTAATAAAAAAATTTCATCCAATATTCCAATCTTGACCTCGAGTGGCAAAATGACCATTTTGCCCTTACGAAGTGAAAATTTTAATTTAACTCCAAATCGATCCTTGAACTACGAATCACCATACTGAGTCATTCCGGCGTTTTAAAATTCTCAATTTCATCTTAAAATCTCTATTTGGATAGTTCAAGGCTTAATTCAACTTAATTGTACGATTTGGTACAATACCGATCTTTGACAATTTTTCCAAGGTGTTTCAAGTATGCAAGCATTCTATCTACCAATCTATAGAGGTCGAGGCCTCATAGAAATAAATCTTATAAAGCAATTAAGACAATTTTTAAGATCATTTTCTGGGATAGTATATTGTAAATTTCCATATGTTTGTTTTAATTTATATTCAATGTTTTTTGAAAATAGTTTCCAATTATTTTCAAAAAGGACTATTGGATTTCTTACTTGACAAAACATTACTATTGTTACAAATAGTTGTCTTAGTTTTTCACTTGGAGCCCAATGTGAAGTTTGAATCAATGCATCATCCCAAGCAAGGACTTTAGAAAGCATTATAATAACAACCAATCACTAAACATCATGTTTTTATCAACATCAAACTTATCTAAGTTATCAAATAAAGCGTAACAAATGCCTACATTTTCTTAATTTTTTTTTTATGTTGGAAAATCTCGCAGGGCCCAGCTACCCTGTAATCCATTTATTAATGAGCGAACAAATTAAGTACAATGAGAAGGGGGATATCAATCGAACCTCCAAAATTACATGAATCCAAGAAAGGATTAAAGAAATGCCTATAGTGAAAAGGTTCAGTTTATGCGCATAATTATCAATGCAATCATAAAACTGAAGCCCATCACTTTTACAAGATTCTAAATAATCCTTAAATTAAAGGTGAATAAGGAGTACTACTCCTTTACATTTATTTAAATCTAACATATGGTTAATTACTTTTATCTAGTGTTAAAATTCCCTGTAATTTTCCTTGAGCTTCCTCAAAAACTTGAAGACCATGATGTTGGTGACCACGATTTGCTAACCAGTCTACTGCTTGATTACCTTCTTTATGGATGTGGGAGATCCTAAATGAGAAGAGTTTCAATTGTTGTCGTATCGATGCCCATAAGTACCTACTGTCATGTGAGCCAATGTGCCCCTCTTTTAACATTTGAATAACAATCATAGTATCCATTTCAATCCATAATCGTGAAATATTATTCTCCTGGCATAATAATAATCCTCTATGCAAGGCTAATAACTTTGCTTGTAAGGAATTTTTAGCTCCCAAATTTTCAGAAAATGCAAATACTAACGTACCTGTATGATCATGTAACAATCCACCACCAGTAGCATTCTGAAAATCATTTTTAGAGCTACCATCCATATTCAACTTAAATTCACCTGTCTGTGGCTTATGCCAAGATATTATTTTAGGTGGACTGGTTACTTTTTTTGGAAAAGTTGATCCCCATATTTGAGCTATCTGAATATCCCCCCGCCATTGCCAACGTTGGAACTTCCTCCCATGAAATAACTAATGAATAAGTTTCAAAATTCACCATATCACACGGTTCGGATACATGCCCAGTGATCTATGTTTAGCATCATATCGCTCCATCCACAAGAACCAAAAAATAAAGAGAGGGATTAAGATACGTATGTGGCCATTCCTCGTATAATCTTCAGAATATATCCATGCTCATATAATCTGAATAATGTTTTGGGGATTAATCACAGAAATTTGAAAATGATTTACAAAATAGTGCCAAACTTGTTTTGCAACTAGATTGTCCCACATTACATGCAGAAGTGTTTTCTCTGAGTTACAACATTGACATTTAGATGCAAATTGGAGTCCTTTACCTTCAGTCTCATCTGCACTGGAATCTAATAATGAATTAATCTCCATAAAAAAAATGAAGCTGATAACGGGATGCATCTATGCCAAATGTAGTTAAACATAAGGTTTATTGAATGTCGTTGCCTATTAAGTCCTAAGCACTTTTAGTAGAAAAATGGCCATCAGATGCTGGTACCGAATAAACAACATCCTCACATGATGTGTTAATCAGAATTTGCAAGATCTCTCCAATTAACCCCTTTGGTAACACCTCTATTAATTTCTCCACATTTCATTTACCATTGTTAAAGTAATAACATACCTGAATCATGGAAGAGATAAATGATGGGAAATGATTAACTAGAGGCTCCTCTCCCATCAAGTAGTCATGCCAAAAGAACAAATTTCCTATACCTATCTGTCATCTCATATATTGTTCAGTCTCTAGGCTGCTTGCCAACCTATGTTTCCAAGTGTGAGAATCATGAATTCTCGGCTTTACATATCTTGGGACTTGATCAGCACAATATTTTACCCTCATAAATCGAGCCCATAAATTATTACAAGATTGAAAACACCACCATAGCTTCATTCCAAAGGCCTCAACAACATCTGAAATGTTTCTAATGTATAAACCACCCTCGGACGTTGGACGAGTGATTTTCTGCCAAAAAGTCCAATGTATCCTTTTACCATCTGCGGAATCTCCCCACATAAAGCTGTTAAATAGTTTTTCAATTTTCTCAATAAACACAAGTTGGGGTTTATAAGACTTGAAGCAAATAAATGGGTAAAGATGATAACACACTTCTTATTAAAGTAAGTCTAGCTCCTGTGGACAAAATTTTGTTTTCCCAACCTGTAATGAGCTCCTTTAGTTTTGTTACCAGATCATCAAATAAAAACAGTTTTTTGGGACCTTTGTAAAGTGGAGTGCCCAAATAAGTGATAGAAAGGCATTGATGAGAGAATCCTGTAGTATTAGAGATTATCTGTCGTCTGGAGCTTGCCAAATTTCTATGCGTAATGAAACAACTCCTTTTATAGTTAACACGTTTTCCAAATACAGCTTCATATTCCTGCAAAAAAAGCCAATATTTTCTGTAAGGATGATTTAGCTCCATTAGAAAAAATAAGGATATCATCTGCAAAGGCAAGGTGACTAACTACCAAAAAACAATGTGAAGAATAATGCATCGATAGGTACTGAGCATAAAGGTTATTCAAGCCACGGGATAAATATTCTACTGCCAATACAAATAACAAAGGAGATATAGAATCCCCTTATCGTAACCCTCTCTTTGATTTGAAGTATCCAACTATCGTACCATTAATTAGCACCGAGAACCAGCAATAGATATGCATCTTTGGATCATATTAATCCATTGTAGACTAAATCCAAATTGCTCCAACATTCTGTAAAGGAAGCCCCATTCCATACGATCATATGCCTTCATCATGTCCAATTTAATTGCCAGATTACCACCCTTACCTTTTTGTCAAGTCTCCCTATTAGTTCTTGTGCCAATAGAATATTATCACTGATCAATCTTTCACCAATAAATCGACTCTGATTTTTAGTGATGATGTTAGGTAAAATCTTAGCTAACCGATTTGCCAAGATTTTTGTAATAATTTGTTCAGCACCGTGTGCAAAGGCTGATTGGCCTATAATCAATCCACCTGGAAGCTGTACTGCTTTTAGGAATCAAAACCAACGTGGTTGAAGTCACTCCCTTTGGCATTTTTGCACCATGAAAGAAATCCACTACCGTTTCAAATAGATCCTGCGCAATAATGTCCTAGCAATATTGATAGAAGTAGGAAGAAAACCCATCAGGTATTGCCACACTATTCTTATCAATATCAAACACAGCAACTTTGATCTCTTGCAATGTTGACGTCGCACATAAAATATCATTTTCTAAATCCGAGATAATGGAAGGAATAAGTGCTGCATTAAACCTGTTCATATCGCATTGCCCAGCCTACATGAGAGACAAAAAGAAAGCCATTACAGAATTTTGAATTGCCTCCGATTCCTTTAACCACCCACCATCCTGATTTTCAACTTTAAAGACATGACTTTTAATTCTTTTCTTCTGCACTCTCATATGAAAAAATCTAGTCCTTTCACCTTTTACAACCCATTTAATGCCAGATTTTTTCTGCCAAAAAGTTTCTTCCATGTTCAGAAGCTGATTAAGATGAGCATATGACTTATTCAATTCCAATCTATTAGCCAAGGATTGCTCTTGTTGGAACTTGATCTCATTTTCTTCAACGTGATGTTCAACCACCTTCAGATTATTAAAATGTCACCAAACACCATTTTATTCCACCATTTAAAGTGTTGCTTCAATCTACGGTTTTTCCTTCAAAATGCCTACAAACTTTTGCCATATATCGGAAGGTTCTGGTTAGCTTTAAAACAAAGTTTAAAATCACGATGATGAGTCCATGCATGCAAAAAACGAAACGAAGAAGGAGATTTATCTATGGCTTTTGAGCATGAGATTAACAATAGGCAATGATATGATCCATCCCTATTCAAATGCTGCACTCTAGTGATTAGTAACAACCCCATCCATTGATGATTATAAACTATTCTATCCAAGCGCTGGAACATATGTGAATTCGTCCATGTATATGGATTACCCTCAAAGCCACCATCCCCCAAACCACAGTCTAATAAGGTTGCTGTAAAGTCATCCCTGGATCCAGCATGCGGACTTGCACCATATAGTCTCTCCGCCCTATTTATGATCACATTAAAGTCCCCTGCAACAAGCCAAGGGGCACGAATCTCTGCTGACAATGATCTCAGGACATTCCAAAGTGGGATTCTCTCTGTTTTAGTACATTTTGCATAGACAAATGTAGCAAGAATAGGACATTCCAGCCACGGAAAGGACAAGCTAACATGCAAGCATTGATTATGGTTTAATATCACTTCACAACTTATATCAAAAGAATGGAAAATCCATATTTTTTTAGAGTCGTTAGTTATCACCTTCTCATAACCTAATTTTCTTCTAAAGAATTCTGCTTTCGTTTCCTCAACCATAGGCTCCAAAACTATTAAAAGCTTTATTTTATGTATAAGTTTTAAACTTTTAAGCCTCATTTGTATCACCTTACCAGAAATTCCTCTCACATTCCACACAAGTGCACTAATCATGATCTGGTTCTAGCTGCATAGTGTACCGAGATGGAATCGTCATCAGATATTCCACCATTTGCCTTCATATCCACTGCTTGCTTTGAGGCTAAGTGAAGAACCACCAGATCTGAGTTTTGCTTATGCCACACACGGGGATGGACTTTTATTTCTACAGAGTAATTTTCTAAAAAGTGAAGAACATGTATCAATTCATTATTTGTTCTACTCTTACCTGATGCTGACTCCATGCAGGAATGATTATCAACAATTCCCTCCATCCTTTGACGTGAGCCTGCCACAGATGTCTCCTCCCGGTTATATCCAGTTGCACCTCTTGATTGACTAGCACCTTGTCTTTCGATTGGAACGTGTTCACTACCGCCTTCTACTAGCTCCACAAAGGCATTCTGACCCTCCTGCACCCCTTTTTGGTTTCGCTGGCCATCCCCATGAATACTTGTTTTTGACCAAGTATTTGGTTCTACCGAACATATTTTACTTTTTTTACCTGCACCTGCTTGCCCGTCCACTGACTCAATCTGACCCTCCTACTCCACCAAACATTTTTTTATCAGTTTTACCAGCAGTTTCATGTGCAAGTTCACACACTAACGTCCCATCTGCTGCTCCCAAGGTTGCATCCCCTACCGTCGCTGTTAACTCCATATCCTTCACTCCCATGCATTTCTCGTTTTGGTCCTTTCACCATGCATATAAATAGAGTCATGCATGCCACCTTCTGCCACATTTTGTTCCCCATCATCCTACGAGATGGCTTGTCTTCCACCCTCATGCTCTCAGCAGATCACACTTTCCGGATTACCATGCCGAGCCGCAGAACTACTCGATGCACCAATATGATTATTTTTTCCTTTAAGAGTACTATTCACGTGCTCTAAACGTCCTTGTTTTTCCATCTGAGTCTACTCATCATTGCCATCCTCCCCAATCAGCAAGAATTTGTTAGAAATCGAGATGCCGATAGTTTAGGGATCTTTTCCTAGGTTTATATCATTACCCCTCGTGCCCTTCACACCATTTATTCCACCTTTGTTGACCACTTGCCATTGTTTCCCTTGTTCTATGACTGTTGCTCGTGAGTCTGCCTTTTGCTTTCCCGCATCAATCTCCCGATCTGGTCTAGCCCGATTCACATTATCCGCACTCATTCGGTTTTCAACTGTTGTATCTCCATGGGATTTGCCATTTGGCTTTTCAGCCAGTTTGGCTTTAGAAGACCCAAATGTCTACCCGACCACCATACAATTGGCAATCCCATGCCCCACGTGGCAACAATGGTTACAGTACTCCGGTAATTGAGCAAAATCAACCTTCTGTACATATCCTCCTATGACATCCTTTGATCCTCTTTTACTAACGACGATCTTAACACTATCCACCAGTGGCTTTAGACAGTCATAT
Source organism: Theobroma grandiflorum (assembly GCA_036013995.1). Lineage (NCBI taxonomy): Eukaryota > Viridiplantae > Streptophyta > Magnoliopsida > Malvales > Malvaceae > Theobroma > Theobroma grandiflorum. The sequence goes on from CP142127.1 coordinate 40,737,153, forward strand.
TCGATACAAACTCAAGCCACGCTTGGCCTAGTCCCATTGACGGTGGCTTCATCGACACAAAGAGGCTTTCCGATGGCTTTAGCAATCAATAACAATGTCGATTTTTCAAAAAAATGACTTTTAGGTTTGGAAAAAATATCTAGACTAATACTATAGAAGACTCCTTCTTCGGCTCAAAATCCAGAGTCCATTTAAACACACACATATTTTAGTTTGCTATAAACCATGTCTGCTTAATCCAGATTCTGTTAAAATCTTGTTCATTCAATAAATGGATTAAAACATGTTTGTAATCCATCCACCGTATGTTATAGGAACCCGATAAACCCAAACCTCCGAAAGCCTACCAGATCTCCATCAACCGTGGCATTCGTGAGAATTTCCATACAAGGGAAAACTTAAATGGCTTTGCTAGGGTTTCTATCTCATCTTCAAAAAAATGCACAGCTACCTTGTCCTTCTAGCGAAATGTGGTACTTGTGGGAGGAATCAAGGCTAGTGTTGCGGCTGTAGCAATAGAAAGAAAGGATTTTTTGGCTGTTCTGATAGACATAGGAGGTGGCGGCTGGTTTTGCTTATCTAAAATGCATCCCTCTATGGTTGGTGGTTGTTGAGATAAGGGTGGGTTTATCGCTGACATGCATGGGGGTGCAGCTGCCGATGGCTGGTTTGGGGGGTCAGGCAGCCGGCCAAAGGCCAAACCATGAGTGGTGGGAACGCTTGGAAAATCACTAAGGTCGAGAGCGTGTTGCATTTTTTTTCTAGATTAATTACTAACAAAATAACTTACAAGTTAACTCCGTTTACACTTACTCGATTAATCAGTAGACTTATCCAAATTTCATTCATATCAAAAAAGAAGATCAATAACAAACCAGTACGATAATTACAGGTAAAAAATTTTAAAAATCAGATAAAAAAATACAGCAATGGTTGAGTAATTATAAAAATCTGCCACACTTACCAACATTAGAACATCAAAGGACAACAATGAAATTAGGAAGGCATATATAAGAAAGGCACAACAAAACTGAGTGTTGAAAACAAAGTGGCAGCAAAAAACATCAACCAATCCATATGAAAGATAATGGAGCAAGCAGAACCTAAAAGCCAAATAACAATAGAAAAGAAAGGTAAAAATACTATTAAATCAATCTACACTAATTGAAGGGCATTACAGATAATTTTATGAACAATCTGAGCATCAAAAAATTACAAAACAAATTAAAAATGAATTATACATTTCTCCTATTTTAAAAATATAGAAAAGCATGTGGTTATTTACTCAATATTCGAGAATAGAACCATACAATAAATCATATATTTCTACTATTGTTAACAATGAACATTTATTTACAGGGTTTATATACAACTTAAAATATACATGATTGATCACACATTGATGACTGCTCTTAACAGAAGCTAACATTTAGAAAATTATCAATATACAAAAAAGCATACAGTAAATGGCTTTATAAACCTAATTCAAAAAACTTAAGGTATGATAAAAATAAATCTCTTCTTTAGCAATAGCCAATACTCACCTAGATAATTATGCCTTTCATTCAAATCTTCTTCATATGAAAACAGTGCAAAAAATCAGTAAGAAAACACAACAATAATAGGAAACAAATTAACAATAATCACACCACAAAATAAGGCTTCTTCCCTAGTTAAATTTAAACGTATCATTATTTGTAACCAAACGTAATAGTGAGACATTTAAATGCAAATGTTGTAACTATGATGACAATAAATGACTATGAATGGTGTTTCCCTCAAAACAAAACACTTCATGAACCAAAACACAATACATAAACTCAAAATTCATACATCTACTACAAATGAAATTAGTCAATATTTATAAGAGAACCGTTCTGCTGATCACCTTTGCTAAAACCCAGAAAAATGTTTTTTACTTTCCAATTTTATTGGTATGTTTGGGAATCTCAATTGCAGATACCTACATGTAAATATTGCTGCATGCAAAATTTAAAGCAAGTCATAATCTCCTAATCTATCTATGTCTAACATATTTATGATAAAGAAACTAGAAACTTTATATGTGCATAATAGTATCAATACTAAAAAAATATAACAACTTCTAAAATGTAGTGTCACGACCCGAAACTCCCCATCGGGCCCATGACAACAGCCGCGAAGTCTTAACAGACATTTTTTACCCCGAATGTCGATCGAAACCTCGCAAGGCTCTCGTATCAGTTTCCACATCTCCCCGTTGAGCGATATATATAAATTTTCATATTTCAAGAACTGTAAATCATTTCCAATTTAAAAACATTAAAATAATTACAGTTTGGCTCATAGTGGCATTTTCGTCATTTTTTGTTGAAAATCTCAAAATTTACTAAAAATGTAGTAAATACGTAGAAAACACATATTTTATGATTAAAAATAAATTTAAGAGTTTAAAACATTTGTCAGAGGTAAAAATTTAACTATTTGTATATAATAAAAATATTCAATAAAATAATATATTTTCAAATAAAATAATTTTTTTTATAGAGCTATCAGTAACTAATTTTTGTAGCATAAAAACTAAATATATTCTTACATACCATGATATAAACAATCAAAGTATGAAATTTAAACTACAGTGACACGTGGGTCCACAACTAACCAAAATGTGTCGAAAATTGAAAACCTACAGCTTTTGCCAATTCAAGTCCGATCAACGGTCCTTGACTAAATTTGCTAACTATAGGATGCTCTGAGCCTGAAATGTGAGGAAATGAGGAGGTGAGATTATAAAATCCCAATGAGTAAACAGACATCATCTAAACTATCTAAAAGCGAGTAAATAGAGACAAATAAAATACTTCCATCCCAATAAGTTTAATGACATAAAGATTTATCCCATCTCGAATAAGTAATTGTGTTTTGTCCAAATAGTTAATAAGGCTTATAATTTTCTTGAAAACCTGGCTTATGCCAAAACTTGTACTCGAGGATACCTTGAACGGGGGCATCCGCTCGAGTCCGCCAAGGCTGTGAAAATTTTATAATTTTTCAAAACGCAGCCGTTCCTTGGCGTTGGCTGAGTCTCACTTCCACGTGGTGGTTAGGCGTGAAGTGAACTCAAACCTCACCTCGGGAGATACCCTACGCGCCTCTTCAATCGAGGTAAGAGTTAACCGGGTTACCGTGCCCCCTTTAATAGGCTGATCCACAGAAGCCCGCCACTGCAGTGTAGAATATGTCGCACCATAACAATAAAATCATAATTTCATGGCATGGCAATTTCATTGCTAAGCCATTTATCAATATAAGCAAACAATTCACATTTTTCAATACAATAAACAATTTAGCCAATCATGCCATAATATCATAAGCCATTTGATTTAAATCATAATTTATAATAACTTATGTGGTCTCCAATTACTCTAATTTCAAATTTAATTGTTCAATTTTACAAGTCGATTTATAAAAATCCAATTTATTTTACAAATCCAATTTATTTCATAAATTTCACAATTTTTTCATAAAATAAGCAATTTACCAATTAAAATGATTTTTCATAAAATCATCAAATTTAATAAAATCTATTCTAGATAATAAAGACAATAATAAGTTTACTCACTGTACTAGGAGAAGAAATACTCTTATCCTCCATCCTCAAGTACGGTCTTTTACCCGAATCAATTGTCTCACTACCTATCCATAATCCATGACACAAAATTCAATAAATTGTATCAATTTATTATAAATTATTTCAAGCTCTACATGCAATGGAAATGAGACGAAACTTGTTCGGACAATCGTTTAATTACGGTGTCTGACCAATTTGCCTACACCTAGCCTAATTTACTAAAACCCTCGATTTAACTTCGATTTGACCCATTTCAATTTCTAACAATCCAATTATATCCACATTACTCAATGAAAGTGATCACGGGTCAATTTATCATTCCTAGACTACAAATTATGATTTTACCCCTATTAGGTAAAAATTCATATTTTTGCACTAAAAATTTTCATTTAATTCCTACCTTCATAATTCATCAAATATTACCAAAATGCCTTAAAATCTCATCAATTTTCTCAATTTCAAGCAATCAATTTCTCTCCAAAAATTTGGCTAAAAATGGTGCACTAATACCGAAATTTTCCTACTTAAATTTTTTCTCTCCATAATTGATCAATTTCAAAACCATCTCATTTGAAATGGAATCATTTCATTTTCAACATATTCCTCATGAAATTCGGCTATTGAAGAACCATAGGAAAAATCAATTTTTTTCTAGTTGTTTTACTTACAAACATGCTAAACTAACTTAAATCACTAACATAGTTCAAAATTAAATCATTCCAACATCTTTCTCTCTCTAAACCCATTTGACTAGCCCTTGATTCACCACGAAAACATGCATTTCAAGCATGGAAAAATAAGGGAAATTGCTTAGAAATAAAAGATCTCAAGCAAAAATGAAAAATCATACCTTTTTCCACTTGTTTTCCTTGAATTTCCTTACTTTTTCTTTGATTTTCTCACTCTATGGTTTCATTTTTGGTTTCTCTCTCTCTCTTCTGGTTTGGCCGAATATTGGGGAAGAATTGGTTGATTTTATGGCTTTTTAAAAGCTAAATAAAAGAATATTATTTTATTAACATTTTTTAATATTTTATTAATTTATTTATTTTTATTAGTCTTCCTTTGACTTTCTTTTTCCACCATAAATTTTCCTTCTCTTATCAATGACTTGGATGAAGTTTCCAGACTTTTCCAAAGTCTTGGTGGAATAATTTTATAAAATTACACTTTTGCTCCCCGTAAAAGTGAAAAATTACATTTTTGCCTCAAAAATTGAAAAATTACCAAAATACATATTTTTCACTCCTCATACTCATATCATAGTCCAATAAATCAAATTTGATCCAATTCCTCTCAAAAAATTAAATTTTATTCTCGGGTGACAAAATTACGATTTTGCCCCTATACTCCGAAATGTACTAGAATTACATCTTTTTCCACTTTTTAACCTCAAATAATACCTCAATTGATCAATCTTAATCAAATGGGACCAAAATCTTTTCTAAAAATTCTCGTTTTGTCCTTGAGTGGCAAAATTACCATTTTACCCTTGTGCTCTAAAACTACCGAGAAATTAAATTTATCACTGCCAAACTTCATTTTATGCTCCAAATAATCTTATTATACTTCAAATGATTAATCTTGGTCAAATGTGATCAAAATCATTTATAGAAATCTCCATTTTGTCCTTAAATAGCAAAATGACCATTTTGTCCCTAATCGGTCAATTTTCTCAATTGACTCCAAATTGCACCTCGAACTCCGAATCACTGTTTTGAGTAATCCCTGAACTGTGAAATTTTAAATTTCACTCTTAAAATCCTTATTTGAACTTATTCGAGGTTTAATCGACTTAATAGTCGTCTTTTAACGATTTCTCGAACTTCTCAAATATGCAAATATTTTATTGAGCATGTAAATGACATTGTAATTATTTTATAGAGCAAGGTTTGACATGTAGGCACCAATTATTTTTGAAGTGTAGATAGCAATTAAATAACAAGACTTCTTATCAACTGCCAGTGAAAAAAAGTTTTACTTAAAACAAAGCAATTCATGATAAATAAAACATAAATAAAATAATTAACTAACAAGAAAAACTCACATCGTCACATGAAATAGAGCATAAAAAATCAGTAAGAGAACGCAACAATAATTGTAATCAAAAGAGTGAAAAAGAGTTAAAATCACTCTAGAAGAATGACACTTTTGCTCCAATTTAATTTATATAGTGTACTGTTAATAAAAAAAAAAATGTGAGACCCCGACAAGCTCGTTAAAAGACGGTATCGTACTAAGTGGTACAACCAAGTTAAATCGAGCCTCGAACTAATTCAAATAGAAATTCTAAGAAGAATTTGAGAATTCTAAAACCCACAGAATGATTTAAAAGGGTGATTCGGAGTTCGAGATCTAATTTGGAGTCAATCAGGAAAATTGACCGATCAGGGATAAAATGGTCATTTTGCCATTTAAGGACACAATGGGAATTTTTAGAAAATATTTTGACAACATTTGAATAAGATTGACTATTTAGGTTATTTAGAACATAATTTGAAGTTGAAAAGTGAAAAATTGTGATCCCGGTGAATTTTTGGAGTATAGGGGTAAAATCATAATTTTACCGCCTCGGGTGCAAATCGGTAAATTTTCACCCCCGAGACTTGTCAAGACCAAGGGATTTTATCCATCATGGAAATGGATAAACATGAGAAATGTGTGGTGGAGATTAAAAGTCAATTATTAAAGTAGAAAAAGAAAAATGGACCAATAAGCTTGTGACACGTGGGAAACCATATTATTTTATTATTAAAGCATAAAAATCAGCCCATAAAACCCCTTTTCTCTCACCATATTTGGTCAAAGCTACCAGCAACAAGAACAAAGGAAGAACAAAGGGAGAAACAAGAAAACCTAGGTAGAAAATCAAAGGGAAAGTGAGAGAAATCAAGGAAACAAGCTAGGTAAGTTGAAATTTCTTTAATTTTCCTTGAAACCTAGCTTACCCATGCTTTATTCCTTATTTTCCATGGCTGAATATTGAGTTGTCATGCTGAAATTGTGGAGGCCGAATGGGTATGGAAAAGAAATTGATATTGGATTGGCTTGATTTTGAACTATGTTGATGTTTAGAGATAGTTAAGCATGTTTATAAGCAAAACAACAAGAAAAATATTCGTTTCCCTTAAGATTCTTCATTAGCCGAACCTAGTGTGTTGTGTGTGTTGATGGATTAATTCTTGTTTCAAGAAAAATGGCTTGGAAAATGATGCATTAGAGTGAGAAAATTAACTAGGAAAGATCACGGTGTTAGTGCACCGAAATGACTGATTTTTCCTATGAAGTAGTGTAAGGGTTATAATGCTGAATTTGGCATGATTTAAATGGTAATTGATGAATTGAGGTAGTGGAAAAAGAATGGAGCGATTTGGAGTGAAATTGGACACAATAGCTATTTTATCGGGTAATCAGTCGAAAAACGTATTTAAGCAATTAATCGGGTATTTTGATTTCCATCGCCTGCATTCATTTAGATTTAGTGGGCCTGAAATAGTTCATGACTAATTGACACAAATTATTAAATTTTGTGTCATGTATTATGGATAGGTGGCGAGCCCTCAGATAAAGGCAAGAAAATCGTATCCAAGGATTAGCAGTCGAAGTGCTCGAATTCGACTCTCGAAAATTAGTGAATGTACTTGCATTTCAAAATTTATTTGGGAATTCTAATTAAGTTGAAATGAAATACGTGAATGATTATATCTAATTCCCATTTAAAAATGAATCCCGGGAACAAGCCTTTAGTTAAACATATTTCTATGATGTTAAATATGTTTGTGATGAATTTATGTACATCTTTATGATGCTTACATGTATTGTTAAGAAATGTTGTGAAATTATTGTAATTGTGCACATGTGAATGAGAAAATGCACATGCCTGTAATGGTGTGCAACGTGGGGACAACGAGACGTAACACCCACGAGAGAGTGGATAATGCACATGGTGATGATATTGAAATGTGCGAGTAGGGAGTACACATGATCATATTGCTTGGTGCGAGTAGGGAGTGCACCAGAGTTGAAGAGAGAGGGGTAGTGTATGTAATTGCATGTGATTTTATATATATGCTTGATATAGTGTGCATGAATGGAAAAATGTGATGTGTATGGTTTGTGAAACCCTTGTTCTGTGACGGTTTGTGATAAACCATTGACTTGCTATCTTACTAGAATAATTGGTGTAATTACATGGTTGCTTCATCATTGAATGTTTAATACTTCCGGGTTAAGTGGAAAGGGTTTTAAACATTAGTTAGAGAAAATTTGTCTCGTTTTCAGATTTTCATTTGATACTTAACCCCTCATGTCATCTCTTTTTTTTTTATAAGAAAATTCTGATTCATAACTTCCATTTCCTTCAACACGACTTACATATTTCACTTATATTTATCTTGAACCTTCAAAAATTTGATCATCAATAATTTCCTCAATAATGATTTCTTGCCTAGAGACATGCTCAGTGTCTCTATTCCTCTTATTAAATTTGAACAAAAAATTTAGTTCCATTTGTATCAATTTCAATCATTTCTTACACTTATGTATATATATACACCAATCACCATCATCACTTGATCATTCCTCAATATCTTTTGGACATCCATTCATTCATTCTCATCCCCAAATATTATTATGTATCTTATAACATCCTTAGCCTATCACATTCCTTCCGTACACATCCTTTATGTAGGGGAAATTAATAGTCTCAATTATCCCTACATATCTCATGTTTATCTTATATTTATACAAACTTCAATTTTCTTAATTTTTCTTAATGTCAACGTTTAAATCCATCTCATATGGATTCATACTGTAGATTCCATTTCCTTGACTATTTTCTCCCAAAATTTCTTAATTCCACAAGATTTTAATTTTTGATGAAGATTCTCATTATTGTGCTACTCATACAATTCATCGCACATCAATTTCAAACTTCAGACTTTTAGAGTTCATCCTTTACTTTAATTAGTCATATAATCATTTCCATGCATAAAAGTACGCATCAAAAACTCACAATGCTCTCGAGTAAGAAAATATAACATCAACACGTGGACCCACTTCCACATAATAACATCCGAGAGTATCGCATCCACTGGATTCCCATATAATATGCCATGGCAATCTCAATGATGTTGGCCGACATCGGAGCTATCAAGCAATCTCAATCGCGTAAATCATCTGTGGCATTGCCACGTATATCACAGACCATGGACCCAGCCATGTCTAACAGCCCATCAGCAACCCGACAATGTTTCTAGCTAGAGCTCACTCGTACACAAGGGTCACACTTAATCGATGTGACATCTGACATACTCTTGATGCTTTCGATTTATAAAAATAGAATGTTTTTCGGGTCCATAATAAGCTTCCCAAGTCTATATATTCCAAACAATTTCTAAAGATATCTTACATCCATAATTGTGTCAATCTTCACATATCTAATTTGCATCTCAAGCAATATCGTCAGTTTTACTATTGATTCATCATTCAAGATTTATACCAATTTGAACCTTATATATATCTCAAACAATTCCATATTACTGTCTCCATAACTATTTAAAAGATTTTCATTATCGGGGTTCTCTTTCATTACCCCTTGTTTCACTCTTTCTCATAAACATATCGTACATTTCTCTTAATCAATTTATCAATTGTACTTGAAGTTGGCAAAATTCGAAACTAAGTTTTCCTTCTATACTTTGCAATGCCAACATAAGTATTATTTTTAGCTTATCCCTTTCTCTTCATAACCACTTGGTTCCATGCTTATTTTTGCCTCGTTCGTAACAAAACTTCTCTTAAATATTCTCTCTTTAGAAATATCTATCTAGATTTTATGTCTCACAACCTGTGACTACCCAATTCATGATTTAGCCATTTGGCTCCTTAGCTAATTTCAAGACCACACTTATTATACTCGTCACATATGCTTTGAAATTTTCTTTTACAGAATTGAAACATCCTTGGGAATACTTAACCCTTTGTTTATTTCTCCATACTCCAAACATATTCTCTCTATAATGACATAGATGTGCTTACCAAAATATTCAAATACATACTCCACTATTCATATTTCAATTTATCTTCAAGGATTTCTAGTATACCACATACTCGGTCTTGTTTTATTATTAACTCTCTTTTCATTCTACTGGGTTGAGGCAATATTTATAAACTTTCATAGTAATACTTTTCATCAACTTATTTATATACCACTCTTGTAATCCTTCATTCACAAGTTTATCATTTAGTATTGATATTCCTTATCAACATCTCATAACTTATTTAACTCCTCATTATGTCTTACTTAGCCATAAACAAATCTTAACTTTCTATTTCCTTTGTTATCTTATAATCGGACTTAAATTAACTCATCATTGATCATAATGTTCTATATAACAATGTACCTTAATGTGACACTTTCGGTAACTTTTAAATTTTCTTCTATCCACATGTCTATATATGTGAATCAATATAGGAATCTTTCAATTTACTTCTCACTTCTATTTTAACACCTTTCCAATACATTTAAAACTTCAATTAATAAAACTCAGTGTTAAACCAATGAATATCCTTTATCTCGTGAAATTAACTTTCATATAGTTCAAACTTTTACTTGTGCTATTCAGCCACAAGAGATAGTTAACATAAGAATATTGAACAATTAATGTTACCACGTTATCACCTTTGGAATCTACTTAATTAAAATGAAACTTTCGCCCTTAGGCTATTATCACTACCATTGTTGCAACATAACTCCATTTTTAAATTTACACCTCAATTAACAAAATTTGATCTTCTATCTCAATTTCAAGATCAATACCTCAATTTCATCTTATCCATACTATCTATTTCAGGATACCAAACTCACCCTTTCCTTAATGGATTTATTCAATCCTCATAACATATTTCCATTTCCTTTTCAACGAAAATATCTTGTAGTTAATTCATATCACCCTCAATTTCTAAATACTTGGATCATAATTCAGTCCTTGTTTACTCTTATCAAATACTTTACCATTTGTACTTTCATCAATAAATATCTTCAAATCCTCATACTTTCTGTTTTTATCTTATAACATATTTCCCAGGAGGTCACCTATCCTGGTATTACTCTTGCTCAAGCACGCTTAACTTCGGAGTGCTGATGCGATCCGATGCATCAATACTGGTATAATCGCATCCCACTACTATTTTCATTATTCACATTTAATTATCCTTCCTGTCATATAACTCCGATAATTTATTCGTTTCTAGTACAAAGAAATCACAGGACAATTTGTCCTTATCAAATTCCTTCATCAACAATTATGGCTTAAAATTTTAGATTAGGAGTCTACACAATTCCCTGTGTCTAATCAGTGCTGCAGTCACTGACTATAAACAAGACACTATGTTGACTCCATTACTCTAATGTTTGACTCCAAAATTCTTTCATTTAGTCGATAAATAGCTCATTTATATTCCAAATATACCATTTCTCTAAAAGCGTGCACTTGTCCATCAAAGTATTTAAATGCGTACTTAACTTATCTCCCATTTATCGCACTCATATCAAATTATCATCCATCATAAGTATCACCTTTGAGATAGTTGTTTATTCTCGAAATTTTATATTATCCTTCTGTCTCCAGTATACCCAAAAGACTCCCATATATACACATTTAGTTACTCAAACTTCACTTTGTATTACATTTGTATTGTACAAGGTCAAAAGTCAACACTCAATTCCTTTATACATTTATCTATGGCTATTTCTGCTTACATCATTTCTATCAAAATTTGAAGTTATGGGTAGCCTAACTAACCCATCAAGTATCACCAGAGTCATCCTCTTCTGTATCTTCTTCCATCTTGGGAGACTTCCCTTTTTGTTTGCTAGTCCCCGCTTGTTGAATTCTTTTACCCTCATTATCGCTCACCAGGGTGGCATTCCTTCCGCAACCAGGAGGAAAATCTCGTATAACTAGTGCTTTCCCAAAATGAGGACCTCTCATAGTCATTTTCGATTTAGTTTTCCATGGTTGACCTCTTACACTTGGCCTACATCCGGGAGGAAAATATCTAATTACTGGGGAAGGTGGTCTCCTAGCAGTCCCAGTTTCTCCTAATATTCTTATTCTTTTTCTTTCTCTTGCACATTTCTCAGCTTCTCTTGCAAGAGAATTTCTTGTGCTTTCTTCTATATCATTGCCATTAGCGCTCTCATTAGCCCCACTAGAACCAGAACCTTTCTGTTCTCTAACTTTCTTTCCCGAATCCCCTGGAGTCCAATTATCAGGAATTGTGAAAGCAAACGGATATCTTTCCGGGCTGCTCGGATTTATGCGCCGTCTACTTCTCGCAATAGAGTCTAAGGAATCCTCACTCATACTGTTAAAGGTATAATAATCGTTGTCTTCTCTAGACATTATAGACGCGTGTTTGGCACACTTCAAGACCTATACCGAAATTAACAGTGACGATTCAGTCACCAAGCCTAACAAAGGTACAAAAATATTTTTAAAATCTACGTGCAAACACACACATTCTATTCGACCTAACTTAACTCGACTCAAGGCCACACAGTGTCAATACAGATTTTCAAACAATTTTTAAAATCATTTCTAAACCATGCTCTGATACCAATATGATTGTTATGCCCCGGAACCACCCATTGGGCTCGTGACAACTGTCGCGACATCCCGATAGGCACTCATTCCCGAGTGCAAACCGAGACCCCGCAAGGCATCTCGTACCAATTTTCCATCTACCCTGTGGTTAATAATTTCCAATAAATGTTTTTCAATGAATAAAATCTGTGTTTTGAACCAAAACAATTAAATCACACCATTAACCAAGTAAGGGCATTTTCGTCATTTTTCCTTCGAAAATTTCAGAATCGGTAAAAGTATTACAACTTATTATAAAACAATATTTTTATAAACACCAATAATCAAATTTGTCCGCGTAAAAGCAAAATAAGTTATTACATACTGTTATACAATTAAACAAAGTATGTATATGAATTACAATGACATGTGGGCCCAACTAAGCATGACTTTGTACCTTTGTATTCTAGTGACGCAGCTTCAATCAAGCTTCTATATGCACTCCAGGTGCTTACCCGTAACTTTGAGCTTCAAAGGGGAAGGAGAGGGTAGTGAGTTTTACAACCTAGTGAGTTAGATAATTACCATCTATGACATCTAAAGTCGAATAGATGGAGACAATATAAAAACGCAATGCTATCATGTAATTCATAGCACCAATTATACCAAATTTAATACAATTATTCAAAGCAATCTTATTTTATCAAAACACAAGGCTTATGGTTTATTTATAGAAATCAGGCTTAAGCCAAATCTCATACTCGTGGACACTTGATCAGAGCATCCAATCGAGTCCGCCAAGACTGTTAGAATTTCATAATTTTTCAGATACAGCCAATCCTTGGCGTTGGCTAAACTCATCTTCACGAGGTGGTTTAACGTGAAGTGAATCGTAACATTACCTCGAGAGTTACCCTACTCGCCTCTCCGACCGAGGTAACAATTAGTCAGGTTTTTCCATGCTCCTCCTAAAGGCAGTCTACAGCAACCCTCACTGCAGTGTTTTATTAATTATGATCCACCAACTTTATAATTTTATAGCAGCATAACAAGGCCATCTTAATACTAGCCAACCTACACGGTAAATAGCAATTTATGCCAATTTTAACACAATAAACCAACCAAGCATGCTCACCAAGATCATAAGCCATAATTTCAATTTTAATACATGAACACAAATTAATGTCGGTCTCCATATACTCAGTGTAAATAAATCAATTTTTTTTATTTAAAAATTATTTATAAATTCAATTTATTTTTAAATCATAGAAGCAGATAAAACTACTCTAGATATTGAAAATGGTAAATTATCCACTCACCTCGTCACAGGAGTGCACGATACTCCTATTTTTAATTCCACTACATCGAAATTTTCCCGTGTTCGGGGGACCCACCACCTATGTGTAATTTTCGACACAATTCCAATCATTTGTGTCAGACTACTGTAAATTATTTCAGGCTCTTTATGATGCCTGAAATGTTATGCAACTATCCGAATAACCGTCTAAACACGATATTCTACTTAGTTCGCCTACACACGTCTAAATTGCTAAAATCCCCATTTTAACTCCAATTTGACCCATTTCAGTTTCTAATTGATCGATTACATTTTAATTACTCAATGCAGCAACTACAGGTCAATTTACCAGTCCTAGACTAAAAATTACGATTTTACCCCTAACGGGTAAAAATTTTGATTTTTACTCTGAAAATTCCCATAATTTTTCTAGGCTCATAATTCATTAAATTACACTTAAACTCCACAAATTTGCATCAGAATCAGCAGCCAATTTCACCTTAGAAAATTCGGCCTAAACGGATAAAATGAACAACATTTCATTTCTACTTAAATTTTCCATTCCATTATTTTTCCTACTTGATTTCCACACCATAAATCACGATTTTGCCATCCAATTCTCTTAAAATAAAGTCAACCTCATCCTCACACACCATTGGCTAGATTCGGCCTAGAGAAATTCATGAAGAATATGAATATTTTTCTTGTTGTTTTACTCGTAAACATGTTAAACTAACACTAAACACTAACATAGTTCAAAATCAAACAATTCCATAAATTTTCTCTCTCTAAACCCATATGACCAGATCTGAAACCACCATACAAACATTAAATCTAACCATGGAAACTAAGAAAAAATACATGGAAATGATAGCTCATAAGCTAAACTTGAGAAATCATACCTTTAAACACTTGAATCCTTGAAAAATCACACTTTTTTTTAATTTTTTTCCACATAGGGTTTTATTTTTAGTTTCTCTCTCTTCCTTGCTGGTTTGAACGAAATTTAGGGGAAGAAGGCTGAAAATTTAGCCCTTTTAAGCCATTAAATAAAATAATATTATTTTATTAGACTTTTTGAATTTTTTATTAATTAATTTATTTTTTTTCATTTGACTTATTTTCAGCCACCAAATTTCCTTCCCTTATCCTCACCCTTCATGAAGTTTCTAGACAAAATCCAAAAATCTTGGTGGTGAAATTTTACGAAAATTACACTTTTACCCCCGAAAAGTACAAAATTACATTTTTACTCCAAAAATTGAAAAATTACCCATAGACATATTTTTCACCCCTTATACTCATACCATTCTCCAATTTGTCAAATTTGATCAAAATTCTCTTGAAAAATTAGATTTGATCCTACGGTGGTAAAATTACCATTTGGCCCCTATACTCCAAAATGTATTGGAATTGCATTTCTTTCCCACTTTTCAACCTCAAATTATGTTTTAACTAGTCTAAATAATCAATCTAAATTAAATGGGGCTAAAATCTTCATTAAAAATTCTCGTTTTGACCTTTAGTGGCAAAATTACTATTTTACCCTTGTGTCCCAAAAATATCTAGAATTACACTTTTTCACTGCTAAACTTCATTTTATGCTCCAATAATCATATGATATTTCATATAATTATTCTTGGTCATTTAAAATCAAAATCTTTATTAAAAATCTCCATTTTGCCCTAAAATTGAAAAATGACCATTTTGTCCTTAATTGGTCAATTTTCCCGATTAACTCTAAACTGAACCTCGAACTCCGAATCACTGTTTTAAATCAATCCATGGGTTTTAGTTTTCTCAAATTCATTCTCAATTCTCTGTTTAAACTGATTCAAGACTTATTTAACTTAACCATACCATTATGGGCAATATTGTCATTTAACTTGTTTCCAGGGGCAATTCAATATACAAACATGTTATCCAATGCATGTGAATGACCTGTCACAGATAATTTAGGGTCAGGTGTTACAATGCAAGATTTGCAAAATGTCGAACATGATTATCGGAAAAGGCTTACTTGGGTTTAGTGGGTTATGCCCATTGGGCCCATGCGCCGATCATGGCCCGTGAAATTGGGTCGTGATAATAAAGTAAACAAAACTCTAAACCTACAAATAGATAACACTACTAATATATTCTTTTTAAACCCAATCCACCAAACATAAAGCATAATCGAACTAAATTTGTTCTTAGGTTGAACCCAATTCAAAAAAACCTAAGGCATGATAAAAGTAAATGTGTTCTTTAGCTTTCTAAATGCAATTTAGTAAACATAAAACATAGCCAAACTAAATATGTTGTTTAGGCAAGAAACTCAAAACCAAAAAGACAATGAAAACTAAAGCATTAACAATAGAAGCACTAGACTATAACATTAGAAAGCAACACTACCTTAACACATAAGCCAGAAATCTCCCAACACAATAGTCGAAACGCAAAACAATAACCTTCAAAAGCTAAACCATCAAGAGTTGAACAACTAAAAAACCATAAAAACCTTATAAGGAGAGGCAAAAAGGACGAACAGCAAGCCAAAAGAGCAAAATGAATTGAAAGCATAAATTGATGGAAAAAAATTAAGATAAACTAAAAGGAAAAATCGATGCAAGAAATTTTTGAAGAAGTTAAAAATACCTTCACTCGAGTTGATAATACCGAAAGACACAATGGGTGAAAGACCTAGAGAAGATAACATTGCATCGAGTGGCCAAAATTAAATAAGGAACTCATTCTAACCACACACGTAACCGATCATATAAATAAGCCAATTAAAACCTCTTCGCAATGAGCTTAAACATCAACAATGCAAAGACAAATAGTCGCCCAACAATATGATTCATGAAAAAACCTCTTTAAAAATTTCATTTAGGATTCATCCAAAGATACTGAAAAGATGGAGTGATGCCTCTAAAAAATCGATGGATTCAAGAGTAAAAGTATGTTTCCTCACTAAAACTATCGAATAAAGGTATCCATCTTTTGCTCTTCATATTTCTAAACTATCTACAAATTCAGCCCATAGGCTCATAGCCTAAACATTTAAACTTTCTCCAAATTCAACCCGGTAGCCCAAACGAATTACAAGCAAACCCAAGGTAGCCCAAAACAAATGCAAAGAAGCCTAAACCTTGTCCACATGATGTGCAAAGGAAACCACAAAACCTAGTCCACGTGGTGCGTAAAGGAAGCCAAAATGTGGCCTAACATGCAAGCTCCTTTAGAGCTTTGTTTTAATATAATAGTATAAATGTTATAATTATATAAATACTTGACAAAGAATAAAATATTTTCTCAAAGATTTCAAACTCCACTTCTAATATATTGAAAAATCATCATTTTGTATGTCAAAGAAAAAAAATGAAACATTCTTTATGTTACAATAACATAGAGTGTTGGAATTCAAAGAGAATAAGCAAAATCGACTTCAAGATGTGCTCTAATAGTCATTATTTTTAAGGCTTAATTTGCCCCCACCACTTGATATGAAAAAAAAAAACTGTGTGAATAGCCTTGATGATATAAAGAAACTAATATCTAACTTTGTCATGCACTTACGAGATTAGTTTGCTAGACACAACTAAAGGGTCATAGAGTTGTCACAACCTTGTAATCCACCTTTTGCAGCAAGTCAATTATAAGGAATTTGGACACTTTAGTAAATAGTAAAAACTTATGCTTAAGTGCCTTTGTCTAATTTTTTCATTCATGTCACAAACTAGTTGCTAGCAAGTCTTTATATAGACTTGCAGGTGTTTTTTCATTTTTGGACACAACTTTTAATTTGAAGTGCCTTTTTGCTTTTGGACACAATCTTTAATTTAAATATTAAACCATTGGATTAAAGGTATTTTTCCAATAGTCACATTATTAAGTGATTGCGGACACAACCTTTCATTTTTAAAACACACCAACAATTCTCCACCATTTTCAAACTCTCCAAATACCAACAACTTTGAGAATCCTTTGCATAAATAAAGGTATCGATGACATTTAAACCTTCACTTAGTGAAATGTGTTATCGCTAGTCTGAATTGTGTGGTTGACGAAGCATTGAACTAATGATTTTTCGTCAACTAGTTGGGACACAAATCACACATAAAATTCTTACTCAATTTGTACCTAGTTTTGCCAACACAACCTTGTGTAACTGTCGTTAGAGTCAGCCTTTAACTCTTAAAAGAGACCACACTTCTCATTCATATAGGTAGCACCTATCAGAAGAACCATCGTAAGTATGGTACTTCAACAAATACATGTTATAGGTTTATTAAGAACTTATGCTCAACCTTACCTTTACACCTTTACTAAGTGGATCTGCTAAATATTGAAGAAACCTCACATAACTTATATTGATTATACCGTAACTAATATGTCGAAGTCCAATGTATCTATTATTTCCATTATACACTTGATAATATGCTTTTGACATCATAGCTTCAGTTTCACAATGTATTAAAATTGGTGACATTGGTTTTGGCGACAATAGAATTCCATAGAGTGAATCTTTTAACCATTTTGCTTTTTGATTGATAGATGCTAACGCTATAAGCTTTGCTACCATGGTGGAATATGCTTGACATGACTTTTTTTTAGAACCCTAAGAAACCACCAAATGTAAAAATCCAACTTGTAGGAGAAGTATAATCATTTCTATTTGAGTTTCAACTAGCATTTGTAAATAGTTCTAGAACTGAAAGAAAACTTGAATAAAAAATGCCATAGTTTATTATACTCATTAAGTACTTAAGAACTCTATGAATTGCATGCTAATGGACTTTGCTTGGATTACTTGTAAATCGACTTAGCTTCCCAACCACAAAAGTAATGTTTGGCCTTGTACACATCATAGCATACATTAGACATCCTATAAACATACATACAATTTTTCTTTCGCCCAATTTTTTTTATTTAAAAACTTTTATTATGGTCGACATCTCTAAACTCTTAAATAATTAAGGTTTAGTTTTCTTCTATTTAGAACTTATAAGGAATAGTTTTACTGCTTTTGTTTGGGATTTTGTTTAGTACCTAGAAAGCTAATAATAAAGCTTTGCCTTGAAACCCCTTTTCTAAACAAAAATTAGAAAGCATAGCATTAACCATATCTATTAAAGCTTGATTTTTACATTCTGCTATGCCATTTTGTTGTGATGCACATGGAGCTATACTCTCGTGAGTAGTGCAATTATATGGAGGTACAACAATCCTAGGATTTGGCAGATAATGAGAACAATGAAGCCCAAAATCAAGGGCTAGAAAAAAAGATATGAAAACTTTATGAGAGTAAGTAGTTCGAGGCAAATAGGGAAGAACTTAAATAGGTTATTATTAGCAAGATAATAAAGTTATAGGGGTTTTATAAGGGGAGGAACGGGAATGGTAACAAAAGTCACAAGTTAAGTGGGTTGTTGAAGAAGACCATAATACTCAATTTTTTCATTCGATGGCTTCTACAAGGCGAAAAGGAAACTTTTGGATAAAATCATGATGAATGAATAGTTGGCCAAAGAGTTGAAGTGAATTAAAAAAGAATTGGCTAAATTTTTTAGATCTATTTATATATAAAAAAAAAGGTCTTAGAGCTTTAGGATATAGACGGTATTAGTAAAAAACTAATTGAATGGTCAGCTAGTAGCATTGAAAAGCCTTTTATAGTTGAGAAAATATGGGATACTATATAGAGTTACGATAGGAACAAGGCTTTGCAATTGGATGGGTATAACTTTAAGTTCTTCAAAAGTCAATGGGAGGTGATTAAAGAAAACATAATGGAGTTCAGGTACTATTTTTACGTAACCAAAAAGCTAAATAAGGACGTTAACTCTTCCTTTATCACTTTGGTGCCTAAATATGAAAACCCAAAAGCCCTTGGTGAATGTAGGCTGATTAGCCTTGTAGGAATAATTACAAAGTTGTGGCAACAATCCTTACCAACAGATTAAAGAAGGTTATAAATGAGGTGGTAGGTCCAAATCACTTCACTTTTATTAGAGGTAGGTAATAAATGAGATTACAGATGATGCCAATAAAAAGAAAAATGAAAGGGTGTTTTTTAAAGTGAATTTTGAAAAAGCCTACGAAATGTTGATTGGGGCTTTTTAGAAATCATAATGAGAAAAATAGGCTTTGGTTGGAAATAGAGAAAGTGGATAATGTCGTGAGTATCAACGACATCAGTTTCTAATTTAGTTAATGGACATTTAATTGAGAGGTTTGCAATGAGGCAAAGCTTAAAGCAAATAGGGCCTATTTCGCTTTTCTTTTTAATGTAATTGTTTAAGTTTTTAGTGCACTCATGACTAAAGCAAATGAAACAAGAATATGTCAAAGCATCAAGATAAGAAGATTATAAGTGATGGTATAGCACTTATAATTCATGAATGACACAATAATTTTGTGCAAACCAAATATGGATTGCCTTATTAGAGCTAAGAAGGTCTTGAGTCACTTCCAAGCTATATTAGGGCTTAAAATTAACTTTCAGAAAAGTTACATTTTTGGGTTCGATTAACAACCAGTGCTTATCGTCTTTGTTAGAAGTTATTTAGTGTAAAATGAGGGAACCGCCTTCTTTATACCTAGGAATGACATTGAGGGCAAATCGACACTCAATTAGAATATAAAAATGGTTATTAAGCACTTCCAAGCTAGACTTATCACATGGAAAATGAAAACTTTATCCTTAAAAGGGGAGACTTAATCTTACAAGGTAAGTTTTTTCGAGCCTTCCTATATTTTTTATGTCGATTTTCCAAATGTCAAAAAGGTTAAGGAAAAGCTTGAATGTATTCAAAGAAAATTCCTATAGAGTGGAATCGGCTTGAAAAATAAAATGCATTATGTAGATTGGGCTCTTTCAGTAAATATAGAGATTATGAAAGCCTAAGCATTATCGGCCTTGAGGTTAAGAAAAGAGGATTGCTCACTAAATGGTTATGGAGGTATGGTAATGAACTAAATAGTTTGTGGTGTATAGTGATTGGTGGGAGGAGCAGAGGGAATAATACTAAGTTACTATCGATTTTTAATAAAGGGAAGTGCACTGCAAAGTTGTGGGGGATTGCACTAAGACCATTAGATACAAAAGATAAATTCCATCTTATGATGTCCTCAACATTGAATGTTATGTTTGGTAATAAGGAAAGAATAAAATTTTACGATGATGAGTAGAACGGTGAGAAATCATTAAAGTCTAGATTCTTTAGAATTTATGAGCTGGACATTATGAACAAGGAATAGTGTGTAACTTTGGAGAATGAGAGGGTGAGTGGTGGAAATGGAAGGTTCGACTAAGGCTAGATACCTTTGATTAGGAGTAGAAATAGTGGAAAATTTTTTGTGAAACGTTAGGTGAGTTTGTAATTAATAGAGATCTAGAGAATTGAGTTATTTAGAAAGGTACAACCAGTGAGGCTTATTCTACTAAGTCTTTTTGTTGAATGGTCCTTGAGAGAAATGTATTCAAATCTAATTTCTAAAAACTTGTTTGGGTAGGCATCGCCTTTTACAAGGTTGAGATTTTTTGTTGATAGCTTTTGCAAAGGAAGATTGTGCTCAAAGAAGAGCTAGCAAAATGTGGTTTGATTAGCCATAACATATCCATGTGTTCTTTGTGTGGGAAGGTGGTTGAATATGTCTAACATCAGTTTTTCTCTTGCGAAATAGTGTGGAAGATTTGGTCTAGTTGGTGTGAAATATGAACAGTGGTTTAAGTTGCACCAAAATAGCAATTTTCCTTCTTCTTTGTGTGGAATAATTTGCATGTTAGCTCAAGTAAGATTAAATATGAAGGATGATCTTCCTTTTTTTTTTAGTTGTTTAAACAATATGGAAAATGAGGAATAAGATAACATTCGAAGCCAAAAGCTGGGATGAGCAGTAAGTCTTTGACTTTTCTTGTTTCTTAGTAGTTTGTTAGGAGAAAGCTTTGTGGTCAAAGAAGAATAGGTCCATCCTTGACAATTTCATATTCCCAGCATCAGCAACAACCACTGTGTAGGCTAAGAAAATAAGAGATGGTTGTGAATGGAAAGCCCCACCAAGGAATGCGCTTAAATTCAATATGAATGGAACAGCCTAAGGAAAACTAGGTCAGGCGAGAATATGTGGCATGTTGAGAACGAGGCAAGTGAGGTTTGATATGATTCTCTGAGTCAATTGGCATGATGGAATCAAATTTAGGGAAACTGTTGGCTGTCAAGAAGGTAGTCTTTTGGTTCACCACCTCTAAGTGGGTAGCCTCTCATTATTTTATAGTTGAATCAGACTCTATAAAGGTGGTTAAATAGGTGTCTGAACTTGCCTCATCACCATAGAACATGAGGAAATGGATTTTACGAATTAAGAACCTAAAAAGAAAACTAAACAAGTGGCAGATTAATAATATTCTTAGGGAAGCTAATGGCCTACAGATTCATTAGCCAAAAAAGGAAGTACTAAGCAATTTGATTTACATACAATTGTTTAGGGAAGCTTTCAAGAAGAGAGATTAACTTGGGATGCTATTACTAGTAGGTCTTTTGCTTATCTTTTTTTATTTTGGGTTTCCCACTTTTAATGTCTCATGGTATGGTTGACACTTCTAGGCATTATGTATTTGATGTGCTATGTTCTAGTTCTTTCTTAGGGAGGTACCATTTTATGTGTAAAAGTTCAATGTGTGCCGTTATTTATGGGTTTGCTTTTGTAACTGGTGTTTTAAATCGATATGCGCTATGACTAAGGGGGCATAGTGGCCTAGAACATTGACTCTAATGAGGTGCTATTTTATCACCCTATTTAATGAAAATTCTCCTTTAAAAAAAAGAATAATAACAATGGACTTGAAATGCATGGGATTATAGTATTCACGTCCTCTATCATTTTACAAACATTAAATAAATGATTCACAATGTAATTCAACTTCAATTTTATAAATTCTAAACTTCTCCATAACCATCTTTAGAATACAACAAATAAACCTAGCAATATCTAGAAAAATCATCTATAAATGTCACAAATTATTTTTTCCACCAATAGATGAACTGCTATGCAAATCACAAATATCATATGTATTAATGCAAGCACTTTAGAGTTTTTTTATACGTTAGGGAATAAACTTCTTGTGATTTTAGTAACCATGCAAGTTTTACACATATCATGGTTTTTATCAAAAACCTACGATCATGGGTTCATTCACCATTTCATCTAATAATAGCTTTTCTTGTTATTTATCTTTCTTAGGTGATTTTACTAACCTAGAATCCAAAGCTATGAATAAGTCTCTATCGAGATGATTATACAAATACCTCAGTTCACTATATGTCTATAGGAATCAATTAAATTAAGTTTATTAAGCAAGTGTCCTAATTGGCTATGTGTGGCAATTGACGTACGTTTACTCAAATTGTGAATCAGATTACCTAAATGACGTCAAGATACATTATTCAAATCTTAGTCCAACCTAAAATCTCTTTGTTGAGTTTCAATTAGATTCACAAATCAATTAATTATTGATCAGGCAATTAAAGGCATTAAGAATGAATTTGAATAAGTAAAACAATACCCATTCATGATAAATAACAAAAAAATACATATTCAGACTACATGTTAAAATCCATCATAATCCTAGATAAGAAAATTAGTTCATCATATCTATATAAAATGTTATCCAAAGAAATTTAGCCATGAATTCAAAACAAGAAAATAAGAATAACACAAAGGAAAGAAATAAACTAATGTTGAAACATGGTTGATTGCAAATCTCTCTCAATTGTTCTTCAATTTTTGCTTAATTTTAAACTCTCATTCTCTAGTAAAGTTACAGTCATCTCTCTCTCTCTTTATGCTTTCAAAAAGCCCTTTCAATATGTGCAAGATGCCCTACGTTTCAATTTCCTGTCAAAATTTTTAATTTTGGAAATAGGGGCGGTGTCGTAGCCATGACTTTTTAGCATTGCGATGCTACGACAAGCTTAGGTAACGCCACAACGCTTCTTTTTCTAGCGCTACTATGTCGTGCTCTCTCTCCTTTACTATGATGCACCCATTCAGCCCAACATCACGACCAAAAGCTTATAGTGCTATGGCAATGGTCCCTTTAGTTTCGTACCCTCAATCACCATGCTGCCTTGTGTGCAATCTACATCTATCTATCATTTTTGGATGTGATGTTCACCTTGATCTGGTCTGAACTAGGCGAGAAAGTAAACATAAAAGTTGTAGCCCATTCTCTCAGGTTTCCAATGAATTAAAAATCACATCAATTAGACCTCTGTAGCACAAGTTGTCTTTAAATAACTATATTGAGTGCAAGTGACACCTTTAGCATACCTATGCTATCATAACTCAATTTCACCTTGCTCATCATATATCTTGCACAAAAAACCTTGAGAGAAATTGAGATTAACACATCTTAAAGTAAATTAAAACCAAAATAATGTATAATTCAACTAAAACAACTTAATTTAACTATTCAACATGATATCTAATTTACATTAAAAAAACACCTATAATGCTAAAATTCGAACCTAAAACTCAAAGGCCTAACTCTAAAGCCCCTAAAATGTGTTAAAAATAACTTTATATAACAGAGTTATCACTTTCATACAAATAACCGCTTTGCACATATAGTCCACCATTTGTAAGGATGAACCTTTTTTTAAAAAAAAGTTGAATATTATTCACAATTGCAAAAGAAACAACAGGAGCAACTCCACCTATTGATTATATAAGCAAAAATGGAAGACCATCAAATGCTCTATAGTTCAAATTTTAACAAAAGCCCCCACAAATTTTATACATTCCCATTTGTAAGATGTTAGCATGACCTCCCCACAATTATCAAAAGGATAAGCAAATCATGACAAAAAAGCCCTCGTGTCACTTGTACACAAAAGTTTCCTACAACAGCAAGGAAAAAAGGTAAAATCTAGACAAAATATAAATCCCAAAGCATACCACATATCAACCACCCCAAGAAAGAAGTCAAGACCATGAACCATCTACAAAACATTAAACAATTGATCAGGTTACGATCATGTATAATCAACATAATAAAAAAAAATAAAAATGCCATCATCATGCAATAATTAAATTTCAACTGTGGCATCATTAAGCACCCACAATAATTCTTCTAATCTCAACACCCCCATCTTAGCCAAAGAGTCCGCAACTTTTTTTGTAGACCTAGGGATTTTTTTGAAATTATAATGTTTTAGATTAGTTTTATAAAACTCCATCTATATTAGAATATCTCTAATTCTCCAAGGCATAATCAATGGATTCGTTGCCCATTTCATTACATTCTAAATTACTTTTAATAATATTTTCATCATAATTACACCATCTAGATGTTGCCACCATTTGGAATGCCTTCTTAATTGTTATGATTTCAGCAATGTTCGCATCAACAGTACCCACTAACAATGAAAATTAAATTAATACTCTACCTACATGTAATACCCCGTACCCTCGTATAGTTGTGAAACCTCGAGCTCCATAGACCCATAATTAGAGGTAGACTGATGAGTGCATTAAATTCATATATACTTAATGGGAGATTAAATACTTAATTAGTCTAAGTTAGACAAGATTTAGGATAGAATTTAGGTATTTTTATTTATTTTATTAGTTTAGTTTAATTTATATTTAAATGTTTATTTTAAGTTAATAATGTTAGTTTTACATTATTTATATTTATTTTATGTTTTTATAGGAGTAGAATCAAAAATAATTTTAATTGGTTAAGAAAGGTGCATAATGGACTATTGCTCTATTTGCATATATTTTGGTGTTTCAAGCATATCTCCCACTACAGGAAATAAAATGACATGATTTTTAAACCATTAGAAAGCTAAGACGTAGGGCTACAACTTTGATATTTACCACTTTGCACCATTCAGATCGGAAGGTGGTCAAAATCTTTGTTAAGGTGAAAGCACTGCATTAAACAAATAAAAAAGGGCATTTTTGTAAATTATATGAAACTTTAGTTAACTTTAGCAATAAATATCTAAATTTCAAGCACCTTCACCTCACTTCCAATAGCTTCTTCTTCTTCTTCTTCCCATCCTTCTTCTCCATTTCAAGTTTCTCATCTTTCATGGAGGCCACCTGTGAGACCCTGTCAAACTCGATTAAAAGATGATATTGTACCGAGTGGTACAACCAAGTTAAATCGAGCCTTGAACTATTTCAAATAGAAATTTTAAGAGGAATTTGAAAATTATAAAACCCACAAAATGACTTAGAATAATGATTTGGAGTTCAAGGTCCAATTTGGAGTCAATCAAGAAAATTGATCGATTAGGGACAAAATGGTCATTTTGCCATTTAAGGACAAAATGGAGACTTTTAGTAAAGATTTGATCACAATTGACCAAGAATAATTATATGAAATATAATATGATTATTGGAGTATAAAATGAAGTTTAGCAGTAAAAAATTATGATTCTCGGTATTTTTGGAACAGAAGGGTAAAATGGTAATTTTACCATTAGAGGACCAAACGAGAATTTTTTTGAAATGATTTTGACCTTATTTGATTAAAATTGATCAATATTAGTACTATTTGAGGTTGAAAAGTAGAAATAATGTAATTTTGGTACATTTCGGAGTATAGGGGCAAAATCATAATTTTTTCGTCCCAGAGGCAAATCGGTAAATTTTTCACCCCAGCACTTGTCAAGACCAAGGGATTTTATTTGTGGTAGGATTGGATAAATACAAGATTAATTGTGGTGGAAAATTCAATAGAAAAAGTCAAATAATTAAAAAATGGGCCAATGAGAAAGTGACACATGTCAAAAGTTTATTATTTTATTATTTTCTATAAAAATCAGCCCATTAAATCGCCATTTCTCTCACCATATTCGGCCTAAGCAACTAGCAACAAGAACAAAGGAAGAACAAGGAAAAAAACAAGAAAACCTAGGTGGAAAATCAAAGAGAAAGTGAAAGAAATCAAGGAAACAAGCTAAGTAAGTTAGAATTTCTTTAATTCTCCTTGATACCTAGCCTACCCATGCATTATTTCTTTATTTCCATGGTTGAATATTGAGTTATCATGATGAATTAAATTCTGAAAAATAGGTATGGAAGAGAAATTAATGTTGAATTGGCTTGATTTTAGACTATGTTGATGTTTAGAGGTAGTTAAGCATGGTTATGAACAAAAATATAAGAAAAACATTCAATCTCTTTAGGATTCTTCATTGGCCGAACCATATAGGCTGAATATCAATGGGGGATTGTTTGTATTTCAAGGAAAATGGCTTAGAAAAATGATGAATTAAGTGAAAAATGTGATTAGGAAAAATTATGGTGTAAGTGCACCGTAATGATCGAATTTTCACCTGAAGAAATTAAAGGATTTCAATACTGAATTTTAGTTATTTGAAATGTGATTGGTGAATTAAGATATTATAGGAGAAATGGATTAAATTGGAGGTGATTTGGATACAATCATCAATTAATCGGGCGATTGGTCAAATTTAATCGATACCGCGTTTAAGCGATAATCGGACGCATTTTTGCATTTGCATATCATGTATTAGTAATTTAAGTTACTTTATGTCAATTTAGGGACAATATAGTAAATTCCTCGACTTTGTTATTTGTCAAGGTGGTGAAACGTCCGAAAAGGTAAAGAAATCGCGCTTGAGGACTATTAGTCCGAGTGCATCCGGAATCTAGATTTTTCGACAACTGTGAGTGAACTTGCATTTCAAATTGTTTTGGGAAATGTACATGTATTGAGATCGATAATCTGAATGATTTTATCCAAATTTCTTAAAATGCGTGCCAGGGAACAAGCCCTTGATAAAAATGTTTTGATGTGTGAATTGTGATATGCATAAAGGCATGAATTCATGTGCCCCTATAATATGTTGCTATATAAGCGTATATTGTTGGCTCCATTAGTTTTTGATGATAATAAAACATTTCCATGTCATTTGTGTCTAATTCTTCTAACCAAGTGTGCAAGGCAAATGATCACAAATAAGACAATATGACAATCATCCTATTGAACATCTAAAGATGTGATTTGGATAAAGAACAAGGAAGATCAGTATTGATGAAGCTCCCTGGTGAACCAAGGAAGGTCATTGGTCGAATAAAAGTTGAAATAGAGAAAGTGTAAGGGTAAAGCTTGGGGAGAAACAACATCAAGTTAGTCGACCAAGATAATGGGGTTAGTCGACTAAGCGATCACCATTATTTGCATATAAAACAGAACCAACTTAGTCGACCAAGGGAAAAATTTTAGTCGACTAAGTGCTCTCTGTCTGCTTCATCCGCTAGGCCACTACAAGACAAGAAAACGGCTAGAACCTTCCCTAAACTATTTCTAACGGTCATAAACGTCCCAACAGCCATCAGAGTAGCTTCTCCAACTATAAAAGGATCTTCAAATGCCAAAGAGAAAGACTTTTGGCTTCATACAAAAAGATACCATCATATTCAAGCCAAAGAGAGTAGAAAATCTGAAATCCTTTGTACTTTTCATTGAACCTCAACGACTATTCTTTGTATCTATGTTTAGCACTTCAACTTGTACCATATAGATCAACCGTGTGATCACTAGGTACTTTCTTTATTCTATCTTTGTATTCTTAGAGTGAGTGTTTCACTATAAGTGCTTGCATCAAGCAACGTTTGCTTGGATGCTTGTAGGTTCCAACTTAGCCTTGAAAAGTTAGGGTTGGGTTCTAGTTTAGCCCGTGAAAAACTAGAGTTAAAGGTTGTGGTTGAGCCTTGGAAAACCACATAGTTTAGCCCGGGAAAAACTAGTGATAGGTTGTGGCTAAGCCTTGGAAAAGCCATTGTAAAAGCTTGGTGGAAGCTTGTGAATTCCACCGTCTAGTGTTTGATTTGAAAATCCTTAGTTGGATAATCAAGGTAGTGGATGTAGGTCTTGGACCGAACCACTATAAATACCTTGTCAATTTTTTTCATTGCCTTATCTTCCTTAGTTTGAGACCAAGTCTCAATCCCACCAAAAAGAGCCGAGATAGTACTATTCACCCCTCCCTCTAGCACTTATATTTGGGACCAACAATTGGTATCAGAGCTAGCTCTCTGAATATAAGATCTAACACCCTTAGAGAGGATCCAAATGGCTCAACATAAATCAATTGTAGCTGAGGGACAATCAACAAATAGACCACTTCTGTTTGATGGCTCTAATTACCCTTATTGGAGCACTAGAATGTCAATTTTCATTAGGGCCATAGATTATGAAATGTGGGATGTCATCACTGATGGTCTTTTTACTCCCTCAATTCTGAATATTGTCACAAATGAGTTGATGACTAAACCAAGGTCTGAATAGACCGAGACTGAACAAAAAAGGTGCAGACAAATTTTAAGGCAATCAACACCTTGCATTGTGCCTTAACTCCCACTGAGTTCAATAAAGTCTCAAGCTGTACAACAGTTAAGCAAGTGTGGGATAAGTTAAGAATAAATCATGAACGGACTTCCCAAGTTAAGGAGTCCAAGATAGCCCTTTTGACCCACAGCTATGAGATGTTCAAAATGGAATCTGGTGAGGACATCACCAGCATGTTTGATAGGTTCACAAACATTACAAATAAACTTAACCAACTAGGAAAACCTATCCCTGAACATGAGCTTGTAAAAATGTGAGACCCTGTCTGACTTGTTAATAGCCGGTATTGTACCTATTGGTACAATTAAGTTCAATCGAGCTTCAAACTAGTTTAATAGAAATTCTAAGGGAAATTTCAAAATTCTGAGACCCACAGAATAGCTCAGAATAGTGATTCAGAGTTCAAGGTCCTGTTTGGAGTCAATCGAGAAAATTGACCGGTTAAGGACAAAACGGTCATTTTCTCATTTGTTCATTTATGGAGATTTTTAACCAAGATTTGATCACATTGGACCAAAAATAATTATATGAAATATAGTTATGATTTTTGGAGTATAAAATGATGTTTAGCAGTGTAAAATGGTGATTTTCGGTGTTATTGGAGTACAAGGGCAAAATGGTAATTTTACCACTGGAGTACTAAACGGGAATTTTTTTGAAAGGATTTTGCCCCAATTGGGTAATATTGATTTATATTAGTGTTATTTGAGGTTGGACAGTGAAAATAATGAAATTCCGGTACATTTCGGAGTATAGGGGCAAAATTGTAATTTTGTCATCCCGGGGGTAAAACCGTAATTTTCCATCACCAGAACCATTATTTTCAGCCATGATCAACCTTGGATCAGATGTTGACTTGATTAATCAAGTGATGGAGAATAAATGGAAGAAAAAGTCAAAAAGTAAAAAAAATGGGCCAATGGCGTGATGACACGTGGCAAGCTTTTATATTTTATTATTTAAGCCATAAAAATCAGCCTTTAACCCTCATTTCTCTCTCTAAATTCGGCACCCACCAGAATTGAGGGAAGAAAAGATGAACCAAGGGGGAAAACCATAAAACCTAGACAAAAATCCATAGATTTCAAGTGTTTTTCAAGATTCAAGCAAAATAAAGGTAACTTTTCTTTAGATTTCCTCTAATCCTAGCTTACCTATGCTTTTGTTCTTGATTTCTATGGATAAATATTGAGATATCATGATGGAATGGATTCTGAAAAATGGGTATGAGTATGGATTTGATTTTGGATTGGATTGAATTTAAACTATGTTAGTGTTTAGAGGTAGTTAAGCATGATTATGGACAAAAAATGGAAGAAAGAAATTGAATCTCATGGTTGTTCTTCATTGACCGAACCTAGGGTGTAGAGAAACCATGAAGAAATTGTTTCATTTCAAATGAAATGATTTCATTTGAAATGAAGGAAATTAGAAAATGACAAATGCAAGTGAAAAATGTAGTAGGAAAATTTTCAGTGCTAATGCACTGTATTGGCCGAATTTTTCCATAAAGAAATGGAAAATGGTGAATGCTGAAATTGGCATTAATTGAATGATTTGTGGTGAATTAAAGTATTAGAAAAAGAATGGGCCAATTCGGAATCAAATTGGACATAATAGCCGATTAATCGGGTAATCGGTCGAAATTAGGCAATGCCGCGTTAAAGCGATAATCGGACGCATTTTTGCCTTTGCGTATCATACGTTAGCAATTTAAATTAATCTGTATTAGTTGGGGGCATTATAGTAATTTCTTAATTTTATTCTGTGTTAAGGTGGTGAGAAGTCTGGAAAAGGCAAGGGAATCGTGATTGAGGATTTTTAATCCGAGAGCATCCGGAATCCAGATTTGTGAGACGGTGAGTGAACTTGCATTTCAAATTATTTGGGGAATGCACATTGTATTGAAATAGATGATTAAATGATTTATTCAAATTTTTTAAAATGTGTGCCGGGAACAAGCCCCTGATAAAAATGATTTTACGTGATGGAATTATGTGGTATGCATGAAATTATGTGTTCTTATAACCTGTTGTCACATATGTGTGAATATGTGTGATGTATGGACATTTGATATTGTTGATGTATATATGTAAATGTACATGTGTGTGATGTGGGGAAATGCTCATGTCGGTGAGATTAGATGTGGAAAATGTGGTTGGTGCACGATGTGGGGGGATGCACACTGTAGCTCCAGCTATGTGCACGATGTGGGGGGATGCACATGAGCTGGTGAGTGCACATGGTGCACGTGATGATGACTCCAGCTATGTGCACGATGTGGGGGGATGCACATGAGCTGGTGAGTGCACATGGTGCACAGGACCACTCCAGCTATGTGCACGATGTGGGGGGATGCACATGAGCTGGTGAGTGCACATGGTGCACACGATATCTTCAGCAGGTGAGACAATGGAATGTTGTATTTATTTGTGTGCGTACGTATGAAATTGATTATTCCTTCATTATAAATTAAATTGAAGTGAGGGGAAGGGTTTGATAATAAATTGGATAAAAATGAATGTGTTTCAAATGTATGCATCATATTTTTAACCCTTCCTGGTATTATGGCTTGTTCCTATCTAATGTTTGCTCACTGAGTTTTATACTCACCGTTTTCAAAAATTCATGTTTTCAGATCAGGAGATTGTAGATTCCTAGATCGCGGGATCACAGTAGTCCATCTCCTGGTAGGTGTCTGGCATTCAGTAGTGGCCGTTTTTATTGTACATGTCTCCGCTGGAAGTCGTGGGTTTTTGTATGATGGTTATGTACATGTAATGTACACTGTCAAAGTTTATTTCTGACTGGTATGAGTGTAAATGTGTAAGCAATGTAAATTGCTAAATACATGACTGGCATAATGCATGTATATTAATGTTGATAATGGCATTGTGAATTGGCTATGTTCACACCCAGGAAAAGGTGTGTGTGTGTGTCTGTGTAATTGGATGTGTCATGGTTAACTGGCATTGTATGCACAATGGGTGCATTATGTGTGGATGCCTCACACGAGTATGTATGGGATAAAGTAAGTGAAAATAGGCTTGCTTGGGCTTAGTGAGCTATGCTCATTGGGTCCTTGCGCCGGTCATGGCCCGGGAATTGGGTCGTGACAAAAAAAACTTCTTAGAAGTCTACCTAAGTCTTGGAAGCCAAAGGTGACTGCCATATGAGAAGCGAAAGATTTGAACATCATCATGCTTGATGAAATCTGCGGGTCACTCCTCACACATGAGTTGGAGCTCAAGGAAGAAGAAGAAGAAGATAAAAGAGAGGCAAAGGAAAAGAAGAAAAACATAGCACTCAAAGCCAACATCCTTGAAGAAGAGCTGGAAGAACTCTCATGTGATGACAACGATGAACTTGCACTTGTTGCAAGAAGACTGAGAAAACTGATGGAAAGAAAGAATCGAAGAATTGCAAGAAAATTCTTTAAAAGGGATCAAGGTCCTTCATGGAAGAAAAATAGGAATGAAAATAGTAACAAGGAAGAAGTGATCTGCTACGAATGAAAAAAATCAAGACACTACAAATCTAAATGTCCATTGCTGAAGGAAGAAACTCCAAGGAAAAATAGAAAATCAAAAAAGGCAATGGTTGTTGCAACATGGTCAAACAGTGATTCAAGCACAGAATCTGATGGAGGAAGCTCAGAAGAAAGAGCAAACATTTGCCTGATGGCAAAGGATGATGAAACAGAGGTATGTTCATCGACTTGTGATAAATCTATGAATGATTTGCAAGATGAGTATGATGAGTTATGTGAGGAGTTTGAAAGCCTGTTTTTAAAGTACAAAAATCTGAAGAAAAAAGCTGAATCACTTGAAAAAGATTTGGAGAAAATTAAAGTTGATTTCAACTCTGTTTTTGAACAAAAAAATTTACTTCAAACTGAACTGGAACACTCAAAAGCAAATTTTGAAATCATGAGAGTAGAGCTAGAAAATAAAACTGATGCTTTGCAAAAAGTTCTTAATGAAAATGCAGCTCTTAAATGTTTAAACAATGATCTTTTAAAGAAAAATTCATATAGCAAGAAAAATCATCATAATGCATCATCTAGATGCTATCGTTGTGGAAAATATGGTCATCTATCATATAAGTGTGTCAAAAACATTTATGTGCAGAAAACTAAAAAAATCTAGGTGCCAAAAGGTTATTTTATTGACACTAACACTCAAAGATCCATCAAAGCATGGGTACCTATCAAGAAGAACTGAACCATATTTTGTAAGTTGAGCTGCACCTAAAAGAAACATGCTCAAAGGCTCAACACATAAAGAAACAGCCATGGTACATGGATAGTGGCTGCTCTCGACACATGACAGGAGATGAAATACTGTTTGCATAGCTAGACAAGAAAAAGGGAGGCACCGTATCCTTTGGAGACAATTCAAAAGGAAGAATTCAAGGTATAGGTACGGTTTGTAAGAACTCTTGTACACAAATCAGTCATGTGTTATTTGTTCAAGGATTAAAGCATAATCTGCTAAGCATAAGTCAACTATGTGACAAAGGGTTTGAGGTTTGTTTTGATTCCAACAAATGTGAAGTGATAGACATACGCACTAACAAGACTACCTTCATAGGAAATAGATTGAAAAACATGTATGTCATCTTCCTTGAAGATCTAGAGAAGGATAGTGAAGTGTGCCTAGTAGCCAAGGCTGAAAACAACAGCTGGTTGTGGCATAGGAGACTAGGACATGTTAGCTTGAACACCATGTCAAAACTAATTAAGAAAGATCTAGTCATTGGACTACCTAGCATTATGTTTGAGGATGATAGATTATGTTAAGCATGTCAGCTAGGAAAACAAGTCAGAACATCATTCAAAGCTAAGAATGTTGTGTCAACATCAAAACCTCTTGAAATGCTCCACATGGATCTCTTTGGTCCAATTAGCACCACAAGTCTAGATGGTAAATCTTATGGTTTAGTGATTGTTAATGATTACTCAAGATTTACTTGGGTTTATTTCTTTGCTCACAAGAATGATTCATTATCAGCTTTCATAAGATATTACAAGAAAATTGAGAATGAAAGAGGTACATCCATTATTAGGATTAGGAGTAACCATGGAGGTGAATTTGAGAATGATGAGTTCGAGAGATATTGCAATGAAAAGGGGTTGGAACACAACCTTTCAGCACCTAGAACACTCCAGCAAAATGGAGTTATGGAAAGAAAAAATAGAACATTGAAAGAGATGGCAAGAACTATGCTTTGTAAGAACAACCTCTCTAAATATTTCTGGGCTGAAGCTGTCAATACAGCAGCTTATATACTTAATAGAGTTTCAATTAAAGCAATCATGTCAAAAACCCCATATGAGCTGTACAAAGGAAGAAAACCAAACATCTCTCACCTTAAGAGCTTTGGCTGCAAATGTTTTGTGTTGAACAATGGAAAACAGCCATTAGGGAAGTTTGATGCTAAAAGTGATGAAGTAATATTCTTGGGATATGCCATAAACTCAAAAAGATATAGAGTTTTTAACAAAAGGACACTGACTGCTGAAGAATCTGTCTATATAGTTTTTGATGAGTCAATCTATGTTGAAAAGGAAGTTCATGAGGATGATGAAGATTTTGAAAATCTAGGAAAACACATGGATGAAATGAGTCTAAATGATAACAAGAACAATGAGAAAGACTCATCAAGAGAAGAAACTGTAGCTCCACCTCTTGAAAATTTACAAAGACAAGAAATCCAGCATAGTGACTTACCTAGGAGCTGGAGATATGTGAGAGATCATCCACAAGATCAAATCATAGGTGACATATCTCATGGAGTTAAGACTAGGAAAGGAACTAGGGAAACTTGTGAATTTTCAGCTTTCATTTCTTAAATTGAACCTAAAAGTTTTGAGAAAGCTGAAAAAGAGGAAAGTTGGATTTTAGCCATGCAAGAAGAGCTGAATCAATTTGAGAGAAATAATGTATGGTCACTAGTGCCTAAGCCTTCAAATCAACCTATTGTTGGCACTAAATGGGTGTTTAGAAACAAGATTGATGAACAAGGAAATGTTATGAGAAACAAAGCAAGATTGGTAGCAAAGGGGTATAATCAAAAGGAAAGAATAGATTATGAAGAAAACTTTGCTCCAGTAGCAAGAATAGAAGCCATAAGATTGCTAGTTGCCTTTGCTTGTCATATGAACTTCAAACTATACCAAATGGATGTAAAGAGTGCATTCCTAAATGGAATTATTCAAGAAGAGGTATATGTTGAACAACCTACTGGTTTTGAAGATTTCGAAAACCCAGATCATGTCCTTAAGCTTCATAAAGCCTTGTATGGATTGAAACAAGCTCCTAGAGCTTGGTATGAAAGGCTTTCTAAATTTCTGGTAGAAAAAGACTATGTTAGGGGCAGCATTGACACCACACTATTTATCAAGAGATACCTAAATGATCTAATCATAGTCCAAATCTATGTTGATGACATAATATTTGGTGCTACTAATGAATCTCTTTGCAAGAATTTTGCTAAGGAAATGCAGGGAGAATTCGAAATGAGCATGATGGGAGAATTGAAGTATTTTCTTGGCCTTCAAATCAAGCAATGCAAAGGAGGAACCTTTGTCAACGAAGACAGATACATTCAAGACATGCTCAAAAAGTATGACATGCTGAAATTGAAATCCATCAGTACACCAATGAGTACATCTACAAAGCTTGATGCTGATGAGAAAGGTAAAGATGTTGATCAAAAGCTCTATAGAGATATGATTGGATCTCTTCTCTACTTAACTGTAAGTAGACCAGATATTCAGTTTAGTGTGTGTTTGTGTGCTAGATTTCAGTCTCAACTTAAAAAAACACACCTCACTGCTGTAAAAAGAATATTTAGATATCTCATTGAAACTCAAGGCCTAGGATTATGGTATTCAAAAGAATCACCATTCAGCCTTGTAGGATATTCAGATGCTGACTTTGCTAGAAGTAGAACTGATATGAAGAGCACAAGTGGAACATGTCAGCTGCTAGGAAGCATGCTTCTATATTGGTCAAGCAAGAAGCAAAATTCTGTAGCCTTATCCACTGCTGAAGCAGAATATGTGTCCCTAGGAAGTTGTTGTGCACAGGTTTTATGGATTAAGCAACAATTGAGAGACTATGGGTTGTCCATGAATAACACACCCATATATTGTAACAACACCAGTGTTATAAATATTTCAAAGAATCCTGTGCAACACTCAAGAACTAAGCACATTGAAATTAGACATCATTTTATTAGAGATTATGTAACTAAAGGAGAAATCAATATTGAATTTGTGAGCACATTGCACCAACTCGCTGACATATTTACAAAACCCCTTAGTGAGGATAGATTTTGTGAAATTAGAAGGAATCTAGGAATGTGTTGTTTGGAAGAATTATAAGAAGAAGTCTAAACCAAATAGAGGAAAACAGAAAAAACTTAGTCGACTAATGTATGAAACTTAGTCAACTAAGAGCAGTCTGTTTTATTGGATTAAAAGAACAGATAGCTGAGTAATATAGGATTAAACTAAGGAAATTTTGTGCCTACCAGGTGACAAAATGAAAGGGGGAACCCTGATGCAGTAAATAGTAAAAATATAAGAGAGAGTTTTGAAATTTGGGAAAATGAGGCATTAGTTAAGGGGGAGACAGACGGTTCCCTAAGTTAGAAACTGCCATTCACTTCCTAATCCT
The DNA here is from genome assembly GCA_036013995.1 of Theobroma grandiflorum. Taxonomy (NCBI): domain Eukaryota; kingdom Viridiplantae; phylum Streptophyta; class Magnoliopsida; order Malvales; family Malvaceae; genus Theobroma; species Theobroma grandiflorum. Next base: position 40,773,709 of record CP142127.1, read on the forward strand.
CTGAAAACCGACTCTCTCATCTCTATCAGTCTTAGTTGCTTCTCTCCATCTTCTGAAATCAACTAAGAACCCTATTTCTGACACCTCTTGGAACCCTAAGTGAAAAACATCTTCAGAAATTACAATGGCCAAGTCGACCCTTCTGAAGGATTTACTAGCAAAGAAAAAGGGGAAAAGACCAGTAAAAGAAAACCCTAAAGCTGAGTACTCAAGAAAAAAACAAAAAGGGGCATTGAGTTCTGCAACAAAAAAGACTGAGAAAGGGTCCGAGAAGAAGAAACAAAAAGAAAAGAAGAAGAAGACTGAGAAATTGGGAAAGAAGAGCAAAGAAGAAAAATGTACTTCATCTGCTTTTTCCCTAAAATATAGAAACAAAATTCATGAAGAGAGATTTAAGAAAATCGAAAATGCCCCCATTACATGTGAGAAGTATATTGACTGGGAGAGTTTCAGTGAAACTCCTGAACTACAAACGAGCCTGACAGATTATTTTAATGAACTAAGTATCAAGGAGTTTAGCTCTTTCAAGGACAAAGCATATAGTGCTAGTTTAGTTAAAGAATTCTATTCTAGCATTGCATTTAGTGAAAGAGAGCTTGATGATTCAAATGAGTACTCTGAAGAAAATTTGAATGTCTTTCTTAATGGAAAAGAATTCCTAGTTACTGCCTCAGACTTAAGTAACCTGCTAGGAATTGAATGTGAGAATGAAGAATATGAGATGCCTGACAAGTATAATCTTGCTTCTGTGTGGGAAATTGCTTTTAGGAAGAAGGAAAAATTCTCTTCCAAGAGCAATGCAAGACTGATCATTAGTCCACAGTTTAGAATCTTGCATTACTTTGTTGTTGCAAATCTACATGGGAGAAGTGGTAGCTTAAGCTACATCAGTTTTCAAGACCTTTGGCTGATGGAGCATGCATTCACTGATGAAGTTCTGAACCTTAGACGGTTCATGATTGAAAGAATGAGGGTAGCATGCAAATTGGAAAAGATTCATTTCCCCTATGGGAATGTGATCACATCCCTTGTCAAAAAGAAAGGAGTATGGGCAAAGAGGTATGATATGGATATGGTCAAGAGAATAGACCAACCAATCACTTGGGAAGTCTGATCAAAATGGGATACAAAGTGTATGGGGACACCTTCTGCAAGACCTCTAAGATCACCTCAGTTCAGACTTAACCAGAGACAGCCCTCACACAACCAGAAACAACAGCCCCTCCATTCTCCAATGAAGTAATGTTCAACCTGTTGATGAGAATGGATGCTAAGCTCACCGATCAAGGAGCCCGACTTACTAAAATTGAAGAAAGAATGAATAAAATTGAAACCAGCCTAAAAGCCAAATCTGAAATGCCAACGGGACCTGCTAATGCTGAGTCTTGTACTACTGAGAGCATGGCACCAGAAGGACAAAGTGCTGAAGGATCAGCATTGCAACCAGAAGGTTCTGAATTCTAAGATACAAGCCCTGAATTTCAAGCTGAAGGACCAGCCTATCATAGTGCAAGTCCTGGTCATCATGACATTGAACCAGATCCTGAAGAACCACACCAAACCACATCAACAAGAATGGAAACATCTGATCAAAGGACTGAGGTAGTTGGTTCACCTCTTGGTTCTCCTAAGCACCAGCCTCCATCTCAGCCTGAACATGATGCATCCCCTCCACATTTTGAAGAAGTATCTGTCATGGGACTTTTCTATGAAATGGTCATAGAAGAGCAAGCAGAAAAAGAGGCAACAGCAGCTCAAGCTGCTCAAGCGATGACCTCAGAACAGAGAGCTGCAGAAAAAGGGAAGAATAAAGGAAAAGCAAAAGCAAAAGACACAGCTCCTGCATCTAAGACTCAACCACTTGCCATGAGACAAAAGAAGACAACAAGAAAATCAGTTCCTCTAAGAACAAGGAAGTCTTCAAGATTGGCAGAAAAGGCAAAGTCACCTCTTGCAAGCACTCCTTAAGCTCTAATTGAAGTCTCTGATCAAGTAACTCCAGAAAAAGCTACAGAAACATCTCCTCAGCAGACTCCAGAAGCAACTTTTCAACCCCCTCTGAGACCACCTTCTCTGTTTCCCTTAAATCCTTGGTAGGAACAAACTATGTCTCCTAAATCCACACCATCTCCTTTTGAGAACTGATACCTCAACCCCCTTCCTGATGATGACAAAAAGGGGGAGTAGTATTTACAAGAAAAACAAAAAATCTGAGGGTAGAGGTACGGGACCTTTAGGGAGAATATCAAGAAAAATAAAAAATCCTGAGGGTAGAGGTGCCAAACTTCTAGGGCAGATAGGTAGCAAAAACAGGACTAGGGGTATTTCTGGAATAATTTTTCTAGTTACTATTTTGTTGGATATCAATACCAAAATGGAATTCAAACAATGTTTTTAATTTTAGCTGACTTTATGAATGTCTTAAATACGCTTGTTGATAGTTGCTTAAAGTGCTTGAACTCTGAAAATGATGTTTATGGCAATATGAAGCTTGGCTGGAAACTTATCTGCTGACACTGTGCAAAACTACTATAATTTTTTGATATTATGCTAATATTGAGCTATTAGATTGATAAATCATTTCTGAGACAATTATTCAAAGTAAAACATATGTTTGAGTACATATGAATGATGATTCATGAGAGTTTGCTGGATAAATCATGGTGCGAATGAAATTTGAACCTGCATGCCAGTTGACAGAAAATTACAGAAACAGAAAGCTGATAACAATCTGTCAACATGCCATTGACTCTTAAAATCTGCATATATGAACATTGTCTACCCAAAGCAAGAATATACAATGTCACTAAGAATATAACCTGGATAAAAACTTGCTGGAATGGATTAAAGATATGCACACACTTAAGGGGAGCATGAACTTAGGGGGAGCAATCCTCATTCTCTGCAGAAATTGAAAAAAGAACTCAATAGACACCATGCTATTCATCAAAGGATGTTTTGTCATCATCAAAAAAGGGGAGATTGTTGGCTCTATTAGATTTTGATGATAATAAAACATTCCCATGTCATTTGTGTCTAATTCTTCTAACCAACTGTGTAAGGCAAATGATCACAAATAAGACAATATGACAATCTTTCTATTGAACATCTAAAGATGTGATTTAGATAAAGAACAAGGAAGATCAGTATTGATGAAGCTCCCTGGTGAACCAAGGAAGGTCATTGGTCGAATAAAAGTTGAAATGGAGAAAGTGTAAGGGTAAAGCTTGGGGAGAAACAGAATCAAGTTAGTCGACCAAGATAATGGGGTTAGTCGACTAAGCGATCACTGGAATCTGCATCTGAAACAGAACCAACTTAGTTGACTAAGGGAAAAATTTTAGTCGACTAAGTGCTCTCTGTCTATTTCATCCGTCAGGCCACTACAAGACAAGAAAACAGCTAGAACCTTCCCCAAACTGTTTCTAACGATCATAAACGTCCCAACAACCATCAGACCAGCTTCTCCAACTATAAAAGGATCTTCAAATGCCAAAGAGAAAGACTTTTGGCTTCATACAAAAAGATACCATCATATTCAAGCCAAAGAGAGTAGAAAACCTGAAAATCCTTTGTACTCTTCATTGAACCTCAACGCCTATTCTTTCTATCTATGTTCAGTACTTCAACTTGTACCATATAGATCAATCGTGTGATCACTAGATACTTTCCTTCTTCTATATTTGTATTCTTAAAGTGAGTGTTTCACTCTAAGTGTTTGCATCAAGCAAGGTTTGCTTGGATGCTTGTAAGCTCCAACTTAGCCATGAAAAGTTGAGGTTGGGTTCTAGTTTAGCCCGTGAAAACTAGAGTTAAAGGTTGTGGTTGAGCCTTGGAAAACCACATTGGGTTTTAGTTTAGCCCGAGAAAAACTAGTGATAGGTTGTGGTTGAGCCTTGGAAAGCCACATTGGGTTTTAGTTGATCCCGTGAAAAACTAGTGTAAAAGTTGTGGTTAAGCCTTGGAAAAGCCATTGTAAAAGCTTGGTGGAAGCTTATGAATTCCACCGTCTAGTGTTTGATTTGAAAATCCTTGGTTGGATAATCAAGGTAGTGGATGTAAGTCTTGGACCGAACCACTATAAATACCTTGTCAATTGTTTTCATTGCCTTATCTTCCTTAGTTTGAGACCAAGTCTCAATCCCACCAAAAAGAGTCAAGATAGTGTTATTCACCCTCCCTCTAACACCTATATTTGGGACCAACATATATGTGTGATATGCATTGACAAATAATATTGTGTGATAATTATAATCGTACATGTGCACGATGTGAGGGAGCACATGTCGATGATGATGGGTGCAGATATATGGAGGATGATATTGCTTGTGCACGATGTGGGGGGATGCACACGATAACTCCAGCTATGTGCACGATGTGGGGGTTGCACTTGAACTGGTGAGATTGTGGTGATATTTGTGTTTATCTATGTGAGTATATGTGTGAATTTGAGTACCCTTTTATTGTAAATTAATTTGAATTGAGGGAAAGGGTTTGATACAGAATTGAATCAAAATGGTTTTGTTCCTAATGTATGAATCATGATTTTAAAATCCTTCTTGGATATTATTGCTTGTTCCCACCTAATATTCGCTCATTGAGTTTCGTACTCACAGTTTCCAAAAATTCATGTTTTCAGATCAGGAAATTGTAGAATCCTAGATCGTGGGATCACTGTAGTTCGCCTCATAGTAGGTGTCGGCATTCAATAGTTGCCCCTTTTTCTTGTAAATTCTCCGCTGAAAGTCATGGGCTTTTTGTATTGTGATTATGTATTTGTAATGTACATTGTCAAATTTTATATTTAACCGGTATGTATGTGTATATTTTATCTATAATGCCATTATGAGTTGGCTTTGTGTGCATTGGGTGCATTGCGTATGGATGCCTCACACGATCATACGTGAAGTAAAGTAAATGAAAATAGGCTATGCTCATTGGGTCCATACGCCGGTCACGGCCCGGGAATTAGGTCGTGACACCACCCTAAAAACCTCCATGACTTTCTCAAGTTAACTCCAATTTTCATGCTTTTGTGCACCTTTCCACGAAGTCTTTTGTATTCTTTCACTTGTACACCTCAAAAACCCTCAAAAGCCTTTCTTTAGCACTTTTTCTCACTAGTTGAACATTTTAGAGAGAGAGAGAGAGAGAAAGACATTCCATACTAGATTGAAAAACTTTTTAAAAGGAATTCAACTATAAAAATTATCAAGGTGAGTAATGAGTTAGGGTTGATTTTTAATCTGTTGATGATGGCCAATAGTTAGATTTGTGGGTTGTTTTGTTGTTAGAGGTTATTTAATTATTTCTAGTGTGACTAAAATAGTGTGAACAAATGACTAGTCAATTGGTAATTGGAAACTAGTTAGAAATAAATAGTAAAGCTTGATTTAGGAAATAGCTTTTAGAATTATATTTATGTAAACTGAGTTGGTTGTGATGCTATGGGGTGTGATAGGTTCCAACGAGACCCCACATCTCTATTTAGAGCATTACTCGAAGTTAGAGTTGATCAAAGAACCAATAAAGACATATGAGTGAACTTACATTAAAATGTTTTGGGATTAAGGCATATGTGTATTGAATCATTGGAAACATTTTATTTGTCTTTCTTTAAAATACGCATGGCAACAAGCCCTTGATGAAATATTTTTGCATTATGGAACGTGATTGTGATGAATCTGTGTGCTACTATATTGTGTTGATATATATACAAATATATGATATGTATTGATAAGTAATATTGTTTGGTAATTATAACTAAGCGTGTGCGGTGTGGGAGTGCACATGAGCTAATGATTGATGGTTGTTGATTCTAGCTATGTGTGGTGTGGGAGTGCACATGAGCTTATGACTGGTGGTTGTTGATTCCAGCTATGTGCGGTGTGGGAGTGCACAAGATGATTCTAGCTATGTGCAATGTGGGAGTGCACATGAGCTGATGACCAATGGTTATATATATGCTTATATATATATATATATATATATATATATATATGCTATATAGATTATCATACATGATATAGAACTGTTTATATATGCTATAGAAAGGATAAGGAAATAAGATGTGATTGTATTGAATGTTGAGTGTTGGAAATTGTTAAATACTTTCAAATTGATTTTCGTTGCAATAGGATAGATTTCAATGCAGTAAAACCCCCCTTAACTTCATCAACCTTAGTTTTTGCTGCAGCGAAATTACATTCTCGCTACAATGAGAAACTCTCTGTCTTGTTTTTCTTACCTGGATATGTGCAGTAGTTTTTCACTCTTAGATTCTTGTTGATCATGGATTCTCCCACACTAAAGGGATCAATAATCAAAGCTGAATTGAAGGGTTTTAACATGAAAGTTAGCTAAATTGCATTGTTTTTATCATAAGCGTATCATATTTTCTAAAACCTTTTGAATTGCTTGCTTATTCCCTTCCTATGTTCACTCAATGAGTTATACTCACTCTTTTTCACTTCATGTTTTCATATTCGGAGGTAGTTGGGATCTAGATTGGACATCCACTTGTATTCGCCTCTTAGGTAGGTACCACAGCATTCAACAGATGTACTTTCACCTACACTCCGCAAGTAGTTAAGAGTCTTTTTGCGATGTATACGTATGAATGATGTAATCACTAAGATACATATTATGAATAATATGTTTCTTTGATTCATGATGCCACTATAAGATGGCAATGGGTAACATTATTTTGGATGATACAAATGTAAGCATTTTAGTTGCCATAGTATACCATTGAATATTTTATAATCAAGAATTACAAAATGTGGCCTTAAGAATGAACAGTAAAACGATGAATAGTATTATACAAATAGGCTCACTTGGGCTTAGTAGGCTGTGCCCATTGGGCTCATGCACCAGTCATGGCTCAAGATTTTGGGCTGTGACAAAGTTGGTATCAGAGCTCTAAGTTTAGTAAAGTCCTAGGGATCCTTGTGTTTATTAGCAGAGTTGTTGGAGCTAATGTAGAATCTTGTTTATGGTTTATGGCTACAGCACAAGTCATAGACAAAAAGCTATATGAACTCCTATTCCTAGTAACCTACCCTTTTTCACTAACATTACATAAAAGTCATAAGTAGTGCCATCATCCGGGTTTGAGATGCCACCCTAGACACAAGCTAGTATTAAAGAGATCTTAAAGCAAATGCTTTTAATGAAAGGCTAATGTAATAATATATCCCTCTGACTAAAATGGAAGAAGATGGAACTGGATTGATAGGTTCGTAATAACTTATTCATTTGGTGGGTTATAGTTTATGCCCATGGTTGTCAATGGGAAGAAAATTAGAAGACTATGGATTGTATTTTGAGGTCAATATAAAAGAGCACGTGTGATAATGGTAATAAGGGGCGTACTTTGATTGAAATGAATAGTGATTATTGTGATTCACTCGAGGTTTATAAATCTAAGTATTAAAGGAGGTGTAAATCAATACTTATATGCACGGAGGTAAGTGCACCTAGTTAATTGAGCTTGCCACGCTCATAAATAAATGGTGTTGGGCTTTCAAATTATTTTATAAGTGTATATGTATTAAATATGTGTATAATAACTCAAACAGAGCTAGTTTTGATTCAATTAAGTGATTGTGAGATCTTAAGGTTTGATTTGAATTATTATGGGTTATACTTATAAGTACATGAATTAGCCTAAGGGTAAAAATCAGTGATTGTTATAATTGATGTGTGATCATCAAGTAAAAGGCTAGTAAACAAATATGCCTTAAGGATGAGCTTGAATTTTGCTATGCTTAGCGTGACGTCAAAGGATTAAATGACTAGTTGTGAATTTAGTAGCTTGAAGTTAAACGACTTAGAAATGTTGAATCTAGTCTAAATGCCATATGGAGTTCTATATTTGAGTTCGATACATGAATTGCCTTAAAAATCAATTTAAAAGTCTATGTGGTTCAATATGCAACCCATGATGTAAATGATCAGCCCTAAATTTGATTTCTCCAAAGGTAAGGGAATTAGAAAATGTTGACTTTTGGATAAGCTCTAAGAGGGAGCTTCTGCATTCTAAGTTTAAAGAATTTTGATCTGGTGGCCATAAAGGTGAAATGCAATAATTAAATAAATTGCCCTCTTTATAAATATGATTAGTTAAGGATTGATGAGTAAAGTCAAGATCCTAACACTAAGTGGAGTACAATTTGATATTTATGCATTTAAGGGTAAACTGGAGACCGTTGTTTAACCAAGTTTGTATTAAATGTTATGGTAAAGGTATATGGTTGCTAGTAGTGAAATATGCCAAACAGCAATTTTGGCATACCACAAAGGGGTGAAATAGATATGTTGAAATTAATGTTCTGATTGCGTACATGTGATAAAAAGCCAATTTTGCAAATTGTGGTTTTCATGATCATAAAGTATATGAAGGTTATGAATATGTAGGCATACACGTGAAGTTGTACATTTTGTGATTCACATGTATCATGTGAAAGGAGATATTCCATAGAAGAATTTAGTCTATTTGGTGGCTACCTAATTATAAGTTTGGCATGAGATAGAAAATGCCCTAACATATATGTGGAATGCATTGTGACAAGCTAAAGGCTATATATACACCAATAAAGCCATTGAAATGAATGATGGGTGAATAAGGATATTGTTATAACAAGCATAAGAAACTTAAAGATAATTAATGCAAATATACTAAGTTAGTTGGTATAGTCTAAATTAAGAATGAAAACGTCTTGGGAGATCTTAAATAATGTTCATCGAGGTCAATGAGCTAAAAATGCTATTAAACATACATTGAAAAGTTAAAGTTATAAGTGGCTTTGAAGATAAGCCTTTGATTGTTTAAGTCCTCAACAGATTTCTATTAAAGGATGTGTTTAAGCGATTTGAAAGTATATGGAAAAAGTACAAGAGAATATACTAGCTTAACTTGCTATAAGAAGTCAAAAATGGGATGGCCATGAGTGGCTTGTGAGCAATCAAACAATGTATGAGTGTATGTGTAAAATGAGCTATGATTGATAGATAAGGGTGGAACCCCAGAATAACATTATTGTAGTTATGACATTATGCTTGGTATAACAGATGCAATGTAGAACTTCAACGATGGGATTGTGTTCACTGCCTTAGGCATTGAACAATAAGTTGTGGACATGTATCCACTTGGCGAACACCCTGGTGAAATAGTTCGAGAGATTTCTCATCATGTTGAAACATTAAAACTTAAGGAACTAATGACTATATAGTGATGCTAAAGATCGCGACCGATATGTTCCATAAGTATAAAGATATGTCGCAAATATAAGAATGCTTGGAAATGTTAGTTTGAGGCAATGACTATTTTGCCATTATGTAAACCCAATGACATTGCAGTCTCGATATACTTATAGAGGCAGGGCATACAATAGTGAAAAATGCTTCCTTTTCCCTACATGATTTATTTTGTTTGGAGAAATTATCAAGGTAGAGTGCCTAATAAGGGTAAACAAAGATTGAACTGTACTTTAAATGCTTAAGGAATAATGGTGATATGGTTTAGTTAATTGATATTACCTTTGGTGAGGGAATAGAAGTACACAATGGGATTCATAAAGATATACTTGGGGAAGAAATGATGATTTGATATTTCAAGTAACCATATATGAGTAAAGATTTTGGTAATAAGCCATGATTTAGAGTGAAGATACAAAAATATGAATTTTGTCTAAGTAATATTGAGATGACATAAGAATATAACATATATGTTGGAAGTATGAAAGACAATTAAGAAGTAAAAATAACTTTTAAGAATTGTGGTATTGCATAAATGCAATGATCAAGTAAAAGATAAATTTTAAAAGATCAACAAAATAGTAAAGCATACACAGATACTGGATGGTAATTTGATGAAAATGATCATTGGTGATTGTGACATGTTTATGACAATGTGATGCAAAGATGTGCGGTAGGATGAAGCTTACACATATGATTAGAAATGATAAGAAAAAAGTCTAAGCATGTAAATTTTGTGAAGTTATGCATAAGCATAATGAGAATTGGTATGGGTTACATAAGAAATAACTTACGGTAGGATGTAACTTAAATGGTAACTTAAACATCCGAAGGAGTAATCTAGAGTTGATTATACCTTAATGTTTATGGGTCAAATGGAGTCTATTAGAATGAAGTGGAAAAGTAAATTAAAAAGATTGAAATGGAGAAAAGCAAATAGCCAATCACATGTTATAAGAATACGACAATGGATTTTAACTGTGGATTGGAATGAATAAAGGGAAATTTGGTCTGAACGTAATTGATACAAGGATTCTTACATATGGTGATGAATGTTGACATTCCAATGGGTGTACATATGTATAGGTGGAGTGATTAAGTGACTAACTAAAGTGAAGAATTATTTGTAGTGATTTGAGATTTGAAATCAACATGTTTAATGAGTTGTTTAGATGGCACAATGATAAGAGATACCACTAAAAATTGAGCTATGTGGACAAAGGAGAATTCTGGAGCAATAGTTAAAGAACGGATATTAAGGAATTAGAATCTATATCGTGGCTAAACCATACAAAAGGATTAATATAATCAAGATGAAGGATTAATGAAGTGTTATATCATAGTTAAGTTAAACTTTCCACAAGGCAATAATGCCCCGGATGGAGAATAAATGGTGATGGTATTATGATGTGGGTATTTGGAGCAATTGATTAAGAAAGATGAAATTTAATTTGATAATAATGATGTCATGCCTTGAGACATGAAGAATTATAACTAATAAAAAGAAATTTATGGTGAATGAAAGGACTACCATTGAAGTTAAAGGTTGGCAAGTGAGTTGCCTTTTTGCATAATATAAATTTTATTGGTTTAAGAATGATGTTGAGATGGGAATTTTGGAATGTGCACATAACGGAAAAACAAAAAAAGAATTGAATCTCCTAGAAACAAGGTAAATATGAAGTATGTGGGGATAATTGAAAGCTTAAACCTCCCTTAATGTTGAAAATATGTACGAGAATGAAAATGGTGTGTTTATAATGTCTTGGGTTATATAGTAGTATATGGGAACGAGATGAATGGATGTCGAGAAACTTGGTACAAAACGAAGTAAAGATATGATGATTGAGCGTACATAAGTAAACAAGATTGTGATTGAATTCAATATAATGGAGATGGAAATATGTTTAAAATTAATAATGGAGTTCAAGGCATATTCGGGATCATGGTGATAAGAGAAAATGATTGTAAAGGGTATCGTGGTTTTGATTTCCAAGATAACAAGAAACCTACATAATGTGTTCTAGTTGAATCAAAAGTAAATGAGATAGATAGATTAAAATCCCTATGAAGAAAGAAATGAAGTATGATCATAAAGTGACAATAGTAACCAGACAACAACGTGAATTCAAGGACGAATTCTATTTAAGTGGGGGAGACTGTATTACCCTATACCCCCATATAGTTGTGAAACCTCAACCTTTATAGACGCGTAATTAAAGGTAGATTGATGAGTGCATCAAATTCATATATATTTAATGGGAGATTAAATACCTAATTAGTCTAAGTTGGACTAGATTTAGGATAGAATTTTGGTATTTTTATTTATTTTATTAGCTTAGTTTAATTTATGTTTAAATGTTTATTTTAAGTTAATAATGTTAGTTTTATGTTATTTGTATTTATTTTATGTTTTTATAGGAGTGGGATCAAAAATAATTTCAATTGGTGAAGAAAGGTGCATAATGGTCTATTGCTCTATTTGCATATGTTTCGGTTCTCAAGCATAGTTCCACTACAGAAGTCCAAATGACATGATTTTTAGACCATTAGAAAGCTAAGAGACAGGGCTACAATTTTGATGTTTACACTTTACCCAGTTGTGATAAGTGGTCAAAATCTTTGTCAAAGTGAAAGCACTGCACCAAAAAAACAAAAAAAAGTATTTTTGTAAATTATGTGAAACTTTAGTCAACTTTAGCAATAAAGATATAAATTTGCAGCACGTTCTCCTCACTTCCAGCAGCTTCTTCTTCTTCTTCTTCCCATCCTTCTTCACCATTTCAAGTTTCCCATCTTTCATGGAGACCACCCTAAAAACCTCCATGACTTTCTCAAGTTAACTCCAATTTTCATACTTTTGTGCACCTTTTCATGAAGTCCTTTGTAGTTTTTCACTTGTACACCTCAAAAACCCTCAAAAGCCTTTCCTTAGCACTTTCTCTCACTTGTTAAACATTTGAGAGAGAGGGGGGGGGGGGAGACTTTCCATAATAGATTAAAAACACTTGAAAAGGAATTCAACTACAAAAATGTCACGACCCAATTCCCGAGCCATGACCGGCGCAAGGACCCAATGAGCATAGCTCACTAAGCCCAAGCAAGCCTATTTTCACTTACTTTATCCCATACATACTCGTGTGAGGCATCCACACGTAATGCACCCAGTGTGCATACAACGCCAATTAACAGTGGCATATCCAATCATACATACACACACACCTTTTCCCGGGTGTGAACATAGCCAATTCACAATGCCATTATCAACATTAATATACATGCACTATGCCAGTCATGTATTTAACAATTTACATTGCTTACACATTTACATTCATACCAGTCAGAAATAAACTTTGACAATGTACATTACATGTACATAACCATCATACAAAAACCCACGACTTCCAGCGGAGACATGTACAATAAAAATGGCAACTACTGAATGCCAGACACCTACCAGGAGATGGACTACTGTGATCCCGCGATCTAGGAATCTACAATCTCTTGATCTGAAAACATGAATTTTTGAAAACGGTTAGTATAAAACTCAGTGAGCAAACATTAGATAGGAACAAGCCATAATATCAGGAAAGGTTAAAAATATGATGCATACATTTGGAACACATTCATTTTTATCCAATTTATTATCAAACCCTTCCCCTCACTTCAATTTAATTTATAATGAAGGAATAATCAATTTCATACATATGCACACAGATAAATACAACATTCCATTGTCTTACCAGCTAAAGATATCGTGTGCACCTTGTGCACTCACCAGCTCATGTGCAACCCCCACATCACGCACATAGCTGGAGTCATCCTGTGCACCATGTGCACTCACCAGCTCATGTGCAACCCCCACATCGCGCACATAGCTGGAGTCATCCTGTGCACCATGTGCATTCACCAGCTCATGTGCAACCCCCACATCGCGCACATAGCTGGAGTCATCATCATGTGCACCATGTGCACTCACCAGCTCATGTGCAACCCTCACATCGCGCACATAGCTGGAGCTACAGTGTGCATCCCCCCATATCGTGCACAAACCATATTTTCCACATCCAATTTCACCGACATGAGCTTTTCCCCACATCACACACATGTACATTTACATATATATCAACAATATCAAATGTCCATACATCACACATATTCACACATATGTGACAACATATTATAAGAACACATAATTTCATGCATACCACATAATACCATCACATAAAAATCATTTTTATCAAGAGCTTGTTCCCGGCATGTATTTTAAAAAAAAAAAACTTTGGATAAATCATTTAATTATCCATTTCAATACAATGTGCATTTTCCCCAAATTATTTTGAAATGCAAGTTTACTCACCATCTTACAAATCCGGATGCGCTCGGATTAACAATCCTCAATCACGATTCCCTTGCCTTTCTCGGACTGCTCACCACCTTAACACAGAATAAAATTAAGAAATTTACTATAATGCCCCCAAACTAATATAAATTAATTTAAATTGCTAACGTATGATACGCAAAGGCAAAAATACGTCCGATTATCGCTTTAACGCGGTATTGCCTAATTTTGACCGATTACCCGATTAATCGGCTATTATGTCCAATTTGATTCCAAATTGATCCATTCTTTTTTCTAGTACCTTAATTCACCACAAACCATTTAATTAATACCAATTTCAGCATCCAACCTTTTCCATTTCTTTATCGAAAAATTCGGCCAATGCAATGCATTAGCACTGAAAATTTTTTTACTATTTTTTTCACTTAAATTCGTCATTTTCTAATTTCTTTCATTTCAAATGAAATCATTTCAATTGAAATGAACCAATTTTCCTCATGCACTCTCCACCCTAGGTTCGGCCTAATGAAGAATAACCATGACAATCAATTTCCTTCTTCCATTTTTTTCCATAATCATGCTTAACTACCTCTAAACACTAACATAGTCTAAATTCAATCCAATCCAACCTCAATTCCATATTCATACCCATTTTTCAGAATTCATTCCATCATGATATTTCAATATTTAACCATAGAAATCAAGAACAAAAGCATAGGTAAGCTAGGGTTAGAGTAAATCTAAAGAAAAGTTACCTTTGTTTTGCTTGAATCTTGAAAAACACTTGAAATCTATGGATTTTTGGCTAGGTTTTATGTTTTTTCTCCTTTGTTCTTCTTTTCTACCCTTCAATTCTGGTGTGAGCCGAATATAGAGAGAGAAATGATGGTTAAAGGCTGATTTTTATAGCCTTTATAATAAAATAACCAAGGTTGCCACGTGTCATCACGCCATTGGCCCATTTTCTTTACTTTTTGACTTTTTCTTCCATTTATTCTCCACCACTTGATTAATCAAGTCAAATTCTGATCCAAGGATGATCATGGCTGGAAAAATTTATTCTGGTAGTGGAAAATTACGATTTTGCCCCCGGGATGGCAAAATTATAATTTTGCCCCTACACTTCGAAATGTACCAGAATTTCATTATTTTCACTGTCCAACCTCAAATAACACTAAAATTAATCCATATTAACCAAATGGGACAAAATCCTTTCAAAAAAATTCACGTTTAGCACTCCGGTGGTAAAATTACCATTTTACCCTTGTGCTCCAAAAACACTGGGAATCACCATTTTACACTGCTAAACATCATTTTATGATCCCATTATCATAACTGTATGTCATATAATTATTTTTGGTCCAATGTGATCAAATCTTGGTTAAAAATCTCCATAAATCAACAAATGAGAAAATGATCGTTTTGTCCCTAATCGGTCAATTTTCCCGATTGACTCCAGACTGGACCTTGAACTTCGAATCACTATTCTGAGCTATTCTGTGGGTCTCAAAATTTTGAAATTCCTCTTAGAATTTCTATTAAACTAGTTTGAAGCTCGATTTAACTTAATTGTACCAATAGGTACAATACCGGCTTTTAACAACTTAGACAGGGTCTCACAAAAAAATACCAAGGTGAGTAATGAGTTAGGGTTAATTTTTAATTTGTTGATGATGGCCAATAGTTAAATTTGTGGGTTGTTTTGTTGTTAAATGTTATTTAATTATTTCTAGTGTGACTAGAATAGTGTGAACAAATGACTATTCAATTGGTAATTGGAAACTAGTTAGAAATAAATAGTAAAGCTTGATTTAGGAAATAGCTTTTAGAATTATATTTCTGTAAATTGAGTTGGTTGTGATGCTATTATGTGTAATATGTTCCAACGAGACCCCACATCTCCATTTAGGGCATTACTCGAAGTTGGAGTCAATCAAAGAACCAACAAAGACATGTAAGTAAACTTGCATTAAAATGTTTTGGGATTAGGGCATATATGTTTGATTGAATCACTTGAAACATTTTATTTGTCTTTCTTTAAAATATGCATGGGAACAAGCCCTTGATGAAATGTTTTTGCATTGTGGAACGTAATTGTGATGAATCCATGTGCTCCTATATTATGTTGATATATATATATATATATATGATATGTATTGATAAATAATATTATGTGGTAATTATAACCAAGCATATGTGGTATGGGAGTGCACATGCCGGTGATGACGATGATGATTCCAATTATATACGGTGCGGGAGTGCACATGAGCTGATGATTCGTAGTTGTTGATTCTAGCTATGTGCGGTGTGGGAGTGCACATGAGCTAATGACTGATGGTTGTTGATTTCAGCTATGTGCGATGTGGGAGTGAACATGAGCTGATGATCAGTGTTGTATATACGTTCGTTGTGCGATGTGGGAGTGAACAGGATGATTCCAGTTATGTGCAGTGTGAGAGTGCACATGAGCTGATGATTGGTGGTTGTATATATGCTTATATATATATATATATATATATGCTATAAAGATGATCATACATGCTATAAACTGTTTATATATGTTATAGAAAGGATAAGGAAATAAGATGTGATTGTATTGAATGTTGAGTGTTGGAAATTGTTAAATACTTCCAATTGATTTTTGTTGCAACAGGATGGATTTCAATGTAGTAAAACCCCCCTTAACTTCATCAGCCCTGGTTTTCGTTGTACCTAAATTACATTCTTGCTACAGTGAGAAACTCTCTGTCTTGTTTTTCTTGCTTGGATATGTGCAGTAGCTTTTCCCTATTTAACTTCTTGTTGATCATGGATTCTCCCACACTAAGGGGATCAATAATTAAACCTGAATTCAGGGGTTTTAACATGAAAGTTAGCTAAATTGCATTGTTTTTATCATAAGTGCATCATGTTTTCTAAAACCTTCCGAAATGCTTGCTTGTTCCCTTCATATGTTCACTCACTGGGTTGTACTCACTCTTTTTAACTTCATGTTTTCATATTCGGAGGTAGTTGGGATCTAGATTGGGCATCCACTTGTATTCTCCTTTTAGATAGGTACCACGACATTCAATAGCTGTACCTTCACCCAAAGTCACTCTACTAGTAGTCAAAAGTCTTTTTGCTGTGTATACGTACAAATGATGTAATCACTAGGATACATGTTATGAACAATATGTTTCTTTGATTCATGATGCCACTATAAGACGGTAATGGGTGACATTATTTTGGATGATACAAATGTAAGCATTTTGGTTGCCATAGTATATCATTGAATATTTTATAGTCAAAAATTACAAAATGTGGCCTTAAGAATGATCAATAAAATGATGAACAGTATTATACAAATAGGCTTGCTTAGGCTTAGTGGGCTATGCCCATTGGGCCCATGCACCAATCATGGCTCAAGATTTTGGGTTGTGGCACTACAGCGTCCCTAAGCATATCCCTTATACCGACCTCTCTCGAGTTTTCACTTAAGGCTTCATCCACATTAAATTTGATGACCCCATCAGTTAGAGGTTGCCATTCGACCTCAAATTTAGCAACTTTGACCTTATGTGGAATAGAGCCTAGATTAGGCATTCTATCAAGATCAAACATGGATAGGTTACAATGCCACTTAGCCTTTACCCACCATGCCACATGAACTTTCACAGTATCATAAACCTGTTCATAATCTCAAATTTTACCTTTAAGAACAACCTCGTTTCTAGCAAGCCAAATCAACCATATAATAGCTAGAAAAGCCATCCTCCAAATATCACCGTTGTTCATACTTTTTGCTGTTTCATTCCAATAAAGGAAATAAGTATGTGGGTTTTTGTCTATGACCCATGTTAGCCCTTAATTATCAGCCCACCACTGCCATATTTTCCATGTTTCAACATGTGTAAAACATAGACGCCCAACATATTCAAGGTCAACTTTGCACAATGTACAATAAGCGGCATCAATCTAAAGGAAACTTTTTCTCATTAACACTTCCCTTACTGCCACATTTTCTTTGACAAGCTACCATCTCGAAATTTCCATTTTCAGTAGCACTAGTCATTTCCATAATTCCTTCAAAAATTGGGTTGTTTCATGATTAAATTCAAGTATACTTTTGTAGTACGAATTAAGGGTGTACTTACCACTTAGTGCATATTGTCGAATTAGCTTATCCTCAAGCTTTTCCTTAACACCTGTTCATCTAGTAACTTTAAGAATGCTGCCTATTGTTCAGCTTCCCCACTGAAAGGATTTCTTCTGAGGTCAATTAGCCATTTCCAAATATCTCCAACCCATTCACCAAACTATTCAAGGTTTTTGTACTTTTTAGAGGCTAAAGCAAACACCCTAAGGAATGTTCGTTTAGAGTAAACCCTTCAATCCACTGATCATTCTAAAAATCAATTTTCTTATCGTTCCTAAGTAGAAACCCCATGCCCTCTTTGACAATGTTGGCAACATCATCATATGAAGATAAAGGCTTTTTAATATTTTTTCTAACCCTCAACATTAATTGCACTTTACACTCAGTATGAGGCATACTTTCTCTATTCCCTTCCATTATCTCAATAATAATCCTTTTCACAAGTTGTTTGTCTCATTTTCAAACCTCCATAGCCATTTATTAAGTAATGCATAGTTCTTTAAACTCAAGTCAATCGCTCCAAGCCCACTCATATCTTTATACAAACAAACAGAGCCCCAACCCACATCATGTATTTTCTTTTTCTCTTCCAAACCCCTCCATAAAAAGCATCGCTAAACTTTTTTTAGCTTTTCCTTAATGCCAATTCACATTTGAAAAATGGTCATATAAAAACAATGGAAGGCTCCCAAAAATCGACCTTAAAAAAGTAAGTCTACCCCTTATCGAGATGGATCTCGCTTTCCATACAATGAGCCTTGCTTCAAACTTTTCTATAACCAACTACCACAGTTTTATTCAGTTGACAACACCCCCCAAACGCAAGCTCAAGTTTGTTGCTGAAAGTCTTCCAACCTTGCAAGTAATTCTTTCAGCTCATTCTTCAATAATATGTTGTTTTACCCCTAAACATAACAATGAGCTCTTTTAGAAATTGATTCTAAGCCCAGAAACTACCTAAAAACATCGTAAAATCCTTTTAGTATTTAAAAGATTATTGAAAATAGGCTTGCAAAGAATTATCGCATCATCGACATACTGAAAATATGTAATGGTTAGTCCTCTTTTTCCATTGTCCACACCATAAAAGATTCTGTCTATTTCAGCTTTGTACATTAGTAAACTAAAAGCCTCTGCCACCATATTAAAATGGAAAGGTGATAATGGACATTCTTGACAAAGACACCTTTTCATTTGAAATTGCCAAGTCAGAGTTCCATTCACTAAGATCGAAATCGAAGCATTAGAAATACATGCTCTAATCCAAGCTATCCATTTCTCCCCAAATCCCATATGTCTCATTACCAAATCAAGAAAACTCCAATCCACACTATCGAAAGCCTTGTCAAAATCAATTTCAAAAATCAAGCCCCCACTACGGCTATTTCTCACATGATCAACAACCTCATGGGCAAAAAGATTACAATCAAGGAGTTGGCAACTTTGTATAAAAACAAATTGATTCTACCTTACTACCTCATCAATGACTCACCTTAATTGTTTAGTAAGAGTCTTTGCTATAATTTAGTGGAGGCAACATACAAGGCTAATGGGTCGGTACTTGCTAATCTTAGATAGGTTGGCACATTTCAACACTAATGTGATGAAGGAAGTGTTAATACATCCCTCCATGCATGCTAACCGATGAAACTCCTCAACAAGGCTCACTATGTCCTCTTTAACAATACCTTACTATTTTTTGAAGAAGTTTAGATTGAAACCATCAGGTCTCGGGACCTTATTACCATCATAACTTTAAATGGTCTCCCAAATCTCTTGCTCAAAAAATGGCATCTCCAAGCTACTAACCGAACTTTCAGCAAGCTTTATGCAACCATAATTCAACTCTTTTAGTTTAACAGTAGTGTTCAGCCCATAAATATCAAAAAAGTAATCAACAATCCTATCTCGTGGCTTTTTCAAATCATCTATTATCTGCCTATTAAAGTTCAGTCCACAAATAAAGTTTACCTTTTTCCATATTGATGCCATCTTATAAAAGTATTTAATATTTCAATTTCCTTCGAGCAACCATCACACCCTAGCTTTTTGTTGCCAAGATGTTTACTCCACCATAAGAAGTTTTCATATGTTAACCCTTAGTCTTTTGATTTCTTTTCTAATTTCACTATTTGATACCTCATTCTGCAACTCCATTTCAAGATCATGAATAATTTGTTCTGTGTTCTGGATCATCTTTTCCATAGTACTAAAAGTGGCTTTTTGCCAGTGTTTGATGTTTGTTTTAACCCTTTTTTAATCTATGCCAAACTCTAGCTCTTTTCCCTTTTAGGGATTCTATCTCTTGCCATGCTTTGTTGAATATCTCATGGAAGTCACTTTCCTTCAACTAATGGTTAAAAAAACAAAATGGTTTGGGGCCACAATCTTTCTCTTCCTTAAAAAGTAGAATAGGATTGTGATTAGATATCGATCTTATGAGGCAATGTTGTTAAAGGTTTTGGCATAAATCCAAGATTTTTGTATCCATTAAACTTTTGTCAATTCAATTATACGATGGTGTTTCCTTGTTGCTACTCTATGTGTAATGGCCACTGCACATTGGTAAGTCAACCAGCTCTGCCTCTATAAAATCCAAAAACTATCTCATTGCTCTATCATTAATTGGGCCTTTTATTTTTTTCTTCACAACTCTCGACAACATTGAAATCTCCCCCAAGGATTCATGGGATCTCATGCACTCTCATTTTCTCAATCAGGTCTTTCTATAACATATGTTTATCGTTATAAGATTTTGGACATAAATATTCCCCTAACCACACCAGAACCCATTATTTTTAATTTTTTCCTATAACTAGAATATATCTTTTACCAATGATGTGATTGTCCATTATAAAAAATCATCATCCCAATAGCTAAGTAAACCCCTAGAAGCACTTACCACGTTAAAAACTAACCACTTACTAGTCTTATTTCCCCACATTCATTTACCCATCTCACTTGTAATTTCTCCATTTTGGTTTCTTGCAGCATCATAATTTTTGGCCTATGTCCAACAATAAAGTTTCTGACCACCCTCCATCTCTCTGGTCTTCTTATACTTATGATATTCCATAAAATCAAAATCATAAAAATAAAGAATCCAACTAAAAACCCTATGTTTTCTGCCTAATCCATGTCTTCAAAATTCAACACCACGTGTTGATGTTTTTCTTCAAAAATCATTCCCAAACTTTTTCCTAACCTCATAGTGTCCTCTACTTCTTTTGTTGCTATTGCATTTTGTGTCTTAATTGCTCCATTTGAAACCAAACTCTCACAGTTGCTGCAAGTTCCATCAACCAAATCTTTCAATCTCCTTTTGATGTTTTGCCTAATTTTTTTTCTATTTTGACTAGCCAAGCTATTTTGTTGATGTGTCAAAACTTCCTTATTTGGTTTTTTTGCCCACCAATTAATTCTTCTAAAGATAGTCTCACATTAGTCCACCCTTTTCCATTATTTTGGGCTTTCAATACCAAGTCTTCATTAACCCCATCTGAACCTATGTCATCACTGCCCATACCTATGTAGTTGGGCTCAAACTAATATCCAAGTCCAGAGCTTGAAGATTCTGTCATATTTAGTGAATTGCTTTGTGTTCCTGATCCTTTACAAAATTGTGCTTTACTAAGTAGCTTACCTCTTACATTTAGGCGCAATTCACCTATAGGTTTTTGCAACCTCTGCTCCTTGAGACCCTAGTAATGTTTCTATTGTCCCGACCATGCTCTTAACTCCATATGCATGCTCTCTTTTGATTTGTTCACCATATTCAATGCAACAAATTTGTTGCACTTCAAATTTTCTTAGCCAAATGACTTTTTTACCCTTTTCGTATTCTTGTTGATAGACATTACCTCCGTCATTCCTCCACCGTTCAAGATTTGAACAACTCTGTAGTGTGGGAGTCTTACTCAGTTCCTGGTATTCCTTCGAGCCTTTCTCCACTGTGCTTTCAGCCGTGATCAATAAAACTATTTTATTACCATTCACCATCATTTCAAGGGCCTTTGGGATTTCTTTCTTGTTGTCGATTTTGCACACATAAGTATACATATCGAACAAGTAATATAATGATGAAGTAGAGTATCATTTCCACGAAGATTTGTTTCTAAAATTTCACTATATATTAAAATTATAAAACAAATTGATCTTATTTAAGTAATCCAAAAATTGAGGAAAAACTAATTAAAAAAATTAAAAATCAACACTAAATAAACCAACAAATTAAATAAATTAAGAAAAATAATATATTAAAGACCTAAGATTATGGGTTTATTCAACATTTCATCTGATACTAGTTTTTCTTGTTATTTATCTTTCTTGGATGGTTTTACTAACCTAAAATCCAAAGTTATGGACAAGTCTCCATCAAGTTATTTGTGTAAATACCTAACTTAATTAGTTCATTATATGTCTTTAGGAATCAATTAAATTAAGTTCATTAAGCAAGTGTCCTAATATGGCTATGTATGGTAATTGGCCTATGTCTACCAGAATCACTAATCAGATCACCTAAGTGACGTGAACATACATTATTCAAACTTTAATCCAATCTAAAATCTCTCTGTCGAGTCTCAATTAGATTTACAAATCAATTAATTGTTAGCCAAGCAATCAAAAGCATTAAGAAAATATTTGAATTAGCAAAACTACACCCACTCATGATGAATAAAAGAGAAACTAAATTCAAACTACATGTTGAAATCTACTACAATCCTAAAAAGATAATTTAGCTCATAATAACTAATGAAAACAATATCCAAAGAAATTTAGCCATGAATCCAAGTCGTAGAAAATAAAAGAAATACAAAAGTAAAGAAAGAAACCAAGTGTTAAAGCTTGGCAATCTCAATTCTCTTATTTTCTTGCTTTGTTCGTGGCTCCAAATCTCCAAAATAGTTGCTTGTCGCTTCCTCTTTAAAATCTTTGAAAAAAGTCTCTAAAATAGTCTTCAAGTAACCTAATTTTCAAAATCCCATCAAATTTTTATTTTTGGAAAATCACTCAGCATTATAGCACTATTTCTTCAGTGTTGTGACGCTGAGCTTTCAGGAAAATGTGTTGTGTGCTTCCTTACACCAATGCCACAACCTTGTTCTCCTAGTGCTGCAGTGGTCTATCAACTTCAAATGTGATTTTCACCTTTATCTTGTCTGAACTGGTAAAGTGGTAAACATGAAAGTTTTAGCTCTATCTCTTACTTGTCCAATGGCTCAAGAATTACATCAATTGGACTTCAAGATTGAAAGATATTCTCCAAATACCACATCATGTTCAGTACATGCATACTACTATAATGCTTTGAGTTAGACAAACATTTTGACTATGATCCAATCAGAACTGGGTGAAGTGGTAAACATAAAATTGTAGCCCTTCCTCTTATCATTCTAGTGGTTCAAGAATTAGTTCATTTGGAGTTTTGTATAAAGATATATGGTTAAAATACAGAAACATATACAAATAAAGCCATCACCATACTCGTATGGATTTTCATCAAATGAGCCTTTTTCATCAAATTTCCTACAAAACCAATAAGAAAAACCAGCAATAACTACTCTTAAAGTAATTAAAAACAAAATAACATAAAATTTAACTAAAATAGCTTAAATTAGCTGCTCAACAAGTAATTAAACTTAAATTAGAAAAACGCCTAAATGTTAAAATTCGAACCTAAAATCTCAAAAATCTAGCTATCTAAGCCTCCAAAATGTGTCAAAATAACTCTATATAGTAGAGTTATCATTTAACGATTGATCTTTCAATCAAGATCTTAGCATAATCAAATCACTTACCTCTTACCATAGCACTATCCATCCTTATATAATTTCCCAATATACAGTTGACCTTCTTGAAAAAAGCTTCATGCCATAAGGTCAATGGGGCATTTTGAATTTTTACCCATTGTAGTAAATTATCAGAATTTTCAACGTCATAGAAAGGCGTCACCGATTTGAACCACATCTAAAATATTCTTGAATACTTGTCAATAAGCCATTCCATCGCACTCTTATCGTTAAATGTGAGCAAAAATTTCTAACCACCCATGGGACGAATATGGGTATGAATACTCTAGTTAAAGAGCTTTAATTGGACCACTTGATGGTTGAAGTTCGACCTCATTACGCCAATTGCATTTCTTTCAAGCCATTCAAAATCAATCGTAGGGAAAAATATATGGAACTCTATTATCAAGCTAAACCTCTTTCAACCACCCTCCTCATTGTTGTTAATTTTCCTATTGAACTCAATCTTTTTTAAGACCCCTTTATTTTCCTTTAAAGCTTCCATATACAACTTGGAGTCCCTGTTTCTTCCCAGCATCTTGTTTCCCATTCTAGGTTTTGTGTATGGCTTGATTTGCTTTCTCTTTCGAGCTTTCCATCCTAACGTTGCCTTCTTGACAACAATCTATGTCCATCAACCATCCTCTAGTTTTTATACGTAATTGCTTTTCATAATTCTTCTTTAGTTTTGCATCTTACAAACACAAACGTACTTCTTTCTTTACCTAAGCCTTCGCTTCCCTTAACTATGAATAGATCCATTACTAGCCCATAGTCTTCAAAAATATCTCTAAGTTCTTGCCATTAAACTTGAAGACTGACTTTATCCACAAACGTTGTGAAAAGTTGGTCTCTTCAATCCTTTCTCTGATTGTTCATGTTTCCTCTATTTTCATATACATTGACTCTGCTTTTTTTACTTTCTAATTTTTTGTTGTTTTATTGTAAAGTCATCAGTTTCAGTGGGGTTATGTGTGGGATATATAAGGATTAACTTATCTGCCTCAAATACTAATTTGAAGCTAAACTTATTTAACAAGCCATCAGCCACTAGATTTTTTCCTAACTTCTAGTATAAAATAAACATCATTTAATACAAGAACTTTTTCAGAAGTAAACATAAGTTCAACAATGCCTTTTCTTTTCACTTGTGCAATGGAGGAATTCCCCATGTACAACACTATTCCATCACTAACAAGTTCAAAAGACTTGAAGAAATTCTCATCCTTGTATACATGCTTTGTTGCTTCACTATCAATCCACCATACTCCATCATCTTGGAGAAGATTGATCTTAGAAATCATGGCAACAAATTTGTTGTTGTTCACACCTTATGTCTTGCTTTTCAAAAGTCTACATTTTTCCTTAATATGTCCAAGCTTGTTGCAATGAAATGTTAAGCCCAGCCCTAAAATACTTGCCATGTCATACATATGAGTGATAGAATGCCTGCATATTTGGAAAGCCCCAAAAAATCGACAAAAGTCAGTATTGTACCTAGAGGTACAACAAAGTTTATTTAAGCCTCGAACGAGATCAAATAAAGATTTTAAGGTGAAACTGAAAATTTTACAGTCCAAGAATAACTTAAAATGATGATTCGGAGTTCAAGGGCTGATTTGGAGTCAAATTGGAATTTTTGAAATCTAAGGGTAAAATGGTAATTTTGCCACTCGATGACAAAATGAGAATTTTTAGAAAAGATTTTAATCACATTTGACTAAGATTGGTCATTTGGAGTATAATTTGAGGTTGAGAATTGAGAAAAATTGTAATCTCGATATTTTCCTAGCATAGGGGTAAAATGGTAATTTTGGCACCTTGGGGGCAAAATCGTAATTTTTCACCACCCACAACTTGTCAAATTTATGGATTTTATTCATTTTTGGTGTGGATAAATATGACAATTTATGTGGTGAAGAATTAAAAGTTAAAAGATAAATATTTAAATTATGGACCAATGATATCATGCCATGTGTCAAGCTTTGATTTCTTATATATATAACTAGAAAAATCAGCCCATAATTCCCCATTTCACTCACCATATTCGGCCAAACAAGGGGAAAAGGAAAACAAAGGAAGAGCAAAACCCTAGGTGGAGAAATTCAAAGAGAAATTGTGGAAATTCAAGCAATCAAGTGGAAAAATGTAAGATTTTTTAATTTTGCTTGAGATCTACATTACCCATGCATTTTTCCTTATTTTCCATGGTTGAATTACATGTTTTCATAATGGGTTCATGGCTAGCCAAATGGGTATGGAGAGAATTTGATGTTGGAATTGATTTGATTTTAAGATATGTTAGTGTTTTTAGATAATTAATGATGTGTAGTATGAAAACAAGTGAAGAAAGTTACATAATCTTTGGTACCCTTCAAAGGCCGAACCTTACATGTTGAGTATTGATGGTGGATTGATTTTGTTTCAAGTGAATTGGTTGAGAATTGATGGTTTGTGGTGTAAAAATCAAGTAGGAAAAATTTTAGTGTGAATGCACCACCATGGCCGAATTTCCCATGAAGAAATGTGAAGGTGGTTATGCTAAATTTTAGGTTATTTGGCTTTTGTTTGATGATTTGAAGTATTGGAAAAGAAATGGAGCTATTTGGAGTTAAATCGGACGCGTTGGCTAATTAAATAGATGAAAGACCAAAGTAGGCCAACATTGCATTTAAACAATATCCGGACAGTTTGCATTCCATATCATGCATCAGTATAGAGCTTGATTTGGTTTTATATCAATTTAGCACCAATTCAATGAATTGTTTGCTGTGTATTATGGATAGGTGATAAGCCATTTGATACGGGTGAGAGATTGTACCCGAGAACTGAGAATATGAGTATTTCGAACTCCTAGTACTGTGAGTAACCTTACTATTATTTTAATTATCTAAAGTAATTTTTAGTTGATTTGGTGATTTTATGGAAAATGAATTTAAATGGTAAATTGTTATGTGTTTTAAACAAAATGTGATTTAAATAAAATGATTTTATGCATTATCCGAGAAATTGAATAATGATTTTGAAAATAGAGTGATTGAAGACTACTTGCTTGTATTACAAATTGATGATTTGAATTGAATAGCTTATGAAAATATTCGCATGAATGGTTGGTTTTACGACATGTTGAGTATGTGAACTATTTGATTTGCCTTAATGGACGGGGAAATATTATGTCAGCCATGTCATGCGGTTGAGATTTTATCGATATGGTGGGGTCTATTCTACACTACAGTGGTGAGTTTCCGTGGACCAGCCTATTAGAAGGGTAAGGTAAACCCAGTTGATTCTTACCTCGATTGGAGAGGTACGTAGGGTATCTCCTGGGGTGAGGTTTGAGTTCACTTCATGCCTAACCACCACGTGGAAGTGAGACTCAGCCAATACCAAGGAACGGCTGTGTTTTGAGCATTTATGAAATTTTCACAGCCTTGGCGAACTCGAGCAGATGCCCCAGTACAAGGTATCCCCGAGTACAAGTGTCAAGCGCAGCCCTAAAATATCTGTCATGTTATACATGTGACTGATAGAGTGATTATATATTTGAACAGCCCGAAAAAGTATTTAAAAGTCGATATTATAACTAGAAGTACAACTGAGATGATTTAAACCTCGAACAAGTTCAAATAAGGATTTTAAGAGTGAAATTGAGGATTTCAAAATCCAATGATGACTCAAAACAGTGATTCGAAGTTCGAGGTCCGATTTGGAGTCAATTTGAAATTTTTGAAATTCAGGGGCAAATGGTCATTTTGCCACTTAAAATTCAATTTGGATATTTAATGAAATTTTTAATCAAGATTAATCATTTGGAGTATAATTTCAGGTTTAGAAGTGAAAATTATTAATTCTAGTATTTTTGGGAGTATAAGGGCAAAACGGTAATTTTGTCGTCCGACGGGCAAAACGGTAATTTTGTCACCACATGGGCAAAACGATAAATTTTTACCCCCAACACTGGTCAAATTTGTGGATTTTATTTATTATGAGAATAGATAAATATGGCATAAAGATGTGGTCG
The DNA here is from genome assembly GCA_036013995.1 of Theobroma grandiflorum. Taxonomy (NCBI): domain Eukaryota; kingdom Viridiplantae; phylum Streptophyta; class Magnoliopsida; order Malvales; family Malvaceae; genus Theobroma; species Theobroma grandiflorum. The sequence goes on from CP142127.1 coordinate 40,801,257, forward strand.
AGGATTAAAGAATAAAAAGTCAAATATTTAAAGTATAAAAAGAAAAATGGGTAAATCACAAAGTGTCACGTGTCAAGCCTTTATTATTTAATATTAAACACATAAAAATCAGCCCATAAACCCATTGTCACTCCCATATTCGGCCAAGCAAGGAAGAAAAAAAACCAGAGGAAGAACAAACCCTAGGTGGAGAAAAATCAAGGGGAAATTATGAAATTCCAAGGAATCAAGCAAAGTAAAGTGAAAATTCTTTAATTTCCCTTGAGATCTACATTACCCATGCATTTCTTTTCATTTTCTATGGTTGAGAAGCATGATTTCATAATGAATTCAATTCTGATCAAATGGGTATGGTGAGAGAAATGATGTTGGATTTGGTTGATTTTGAGGTATGTTAGTGTTTTTAGGTGATTAATGATTTGTAGTGTAAAAACAAGTGAAGAAAATTTCTTGATCTTTGGAAACCCTTCATGACCGAATCTTGTATGTTGAGTATTGATGGTGAATTGGTTTTGATTCAAGTGAAATGGTTAAGAAATGATGAATTATGGTGAGAAAATTAAATAGGAAAAATCACGGTGTTAGTGCACTGTAATGGTCGAATTTTTCCATGGAGAATTGTAATGGTTGTTAGGCTGAATTTTAGGTTATTGGAATTATGTTTGGTGAATTGAGATATTAGAAAATAAATGGAACAATTTGGAATTAAATTAGCTGCGTTATGTTAGACCCGGTCCTAGAATATGCTTATTATGTCGTTTATGTACCTGACAACACGTTCCCATATTGGAATGATTAGAGAAATCATTAAAGGTCGACATTTCACCTAGTGTTACGAGTAAACTGATTTAAAGCCTCGAACCAATCTAAACAGAGAATTAAGGATGATTTTGAGAAAACTAAAACCCTCGAAATGACTTAAAACAGTGATTTGGAGTTCGAGGGCCGATTTGTAGTCAATCGAGAAAATTAACCGATTATGGGCAAAATGGTCATTTTACCATCTAAAAATTTAAATTGGGTTATTTGATGAAAATTTTGATCAAGATTAATCATTTGAAGTATAATGTGATCATTGAAAGTATAATAAGAGGTTTAGCAGTGAAAAAAAATTTTAATTTTCGATATTTTTTGAGCACAAGGGCAAAACGATAATTTTACCACTAAAGGACAAAACGAGAATTTTTAGAAAAGATTTTGACCCCATTTGATTAAGATTGATCACTTGAAGTGTTATTTGAGGTTGAAAACTGGAAAAAAATGTAATTCTGGTACATTTCAGAGCATAGGGGCAAAATGGTAATCTTTTCACTTGAGGACAAAATTTGAATTTTCGAAAGGATTTGGATCAAATTTGATTAATTGAACTGTGATATGAGTATAAGGAGTGAAAAACATGAATTTTGGTAATTTTTCAGATTTTAGGGTAAAAATATAATTTTTTACTTTTATGGGGGCAAAAGTGTAATTTTTGAAAATTACACCACCAAGATTTTGGCTAAGTCTAGAAACTGCATTTAAGCTATGGATAAGTGAAGAAAAATGTGTGGTGGAGAAAGAAAGTCAAATGGATGACAAATAAAAAAATAAATTAATAAAATATTCATATGTAATAAAATTAAATAATATTTTAATAAACTTATTAAAAAGTTTAAAAATTCAGCCAAGAACATTGTGACGGTCGACCTAAGCAAAGCAAAGAGGGAAGAAGAGAAACATAAACCCTAGGCTGAAAATTCAAGGGGAAATCAAGAGAATTCAAAGAATTAAGCTTGAAAAAGGTAAATTTCTTGATTTTTCTTAGTATTCTTCATTACCCATGCTTTCTTTTCCATTTTCCATGCAAAAATCACATGTGGGTATGACACACCCTTGCTGGCCAAACCTCCATGGATGGATTTGATCAATTATTTTGATAGATTTTAAGGTGACTTAATATTTTTAATTAGGTAGAATCGAAATATAACAAAACCTAGCATGAAAACCAAATTTTTCACCTTCAAACCCTTATGGCTGAACCTTCTAGGAAGAAAATGGCTGCTGAAATTGATGCAAATTTGAGGTATTTAGATGAACTTTGATGAATTATAAAGTTAGAAAATTAATGGGAAATTGTGGTGCAAAAATCAAATTTTTTGCCTAAAGTGCAGACAGGTGCACTAAGTGATTCGGACTAATAATTTGCATCACATTCACAGTCACTAAGGTAAATTGGGTGTAATTAGAGTATAGAAATTGAAAGAAATCAATTTGGAATTAATTTGGAGACTTTAGCCAATTCGGACTCATGTAGGTGAACTAGGTCGAATATCGTGTTTAGACGGTTATTCGGACAGTTTGCATTGTATTTCAGGCACTCATTTAGAATTATAGAGCCTGAAATCAATTATGAGTAATTGACATAATTTATTGAAATTCGTGTTGCGCGTAATGTATAGGTGGTGAATCCTCCTACAAGGGCAAAGAGATTGTGTCGGACGATCGAGACTAGGAGTGTTTCAGACTCCTAAAACTGTGAATGGATAAATTATCGTCTGTAATATCTAGAGTGTTTTTATATATGAATTTTATGCTTTTTAAGGCATGAGAAATTTGAAGTATAAAGTACTGTGATTTTCAATTAAAATGTGTTTTGATGAAATATGATTAAATAAATGAATTTTATAAATTATCTTGAAAAGAAATATTGTTTTGAAATTAAATGTTGATTTTATTAAAATAGAGTATATGGAGACTTACTTGGTGAATTGTGAATGTTATGTATTTAATTTGAAATTATGGCTTATGATCTTAGAGAGCATGCTTGGCTGGTTTATTGTGTTGAAATTACATGAATTGCTATTTGCCGTGCAAGCTAGCTAGTATAAAAATTGCCTTGTTATGCTACAAAAATTTTGTTGATTGGTGGGTTAATTAGTGTCACGACCCAATTCCCAGGCCATGACTGGCGCAAGGACCCAATGAGTATAACTCACTAAGCCCAAGCAAGCTTATCCATTTACTTTACTCATCGTACGACTGTGTGATGCATACACACGTAATGCACCCAGTGTGCATACAAAGCCAATTAACAATGGCATTATCAATAGAATATACATGCACTATACCCGTCATGTTTTTAGCAATTTACATTGCACACACACATTTACATTGTTTGAGTGTATTCACAATACAAAAGACCCACGACTTCCAGCGGAGACATTTACAATAAAAACGGGCAACTATTGAATGCCGAACACCTACCAGGAGATGAACTACAGTGATCTCGCGATTTAGGATTCTACAATCTCTTGATCTGAAAACATGAATTTTTGAAAACGGTGAATGCAAAACTCAGTGAGCAAACATTAGATAGGAACAAGCAATACTATCAGGAAGGATTATAAAAACATGATGCACACATTTGGAATACAATCATTTTGATCCAATTTATTATCAAACCCTTCCCCTCTCTTCAATTTAATTTATAATTAAATTGTACTGAAATTCACACACAAACACACAATTATCACCACTATCTCACCAGCTCATGTGCAACCCCCACATCGCACACATAGCTGGAGTTATCTGAAATTCACACACAAACACACAAATATCACCACTATCTCACCAGCTCATGTGCAACCCCCACATCGCGCACATAGCTAGAGTTATCGTGTGCATTCCCCCACATCGTGCACAAACAATATCATTTGCCATATTTCCACATCCAATATCATCAACATGTGTTTCCCCCACATCGTACACATGTACATTTATATATCAATACAACTAAATATCAATACATCTCACATATTTACACATATGTGATAACATATTATAAGAACACATAATTTCATGCCTTCATGCATACCACAATTCACCACATAATTTCATGCCTTCATGCATACCACAATTCACCACATAAAATCATTTATTTTTAAGGGCTTGTTCCCAGCACGCATTTTTAAGAAATTTGGATAAAATCATTTAGATTATCCATTTTCAATACATTGTGCGTTTCCCAAAATAATTTGAAATGCAAGTTCACTCACAGTATCAAAAAATTCAGATTCCGGTTACACTCAGATTAATAGTCCTCAAGCGCGATTCCTTTGCCTTTTTCGGACGTCTCACCACCTTGACACAGAATAAAATTAAAAAATTTACTATATTGCCCCTAAGCTAATATAAACTAATTTAAATTGCTAACACATGATATGCAAATGCAAAAATGTGTCCGATTATCGCTTTAACGCAGTGTCGATTAAATTCGACCGCTCAGCCGATAAATTTGCCAATAAGTCCGATTTGATTCCAAATTGCACCATTCTTTTTCTAATACCTTAATTCACCACATACCATTTAAATAGTGCCAATTTCAGCATTAAAACTTTTCCATTTCTTCATGGAAAAATTCAGCCATTACAGTGCATTAGCACTGTAATTTTTTTCCTACTAAACTTTTTCACTTTAATTTGTCATTTCTAATTTATTTCATTTGAAATGAAATCATTTCATTTGAAATGAAATCATTTCATTTTCCAATTTCAGCCTATGATTTTCAGTCTTGCAAGATTCATGGGGAAATCAAATTTTTTTCTTACGGTTTTGCTTACTAACATACTAACCTATCTTTAAACACTAACATAGTCTAGAATCAAGCCAATCCAACAATCATTTCTCCTCCATACTCATTTTTCAGAATTCAATTCATCATGATATCATGCCTCTCAACCATAGAAATCAAGAACAAAAGCATAGGTATTGTATAGCATAAGCACAAGTGAAGAATTATTACCTTTTTCACTTGATTTTTCCTTAAAATCACACTTTGTCTTGAATTTTTAGCTAGGTTTTATGGTTTTTCCCCTTTGTTCTTCTTTCCTTCCCCTTAATTCTGGTGTGTGCTGAATTTAGAAAGAGAAAATGAATGTTAATGGCTGATTTTTAGGCTTAAATAATAAAATAACATAAGTTGACACATGGCATAATACCATTGGTCCGTTTTTAACCTTTTTTTGACTTTTTCTTCCAATTCTTTTCCACCACTTGATTAGTCAAAGTCAATATATGATCAAAAGATGACCATGGCTGGAAAAATATGTTCTGGTGGTGAAAAATTACGGTTTTACCCCCGAGATGGTAAAATTATGATTTTGCCCCTATACTCTGAAATGTAGCGAAATTACATTATTTTCACTTTCCATCCTCAAATAACACTAATATTGATTAATATTAACCAAATAGGGCAAAAATCTTTTCAAAAAAATTCTCGTTTAGTCCTTTAGTGGCAAAATTACCATTTTGCTCTTGTGCTCCAAAAACACCGGAATCACAATTTTTTTCACTGCTAAACATTATTTTATACTCCAATAATCTTAATTATATTTCATATAATCATTTTTGGTCCAATGTGATCAAATCTTTGCTAAAAATCTCCATTTTATCATCAAATGGCAAAATGACCATTTTGTCCCTAATCGGTCAATTTTTTCGATTGACTCCAAACTGGACTTTGAACTCCGAATCACTATTCTAAGCCATTCTGTGGGTTTCAAAATTTTCAAATTCCTCTTAGAATTTCTATTTGAGTTAGTTCAAGGTTCGATTTAACTTAATTGTACCCCTAGGTACAATACAGGCTTTTAAAATTTCGACAAGGTCTCATAATTAGTCACTGCAGTGGCGGGTTTTCGTGGACCAGCCTATTAGAGGGGCACGGTAAACCCAGTGATTACATCACCTCGGTACGAGAGGCGATGAGGGTAACTCTTGAGGTAACCATAGAATTTACTTCATGTTTTGACCCCACATGAGAGTAAATTCGGCTAACGCCACGGAACAGTTGTATGTTCAAATATAATATGATCTTAACAGCCTTAGCGGACTCGGTTGGACCCCTTGGGCCAAGGCATCATCAAGTAAGAGTTTCGGCAATAGCCTGGTTTTAAAAAGAAATCATAAGCTTAGTGATTTAAGGATTTTGATGATTTTGATTATTTTTATTGAAATTTGAAAAGTCTTATATGAGAGAAAAATCAAAGTTTGTGTTATGAACTGCTCAATTACATGATGTTTTCCTTGTCTCCATCTACTCGACTTTAGATATCGTAGATGGTAATTATTTACTCACTGGGTTGTAAAACTCACCACCCTCTCTTCCCCCATTTCAAGCTCGAGACTACTAATAGACATTTGGATTGCATTGAGAGGCTAGCTCAAAGTCGCGTCATAGCGAACAAAGGTACATAGTTGTACATAATGGGACTCACGTGTCATTGTAATTAATATATATACTTTGTTTACCTATAATACAGTATGTATAAATTTATTTTACTTTCACGTGCTGAAAATTGATTTACGATGTTTCTAAAAATATTATTTTATAATAAAATGTAATATTTCATTTACTATTTTTATTTTATTCTATTATCTAAAAATTTTATTTTTATAAGGGTTTTCGATATCAAAATTTATTTTCGATCATGAATTATGTTTATTCTACTTTTATGTAACATTTTTACCGATTTTGAAATTTTTGGATAAAAAGGACGAAAATGCCCCTGTGTGGAAAATTGTACATTTTGACTGTTTTAATCTGAAACCTGATTCTATTCTTTGAAAAATTATTAATTGAAAATTAATAACCATGGGGTGATGAAAAGTTGGTATGAGAGCCTTGCAAGGCCTTGATAGGGTACTCGAGGGATAAGTGCCTATCGGGACATCGCGGCGGTTGTCACGGACTCGAAGGTGGTTCCGGGTCGTGATACGTTAGTAATTAAATTGAGTGATAGGCCGAATTAGGTCAACACCGCGTTTAAGCGGTTAACCGAGCATTCCATGCATTCATATAGAAATTAGGTTAATTTTATACCTAATTAGCATAAATGTAGTGATTAAATTATTGTGCAATTTGTCAACGTGGTGAGTCCTCTGATAAAGGCAAGGAAATCGCACCAGAGGATTAGTAGTCAGAGTACCCAGAATTGATTTCCAAAAACCGTGAGTAAACTTATTATCGTCTTAATTATCTAGATTAGTTTTTATTCAATTGTGTGATTTTATAAAAAAATGGGTTCAAATGGTAAATCGCTATGTTTTAAGAGAAATTGTGATTTTATAAAATAATTTTATAAATTTTTTAAAAAATTAAATACTGGTTTTGAAATTAGAGTAATTGGAGACTGCCTGCTTGTGTTATAAATTGTGTCTTAAATTATATGGCTTTTAGCAATATGTCAGCATGAATGGCTAAACTGGTTTTCGTGTTGAAAATTATTTGTATTGTGTATTCAGCCTTGAAAGGCTAGATTGCGATAAATTGTCATATCATGCAGTTAAAATTTTATTAATAGATGGTTGATAAAATAATTCATAATCCCTGCAATGGAAGGTTCTGTGGGTCGGCCTAAGAGAGGGGGCACAAAATCAAATTTACCTTACCTCAATTGGAGAGTCGTGTGTATGGTGTCTCTAGAGGTAAAGATTTGAGTGCACTTCACGTGGACCACCACGTGAGAGTGAGACTTAGCCAACGCCAAGGAATGGCTAGATTTTAAAATGTAAAAATAGGTTTATGTGTGTACTACATTGAACAGCCTTGGCAGTCTCGGTCAGATGCCTCTATAGGGGCATGCCCGAGAATGATTTTGGCAAAGCCAAGTTAAGTTATTAAGAGATTCATAAGCCATATAATTTATACGTATGTTATGAAATACATTGGGATAGAATATTTTATTTGTCTCTACTCAATTGAAATGAGTTGAGATAAGGTGAATTGTAATACAAAGAATGAATTTGAATATGTCTCATTTTACTCGACTTTAGATAGTTTAGATGGTATATGTTTACTCACTGAGATTTTATAATCTCACCCCCTCATTTCCTCACATTTCAGGCTCAGAGTATTCCATAGTTAGCAGATTTTGTCAAGGACCATCAGTTGAACTGGAATTGGCAAAAGCTGTAGGTTCTCAGCTTTTCATGCATTTTGGTCAATTGAGGGCTCACGTGTCACTGTAACTCTATTTTCATACCCTGGTTGCTTGTATACTAGTATGTAATAATATTTTAGCTTTTACGCTGCGAAAATTATTTACTGATGGCTTTACAAAAATTGTGTTATAAGAAAATAGATTATTTTATTGAATATTTTATTTTATTCAAATAGTCAAATTTTTATTTTAAACAAACGTTTTAGATACTTAAATTTGTTTTTAATCACTAAATATATGTTTTCTACTCACCTACTACGTTTTTTACCGGTTTCGAGATTTTCGTAGAAAAATGACGAAAATGGCCCTGTGAGCCGAAAAATAGTATTATATCATTTTGGCTTGGAAATAATTTATGATTTCTTGAAATATGAAATTTAATAACTGTCGCTCATCGGGGAAGTGCGAAAGCTGATGCTAAGCCTTGCGGGGTTCTGGTAGTGTGAGACCCTGTCTAATTGGTTGAAAAGCCGGTATTGTACCTAATGGTACAATTAAGTTAAATCGAGCTTCAACTAGTTTAATAGAAATTTTAAGAGGAATTTCAAAATTCTGAGACCCACAGAATAGGTCAGAATAGTGATTCAGAGTTCAAGGTCCAGTTTGGAGTCAATCGAGAAAATTGACCGGTTAGGGACAAAACGGCCATTTTCTCATTTGTTGATTTATGGAGATTTTAGCCAAAATTTGATCACATTGGACAAAAAAATAATTATATGACATACAGTTATCATTATGGGATCATAAAATGATGTTTAGCAGTGTAAAATTGTGATTCTCGGTGTTTTTGAAACACAAGGGCTTACCATCGAAGGACTAAACGGGAAATTTTTTCAAAGGATTTTGCCCCAATTGGGTAATATTGATTTATATTAGTGTTATTTGAGGTTGGACAGTGAAAATAAAACAATTCCGGGACATTTCGGAGTATAGGGGTAAAACCGTAATTTTGCCATCCCGGGGGCAAAATCGTAATTTTTCATCACCAGAACCATTATTTCCAGCCATGATCATCCTTGGATCAGATGTTGACTTGATTGATCAAGTGGTGGAAAAGAAATGGAAGAAAAAGTCAAAAAGTAAAGAAAACGGGCCAATCACATGGTGCCACGTGGCAAGCTTTTATATTTTATTATTTAAGCCTAAAAATCAGCCTTTAACCATTATTTTCTCTCTCCAAATTCTGCAAAAAAACTGATTGAAGGGAAGAAAAGAAGAACAAAGGGAAAACCATAAAAACCTAGGCCAAAATCCATAGATTTCAAGTGTTTTTCAATATTCAAGCAAAACAAAGGTAACTTTTCTTTAGATTTACTCTAACCCTAGCTTACCTATGCTTTTGTTCTTGATTTCTATGGTTAAATATGGAGATATCATGATGGAATGAATTCTGAAAAATGGGTATGAGTATGGATTTGATGTTGGATTGGATTGAATTTAAGCTATGTTGGTGTTTAAAGGTAGTTAAGCATGATTATGGACAAAAATGAAAGAAAGAAATTGATTGTCATGGTGATTCTTCATTAGGCTGAACCTAGGGTGTAGAGAATGCATGAGAAATGGGTTCATTTCAAATGAAATGATTTCATTTGAAATGAAAGAAATTAGAAAATGACAAATTCAAGTGAAAAATGTAGTAGAAAAATTTTCAGTGCTAATGCACTGTATTGGCCGAATTTTTCTATAAAGAAATGAAAAATATTGAATGCTGAAATTGGCACTAATTACATGATGTGGGATGAATTAAGCTATGAGAAAAAGAATGGTGCAATTTGGAATCAAATTGGACATAATAGCCGATTAATCGGGTAATCGGTCGAGATTAGGCAATACCGCGTTAAAGTGATAATCGAACGCATTTTTGCCTTTGAGTATCATATGTGAGCAATTTCAATTAGTTTATATTAGTTGGGGACATTATAGTAAATTTCCTAATTTTATTCTGTGTTAAGGTGGTGAGAAGTCCGAGAAAGGCAAGGAAATCGTGATTGAGGATTTTTAATCCGAGAGCATCCGGAATCCGGATTTGTGAGAAGGTGAGTGAATTTGCATTTCAAATTATTTGGGAAATGCACATTGTATTGATTAGGATAATTAAATGATTTATCCAAAAATTTTTTAAAATACGTGCCGGGAACAAGCCCTTGATAAAAATAATTTTTATGTGGTAAATATGTGTTATGCATGAAAGCATAAAAATATGTATTATGCATGAAAGCATAAAAGTATGTGTTATGCATGAAAGCATAAAAATATGAGTGATGCATGAAAGCATAAAATTATGTGTTATGCATGAAGGCATAGAAATTATTTGATATGCATGAAGGCATAGAAATTATTTGGTATGCATGAAGGCATAATATTATGTGGTATGCATGAAGGCATGAAATATTATTTTATTGATGTGAAATTTGATTTTGCTAAATGTGTACATTGTGATGAGGTTTACATGTATGGTTGAGAAGTGTTGTGAAATTATTACCACCGTGCACGTGTGAAGAGGAAAATGCACATGCCTGAAATGGTGTGCAAAGTGGGGACGGCGATACGTAACGCCCACTATTTCCTAGAAATTGACAATTGAGTAAAAGTGGGGACGGCGATACGTAACGCCCACTATTTACTAGAAATTTTGAGAACTGAGCAAAGTGGGGACGGCGATACGTAACGCCCACGATTCCTGGAAACTATCACTCGTGAACATTGGTGAAGTGTGATTTGTTGTCCAGGGGCTTGCAGGGACGGCGATACGTAACGCCTGCGAGTGCTCAAATAAATGTGTTTGTGTACATATATGATTGATTATGTCCTTGAGAATATATGTGTGAAATTGAATATTATTTAATTATAAATTAAATTGAATTAAGGGGTAGGGTTTGATAATAAATTGGATCAAAATGATTGTGTTCCAAAATGTGTGCATATATGTATATATATGTTGTGCATTGATAGATAATGTTGTGTAATGATTATAACCGTACGTGTGAATGATGATTTGGGGCTCATAGAGGATAGGATTGCTGTGTGATCTCCTATCCATGAGCGAATGATGATAAGGGACTTATAGTTTGGAAGGGATGCTGAGTGATACCCTTTACCAAATAATGTTTGCCCAAGAACTTGGCGGCAAAGCTGAGTGATACTGCTTGCCAAGTTCTTTGATAAATGTTTTTCCACTAAGGATAGTGAATATTAGCAGTGTATATGATTGCTTATGTATTTGTGTATATATGTGATTGTATGGTATGCGAATTGTTTGAAGTTGAAGATGAAAATATTTCAATGACGTTAATTATGATTGTCATGCATCTGTGTATATCAACATGATGCCTATATGTATTATTGAGAAATTATGTGAAATTGAGTGTACTGAATCTGTGTACCCTTGTATTATGCTGATATGCATTATTATAAATTATGGTGAAATTGATGCAACCGTGCATGTGCGGAGTGGGAAGTGCAATGCCGGTAATGATGTATGAGTTGAGAGTATAGTAGAGTGGAGGAAAAGATGGGACGATGAATGAGATAGAATAATTGGTGAATTAAATTGTACGTGGTACATATGCATATATAAATTGTACGGGTTGTGAAACCCTTATTATGTGACGGTTTGTAAACAACCGTCGATTTACTACTTTGATAGAATGATGAGTGTGAATTCAAGGATGTTTAATCCTTGAATGCATAACAAATTCCTGGGTAAGGGAAAAAGGGTTTGAAATATTAGTTAGTTGAAAATGGCCTTATTTTCAACCAGTGCATCATGATTGTCAAATCTTCTGATGAGATTGCTTGTTCCTTCTAATATTCACTCACTGAGTTTCGTACTCACGTTTTCAAAAATTCATGTTTTCAGATCAAGAGACTGTTGGGCTCTAGATCGAGGAGTCCCCATAGTGCATCTCCTGGGTATGTGTCTGACATCCGATAGTGATTCCTTTTGTGGTAAAAGTCTCCGCTGGAAGTCTTGGGTCCTTTGTATTGTAAATACAATCTAATTATGTGAATATGTGTATGTAATGTAAATTGCTAAATACATGACTGGTATAGTGCATGTATATAAATGTTGAAAATGCCATTGTTAAATGGCTTTGTATGCACACAGGATGCATTACGTGTGAATGCCTCACACGAGTATACGTTGAATACAGTAAGTAAAGTAAGAGAAAATAGGCTTGCTTGGGCTTAGTGAGCTATGCTCATTGGGTCCTTGCGCCGGTCATTGCCCAGAAATTGGGTCGTGACAGGTAGGCATTCCGGGTAACGAGTGCCTATCGGGACGTCGCGACGATTGTCACGGGCCTAATAGGGAGTTTCAGGTCTTGACAATAGGTTTTGACATAAGCCAGGTTTTCAAGAAATTCATAAGCCTTGTTGAAAATTTAATGCAATACAATGGTTTACATGGACAGGGATGAAATTTCAAGCTATGAAAAACGTATTGTGATGGGATATTTTGTTTGTCTCCACTTACTCGACTTTAGATATTTTTTATGATGTTTGTTTACTCAGTGGGATTATAAAATCTCACCACCCTCCTTTCCATCCATTTCAAGCTCAAGTTAGCCAGTAGTTAGCCGATATCGTCGAGAGACAAAATTTTGGAGTTGCAACCTTGGAAATCAAAGGTTTATCGACTCACAACCTTAGTTCCATTTTGTCGTTCGAGGGCCCACGTGTCATTGTAAATTTAACTGCATACTTTGGTTAACTTTATTACTGTATGTAAGAATTTATTTTGCTTTTACGTCCCAAAATTATTTACAGATTGCTCTATAAAATTGTTTTACAAGAAAATGGAATATTTAATTAAATATTTTTATTATATTCGAATAGCTAAAATTTCATTTCAAATGAAGGTTTTAGATAGCAAAAACTTATTTTTGTCATGAAATATGTGTTTTTATTCACATACTATATTTTTAGATGGTTTCAAAATTTTTTTAAAAAAATGACGAAAATACCCCTATGTAGTAGAATTTTCTTTTTGACTATTTTTGAATCGAAATGGTCAATACTACTTTAAAACATAATTTTAGTAACTATCACTCATAGGGGAAACTAGAAATCTGATATGAAAGCCTTGCGAGGTTTTGATCGGCATTCAGGTTAAGAATGTCCATCGAGACATCGCTGCGGTTGTCACGGGCTCGAAGAGAGTTCTGGGTCATGACAGAAAACATGGATCATTATGATTTTTTTATTTTCTAGCTGTTGGCATTAATACTAACATAATGTTTGTCTTGTTGTTTGAAATCAATTTGTTTAATGGTTTTGTTTTCCATCACATTGACCTTTGAAACCTCAAGATTCTTTACTTCAAGATTTTTATCCTTCTCATCTTGTTTGACTTGATTCTGGTTGCAAGAATCTTCCTTTAATCGAAGATGATTGCCAAGGTCCTCGAGAGACATCTTCTATATTTTATGCTTTAGAGTTTTCTTAAGGTTTCTCCATGAATGAGGAAGTTTGTCAATCACAGAAAACACAACAATAGCCTTATCCTTATTAAGATTATATTGCTTAAAGCTATTAAAAATGCGTTCAATCTCATGAAATTGATCCATAACATCGCAACCATTTACCATTTTGGAATTATTGAAACAAATAACCAGAAATTTCTTACTAGTTGCATCTTTAGCCATGTATCTAGCCTCCAACTTGTCCTAAAGTTGTTTTTCATTAGCCTTATTCCTACAGGCATCAAACAATGGATTTGACATTCTGTTAAGAATGTGATCCATCTTACATCATTATTATCCCATTTTTGCCTCAAACGAATTTGGTCCACAAGTTTTTCCTTTTCCTTTGGTCTTGATCTAGTTGGAACATAGGCGACCTTGAGAGGTGTAATGAGAAAGTGTATCTTTTTTAGCCAATGGATAAAATTATCTCATTCAAAGCGAACTAATTTGACAATGTTGGCAGCCATTTCTTTTAGGGAAGCCATTCTGTAATAGTCACTATGTTTAAGATTTATTTCACCCCCACAATTTGGTATTTAAAAAGAATTTGCAAATAACCTCAAAGATATAATGAAACCAACATTTAACTTTGTCTTATACTTATAAGATTAGACTACTAGACACTACTAAAGGATTATAGAATTGTCACAACCTTATTAAAAACCAATTTGTCTGTGATTATACTATATCCTTAAAGATGAAATCCTCAACTTGGTCGGTAGAACCGTACCTTCCGTTTTGGATTGAAAATACTGAGATTTGATAAGACTGGTGGTAGGCATAGTCAAGAATTCTTCAACATTATTCCAACCCTTCTTTTCCAATCAATTTGAAACTCTTCTAAAGCCTACCATACAGGTAATAACTTTTTCTCAGTAATTGTTCTTACATATTGCCACAAGTATTCTTGATTTGTAAGATTTATTTGATTAGTTTTATTCCTTTTCACTGTGGTTTAGAGATTTTTGTTTTAGTCTTGTAATTAATTATTTTTACAGATACATATTTTGTAACTCTGGCTTAAATTTTTCACTAGCTAGCCTCAAACTATTTTGAGAATAAAAAATGGGCATCTCACTTTCTTTCTTTGAATTATGTATCCTGAGAGTCACTATACACTTTATCCTATATATCTGATGTAGGGAACAGCCGAACAGGGGATGGGCATTAAAAAGTACCAAATGACACCATTGATCCTAGAGGGTTTCATCATTAAAAAACCCCTTTTTCGTTGTCATAATTGCTACAATTAACTCCGATATAACACCTTCTTTTCCCTGTCAAAAATCTACAACAAATTTAAGTGCAATGATTTTGTGACTGTCCAATTCAGCAGGGCTTTGGAGAAGAGGCTAAGAAGGGAATTCGCTGTTTTAGAACTTTTGGACTTTTGAGACATAAAAACAAAAGAAGCAAAACAAAAAGAGAATCTTCTTCACGACCCACCATTGGAATAAAGAAATCAGATGGCAAATAACATGCCATCATAAATGGAATGATGGATTTGTAGGCTTCGGTTGAGCTTTCTAAAAATCTGATCGAAGAAATCCCAATTCAAATTGCAACACAAAACGGGGATGGAAACTTTATCACTTTCAATTGATGGCTTATAAACTTGGAGGGAAAATGCAAATGGGCATGGTGCCAAGCTGTCAGACCTGGTTGGCTTTGGTCCCCTGGCACATTCTTCTCCATATCTTTCCAAAGGAGAATCTCTCTCTATCTCTCTCTAAAATGATAACACCATGACTTGTGGTCTAGAACCCATCGTACCCATTCTACGATGGGGCTTCTGCAACATTAGGAGGTTTGTTGAGCTTTTCAATAAGGGACAAAAACTTTAGATAAATAGGCCATGAGCACGAGTATGATATTTTAAAGTGTGGGCTCCTTGGCTTTTCTCTATTATTCAGAGTCACAGATAAAGACCCACTAGCTATAGCAAACATATTGTTTCTTTTTCCTTTGGCTTCTCCGCTATTTGCAGCACCACGATCTTGATGGAACCAGCTCAAGCTGTGACCAGTAATGGCAATGGTAGCTATGACTACGACATTATCAGTTGGTTCGACAGTGTTTCGGAGAACGCAGCCATGGTTCAGAGGGAGACGCTTCACCGGATTCTTGAGCTAAATTATGGCGTTGAGTACCTGAAAAAGTGGTTTGAGGACATCAAAATCCAAGAGATGGATGCATGTGCGTTGGAATCTCTTTACACCTCTCTAGTACCTCTAGCCTCCCATGCAGATTTGGAGCCTTATATTCAACGAATTGCAGATGGGGACACTGCTCCTATTCTCACCCACCAACCTATAACCACTCTCTCTCTGAGGTACGTGTTTCTTTTTCACTTTTCCTGTTCTTTTCTACTGAACTTTTTTTTTTTTCTCTCATCGGGTCTTCATTATCCCATAAAGTCATCTTTTAGATTTAGCATGTGATTTAAGGAACCAGAATATGGAATATGAGGACTCTTGCGTTCGATTCGCCACAAGAGACACCTCTCATTTGAAACAAAAGTTGAAGTACTCGTATCACCCTGTCATATTGATTTGAAACAAAAATCAATCCCTAGCTTTTTTTTTGTGCTCCGCTTTGGAATAACCACTACTGTTTTCATCATCTTAATTTCTTGATGATTTCCTAATGTTTTTGTTTTTGTTCATTATGGTTTTTCTTTGTAGCTCCGGTACCACAGAAGGGAGACAGAAGTTCGTACCCTTTACTCGCCATAGCTCCCAGACTACTTTGCAGATTTTTATGTTGGCAGCAGCTTATAGATCAAGGTCTTCCCTCCTCTGATTGAAGCTATACTCCAATTTCTTTTCAACTACTATATATCAATACATGGTCCTCTTTCACCATAAGATCTGTATCCACGCTATTAATCATTCCAGTTCAGTCGTCAGTATAATTAAGTTTACCTCTCTCTATAACGTTGTTTTGCTTTGTTTGCGCTAATTCCTTTCTCTTTATTTTTACAGGGTTTATCCAATAAGAAACGGAGGAAGAATCTTGGAATTCATATATAGCAGTAAACAGTTCAAAACAAAGGGAGGGTTGACAGCAGGAACAGCAACAACCCACTATTACGCTAGTGAAGAGTTCAAGATCAAACAGGAGAAGACAAAGTTTTTCACTTGCAGCCCACAAGAAGTCATTTCTGGTGGAGACTACAAACAATCTACTTATTGCCATCTCCTACTTGGCCTCTTCTTCTCCGATCAAGTAGAGTTCATCACCTCAACCTTCGCTTATAGCATAGTCCAGGCCTTTGCCTCATTTGAAGAGCACTGGAACGAAATCTGCAATGATATCAAAGAAGGCACTCTTGGCTCAAGAATAACCTTGCCGAGGATGCGAAAAGCCGTGTTGGATATAATTTCCCCAAACCCATCTTTGGCTTCACAGATTGAAGAAATTTGCGAGGAGTCACAAGCTTTAGACTGGTACAGTTTAATTCCTAAGCTGTGGCCCAATGCAAAATATGTCTACTCTATAATGACTGGCTCAATGCAGCCGTACTTGAAAAAACTAAGGCATTATGCTGGTCCCTTACCGCTAGTGAGTGCTGAGTATGGGTCAACTGAGAGTTGGATTGGGGTGAATTTGGATCCTTCCTTGCACCCCAAGGATGTCACTTTTGCTGTAATACCCACTTTTTCTTACTTCGAGTTTATACCCCTCCACAGACAGGAGCAAGATTGGACTTCAGGCGCTGTTGATTTCGTAGAAGATAAACCAGTGCCACTCTCCCAAGTCAAGGTTGGACAAAAATATGAGATTGTCCTTACTACTTTTACCGGTAAGCTTTCCCCCCACCCCCCTTTTCTTACATCAATGAAATCGTCATTTCCCATTACCATAACTTGAGTTTAGCCAAGAGATTGGAAATTTCATATTCCGTACCTATGTATACATTAGTCTCAGAATATGCAGCTTTTCATGTTCAAATTTTCAATATCATCATGAAGTCTAAAATGACTGTTACATCCAAGTCAGAGTTCTTAGCACTTTGATCAACCAAGGCAGAAGCGACAATGGATCCTGATACATAAAATTACCCTCTTCTTTTTGCGTTGTGGATTCGTTGCGCCATTACCCTATTATCTTACTACAGGCCAAAAATTGATTTGACAAAGTGCAGATCGCGGAAACCGCAAATGCCAATAAATCTAGGATAAAATCTAATCCCTCTTTGTGATATATTATCCACTAGTAGAATTTAGGAAAGTTAGTCCCGATTGGAGGATAACTCAATATCGGAGCCAGATACATCATGCTTTAAGGGTTATTGCTTATTCTAGGAAGATATGTGTGGTTCTCAGAGATGACAGGTCATTTGTTGGAATTTTCTGTCAAGACCCTAAAATAACTTGTTTCACTTGTAATCTGGCAGGGCTTTATAGATATCGACTTGGAGATGTGGTGGAGGTGGCTGGATTCCATAACGGGACCCCAAAGCTGAACTTCATATGCAGGAGAAAGCTAATTTTAACTGTTAACATTGACAAGAATACCGAAAAGGACCTTCAGCTAGTGGTAGAAAGAGGGTCTCAGCTGCTGAGCAAGTATAGAGCAGAGCTGGTTGATTTCACGAGCTATGCCGATGTGGTGCATCAACCAGGACACTACATAATTTACTGGGAGATCAAAGGAGACGTGGAGGAGAGGGTGCTAGGCGAGTGCTGTCGCGAAATGGATGCTTCTTTTGTGGATCACGGCTATGTTGTATCAAGGAGAACCAACTCGATCGGACCTTTGGAGCTTTGCATTGTTGAAAGAGGGACTTTCAAGAAGATTTTGGATCATTTCATAGGGAATGGAGCAGCACTTAGCCAATTCAAGACACCCAGGTGCACCAGCAACCAAATGCTCCTTACAATCCTTAATGTCTGCACCATTAAGAGGTTCCGTAGCACAGCTTACAGTTAACAACAACAAAACAGGTTTATGCTCCATCCGTCGGTTGCTTCTAATTAAAGTACATTTTTGTAACCAAGTGTTCTAAATTGGAGATACTCCTTGGTTTCTTTTGCCTTTTATCAAACAATTGAAGTTTTAGGTGTAACAGGAAAAAAGAAGTGTTTGAAAATTTTCTAGTTTAAGTTGACTTGCTTTTGGCGGAGTTGAAGATGATCACCAGTATTACTTATTACCCTATTCGCCTAATATAAATAATATTATAATATATTTAATTTATATATATATATATATATGTGTGTGTGCGTGTGTGTGTGTACATATTTGTAATTTGCACAGATGGGGTTTAATAAATCTGTATGTTGGTGCATTTTATAAGAACGTGAAAATTAATGAGCTAGCTACTTTATAATTTCTTAGATAAATTGGCCAAACCGTTTAACCAAACATTTATTCCTACTTTTTAATACCAGCACACTTTTTCCCACTTATCAAATGTCCTGTCATCATATATTTGATCAAAATTTAAGTGTTACTAACCCCATAGCATTGCATGTCAAAGTTGTTAATTAAAAGGGTTATAACATTTATTTAGATTTTTTTAGTCACAAAAATATCAATGAAACAATTTTACATATGGGAAGTGTTGCATAATTAGAGAACTACAAAAAAAGGGGTTGAATATGAAAACCTAAGAGTGAAAGCAAAATGTATATTATCAACAATGCAAACTTATTTTAACAATTACTATTGCTAATCTTTCAATGAAAGGAAAAGATTCAATTACTATATATATTGGGACTGTAGAATGGTAATGCCTCATTAGATTTTGATTTTTTTTTTTTTTTTGGAAAAACATATGACTGTTTATTAATAAGTATAGGAGCAAAATTACTTCCAAAAAAAAAAAGTATAGCAGCAAAACAATATACAATGATAGCAAAGCCATTACAACAAAATTTAGTATTTATATACCGACAATCTAACTAATCACCAACAACAACTCTTGTCGAAGAAGAACAATATCCTTGACAAGTCGATCGGTCAATTCATTTGCATCAGAGAATATGTTATATTTTCCAATTGTTCAACTAAGATTTTGAAGATACAATGTGCAAGATAAAATTTTTTAACTTTCAAAAAAAGTTTAAGGGTTTAACACTTAATCAACACGACCAATCAAATTAAACTTCAAAGAGGGCTTCGACAAGGTTGTCCTCTATCCCCATTTCTTTTCAATGTAGTTGTTGAAGTTCTTAGTATTTTTCTGAAAAAAGCAGAAGTTGAGCAAATTTGTAACGAAGTGGCAATGGGAAATAGTGGTGTCAAGGTGTCACATTTAAAGTATGTTGACAACACAATGATATGCTGCAAACTTGATCCGAATGAGGTACAGAATGTTAAGAGGATTTTGAGATGCTTTCAATTAATATCTGGGTTAAAAATTAATTTCTTAAGGAGTAGCCTTATGGGTGTGGGGGTGGAGCAAAGCCGTTTATAGGAATGGGCAGCAGGAGTTTCTTGTATTGTTGGGACACTTCCTACTTCTTTCTTGGGGCTACCTTTCGGTGCAAATCCAAGGTCTTTGAGCACTTGCCAGCTAGTGATGGAGAGATTCGAAAATAAGCTATCAAGATGGAAATCCCAATTACTCTTGTTAGGGGATAAAGTGACATCTTAAGGTCAAGTATTGCTAGTCATCCAATGTTCTATATGACTCTTTTTCAAATTCCTAGACGAGTGAAGAATGAGCTTGACAAAATACAAGGGAAATTTCTCTGAAGTGGAGGTGGTCCTAATAGTAAGATGCATTGGATTGGTTGGAATATAGTGTGCCAATATAGAGATGGAGGTGGGCTTGGGATTTTTGACTTGGAAATTAAAAATTGAGTGCTTCTTAATAAGTGGTTATGGAGGTATGGAAGTGAATAGCAAAGTTTATAGAAAGAGATCTTTGTTGCTTTTCAAACACTGATTGAACTGAATTTGTAACGACCCATCCTCGGTCGCTACCGACGTCCGAGACCTCCGGAAGATCCCGCTAAGTCTCGAACAAGCCTTTATAAATTTTTCGTGACATTTATTAAATATACTAACGCGTATGTAAATTATTAATAATGACAATAAAGTTTTATATTGGTATTCCATTTCCAGTAATAGCAATTATATATAAATTACAAAGTTTTCAACAATGCATAATTAGGAATTGATAATGGGGATAACATGTAGAATTTTTATGTGACTGAACTCTAGACAGCGGAGTGACTCGGAACGGGCTAAGAGATGCCTTTACCTATCTGCCAGAAACTGAGCACGTCAATGATTACGAGCTATGCTGATCCTTGTCTGCAAAAGAGGAAAAAAAGGGGTGTGAGTCTCACAGACTCAGTGATCATCGGCTCAGCGAGTAGGACGTAGATGGGAAACAAGCAAATAGTTGATCAGTTGAATAATAAATCACAAGATTTTCAATGGTAATTTCGATTTAAAGGGAGATTTGTGCCTTATAAAATGATGCTGTAAAATCATCGTACAACATTTAATTTGGCAAAACAATGCCAAAAACAGGTGTAATAACTTTAGGTGAAATCAGCAAAAATTCGACTTATTGTTAAAAATTACAAATGAGAAAATAAAAGTGTGCATGCTCCCAAAACATGTAGTCTGTAATCAAATTAAATTATAAATCACGTAAATCACTTCATGATCAATAAATAAGTATTGAAAGCTTGTTTAAATAAGGGAGCTGTAAAGAAAATCTTAAATCTTCACCATGCATAAAAATGCGTGTCGAAAAATTCATAATGCTCTCGAGTAGGAAATCATAACATCAACACGTGGACCCACTTCCACGTAATAACATCCGGGAGCATCGCTTCTACCGGATTCCCATATAATGCCATGGCAATCTCAACGATGTTGGCCGACATCGGAGATATCAAGCGGTCGCAGCCGCGTAAATCATCTGTGGCCTTGCCACGTATATCACAGACCATGGCCCCAGCCATGTCTAACAGCCCGTCGGCGACCCGAAAATGTCTCTAGCTAGAGCTCACTCGTGCACGAGGGTCACACTTAACCGATGTGACATCCGGCCTATTCTCGACGCTTTTGGTTTATCAAAAAACAGAATGTTTTTCGGATCCATAATAAATTTCTCAAGTCTATTTTCTTAAATCATTTAAAAACCAAAAATTTGATAAACCGATATATTGATTTTTCACATCTTTTGTCTTGATCTAAACACTTATAAAAATTTTCAGAATAAAATCAGCTTTCAGAAGCTACGTAAGAATAATTTAACAAATGCATTTACTATGCATGTCACCCAAAAATATAAGGCACGTGTTTTGATGCTAAGCGGTACGAAAGGCTTGTTTCCTAATTTTTTTTAAATGCTTTACTTATAACTATACATATATATTCAAAACATTTTCTAAAATAATTTACATCCACAATTTCCTAAAATTCTACCAACGCATGCTTTCTACAATTGTGCGTGTTCGATAAATCATGCGTAAGTATATATCTATAGATAATATGGAAATTTTAAAATTGACACCCCCTACTCACCTTGTAATAGCGGGATGTTACGTCGCTATTAATTTCGAAGGTGTGTCTTACTCTTTCTTCCTATCGATTGTTCGCTAATTTCTTCGGCCTGCCAACACAGTATAACACCTTATTTATTTCCTAAATATTAAAATTCACTTAATAGATATATATATATATATATATATCCTCTTTTATTATTTTATTTTGATATTATTATTTTATTCAATATATATTATTTTATTATTTATTATTTTATTATTTTTTTTATTTTTTTTTATTTATTATTTTTTATATATATATATATATTTTACCTTTCTTTCTCTTCTCTTTCACGTTTCTTCCTCTCTCTCTCCTTGGCTTCACTTCCCTCCGTCGGTGCAGCCCTTCCTTCCTTCTCTTTGGCTCCTATTTTTCCTTCCTTACACTCTCAAATTGTTACAATTCCTACACTTTTCTTCCAACAAAATCAGCCATTGTAATACCCATATAAACCTCAAACATTTCAGCTCTAAACCTTCAAAATTTCACCAACAAAGCCTCCAGAATTTCAACCACTAAACCTCAAGATTTCAGCCACCACACTACCCATTTCCACCTCCAAATTAGCAGCTTTCCAACCCCCAAAACCAGCAACAAAACCCCCAAAAATAATCAGCAACTAACCTCAAAATCAACCTCCAAAAGCAACAACAAATTCATAAAATTTCAGCAACTCAAGCTCTCAAAAAAAAGCATAGAATTTTCTCTCTATTTTTTCTTGTTTTCTCGGCTCTTTCTCTCAATTTTTCTCCCTTGTTTCTTTGCTCTTCCTTGGCCAGACGGTGTGCTGCACAAGAATGGCTTTTGAAAGCCATTTGAAGAATAAATGTGGAGGGGACCAGACATGACTCCTTGTCATGTCCCCTTTCCACATTTTCACACGTTTTTCTTCTTCACCAATCTCTTAACCGGCCCCTACACTCTTTCCTTCTTGCTTTTGTCTTTTCTTCTTTTTGGTTTTCATCCGGCCCCCCTCCTTTGCTCACTCATTTTGTGAGCCTTTGTTTTAAATTTTTTAGTTGACCACATGGGCGGCTGCCCATGTGGTCTTTCTTTCTATTATTATATTTTTTTTTAAGGGTTGTTACAGAATTCTATAAGGGTCTACAACACGCAATGTTATAAATTGTAAAAGTCAACTGATGAATGGTTGCTTTGGGTGTGGAATTGATTGTAATTGTGTACAGGAAGTTGTTGATTTTGCTTTTAGTCAAGTCTACGCTGGGTTTGTTTTTTAAGATGATGTACTTATAGGGGAGATGCTATCCAATTATTTGTAATTGGGTTCTATCGATGAGAGTAATTTAAGAAGTATACATACTAAAAATTTGGTCCATAAACTTGGAAATTATGCCTCTTGTATAGGTTATGAGGGTGACGATTTATCACTTCCAAATATAGTGAAATCCATATATCTCTCAAAAAAAAAAAAACACCTAATCAACCTATTTGATGAACCACTTTCAATCAATAAACGATGAGAAAATAACCTACTTAGAAGTAACAAAGATAACAAAAGCTTCTTTAATAACATGTAGTTCAATAAGGTTTGAATTAATAAAACCAACAGATTTAGAAAGCATGAGTTTGATATAACCAACCTTATTGCAAAGCACTCCACCAATCCTTACATCCCCTAGGCTACCCCTTATCAATCATCAACATTGAACTTAAGAGTAACACAAGGAGGATATTTGCACACAACACCATTTTTTAATATGTAACTTCTTTTCAACTTCATCAACATAAGGAAACCGAAACAGATCCAACATTGATATTTGTCGTCTGACCATCTGGTTTTGTACCACCATGCAATTCTCATTTAAGGACATCAAACAATTGTCAAGCATCCCAAGCTTTTTCTTCAAAGACTATTTCTTTCCTAGACAATTATATAGACCTTATAATCATAAAAAAAATAAAACAAAATAAAAAACTAACAAACAAACACCACATATTATCACCTTTTTTTAATCATGAAAAGTCATTTCCAAGTCAAGAAAAAATGAAAAACATCCATAGGACAACCCAACTAATTCCCTAAACATTGCACCATGTAACTTAAACCTTTTACGATTCCAAACATGTAAAAAATAAATGCTTTATATATTCACTCTCTTTTATGCACAAAATACAAATAGTCAAAATTCAGTCTAATAATTTTCGTAACTAATTCATCTTTCACTTCCACCTTACCTCTCATCATTTAGCAAAAAATCTCAACTTTGTGCAATGAGCTCAACCCATACCATCTTCAACAATTTATATTTATAACTATGACTGAAGAGAACCAATTTATAAAAATACTTTGCAAAGTAATAATATCGCTAGGAGAACCTGTCCAAATAACTCTATCTTGGAAATCCCAACTACTAGTTCTAAAGGAAGAAGATGAATTGGTAAAGATTCTATTAGTTTTCGTAACCAAATGGTAGTTACAAGAGCAATATTTATACTGCATATTACATCTCTATTAAACTTACTTAATTAATAAAAGTCAATTAATTGTTAATTAATCAAACTAGTTGATTAGCTCACAAGTTATACACATGCTTATTAACAACATTAAGCTTTATACTCCCCCTCAAGATGAGTATATATATTTATAATGCTCATCTTACCTAGAAAAGAATTAAACTGGATTGGCAATAAAGCTTTTGCAAACAAGCCAGCTATTTGTGAAGCAATATGAACATATTTGGACTAATCACTCTTGCAAAGACCTTCTCTCAAATGAAGTGGAAATGCACTTTGATATGTTAACTCCTTTCATAAAATGTTGGATTTTACTTATGTGCAAGGTAGACTAATTGTCACATTAAAGATCTATAGCCTTTGGATGTTGAATTCCAAAGTCCTTCAACAAGAAAAACAACCACAAGACTTCATAACAAGGTGCAGTCATTAACCTATATTTTACTTTAGTAGAACGTCTTGAAACCATTATCTGCTTTTTAGATTTCTAATTAACTAAAGAACCTCTAAGAAAAACAACATATCCTGATTCTAACCTTTTAGTATCATGACAACCTACATAAACATGTTAGTATAGGCAGTTAACTCCAAAGAAGATTTAGAAGAGAATAGAATGCCATGTCTTGTAGTTGTTTTAAGATACCTTAAAACCCTATAAGTTGCCTGCAAGTGACAATGCCTTGGCTTGTCCATAAATTGGGATAAAGTTTGATCTATATATGCAATATCGAGCCTAGTAAAAGTCAAATAAAGCAACCTCTCAATCAACTGCATGCATTTGTCAATTGCTCATCAAAAAAGCTTATGATTGCAATCCACATGGGAAAAGATTGGCTTAGCACCTAGTAGGCCATATTCATTAACCAAATCTAATGTATCTTTCCTTTAACAGATAGAAATACCTTATTCTAACCTTGAAATTTTTTAACCTAAGTATTTTGGTACTCCAAGATTTTTAAGCTTGAAATTTGATTTCAAATATTGCTTAACATTATATGCTAATGATATTTTTGAATTAGCAATAACTATATCATCAGCATACATAAGTAAAAAAACAAATCCTTCATTCTATGTGTTTATGAATAGTGAATAATTTGATTTTGATTGTGAAAAACCAAAATGTAACCAAAACTTAGTAAATTTGGAATTCCACTACTTTTAGGCTTGTTTGAGACCATACAAGGACTTGTAAAGCTTGCAAACTAACTTTGATTTGTCTTGATACTCCTCTTTAACAATGTGACCTTGTGGGAGATCCATAAACACTTCCTTATGAAGATCACTCAAAAGGCATTGTTAATATGTACTATGAAAAATACCAATCCTTTGTTGTTGCCAATGCCAAAAAGACCCTCATAATAGTTTGTTTTATGACAAGGCTAAATGTTTATTGGAAATCAAAAGCCTCACTTTGATTGTAACACTTGGTAATAAGTCTTGCCATGTATCTTTCAACACTACCATCAACATTGAGCTTGATCTTCTAAACCCACTCACATCCAATGGAATGAGAACAAGGTGAAAAGGGCATTACAACCCATATACCATTGTCTTCCAAAGTAGCCAATTCTAGTTGAATAGCTTTTTGCCATTGAGCATACATGACAGCTTAATGGTATGATTGAGGCTCAAGAACAAGAGAAGGGAACATTGTAAAGGCTTTGTGAAAGGAAAGTTGTTGTGATGAAAGAAAATTACTGATAAGATAGAGAATGAGTTTATTGAATTAAAGCCAAATGGAAACAATATTGGTTTGAGGATTTGAGAAAGGTAAATCGTAATGATAGGCATCCAAATTCTTTTTTCTAAGATGTGAAGGTTGTATTTAAGTAAAAATAAAATTACAATCAATATGAAAAAGGGAAAGGCAAAATGGTCATAAAAATTATCGAAAACAACATAACCAAGAAAAACATTGTTTAGAGCAATACTTGCATCATATACATGAAATGATGAATGAGAAATATCAATAATAGGATCAATAATAGAATTATGATGGAATGGAGAGATGTATTCATCAAATTGAGAAATTGGCGAAACATAATCAAGAATGTTGGATGGTGGAGAAGTAAAGATGATAATATCATTATCAAACTAGTTTGGTGATCATGTGATGAAAAGGGAAAAAATTTATAAAAAAAAAAGACATCTTTCGGATCATAAAGTTTGTACCCTTTCACACTTATAAGATAGCTAAAGAACACACTACCTACCTCTAGAGTGAAAATATCTTTTATTAAGTGACAAGGTGAATGCAAAACAAAAAGAACCACATACTCTAATATGAGAATAGGAAGCTAGTTTGTGAAACAACATCTTAAATGGTGTTTTATTGTGATGAACAAATGTAGGGACTTTGTTGATAAGATGTGCAGCTACTGAGACTACATTATCCCAAAATTTAATTAGTAGAAGGACTGAAACAAAGAGGACCTATGCCATTGACCATAAATCCTAAACCTTAGTTACAATTAATAAGTGTTGGCGTTTTCTTTCTACAACACCAGTTGTTGAGGTGTATTAACACAAGAAAAATGATTAACCATACCATTAGATGAACAAAACTCAAAAAGATTGATCTCTGGGCCATTATCCAACCTGATGATCTCAATTTTGATAGAAAATTGAGTAATTATCATATTGTAAATTGAAGAAAGATAGAAGATACATTCAACTTGGATTTTATTTAGTAAATCCATGTAAACCTAGTGAAATCATTAATAAAAATAAAAAAAATAATGATATATATATATATATCAAGAGAAGAAACTAAATAAAAGCCCCACATGTCAATATGAATAAAATCAAAAGCTATAGTAATGGATTGAACATGAACTAGAAAGGATAACCTCTTTTGTTCTACTATGGGACAAACAAAGCATGGCAAATCTTCATTACAAGTTATATCAAAACATATCTGCTGAATATGCTTTATTTTGCTTAAGGATACACGTCCTAATCTATAATGTCACAAATTAAATTTATTAGGTACTGAATTAAAAGAATTGACAAAAATTTTGGGAAAAAAAAAAGAACAAACTGATTATAAGAAAACTACTTAATTTTTTGTTCATCCAAAGTGCATTACAAGAAGTCCGATCCTACTTGTTGGTCTCGTTGGAGTGCTAAAGGGGGTGTATAGCACTAAAAATTTTAAGTTCAGCCCTTTTTGAGTGATATAGCTTTTAACCAATTAAAGGGAGACAGATGTAAAGCTTGTGGTAGCTAAAAAACACTAAGTAAAGAAAGGTAAAGAGAAGTGGACAATGCAAAACTATTTCTAGTGGTTCAGTTTTCTTGACCTACATCCATTACCTTGATCTCCCAATCAAGGATTTTCAATGCAACTTCACTATACCAATGGAATTAACAACTTCCACCAAGCTTTTACAAAGTGAGCTTCTAACCAAGTTTTGATCCCTTACAACAAGTTTTAGAGTGCTTCCCACACTTTAATTTCTCAAGAAAGAGAAGAAAAAAAAGTACAACTATGACACTTTATAAATCTGGACAAATTACAATCAAGATCAAATACTTTTTCTAGATTTAGAATGAAGAACAAATGTTTTTAGTAAAGGATGTTTACTTTTTTACTCCAAATGGCTCTTCTCTCTTCAAATCTACCTTTTGTGACCATTAGAGCTTTCTTTGATACTCAAGGAGTCAGATTTTTCTGTTAGAGATAATTTTTAGCCGTCAAGGACAACTCTTATGCCATTCTGATCATTATTTTGTCCTCTAGTACTTAAATTCAAAAAGCCAGACAGAGTTTGGCTAACTGGTTATAAGCAACTCTAACAGATTATAAATTCTCTATCTTGCACGGTTTTACTGTTGTGTGCTATGCGTTAATCAATTACAGGAGGCTCTAACTAATTACAGCTTCTCTATCGTGTACTATCTTGTAGCTGTGTGATTTTCGTTAATCGATTACAAGATGTTCTAATTGATTAAGAGACCTCTGTCTTTAAGCCTCTATACTTCAACAAAGTTCTTCTAACTGGTTAACTCTCCCCTTAATTGATTGAAGCTTCACTTCTTTCAACCTTAATCGATTAACGTAAACTCTAACCAATTAAAAATTCTTCAAATTTGCACTTTTTCATTTTGACTACCTTTAATGGTCAACTTTACTTTGAAATTGAATTTTGGTGCTTGGAGGATCTTCAAGTATTGTGCTCTAATCGATTATCACCATGCCTTAGCCAATTAGCACATCTTTGTTTTTCTTTGTCCAGCACCTTCTTAATCAGTTAAGCTTAGTGATAACTGATTAAGATGTTTTTGTTTTGGTTCAGCTTGTCACATAACCATGCCTTAATTGATTAAGGCTTTTTATTAATCAGTTATAAAAGTTTCGTCTTCACTAACTCATTTCATCTTTCTCACTCTAACTAACTAATCTATCATTTGCATGATCTTACCTTTAAACACTAATTTGATTGAGGGGATTAGTTTTATCCTGCACACTTAAATAGTGAAGTTAGATATTACTGAATGAATAATATTTTGTTATCATCAAAAACATATAGAGTTAACACTACTTGTAGTTTAGCAAGCCCAATCGTTATCCATATATCGATGTCCTAAATAAGGCAATGTGTACTAGCGAAAAAGAGACAATATTTCCTAGATAAAGTAAGTTTGCTAACAAATATAAGATTGAATTGAAATTATAATACACATAACAAATTCTTTATTGTTAATGATGGAGAAATTCTTACTATTCCTATATGTGACACTATTGCCTTGTTTGGCATTTTCACAAACATATTATGAACTGCCTTTTAACAAATTAAAGATTCTAATGAACATGTTATATGGTCTAATGCCGTAATGTCTATAATCCAAGTGTTGTGATTGGTCATGAATGTATTTTGATGCAAAGTATGAACAAAATATGCATTAAAAATTAAAAAAAAAAGGGATAAATTATACTAATGATGACAAATTTGATGATTGTTAGGTATGATTGCAGAGTTTTTTGCATATTGATCACTTATGTTGTCCAGTTTATGCTCATTGATAAAAGCCACCAATTTGTTAACCTGGTTTTTTGTCAATGACAATTGAGACATTGAACTAATAATTTGTTCTTCATTCTGATTGATAATGGTGAAGCCAAGTACACTATTGATTGGTAATAGAATCTTTCATGCATTTTCCTTGTTCTTAATGAACATAAAGACAGCTAGGAAACCAATAATTTTGAAATACTTCTCCTTGGCATGTCCATTTTTCCCACAATGTGAGTAATATAAATTACCTTTACCTCTTCTTTTTCCATCATTCAGTACTGTCATTGCATTAGTTTCAACAAAAGGTTGTGATTGAATATGTAGTGCCCTTTGTGATTCTTCCTTAAAAACAAGATTGTACGTTTCATCAAGAGCAAGAAAGGTTTTATCGTGACTATACGAAACCCAAGGGTTAAGTGACTATCATCTAATCCATTTAGGAAATGGAACATATTTTCTTTTTAACCTTGGTCTATGAATTTCTGGAAACGATACCGCACTGACAGTAAGGGGGTGACATGAAATTACTTAATTCCACCCACAGACTATTGAGTTGTATAAAGTAAGCATCGACAGAATGAGTACTTTGAGTAATATCACAAAGGGAGAATATGACAAATTCGTGCATCATTGGTTGAGAAAATCGCTTGTTCAAGGTACTCTAAATTTGGGGAGCACAATTCATAAAGAATAACGTGATAGCAATCAATGGAGTAATCAATTCCAATAATCATACCATAATGAGATTGTTGCATTTAGTCTATGAGATGAACAAATCATCCATTGCTTTCGATTCCTTGATTAATCCATCAACAAATTTGATTTTGTTTCTAATTGATAGAGCAAGAAGAAATGATCGACTCCAAGAAGAGTAATTGCTTGATGTTAATATGGGACTGAAAATCATCGAACCATGATGGTCTGTGTGATGCCAAAGAAATGGTAAGTGAGGATCTTTTAAGGAAAATGTGATTGATTTGGATGATGAACTGAACATGTTTGGCAAAGAAAAACGAATCTGAATTTTGGATGTAATTTGAAGGAAGAAGATATCGACTAATCGACAAAAGAAATAATCGATGAATTGCAATTGAATCACAACAAGAATTGCAGCAAGAAACCTAATCTTTCTACTATGATATCATGAGGGATTTGGAGGAAGAAGATGAATTGGGAAAGATTCTGTTATTTTACTTAACTAAATGGCTGATTGGGAGAATAAATAATGGATTAATAGCAATTAAATCACAATAAGAATTACAATAAGAACCCTAATCTTTCTACTCTGATATCATGTGGGATTTGGTCCATTTGGAAGAAGAAGATGAATTGGGAAAGTATCTGTTATTTTTCCTAATTAAATGGCAACTACAAGAGCAATATTTTATGCTGCAAATAACATCTTCAATAAACTTATTTAATTAGTAAAAGTCAACTGATTGTTAACTAATCAGCTCACATGCTATACACGACTTTACTAATTACATTAGCTCACATGCTATACACGTGATTACTAGCTACATTAAGCTTGACAGCAACCCAGAAAGACCTCCTTCAATATCTTAATAAGATGACCCCATTGATGTATTTCCCAATCAAAAAAGTTCCTTTTCTCAACTCAATTTTCCATTGTCAAATCCAATTCTCTCATTTATCAAAGTCCTTAAATTTTCTAGATTTATTAATTGTAAGAGCAAAAATTCTAGAAAACCTAATTTTAAATACCAAACCTTCAATCCATTCCTTTGATCGAAACTGAATTTTGTCATCATTTCCAACGATAACTCCCATGAGTAGTGCAGAGGGAAAGTAGTGATGACCATCATCTCTCAATTTTTAATTTTTTTATTATATGTATAAAATTTAAAACCTTCTAACCATGATTTTATATAATTTCTCTTTAATCGCCCTTCATATAAAATTTTGAATCCAACAGTATCCATGAGAATAAAAAAATAATCTTAGAATGCAAAAGAAGCCTTAATAATGTTTCTCCACAACGTAGAAGCTCTTCTGTTGCCGTGAAATAGAGCCCGGTTTAACTCGCTAATATCAGCAGGGGCAGAGAGGCGTGATGAAGATTGATGAATGGATATCCTTTGTCAAGGAAGGAAGGCTAGACTATAGTCTATACATAGGTACGTGTACGTTAGACTCTAGGGTAGGCGTATACACAAGCGCATAACGGCCCAAAGGCAAATAATACCAAAATTCCGAATCGTACCATTTTGAAATGGAATTCTTGTTTGCTTCAAAAATGCAATTCCACATTTTAATTCCCAATGAAGCAGTGCTGGCAGCAATCAATGAATTTACTGCTCCCTACATCTTTCCAAACGACGTACAGAAGATCCATAAGGCTACACTTTTATAGATTGATGTAGACGGAGATACATTCTTGTTTTCATTGCTCCGCCGGTCCTTGCTTATATACGTCGAGTAGATTATGTTGATTTTCATTTTTATTATAAATTACGAACCTCAAATATAATTTACTTAATTTAGGTGTGGCTCAACTCATTTTAACTTGGATAACCATGTCAATAAAACTAGTTACTATATTAAAGTCCTAAAAGTTTACTAGTACATAAAAGGGTATTTGGATTTTGGAAAGCCAAACTTTGGTTTATAAATTAACTCTCAATGAAGCTAAAAAATTACTACATGGTTAATAAATAGAATAAGATATTTTGGGTGGACCTTTCATCAATAGCTAAAAACAGTAAGTTGTACTTTCCCAGTATCTGAGAAATAGTAACAAAATCTGTGGATGCTTATTTATATGCGGTGCCTCTCAAGATTTGCTTTCATCACTGTAATACTTACCCATATATCAAAGACAATCATTTTCCTAAGCTTGTCTTTGAAAGTGATGCAAAACAAAAACAAAACACATGTTTGAAAATGGCAGCACAAAAAGTCACAAATCCTGCTACAATTTGCCAATGCCCTATTATTTTCATTAGACAACAAACATGATGATGACAGTAACAAAAGGATCTGGCACAAAAGAATCAGGAAGATCCTTTTATGTATTAAGACTAGTTTCGCCAGCCTATTCACAAAGGAAAGATATATAGAACCCCACCCCCCCTCCCCCGGTTCAAGAGGATGGAGAATATAAGGAGAAATTAAATAGTTTCCGCACTTTACCGTAAATATTAAAATTGTGGAGGGCATTGATTTCTGATTTAATATTTATAATATATACGTATGTTAGATAGTTTATTAATATTGAACTTATTAATTATTAATGAAAAGTTGTGATTAGCGAGTTATAAATAATTATCTTATTAAAATAAAACTTTTTAATAGTTGTACTATGAAAGGAAACAACTATTTGAAGAGTTACATTATGAAAGGAAACAAGTATTTTCATATTATTTGAAGAGTTACATCTTTTTATTGAAAGACGTATACGTTGGCTTATTATATAAATAACGTTCTTACACTACCATTTTCACAATTCTAATAAGTGTGTTGAGAACTTTATTGTATCTTGGAGATTAAAAAAATACTTTAAGGAAAGTGTTAATTTATGCCATCAAAGTCATACTTTTCTTTCTTCTCAAAATTTCTTTTTTCTTCTCAAATATTTCTAACAATCTTACAGTATTCTGTCCAAACTTTTTTCACAATTATTTCATGATGGAGACTAAGTTTGACTCAAGTGTGAAGGTTCACTTCCAAAAGCAGGAAGTGATCAAACTCGATAAGTTCGACAAAACGAATTTCACTATATGGAGTAATAAGATGGTATTCCTATTAACCACATTGAAAATTTATTATGTTCTAGAGACAAATCAACCATCAAATCCAAAAGATATTATGTCAAGAAAAACAACATTTTCTGAAAACATTGTTGTAACGACAACTGTTGCCGCAACCAGTACTGATGTTAACATGGAGAAATGGAAACATGACGAGTTTATATGTCGTGGATACATTCTCAATTCTCTCACTGATCGATTGTATGATCTTTTTAGATATAAAACTTCAACAAAGGAAATTTGGACCGTACTTGAGGAGACGTACAAAAAGAAAAAAAATATAGATAAATTTCTTGCATTGAGATACTTTGAGTTTACCATGACGGATATCAAACCAATTATGGATCAAATACACTAGTTACGAATTCCAGCCTCTAAATTAAATGAACTAAAAATCAAAATTCCTGACTCACTTTAAGTGGGAGCAATTATGTCTAAACTCCACCTTCTTGGAATGGATATAGGAAGAAATTTTTGCATTCTCCTGAAAGTTTTACTATTGAAGAGTTTCAAACTCGTTTGCATATTAAGGCAGAAAATCATGCTAGAGATGCACTCATTCTTGGTTCAAATATAAATCTCGTCAATCAAAAAGAAAAAAGTTCTGGAAAATTGAAAAGAATTAGAGTCTAGAAAATTAACTTCAAAAAATCCAAGAAATATGAGAGATAAAATGTGTTATCATTGTGGGGAAAAAAAAGACATTTTATCAAGGGGTGCAAGTTCAGAAATTCTAGTAATCTTGAAAACAAGATTGTTACTTCTGGTTTTGGAAACAAGGTAAACCTTGTTGAACGTGATGTTAAAAAGCTTGTTCGAATGGTGACTGAAATGCATATTAGAATGATTACCGAAGTAAACATGGCTACTGTAACAAAACATTCATAATAGTGGTTAAATTCTGATGCTACTATTCATGTTTGCAATGACAAAAAGCAATTCAAGAGTTATGAAGAACTTAAGAGACCAAAACAAATTCTAATGAGAACCATAATTCTGCTAAAGTGCTTGGCAAAAGCACAGTTAAGTTAAAATTTACCTCGAGGGAGAAATTAACTTTACTTAAGGTATTCCACATACCTAAAATTAGAAAAAATCTCAAATCTATAATTTTTTTTTGAATAGTGAATCTACACATTTACTATGTAAGAATGGTTTTAAGATTATACTAGAATCTGATAAGGTTGTAGTATCAAAAAAAGCTATATTTGTTGGAAAAGGGTATTTTTGTGATGAAATATTCAAACTCAATATCCATTAAATGAATAATTCTTTTGCTTATACTGTTGAGCGTTCTTCTTATTTATGGCATGCTAGACTAGGTCATTTAAATTTTCAATCTTTAAAGTTTATGTCAAAACATGACTATTTTTCATGTCAAAAAGGTAGTTTTGAAAAAAGTGAAATTTGTGTTGAGGTAAAAATGACTAAGAAACCTTTTCCAAAAGTTGAAAAAGAATTAGAATTATTAGAATTTGTACATTCTAATTCTAATATTTGTGAACTAAATGGTTTACTAACAAGGGGAGGGAAAAGGTATTTTATAACGTTCATTAATGATTATTCTTGCTTCACTCATGTTTATTTAATGAAAACAATAGATGAAGCATTTCACAAATTGAAGGAATTCAAAACTGTTGTTGAAAATCAAAAGGAAAATAAGATTAAAATTCTTTAAAGTGATAGAAGAGAAGAATATTTTTCAGACTTGTTTTCTCTATTTTGTAAAGAAAATTGAATAATTCACCAAACAACAACTCTTTATGCACCCCAACATAATGGATTAGTCAAAAGAGAAAATAAAACATTAGTAGTTACGGTAAATAGTATGTTGTTAAATGTAAAGGCTCTTTTTCATCTTTGGAGAGAAGCACTTTTGACAGATGCCACATAAGTAATAGAGTTCCTTTAAAAAAATTACATATGACACTATATGAATTATGGAATAATGGGAAAACCAAATTTGAATTATTTTAAATTGTGGGGGTGTATAGCTTATTATAAAGTCATGAATCCTCATAAGACAAAATTAGGACCTAAAGGCGTCAAAAGTATTTTTGTTGGTTATACGCAAAATTCCAAAGCATATAGATTACTTGATTTAAATTCTAATGTTATAGTTGAATCTATACTTATTAATTTCTTTGAAAATAAATTTGTTTATAATTCTATTAATTTTGAAAAAGAAAAGCAAATTGAATTGGTTCCTATAGTTGGTGAAAAAAGAAAAGAAATTAATGAATCTATTGAGCCAAGAAAGAGTCAAAGATTAAGAAAAGAGAAATATTTAGATTCTAAATATGTTTCTCTAGATTCAATTGTTTTTCTAGTTGAAAAAGATAGAACCAATATACTAAATAAAACATCAATTCTACAAGGTGTAGATGAAGACCCTTAAACTTTTAGTGAAACAATGTCTTCAAGAAATGCAACCTTTTGGAAAAATGCTGTAAATGATTAAATGGACTCAATAATGTTTAATAATACGTGGGTCTTTGTTGATTTACCTTCAGATTCTTAAGCAATTGGATGTAAATGAGTGTTTAAAGGAAAATATAATATCGATGGTTCTATACAAACCTTAAAGCAAGATTACTTGTTAAAGGTTTCAAACAAAAGAACGGCATAGACTATTTTGATACATATGCTCTAATAGCCAGAAAAACATCCATTAGAACACTTGTAGCATTAGCTTCAATCTATAAGTTGCATATACAGAAAATGGATGTTAAAACAACCTTTTTAAATAGTGATTTAAAGGAGGAAGTACATATGGAACAACTAGAAGGTTTATACTTCTTGGAAATGAGAAAAAAGTTCGTAATTGGTTAAATCACTTTATAGGTTAAAGCAAGCTCCTAAATAATTGCATGAAAAATTTGACTCATCCATACTATCATACAGTTTTAAACATAATAAGGCTGACAAGTGCATTTGCTCAAAATTTACAAAAGATTATGGAATAATAATATGTCTTTATGTTGATGATATGCTAATATTTAACAATAACATAATCGGTATAAATGAGAAAAAGAAATACGTAACCTCTGTATTTAAAATGAAGGATTTGAATGAGCTTTATACCATTTTGGGTAATAAAGTTAAAAAACATAATAATGGTTATGTTATTAACCAAAGTCATTATATTTAGAAATTAATCAATAAATTTAAACATCTCAATATAAAAGAATTTAATACTCTATATGACTCAAGTATCAAAATGCATAAGAATCGTAGCTAAGTAATTGTACAACTTGAATATGCTAGTGTTATTAGAAGTATTATGTATGCTATGCATTGCATTAGGCCAAATATTACGTTGGCAGTCTGCAAATTATCAAGATATACAAGTAAGCCAAGTAAAATTCATTAGCAAGTCATTCAGAGAGTTCTTGGATATCTTAAAAAAACTAAAAATTTTGGTTTACATTATTCAGACTATTCAGGATTATTAGAAAGATACTCTGATGCAAGTTGGATTACCGGTGTAAATGATAA
This sequence comes from Theobroma grandiflorum, assembly GCA_036013995.1. Classification (NCBI taxonomy): domain Eukaryota; kingdom Viridiplantae; phylum Streptophyta; class Magnoliopsida; order Malvales; family Malvaceae; genus Theobroma; species Theobroma grandiflorum. Next base: position 40,837,982 of record CP142127.1, read on the forward strand.
TAAGTCCACTTCAAGTTGGATTTTTACACTAGAAGGTGGTGCCATTAGTTAGGCATCTAAGAAATAAACTTGCATCTCACATTCAACAATAGTGTTTGAGTTTATAGCTTTAGTTGTAACAAAAAGGAAGTGGAATGGTTGAGAAATTCGTTATTAGCTATAAAGTTGTGGCCACAAATGATGCCAACTATTTCCTTATATTGTGATAGTGTTGCTATAATATCTAGAGCATATAATGATGTCTATAATGAAAAATATAGACATATTAGTTTAAGACATGATTAAATTAGAGAATTAATCTCTAGTGAGATAATTACCGTAGCATATGTTAAATTTGCAAGTAATTTGGCAGATCCTCTAACAAAAGGTTTACAAAGGGATTTGGTAAGTAGTACTATAAAAGGAATAAGTTTAAAGCCCTGATTAGACACTAATAGCGAGAACTCCACTTTTAATTAGTAACCTATAATTACAATGTTTAATGGGTAAAAATAAGTTATTTGTATGTGTCTTTGATGCCTATTATAACCATTCCTCAAAATATTGTTTGAAAATAGTGCAATCTGTTGTGTATGGGATTGAGTTTATACTTTTAATGGAGTTTGAATATTATATTATGGAAAGAAAAATATCCAAAGTAATAAGGACATTAATAAAAACTCCACCTACATAAACATAAGGAGTGGTGCCGTTTCAACAAGAAAAATTTAAAGAATTCTCTTGTAAATGTTTATTATGAACAGGATAAGCACATGACGATTATGATACTAAAAGTGAATGACCATTATAGAAATATAAATGAATATTATGTGTGATGTATCTTCAATTTTAACGCTAGGAGTCGAGTTTCAATATGCAGACACCATATACTTCGTTAAGGTTGTTAGATGCATTCACTAATTGATGGTACAATTAAGAGATACTTTCTTATATGTGTAATATTCATTTGTATGAAAGGAAAAAATAAATATATATATATATATATTATAGAAAAAACCAACATTTTAAACTAGTGAAGCATTGTTAGAGAGTTTGTTAATGTTAGACTTATTAATAAAAAGTTGTAATTAAAGAATTATAAATAATTCCCTTATTGAAATATACCTTTTTAGTAGTTGCATTATGAGAGGAAATAACTATTTGAAGAGTTATATTATGAAAGGAAACAAATCTTTTTATACTATTTGAAGAGTTATATCTTTTCATTAAAAGACGTATACATTGGTTTATTATATAAATAACGTTCTTACACTGTTATTTTCATAATTCTAATAAATGTATTAAAGACTTTATTATATCTTGAGATTAAGAAAGTACCTTAAAAAATGTTAATTCAAACCCTCAAAATCATACTCTTCTTTCTTTTCAAAATTTTTTTTTTCTTCTCAAATATTTCTGACAATACATATCTCCCCTATAATTCTAATGTCCCATTCCATCTAATAACTAAATGGTATAATTAATGCTGAGAATGAGCTACTCCAGCTGGCTAGTTTGTGCTTCTTGCTAGAGCTAGACCGCCCCACGTTCCTTATACTGCTGGTGAAATAAATGGAAGATATGATGCGGCCCACCGGACGGTTGGGATTCAGTGCATGATCGTCAAAAACAGATGAATATACGAAGCCATAGTTGAAACTTTCGGATGATGGTCATGGTCATTGGTAATATTCACAGAGCAAATGAAGGGGGCCAATAAAATCGCTGCAGTTAGAGCCGAGATCAGACCAAATGTAGTAGCCAAATCTGATGGGGTGGTATTTGAATATAAATTTGAAACCAAATGTGTTTAGACTTTTGTGTCGCTCAATCATCGATCTCATCTCCCGCTACGTTTTTCCTTTGACAGTGCCTGGATAAGAGAGAACTGGCTTTATGTGTTCGTGTGTGCGCGTGTCAGGCCGTGCCAACTGTCACTTGACAAGTTCCATCTTATCTCTGACAACAAACTGAGCAATCCTAAACACTAGGGTTGACAAAGTTGATTGCCAACCTTCTCCTACGGGCCTCACCCATGCACGCACATATTTAACTCGGCTTTCCTTTATCTTTTTTTATTTTTTATTTTTTAATTTGGGAGTGGGGAGTGGGTTAATCAACATAACCTTCATTGTCTCTTTTTTGACTATTTTTGTACTGACTGCCTTGCTCATTCATAAGCCTTCTTCAATCTTTCAAAAAGAAAAACATTGAATTGAACTTGTTTAATTTAAAAACTCCAAAATGGACAAATTATAATGTCAAAAACATATCAGATAAATGAAAGAAAGTGAGAGTGTTCTCAGCAAGAGTATTCATTCGATTTGAGACAACGCCATGGCATGTGAATACACAGAGTGAAATAGATATGATATTTTTAGTTTTAAAGTTTATTCTCTTCTTTCACTCATACATATTTGGCATTTTATTTTTGAACCTGCTGGGATGGGTGGCTGAAGAGTGAAGACAAAATAGTAAAACTCGTAAGTTAAGTGACATTGCTGATTGGACATTGCCCTCAAGGGACATGATGACATAAATGGTGATAAGAAGATGCATTGTTCATGGCCAAGGTAGAAATTATTGAAATATATACATATAAAAACAACAAACATAAATATGGCATAGATAACTAAAATGTATTTATTATTGTTTCAAGTAAAATAGCAGAGTTTTATAGTGTGTTTGGTGTATTAGAGTTAGGGCTTTGGGTTTCGAGAAGCGCAATAGAAACTAATGTATTACTAGTAATGTTTTTTCTTTCTCATAATGAATTTTACTATCATCACAATTCACAACCGTAAACGTAGATTAATAGGAATTACTGCTCGAATGTTTTTATTTTGATTGTGGTGGAGGCTAGAATTAAGAGCTAAATCCAGTACTACATGTGAGTCCAGCTTAGCCAGCTAGTTAGTCCACTGATTTTCCAACGTACCTGCGCGCGTAAGTTGTAAGAACTCAAGGGACAACTTATCAGTTAATGTTGAAACCAGCGATTTCTTTCCCAGGTAAAACAAAGGAAATCAATGGCATGGCATGGGGAACTGGGAAGTGGTAACTCCAACAGATTGGGCAGCGATGACAAAGTCTGAACATTTTCATTGTCCCCTTTAACTATTTATCTTTCAGTTTGCAGGTCTTGTCCCCTGTTTTTCAGAACTGAAATGGACACTGGAAAGAGGCCCAATCAGCAGAGGGGAGGGGGCTGGTAGGGGCCCTCTTAAAAAATTTTAAAATTTTTACAATAATTTTTATTTTTTAAAAAAATTTATAATTTTACTTTTATAATAATTTTATAATACATTTTTATTTTTATAAAATTTTATAATTTTACACTTACAATAATTTTTCAATTTTACCTTTTATTTTATAATGTTTATAATATATCAATATATCATTTGAATTTGTATTTACCTTCTATCTTATTAAGAGTTATTTGAGATAATAAATGAGCTCTCAAAAACTTTACAACTTAACTCTCAAGACATACTAAATGCAATTCATTTAGTATCCTTCACTAAATAGTGCCTCCAATAATTGAGAGAAGATGAATGAGAACATTTATTTATGTAAGTGAATAAGTTTTATAAAAAATATAAAATTGAGATTTTTAATATGAAATTAGTTATAAATTAGATAAAAGTCGTCTTCAAAAGAATCATGTTATAATTGAACACCATTGTCGGGTTGACTTGTTTCTGGTTGCTATTGACTCATTCTTGTAAAAATTGAATTCCAAATTTAACGAGAATGTAGTGACGTTGCTCACTTTTAACACATTTTTTGACCTTTGGAATAATTTTAAGTCGTTTGATGTTGAAAGTATTTGCGATCTTATAAATATATATTATCCTGATGACTTAACTAAACAAAATAAAATGTATCTAACTTATCAATTGCATCTATTCAAATTTAACATTCTTCGTAACCACGTTTTAAGAAAATATATCTACAATTTTTAAACTAATCAAGTGTTAAAGAAGACGTGAATATCAAAAGTTTTACTTCTTTGTTGACAAATTAATTCAGCTTACTTGACTCTTTTAGTTTCCACTACAATATCAGAGTGTACATTTTTTCCTATGAAACTCATTAAGAATAAGACACATAATAGTTTTTAAACAATATTTTTATTTTATACTTAACACATAGTTTGAGTTATTTAAGTAATTTTCACATGAATTTTTTTTCATCTAAAATAGTTTATATTTTGTCAGACATTAAATTTTTAAAATAACTATTTTATAAACATTGTCTTTGCCTCTTCAAACGCAAAATCATGACTCTATCACTATGTCCCAATTGTAATTTTTTCAATTTCTTTACAGACTTGCACTACACTATAATATATTCAACATTTTGAAGGGCATTTCCAAAAGCGAGTAACTAAACAAATTGTCAAGTGATGTGAGCTCAAAACTAGATCATATTAATGCACATAAATCAAGCCAAAAATTTTCAAAAAGAAATAAATTTGGGGAATGGACCATTTTGCAAGTTGGCAAGCACTAATGTATCAGCTTAACGTACCTTTTTTTCTCTATGGATTTAATTGGCATGACAGTGTCTATGCTGTAAAGTTATTAATAAAATCTGGTAATTAATTGCAGATCGTAATGAGGGAGTCTAGAGTGAAGTTACAGAGCGACTCAAAACATTTACGATCTACTAAAAAAAGCCATAAATTCTGTTGTGCCAGCTCTTAAACAAAACATCATAAATATCTTCAAAATGTGTGCATGCTAGTTTCAGGTAGCTTTCCACGGATTTTTTTAAAATGTTAGTAAGAGCTAGCATGTCCTTTTTACTTTTAGTATGGTCTATGACCTGCTTTTTTACCGCGATTCATTGTTTTGTTCCAAGTTGTTATCCATGACATCAAGTAGTGGAACCCATGAATATATGTATTTACATCAACACACATGGGAGAAGGGACATGTACGTACAGAGAAATAAAGAAGCAGATATATTTTGAATATTTAATTATGTAGAGTCTCATTGACACTGATTCAGTTTGTTATCATTGCTTAACTTCGATGTTTCTTCATAAAATGGTTTGTCAATAAGACTACAAGTCTTATGAATATTGTTTTATATATATATAGTCTATGCATAATACTTAAGATATGCTTATTTGATTTTTTTTTTCTTGGCAAATCAAACTTTATAATCCATAAAAAAGGGGAATTCCATTCGAAGTGATGATACTCTACCCGAAAACCAATTATAGAGATAATGATATATAAACAACTTGTGGTGGGTAAGTAAACGATCTTTGTCAAAGAAATCACAAAGGCACTCTTAATGAATGGAGCAAAATTAAAAAAAGCTAGAATGGGTCTAGCGCGCTGGAATCCATTGTGGACTGTGGAGGACCCATGGAAGCACTTGTGATCTTGTCCCTCAACGTCGACGACCTAATTTAATTTGGGAGGCTCCTTGGCATCTTGGTCGGTCCATCAGAAAGACTTTTTGCAACAAGCCCAACCCCCAATGTTATCCCTGTTTTGTTTTCTTGCGCTAGCTTCAAGATGTGAAAATTCATCGACTGTGCCTCTTTTACGTACAAACATACAGGCTTTGTTTTTAAGCAACAGTTGAACCAAACAAGAAGAAAAAAAAAAATTACTTTATATACTTTGTAGTATATAGCAAACATTGAAAAACTTTTACTGTTTAATAAGACAACCAATATATGCCCTAAGAATGGGCCGGTGCAGGCAGAAATTCAAAACCTTTCTTACTAAACAGACTGACGACAAGACGACTAGTGATAAAAATGCACAAACCACACCCGAAAGTAATATAAGAAATACAAGAGCCTTCCTATTGTTTCAAAATGTCTCTTTTCCTCCTCAACAACAAAAAAAAAAAAACTGAAAATCCTAAAAAATACCCTTTCATTAGTTTCACTTTCTTTCTTCTTCTTTGCTAATCTCATAAGTATATTACGGTGACCTTTTTTGCCATTTTTAGCTTTTGTTACCTCTCTCAAATTTCTCTAAACAATTAAAAGGAAGACATGCCTAATTGTCCATAAAATTAACCCGGCCATAATAACCTTTACTTTTGAACAAATCAATTGAAATGAAAACTATGTAACTATTAAGAAAATCGCATCAGCCTCAGAATTTGACAAGATCAGGGGAGGGGAAGGGGCTAGTAGGGCCCTTGACCCCCCACCCCAAACTTTTAAAATTTAATAATTTCTCTTTTTTAAAATTTTTATAATTTTATCTTTATTTTTTAAAAAATTTTACACTTTTATTTTATAAAAATTAAACTTCTAATATTACTGTTTTACGGATATTACTGTCATCCCCAAACATAAAACCTTGACCCTATCACTAGATAAAACCATCTTCCTCTATAAGGTCAAAATACTCATGGCACCCTACCATCCATTGAAACAAACGAAAAGATACAGATACCAAGAAACATAAGCATCTTGCGCATATAGCCGTTTTATCTAATTGCAAAGAGCTAATTATTTTGGATATTCGTCAATGGTTCGGGATCCAATAAAAGAAACAAAAAATAATCATATTCTGTATAAATGATGTAAATGTTATATGTCTTGTTCAAACAATTTCAAATTATTTTTTTTGGATTTTTTAAACATTTTTCTTATTTTATTATATACGGTAGACAAACAAGTTTGTGACTTTACGATGAACGTTTTATTTAGAGAAATGCTGCCAATTTTTCCACCATCAAATCAGTTAAGATCATGGAGACTGGAGAGTGCAAGGCAGCAAGCAGCTGTGGCTGTATCACGGTTTGAATCAATGGCTGGATGCGAATATGTATAGAGCTTTACTCTTGATCTTGGGAAGAAGTTAATTTTGACCCAAAGAGAGATCAGTTTTTGTTTTCTCTGACCAGCACTTAACGGCATTCAGAAATTATTGTTTTTAAGATGTATTCTAATCAACTAATGTGTCATGGGACCAGTGCTTATGTCTAAAGCCTGTCAAATTATGTGGTTGGATTTACAAAATCATAAATAAGATTGAAGGTAGGACCAATGCTCTATGTATACGTAGTCCATGATTTGAGACTTCCTAGAAATGAAGGAAATTTATAGATCACAAAATCTCATAGAAAGATAATGACACCTGCATCGCCTTGCCCAATAGCTTAGAATCAATCAAATAGGACAATAGCAATTTAGGGATATCAACGGGTATCCTATTATAGGATACCCACGAGTATTCGATCCGATTATACAAGATTATGGTACTCCATAAACGGGTTCGGGTAGGATTAAGGTAATGATTTCACTACCCAAATTTTAATAGGATAGGGTTCGGATACTGCCCCTTGGGTACTCGTTACCCGAACCTCGATTACTATTTATAAATATTTTATTATTATTTTAATAATTAAATTAAAATTTATAATTTTTATCAATTTTACAAGTAATTTTTTTTGTTAAAAACTAACAAATATATGAAAAGTAATTTTTTATAAGGTTAGGGTTCTGATACTTCAAAATTATAGGGTATTCGACCCATTGACATCCCTAAATAGCATACCGAAAATGCCACAGGTTATATTTACCAAAAAAGAAAAGTTAACAGGTTATGGTGGAAGTAAGGCAATACTGATCTCCTACTTAAGTCCTGACATCTTAATTAGTTGATTCCAATATTTAATCTTTCAGGACATTCTGGTCTGTCTTTAACCCACCCTAAGCACTTTCTTTTGCCTTGGATATATATGTGTCTCTACCTCTGACCCTCAATTATTGAGCCATCATATTGATATACCTAGGGAGCAGGGAGAAATGTTGCATGATCACAGGCTCACAGTCGCAACCCCTTAAAAGAATACTAGTAGCGGGAAAGCAAGGAACCCTCTTTTCCTTTGTTGGTCAATTGGTCACATCAAAAAATTATATACAACGATTAAGCATAGAATCACCAAGCTTGAATACTTGAATTCTTCTTGTAAAAACCAGTGGGCTTTTGTAGAGAAATTATAAACAGATAGTACTACAAGCAATAGCACGTTCAGTAATAGTTGGGCTAGAAAGGTGATTCCGTCGGCTCTTCTGTTCTTCTTGGACCTTGGTGTGGTGAATCAATTCCATCGACTTCATGTACAAAGGTCTAGAGCCCAATTTGTTTTCCCAATGATTCATGAACGAAAGAAAATGGGCCTAGGAGCCTACGTCATAAAAGATGAAGTGCTTGACCTTCAGATAAAGCCCCCTTTCAATTCCAGAAGAATGTTCATGTACAGTTTTTCAAGGGATCATAGGAAAGATGATCGATAAATTCTGGGAGAATAAAAGACCAAAACTGTAGACTCGTATTGACACAATTGCACATAAAGATCAATTTAAAAAAATTCATCACTCCCCGAGGATAATATAAACAAACAAAAAAAAAAAGTCTTAATAATATTCACGAATCAAGTAAGAGAAAAGAGGGAAGATTCTTTTGGCATCCCTCTTTTTCATAAAGATTGGCCAATGAGGGTATCAGATACAGCAAAAACACTACGAAGACAAAACAAGAAAAACATAGATTTTTCCCCCAAGGTATCCGAAATACCTCCCAACCCTCCTTACCTACCACATCGTCGATAAAATCAAAAGCAATCCTTCTCCTAGTTCTATCCGCTTGCTCCCTATATCTTCCCCTCTATGCCACACCATCCAATTCTCCCCTTTCACTTCACATTTACCACCGTTCCAAGCTACTTACCTATCTAGTTCATGGGTTCCATTGCCCCTCTACCTTCTCCTCCCTTCATACCAGAAAATCCTTTCACGAATTATAGGATCTATACTTGTTTTTGTTCTTATGATTTATTGACAACCACAAACATGTCCAATTGGATAGAATGTTACGACCCTTCAAACAACTCTTGGCATCGCGTTGACAGGATTCCTGAACTACTTGAGAACCATGTGCGGAAGGGTTTTTCCATGGCCTCAATTGGTGACTCAATCTACATTATCGGGGGCAGGCTTATTCACAAGGCTCCAAGCACTGACTCTGACGAAATTGTTGAGGATGATCGTGAGGTCCTCTCATCTGTCATACGCTATGATATTGGCAATGGCGCGTGGTCCAAGTGTGCGCCACTTGGCACTCCGCGGTTCGATTTCGCGTGCACCGTCTGCGACGATAAAATCTACGTGGCAGGTGGGCAATGCACATTAGGCATCGCACGCGGCACCTCATCGGCTGAGGTTTACGACCCGGCACTTGACGAGTGGAAACCACTGCCTAACATGAGCGTGCTGAGATACAAATCCGTTGGGGTGACATGGCTGGGGAAAATCTACGTGGTAGGAGGGTTTGCTGAGAAGGCGGATTTGGATAAGTTGCCATGGAACACGATTGGGAGATGTTCGGCTGAGGTGTACGACTCGGATAATGCCAAGTGGGATCTTGTGATGGGAATGTGGCAGTTGGACGTGCCACCTAATCAGATAGTGGCGGTTGAGGAAAAGCTTTATAGCTCGGGGGATTGTCTGAATGCTTGGAAAGGTCACATAGAGGCTTATGATGGGAAAATATGGACTGAGGTTGACGGGTCACACTTGGAAACATTGTCTTCTCCAATTTCCATTTCAGCTGCAAACTGGCCTCCAATCAAACGGCTTTACATTACCATGGCACCTGTCGGGACACACTTGTTCTTCTTGGCAGGATACAGGAAGCCAGGGGAGATCTCCAGGGTGGTGTCGGTTGTCCACGTGTTCAACACATCAGCGAACAGGGATCCATGGAGGAGTCTGGAGCCCATGGAAGAGGAAGGAGAAAAGGAGCTTTGTAGTCATGGATGCGTTGTTAGTCTTGGACACAACAACTCATAGCCGTACGATGCCCTTTGCCAAAATTTATTCCTCGTTTAAAACAATCACTCATACTTGAATATTGAGAGTTGAAATTTTAGGATTTTTCTTTCTGTTTGTTATCAGAGATTTTATTTTTAAATTTTACTGTCAGTTGTGAATGAAATTTATTACAAAAAAACGTCTCTCTTTTAAAAAAAATGGTTCAAGCCAAAAAAGAAATGAAAAAAAAAATGATACGCATTTAAAATTATAAAAAAAAAAAACACTAACACACATTTAAATAATAAAAAAAATTAAAATGAGTATAATTGATGAACTCCTGCTTTGAAAGCAAATCATAGTAATATATACTTCTTCTGAATCCGTTTTCTTTAAAAAATATCTTAATTTGATTTTTTTAAAATCAAATTTTTATCTTAATTTAAATCATATTTTATCAAATTCAAATTTTAATATACATTTAAAGCCTACCTTATCCTTAATTTTTAATAGATATAATTTAAATTTTTTTTTTTGAAATAAATTTAAAATTTTAGTAAACCACTATTCGAAAAATAAAATGCAATCAGTTGAAAATTTTTAACTTATAAAAAGTGAAACTACAAGATTACTTATGGGACAAACAAAGTATGTGCTTTTCTGCTAAATGGACAATTTAAAATAGTCAAATTGTCCCTTTAAACAGACACATGACGGAATTTGATTTAAGATTTTCATTTTGAAGTTTGGTCAGGCTAACATAGTGGTATTCACCAGAACCACAATTTGTCGTTATTAAATGCAATCTTGCACTGCGTAATTAATAAAGGATGATTTTCTTTTGTTATTGCTTTTGGGGAATCCAAATGAAGAATGAATGACATAAAGACCATTGCAAGTAAAGAGACAAAGCTGAAAACTTCAATCAGAAATTTGAATTAATCAATGAAGCTGGTCAGTTGTCTATATTGCAAACTATATTTCAATCATCAACAAAAACCATATGGTCGTAAAATCAAATGCTTGTTTTAATTACGAATCTCATGGTATTAACCTTTGAAAAGACATGTTATGTGATGTGAGGTTGGCGACTTCTTCATAAGCTCAAAACTGTTTACAGGGGAGTATAGAAATCTTAGAGTCGGGTCTCTCTTTTCTTTTATTTTCTTTTATTTATTTATTTATTTATGTATGACTAGAAGTTGTCAATATATGTGTAATAAAGCTAAGAAGGAGAAAGAGCAAATTAGGCTGTAGACAAGGAAACCAAAAAATGGGTGTTAGGGTTTGAATGCTTGGCACCCTATTTTCGAATGTTGCTATCTTTTGGGCTTAACATTTGGATCTTCTCTGTATTTGCAAGAACCTGGATATCATTAGACTTTGGGTATTAGTATTGGACCATTAAACTGTGTCTCTTTGATTTTAATTTTTTTTTACAAAAAAACTAAAAAGGAAGGGGGGTCATTTTCCAAATTCCATTCATATAGTGAGGCCCCACCCAAAAGTGGGCCCCGAATTTCACCAGCTTCTCTATTTTACTATACCATCAAAAGAAGAGAAAGAAAAACCATACGAATACGATAGAGCAAAAAAGACGAGCAAATTTTCGACCCAAAAAAGAAGAGCAAAAAGTGGTTCACGTGAGCCCAAACCTCGCACGGGCCAACTGTGACCTGACCCCACAACTAGCCCCCCTACGGTTGACCTTCCTTTGACGGTCACCAAAATTAGAGCTGGACAGTCGAGATTTAATCTCAGCTCTGTTAATGTGATAATGAGGGCGAGAGGGGCACGTTAGCAGGGGTGACAGTCCAATGGGGAAACAAAATGTGGCATGATGAGATTAGTCACGGATTCATTCCCACGAGTCCTAAGTGGTCCCAATCCCCTGTGGGGACTGTAAGGCCTTGCACGGGAGGCACGTGAAGTTTAGAAGTTAGAATAGGACCACAGCAACATGGAGATTTTTGATTGGTGGGAGATGGGACTGTTTCGCCCGGATCATTTCATATCTACCGTATAATCACATAAAGAATAAATAACCTTCCTAACAAATTAACCTTAACATTCATGAAAGTGATCCATAATATAAAATTATTTTATATATTTTTATACAAAAAATAAATGAGAAGCTATTTTTGAGTGCTCAAAAATCAACATAGATTCCTTTAAGGATCCACCTCATCCTCATGTAGTGAGATCCTTTTCAGGAGTGACGTTGGTGAGTGCGACATGACCACCATGGTTTTCTTCCTTCGAATATCCAAAAAATATGAGTCTAATTTGGAAATTTTCAATTGTTTAAAATAGGCAATGTCAAGTCCACCACATTCATCACTTTTTCATATCACATACTGATTTATTGAAACTATTTCCACATTTCAATTTTATCGTTAATTGTTTAAATTCTATATATATATACCAAAATTAATTCACTAGACAACTTACATAAGGGAAAAAATTATCATCGAATGCGTGCCGTCACCTGAATTTAATGACATCGTAATCATATAATTAATTATAAAATAATTAATTTATTAGTTTGATTATTTTAAAGATACATAGTTGAACTAGTTCACCTATATGTCATATATATTTATCTCTTGAGATATTTGAAAATAATATTTAAATTGAACCAATCAAAATTTAATTATTGGTCATTTAATTTATTTCTAAATAAATCAAGGTAATTTAAAGATAATATTCATATTTTTGACTAATCAAAATTTAATTATTGATCATCCAATTTATCTTTAAATAAACTAAGATAATTTATAAATAATATTTATATTTTTCACCAATCAAAATTTAATTGTTGGTCATTCAATTTACCTTTAAATAAATCAAGGTAATTTAGAGATAATAGGCATATTTTTTGACCAATCAAAATTTAATTATTGATCATCTAATTTATCTCTAATAATTATGATATTTTAGAGATAAAAAATAATTTTGATTATTTAATTTTTCTCTGAAAAATTAAGTGATAAAACTTAGATTCAACTAATCAAAATTCAAAGACTCAAAGTCTAGCCAATTAAAAGACTTTCAATGAGTCATCATAATTTATCTTTAATTAAATTAAGATAATTTAAAGATAATTCAAAAAGACTACATCCTAATCAAAGTCTCTCATCTAGTACTATAAATAGGAAGCTCCTCCAAACCATTTGGATCATTCAAAGGCATTAGAAGATTGAGTGCATTTCAGCAATCGAGAAGAGTAAAAGATTTCTGATGTAAAGAAATCAAGCGAAGTTCGTGATTAAAATAACAAGCGAAGTTCGTGATTAAGATATCAAGCGAAGTTCATGATCAAGATATCAAGTGGCAGTGAAGTTCGTGATCAAGATACTAAGCGAAGTTCATGATCAAGATATCAAGCGAAGTTTATGATCAAGATATCAAGTATGGTTCATGATCAAGATCAAGTTGTCAAGAACCTTGAAACAAAGATATCAAGCGAAGTTCGTGATCAAGATATGAAGTATAGTTCGTGATCAAGATATGAGGTATAGCTCGTGATCAAGATCAAGTTATCAAGACCCTTGAAGTAAAAATATCAAAGAAGTTCGTGGCCAAGACCAAGTCCGAGTTCGTGACTCTTGAAGATAAAGTGAAGAAATTAATCAAAGGAGTTCTAGAGATTGTAACTCACATCAAATATTTGACATTTGTCTCATAATTTTTCAAGTCTAGAAATTTCGAAGAGAAATTTGTTTGTACAAATTTCTAACATGCCCAGTGGACTATCTCTGCCTCTCATCTTTTTTCTTTAAACAAATCTCCAAATTGAAATGGCTCCTAAAAAGAATCTTACTAGCAAACCCACTATCAAGCTTGCTCAAGTGAACCCTATAACCTTTCCAACCTCATCATCAAGCACGAATGTTCCAACACATCTATATGGTACTCGGAGAAAGACAGAGGCTCTTACTAAATTGTTAGAGTATACTTTCTTAGTCCTCAACCAGAATCTTTTATATGATGCTTCTTCCCTAAGTTTTGAAGAAATCTTTGTTATGCAGCTTGCTTCCTCTAAAGGATCAAGTTGCGTTTCTCGCAAAGACTATGGAATCTCTGACGACAAGCATCAAAAGAAAAAGATGAACAAATTGCCTCAATGATGGCAAAAATTAACAGCCTTGCAAGAAAGGCACTAGTTGATCTTGGCCAAAATAAATGCCAAAATCATCAAGATAATGAGGAGAATCCCACTATAGAAGTGGAAATAATCTCCAACAAAAATCCAATGAAGTGCTTACCACCAACCAATTAAAGGAATTCATTAAAGAAGCCATCAAGGAACTAGTGGAAAGTGTCTCCCAACCTTTGTACATTTATGCCAAACCATACTCTTAGAGGATTGATCACATGAGGATGCCACTTAACTACTAAGCACCAAAGTTCCAATAATTTGATGGTAAAGGAAATCCTCACCAAAATGTTGCACACTTTGTGAAAACTTGCAACAATGCTGACACTTATTACGATCTTATGGTAAAGCAGTTTGTTCGCTCTTTAAAAGGCAATGCCTTTGATTAGTACTTGGAACTTGGGATGATTGACAATTGAGAGCAACTAAAACGTGAGTTCCTTAATCGCTTCTATAACACTCAATGTGTGCTAAACATGATTGAACTCACAAGTTTGGGCCAATGGAAAGAGGAACCTGTGATTAATTAAATCCACAAGTGGAGAAATCTCATTCTCAATTGCAAAGAGCAATTGTCCGATTTCTCAACCCTTGACATGTGCATTCAAGGGATGAATTAGGGATTATGCTACATTCTTCAAGGCATTAACCTTAAAACTTTTAAAGAATTAGCTACTCATGCCCATGACATGGAATTAAACATGTCATCAGCTAAAAATCAAATACCTCTAATGCAAGAACTAAGGAAAGGCAAGCAAGTTGTTAGTAAAGCTAGGTAAAGTTTTGACAAATAAGGGCGAAGAAAAACAGTCTATGACTATTAACACCAAACCTATCAAGGTAAGTACCAGTTCAAAGAAGACCCAAGAGACAAAACCTGGCCTTTCGCAAGATAAAAGAAAAGTGTATTTGAAAGAAAGACAAGAAAAGAAGTATCATTTCCGTGATTTAGATATTGCGAGAATGTTAGAAGAACTTCTGAAGCCTAAGCTTATTCAATTGCCAGAGATGAAACGATCGGAAAAAGATGATCAAGTAAATGACCCAATTACTACAAGAACCACTACTTAGTTGGTCACCCTATAGAAAAATGTTTTGTCTTAAAAGACAAAATCATAAGGCTATACAAGGATGGGAAAATTGAGCTTGAAGAAGAAATGGCAGCAGCAAATATAGCATCAACAACTAGCATGTTTTCTCCACTTAACATAGGGAGTAAGATAAAATCTGGATCTTTTACTACATAACAATGCACAAAACTTAAAAGAAACCTCCAATCTTCAAGATAATGGGGGCAAAGCTTGTGGTTTTATAATCAAGGATCTGAACAATGAAGGATGGATCCTAGTTACTCGTCGAAGAAAAAGAAAAAAGAATCCTTCCAAGGATAAGCAAGCACTAATAAGATCTAAAATGGTGAAACAACCATTCAGGAGAGTGATGCCAAAGGCAATGACAAGGAAACTAAGTACAAGCAAGCATGAAAATTTGGTGGTGAAAAAACTTAAACAACCAATCACTTTGAATGACTTCAGGCTAATGCAATTTAAAAATCAAATTCAATTCCTGCATTGTGTTTCCAAATTGATGAAGATGCATGGAATAAAGAAAAAATTAAGTTTAATTCCAATTCCTCATACGGTGTAGAAATTACTTTTTCTGATGAAGACTTATTGTTAGAGTCTATCCTTCATAATCGACTTCTTTTTGCTTAAGGATATAGTCATGAACAAAACACTAATCAAATCCAAATAAATTATGGTTCTACTATTGACTTGCTCCCACTAAAGACAATGAAAGAGCTTAAGATGCCTCTCAATGAATTATCGAATAGCCATTTGATGAACCAAGGTCTTAATCTTGAAGGACAAAAAACTATAGGAAAAGTTAAACTTTAACTTTTCATTGATGGCGTGGAATCCAATCTATTGTTTCATGTGATTAATGCTAACACAACATACAACATGTTGTCAAGGCAACCTTCGATGCATCAAAATGTTGTAGTTTCATTAACACTTCATCAGTGCTTCAAATATTATAAGAAATGGTCAAGTGAAGATAGCCATCGCAGACACTCAATGATTTACTACAACAGAGGCACATTTGGCTAACCTTAAGTTCTATTTGGAATGTACCTTCGTAGAAAAGGTATAACCCAAACACGATTAAGGAAATGATGAAGGAAAATCGTCAAAGGGAAAGGGAAAGAAACCGTCTTCGTTTGTAAAGGAAGATGATGATCTTATCGAAGGCTTAAAAAATTTGACTTTGTCACTCACTTGCTTGGAAAAGTCAAAATTCGATAAGTCTCATTGAAAGGATTTGTAAGACCAACAAAAGGGCCATTAGTTGAACACGATGATTCCCTTTCAAAAAGCTAATGGTTTCGATCTTAATGGTTATAAACTTTTAATAAAGGCTGGCTACAAGCAAGAAGATGTTTCTAAGTTAGTACACGAGCATAATGAGCCAACCAAATAAACTCCACAAGATCCCTCTAAGAATTGTAAAGTTTGGCAAAAAAAGACCAATGTTGCCAAAAATACAAAATCAAGGCTAGGTTTTACTCCTTTAAAATTGAAGATTCACAAAGAAGCTTCAAGATATATAACAACTGAAGAAATTGATGACAAGGAACAAACTTCAGTGGAGTCATCTAAACTTTAAATTTTTAATCGCTTGGGCACAACCACAACTCGATTGAGCATGCCTTCAAATCAAGGTTCAATGTTTAATCGTATCAAAAAAGAACATACAAAAGTGACTTCAAGAAAGTTTATGCGTTCAAGTCTAAAAAGAAAACCCTCACAAAGGAGGAATAAAAAGAGCCTCATGACACAAGAATCAAAGGATTTCCATAGCATCATCCTTTCACAAATGAAAAGAAAAAGTGAATGGATTGTAACAAATGATGAAACATTAAAGGCTAGAAGACACACAATGGTTGTGACTAAACAAACCTCATATTTAGAAAAATAAAAGTAAGAAAAAATGGAAATCTTCACATGTAATCATGTATAAAGTTAAAAGTGATGAAAAATCTAAATAAGAAGTTGCCCAAGAAGCTTTCCCATTATTAAAGGAAGAGAATCCGTTTACAATTAATGAACTAAAAAAGTTAACATAGGCACTACAAAATATCCTCATATAATCTTCATAAGTGCTAGTTTAACTCTTGAAGAAGAAAAGTTTTATTTTGACCTTTGATAAGGTATTAAGATATCTTTGCATGGACTTACAAGGAAATGCCAAGACCGAACCTTAAAGTTATTGTACATCATCTAGCAATAAAGAAAGGTGTCCAACCCATTAAAAAAGCTCAATGACATCTTCGCCCTAACTTGATTCCTCAAATCGAGACCGAGGTCAATACACTCATTGAGGCTGGTTTTATTCAAAAAGTCAAGTACCTTACTTGGATCTCAAACATTGTTCCAATTAGATAGAAAAATGGCAAAGTTCGAGTTTGCGTGGATTTTCGAAACTTGAACAATGCTTACACAAATGATGATTTTCTTCTCTCTTTGACGAAAATAATAGTGGATGCAACAATTGGCCATAAGGCTTTATCTTTTATGGATGGTTCATCCGGTTATAATCAAATTTACATAAATCCAAAAGATGAAGAACTTAATGTATTTGAAACTCCTAAAGGAATTTACTGTTACAAAGTTATGATTTTGGGTTGTAGAATGCATGTGCCACTTATCAAAAGACGACATAGAAGATATTCAACGATATGCTCCACAAGAATGTTGAATGTTATGTTGATGATTTGGTGGTTAAGTCAAAAAAGAAAGTTAATCATCTTCAAGATCTTCGCTAACAATTTGAGAGACTACATTGATATCAGTTGAAGATGAATCCTTTAAAGTGTGCCTTTGAAGTATCTTTTGGTAAATTTTTGAAATCATAGTGTAACATCATGGGATTGAAATTAATAAATAAAAAATAAACGCAATCATGACGAAGCCTAAACCAAGCAATCACCATGAACTTAAACGTTTGCAAGGAAGATTAGGTTATATTCGATGCTTCATATCAAACTTGGATGGTAAATGTCAACCATTTAGTTATTTGATGAAGAAAGATACGTTTTTTGTTTGGGATGAATCCTGTAGTAATGCTTTTACAAGCATAAAGTCTTATTTACTAGGACTTCCAATTTTAAGGGCTCCTAAATTGGGACATCCATTGATCCTTTATATTACGGCACAAGAGTGCTTTTTAAGAGCACTTTTGGCACAACAAAATGATGAGAGGAAGGAAAGTGTGTTTTACTATCTTAGTAGAACTCTTTATTATGCAAAATTAAATTATTCTCCTATTGTAAAGACATGTTTGGCATTGATGTTTACAATTAAAAAATTAAGGATTATTTACAAGCTCATTCTGTTCACTTAATTTCACTAGCAGATCCTTTCAAGTATCTTATGTCAAAATCGGTGCTTAATGAAAGATTAGCAAAATAGGTTATTTTATTACAAGAGTTAGACATTACATATATCCTTCAAAAGGCCATCAAAAGACAAGCACTAGCATATTTTCTTATAGATCATCTAATTCCAAATGATTGGGAATTCTTTGAAAATCTCTTTGATGAAGATGTTCTTTTCACCGAAATTCTTAAGCCATGGAAATTATACTTTGAAGGAACAACTTGACAAGATGAGGCTAGTGCAAAAGTCATCTTTATCACCCCAAAAAGAAAGATATTGCCTTAAGCATTCACTCTCATAAAAAATTACTCCAATAATGTGGTAGACTACTAAGCCTTGATCATAAGATTGGAGATGGCAATGGACATGCAAATCACCCAACTTAAAGTGTTTGGAAATTCCAAGTTGGTTGTAAACTAAATCCTTTCACATTATGAATTTAAAAAGCCTTATCTCTGGCCATATGTCAACTGTGTTAAGAAGTTTTTGAGGTGGTTTGACAAAGCTAGCATAAAACATGTGCCTAGAAAAAAAATACGCAAGCAGATTCTTTAGCCAATTTGGCGTCAAGAATTACATTACTAGTACAGAATTAAAAGCTTCTCTTTTGCAAGCGATGGATTTTTCCACCAATCACTCCAAGTGATGAAGTCGATTTAGAATTTAATGTTGTCTCAATCCTTGAAATGGGAAAAGAAGATTGGCAATAGCCATTGATTGACTACTTAGAGCATGGAAAGCTTTCTAATGATTTAAGGCATAAAAAAAAATAAAACGCCAAGCTTCTCAATTTATTTATTTCAAAGGTACACTTTGTCAACATTTTTTTCGATGGAGTCTTTCTTTGTTGTTTAGGAAATGAAGAAGCATAAAAAGCCTTGCAATAAGCTCACTCAAGAATGTGTGGGGAGCATCAATCTAGATCCAAGTTGCACTTCTAAATCAAAAGAATGGGATAGTATTGGCCAACAATGGTGAAGGATAGCATGGACTATGCTAAAAGATGTCAAGCATGTCAATTTCATGCTAATTTCATTCATCAGCCCTTTAAGCCACTCTGCCCAATAATTACATCATGGCCATTTAATGCTTGGGACTCAACTTGATTAGACCATTACGTAAAAGTTCAACAGGGCATCTCTATATACTTATAACCACAAATTACTTTTCAAAGTGGGCAAAGGCAACATCTTATTAAAAAATGAAGAAAGAAACAGTTGCTACCTTCGCTAGAACAAACATCATTTATCGTTATGGCATACCATGATGCATCATAACAGATAATGGAAAATAGTTCGCAATGGAGAAGTTATGTGCATAGTTTAACTTCAAGCAACATAATTCTTCCATGTACCATGCACCAACAAATGGTTTAGCAGAAGCTTTCAACAAGACTTTGTGCAATCTTCTCAAGAAAGTTGCTAATCGTGCAAATATAGATTGGCCAGAGAAAATAGGGGAAACTTTATGGGCTTATCGTACGACATTTCATACACCTACTCAAGCTATTCCACACTCGCTCGTTTATGGTGTAGAAGTTGTTCTCCCACTAAAGCATCAAATTCTGTTATTGAGAATTGTCATTCAATAAGGCCTTTCCAATAAAGATAATGTTCACCTTTGCCCTGCAGAACTTGAAGCATTAAATGAGAAAAGGTTGGAAGCATAACAATGCTTAGAACGTAATCAAGCTCGATTGCCCAAAGCTTTCAACAAGAAAGTTAAACCACGATCATTCCAAGTGGGAGACTTAGTTCTTGCTATGAGAATACCTATAAACACTACACATCATATGGGTAACAAGTTCTTCTCAAAATGGGATGGACCATAAGTTGTTCAAGAAATCTACACCAATGGCACATGTAAGATTGTTGATCAAGATGCAGTAAGAGTTGGCCCAATCCATGGCAAATTCTTGAGGCACTATTATGCTTGAAGGTTGGATGCTCCTAGGCAAGAGATTAAATTACCCACAAAAAAGAAAATCCCGTTAAGTTAAAAATCTTTAACAAGACGATTTAGGCAAAAGTTAAGGCAAAAAAAACAAAAACAAAAACAAAACCTGCTGAGTTAAAAATCCTTAATAAGACGACTTCGATAAAAGTTAAGGCAAAAAAAAAAATATGAACTACGCTATGACTTGATCTTTTTTCATATTAAGAGATACGTAGGCACTTTGGTCTCATTGCCAAATTTAGTTACAAAAAAAAAAAGGTCTCTTGCATTAAAGATGACTTAATTCTTTACAATGATTGAAGAATAAATCAAGTTTGTACTTTGCTTTGGTTATGTGATTCGATCAATTAAATTGCAAGTGAAACAAATTACATTCGCAAGTTGAATTGTTTTGAGGTTCAAGTGGTGTCTAAGAAAATTTTTGGAATAAAAAGTTTCTTGAAGGTTTCATAGGATTATCTTTTAAATTTCTTCACAAGTAAAGAAAAGCAATAAGAAAGATTGATTTTTATTACTAATTCAAAATGCATTATAATGCGAAAGTAAATTTTAAAGGTTTAAATCTTAAAACACAAAAAAAAAGGTGAAAAGCAAAAGCTATATGAATAAAGATGCAATCAAATCAAGGCATCCACTTGAAATTCTTCAGCTCTTCTCGAGAAGATTCCAACATATTCTATAATAATTTTAAAAAATTAACTTCATTTTCACTCAAAATAAAAGAAGACTTGATGGAAGCTATCTCTTTATTAATCTTGAAAATATTAACATCCCTCTTACACACCTCTTCCCTTTTCTCTTTAAGAAAAGATTTAATGCCATTTTTCTTGCGATGCAAAGCATTCAATTCCTTTTCAAGATTTGTCCACTTAGTTTGTTAATCATCAACATGCCTAACAAATCTGGTTAATTTCTTAAAGCTTCTTAGTTTGATCTTTTATAGACAATTCAATGTCAATAAATTTATGAACGTGTCTAAAGCATTCTTGAACTATGTTCTTCAACGATGATAAATCAACAATCTCATTGTGAGTAGAAACAACCCCTTCTTCATATCTTCATTCTTGGAAAAAAACAAATGACAAATTGATCTTTGTAGTCCTTGGAGTACACAATGATGATTTTAAATATTGTGCTATTATAAAGAGCACCTCCAAGGATCAACAAGTGTTATTATAAAGAGCATCTTCCAAAGATCAACAAGCGTTATTATAAAGAGCAACCTTCATGGATCAACAAATGCTATTATAAAGAGCAATTTTCAAATGGCTACCAATTTCTTCCACTTCAATTTGGACTTGTCTTGATTATACACTAACAGATTTGAGATTTAACTGCAAAAGAATATCAAATTATTAACCTAAGTGAAAAAAGCAATTTACCAAGAAAAGAAATTAGAAAAGTTATGGCAATAAAAAGCTTGGAAAATCTCAACAATATTAAAAAAAATTACAAAAAAAAATTTTAAAGCAAGTGCAACAAAGAAGCTAAATCAAATCCAAACCATGACACCTTACTTCTTGAAGCTTGATGATATGCATATGCTATGAATTATGGACCTTTTGTTTTGATTATAAGCTTGTAACGTGGATGGTAGCCTACATAATTCATTTGCTTACATATGTAAGGTGGCCAGATAATGTCAAAACGTGGCATCTTAAAGCTTGGCAAGAGGCAAAATAACCAGAGTTGCATAATTAAAAAACCAAGAAGTAGGTGACTTATGTTGTCATGTTAACGAAATTAAAAAAAAAAGGAAAATAAAGAAAGGACGACATACCTTATAATCTCGAGAAGATGAAAAATTGGCTTTGCTAGCTTATAGAACACTTGCAATTCTTAAATTTCAATATGTAAAAAATTGACAAGAGAACTCTCTTTTTATAAAGTAAAAAGAAAGAGCTCTAGTTGATTAAGGAGTGCCATACCAATAATTCTTCCAAGATTATAAATGTATTGCAGTATACATCTTCCAAAATTATAGTTTTATTGCAACATACTTCTTCAAACATTTTGATTGCAATATACTTATTCCAAGATTATAGTTTTATTGCAATATGCTTTTTCAAATAGTTTTATTGCAATACACATCTTCTAATATCATAATTCTCTTATCTATGGGTAAGCATAATTCAAATTTAACTTAGATTGCAAGAATACCAAGGCATATTAGGATTCTAAGAAATCCTAAGAATTTTTTTAAATTTCAAGACTTGTCCACTAGCCTCATCATATGTGAACAAGTCTTAAGGGGGCATTTATAGAAGGGAATAAAATATCATCCAATTACGTGCCATCACATGGACTTGATGATGTCATGACTATATAATTAATTAAAAAATAATTGATTGGATTATTTTAAAAACACATAGTTGAACCAATTCACTTATGTGTCGTATATATTTATCCATTGAGATAATTTGAAGATAATATTTAAATTGGACCAATCAAAATTTAATTATTGGTCATCCAATTTATCTTTAAATAAATCAAAATAATTCAGAGATAATATTCATATTTTTGACCAATCAAAATTTAATTATTAGTCATCCAATTTATCTCTAAATAAATCAAGGTAATTTAGAGATAATATTCATATTTTTGGACCAATCGAAATTTAATTATTGGTCATCTAATTTATGTCTAATAATTATGATATTTTAGAGATAAAAATTAAATTTAATTATTTAATTTATCTCTAAATAAATTAATAGATAAAATTTAAATTCGGTCAATCAAAATTTAAGAACTCAAAATTCAGCCAATCAAAAAAATTCAATAGTCATTATAATTTATCTCAAATTAAATTAAAATAATTTAAAGATAATTCAAAAAGACCATATCCTCATCTGTCTCTCATATAGCACTATAAATAGAGGCTCCTTCAAACCATTTGAATCATTCAGAGGTATTCAAAGATTGAAAGCATTTCGGAGATCGAGAAAAGTAGAAGTTTATGAAGTGAAGATATCGAGCGAAGTTCATGATCGAAATATTGAGTGAAGTCTGTGATCAAGATATCAAGCAAAGTTTGTGATTAAGATATCAAGTATAGTTAATGATCAAAATCAAGTCGTTAAAACTCTTGAAAAGAAGATATCAAACAAAGTTCATAACCATGATAAATCCAAAATTGTGACTCTTGAAAATAAAGCGAAGAAATTAATTAGATGAGCTTTAGATATTGTAATTCGCATCAAATATTTGATATTTGTCACATAATTTTTCAATTTAAGAAATTTATGTGTACCCCACTCAAGTTAAAATATTGGCTCTTCTCAAAAATAAAAAAATACTAGTGTATAGTCATAAAATTTACTATACGAGTAAGTCAAGGCTTTAGTATTGGGTAGTATCTTTACAGGAAAATAGTACATGCATATACCGAGGTCTATTTTGTTTTCCCAAAGCAGCGTAGCTTATTATGTAAGAGGTTTGTACATAAAGCTCTCTTTTCTGACAAGCTCGCTTTTTCAACCTCCGCTAACCTCTTTTTCTTACCACTCCCAAACACCCACTTTTTTTCTTCATCTTCTCTCCTTGAAGAAGCACACAAGTCTTGGTACCAATATAAGCAAAAGCCTTCAGAAAAAAAAAAAAGAAGAATCCTCTGTCTCAACTCTCAACAACTTCTGTTTTGATGATGCTCAATTAGCACCAAAGCCATGCATGTCATAAAGGAGAAAACAATACACGGGATTGCTCTCTGATATTCTTCCCTGTTTACTTGTTTTCTCTTGTTGGGGTTTGTTTTTCTTGGTTTCTTCTGCTTTGGTTATTTTGTAAATGAGAGAAAGAAAGGGTGGTGGATGCTTTTAAGCTTGGTTTTTTTAGATGGGTGCTCAAGATTACTGGGACACGGTGCCGCCAACAGTGGCTCCACTGAATTTAGAAAGGGAAGAGCACTGGAGACGTTTTGACAACTCAGTGAATGCGGTTTCCTTTGGTTTTGTAGCCACTGCAATTCTCATATCAATGTTCCTTGTTATGGCTATCTTTGAGAGATTTCTCAGGCCAAGATCATTGTCCTCCAATGCCAGAAACCGCACTGATCTCGAGTCTCAAACAACTTTCAACGGCAAGCTTGATTACCCTTCTCCCAAAGTACGCTCTCTCTCTCTCTCTCACACACACACACACACTCACACCTTGTTTCAAAAAAATTTGTCCCTTGTTTAGATTTTTGTTCAATTGTATCAAAATCTGCCATAGGATTTTCCGGGTGTATGAAAGGAAGTGAAATGAGTGATGGAGAATATTAGAAAAAATGTATGAACTTTATTGTAGTATTCTTTTTATTTTTCCTGGTGAGAATGGTGGCTACCTTTTACTCTCTTTCTATCTCTATCTACATTTCCTGCTTTGATCTTTTGTTTCTGTTTAGCAGAGGTAATGAGTGGGCTTGGCAGCATGATTGTGACGGTTCTTTTGCTTTCCTTTTTTGTGTGTAATAATAGCTAATATGGTGCATCTGTTTGACTGGTCATTATGCAGAGTGCATTGTTGCATGAAAACGAATTGAATTGATTAGTAGTATGATAAATGCTTTTCTTCTTTTTATCTGTCTGTAATGTTTTGATCATTTTTCTGGATTGGCCATTACTTACTACTACCTGATGTCTCTAATTCATATATATTTGATTGTGGACAGCTTTCCTTTTGCTGTTTGTTAAGGACAAAAACTCTTTTCTTAGACAAAAAGGTTGATAGCAGGGACCCATGTTCTAATTGTATACCACCATCCAGTTTACATGCTCTCCATTTCACTGCCCATTTTGGCATGCCTCCTTTTTCTTATTCACTGATAATACCATGATCCCTTTTCCTCACCTGAAACCAAAAATATAATATTAGCTTTTAAACTGTATAGTTCTTTGAAAATTTGCATTTTCAACAAAAAATACATGCTGCATTTGTAGCATAAATCGAATTAAAAAGAAAAGGAATATTTGACATGTTTACAAATAGTATACTAAATTTAAACCTTTGAAAATTTTCTCCAAATTCTTTTACCAAAATAACTACTACCCCTACTGTTAATGGGTCTATGGCTTTAGATGTACTTGATAATTGTCACGTCTAGGCTTTGGCTTAGGTGATTGCGGGTTTGGGGCTTAATTTGTGGATAAGGCATATCAATTAAATACTAATCCATTATCTCCATGGAAAGATGACAGGGGGTGGCTTGGAGTTCTCATAGGGATCTGCATTATGTATTAAAGAATTATTATACTCTAATATTTTATTGTAACGGCTCTCTAACGCAACCATGTTTGATTATAAAGATCTTAGAATAACAATCTTTGTAATCACAAAGCAATTTTCTCTCCGTTTCAAAAAGTTGTGATATTATTCTTCTATTAAAAGAAAAGATTAATTTCTTATATTAGTATTATGATAATTACTCAGGTAAGTAGTTCCTTACTGTTCTTAACAATTTGTTTTGCATTACAGTGCTTGTAGAAACTATTAACATCTCGTGTTACACGTGGTGGTCCACTTCCAAAATCTCCTTTGCTGCCGCTGATAATCTTGTCTGAGGAAATAAAAGATTCAAGATTTAGCTTTCATGTTTTCAGTTGTTTATCTGCCAACAACCTATTTTTTTTTCTTTAAATGAAGGACGAACATCAATAATTGCTAAGGTTTTTAACTCTTTTTTTTGTCTAATATGTCAATTTTCTAACACAGATATGCAGATAAGTATCATCTATGTGGTGTGTGTGTGGGTATATTAGGGCTAATGGGAGCATTATTCATCACCAGCAAGTGATTTTTGTCTCAAATGTCATACTTAATGACAGGCGGAATTGAAGTTTTGCCTAACTTTGTTTATTTGATATCTAAATCCTTCCATTATAGTGCTCAATCATTTTGACTTTTTGAGCATCCATCCAATCAGGTTTGCATATAAAGGTCAAAATGCATACCACCTTATCTTCTTAACAGGAGCGACTATACCTTCCAAAATTTTTTAAGACCATTTATGCTATTTCCTCTCAATGCCATCCCAGTATGTTGTCCTTTTGCATTAAGTGCATTGACAAAATGGTCATGATTTCCAGGCTCCATTGTTGCTTAGATGCAAGTTTGCTAAACTATTGGCCAACATCATCACCTGATGTGTTGCTAAGTTGAAGTATAGAATATTAACATACTGTGCCATGGATTCCCCATTTTCCATATGTTCCCCACCTCCTATGATCAAAGCATGGCACGCCCTCATCTGTCCCTTTTCAAATATTGTTTGTTTAATATATCATCTTAGCATTGCTCCTTGGCTACTTCTGCCTATTTTCAAAGTACAATGTCATCTGGTTGTTAGAACCCCTTGATTTGTGGTAAAAGTTAGAAACATCTGCAGACAATGGTTTTATTTTAGTGGGGAATGGTGCTCGCTAGAAAATTATTCTTATCTTACCTCCACTATTTTATATGCTATGCCTGTGTCCCAATAATGGCAAACTCATCCTTTTGTCTCTTCTATGGTTTTCAACTGCCTTGGTTAATGTAAGAAGAATCAAATAAACAATTCAACCATCATCAAGACTTTGTCTAGTTTCTTGAATATATGTCATCTTCACTGGTTCTATGCTCTTACCTTGTTGGAATTGTTTTGTGACCGACTTGCTCATTAACCGCATAACAGGGCTATCCAGGTTGATTTGTGTCTCCATATCCTTACCTGCACTGCATATGCGTGCCTGTTTTGACGGTTAACATTCATTTATCTGTTAATGCAGATGACAATTTATGCAAATGGGGTATCGGTTCTGATGCCTGGTGAGGAAACCCCTACCTTCATTGCACATCCTGCTCCTGCACCATGTCTGCCGGAGCACATCTTGAAGCCTCTGCATCACCAGAATCAAAGCATTGGTGTGTCCTCAACCTCAAGGGCAAGCTGAACATAGCATGGCCTGAAAATAAAGCAGCTGAGTAGTAGAGGACCAGGGTTTTGTTTCACAAATTCTTTTTATTGATGTCATCTATTGAATTCAAGCCCACAACTAGTGAACCCAGAATGTCATGGAAGGGAAATGGAGGCCATGAAATATATGCCTGTTGACATTTGTACATCTGTATTTGAAGAAAATGAAATGCCGATATGCTTCTGAAAACCATGCTTGGAAGATTAGAGACTAAAGGAAGAGTGGATGCTCCATATAACTTTATAGCTAAAAGAATTTTAGTGCTCCAGTTTTATTAAAGCTTACGGAGGGCTCTGGAGTCTGGAGGAAGTGTCTAATTATGCACCCTTCCTTGTCGAAGAGCCACCCTGCAACCTAAGCCCATAGCATTGCCATTGCATACCCAAAATGATTAAAGGTAGGCCTAAAATGTGACCTCTGTGAAAGTGCATGGATTTGAGGGCCTAATTGCTATGCCATTTTGTTCTTCTCTCAGTATCTTATTCCATGAGATATGGGGCTTAGTTCAAAGCTCAAAATTGCTTTGGAAGCAGTTCCTGTCATCCAAACCCAAATCACTACTTTTGACGCATATAAACCTTATTAGTCAAATGTATATACAGTTTGGAACCTAAAAATCACCTCAACTGTCCTTCCAATGGCATCATAACTTGATATCTTTATGAAAAAGGAAAACTACTCCAAATTCATGCGTAGCTATCATGTACTCTCAAAATACTACAATAACCTTCAAACCTGTAAAAGTATAGGCTCATATTTCTAAACTGAACGTTTTGTATAAGCCCAAGAAAATCTAAGCTCGCTTAAGCTAGTAACGCCCATTCGCCATTAGCAGGCATTCGGCAGTAGGACCGCTATAGCTGGTAAACGGGTTCATTTGGGTTATTTTAAGTTTGGATTATTTTGAATTTAAATTAGAGTAAAAATTAATAATTAAATTTATAATTTTTTTAATATGAAGTTTAAATTAAATCGATAAATTAAGATTATTACGATTTTTAGCATTGGGTTCATGTGATGTCTAACTACCATGTGTTAAGGACCAGGTGCGCGGGGTTGACTTGAGGTAGACTCATGGGATCCCGAACTCTAGCACCCTCTTAAATGGGCTTAAAGCCCAATGCAAAAAAGAAAAAGGCTTTTCTACGCTAAAAAAAGCATTAACTTAGGGTTTTGCACCAAATTCTTTGTCGTACGAAAAACTAGCAGGTTGAGCCCATCATGAAAAGATTGGAAAAATCAGTGTCACCGTCCGATACTTTTTCATATTATTTCTTTTTATGTTTAATGTGATGAACAGTTAAGATTGTAAAAGAAAAAAAGAAAAGTGGAAGAAGAACGGATTTTGGTAGTGTAATATTCCAAATCCAATATCCATTTTACAACTAGGCAAGCACAAAAATTGTTTTTAGTATTGAGATCAAATGTCTTGAGATTTTAAAGAGTTAAAATTGAACAGCTTTTCCTTTGGTGGGCTTCCTAATTCCAATGCAATAATACTATGCTCTGGCAGTAGTAAAACATCTTTATAATATCACGTCAGGGAAAAATCGAAGACTCAACAGTGGCACGAAAGTCAAGATCACGGACACGACAGTTCGTAAATCAACTTTCTTGTACTAGTGCTGCCAGTTTACCCAGAGTTGAAAAAAGCTAACCAGGCCACACCAGCACCGAAGTAAGGAGAAGAAGTCTCTGCCCTGGCTCCCCCTCATTCCGAGGACTATTTCACTTCCATGTATCCCTATTCCCTACGCTCAAGATTAAGAGTACGTTTTCGTCACGAAATAAATAAAAATAAAATAAAATAATTATTATATACAAATAAAATAAAATAATTATTACGTAATTTAATACCACTAATAAAATAAAATAAAAATAATTATTATGATTTATTACGGTACTTGATTGATAATAATAATTTTAAAATAAAAAATAAAAAAATAAAAATATCATTTATTATATATATGATTATTTATTTTTATTTTATTTTTAAATATTAATAATTTATAATTTAATTAAAATATTGATAATTAATAATTTAAATATTAATATTTTAGTATAATTTAATTATTAATATTTTAAATATTAACATTTTATTTATAATTGAATATTATTATTAAAATATTAATAATTTTAATTAATTTTCAAATTTAAAATATTAATTTTTATAATATATAACTAAAAAGTAAAACTTTTTATTATAATAATATTTATTTTTTAAAACAACAAAATACTCTTTACATAATTTAGTAAAATTTATATCAAAAGACAAATATAAGTAATTTTTTTAATTATTTAATTTTTATTTTCATTAAAATTTTAAAAATTTAAAATTTAATAAATTATTATTAAAATATTAGTATAATTTTTATATTTTTTCTTTATTTGAATTTTTTATTTTATACTTATTAAAAATTTAATATATTAATAATTTAATAAATAAAACATTAATATTTTAAAATATTAATTTTTTATAATTTACAAATAATTTTTTCTTTTTGATTCTTTTTTTTTTCTTTTTTCTTTCTTCTTCTCCATGAACTGACCACCGAAAATGTGTTTGGTGTAATGAAACGTCGATATAAAGCACCATGTGGACGAATTTGGCCACTAGGGCGTCAAATCAACACTTCTCGCAACTAGATCTAACCATGGAATGCCAGATCACACCATGGGGATCTGGTCGGGAAGCACCAAATTCGGTGCTTCCCGCAACCAAATTAGACAATAGATTTTAGATCTGGCTACTCTTCGATTGACTCTTATTAAAAAGTACTAGATCAACGTTTTTTGATCATATTTGACCATGGAACGGCTGTCATTGCCATCATCGTTATCTCCAGTGATGAGTGCAAGTTAGAGAAAGAATAAAAAAAGCTAGAACGTGAGAAGAGAGAGAAAGAAGAAGGGAAAATGAGAAAAAATAAAAATATTTATATGTTTAGAATTGTAATATTTTTAAGTTATAAAGAGTATTTTAGTTTTATTAGATTTAAAGGTATTCCCCCAGCTATGGAATGGCAAGTATTACGAGGAAGCTTAGAGTTTAGTTAAGCCTGAATTTTATCCTATTTTAAAGAATAATTAATATTAAATAATAACTATTTTTTATGACATTGCTTACCAAACAAGAGGTAAAGAGAAAACATTGGAATAGATAGAAATAGCTTAGCTATTCCATGTACCAACCATGCGGTAAATCTTTAAACCAAAATGAAAAGCCAAGCCAAGACCCGAAAGGGGTAAAGGTATTTACGGATGAATATTCACAAATGACAAACCCCACAACATTTCAAAATCGAGAAAGCAAGTACCAACAAACTATTTCGACAATCCACAAACAACGAACACTGCTTGATTTTTTTCATAAAAAGATGAAGCACTCTAAGGAAACAAGAGGGTTCTCGAGTGACTCAGTGCCCAGCTGCTGCTCCATCACGTCCCCCTTTCCATCTTCCTCTCTCTTACCCGGGCCGTCCACTGCCACGGCACCTACCGGCTTGCTATCGGTTTTTCCAGTCACCTTCGTAGGACTCTTCCCGACGGCACCCTTACCCACTCCACCGGCTCTGCGGGTTCCCGGTGATCTGGACCTCGACCCCACGTTACGCTGCACAGTCCTCAACTCACCTGATCCCCTTCCTCGACCCTGGGCCCTCTTCTCTGGTGATGGGTCCACTCTTCTAGCTCGAACACCGCCAGGGTCTCCATTGCTTGGACGCATTTTTATTACCTTTGCTGGGGCCTTGTTTTGGACTTCGCTGTTCTCTTTGCTCGTTGCTTCATCTTCTTTCAAGCCTTTTGTTGCTGTTGTTGTTGTTGTTGTTGTCGGTGTCGTTGAGATGGTTTCTGTGATGCTGTAAATCTCTGAAAGTTGAGAGAGATCGGAGGTTTCTTTCTCTTGTTGTTGTTGTTGCTGCTGTTTCTTACTTGGACTGGAATCCTCTGTTTGCGTTTTGAGCGGTATGGTTAGAGGAGTATGGGTGTTTTTTTCTTGTTGCTTCTTGTCGAGTGTGGGTGTTTCTGAAAGCACCAACACTTCTTTTATCACGGTTTCTTCTTCTTCTTCTTCTTCTTCTTCAGGAGGAGGAGGAGGTGGGGTTTTGTGAGATTGTAGGATCGGAGGTTTCAGTGGAGAATTGTGGGGTTTAGGGGGATTTTGGTTCTGTTGATTGGTTTTGCTGGTGGTGGTGGCGGTGGAGCTAAAGCAGCAGCCCATCTTTGGTAGTGAAACGTGAAAATGCTGGTTGATGTGGGGAGGGGGTGAAGGAACGGAATAATGGATGAAGCTACATTCGGTGGGATTTTGTATTTGTTTGAAAATCAAACGGCTATCAAAGATATACGCAAGCCTTCTAAATGGATAGGTAGCAATCTTAAAAAAACAAAAAAAATACGCAAGCCTGCTAAGGTACTACCTTCTAGACTTCTAGTAGTAGAGAGAGAAATTTGAAAGAGGAAATTGTGTACAGCTGGAGAAACAGGCCAAAATGACTGGCCTAACCAAAGCCAAGGGTATCCTAGGACTCGGCACTAGCTAATGGGCAAGCAATGGTAGTGGGTGATTTTTAACAAAAAATTAAAAAAGAAAGGTTATGCTATTTGGCTATTGGGGATTGGGACTATTAGAGTATAGACAGAGCTTTATTGGGTATTATTTGAGGAAGAGGGGGTAATGAAGGTGACAGATTAAAAGTGATTATGCGAAGGGGATGCGTGGAAAGACGTCACGGTATATAGTATGAGGCTGCGCAGTACGGAAAGACCGTGTAATATTTGCTTATATTGAGAAGTTTGGAGGCTAGCATCCATGGCTGGACCCATTAGCTCAACGTTGCTATCATTCTGCCCTTCTGCATTCGAACCTTTTTGCTAGATTTTAAAAACTTGACCCCCATTGTTGGTGGGCTTGGTACCTTGTGGAGCCAAAATTCATCAACATATAAAATGGTTTAACCAAATATTCTGTTCTCAAGGGTGGCGCGGTGCCACTTCTCTCAGTGGCAAGCAAGAAGCTCGTTGATTACCCATTTATCAACACTTCGGCAGTGAAGAAGAAAACATCCTCACTGCTTTGTTTTTCCTTTCTTCCATTGAAACCGACTATTACCAGCCGTGCAAACACCAACCCATGGACCACTTGATTAAGATTCCTAGCAACCAGACAGCAGCATCCTCACATCAAGGGTTGTCCTAAGCCCATGGCAGGTCTGGTAACAGGTTTACAGAAACATGCAAGCTGTCTGACTTTTAACATAACCAGTGCCACTCGCGTAATTTCACTATAGCCTACTATAAATTGTACCACTCATGAAAATAATTGATTAAAATATTTATCTTCTTGTCTGACGGTATCTACATGCTAAGAAGCATATTTATACAAGACATTGATCAGAAAGAACTTAAACTGTAGCTGATAATTACAAGAAATTCAGTATACAGCATGAACAAATTTGAATCAGAACTAGTGGCACATCCTACAACCTGGGAGCACCAAAATCTTGGTTTGCACCAAGCAATTTATACCTTTCATTTTCTTCCTACCCAACCAATTCCCTTGTGTGACATATGCTAAAGCACATTGAGTAACAAGGGCATTCATTATGGAAAACATAATCTCAAGCAGGTTAATAATAAAATACTAAAACGTAAGAATGATTAAGAGAAAAAGAAACTATGAAGAAGCAGCAGCCCGATCAGATTCTATCATGGATTTGATGTAGAATTCTCCTGCCTTGTATGATGACCTGACCATGGGACCAGATGCCACATACCGAAATCCCTACCCATCCAAAGGGGAAATTTAATCAGAACAAAACACAGATTCACATTTGACTACAACTGAGAAAAAGAAATCTTGGTTCAACTATGATGATCATTCACTGTTTAAAAACTACTGGTAAGTTTACTGGATGTTGGAACTTCAAGTAATAATCTAAATCACTGATGTAATAGGAAGTTTGTAAATCAATACGAAATTAACATGATATTTCAGTAGTATTTATTACAACTAATTATCATTGATATAGCAAATACGCTGACAAAATATTAATTGCTAAACCTAAGGTCTTATCTAAAGATAAAAGGTCAAGGAGAAAACAATATCAAATGATGGATCTCTTCAAGCAAGATATAGCTAAGTGTCAGCATCTAACCTCCGCTCTATCTATCTTGAACAACATAAGGAACCAAGCAAAAGTTTAACTTGCATACAGGCATAGGACTAAAATAAACAAGATCACTGAGAATGGACTGAAAATAATAGCATTACACTTAATCACAAATATTTCTGAGTAATACAAGTTTCCAATTAACAAAAATTTCTGAGTAATGCAAGTTTTCAATTATCTCCAGAAAGCTCTCTGCTCTCTGCTCTCCAATAGAACAGATCATTCAAACTCATTAATTGCCAGCTCCAATCAAGGATGCTGAGGCATTGTAAAAGAAGAAGGAAGAAAGATGAGAAAAATGCAGTAGACAAGGCTATCCTTGGCAATTATATATTGCCATCTATTCTGACATTTAATTTCTCGCTTTTACATCCCTTTATGGAGGAACATTTAAGGTCCATGGACAAGGCAACTTAACAGAACCTGTTTTAAGAATAGACCTGTTTTTCAAGAGCCAATTATGGTCAATAAGCTAAAGGCAAATTACTAAGACATGTTTAAAAATAAAAAAACTAGATAGATGAATTGTTAGAGTTTCAATCAATCTTAGCAGATATGGGCATAATTAATAAAGAAACTGTAAGTGTTAAACTAAAACATCCGTGCATACCATTTCCATGCCAAGAGTTCGATACTTCTCAAAAGCCTCAGGTGTAATGTATTCTGATACTGGCATGTGGCGCTTTGACGGTCTCATATATTGACCAAATGTCATCACATCAACACCTGCTGCTCTCACCTTCTCCATTGTCTTCACAACTTGATCAGGTGTTTCCCCACAGCCTAACATTATTGAAGTCTTGGTAAGTGTTCCAGCGGGAGCATAGTCTTTCGCCATCATTAGAACATCCAAAGATTGTTTAAAATTAGCACGGTGATCACGTACAACCCTTTGAAGTTCTTCAACTGTCTCAATATTATGAGCAAAGACATCCAGTCCAGATTTTGCCACTTTCTCTACACAACCAGCTTCTCCCCGAAAATCAGGAACTACATAATTGAAAATAGTGCAAGCAACATCAGCTACAATGTAGGAACTCAGACTCAATGAGAAATTTTAAAGATGCAAATGAGCAAAAACAACTCCTCATTGTAATTTAATTCATGTCAACTATCATAGTAGCGTGAAAATAAATCTCTACCAAATCACAAATCGCAAAACCTGATAAGCATTTTACTTCTGTAAGGCCATTTACTTATTATCTAGAAAGTGCAACGCTTTGAACTTTCATACCGTTGGACACGCCAACTAGTTAACAACTACGACATGTTAAATTGAAATTCATACCCAAGGCTTCTATAAGCATATTAGGCTTCAAAGCTTTCAACTTCTGAACCGTCTCCGCAAAATGCCCACTCCCTTGATCAGCCAAATCATCCCGGTCTACGCTCGTAATCACCACGTAATCCAAACCCCACGACGCAATTGCCTCCGCAACATTCCCCGGTTCATTGGGATCCGGAGGAGGCGGCGTCCGCGAGGTCTTCACATTGCAGAACCTGAAAAACCTCAAAATCTGAATTCAAATATTTCCTCTTTCCACAATAAATTTCTTACTTTAATTT
The DNA here is from genome assembly GCA_036013995.1 of Theobroma grandiflorum. Taxonomy (NCBI): domain Eukaryota; kingdom Viridiplantae; phylum Streptophyta; class Magnoliopsida; order Malvales; family Malvaceae; genus Theobroma; species Theobroma grandiflorum. The sequence continues at coordinate 40,872,985 of CP142127.1, forward strand.
TTTTCTAAAAACCCACCTGCAACCGCGAGTACAAGTATCACCCAGGATCATGATGGTGGCAGTGGCGGTCCCAGTCTCGCCACCGGACCAGCACTCGCCGAGATTGGGGCATCGAGCTTCTTCGCAGACGGTGTGGAGTTTTAATTCCCTTAACTTCTTTTTAATCTGAACGTATTTTTCGCCTCCGGGAACGGATTCTCTCATCCATTTGGGTTTGGGAAGTGGCTTTTTCTTGGTCCCGACTTCGACGGAATACTGGTTATCGTTTTGGAGACCGATAAAATCGGAGAGGGCCGTCGATTCGGCGGCCAGGCGAGCCCGGAGACCAGCGAGGGTGGGAGGGAAATCGGGTTTGGTAGTGGGGGATTCGATTGTGGATGAGAAGGGCCTTAATCTTGTGGCGGATGATAGGGTGCGAGCTAGGGAGTTAAAGCGAGATTGCATCATCTCTCTCTCTCTCTCTCTCTCTCTCTCACTTTTTTTTTTTTTTAGGGGGGGCGGGGGGGGTGGTGGGTGGTGTGGTGGGCGGAGGGTTGCCGTGGATGAGAGAGAGGTTGGGAGAAGTGAGAGATGAGGGGGACGGGGATGTTGGTAACGGATGGTTTGTGATGTTCACTGATCCATTGGTCAATTCTCAGGACACTTGGGCCTTTGGGCCTACTTCCTTTTAGATTGAGCTTGTTCTGGGCTTTACTTAACAAGGTTCCTTGGCTGCCCGCTATCAACTTTTAAAGGTACCTGATCAAGACGTACAAAGTGACATGGCTTCAATTATTATCACACATTCACGCTGGATGTTTTTGTCCTCGTGCGTGTTTTAATCCAGGAAGCTCGACTCTTGAAAAGTTTTTATTTTTGTAAATATTATTCTTATAATTTTTATGTACATGGATGAGTCTGACAATGGCATAGGCACAAATGTAAGCAAGCACATGCCCATCTCAGAGGGGACTCAAACTTTGAGTGCAGCATGTGAAAATCAACAGTCATCATCCGACGCAAGCTTTCCCTTTTTACTGAAATCTTAACCCCAAGCCTCGGACTTTTTCTCCTTTTTCTCATTTTCTAGGATCCGCTGGAAACTCATCGGATTGAACATCCAATATGAAATGCACTTGAAAAGTTTGGTGACTCCATTCCCATGACTAGTAATTACTTCATCTGTCCTTTTACCCATTATAATAGTATACGTTATGAGTATTGTTAACTCCTAAGTCCTTACAGTTGGTTTATAACTATGGTACCACGAGTGATGTCCACCAAAGTTCAGTTCAGGAAGCAAATATTGTGATGGTGGACCCTTTCCCCTAACAAAAGAGAGAGAGAGAAATCGGATTCTCTAACAAATGCTGCGACTCCGGACAAATCATAAACACTCTTTCTCACTTCAATTGGGATCCTATTAAATTGAAAGCTTTAAATAAAGCATACGGCATTGAAATGAATCTAAGTTGAAGGGGGAATAACAAGCGAAAGCGACAAATGATAAAGGGTTAGCTGTGGGCGGTGAGTGCATTATGATGTATTCAACAAGTTGAACCCCACACGCCAGCCAGATTGCCCATACCACCGCCAACTGTGGCCTTGCACTCCCTCTTCGCATTCATTCACCGGGGTAACTAATACTTCAGTCTTCAGTCATGAACATTGATTTTGTTTTTAAGTATAACAATGATAAAATAATTCTACAAATTATTTAATTAACTACTTAGATTACAATATTTAGTTAGAGTTATATTATAATATTATTAATTAGTTAAAATTAAATTAAAAAATTATAATTTAAATTTTCCTGTAAATATATAATTTCATATTACAATATTTTTTTTTCTTATAACAAAATCGTATTATAATAGCTCCAACTATATCTTTATATATTTTTTCAAATTCCAATTTCTTAACTATATGAACTAGCAAAACCATGTAAATTTCTGGTGCTTCATTTGTTACACTATTTCATGTGACAAAAAGGTAGTATTTGACTATGTATGTATATATATATATATTTATATATATAACTTCATGTGGCAGAACTTATCAAAATAAAAATTTAATTAATTACATAAACTGTCCTATCACGTCAATGTAAACAAAGTTTAATACAAAATCGACGTAACTCAAGTTGTTAGCTTCATTGTGCAGCTTATGTGGTTTACATGTAACAAAGGCATTATTGATTCGCTCACGAAAACAGAGTATCAAATCTTTTATGAGATTGTTGCACACTGTTCAAATTTGTTTTTTATGATGTCATTGTATAATATTCGGTTCATTGATAACTTCATATCAAGACAATTCTTGGTAATTTCACATTAAGAAAAAAAAAAAAAGAGGGGGGGGGGGGGGTGGGGTGCTGTGAATTTGTGATCATTGCTTTCATTAGAATATCAAAAATATTTTTAAATATGATATTGCTTATAAATGCTTTACGAACAAGTTAATAGTATTATTTTAAGATCATGTTTTTTAATTTAGTTAACACATTAATTTATCATATTTATTATGTTAATTAGTAACATCCTCTATCTTACATCTATTTTTTTTTTAAAAAAAGAAAACATCCCTCTAATTAAATACTTAGTTATAGTCACAAGAAAATGGTATTTCAATCTTGGTGTATATATATATATATATATATATACACACACACACACTTAATCTTTTACTTAAACTTTTGATGACATAATACTTAAAACAAATGAATTATTTAAAAAAATTTCAAAATATACCTTATTCTTTTATTACATTTAATCTAATTTTTATATTTTTATTTTCTATCAAATAGACCCTTATAATTAATTATTATTAAATAATATTGCATTTATCATTTTACATCACATAATCCTAATGTAGTATGTTGCTATATCATGAGAAATAATGACATGACATTTTGATGTGGTATAATTATATACTCACATAGCATGTTAACATGCTATAATAAATAATAACATAACATTTTAATGTGACATGATTACATACTCATATAATATATTTTACTCTTCATGTCTCCGTCATGTTATATGTCCTTTAAGACCTAAGCATTATAATTATCAACAATAATTGAGGTATCAACAATAATTGAGGTATCCTTTGAGACCGGCCAAGGCCTAATCAAATGTCCTTGGCGTAACAGTTATCATTGATGAATGACGATCCATTTGTCCTTGAGTCCTGACCGACCTAGCTATTGGGTATGGCAGTAAGACTTTAGGTTCGACAATGCCACATGTGATTAATAACACCTTGATCAAAAAGAGAAAACAATGAGTGATTCGTGTGGAGAAGAATCTTTAGGCAGGAAATGAAATAGTAAACTATAAATTACATTACCTGTAAATTAAAAATAAGAAAAAAAAAACCCTATTTTGTAAGCTGATATTAAGGCAAATGATGGAGGGTAGTATATAATGCAAAATTACGCATAATTAAAATGAGAGATTTAAGTTCAAATTTGTTTTGATTAGAAAACAAGACCCAAAATATTGAAACTGTTCATTTATGTATAAAGAGTTTAATTTAACCAAAGCTGATTCCGGAAAAGGAAAAATTGAGTTCCCTGGCGGAATAAGTTGGAATAGTAAGAAAGGATCCAATTTACCTAAACCAACACTTGAATGGGTTTCAAGGAGCTCATTTATTACCGTAAACGATCTTTGACCTTCGGGTTGCTTCTCTTGTTTAACCGAAACGGAAGACAACATCAATCCACAACAAGTGTTTGCTAGGAATCCAAGCGTTCAGGTGTCGGATTAGGATGGCGACATTTACTTCACCATGATTACATATAGTAATGTTATCTTCTCAGTTCTCCGTAATATGCATGTAAAACCTATTTCCTAATTGAACATTAGTAATATGCATTTCTGGAATAATAATAATTAAAAGAAAGAAAAGAAAAGAAAATTGAGCATTTTATTTGAAATGTTATTTCCACCGTTACTCCAACCAGAAGGCGGCGGGGAAGGGAACTAGATAGTTGCGTGGAAGGCTTGTTTTACGTATATTATCATATCTTTTACTACCTTTATTACTTGCATGTCACACCAATATTCCACACAATTATTAAACGTTAACGCTAACATACCAAAGCAGTATGTGTGGGAATTTTGTTTGTACTTGGTAAATCATTTTATCATCTTCTTTTAATATTATTTTTTCTCGTTGTTCTATAAATGCTCATCTGCTTAATTAATTGCTCAGTGAATCATTATTATTTTTTTTTAAAAATATTTACAAAAAATTTGGTTTATTTTTTAAAAGAGATTTGCCGGCATTTGAATTCTTATATAGGCCTCCAATCAGGTCATGTCACTTTATTAGTATTTGTTATGATAATTACTAATAATTATGATTTTGTTTCTGCAGACATGTGTTGGGCAAGAAAATGAGAAGCCCAATCACTCGAAGCTTATCTATACATCTATTCATCGAGCAAAATGATACCTGAAAATTATACCCAAAAAAAAAAAATGATACTTCAGAACATTTTTCAACACAAATAAAACAATAAAAGGCCGACTAGCTAGATCGAATGAAAAACTATATATTTACATTAACTATACATGTATATATATATATATATATATATATTTCAATTGTTTGGCAAAAGCGGCAGGCCATGATAGGTCACAGCCAACAAGAGGGTCGGTGGGACTCCACGCGCAGGCATTGCTTCTCTGTTGGTCCTTTGGGGTCACCACCCACCTTGAGAAGACATTAAGAAAGAAAACTACTTATAAACTATAAATATATAAACTAATACAACGAGAGTGACGTAACTTCCCTATTAATGTCTAAACTCAGTTATAAGGTAGCTGTCTATCCATGTCCTCCTCCCTTATCTTGAATTTTACAAAAATATTGTTAGTTGATATGGTCAAATATAAAAGACGAGTGTGACTTGGATTGTGTTAATGCATGAGAACACAAAGTTTGCCTCCTGAGGTGACCATTTTTTGACAAATGACTTCTCTATTTCGTCCATAATTTTCTTCCTCGTATTCATCCTTGCGGATTATAAGATGCATATGTTATCATCCTAAGGAGCCATGAAAATGACACAACCCGTCAACTTAAAATTAATTTGAAAATATTTGTAATATTATCAATACAAAATAAAATGTAAGAGAATCAAAATTACTTTAATTGATTAAATTTATAAGTAAAGACATATCATTGCGACTATTTGTTTAAACATTAACAGTTATTAATTATCTCATATGAGCTTCACATGTCGTCAATTAATTTTTGTTTTTTGTTTCAAAGCAACAATGTTTTATGTCATCAATCAATTTGCTATATTAGAAAAAAAAAGATGAGAAAAATAAAGTCAAGACGGATGTCCAATCCGCTGTGCACTTAATTAGTACAAGTTGAAGTTCTATTTATTGTCAATATAGTTCTTTTTACAGTCATGATTGCAACATTATAAATACTTACAAGAAACTCCAATTGTAGTTTGAATTGAACCTTTAAAGCATCAATGACCAACACACAGCTAGAAGCATAGAAAAAGGGAGAAAAAAACCACAAAGAGATTCCGTCCCAAAACAAAACAAAGAATATTGATTGCATAACCAGAATAAATTACGGGGTTTCTTTTTCCGGATTGATTATGTACAACGGGTACACGTTGTGTGGTGAAGCCCAAGCCCAATCAGATGTGGAGATTTGAGTTAAAATTGAGTGGGTGGCCATCGGATAGATTCTTTGACGAATGACAGCTTGTGTAAGGATAGAAACAGATAAACACCGATTACCTTTTAAGACGCCAATTTTTTTTATTTAATTTTTTTGGAAGACTTTTTCTTTTTGCCCGTTGAAAGGGGTAAAACAAATTAGCTTTTCAAAAGTGGCTTTTTCTGACTTGGAATTTTTATCTTCCAACGACCCTTTTTTATTTTTCTTAGTCTTCGTTCACATTCATGTTGAAGTCTAGTTCTCAATGTTTTCTTCTAATTTGTTGCAAAGAGAGTCATATTTTTCCAAACTAAAATCCATATGATTTGCTCGTAATCAATGGGTTGGTTGAAAGTTTTGCTCGTCATAATTTCAAAGTTGAATGGACTTGTGTTTCTAGTATGCATGCACAGATGCAATTAAAAGAGTGTACATATGCAACGGTGGCTTTCACTCCAATGTAACATTAACCAATCATTTGCTTTAGGAACTTTGAAAGTTAAACAAATGTTAATTACCAATAATTGTGTGTTTCAGGTGGTAGTTTATTTATTTAGGGAAGTTTAATCCTTCCAGTTTAGGTTTAAACATGCAAATGAAGAAAAGGAGCTGTATGTCTCAATCAAAACAAGAAATTATGGGGGCAAGAAACAAAAGTATAAAAAACCATCAACTTCATCTTTGAATTTGAAGACTGAAAGTGGGCCTTTGAGTGAGCTCAAAAAGAAAAAAGAGAAAACCCCCATAAACAGTGGTTCGACAAAGCACGTGAACTTCAGAGAAAAACCGGCGGCTATTCAAACATTTACAAATTACAAATTACAGACACTGTAACTAAGGGATTTTCGTTTTCATTATCTTCGCCTTTTACACTCTCTCAATTACCTTCGAAGCGCGTAGTTCCACTCTCCAGTACCCGCCAGCAGCATCTGCCTTCGCCGTCATTTATTTAAATCCAATAATCTACGAATAATCATTTTCCTTTAATATGAAAACATACAAGAGCATGTTTAATTCACCGAAAGAAATAAAATAAAAATAAAATAATTATTTTAAATGAATAAAATAGGAAAATAATAATTAAAATTATTATTATTTATTTCATTATTTAGTTGATAGAAATAATTTTAAGAATAATAAAGTAATAATGAATAAAAGATAAAACATTTTTTATTAAAATTTAAAAATTTTTTAATTAAAAACAAAAATTCTATAATGAAAAATTTTTTTTATTAAAATGAAAAATTTTATTTTATTAAAAAATAAAAATATTCTAAGTAATAAAATTAAAATACCTTTTACTATAATTAAATAATATTTTTACCAAAATACAAATATATTTTTATTATAATTTAATAATATTTTGTATTAGAAAATAATTAAACCTTTTATTATAATTAAATAATATTTAATATTAAAAGATAAAATATATTCTAACTTAAATTTAAATAATACTAAATAATGTTTTTATTATATTTATTATATTCAAATAATAATATTAAATAATATTTTTTATAATATTTATTGTAGTTAAATAATATTAATATATTAATTAATATTTAGAAAAGGAATGAGTGAGGAAGAGAGAGAAAAATAAGTTTAATATTAATTTATAAAATAATTTTTTAAATTATAAAATAATATATTTATAACAAATTTTTTTCCTATTTTCAACAATTCAAATAATGACTATTCAGATCTCCCTTAAAATAATTATTCTAAAGATGAACTATTTTATTAAATTAAATACAATTTTGTCTTAATAATTAAAATAAAAAAATTAACTATTTCATTTCTCCAACCAAACACAGCCTAAAAGTATAAAATTTACATTTTCAGATAAGCTTTGAGTTCGCTGAAAAACAAGGATTTCCCATTGGCGCAGGAAATCAGTCAGAAAAGAAAATCCGTGACCCTGAAAAAATGACGCCCACCGCCCGCTTGCTTTTTCTAACAAAAAGATGTCGTAACGGAACATTCTTCCGACCCCTGACGCGCCGTCGAAGCGCGTGTCTGTATCCGTTTTCGGTTAGTTTAACGTTAGCGCAGAGAATGGACACAGAAGAAGATGATATACTTGACCAGCACGGACATTGCACAATTACACACAAAACACACTGTCTCTGTTTGTCTTATTTTTCACATTAAAAAAAAAGTTCAAAAAAAGAAAAAAGAAAAAAGAAGTAGAAGAAGAAGAAGAAAAAAAGATATTAACCTTTTTTTCCCCTTTTTCTCAGGTATTTTTATTTTATATTTTATCTTCTTATTCTGCTTTCTATTCACAAATTCATGGAATCTTAGCTCCTAAGTTTTTTTTTTTACTTAATATTTATTTATTTTTTCTTAAGAGCATTGAAATATAAAAATCACCTTAGCTTTTGTGAAAGTTCTATGAACACTTTTCTCCTCCTTATTGGCCTCATTTACTTCAATTGCCTTCAACATTTCTTTAAAACTTTCTGCCTCTTCAACTTCCCAGTGAGTTCTTTACTTCTTTCTGCCTCTGTTTTCTCCTTTTTAAAGATTTGATATAACTCATATATGTAAATATATGTGTGTCTTTCTACATACACTTGGAACTGTTTTTGGTCTTTACATGTTTTATGCAGTGGACAAGAATTTAAGGTTGTTTTTTTCTTTTTTTAACTAGTTTGTTTTTTTTTTTGTATTTGAAGATCATTTTGAGTTTAGATCACTGACTTTTTGCTTCTATTGTGTTTGTTTTTTGTTTCAGATTGGAAGTTTGCTGTTATGCGGTTAGTGGTGTGAAGAAGAGATTTGGAATATTGGAGGACTTTTGAAGTTGAGTTTAGAGATCAATGGGTAGTAAGAGATCTGGTGTAGAGTGGAAGAATTTGAAGATCTTTGTTGTGTTTTTGCTGATCTGCGCCCCCAGGGTTTCTTTTGGACTCACCAATCCTAGTGATGGTAAAGCTAATCTTGCAGCATTTTTTATTTTCCTTTTATTTTAATCTGTTTGGTTACTGAGAAAATGTGGGAAAGTGAAAGAAAATGAAAGGTGTGGAACTCGAGTTGTATTACTGTCTAAAGCTGGTGGAACAGGAATAGTCGGTTTGACTAAGCCAAAATAGTTGAATAGTGAAGTAGTTTTGATTTATTAGTAAAAGTTTGCTTTGCTTGATTGTTCCCTGTATTCTCTGCGACCAATGAAGCTTTTAGCTGGGATTCTCTTTCATTGTTCCAGGAGATCATCTGCGGATTAACTTTAGCATTTTTCTCATGTTTTATGTGTGTGTTTTTGGTTTATTCCAATTCTTATGATGCTTTCTAGTTATCATGTGGAGCTTTGTATCTAACTGTCTGCATTGCTTTGGTTGAATTAGTTGCTGCGATTAATAGCTTATATACTGCAATGGGCTCTCCCTTACTTCCTGGTTGGGTTGCTTCTGGCGGAGACCCATGTGCTGAAGCATGGCAAGGCGTACAATGTAATGGTTCAGACATAATGAGCATGTGGGAGGCCATTTCAGTGACTCTTTAGGTTAATGAATGTTCTGCAACATGCCCAATGTTTACATCGCTAATATGATCCTTTTGCGTTTGCAGAGTTCTTAATGGTGCTAATTTGGGTGGACAACTGGGTGACAATTTAGGAATTTTTGCTTCTATCAAGGCAATGTAAGTGGTATTTTCTCTCATCTCCTCTCACAAACCAATTTCTATGCCTGTGCTTGTGAATGAACAATATTGTGATGTTATTTTGCTGCCTTATTAAAAAAAAATAATTGTTGGCTTGACCGAAGTGTCTTCCCCTGCACTTCAGAAAGATACTGATTCTTTGTTTACTGTCATTTGAATCCTTTTTCAAATTACAATGGTCTTCATTGTTAATACTTGGCTATAATGGAAAAAAGAGAACACCATGCACTTGGTTGGCACTTTTCTGCATCTAGGATTTATTGATTTCAGATGCATAGAGATTTTTAGGAAGTTAAATTGCATTTAACTTTTAAACTTGGAAGACACCAAATTGATTTCTTCAGACATAAGATCTCATATTAGGGAATTTATGTAAGCAGTTTAAATAATTGTATCATGCTTGACACATGCAATCATTAATTCATTGAACAACCAGATAATCAACTGCTAAGTGAGTGAATGATGGGCTCTAGATATGCATGGGAAATAGGGAGGAAAGCATGAGCTATCTCTTCTCCATTTTACAGCAACATAATCACATTTTGTGAAATATCAGATGATACTATTTCTTTCTGATATGTATGTTGGACACTGTCATTGATTGTGTAATTTGTCCTGTTTCAGAGATCTAAGCAACAACCAGATTGGGGGCAATATTCCATCCAATTTGCCTGTTTCTATGCAAAACTTGTACGTTTGACTCTCACATGATCATATCTTTTAATCTCCTTAGCAAATTCATAATCCTCTTTAAATTCGGCAGTTTTCTTTCCGCCAATCAGTTCAGTGGAAGCATCCCGGATTCACTATCTTCTTTGACTCTGTTGACAGACATGTAAGTTTTTGCTTCTCTCTTGTTTGAGATGACGTTTAGCTGTTCTTACTTCTAGACAGAACATATTCCTAACTTTTGTTCTTTTGTGCCATCAGGTCGCTGAACAACAATCATTTGAGTGGAGAGATACCAGATGTCTTTCAGGCCCTTTCTGGCTTGATCAATCTGTAGGTTTCAAAATCAAATAAGTTATTAAATTTCCTAGTTTTTTTTGATAGTTTATTCATAGTTGGAGCAATTGTTTCCCTATAGGGATTTGTCTAATAACAATTTGAGCGGGCAACTGCCTCCTTCTATGGAAAATTTGTCTCGTCTGACCACTCTGTGAGTTCTCCTCCTTTCCAACTGCCAGCCATTTTAATTACGGTAACTTTATCTGAATGGCAGCTGACTGTCTCAGTTGGCAGACGCCTGCAGGTCAATCAGCTGTCAGGAACGCTAGATGTTTTACAAGATCTTCCCCTCAGAGATTTGTACTCTTCTCAACTATGCCATTTGTAACATTTAGAATGAAATATTTGTTTATATAATCCTTTTCCATCAGGAGAACCACATTGTAGTGATTTTAGAAGTTTCTTGGAGGATTCTTCGCTACTAATGTTCTTTTCCCTGTTCATCCTATTTTGAACAGGAACATAGAAAATAACCTTTTCTCTGGACCCATACCTGAGAAAATGCTGAGCATCCCAAGCTTCAGGTGAGCACTGCAAATTGTTACATTTCAAGAGAATTAATCTTTCCTTTGCAAATTTTAGGCAAGCACGTATAACTGTCATACTGTTAGATGCACATCCAATGCCATGGATACAGATATCAGAGATGTTTCTCAGCTTCCCAATTTCAGGGAACTTATATGGTTTATCGTTGACAAATGCCAAGAAGACCAATTATTTTGTAAAAATTGGTTAAAATGTTGATGAGGGGATATTGCAGCCTAAGGCACCAAATTCATCATAGGTCAACTAAACGTAATATCCTTTAGAGGATGGGTCTTGCTCCACTTTTAATTTTTTCCGTAGATATAATTTGAATGTACTTATTGTATACTTCATTTCTTTCTGTTGCATGTTTGTTTGCTTATATTGAAATTCTCTGCACAGAAAAGATGGAAACCCATTTAATTCCACTATTGCTCCATTGCCTGCTCCCACATTACCATTAGCACCACCACATGCACCACCTCATTCTGAAGTACCAACTTCTGATCAAGCACCAACAACTGATCAAACACCTGGGAAGCATGCCAATGGGCCTTCTGCATCAGAAGGATCTAGTTCTGGAGAGAAGAAGAAATTCTTAACTTCTAAAAGGGTGGTCTGGCTATCAATTGCAGGTGTTTTGTTGTTTATAATAATGGCTTTAGGACTTCTGCTTTTTATACCAAAGTGTAGCAGAGGAAGGGAACAGGCTGGCAGAATTTTTAAACGGCATCAAGTAGGTGCATATAGAGGCAACAGAGAGAACCTTGGTGAGGATGGTCCCTTACCTACCACAACCAGTCAGACAGAGAAAGGCAAATGACTATGCTTTTACTCCAATTTCAATATAGATATAGATTTTTTTCTATTATTGTCAGGTTTTTCAATTGTTTGAGCAATAATTTTTTTGGTTTTAAATTTTGTGAACAGGCCCAAAAGAGGCAGTTACAAGACCAGCAGGAGTTAATCAAACAGACAGGGGAAGAATGGGGGCGATTGCAAAGCCGCAGAATGAGAAAGAGAGAAATGCAGAAAGGATGGGCTCAATGCCAAAGCGATTTGACCACGAGATAGACATGAGTAGCATTGATATGATGTTGATGGCTCCCCCACCACCACCACCACCCCCACCTCCACCTCCCCCTCCCCCACCCCCTCCACCTCCTCCACTTTCTGAGAAGGTCATTGTGAAATCAATTGTGCCTGATGAAGTAACTACTGCAAGGCCTTCTGCCAGAACTTCGAAACCATCTACATTTGCAAAGTCTTTCACCATTGCAGTCCTTCAACAATATACAAACAGCTTTGCTCAAGAAAATCTTATAGGGGGTGGCATGCTAGGGAGCGTCTATAGGGCAGAACTTCCAGATGGGAAGGTATAATTGTTAATTTCAAACAGATTTGATTTCCTTACACGTAGGTTCTTTCTTCATCTTTAATTATTTTTTTCAAAGTGCGTGCTACATATCATACCCATTCCCATGTCTGTATCATTGCTTCATAGGCTTGCCATTGGGAAAAAAAATATAAAGGTAGAGCTAACAGAGATAATGCAAATCTTATTGTCCATAAATAACCTATTATTTGTCAGTTTTAGAATTCGTAATGCTGTCTTTTCCTTCCTCCCTCCTTCCCTTGCTCTGCACCTTTAGCTCTCTGTCCACATTTGCACTCATGTGTATGGTGCCATAGCATATCAAGTAGACATTGTAGATAGCATTATGTATGGAGCAGCTTCAGATTCTGATGCATGATCTTGTTGGATGCATTTGTAGCTACTTGCAGTCAAGAAACTGGACAAGCGAGTTGCAAGTCAGCAGAAGGATGATGAATTTATTGAGCTGGTAGAAAATATTGATCGTATCCAGCATGTGAATATTGTCAGGCTGATGGGTTACTGTGCAGAGCATGGTCAAAAGCTTTTGATCTATGAGTACTGCAGTAATGGGTCAGTGCAGGATGCCCTGCACTCAGATGATGAATTTAGAAAGAAGCTTACATGGAATGCTCGTATTCGAATGGCATTTGGAGCTGCTAGAGCCTTAGAGTAAGTCAAGTTACCGTTGAGATGAGATGGCTGTATCTCGCTTACTTGTTCTCTATTCTAGTAAGTTTAACTTTACATATTCAATTGGTTGGGCTGCTGTGGTTGGAACCTTTTTTTAGTTGACGGGTGTCAGCAGTTACATTCTGGACATGCTTAGCATGATGTTATTGAAAAGAGTTATATTATGAAATTGAATCTGGTAAGAAGCTCACTGTTATAACTTATAAAGGCTAAATTGTGAAAGCTTAAATCTAAGTTAATAGTGGGAGTAAAATTAAGATAATGATGAAGATGTTAAAAGGAAGCAATGACTAATTGCAGATGGGAGGTTTTTGGATGAACCTTCTTGTCATTTCTGCCAATGACCTTCTGTTCCAAGCAGCTTTATTCTGGACTGATCAAAAGAATTAAGGGTTAACTCAGTCTAAGAGTCAAGCAATTTATATACTTTAATTATGGGCCATGCAATAGTAAGAAACTTGGGTACTTAGATCTGCTGATTTCCATATTTGGTGTAAACTAAACAGACACACATCCATACTTTTTCTTTTTTTCAGGTGGGGGTGGGGGGGGATATGTTAACTTTATTTGACCCTTAAGTTTTAGCGTTGAAGTGCACATCATTCTAGTCCTAATCTTCTTGTTGTGTTATGTGAGAAGGTATCTGCATGAGGCCTGCCAGCCACCTGTTGTACACAGAAACTTCAAGTCTGCCAATGTTCTCCTTGATGATGATCTTGATGTGTGTGTCTCTGATTGTGGTTTGGCGCCGTTAATAGCAACAGGTTCTGTAAGTCAGGTAGGTTTAAGCTTGTCATCATCTTATTATGCCTCTTGGAACATTGGACAGTGATAAAGCTTGGAACTTTAACTGGGCCATACACAAGATTTATATCTTTACTAGACTGGGTTGTTTGCATTTTAAGAAGTTGCTGTTGTGCAATTAATAGGTTAAAAGAAATTCCTCAAAAAGAAAAAAAATTAAACAAAATAACAACATTTTTCTAGGAAACACGAGTTCTGAGGAAAATAATTGAGAATATTAAACAGAAGCTGCTGTAAGAGTGAATGTCTAGCATCAGGCTCTTGAGATAATCTTATATTTGACACTTTTCGTCTCTTCTTTATTTGCTAATTTGACTAGTCATCTAGCCTTGTTCCTTTCAGTATAAAGAGAAATTTTGGAGGTTTTAATTGTCTGGTTCCACCATCATACTAATGCTACAGAATGGTATTTTAGCTTTTACTTTAGTATGATAATTCATTCAGGGGAAGTCCCAGATAATTCTATATCTGGAAGGGGAAACTGACCTGTTAAGGGTAAAAATGGAGTGGCTGACTGTCCTCTATTTACTTGTTTAGTTTGGCTAGCAGCAATCTCCCTGAAGCTAATCTTTTCAGAAATTGGTTGATATGCTGATGGTATCCTGTAAGTTTTGTTGTTCATGTATTTGGAGCCAAGAATGGAATCATGTTCTTGATGGTAATTATATGTGCATCTGAAATTAATAAATAGCCTTTATTCACTTACAAAGATTGAGCTATGCAAACCAGCCTTATGTTATATCTTCAATAATAGTGGTTTGCAGTATTGCTACTGCATTAATTACATTTCAGATGCTTTTCAGGGAGAAATGGTGGTTTTGTGGGCTAGGGAAAGTTGTTGATCAGTCATGTAGGGAAAATATTCAAGACTTTTTTTTGCTTGATGTTAGGAAAATATTGAAATTAGACGCTTATTGTTGAATTTTATACCCTGCCATTCATAATAATAGTTAGTTGGGGGCAGCTACATAAATCTTTCGTGGCCATTCAGCTAGCAATTCTGAAACTGTTCTACTTTCAGTTGTCAGGACATCTACAATCAATTTATGGTTATGGAGCTCCAGAATTTGAGTCTGGAATTTATACTTCCCAGAGTGATGTTTACAGCTTTGGAGTATTTATGTTGGAACTATTAACTGGCAGGAAATCTTACGACAGGTAAAGGGCTGAAACCATATTGCGGTTTATCATTGTGTGTCCACTTCAATAATCTGATTAAATGATATCTTGTTGAAAATGTTATTTAGCACAAGGAGCAGAAGCGAGCAATTTCTAGTAAGATGGGCAGTCCCTCAGCTCCATGATATTGAAGCATTGTCTAGGATGGTTGACCCTTCTCTTAGTGGAGAATATCCTGCTAAATCATTGTCGCGCTTTGTTGATATCATTTCTCGGTGTGTTCAGGTGAGAATATCATGGCTAACTTTCATATGCTAAATGCACACACACATTCAAAGGACAATTGATATCAACCTCCTACGTTTTCCTGGCCCATTACGAATTTACGATGAAACTTCAACCCCCCCTCCACACAGATTCAAAGAATGATAATTGATATCAAAAGGTGTTTAATTGATGAAGTAGTTCTTAGATATCACACAACACTTTTTTATGTAGACCTCCTCTTCCTAAGCATACAAGTGTCCAAACAGTTTCAGCAAAACATAAACAGCTTGGACATATTCCTCTGCATATATTTAAGTACGACTGCTTGTCTAACCTCAAGTTCATTTTGCAGTCTGAACCAGAATTCAGGCCGCCAATGTCTGAAGTTGTTCAAGATCTATTGGACATTGTACGGAGGGAGCGTCCCAGTAATGAATCAAATGGAGACTGACTTACAGTAGGCAATAAACCTGGTGATGTGATCAGTTAATGGATGGAAGTCACAGAGATTTGATCCGTAAGAAGTTGATCTGAGAAAATACATCCATTGTAAAGAGGCTGCAAGCAAATTCTCCTACTAACACACATATTGCATCCCAAGCTCTTATGCGAGAGGAGTTTTGAAGGACATCAACTAGGAACCTTATTGTTGTGACAATGAACAGTCTGAATTTTCAGGTCTGTTACTTGGTAATCATTCCATTATTGTTCGTTAAATCATGTAACAGTGTCTTTGCTATAGCATAAATATGCCAATCATTTGTTTCATAATATTATTGTCGTTATCAATTATTCATAATGATTTTGTTTCCACAACGTGATATACGGGTCCATTTTGCTTTTGTTTTTGCCTGGAGGAGATGGGTCCATTGATGTGTACACCATATGAGCATATTCTTGGTTTGTGTTTTAGTACAGCTAGAGGTTGCACGACTGCAGAAAACATTATCCTAGGAAAAGCTTTTTCTGTGTTGTGAACTGATTTGCCGGAGGAGGCTAATCAATTGGATTTGGATCCATGTTGGCTTTAAATTTGTTTGGATTTAGGAAATGGCTTTGAAATCTGATTATCTGAATGGGTTTTTAACCCCTTTTTTTTAAAAAAAATATATTCATAAAATAATATGATTGAGCACTTCTTACCTTGCAACCAAAGATTTAATATTAGTCAAGTATCAGCGGTCTTAACCAAGCAACGGGGGGCATGGCATATCAGCTAAACTCCAAGGAAATGTTGCAACAATTGGACAGCATTTGATCCGTAAGTATTTGATTGTGAAATGCAATCTTCGCCTACTCTCTCCCAACTCTTGGAATATAATCAATTACTAAATCCAAAACAAAATCATTCAACTCAACAAATATGCATTAAAAAAAGAGAAGCAAAATTCTGAAAGAAAACGCGGAATTGGCCCAAAAATTGACTGGAGTCAACGAAGTAAAGGAGATCTACCAAGCCCATTATCAGCTCCGATTTAAACCCCAGCCGCGGCCCGCGAACCTGTTCCCGTCGTCTTTTCCTTCACATATTCTCTCCAAACGAACACCCTTCCATTCCAAAAAAAAACAAAACTGTATCCACCCGTTGCTATAATCAGCCCCTCTCCTGTCTCATTTCCCTTCTTCCTCTTCTCTATATTTTCTCGACATTGACCTTCTTTCTAACACTAACTTTTTCTTGTTTGCTGCGAAATCATCTCTTTTAGTGTCTCAAATTCAGATCTATCCCGCATTGTTTTAGTATTCGGAGTTTCCTTTTTGTGATTCGATGAGTCGCTTCGATTCTAACCCTTTCGACGAGGAAGAGGTCAATCCTTTCTCGGTAAGTTCCATACTCACGTATTTACGTATCCGTATCCCGCTTTCCATAAATGTCAAATGCCTACGATTGCGGATGTGCGTATTTTCTGTTGTTTTTCTTTTTTCGAGATTTCATCTATAGTTTTTGTTGATTTGGATGATTGATTGACCAAATTGCTAGATCTGATTAATTTTCCGCTGCCAATCGGAATTGTTATTGTTAGAAATTGTTTTACTTTTCGGAAAGGATCTCTTGTTTTCCATAATGTAGCTCTAGTAACTCTGTTTATTTAATTTTCTTTTCCATTGAACGACATAAGACTGTGTTGGTTTGGGACAAAAAGCTACGAATTGAAAGAAACTTTTGTTAGACTCTAATAATGCCATCCTTTTGGGATGTAATTTTTAAACATAGACAAATTTGATTTGAATTTGACATGGTGATTTTTGCCCAAGAAAAACAAGATAAATAAGCTTTGTTTCTGATATGTAAAGCTGGTACATGTGGCTTCATGGAATATAGTATTTCTTTGGCGAATATTGTTTCCTTGTTTCCCTTAAGCTTGACCACACACAGCTTTGTTGCGGTATATCCTTAGAAGTTATAAGTAATGATTTAATTCGTGCGATTGAATTGTTGTTGAAGTTCTTCATTATTGTTTTCGCTTACTGTGGCCTGTATGGATTCCTTTTATCTATTGCAGGACCCAGCTGTCAGGAAAGGATCAGGGCAATCAAATTATGGTGGAGGTGCCTTTTATACTACAGTAAGTACTTTTTCCCTACAATTTTCTGGTTACCTTTACCTTCATAATGTTTGATAGTGGCATCTAAATTGTTGAGAACTGCAAACATTGGTGGCAGATAGAGAATAGTAAAAATACTTAACTCTTATCTATGTCTCTCATGCATAGCATGGTTGTGATGACTGTTCAAAGGCTATCATTGATTTTCTCACGATGGTCATGCTTTGACTTGATTCTAATGATTGGTAGTGGCACTAGAATATTAGTAGTTATAGTGGTTGCAATGATGAGAGTGATTGTCATTATGACGAAGATGCTAGCAGCATCTGAAGCTAATGAATATCCATCATGGAAATGCCTTGCTTATTAAATGGTCTTTGCGGTGGTTGTTACTGTTAGTAATGGTACTGGTACCAAAATTCTTTTCATTGATGAATCCATAAATCTTCCTAGCCACTACATTGTATTCTGCTGGATTTCAGTCAGTAAATTCCTTTTTTTCCCCACTTTTAAGTAGCTCATTTACTTCAAATGAAAATCAGATAGATTCAAAACAAGGTGCTGCATCAAAGACCGAATTACTCAGAGCAAAGAATGAACACAAAGCTCAAGGAGAGCAATAATGGACAGATGAGCTTGCTTTCTCCTTGAGGCAGGAGGCATGGCTTGAAAGTCATGTACATCCTGATACTTAGGACGATGGCCAGTTGAATCCTGATTGTAGGTGCAGTTTTGTGCATTGTTTTTTATCCCAAATTTGTATAGGACTCATTTTCCCATTGGCTTATGCCTTTCTTGCTTTGCGAAATTTTTGTGCTAGAATGCTTGTTGGCAATGCAATTGTATCTGAATTGACTGGTTTATTTTCTTATCTTGCATATGCAGTTATGCATATGTCATGTGCTTGTGTATGCATGATGTACCAATCCTGTGCAATTGCTTACAATCTTGCTTGTGTTACTTCTAATTTTAAATACACAAATTTTAGAATCCTGGTAGTGTTCCTCCTGCAACATCAAGGCTGTCACCCCTTCCTCCTGAACCGTATGACCGTGGTGCAACAATAGATATTCCTCTTGATTCTGCAAAGGTATCCTAAAATGTTCCAGATATTGAACGGCCTACTGTCCGTGGTTCTGAACATTCTGTTTAAGCAAAAGACTTGTTGTCATCTTTTCGTTTCATCAACTGTAGGATTTAAAAGCAAAGGAGAAGGAACTTCAAGCAAAAGAGGCTGAATTGAAAAAGCGAGAACAGGTGATTTTTGGTTGTCTGTTTGCATTTGAGCAAGGCTGGCTGAGGAATTATAAATCTGGTGCTTCCAATTAATTATTTGAGATATTTGATATCAACGGCAGCTAGTTACTCCTTTAGAATTGCCGTGTCAATTATAAACATTTCCAAATTAATTTAGTTATTGGTAACTCGGCACGAAGAATCAAAAGCATAGTTTTTGAATCTCAATTTCTGACTCATATTTTAGTTTAATTTATTTCTTTCTGTATGAATGCCTGTAAAATATCTTATATTCTGAATTGTTTTCTTTTTCATTGTGAAAATTGTAAACTCTGAAATGAGTTGATCCTTAAATGTACATTTAGAAGTCATATGTAACTAGTGTTGTCTGTAGGGTGGTTTTGCGATTCCTTTTGCTTTTAGTGTAAATTATCTTCCTAGTAACTGATGTTATCTTTACATTATGCAGGAATTGAAAAGGAAGGAGGATGCAATAGCACGTGGTAGGTTCTTTTTTATTATTGTTGACTTGATGAGCTTGTGCATTACCAATCTGATTTTGACATGTGTTCTTGCCTTTGTCATGGCAGCTGGAATAGTAATAGAGGAGAAAAATTGGCCACCATATTTTCCTATTATCCATCATGACATTGCAAATGAAATACCAATCCACCTACAAAAGATGCAGTATGTTGCTTTCACAACATTGTTAGGTGAGTTAAAAATAAGGTTTTTTTGGTTCTTTTGGAAAGGGTTTCAATATTTAAGCGTCATAGTGCTTGGGTTTAGATTTGGATTGTCTTATTGCTTTGGTCTATTTTTCTCTGATCTAGTTATTTCTCTCTGACTCTTTTAACATATAAGCATTAGGTGAGTCTTTCAGTTAAAATTAGATGGATCTTATTGGTTGTAATGTTCATTTCCTGTTCATGTCTTGGAGAATGTTTAAATGCAAATTTGTTGTGGTGGTCTATTTTGACTTAAGTCTGTTAATTTATCTGGACATGGGCAGGTTTGGTTCTTTGTCTTTCATGGAATATAATAGCTGTTACTACAGCCTGGATCAAGGGAGAAGGTGGGTTTTGAAAGTTACTCAGTATAGCCCTTAATTATTATTTAATTGCTATTTTGGTATCTTTTATCAGATTATGAGTTTATATTTTGTTCCAGGTCCAACAATTTGGTTTCTTGCCATCATATATTTTATATCTGGGGTACCTGGAGGCTATGTGTTGTGGTATCGCCCTCTTTATCGTGCCATGAGGTACTACTTTTGGGTTATTCCATTTTTGGTTTATGACTTATCAAATCTGTATCTATCTAATTTTTAGTTATAAAGATTATAGTGCTTTCTATGATTATTTCTACTATCTGGACTCCTATGTTGTGAACAAATTGGAAATTTAGATCCAATGATCATAAAAAATGTTTGCTGCTTCTAGGTGGTGAGATGATATAAGGATACCCTTTATATCAACCATGTACCTTTGAAATTTATTTTAAAAAATGTAATTGTGAGCTGAAAAAACTATGTGAATGATTTGGAAATGCACTTGTAGTTACACACTTAGATTTACCATATATATTACGTTTTATCCCTATGCTTAATCTTATCTTATGTTATGTTCCTATTCCTTTTACAGGACTGATAGCGCATTGAAGTTTGGATGGTTTTTCTTGTTTTACTTGGTAAGCTTATTGTTTTCTCATTGTAATTGTTCTATATTCATCGAGGATATGTTGGAAAGCTCCTCATTTCTGACTCGTCTCTTCCACCTTCCAGTTGCATATTGGCTTTTGCATCTTTGCTGCAGTTGCTCCCCCAATTATTTTTAAGGGAAAGTCTCTTGCGTAAGTTTGTTTGACCATTTTCCTTTCAGGGGAATTTTGCTTGTTACATTTCTTTCTCAGAAAAAGGTTTTCATTGTTTAATTCTTTATAGAGAAGGTAACAATTTTGAGAAAGAGTGGATGCCTTGCCTCTAAAAACTTATGATTTCCATGGGCTGGTTTGAATATTTGTCCCTGAATAATCAGCCACATTTTGTATTTTACACTTTTAGTGTATTACACAATCTGAAGGGAAGCAAGTCTATCACCTTGGCAGCTCCTATTGTAACCAACCACATTTTTACCATCTCTTAATTGTTCTGCTGGAAAATGTGTTTTAATTATTCATGTAGGAACACCAGCTTTAATCATGTTTTTGTTTCTCTATGGAAATCTATAGCTGATGTATTTTATTGTGTAATTCTTTGCACAGAGGTATTTTGCCTGCAATAGATCTCTTGGGCAACCATGCTTTGGTGGGGGTAAGTCTCAAGCCATTAGGACACCATAGTTAATATTCAACACCATAGTTATAGCATCAACGCTATTTAGGATCATGATTTTATGAAGTATAGTCTTGAGTAGAATTATACTAAAATATATGTCTGTTTCTGGTTTACTATTCATTGTCTTTGAGAAAGCTTGACATTGTCCATGCTTCATTTTGAGTTGCAGATATTCTACTTTATTGGTTTTGGATTTTTTTGCGTTGAATCACTGCTCAGTGTCTGGGTTATTCAGGTTCACTAATCCCACTTGTTTCATTACCTATCCAGCAAAACTGCTCCACTCTTGTTTCTTCTTAGCCTCTGTGTTTTCTTGTTTAAACTTGCAGCAAGTTTACATGTATTTCCGAGGTAGTGGTAAAGCTGCAGAGATGAAGCGTGAGGCTGCAACAAGAACCATGATGGCAGCACTATGATAGGGAGACTCTAATAGAGGAGGATGGTATTTGCAGGTGGACTAGGATTTGTCCAAGAAATTCCCTTACTTCTTCTTCTCATACACCATTGGTGCCTTTCTGGCCGGCCTATTCATTTTATTAATGTGTTGTTTTAAATATAATTCTGAATGAAGAATGTTGAGAAATCTGATAAAGTTGAAAACAAATACAATCAAAGTTTTTGTCTGGTTTTTCCCAGGCCAACCCTTGTTTTCCCCGTATTGCATTCCAGTGTTGTTGTTATGCATAGAATGGTTTGCGTGCTTGCTCTCTGCTTCCGGGGAGAAGTGCCCAGAGATGGATTTACATAATAATTAGTGCTTTCTTTGTGCCCCTATAAATTTTTTTAACTCGACACGTATGTATAGAATTTAGGTTCTATTGCACAATCAGAAAGAGTTCATATATGGCAATCAAGTTACGTTTTGCTTATAAATAAATCCTTAAATCTAAATCTCACTAAAAATAAATCAATTCATTCAAGTAATCCATGACAAGCCATATGAGGTTCTAACGTCTGCATTTCAAATAAGTTATTTATTGTAAATCACTGGATATAAAATAAATATGCAAAGATTCAAGTGGTGAATAATATAATTTAATATATTACACTTATTTTTTTAATCATATTTTATCAATGAAAAATAAATAAAATAAAGAAAAAATTGTTAGAAATGACCTTCGGCATTTCAAAAATGACAATCTCTATAATTTTAATTATTTTTAGACAATTTTTGACAACACTTGACAAAAATACCCTTTAAATAATTTCAAGCAAATTAAAATGGTTTCAGTTTTCTCTATCCCGTCATCCAGAAAAAAATTTTAAAATTAAATCTTGCTTTCTCTCTCCGCTCAAATACTATTTATTTTGCTATCCAAAGAGTAGAGACGGCATCAAGCTATTTCTTATTTTGTTTTATTTTTTAGATGGTAGATCTTGGTGTTCTCAACGACGATGAACAACGATTTTTTTTTTATTGCAGATAGCATGATGAATGTGATAACTGGATGTTTTCTGGTGATGATTTGCTTCGAAACGTGTACTGCGATAGAGATGCCTATGTTGATGAGTTGGATTGGATTGGTTAAGATGATGGGCTCGGGGAGAAGAAACAACAAAAGTATGTTTGATGGGTTTTATGATGGTCCACATTTTTATTATATTTGGAATTGAGATGATTGTTAAACATGTTTGTTGAAAATTTTGATTTTTTTTATGAGATTTTGAGTTGAAATTGTTCAGGAAATATTTTGTAAAGGGAGTATATTTTGTTTTACATTAGGGGAGCGAGCAAGGCTCTCCTGATAGGGATATATTTTGTCTTACTTTGGAGGGTTATGGAGTTTTGTAACTTATCTTTTATGAAATACACAATTTCATGGCTTAGCAAAAAAAAAAAAAGAGTATGTATTTTAGGTTTTTGAGTTTATTGGTTTATTCATAAAACCCCAAAGTTGAGAAGTTAAAATTGATTAGATTAGTTTTAAGTATTGCGTGATTGGTTTTTAGGCATTGCGTGACTTAATCACTGCGTGACTAGTTTTTAGGCATTACGTGATTGGTTTTAGGCATTGTGTGATTAGTTTTTAGGTATTACGTGATTGATTTTTAAGTAATGCCTAAGTCACACTATGCATCAGGAACTAGTCACGCAATGCCTTATTAACTAGTCACTCAATGCCTTACTAACAAGTCACACAATGCCTATTGTAGATGCCCAATTCTGGTTAATTGTTATTTTATTATTTATAGGAAAATTACATCAGGGTAATCCAAGCGCGGAAGCGCCCAGGGTGTTTCGAGCTTGGAAGCGTTCTAAGCGTGGAAACGCCCAAGGCTATTCCAAGCACGGAAGATCCCAAGGGTGTTCCAAGTATGGAATTTTTAAGCGTTGAAGCGCCCAGGGGTATTCCAAGCGTGAAAACGCCTAGGGGGTGTTACAAGCGTGGAAGTACCTAAGGGTGTTCTAAGCCTGGAAGTACCCAGGGGTGTTCTAAGCGTGGAAGGGCCCAAGGGTGTTCCAAGCGTGGAAGCATCCAGAGGTGTTCCAAACGTAGAAGCTCCTAAAGGCGTTCCAAGGCATTAGTAACAGGGAAACACCCAAGAACAAGCATGGAACAGCTGTTTGTACATGGAAGTGAAAGTAACGCAATGCTTATCAACTAGTCACACAATGCCTAAAGTCAGTCACGCAATGTTCAAAATCAATCACGCAATGTTTAAAAACTAGTTACGCAATGCCCAACTAGTCACACAATGCCCAAATGTGGAGCGCCCATGGGTGTTCCAAGCATGGAAGCGCCTAGGGTGTTCCAAGCGTGGAAGCGCCCAGGAGTGTTCCAAATGTGAAAGCGCCTAAAGGAGTTCCAAGGCGTTAGTGACAGGGAAACACCCAAGAGTGTTCCAAGCGCATAAACATCCAAGAACAAGCATGGAACAGCTGTTTGTATGAGAAAGTGAAAGTAACGCAATGCCCAAAGTCAGTCACGTAATGTTCAAAATCAGTCACGTAATGCTTAAAAACTAGTCACGCAATACCCAAGCGTGGAAGCGTCCAGGGGTGTTCCAAGCGTGGAGTGCTAGAGGTGTTTCAAGCATGGAAGCGCCCAGAGGTCTTTCAAGCATGGAAGCGTCCAATGATATTTCAAGCGTGGAGCACCTAAGATGTTCCAAGCATGGAAGCGCCTAAGGTGTTACAAGCGTGGAAGCGCCCAAGGGTGTTCCAAACGTGGAAGGGCCTAAAGGCGTTCCAAGGCGTTAGTGATCGAGAAACACCCAAGAGTGTTCCAAGTGTAGAAACACTCAAGAACAAGTATGGAACAACTATTTGTACGGAGAAGTGAAAGTAACGCAATGCCTATCAACTAGTCATGCAATGTCCAAAGTCAGTCACGTAATGTTTAAAATTAGTCACGCAATACTTAAAAACTAGTCACGTAATACTTAAAAACTAGTAACGTAATGCCCAAAAACTATCAAAACTATTGAATTCCATTCAATAAGATCAACAATTTCAAACGAAAAACCATATTCCATTTAACAACATAATTAATGAATATGCCTACTTGACAAAAAATGCTCAACATGTTCAAAAGTTTTTCTTAATGTATAAAAAATCATTCAAAATACTTAAAAATGCTCAAAACGCTCAAAAGTTTTTTTCATGTATTAAAAACTATTCTAAAATGCTCAAAATGCTTAGACGTTTTTCTTTCTGGTAAAGAATACTCCAAAGATGAATAGTTTGACGAGAAAAGCTAAAAGAATATGAGTTTATTTAAAGCACAAAACTAAACATACTTGATCCGTTAATAGATTTCGAGTTGAGAAGCGGAGCTAAATAAATTAATCGATTTCATTAAGAGTAATTTTGTCTAAATTTTAATTCTCTTAGCTAAAAATAATTAAAATTATAAAGAGATCTATGGTAAAAAACGCCTTATGTATGAGATCCATTTAAAAAAAAACTCTAAAATAAACAAACAATGTCAGAATTTGTTAGTGAATCAAATTAAGAATTATTTTAAAAAAAAGAAAAAGATTTTAGGGGCGTTTTAAAAAATAACCTTTAAAGATAAGACGTTTTCAAAAATAACCCTCTTTATAATTTTAACTATTTTTAACCAAGTTAGACAAAAATACCCTTAATGAAATTATACGTTATGGTATGACACGTCATGTATAAAAACCTGTGACAAGCTATGTACAAAAACCTGTGACAAGCTATGGTTAGGTTGTGACACACCATACACAAAAATCTGTGACACGTCATGTACAAAAATCTGTGACATGCCATGTACAAAAACTTGTGACAAGCCATGGTTAGGTTATGACACGCTATGTACAAAAACCTGTGACACGCCATGTATAAAAATCTGTGACAAGCCATGGTTAGGTTGTGACACGTCATGTACAAAAACATGTGACAAGCATAATTAGGTTGTGACACACTATGTACAAAAATCTGTGACAAGCCATGGTTAGGTTGTGACATGACATGTGACAAGCCATGGTTAAGTTGTGACACGCCATGTACAAAAATATGTAACACACCATGTACAAAAACCTGTGACAAGCTATAGTTAGGTTGTGACACGCTATGTACAAAAACTTGTGACACGCTATGTACAAAAACCTGTGACAAGCCATGTATAAAAACATGTTCCACACCATAGTTAAACAGATATACTGAAATCTTCTCAATTCTTTTCATTTTTTTATTTTTTTTGACAATTTGACACTGCTTAAAGTGTTTCCAATATGTTTTCATAAATCAAAATATAATTTTTTTATCTAAAACACCTACTTTGACTAAAAATTAAAAAAAATTCTTTTGAAAACTTAAGTTTATAAATTTCAAAATTTTAAATTTATTGGTGTCTAAGTCCCGAATTGATTCAATTAAAAGCTATTTCATACATCTGAGATTATTTCTACAATTTTAATTTTATCCAAAATACCTAAAAATCAAAATTTTCAAATACCCACCCACCCAAACACGTCAAAACGATTGCTTGGTGTCTTGAAAGTACAAAAAAAAAAAGAAATCTGAAAACGTGAAAGAGATAAATCGAAAGCATAGCAGACGAATGCCGAAGAGAGAAATCGAAAGCATAGCAGACGAATGTTGAAGAGAAAAATCGATAAAATTTGAGAGAGTTAGATGATGAGAGAAAAATCTAAAACACAAATAGAGAGAAATTATGATGAATGGCTTAATTTATTTAAAATAATTTAAAAAATATTTTTATCAAATCATGACTAAATATGATTAAAAATAATTAAACTTATTCTTATAATTATTTTTAAAATATCTTTATAAAAAAAAGACATTCTTCGTAATTTCCTCAAGATTTTAATTAGCATTTTCATTTCCTCTCTCTCGTTTTTCCCTCCCCTTTTGGAGTTGGGCGTTAGTTAGTGCTGAGTAGGGTAAAGTGCCAAAGAATCACAGAAAACTCCAAATCTAGGAGCCTTAGGGGCTGACAAATAAAAAACTTGACCGAAAACCTTACAAAATCACTGAGCGTAAACCCTAAACCTTCACCGAAAGAAGAGATTCAGAAACCAAAAAACGCAAGCCGAAAAGGAAAAGATGCTACCGAGTTACGGTTCAAGAGAATTGGGGCATGATAGTTTACGGTGCCACATCTTGGTTTCACCAAGTAAGCTTCCTCACCTCCATTTTCCTTGCGCAGCTAGAGTGTTTTTGGGATATAATCATGACCAAAGATTTTCTAGAAATCGACACTTTCTTGAGCAAGGCTCAAGTACAAGCGTACACTCTTGTGCCCAGAAGCAGTATTCAAGAGGATTTGGGGTTTCTATAGGGTTTAAGCTACAGTGTCCCTCTAAAACCCTGTTTTCTCCCACCAAAGGTTCTTCAGGTAATGTTAAAAAGAAGAGGTATAAAGGTGTTTTGCCTTCGATTCTTAGGGCTTTGGAGTGCGATACGGACGTAGAGAAAACCCTTAGTTCGGTTTGTGAGAATTTGAGTCCGAAAGAACAGACTATGATACTCAAAGAACAGAGTAACTGCGAGAGAGTTATTCGGGTTTTTGAGTTTTTCAATTCACTGAAAGACTATGTGCCGAATGTAATTCATTATAACATCGTGCTTCGAGCTCTGGGGAGAGCTCAAAAATGGGATGAGTTAAGGCTTTGTTGGATTGAAATGGCGAAAAATGGTGTTTTGCCCACAAACAATACTTATGGAATGCTTGTTGATGTTTATGGGAAGGCTGGTCTGGTGAAAGAAGCACTTTTATGGATTAAGCATATGAGACTCAGAGGACTTTACCCTGACGAAGTCACGATGAATACGGTTGTTAAGGTTTTGAAGGATGCTATGGAGTTTGATAGGGCAGATAGGTTTTATAAAGATTGGTGCATTGGGAAGGTGGACTTGAATGATCTTGAGTTGGATTTGATGATTGATTTTGAAAATGGGTCTGGTTCAGCTCCAGTTAGTTTTAAGCATTTTCTATCCACTGAGCTTTTCAGGACAGGTGGTAGGAGTCCTGTTTTGGAAACTTTAGGTTCACCAGACACAGAAAGTTCTATTAGAAAGCCACAACTAACGTCTACATACAATACTTTGATTGATTTGTATGGAAAAGCTGGGCGCCTCAGGGATGCAGCTGATATCTTTGCTGAAATGTTAAAATCTGGTGTGGTGATGGATACTATCACATTTAACACTATGATCTTTACTTGTGGAAGTCATGGCCACTTTTTGGAGGCAGAATCTTTGCTTAGTAAGATGGAAGAAAAGGGAATACCTCCCGACACAAAGACTTATAACATCTTTTTGTCTCTGTATGCTGGTGCCGGAAATATTGAGGCAGCCCTGGAATATTATAGGAAGATCAGGAAGGTAGGTCTTTTCCCTGATATTGTTACTCACAGAGCTGTTCTTCATATATTGTGTGAGAGGAATATGGTTCAAGAAGTGGAGACTGTAATTGAAGAAATGAACAAATTTGGTATTCACATTGATGAGCAGTCTCTTCCTGTTCTTATGAAGATGTATATTGCCACAGGGTTGCTTGACCAGGCAAAGAATCATTTTGAGAAGTTTCTTTCGAATTGTGAGCTTTCATCAAAGACACGTGCAGCAATTATAGATGCTTATGCTGAAAATGGGCTCTGTGGTGAAGCTGAGGCTGTGTTTTATGGCAAGAGAGATT
This sequence comes from Theobroma grandiflorum, assembly GCA_036013995.1. Taxonomy (NCBI): domain Eukaryota; kingdom Viridiplantae; phylum Streptophyta; class Magnoliopsida; order Malvales; family Malvaceae; genus Theobroma; species Theobroma grandiflorum. Next base: position 40,901,362 of record CP142127.1, read on the forward strand.
TGCCAAGGCAGAAGAAAGGTATTGTGGAATACAATGTCATGGTCAAAGCCTATGGCAAATCAGAACTCTATGATAAGGCTTTCTCTCTCTTCAAGAGCATGAGACATAATGGTACTTGGCCTGATGAGTGCACTTATAATTCCCTTATTCAAATGTTATCTGGAGCTGATTTAGTGGATCAGGCAAGAGACCTCTTAGGTGAAATGCAAGCAGCAGGATTCAAACCAAAGTGTCTAACCTTTTCCTCTCTTATTGCATGTTATGTCCGTCTTGGCCAGCTTTCTGATGCCGTTGATGGTTACCAAGAAATGATCAGTGCAGGGGTGAAGCCCAATGAAGTTGTTTATGGGTCTTTAATTAATGGGTTCGCAGAAATTGGCAATGTTGAAGAAGCTCTGATATATTTTCGGATGATGGAAGAATCTGGAGTATCAGCAAATCAGATAGTACTAACTTCGCTGATTAAGGCTTATAGCAAAGTGGGGTGTTGGGAAGGAGCAAAACAAGTGTATGAAAAGATGAAGGATCTGGAGGGTGGTCCAGATATCATTGCATCAAATAGTATTTTAAATCTTTATGCAGATCTCGTAATGGTGTCTGAAGCCAGATGTGTTTTTGACAATTTGAAAGAAAAGGGAACTGCAGATGGGTTTTCATTTGCAACTATGATGTATCTGTATAAAAGCGTGGGTATGCTTGACGAAGCAATTGATGTTGCAGAAGAGATGAAACAGTCTGGTTTGTTAAAAGACTGCTCTTCATACAATAAAGTAATGGCATGCTACGTTACGAATGGCCAGTTATGTGGGTGTGGTGAATTGTTGCATGAGATGATTAGCCAAAAGATTTTGCCTGACACAGGGACCTTTAAAGTACTGTTCACTGCACTCAAGAAGGGAGGCATTCCAATTGAAGCTGTAATGCAGCTAGAGTCATCATACCAGGAAGGGAAACCTTATGCAAGACAAGCAGTTAGCATTGTTGTTTTCTCTTTGGTAGGCTTGCACGCTTTTGCACTTGAGTCTTGTGAGGCCTTCACAAAAGCAGAAATAGCTCTTGAGTCTTTTGTGTACAATGCTGCCATATATGCTTATGGGTCATCAGGGCACATTAATAAGGCTTTGAACATGTTTATGAAAATGCAGGATGAGGGCCTGGAGCCAGACCTTGTTACCTTTATTAATCTTGTAGGTTGCTACGGGAAAGCTGGCATGGTTGAAGGTGTGAAGAGGATATATAGCCAATTAAAATATGGAGAGATTGAGCCAAATGAATCCTTGTTCAAGGCTGTCATAGATGCTTACAGAAATGCCAACAGGCAAGACCTTGCTGAATTGGTCAACCAAGAGATGAAATTTGCTTTTGAAGGATGCGATTATTCTGAGTCCGAGGTTGAAGGTGAAGATGCAGAAATTACTCTAGACCCGTAGATTTCAAATGTATATTCACGAATAGATGCAATTTGCCTTCTAAGGACAAGTTTATTCTGAGTCCAAGGCTGAAGGTGAACACAAAGAACATTCTCTAGACCCTTAGAAGCCAATCTCTTAAGACTCCAAGTATTCCAAATGTATGTTATAAGCAAGAGTCTCTGTAGGGTGTATACTGTATACTGACAGCAGTGTAAAAGCTTCCAAGATCTTGTGTGTAAATAGTAGAAGTCAAAGTGATGGAAGAATGTATAATGTAAATTCTGGCTTCTCTTTATACCAAATTTGCCTGTTCTTCAAAGTTGATTGTAGTCGTGTGTTGTGATTCTCTGGTTCGTTAGGTTGCCCTCGTCCATGTTTGATTGGGAAGTCCAGGCAGAGTGATTCATTGCTATGGGTGACATGATTCTCTTTTTCTAATATCTCTGTAGAGGTATACCAAGTATGTATGCCCTTTTGATTGAAAAGTTCCCAGTTGACTGTGACCGAGGAGGTTGAGCACGAGTGTTTCCAGTTAGATGCACATCAATGCTTTGGGTTGATATAACGTCAATGATTTTGATGTATTTCAGCCATGCGAGAGTAGTATGCATGGCCACTCGGACAAATGATCAATCAAGTACCCAACACAAATTTTGGCTACCGTCAAATTTCCCAAGTTGGTTTAGCTAGTTTTTCTTCAGTTGGACCTTTCGGGATACGAACTGACCCAGGACATACCATAACACCAAATAGAGCGGCAACTAGCTTAGGGCTATAATCGTTCCTACAACATGAGTGGAGTCATTTACACCAAAGATATGGTTTAAAACGTTACCAAGGAATAACGAGAAAACAACTTGGAGCCATTAGTTCAAACCCTAGAATCGATTTTACAATCTATACACACAGGGCCATTGCAGAATTAAGGCGAGGGAGTTCATTTTCTCCCATTATTGGTTTCACAAGTTACAATGATGGATTGAAAAGGAGTTTCCCGCTTGTTCTGTCGATTCTAAAAGTGCCAATTAACCAGGTAAAGAACAAGAGAAATCATAATCAAATTTTCATAGTGCTAGAATATGGGAATTTAAGAAACTCTCTTTAGAAGGAAAATTTGATTTGCAATGACTGCATTTGCCTGCATGGTTCAAACCACCTGTCAGCTGGTTGCTTCGGTGATTCTGCACCTTTAAAAGCACCTTTTGATGCACGGTAGAGGCCAACAGAAAGGAAAATTAAAGCTGTTCGGATATTGGCGACTTCACGAACTTTGAACCAGGTTAGAAAAATTGATCAACACCGATTTGTTCTCACCATCAGATGGGATCCCTTATGCCTAGAAAACCATTTCTTCCAGGCATATCCACATCAGCCACATCAAGATAAGAACCCATGTTAGTTTTAGCCTCAACCCAGCTCTTGCCTGTAATCTTCTTGACTCCTCTGTCTTTCATTAGCTTCCTAACCTTTGAAGCATCATTCCATCGGCCAACTGCTCTATATACATTAGCCAGGAGAACATAACTCATATGGTAGTCAGGTGCTACTTCAATCATTTTCTTTGCAATGCGCTCTGCAGTACTCGAACTTGTGCAGGTTGTGCAAGCACCAAGGAGAACAGCCCAAAGAGATGAATCATCTCTGAAGTCTGCACTCTCTATCAAATTTTCAGCTTCTTCCAGTAACCCAGCGCGGCCTAAGAGATCAACCATGCAATTGTAATGTTCAATTCCAGGTTTAATCCCACATTCCCTAGTCATTAAGGCAAAATATTTTCGCCCTTGATCTACCAAGCCTGTATGACTACAAGCGAAAAGAACTCCAATAAAACTAATATAATCAGGCTTAATACCCTTGTTGATCATCTCATCAAATATTTGTAGAGCTTCTCCACCTAATCCATTCTGAGCAAACCCATAAATCATTGAGTTCCATGTTATCAAATTTCTACTAGACATCTGCACAAAGATGCGATGTGCAAAATGAATACAACCACATTTTGCATAAAGATCAACCAAGGCTGATTCTACAATAACATCTCTCCAACCACCCCTTCTCACATACTGACCATGAACTTCTTTACCTTGTCTTACAGCAGCCAAACCTGCACATGCACGGAGAACAGTTCCAAAACAGTAGAGATCAGTCTTATCCATTTCCCTGAAAATTCTAACAACAGATTCATAGTCTTTATTCTGACAGTAAACACCAAGCAATGCAGACCAAGAAACTGAATTCTTTTTCGACATCCTATCAAAAACACGCTGAGATTCATCAACCAACCCGCACTTTCCATACATATCAAGAAGGCTACTCTCAACAACCACATTTCCGCAAAGTCCACAAGTAATGACCTTAGCATGCACTTGCTTCCCTTGCCTCAACCGCCCTAAATTCCCACAAGCTGTCAATACTGTCCCAAATGTAAACCCATCTGGGCTCAAACCATGATTCCTATGCATCCAATAAAAGAACCTCAATGCCTCCTCATACAAATCGTTCCTCGTGAGAGCCGAAATAACAGAAGTCCAACAAATAGCATCCGGTTCAGGCAATTCATCAAATATCTCACACGCCTCCTTCAACTGCCAATTCCTCCCATAAAAATCAATCAACGCACTCGAAATTACACGATTCGAAACAAACCCGCGTTTTATAACCACCCCATGAAAGCACCATCCCAGCCTCAACTTCCCAAGCTCCGAACACGCCTTGATAACGGTAGATAAAGTGAATCCATTTGGCTCAACTCCAAAACCCTGCATTTCCCAAAACAATTCAAGCGAACTCTGAGGTTTACCCGCTTTAATGTACCCCGAAACCATCGATGTCCACGATATAACATCTTTCACAAACAGCCCATCAAAAACCCTCCGAGTTTCTGTAAAATCAGGAGCCAACTTAAAATACAGAGCAAGTAAGCTATTGCCGACGAACCGATCCGTTTGGAGACCAGATTTAATAACGTGGGCATGGAATTGGAGCCCATGAGAAAAAGATTGAACATTTGTGCAAGTTTGCAAAAGGGAAGCGTAGAGTAATGGTTTTTTCGAAGAGGTTGTTTCGGAAGGGAAATGTAGGGTGTTTAGGAGATGGATAGCAGGGAAAAGTTGAGCTGACTTGCAAAAATGGAGGATCTGGGAATGTTTGTCTGATGGGGTTTTGAAGGGAAATGCGGGGTTGAAAGAAGCAAGAGAGCAGCGATTGCGTTTAAAGAAGAAGAGCTTCATCCAACTGGCTTTTGAATAGATGTCTTTTCTTATTGTTAAAAGTACCCGCTCTTTTTGCCGCCTCCTGTCGCTTGTTGTCTCACTTCATTGACCGTGTGACTTGTACGCAGCAGTCTCAAGTCTCTTCAATGACGTAAATGTAGCCATCAAGTCAAAACTTGATGAATTTCCTTTAATTTTAATTTTATCTTATTTTTTTTCAATATATATATATATATATAAATATTATCATATTTATTTTGCAAACATCTCTATAAATTATTCATGTTAATATAAGTCAAATTAATTAAAACTTTATTAAATTCAAATAAGAGATGTTCGGTTGATTGATAAATGAAACTATTTAAATTCAAAGGTGTTATTTTAGCTCCTTATAACGGTAAAAGTAGAAAGCGATGATATATACTTGGGTTGAGGAAGGAGAGCTTTGACTAGACTCACCCACTTGCACTAGAGATTGTGAAGTAGGCATACTAATACTCATGGTGAAGGAGCTGTTGATGGTAAACGAGCTGCAATGCAACAGCAAAAAGCACAATGATAATTTACTGACGGATTTAAGAGCTAACGTTTGGTTTCAATTAATGATAATGATAGCATAAACATCCAAAACACTAAACAGGGTTACTTGCTTATTTGGTACACAACCATATTATATACGAGCGTGACATGGAAGCTTGGTGGAGAAGGCAGGACATGTTTCGACGACGCCTCTGTGTCTTCTTTCAGCTATGGCATTATGCTGGAAAGAAGCTAGTTTTTTCATATTCACCACCAAAATAACAAAAAGAAAAATAAATAAATAGACACAATAGTTGCGTTAAATTAATTGTCAGCCAATGCATCATAACATATCGTACTTATTTTTCATAAGATAAAAAATTAGATATATTAGGTAAATTGACCCACAAAGGACATAGTACTTATAATTATCAATAGAAGGAATATTGGCTGGTCCTAAACGGTTCTGCACGGGCTTGTAAAATCTTGCAAATAGTTAATTTTAAACATTATGTGAAAAGAGTATGTAATATGTATTGGCTGAACATTGATTTTCAAGAATGCAGCAGTGTTGACTTCAAATTCTTCTAACAAGATGATCATGAAGGATGAATATAAAAAAATACATGCAGTAGATAGCAGATTAAATGTAGAAAAATTGTAGCAAAGAAAAGTAATAAATATAAACAGTATAAAAAATTTAAATATAAGCAAATGAACCATCTAATTGACAAATTACAAATCTGAACAGTTTAATTAGAAGCGAAAAAATTACGTCACCTTTGCATAAAAAATAAATCAAACATACTGAACATTTTTAATAGTTGTGAGAAATAGTCAGCAATGTTTACATTTCATAAATTGACGTGCATTATAAGTCGAACCGTACCAAATATACAGTTTTGAACAAAAACTGTGAACCAAGGTCTATATTGAATAAAAATACCTTCACACATATAGAACTGTAATCATAGCAAAAACCCAAATAAATAAATAAATAAATATATATATATATATATATATTACCAATCCATCAAAAAAATATACATCAGTACAATAAACAATATATGAATATATAAAGAAAAAAAATACAACAATCATCTGAAATTGTTATCATCATATGAGTTGTCGGGTCTTTAATAGAACAAACAAGAAATGTTAAGCATAAAACAAACGATAAGAAAACAAATCAACAATCCATAAACGTAAAAATACACAAAGACATACAACAATAATCAATAATTATTATCATCATATTTATTCAACTTTCGTCAAATAAAAGAAAAAAATAAAAAATAATAATATCAAGTAAAAAAGTGAAAATAAAATATGCAAAGTAAGAGAAAAAATAAACAACACTATAGATAACAGCTAAAATCATTCACTTATAGACGATGAACAATTTAATTATAATCAGTGATCAAATATCATAATGCTTGACAAACTCATAAAAAATTATACAAACATACAACTCAAATAAAAGAAAAACACCAACTGACTAAAAGTCAAAACTTAAAACGTATATTATGTAATAATATAAATAAAGACTAAAGATATAAAACATCAAATAATCAATTTTATTCAAACATATATATATATATATATATATGTGAGATGAGGGTCAATAATTTATAAATAATAAAAAACTTTGCCAAAGTCTTTTTTGCAGATAATTTCCAGAAGGTGCTCAAGATATAGTTTAGACGAGATGTTTTATTAGTTACTAGTGGTGGAAGCATAAGCATTGTTGCCATTGAATTGAGGAGGAAGCCTTCACCGTGCTTATGAACCAAAAGCTGTGAGAAGCGATTTAGGCATAAAAAAGCTAGCAGCACTCCTAATGGAAGGTAATTAGGGATGCGCCACCGTTCAGTCTTGTATACTACCGTACAGGGAAGTTCTACACCTGGAAGCAGGATTAGATTGAAACTTTACGTCAAAGAAAATCCAGCCTGTGAGGTTTGCATACATCATAATTAGAACTAAAAAACTTTGTAATCTTACCATTTGCTGTAGAACATTCCATTGCATTGTCCAAGGCAGATTTCTGGAGTCCAACGACAACAATTTGCTTCCCTTCGATGCATCTAACAGCAAGTTCATAATCCATGGAGTGTATCACCTCACCGTGAAGGGTTTCTGGCCCTTTGCTTGGAGGAAACTCTGGAATGTTTAGAATGGCATTGAACCGGCCTAGGTCAAGGACTACAAAGTTCACCTGGTCAGGGCCGAAGTTTGCCAAATTTTTTGGAGAGGCCAAAGGTTAATAAAAGTTAAAATTTTTTAAAATTAATATATTTAACTTAATAATTAATAATAAAAAAAATTTATAATAGGCAATAATTTTATATAATATGTAAATCAAAAGAAATAAAAAGAAAAAAATTTATAATAATGCTATAGGAAAGTTTTGTTCGACGATAGTAATATTTTCGTAATATAAACAACTAAATTATCTATAAGAAACTTATCATCTATTTTATTTCAGAGTCTTGTCTTTCTCAATATATACAACTAAAAAATTAATGTAGTCAATATCTAATATTCTTATTTATTATTTTTAAGCTTATAATACTAAATATTAAATTATAATGTATAAAATATAAATAGTTAAATATGATATACAGAATTAATAATTTCTTCTTATACTCAAAATAATTTCCTTTCAACTAAATATAAAACGTAAAGCACATTAAAAATATATATTCAAGATAATTTTTTCTTATATAATTAGGATTAATAAAAAATAATATATTTGTGAAATTTTAAACCATAACAAATAATGTAACGTTAGAACTTATATTTGAGAATTACATATACAATTATTTTTTGATTTTTAAAAATTAAAATCATTGAGAATAAAATCAACATAACAGAAAAAAATATGACAAGTAGAAGATAAAACCTACATAAAAAAAAAATATGGTTGATGATTCATATAAATTTAGAAAAGAAAATCTATAGAAACTTAAAACATACGAGCAAATAGAATAAAATTGAAAAAAATAAATAAATAAAAATAGAAAAAATTAAATAAAAACTTTAGCTTTTTATAATGTCATAATACAGGGATAGGAAAGAAGAGAGAGAAAGATGAGTGGAGAAATTTAAAAAATTAAAAAAAATTTAAAAATTTGAATAAAATTGAATGAGGCTTGTAAGATCATTTTATTATTTTTTTAATTATATTAATTATTTAATAAAAATTATTTTGAAAAGTTATTAAAAAATATATAATATATAAAAAAGTTCAAAAATTTTGAGTGGGCCATGGCGCAACGCCCCTGCACCTGGTAAACCTGAAGTTTGCATTTAAATGAAAATTCATCCAGTCATGGCATTATGTTTTTCTCATTCACCTTGTTTTGCTGAGCTTTAGGATTATTATAAACTTAATTACATACCTCTATAGAATGATTCTTGGTGTCCTGTACTACAACATTCCACTCTCCTTTGGAGCTGAAGGGCCCGTCAGTCCCACCTCAGATATGCCAAGTTCGCATCTCTTCATCCGATGGCCCTTTGAAGTCAATGCTAACTGTGTCGAAACACATCAAAATTAGAGATGGTAATAATTATCATGTTACAGCATATTCGCGGATATCCGATTCAATTATATAAGGTTAAAGTATTTTATAATTGGATTTAAGGTGGATTCAAGTAGTAATTTCACTATCCGTATTGATTTGGGTATTACTTTTTTGATATCCAACACTTGAACTCGATTATATTGATATCCGGATTTCTCGAATACCCGAATTCAATATTCATTTATAAATATTTTATTATTATTTATATAATATATAACACATAATTAAATTAGTATTTAAATCTTTGCAAACAATTCATTTGTTAGTAATTAACAGATGTATTAGAAGTATCATTTGTCAAATTATTAATGTGATGTCATTAATATTCCTTAATTAGCTGCTCCATCAGTAATAGCTTTAACTTCATTAACATGTTTATCTCTATTTTTAACTTCCATAAAGAATGCCCTTATCTTAACTGTTTTTTTATTCTTCTTTTGTTTGCAAGAAACAAAATAAGAAAGGTTAAATGAACCAGGGAAGTGTGAGGCTGCTGAGGTGAAGTTCCATTTGTTTTAGTACACTTGCATTTGGTTCTATTTTTTGGCACGAAGTTGAACTTCCAAATCATCATTCTTTCGCTCATTCTTTTATTATTTTTTCAAAATCCAACTTGACATGCAATTAGAAAGCTTTTAGGTCTATGAACATTTGTTTTAGAATGAAAAAGATTATGCTACACATAGTGGTCCATGTGAGTTAATATCTTCTATCAAAGGCATTTTTGCTTTTGGGGATGCATTTTACCATATCTGTCATAAGAAACATAAGACCCAAATTTACTTTGTGATCATTAGACATTGTTTGTCTTGCTTTGCAATGAGTGAGAACTATAACATACACAATTCTTATTATTATTTTCATTTTTTATTTGATATATCAGACATATAACAAGTCATTGAATTTTTTTTACCACATTTAGAAGGAAAAAATTCCACTTATGAAATTGATTGTTTACATTTGTTTAATAGTACCAACTCACTCATAACATTTTCTTCAACATCTTTTTTGCTTGTTTAGTTTTGGTTATGCCTGGTATTGTTATTATTTTTCACTTTGGCATACTAAATTCACCTATATGATGATTAATTAATTGTTTTTTTGGTATGTGTCAAATGAAATTGAAGATATAAATTTGGCAACTAATGACTCAACACCTACACCTCATGTTGATGCATGTGCTACTGAAGGCAACACAAGAAGTGAAGCAGTAAGCTCTAAACTACAGAAGCACAAGAAACCATTTAAGACATCGTTGCTTGTGTGGGATGACTTTACAAAATTTGTTGATGAAAAAGGTAATCATAAGGCTAGATGTAATTATTATGATAAGATTTTATGTGCTGATACGAAAAAAAATAGAATATCTTCTTTAAATAATCATGTTAAGGTTTGTCCGAAGTTAAAAATGCTCTGTGCTAGTAAGGATAGCAATCAAATGGAATTAGTTTTTTCATTCGGAGGAGATGGGTCTTTGGGTAGTTGGAACTTTGATCAAGGTGCAATTTAGCGGAGTTTAGTTAAGATGATCATTATAAGTGAATTGACTTTTAGATTTATGGAAGCTAAAAGGTATATAAATCACATGAAGGAAGCATGCTCTTGATTTCGTATACTGTCACAATGGATCGTTGCTAAAGATTGTTATAAGGTTTATATTGATGAAAAAAGTTGTATGAAAAAATTGTTGAGATCATGTTCTATTAGAATATGTCTCACCATAGACACATGGACTATAATAAAAAAATTAATTATTTGTGTATGATTGCTCATTTTATTGATAAAGATTGGAACTTACAAAAAAAGATTTTGAACTTTTGTCCTATTATTAGTCACAAAGGTGGGGTTATTGGGAAGACAATTGATAAATGTTTGCTTAATTGGAGGATTCAACAAATTTTTTCTATTATTGTTGATAATGCTAGTTCCAATGATGTTGCAATAAGACATTTAAAGCTTAAATTTAATGTTGCCAAAACTAGTATTTTAAGTGGTAAATTTTTTCATATGAGATGCATTGCACATATTATTAATTTCTTGTGAATGATGGATTAAAGGATATCAATGACTCAATTACTTGTATTAGAGCGACGGTGAGATATGTTAGACAATATCTTTCTAGATTAACCAAGTTTAAGGAATGTGCAACTAGTGCAAGAGTTAATACTAAGTGTTTACTCTCTTTGGATGTGTGCAACAAATGAAATTCTACTTTTTTTTATGTTGGATACAATTGTGAAATTTGAGAAAGCTTTTGCATCATTTGAGTATTGTGATAGTATTTACAGAAGTGAGTTAGTGAGGAATGGAGATGAGGTGCCTAGTGATAAAGATTGAGCAACTGTTAGAAAGATTTCTCTTTTCTTGAAAGAGTTTTATGATATGACCATGAATGTTTCAGGTACATCTTTGAAATTGCCAATTCTTTTCTTAATTCTATGTCTAATGTGTATGGCACTTTGATTGAATGGCAACAAAGTGATGATGCTAATTTGAAGTCTATGGCAATTAGAATGAAAGCCAAATTTGACGAGTATTGGGAGAATGCGGAAAAATTGAATTTCATGTTGTACATTGCCTTAATTCTTGATTCGAGGAAAAAACTTGCTTATGTTGAATTTACTTTGCTAAATATATATTCTCCCAAGCAAGTTGATGTTTTCTTTGGTGAAAAAAATCAATGGATGAGTTGTTTCAATGTTATAAAAATATGTTGCAACCCTAATCTTAATCTCATGTTAGTGAAAGTGGTCAAGAGTCTCAAATGTCAATGAGATAAGTCACCAGTGATGAAGGTAGGCATGGTAGTGTTGTTGTTTCGAGTAGCAAAGACCTAATAACTACTAAGAAAAGATTGCATCCATTTAAGAGGCATCGGTTAAACAGTGGCTTAGAATAGCAGAAAACAAAATTGGATAAATATTTATCTGAGCTAGTGGATGATGATGCTAGCGATGATATTGACTTTGATGTTTTCATGTAGTGAAAACTCAATCAGTATAGGTTTCCTATACTTTCTTCTATTGTTTGCGTTGTATTGGTGGTTCACGTATCAATAGTTGCTTCAGAATTTGCTTTTAGTACCGATGGATGTGTGCTTGATGCGTATATGAGCTCTTTGACTCCTAAGGTAGTGCAAGCACTTGTTTGTGCTCAAGATTAACTACATGGATTGGCACGCGGTGATTCGGATCAAATTTAGGATGATTTGGATGAGATTGATAAATTTGATTTCGGTAATTATTTCTTTGTTTCTTTAGTCCTTTGTTTAATTTACCATAATATAGTATCATCTTATATAGCATCATTTCTTTTTCTCAATTTATTTATTTATTTATTTCTTTAGTTCTTTGTTTAAGGTTATGCTAGCACAAATTCAACCAACCCATTCACTAATTAACATCATACATTCCCACAATATTCTTATTTAACAAATCTGAAAAACAAAAATAGTGAAAAAACTAGACTTACTTGAGTGAAAAATGCAGAAAATTGGAGAATGAATGGAAAAACACCCTTATTTGTCACAAAGAAGTGAGAAAATGCAAAAATTATGAGTAGGTGTGAAGTGGGTGGAAGAGAGAGGAAGAATCCTAAAGGTTAGAGAGAGAAAGGAACTTTAAAATATGAAGAGAGGGGAAACAAAGGAAAAAAATTAAGGCTTTTAAAGAAAAGCCATGTGAGCACCACAATGGTCTAGCCCTAGCCTAACATATAGGCCAAGTTAGACAGTCAACGCTGTGACATTGACAAACTCGATGCCTCGGTGGCCTCCTTTCAAGTTTTTGTATGAGAGGAGGCATGATATGCCACGCCACGACGTTGAGTCTATGGTCCTGTGGTGTCCACTTTTTTTATAATTTTTTTTTTTTTTAAAACTTACCTCATAAGAGTCCCAAACTTGCAACAATGATAGAAAAATCAATCAAAGTGGGAGAGAAAAATGAAAATGACAAATTAAAATTAATAAGTAATTTGAATTGAAAAAAGTACTAAGATAAATGATATTGAAAAACTTGGGTTGCCTCCTAAGAAGCGCTTTACTTAAGGTCATTAGCTAAACTGTTCTAGAGTTCATTTGGGATCGAGAAGATGGATGGACGACCAATGTCAATCAATAGGCCCACCCCAGTAGTGCTTCAATCATTGTCTATTCACCTTGAACGTCTCATTGGTAAACCCATCAATTATTTCCATCGCTCCATGTGGAAAAACTTTTGACACACTAAAGGGTATTGACGATCTCGATATCAATTTCCATATAAATAACTTCAATCGTGAATTGAACAACAAAACTTGTAGACTTGGCTTAAAATGGCGATCGACAATCTTTTGATCATGCCATCTTTTTGTCTTTTCCTTATACAATTTGGCATTTTCACAAACATCCAAGTGAATTTAATTGATCACATTCAATTGAAGCAATCTTTTCTCACCCACTGCTTCTAAATCAAAATTCAATTCCTTGATTGATCAAAATGCACTATGCTCTAATTCAATTGAAAAGTGACACGTTTTTCCAAAAATCAACCAATATGGGGACATACCTATTGGAGTTTTCTAAATAATCCTATACCCCCATAATGCATTGTCAAGTCCACTGGTCAAGTTCTTCCTTGATGGTGATACCACTTTCTCAAGAATTCTTTTGAGTTTTCAGTTTGATACTTCCACTTGTCTGAGGCTGATAAGTTGGCTACCTTGTGTGACACTCCATACTTTGTGAGTAATGCTGTAAAATATTCATTGCAGAAATAACTTCCTTCATCACTCACAATAACTCTTGGTGTACCAAATCTAATGAAAATATTCTTCTTTAAAAATTTCATCACCACTGTAGCATCGTTTTTAGGCAAGGCTGAGGCTTTTACCCACTTTGACACATAGTCAACAGCCACAAAGATTTATCGATTGTTGAATGATGATATGAATGGTCCCATGAAATCGAATCCCCAAACATCGAAAATCTCCGTTTCCAAAATGTTGTTCAGCGACATCTCATGCCTTCTAGAAATGTTTCCCATTATTTGACATCTGTCATAATGCAACACAAATTTATGAGCGTCTTTGAATAATTTTGGCCAATACAAACCTGATTGTAGAACTTTGGCTGCTGTTCAATCGCCTCCAAAATGACTCCTATATTCTGATAAGTGACAACGTCTTAACACATTTTCAACTTTTTCCTCTAAAATGCTCATTTTTATAATTCTCAGCACATTGCTTAAACAAAAATGGTTCATCCCACAAATAATATTTAATATCATGCAAAAATTTCTTTTTTTGCTGAGAAGTTAAATTTAAAGGGAAAAACTTACTCACAATAAAGTTGACATAGTTAGCATACCATGGTAATTTCGTATGATCAACATGCAATAATTGTTCATCAGGGAAAGTTTCCATTGATCAAAGTCACATCTTTACCTTGGTTGTCATGTTCTAACCTAGACAGATAGGCGGTTACTTGATTTTCTAAACCTTTTTTGTCTCTGTATTCCAAATCAAATTCTTGTAGTAGTAAAGCCCATCTTATTAACCTTGGCTTGGCATCATTTCTAGCAATCAAATAATTAATTGCAAAATGGTCAGTATAAACAATAACTTTAATGCCAATCAAGTATAAGTGAAAATTTTCAAATGTAGACACAACAATTGATAATTCTTTCTTAGTGGTAGTGTAGTGCATTTGAGTTTCAGTCAAGGTTTTACTTGTATAATATATAGAATGAAAAATTTTATTTATTTTCTATCTTAACACTGCACCTACAGCATGATCACTAGCATCATACATAAGTTCAAATGGGAGTGACCAATAAGGAATTAGAATAATGGGTGCAGAGGTCAACTTCTTTTTTAGTTCTATAAATGCAACATAACATGCATCTTCAAATTTAAAAAGGGATGTCTTTTTTTAAAAGATTGCACAAAGGTTTTGCAATTTTGGAGAAATCCTTTATAAATCACCAATTAAAATCGACATGTCCAAGAAAACTCTATATACTTTTTACCGAGGTTGGTGGTGGAAGCTTCTCAATGGTCTTAATCTTGGCTTTGTCCACCTTTAATCCTTTGCTCCACACCTTATGACCAAGAACATTGCCTTTTTGTACCATAAAATGGCATTTCTCCCAATTTAAAATTAGGTTTCTCTCCTAACATCTTTGCAATACCCTATCAAGATTGAGTAAACATTCATAAAAATTATTGTCAAAGATTGAGAAATCATCCACAAATACCTAAATGGTTTTCTCCACCATATCCGAGAAGATAGACATTATGCACCGTTGAAATGTGGGTGGAGCATTACACAATCCAAATGGCATTCGTCTAAATGCAAAAGTACCATAGGGACATGTAAAGGATGTTTTCTCTTGATCTTCTGATGCTATGTCAATTTGATTATAGCCTGAGTATCCATTTAAGAAACAATAATACTCTCTTCCAACTAACTTATCCAACATTTGGTCAAAGAAAGGTAAAGGAAAATGATCTTTCCTTGTGGCCTTGTTTAGCTTTCTATAATCCATGCATACTCTCCATCCAATGATTGTCCATGTGGGAATGAGCTTATTATTTTCATTAGCCACCACTGTCATCCCACTTTTCTTTGGTACACATTGCACTAGGCTTACCCATTCACTATCTAAAATAAGATAAATGATGCCCGCATTTAGCCACTTGATTATTTTTTTCTTTACTATTGCTTTCATAATTGGATTCAACCTTCTTTGATGCTCAATAATAGCTCAATGATTATCCTCCAACAAAATTTTGTGTATGCATATTGATGGACTTATCCTCTAGATATCAGTTATTAACCACCCAAATAACATTTTGCGCTCTCGCAAAACTTTAAGTAACTTTTCTTCCTGCTTATTATTAAGATCAAATGCAACAATAACTGGAAAAGTAGATGAGTTTCCAAGATATGCATTCCTTAAATGTTTTGGCAATGGTTTGAGTTCTAACTTAGAGGGATCCCTAATTGAAGGTTTCATTGGTGATGATGAATATGAAGACAACTTTAACAATTCAAACCAAGTTCCCAATACCCAAGACGAGGCATTCAATGCATTAACACATTCTATAATTTTGTCCTTACTAGGTCTAGATTTAGAAATCAATGATGCTTCAAATGGGTCATTAGGATGATTTTCCATGAAAACTTCACTTGTGGTCCTCTATACCACATTAATTGCAAAACACTCATCATGATCATTAGTGAACATTAAAGCATAAAAGATATTAAATGTTGCCTTTTGTTCTTGTACTAGCTAAGTAAGTTCTCATTTTTCGACATCAATGAGTGCTTTGGTTGTGCGTAAGAAAGGTCTCTCAAGGATAATAAGAACTTTTCTATCTTTTTTTATATCAAGAACTATACAATTAGCTAAGAATATGAATTTATCCACTTTCACAAGCACATCTTCGACTATGCCTCTTGGATATGTGAGAGTTTTATTTCCTAATTAAAGAGTTATAGTCATACGCTTGACCTGTTGGGATGAGCCTTGCAGCCAATTGGGATTGGTTAAGGCTTAATTCCAATTATATAATAATATCATTCATAATGATTAAAAGTTTTCCTTAATTAATATGACGTTAATTATAATGGGTTATAAATCTAATTGGATGAGGTCCATGAGATTAAATGCCTTGCAAGGGAATTGTAATGGATTACTAGTATGAAATTCCTATGCATTAAAGCATAATCTCTAAATGTTCTTGGTCAATGTATCACTGAGACTGGATATCAATGATACTTAGAGACTGGTACATTCTATGTTTCTTACTTGGGAAGTAAGCAACCAATCTCATAGGTTGAAGTATAAAGATACTTAGAATTAGAATGTAGGTGCTTGTCTAGGAGAGCAAGTTCATTGAACATGACCTACCCTGAGAAGTGTATTTGGTATTTCACTCAAGTGTCTACGCAATACTTCTCATGTGTTAATTGTGTAAATACTCCATAGACTTGAAATACAAGTTGTCTTATATGTGGAGTGCTATGCTTTGATTTCATCCTTACGGGTGCCTAACCAAGAATGCCAAAATAGGATGTTTTTGGGTATAGCATGAAGCATATGAAGGCAAATGAGTTGTCAAGAAAGGAATCATCGACCCAAGTGATTTAGAGGACATAGTCTAACAAATCTTGGTTGATATTAGCTTGTTGAAGTCATTGGCCAAGGTGACTTGGAGATTATGAAAAAGAGTTTCATAAGTCTCTATAAAGCTAATGATCTAACTGTGGGAATGAATATAAAGGTTAATAAGAGTAGGCACTGCACTATGTTCTTATCATCTCTAGGATATATGATGAAAGAATGAATTACACTGATAGACTGCACATTGAAACGTTATCAAGGAACCCTTTGACTCTCCTAACAATTAGGTGGCCATGATGTATTTTTAGATGCCAATCTTGGTCTATGGAATTGAATTAATTAATTTAACAAAAATTATAATTCAATTCCATTGCCAACATGTTAAGAACTTAATGAGTCACACACAAGAAGTTGCATTATGAATTAAATTGGAAGTGTGATGATTTAAGTTAGACTTAAATCATACACTAGCTTCTCTGACTTCTAAAGACTTAATTAAAATAGTTTAATTAAGTGTAAGGCCAATATTATAATTATTTATAATATTAAAGCGTCAATTGCAAACAAATAAGGTAAATTAAATTAAATTTTAATTTACAATAACTTAATTAAAAAAGTTTAATTAAGTGTTAGGTTAATATTATGAGAGGTCATGATATTGACGCTTTATTAGCAATTTAAGAAGTTAATTGACCCAGATATAAATATTACTTTTCAACTACTTCTCATAATACAAGTGAAATACAAAAGTTAGTTTTTTGAGTCATCAGAAAACTAACAAGAAAGCCTAACCACACATTTTCTTGAATGACTTGAAAATAGTTTTCTAACTCTGTGATTTAGCTAGGAGGAGTGTGATTGTGTGGAGAAGACAAGTTGTTGACCACCTTGCTAGCACAAAGGTATAGTTGAGAAAGCTCCCTCATTGTGAACGTTCAAGTGCAATTGTCTGTGCAACAATTGGAGGCCAAACACTTGAGTGGCTTGGGTTTTTCCTCTCTTTATGGTGTACACAGGCTTGAGTAAAAACAAGAGTAGTGCATGATCTTCTCTCAATCTAGAGGATTTGCCATCGTGATTACGACATCACTTGGCTAGATAATATTTTTTTATTACTCCTTACTTGGTTTGTATTAAAATCACTAAAGTGATCCATGAGCAGCGGCATGGCATGGTATGTTTAAAATTTTTATTTTTCACTATGTATGATAAATGTTATCTATGAGTTTCATTCCATTCTAGCAGGATCTCCCCCAAACCCAACTTGTTGTAGATTGACAATGGCATCAAATTAATACTCACCCTTAGATCACTTAAAGCCTTAACAAGGAATTAAGCACCAATTGTGCATGAAATAGTAAAACTGCCTAGGTCTTTAAGTTTTGGATGGAGCTTATTCTGAATGATTACACTGCATTCTTTAGTGAGTGCTACTGTTTTAAACACACCTAATCTCCTTTTCTTGGATATAATGTCCTTTAAAAATTTTACATAAGACAATATTTGCTTTAGTGCCTCTGCAAATGGAATGTTGATGTGAAGTTTTTTAAATACCTCTATAAATTTCTAAAATTGACGTTCTTCTTGTTGCTTCTTGAAGTATTGAGGAAAAGGTGATGGTGGTGTAGTTATCTTAGTCACTTCTGCTTGACATTGATCACTAGACTTTGAAATCTGAATTCCACTTTCCATAGTTTTGTCTTGTTGTGCAACTTCTTGTGGTTTGCTTTCAACTTCCTTTCCACTTCTCAGAGTGATGACTTTAACATGCTTTTTGCCTTCGCTCTTCGGATTTGCCTTTGCGTCACTAGGTAATGTTCTTTAAGTTGACCAACTTAAGTCTTAAGGTTTCAAAGTGAGGCTGCTTGACTCTGAATGAAAACTATTTGACTTTGAATGATGCTATCATTTTGTGTCATGTACTGCTTCAGCAAATCTTCAACAATTGGCTTTTTCTCTGAAAGAGGTGCTCTAGTTTGCTGTAAGAATCTCGAAGGTGCATTTGGTCTTGAAGTTGATGACACCCTTTAATTGTTAGCCTAAGAGAGATAAGGATGATTCCTCCACCTTGAATTATAGGTGTTGGAGTAGGGGTTATTTTGTTGTTTATTCCCTATAAATTGCATTGTCTCTGTTGGGCATTGATGTCTGCCATAATTATCTCCACAATACTAATAAGCTAAAAAGGGTTTTGCACAGAGTTAGTACTAAAAGATTGGAAAGTATTAGTTAAAGCTACCTTAGAGGATAATGTTGACATGGCATCTACATCATGAATTCCAACTATTTTACTCTGCATTAATCACTCCATTGGCCATTGGTAGTTGTTTGCAAACATCTCTTCCAATAAATTGTATGCCTCATCTATCGATTTAGCCATTAAAGCTCTTCCTATAGTAGCATCAATGGTGGTTTGGACCTACCCATTTAAACCATTGTAAAAAGTTTGCACTTGAAGCCACTTTGCGAGACCATAATGAGGGTAACGCCGAAGTAATTCTTTATATCTTTCCCAAGCTTTGTACAACGATTCAGAATCTTATTGCATGAATGATGTAATATCATTTCTCATTTTTGTTGTCTTAGCTAAAGGAAAGAACTTAGCAAGGAACTTCAGAGCAAGATCATCCTATTGTGAAAAGTTTAACATCTTGTTAATCCATTTAAACCATTATAAAAAGTTTAACATCTTGTTATTGAGATGTTTGAAAGTGTCATAAATCTCCAAAAAGTTTGATATATGGCCATTGGGATTATCATTTGGAAGGCCCCCAAACTGAACTAAGGTTTGAATTATGGTGATGATAGCTGGCTCGATCTCAAAATTGTTCACTTAAATAGCTGGACTTCAAATGCTCGATGAAATTCCTTGTACCAAAAGAACAACATAATCCCTTAAGTAATGATTTTCAGCTACCACGCACTCTTGGATTTGCTATTCACCTTATTGGTTAGCCATTGTATTTAATGGAGCAATACTCTGTTGATTTTGTCAAGCCCTATCTTATAATATGTTTGCCACGTCATTCATGTGCATAGTAATATATCTGCATATTTAGAAAGTCTCGAGAAATCGTTAAAAGACGATATTGCCCTTATGGTATAACTAAACCGATTTAAGCCTCGAACTAGTTCAAATAGGAAATCTAAGATGAAATTGAGAATTTTACAATCCACGAATGAGTTAAAATGATGATTTGGAGTTCAAGGATCAATTTGAAGTCAAACCGAAATTTTCACTCTATAGGGGCAAAATGGTCATTTTGCCACCTAAAAATTTAATTTGGATAGTTGATGAAATTTTTGACCAAGAATGATTATTTGGAGCATAATTTGAGGTTTAGAAGTGAAAATTTTAAATTCTGACATTTTTTCGATATTTTTTGAAACATAGGGGTAAAATCGTAATTTTACAACTTCAGGGGCAAAATGGTAATTTTCCACCACCAAGACACTTTTCCAGCCATGGTCTTCCCTTATCAATATTTTGACTTTTGACTAATCTAGTGGTGGAGAATAAAAGTCAATTTTTAAAGTATAAAAAGAAAAATTGGGCAAATAAGCTTGGGACACATGGCAAGCTTTAAATATTTTAATATTTCCTCATTAAATCAGCCCATCCTCCCCCATCTCCATCCCATTATTCGGCCAAAACCAGAAATAGAGAGAGAAACTTAAGACAAAACCCTAAGTGCAAAAAACCTAAGAAAAAGTGTGGAAATTTCATGGGAATTAAGTGAAAAAGGTAAGATTTTTTCTATTAAGCTTGAGTTCTCTTATTCTTAGGTATTTCTCCATGTTTTTCCATGCTTGAAATGCCTCAAATCATGATAAATTCTTGGCTGGTTCAATGGGTTTAGAGAGAGAAAATTTTTGGATTTAATTGATTTTAATATATATTAGTGTTTAATGTTAGTTTAACATGTTAGTAAACAAAACATGTAGAAAAACATTTATTTTCCCCATTATCTAGCCATAGCCGAATCTTCAAGTCAATGGTGATGAAGAAAGTGATGTTATTTTAGGTGGTTTGATTATGAAATCATGGTTTTTGATATGGAAATTAATGTATTAAGGAAAGAAAAATCGAGTAGGAAAAATTCTAGCAATGATGCACCCATTATGGCCGAACCTCCCTAGGTGAAATGTGAACGTAGTTTTGCTAATTTTTATAAAAAATTGGCTTATGTATAATGGTTTGGAATGTTAGAAAAGAAATAGGACGATTTGGAGTTAAATCGGACGCGTTGGCCGATTTATCGGGTAATGGGTCAAATTAAATCAATACCGCATTTAGACAATATTCGCGTATTTTGCATTCCATATCATGTATTAGAATAGGGTCTAAATTAGTTTATTTCGACCTAGCATCAATGTAGTAAATTCCTCGATTTTTGGTATTGTGTCAAGGTGGAGAGACATCCGATAAAGGCAAGGAGATAGCACCAAAGGATCATTAGACTGTGTGCTTCAAAAATCCAAACTTTGGACATTGTGAGTAAGCTTATCATTACCTTAATTATTTAAGGTAGTTTTATCTGATTTAATGAATTCTATGGAAAATGGGTCTTGAAAGGTACATTTTATGTTTTATAAACAAATATGCATAAATGATATAATTTTATAAATTGTTTGGAAAATAAACAACGATTTTTAAATAAAGTACTTGGAGACTATTATTTGCTATATTTGTATTGTAAACTGTGACTTGAAATCGAATGGCTCATGGAATTGTTGGCATAAATGGCTGATTGATAATTGTGTTGTTGAGAAATATACAAATTGTTTTGGTTACCCATGCAGGCTGGATAATATTGTTTAAGCCATGTTATGCTGACGAAATTTTATTAATTATGGTGGGTTAATTAGCTTACTGCAGTGGGTGGGTTCCGTGGACCAGTCTATTAGAGGGGCACGGTAACCCCGTTATATTATACCTCGGTATGAGAGGCGCGGAGGGTAACTCCTGAGGTATGGTTAGAGTTCACATCACGCCCAACCACCACGTGAGGGTGAACTCCGCTAACGTCAAGGAAAGGCTGCGTTTTCAAAACAAAAACCTATTTTATACTTATATACAATTTCTAAATAGCCTTGGAGGTCTTGGTAGGATGCCTCGGCCAAGGTATCCCCGAGAATGGGTTTATGGCACGAGCCTAGTTTTATGAATTCATGAGCCATGCTAATTATTTGAGTGAAATGGATTTATTTTATTTGGTTGAAATGTTGTGAACCATGGTACAATAATTTATTTTAAAGGTCTCCAATTACTCAACTTTAGATATTTTAGGTAATGTTTGTTTACTTACTGAGATTATATATAATCTCACCCCCTCTTCCTATCCATTTCAAGCTCAGAGTAGCTTGTAAATGGTCGAAAATCGTCGAGGATTACAGTTGGCCATACTACTTCAAAAACCCGTAGGTTCACTGCCTTTGAGTACTTTTGTCATTTGAGGGCCCACGTGTCGCTGTAAATGAAAGTTTATATCCTGGTTATCTATAACAATGTATGAAGTAATTTATTTTGCTTCTACGCTGTAAAAATTGTCTATGGATATTCCTATAAAAATTGTTTTACAAGAAAATAGAATATTTTAACGAATATTTTTATTTTATTCAAATAGTGGTAATTTCTCTTCAAACGAACGTTTTAGACACTGAATTTTATTTTTGATAATGGAATATGTGTTTTCTAAATATATATTACATTTCTAATTGATTTTGAAATTTTCGTTGAAAAATGACCAAAATACCCCTGTGTGGTAAAAATTTCTTTTTGACTGTTTTCGAATCAGAAATGGTTCATACTTCTTTAAAACATGATTTTAGTAACTAATACTCATAGGGGAAGTAGAAAAATTGATACGTAAGCCTTGCGAGGTCTCAATTGGTAGCCCGAGAAATGGATGTCTATTGGGACGTCGCGGCGGTTGTCACGGACTCGAAGTTAGTACCGGGTCGTGATAGATTTTCTCATCAAAGTTTGTGAAATGTTCTTTCAATTTCTAGATCACACGAGATAATCTCCAAGTTGTTTGCTTTTCTCATACAACGACTGAACACACCTACAAAACAAAAAAATAAAGCTTAAATTAACACTAATTTGTAAAATTTTAATATTAGCAAATAACAAAGAAAATAAAATCCCCAGCAACAAAGCCAAAAACTTGTTGTCGATTTTGCACATGCAAGTATACATATTGAATAAGTAGCATAAACAGTAAGTCTATATTATTGTTCCCACAAGGATTTGCTTTTAAAGTTTCACTAAGTACTAAAATTGTATATCAAATTAATCTTATCTAAGCTAACAGACAATTGAAAAACTAATCAAAGAAAAAATAAAAAATGAACAATAAATTAACCAACAAAAAACTAAATATGTTGAGAAAAACGGTAGATTAAAGACTTAAGATCATGGGTTCATTCAACATTTCATTTGGTACCAACTTTTCTTGTTATTTATCTTTCCTGAGTGATTTTACTAATCTAAAATCCAAAGCTGTGAACAAGTCTCCATTGAGATGCTTGTACACACATTTAACTTAATTAGTTCACTATATGTCTATAAGAATTAATTAAACTAAGTTCATTAAGCATGTGTCTTAATTTAGCTATGTATGACAATTGGCGTATATCTATCCAAATTGTGAATCTAATCACCTAAGTGATGTGAACATACACTATTCAAATCTTAACCCAGCTTAAAATCTCTCTGTCAAGTTTTAATTAGATTCATGAATCACTTAATTATTGATCAGGCAATTAAAGGCGTTAAGAACATATTTGAACAAGTAAAATGATACCCATTCATTTTAAATAACAGAAAAACAAATATTGAAATCCACCATAATCCTAGATAAGCAAATTAGTTCATAATATCTAAATAAAACATTATCCAAAGAACTTTAGCCATGAATTCAAAACAAGAACATAAGAATAACACAAAAAGAGAGAAAAAAAACTAATGTTGAAGCTTGGTTGATCTTGAAACTCTCTTAATTACTCTTGAATTCTTGCTTGATTCTTAACTTCATTTCTCCATAAAAGCTATTGTTGTCCCTTCTTCTGAATGCTCTTAAAAAGTCTTAAATATTTCAAGATGCCTTACTTTCCATTTTTTTTTGTCAAGAGTTTATTTTTGGAAATTGGAATGGCACTACTGTCAAGCCCAACCCTAAAAATATCTGTCATGTCATTCATATATTTGACATCACGCCTGCATACTTAATATCTCAAAAAAATAAGTAAAAGTCGGTAGTGTACCTAGTGGTACAATTAAGCTGAATTAAACCTCAAACTAGTTAAAATAGGGAGTTTAAGATGAAAATGAGTATTTCAAATTTCAAGAATGACTTAAAATGGTAATTCGGAGTTCGAGGATCGATTTGGAGTCAATCTGAAATTTTCAAGATCTAGGGGTAAAATGTAATTTTGCCACCCAAGGTTAAAAATTTGAAAGGTTAAATGAGATTTAGACCAAATTGGACTAATTGGAGTATGATTTGAAATTGACAAGTGAAAAATTTTAATTTCGGTATTTTTCGAAGCATAGGGGCAAAATGGTAATTTTACCATCTTAGGGGCAAAATGGTAATTTTACCCCACCAACACTTGTCAAAACCAAGGATTTTATTCATTATGGGTGTGGATAAATATGGCAATTTATGTGGTGGAGAAATAAGGTTTAAAAGATAAATATTTAAATTATGGGCCAATGATATCATGCCACGTGTCAAGCTTTGATTTCTTTAATATTTAACTTAAAAAAAAATCAGCCATAATTCCCCATTTCACTTCCCATATTCGGCCAAAGCAAGAACAAAAGCAAGAAAGAAAGAACAAAACCCTAGGTGGAGAAATTCAAAGAGAAATTTGTGGAAATTCAAGCAATCAAGTGAAAAAAGGTAAGACTTTTCAATTTCTACTTGAGATCTATCATACCCATGCATTTCTTTTCATTTTCCATGGATGAGAAGCAAGTTTACAAATGGGCATCATGGCTGACCGAACATAGGGGAAGCAATTTTGTGCTTGAATTTAGTTAGATTTATTGTTAGGTTAGTGTTTTTAGATGATTAATAATGTGTAGTATAAAAACAAGCGAAGAAAATCATAAAATCTTTAGTAACCCTTCATGGCCGAACCTTACATGTGGAGTTTTGATGGTGGATTGATTTTGTATCAAGTGAATTGGTTGAGAATTGATGGTTTGTAGTGTAAAAATCAAGTAGAAAAAATTTTAGTGTGAATGCACCACTCTGACCGAATTTCCCATGAAGAAATGTGAATGTGGTTATGCTGAATTTTAGGTTATTTAGCTTGTGTTTGGTGATTGGAAGTATTGGAAAAGAAATGGAGCAATTTGGAACTAAATTGGACATGTTGGCAAATTAATCGGGTGATAGACCGAATTAGGCCAACACCGTATTTAAACAGTTACCCGAGCATTTCATGCATTCATATAGAATTTAGATTAATTTTATACCGAATTAGCACAAATGTAGTAATTGATTGGTTGTGTAATATGTCAAGGTGGTGAGTCTTTCGATAAAGGCAAGGAAATTGCACCCGAAGATTAATAGTCGGAATACCCGGATTTGATTCTCGAAAATTATGAGTAACCTTATTATCGTCTTAATTATCTAGAGTAATTTTTATTCAATTTGGTGATTTTGTGGAAAAAAATGATTTTTATGGTGAATTGCTTATTTTATGAGAAAAATGTGAATTTATAAAATAAATTGAATTTCTACAAATTGAATTGAAAAATTGGATGATTGATTTGAAATTAGAGTAATTGGAGACCACACGTTATATTGTAAATTATGATTTAAATTAAATGGCTTATGATATTATGGCATGATTGGCTAAATTGATAACTGTATTGAAAAATGTGAACTGTTTGTTTTGTCTTGATAAATTGGTTAGCAATGAAATTGCTAATTCATGTTATTGAAATGTTTTATTAAATTCGTGGATTATTCACTACTGTAGTAGTGGGGTTTCCGTGGGCCAACCTATTTAGAGGGAGCACGATAAACCCCACTATATATTTTTATCTCAGTTGTAGAGGCGTACAGGGTTGTCCTGAGGTATGATAGAGTTCGCTTCACGCCAAACCACCACATGAAGGTGAACTCAGCTAACCTCAAGGAATGACTATCTTTTTTAAACGTAAAAATATGTTTACGTGTATATGAAATTTTTAATAGCCTTGGCAGACTCGGTTAGATGCCTCGGGCAAGGTATCCTCGAGTATCAGTTTTTATGGCACAAGTCACGATTTTCAAGAAATCATAAGCCTTAGAAATTATTCGGGTGAAATGAATTTACTCTAATTGATTTAAATGAATTTTCATGATATGAAACCTTTTGAGATGAACATTTTTCATTGTCTCCCTTTTACTCACCTTTAGATATTTTAGGTAACATTTGTTTACTCACTGAGTTGTGAAAACTCATCATTCTCCTTTCCACCCCTTTCAGGCCCAGATTAGTTAGTAGATAGCTGAGTTTGTTGAGGACCACAGTTGGCTTTGCAACATCTCCAACAGTAGGTTCACTGTCCTCTCTACTTTTGAATATTCGGGGGCTCACGTGTCGCTGTAAATGTAATTGTATACTCTGGTTACCTTTATTTTTGTATGTAAAAATTTATTTTACCTTTATGTCCCAAAAAGTATTTACGTAGTATTTTAAAAATATTATTTTATAAGAAATCGTAATATTTTATTAAATATTTTTATTATATTCCAATGGTTACTATTTCATTTAAAATGAACATTTTAGATAGTAAAACATGTTATTGATTTCGAAATAAGTGTTTTTCACTTATATGCTTCATATTATCTAGGTTTGAAATTTTTCGAGGAAAATGACTGAAATGCCTCTGTGAGTCGAAAATATTTTTATGACTGTTCTGGTTAAAAATGGATTGTAATTTTGTTAAAACATGATGATCGGCAACTTTTGCTCACAAGGGAGGTATGAAATCTGATATAAAAACCTTGCGAGGTTTCGGTTGGTATTCGGGGTATAAATTCCTATCGAGACGTCTCAACGATTGTCATGGGCTCGATGAGAGTTTTGGGTCGTGACACTACAGTCTTGGTTTCTTAGCACCGCGACACTATGACAAGCTTTGGTAGCACCACAGCGCTCCTTTCCTAGTGCCATAACGCCATGCTCTCGACCTTTAATATGATGCACCCATCCAGCCTAACGCCGCGGCCATAAGCTTCCAGTGCTGCGACGATGGTCATTTTAGCATTGCGGCCTCAATCATCATGCTGCATTGTGTGTAGTCTACATCTATCTATAATCTTTTTACGTGATTTTTTTCCTCAATTTTGTCTAAATTGGACAAAGTGGTAAACATGAAAGTTGTATCCCATTCTCTTAGCTTTCCAATGAATTAAAAATCACATCAATTGGACTTATGCAGCTCAAGTTGTCTTTAAATTATTGCAGTATGTATGAGTGACACCTTCACCATACTTGTGCTCTCATAACTGAATTTTACATCACATACCCTGCACATAACCATGAGAGAAATCGATATTAATTCTTTTTAAAGTAAATTAAACAAAAAAAAGTAAAATTAAACTAAAACAACTTAATTTAACTATTCAACATGTAATCTAACTTAACTTAAAAAAACACCTAAAATGGTAAAATCTAAACTTAAAACTCAAAGGTCCGACTACAAAAGTCCCCAAATGTGTTAAACTAACTTTCTACAATAGAGTTATCATCAACTTTACAAGTCTTTTGCAAGGCACTTTATGTTCCATCGACTTCATCGAATTAGTACTTAATAACTTTTTTTTTACTGTCATAAGGGAAAACTCTATCACATATTATTATGCAATTAATTATGCATTAAATGAAAATATATATTCCTTGACCAATCCAATTGACTCAAGGGCATATACCAATAGTTTTGGTTTCTTTCGAAACCAAAGTTGATTGAAATCGACCAAGACACTCCCCTAATTAAAACATAGCTATGTTCAACAACTAATTTCTAATTGAGTGATCATTATAACTTATGTGAGGTCTAGTGAAAACTTGGAAGATCTTTTAACAAAAAATCTTTCAAGAGATCTTGTAAATAAGACCTCAAAAGTGATAAAGCTCAAGCTCATAAATTGAAAGTCACCCGTGGAGGAAACTTGACTCAATGCTTGGTATAATGTCAAGTCTTGAGTTCAAAGAGACAAAGTACACCATTTGTATGTGGCTGCTAGCACTATAATATGATATATTATATTCCATCTCGAATAAAGTGCTAAGTACTCGTAATGGGAAGGAAATAATAGGTTATATACTCTTAATAGATCCATAACATAAATTTGTCAAAATACTTTAGTTATGAGAGCATTCTTGATAGGATCTACCAATGTGAGTGTGAAGCGTGGTTGCTTTTAAGAGCACAAGAGCTTAGCTTTAACAACACTCATGAAAAAAGAACATAGATGTATGGCTCTAAAAGTGTTATCAAATACAATACATTCATTGGTGTTGAAATCATTGTGTGAGATGTGTTCAGTTAACCACATGGAATAGCTAGTTCAAAGTATAATCTACCATGCAATTTCGATTAACTTTAACGCGTTTTCACTAAGTGAAGGTTCAATCAAAACACACTTTCATTTATGCAATTGATTTTTAAGATTATTGAGAATTTGGATTAATTTGAAAATGGCAAGGGATTGTTGGAAAATTTCAAATAAATAAATGTGGGATACAATCCCATATTGAAAACATCATGTCTGTTGGAAATTAAAAATAAACGAAAAGTCATTTTTGTTGGAAAAAACCAATAACATGGAACAACTAGAAGAGTTTGTTGTTTCAAGACAAAAGCATAAAGTTTGTAAGCTTGTCAAATTATTGTATGGGCTTAAACAAGCACCAAAATAATGGCATCAAAAATTTAATGAAGTAGTGTTAGCCAATGGCTACAACATTAAGAAATCCGACAATTGCATATATAACAAATTCCAAAATGGCAAAGGTGTTATAACTTGCTTATAAGTGGATGGCATGCTAATTTTTGACACGGATTTAGAACTAGTCAAGGAAACAAAGAAGTTTTTGTCAAATAATTTAACAATAAAAGATATGGGTGTAGCAGATGTCATCTTAAGAATTAAAATATTTCCAGATGAAAATGACATAACTTTGTCAAAATCGCACTACATTGAAAAGATGTTTAAAAAGTTTGATTCTAGTAACTGTATACCATCGTTTACACCCACGGATCCTTAAATTAAATTAGCATTTAATGTTGGTAAGGTTGTTGATCAATTACAATATGCAAGAGTGATTGGTTGCATAATAATGCAATGACATGTACAAGGTCATATATAGCATTTGTTGTTGAAAAGTTCAGTAGGTAGACAAGTAATTTATGTATTTTACATTGGCAAACCATTAATAGAGTACTAAGGTACTTAAAGAAAATAATCAGTTATGGACTTTGCTATAATGGATATCCATCAGTGCTAGAAGAATATTCGAATGTTAGTTGGATTACAAGTTTAAAAGATCATTCTTCCGCAAGCGGCTGGATTTTCATGCTTGGTGGGGGGTGCCATTTCTTGGGGATCCAAAAATTAAACGTGTATAACGGATTCTACCATAGTAGCTGAATTTATTGCATTGGCTACTATCACTAAAAAAACCGAATGGCTAAGAAATTTACTCTATAGTGTACTTTTGCAATCTAAACCAATCTCTCCAATTTTTATCCATTGTGATAATGAAGTAACTCTAACGAAAGCATATACCCAAGTGTATAATGGAAAGTCTAGACATATTGGATTAAGACATAACTATGTTCGACAATTTATTTCTGATGGAGTGATCATTACAACTTTTGTAAGGTCTAATGAAAACTTGGTGGATCTTTTAATGAAAAATCTTACGAGAGATCTTGTAAATAAGATCTTAAAAGGGATGAGGTTCAAGCTTATAAATTGAAAGTCAGCCATGGTGGAAACTCGACTCAACACTTAGTATAACGTCAAATCTTGAGTTCAATGAGACAAAATACACCATTTATGTGTGATTGCAAGCATTATAATATGATATGTTGTATTCCATCCCAAGTAAAGTATTAAGTACTTGTAATGGTAAGGAAAAGATGAATTATATACTCTTAATAGACCCATAACATAAATTTGTTAAAATGTTTTAGTTACGATGGCATTCTTAATGGGATCTACCTATGTGAGTATGAAGTGTGGCCGCTTCTAGGAGCTCAAAAGCTTAACTCTAACAACACTCGTAAAAAAAGGATACAGATGCATGGCCATAGAAGCATCACTAGATATTGTGCATTCATTGATGTTAAATTATTGCGTGAGATGTGTTCGGTTAACCAAATGGAATAGCCTATTCAAAGTATAGTCTACTACAATTTCGGTTAACTTTAACTTGTTTTCACTAAGCAAAGATTCAATCAAACAACACCTTCATTTATACAATCAATTTCTAAGATTATTGAAAGTTTGGATTAATTTGAAAATGATGGAAGATTGTTGGAAATTTTCAAATAAATTAATATGAGACACAATCCCATATTGGAAAAATCATGTTTGTTGGAAATTGAAAATAAATGAAAAGTCATGTCTGTTGGAAAAAATCAATAGACTGTTTGAAACAGACACAACTATGTTTACTAGGAATAAGCACCTGAGCCTATAGAAAGGACTCTCCTTTGAACAACAGAACACACAACAGAAAACTACAGAACAACAATCTCTCCTTTTGTCTCCATATTCTCCAAGTTTTCTTTTGTATCATTTTATTGTAAAAAAATCTTATCGCACTACAAAAATTTTGCCTATTTCCAATGGAATTTTTCGTTGGAAATAGCCATTTTTCCGTTGGAAATGTTTAGTTCCAACGAATTTCCAACAGAAAATTCCGTTGGAAATTCCGCCGGTACAAGCCTTGTGGCTAATACTTTCCGTTGGAAATCTGTTGAAAATTTCCAACGAAAAATTTCGTTGGAAATCTGTTACAAATTTCTAACGGAAAGTCCGTTGGATATCCGTAAGAAATTTTAAAATAACAATTGTTTTTTAGTACTCCGTTGGAAATTTCCAACGGAATTTCCGTTAGAAAAAATTTCGTTGAAAAAAGTAATTCCAACGAAAATTTTCTAACGGATTATTCCGTTGGAAACTTATTTCCAATGGAAAAATTTGTTGAAAAATTTTCGTTGGAATTGCCTTTTCCAACGGAAAAAGCAATTAAAATTTATTCAGTTTGAACTATTATTTCTAACGGGAAATCCGTTGGAAAATGAAAATTTTCAACAAAAAATTCCGTTGGAAATTGTTGTTCCAACTGAAAAATCATTAACATTTCTAACGAAAAATTCCGTTGAAAAAATATTTCCAACGGAATTTTTCGTTGGTAATATAATGATTTTTCTTTTTTATAATAATTTTTTAGGAAAAATTAACATTTTTCATTTTGATACAAAATTTAATTCCGCATTCGAATTGTAAAATATATAATATAATGACATTACAAAAGTGCTTTTCAATTCTAAACACAATAATTACAAATTATCCTAAACATATAATATTTAAAATAGTTGGATACATATGAATATTAAACATATCTATATTAAAACGTATCCAAGTTTCCATATGAAAATTATCAAAAATTAGGGAATTTTAACGTTCTTACTTGTCAAATCTTGAAGGTCCCACATCGCCAAACATTGAACGCGCATTATGAATGAATATGGTTTCCATATGTGCCATAAATTCACTCATGCCTTCCGCCATTACATTTCTCATTTCTTCATGTATTTCCACACGTATTTCGTCACATATCTTATTCAAGTTTTGTGCAAAATTTTTCACTTTTTCTTCCAATGCATTTACGGGACTGTTAACGTTTGAGTTGATAGGGCCACACGCAGACTCAGATGTTGATACATTGTGTTGTGTTCTCGTAAATAACGCTGTAGCAGGAACACGAGTGCCAAACTCATACACGTGAGTGCGTGTACTCTCTTTCCCTCCAATAGCTTTAGTCCAAGCATACAGATCGAACTCTGGTTGAGAGGATGAATCATCGTCATAATTCTACGACAGTACAGAGTTATACATTTCTTACATGAAAACCATACTTAATTATTAATATTGAAGTATAAATCCATTGAAAAAAAATTATAAAAATTAATCAATTTTTACTTACACTCGTTGACTTGGACTTGTTATCAATAAAATCACCATGACCCCCAGAGTGCTTATGAGTACGGTTGAACACTTCCAAGAACGTAACATCTCGTTTCAACTCAATTGTTTAATGAAATTAACAATTATATATAATCAATCATAATATATATATATCATGATATATATAACATGTAAAGCACAATCTACATCCAACTACTAAACTTACAATTTTAATGAAATTGATGGGAAAACATACATATAATTTCTGTTGTAACAGTAATTCATACCATCATTTTTGCATGAACCACAAATGGAACTGAACCGCCAGTGTGCTTTGGAATGCTTCCTTGTTTTGGCGTTAAACGATTTTGCCTTGCTTTTCGTGATCTGTTTTGCCATTCGTCTGTACCCCATACGGTATCGATCAGGGTGTCCCATATCTCATTTGTGATCCATTCCCTCGACATACCTCTACATTCTGTAATGTTGTTAGTTTTTGCTTCAGTCATTGCTTTATGCCTTTCTTTTAAAAACATGTCTTTTAATCGATCAGAACAAATTTTTTCCCATATGCGTCGAACTACAACGTCTTGATGTGAATCCCAAACACATTTTTCCTACAACATAATGAAATATCATAATTTAGCAAAGTTATACAAATTATTGGAAAAGAAAACGCTTAATAGCAGATAAGTAATTGTACCTAAAATTTTTTGAACATTAAGTCTTTGATATCAACAGGGACTTTCCTCCATGTCGCCCATGGACTATGAAAGTGATTTTTGATGATCCTTGTTATTGTAGATGTGACCCCTCTCTCGAAAAACATGCTTATAAAATATCCCAAATAATTGTATATATTAAAATTTAATTAAACACAAATTTCGTTGAAAAATGTAACAAGTTTAACAATATACCATACCTATCCCCAATAGGAGTTATACGCAATCTGTCCGATGGATCTACAGGAGTCTGTAATCCTACACTTGGGCCCCTACCTCTTGATCTTGACTATGTCTCATTTGCATTTCCACCTAAATCATTAGATGGGGATCTTGCAATATTATGTGAAGATGTCTCATTTTCTACGTGCTCTGCAAATGCATCGTACAAAGATTGTGTCTCAAATGGTGCATCATAGTTCTCCTGCTGGACTTGTCTTGGAATGGCTATACCATCACACGCTTGGTATAGCGGTGGCATAGCCATACTAGTCGATGCATATGAAGACCTAGGTATCGGTTTGGATTGCTTCCCTTTAACCATCGTTCTTGCAATATTGTATTGTTAAAATCCCATTAGCCATTTTCCGTAAATATATTCGAACTATATTTTAATGAAAATCATCAATTCACAGAAATTAAAAGCCAAAATAATTCTTAAATATATTAAGCAAAGCAACAATTATATATTATGTAATTGCACCCTAAACCCTACATATTAACTCCAAAGTTATTATATTACAACATGTCAAAATACTTTAATATTACGGTAATAAAGTAAAACAATTTCGTAAAAAGACAATATGCAACCAATGTCATACGTGCCTACCGTCATCATTCACTTCACAAATAATTTCCTAATGTTCTGCATTATTATCACTATCATCATTATAATTATCACAATCGTCATCCTCCACATGATCTTCATCTTCATCTTCATCTTCATCATTATCTTCATCTTCATCTTCATCTTCATCATCATCTTCATTATCTTCTCATTCCATGTTGTCTACTTCATCTTCATTTTTATCGATATCATCTTCTTCATCCTCAATCGATAAATTAACCTCTTTATATTCACCACTCGCTAACTGTGTTAAATCCACTTCTTCATCCTGTATTCTAGTAATTGAATCGGACACATCTTCTTGGTATACTCCTTCATTCAATTCACTTTCATATTCCAAATCACCTTTAATAGGAAATTGAAATATACTCCTAACTTTTGTTTTAAACACTACCTACTAATCACGTCGATCTCTTCGTCTTGATGGATAAGTACTATAATAAACTTGGTGAGCTTGTGCAGCTAAAACAAATGCTTCATTACTGGCAAGTATTGAGTTGTATTTCACATCAACAAGACTATGTAATCGATCTACCTTTATTCTTTTGTCAGTATCAAACCAATGACACTTGAATAGAACAACTCTATTTCCTATACCAAAATACTCCAACTCAATTACATCCATTAAAATGCCATAAAAGTCCCACGATTGATCATTGTAAAAACTCCTTTTTATGCAAACCCCATTATTCATTGTCTTACAATTTTGGCCGTAATCGAAGGTGTGAAACTTGAAACCATTTACAAAATATCCATTGTAACACCTTATCATACGTCTAGGACCATAAGAGATTTCAATTATCCATGGGTCTATTTCATCATTATGCTTTGCAACCTACGAACATGAGATACAAGAGAATAAAATAATAAATTTCGTAATTTATTCGTCAATGCTATTAAAAGTTCAGTTCTATGTTTAGGAAACTTACATAATTTTTAAACCATTTAACGAATCGCGCATCACGTACTTTCTCCAATTCCTCTTCTGAAATTTCCACAATATCTCCCTTCACGATTTCATCAAATCTCCTAACATCATATCCACGAGTACGGGATTAAGTTCAATCTTATCATTGGGTTGTAACAAGTTTAAAAAAACTTGCAGGTACTTACTTTATATATGGGAGCATCTCTTCACAATTCATTAAAACATATAACTCAGCAGCATAAAACTCATCTTCATTTAAAAATCGAGATTTATCTAATGGACCAAAAGCTCATCCCGAGTGAGTGAAAATTGATAAACGACACATAAACTCCACCTCTCCCTCATCATCATTACATGGGACTCTATTTACTCTTGTTCGCACTGTAAGTTCAAAATACCATGAGCAGAACAATGATACTTCCTCGATAACATATGCCTCACATATAGATCCTTCAATAAAGGCACGATTTTTAACTTTCTTCTTCAACTGATGCAAAAACCTATCGAATTCAAACTTCATCAATCGTGTGATATACCTTGAACTTTTCAAACGAAATATATGAAAACAAATAACAATTATATTACCTTTCAAATGGATACATCCATCGATACTGGACGGGTCCACCGACCTTAGCCTCGTAAGGTAAATGAATCGACAAATACTCTATACAGTCAAAGAATCCCGACAGAAATACCTTCTCAAGTTTGCATATTGTTTCACATATTTTTCCTTGCAACATTTCCATATGCTCAATAGGAATTTCAGTTACACACAAATCCCTAAAAAACTGAGATATCTCAGTAATTGCATCCCAAATTTGACAAGGCAGCATATCACGGAAGGCAATTGAGAGCAATCGTTGCATAAAAACATGACAATCATGGCTTTTCATCCCATAAAATTTTCCATCATCCTCATTAACAGATCGAGAAATGTTCGACGCAAAACCATCTGGTAATCTCAATTGTTTAACCTAAGCACATACAGTTCTTATTTCCTCCTTATTTAATGTGTACGCAGCCTTAGGTTTGTACAGTTTTCCATTATGTTCCACTAATTCCAATTCTGGCCGCTTACAATACACCTTCAAATCTTGTCGTGCTTTTATGTTGTCTTTTGTCCTTCCTTTAACATCTATCACTGTGTTGAGTATATTCTCGAAAAAATTACGTTCAATATGCATCACATCTAGATTGTGACGAATAAGAAGCGTATGCCAATAAGGCAAAGATCAAAATATACTTTTCTTCACCCAATTATGACAAACACCATATCCTGAACTCTTTCGCCCACCACATTTTGTTCCGAATGGGAGATGAGGAATATAATTCAAACTTGTCAATATTTCTTCGCTTGATAATCGTCGAAACGGTAAGTCATGTTCAATTCTTTTTTTCCTAAATTTGTCTCTCTACCTCCTAAAAGGATGATTAGCTTGCAAGAATTGTCGATGACAATAAAAAAAACAAGGTTTCCTACCATGTTCCAATATGAAAGCTTTCGAATGTTCCATGCAATATGGACATGATAATCGTCCATGTGTACTCCACCCTGACAACATACCATAAGCAGGAAAATCATTAATTGTCCACAACAATGCTGCCCTCATTTGAAAATTTTGTTTCCTATATGCATCAAATGTCACAACACCTTTTATCCACAATAATGTCAACTCATCTATCAACGGCCTCAAGAAAACATCTATATTTTGACTTAGACTTTTCTTGCCCGGAATAACCATGTTAAGAAAGATATATTGTTGTTTCATACACATCCATGGGGGTAAATTATACACACAAATCATTATTGGCCAAACAGAATATGGTTTGGCAGTCGATCCAAATGGGCTGAAACCTTCAGCACATAACCTCAGTCTTACATTTCGAGGTTCCATTGCAAATAATTCATGTGTGTGGTTGAAGTGTTGCCAAGCCTCATCATCAACAGGGTGTCTAAGGAGTCCATCATCACTTTGGTGTTGTGCATGCCACGTCATATGTTCAGCCGTTTTGCATGACATGTAAAGCATTTAAAGCCTCGGTATAAGTGGAAAGTATCGTAAAATCTTGTAAGAAATTTTCTTGTGCCTTCTCACACTTAAATTGCTCTCCCTAAATCGAGGATGTCCATAAACCATACAATTCTCAAATGTAGCAGCTTCCTCATAAAATAACATGCAATTGTTCTTGCATGCATGAATTTTGATATATCCCAAACCAAGCTTTGCTACCTTCCTCTTCACCCTATAAAAATCGCTAGGTAAATTCTCATCAGATGGCAACATGTTCTTTATGATCTCCAAGAGTCGATCAAAACATGATTCATTCAAATTGTACTCCGCCTTAACATTTAAAAGTTACAACACAACTGAAAGCGTTGTGTGCTTTGTGCAACCTACCCACAAAGGTTCCTCTACATTGCTTAACAAAGAGTAGAAGGTTGATGCATTTGGATTGGGATCTTCCTCGACAAAGCTCAACTCATTTGAAGGGCCATTGTTGAAGGCAAATTCATGATGCATGGCATCCCTAACCATTCTAGTATATGGATTTTCGATTTCATCATCATATGTAGGTTCTCGAAAAGCAGCATCTCCCTCAAATCTAAAGGATGGTTCAACATTCGATCTATTTTTTGATAATTCTCCAACATCAGCTTCCCCATGTAAACTCCAAATTGTGTAATCCCTAGTAAACCCCGGTTTAGGATGTGTTCTGTGACTTGATCTTTATCTAAGAACTTGTTGTTACTACAGTGTGTGCAAGGGCATCTAATTTTATTCTTCCACATAAATGTAGTCTTTAAACAGGCAAAATTAATGAATTCAGTAACTCCATTTACAAAATCAGATGTAATGAATCCATCTTGTAATCGATGATACATCCA
Organism: Theobroma grandiflorum; assembly: GCA_036013995.1. Lineage (NCBI taxonomy): Eukaryota > Viridiplantae > Streptophyta > Magnoliopsida > Malvales > Malvaceae > Theobroma > Theobroma grandiflorum. The sequence goes on from CP142127.1 coordinate 40,938,799, forward strand.
AGAGCGATCTCCCGACATTATGTACTCCTAAGTGTCATACAATATATTTTGTCAAATTATTAATTATCCATTCAAACTTATATGTAGTAGGTGACAAATTAAAGGCCTTAACATATAAACAAGTCTGATATATTCATATAAATTTTCATCGGAGTATTATTTTAGACATTGTCCGTACATGTTTTTAAAATCTAAACTTGTATTTATATCGTATTATTTCCATATATTCGAACTGCCAAAAATTAAATGCTACGTATTTTAATTGCTTTAACCATGAAATATTGGGTGATACATTCAAATTATACAAATTAAAATCAAATAGAACAACATGAGTAGTGTGGATTGGTAAAAATGTATGTACTATTATCTGTTGGTCTAATTTTAGTGCTAGTATAATATAAACTTCTCGAAAAACAGCGGATTTGTTTTCTCAAATACCAACATTTAAAATCTTGTGTGTTTGTGTTACTCACCTCCAAAATTAGACCTAAACACAATCTCGTTTGGAAGCAGAGTGCACACTGTTACTTAACCTCACTAGCAACGAATTGCCAATTGCTGAAATTAAATCAATCAAGCGTTTAGCCTTGTAATAACAAATCAAATAATCCCAAACATGGGTGGTCAGTTCTCAAATACCAACATTTACTTGACACAATGGTTGTCTTAGTCACTTGCAAATTTCAAGATTAAGGCAAAATCCAGTTTTGCAACAGACACTATACTTCCATTTAATGCTTCCAGAGCCAATGTTTGACTTTGCCTGAAATAGAAATAGCCGAATCGTCGACAATTCAAACCCACGTTGGAAATAGTTAAAACACAATATAAAATTGATAAATTAACCTAAGCCGCACCATTCCTTCAACAAGTATTGATAAAAATAATATAATGTACATATAAAAAAAATTAAACCTATGATTGGATTTAAAGTTGAGATCAGATGTCGAAGTTTGAAGAACTAGGTGGACTAAGGCGACGGGGACAGAAATTTTCGAAGCACGAAGCTTTGGGTCATGACGGGGAAGGATAAAAACGGGAGTAATTGTAAGGATGACGACGAGTTAAAAGGCGACGGAGAGACAACGAAAAGAGTTGAATAGGACAACACCGTGGAACGGAGAGAAGCCACCGGCAAGGGGACAACACAAGGGATCTTCGATTCAATCAGCCACGGGTAGATAGAGAAAATGGCAGGGGAAAAAAAGGTTGAGGGGAAAAGTTGGAATTTGTACTTATGGTTAGGGGAGTCAAAACTACGTCGTTTTGAAGTAGGGATAAGGAAACCAGACTTGTTGTGGAAATACCACGTTTTGAGAATAGGTATATATATTCTTGGAATTTTGGTTTAATAATAAATTAAGATGGGGAGATAAATATAATCATCTAAATGAAATTTGTTATATTCAACACTCAAATGATATATTAATATATATAAACCCTTTTTTAATATCTGTCATATATATAAATATTAAGTTATAAAGTTATATAAAAAAAAACCCTAAACTTGAACTTTAATTTTAGTACAATTATATATTGATTTTTTTCTTATAGATATACAGTTTTTTAAAAATATAAGTATATATATATTTCTAAAGCTCTCAGTCAAATTTGCATGAAAACATAGATATAATCAAATTAACTTTTTAGAGCGGCACAAATATTAATAAGTATATTATAAATCTTCAAATTTAATTGTATATATTTGCTCATTACAATTAAAACGTAAATAAAGTTATATAATTTTATTTAAATGATTTTTATAACTTATCATGGTTTACCCTAAAACCATGATAAGACTTGTGACCCACCATGTTCAGACGTGTGACACCGCATGGTTATAATCTGTGAAACAACATCGGTGAATGTGTGACACAATTGGATCCAAATTGTGTGTGACACGCCATGGTCAGACGTTTGACACAGTAGGGTTATAATATATGAAACGGCAGGGTAGCTAGTGTGAGACAGTTGGGTTTAGACAGTCTGACATGCTATGATCAGACATGTGACACGACAGGCTTATAATGTGTGAAACGACAGTTGAAAATGTGTGACACGGCTGGGTTTATAGTGTGTGACACGCCATGTAATGCCGTGTGACATGACAGGGTTATAAATAGTGGAACAGAATGGGAGAATGTGTGACACGGCATGGTTTAAAGTGTGTGACGCGTCATGCTAGGGCGTCTGATATGGTAGGTTTAACGTGTCTGACACGGCATGGTTACAATGTGTGTGACATGCCATGGTTTCCACTTGTGACATGTCATGGGGTTAAGACCTAACAGGCCATAATTTGAAAGAAGGTAGGCAAATAACGAGGCACAAATAATGACGACAGCCGTTGGACTTCCACCAAATTTATGGAATGAATATAAAAGGCCATTAAATTTTAAGTAAATATTTTTCTGAAATCGCAACCTCCTGTGTGATGGAAGTTAGAGATTTTTTCTCGATCATCATCCCGAAACTTGCAGAGAATTCGACCTCGCTATTGCCAACCTCACCAGTATCACATCAACAATGTCTGTTATCAATGTACAAGTAAGTAAGTCTAAAATTCAAAGTAAAACTTTCTTCTTTTCGTTGTTTTTTTGATTAGGTTTGGTTTGATAAGTTGGTGTTGATCCTTTTTTTCCATATGTTATGCATGGCGTAACTGTTATATTCGTGGGTTAAGGTTCTGAAAAATTATTGAAGAATGGGGTCCGAGTCAGAAAATTGCGTCTTATGGGTTTACTGTTTTTTGAACTTTTTTAGCATGTCACACGGTATGGTAGCGTGTTGTGGGATAACTGGTTTTTTAACAAATTTTTAGTGTGTCACAGCTTTAGGTGAATGGCACCATACGACACATATACGTGATGTGTCGCAGTACTTATTTCTTCCTTGCTTTTTCTTTCTTCATTGAACTTTATTTCCATGTTATCGGTTAACTCAATTGTGCATGTGCTTAACAAATGTTTTGCTCATGCAGTCCGGGCAGCATGAGGACCTTGATAGCTTGCTGCTTGTGCCAAGGGAGAAGTGGGCGTTCAATGTCGGCATAAACACCCACTGCAAGTGGTCGCAGTTGCATTATATCAACAAGACTCTCCAAGAGAAAAACGAGTACGATGCTGTGAAAAGTACGTGTTTTGGGCATATTCTGGACGTGTATCCACAAGGCTACTTCAGCGTCGGTCTCCTATATAAGATCATGATTCATCGAATCAAGGCAACAGAATCAATGAAGCACGAGCCGTGGTTTGCCATTGGTAAGAACAAGGTGCAGATATCTAAGCAAGAGTTCTGCCTTGTCACCAGACTGAACTTTGGTCCAACATGCGACTGTACAAGGTTGTTGCTGACGGAATTCATGCACGATACTAGAACGGACAGCAGAGCATTAAGCTGCAAGAGTTGCTGAATACATTCTGCAGAGACAACTTGTAGCGACCAAGTGATGCGACCAAGATGGCCCTTGTCTTGATCGCGAATAACATTTTATTCAGTCAAGACTACCGTAGACGGGTGACGACTTAGCTATTGTCATTGGTGGAGGACATCGACTCCTAGAATGCCTTCCCATGGGGTTATTACGGATGAAGGCTTATCAAGGACTACCTTTTGAAGGGGTTCGAAGTGCCTGCCTCAAACTTACGTATGGCAACCTGTTTACGCTACAACATTTACGGATTCGCATGGGTGATTTAGGTATGGGCACTTAACATTGATGAGTTTTCTTTTGACTTAAAAATCATATGATGCACTCGTTTATCATTTACGGTCTAACGATGGTATATATGACTTGTAGTTCTGGGCAATAGAGGCAATTCCAGCCTTTCGAAAACTAGTTGCCCCTTTTACTCCAAAGGAAGTCTACCCACTTATGCTGAAATGGGAATGTAATCAGAAGCCTCTAAATTTCTACAAAGCAGTTGAGAAGTTACAGTCATCTCAACAGGTGAGTGAACAGCTTGGCCAATTTTTGATGCGCAATACTATTACTCGAAACCCATAAAATTATATTTAATCACTTTCCATATTTTGCAGTTGTGGGTAGTCGAGACATTGGAGCCTACCTCGGATGAGGCCAGGCAGGATTACTTCGTGGACATTAATGTCCCACTTTCTGAGGGCCACCAATACATGCCTATAGGGCACACGGAGGATCGTGGGGACGAGGGCTTAGGTGCGAGGGAAAAGAAGAGGTAGCTAAAGGACAGAAGAGCAGGTGGTGCCATTAACCAGAGGCTCACAGACGCTGCTTTAAACGATGAAGATGAGCAGTCAGTCCTTGAGTTTATGCAAGAAAGGGGTGACCATGCTACGACAGATCCTCAACCTCCGATAGCTCTTCATCATACGCACAGTGTTAACGAGCCATCGGTAAGATCGGTTGTAACGGTTTTGGTTAAATAGATCTATGTAATATATATATTGATTAACACTATAATTTCTATCATTGTAGTTAAGGGAGTCGACACAAGCACCTTAAGAGTCGATCGATCATGCTCAACCACACAGTACCGATAACGAGCCACCAGTAAGGATTTTAGAGTTCTAACGGTTAATGTTCAACAATTCCATATATGATTACATGGTAATTTATAGCATATATGTTATTGCAGTTGACTGAATCCACAAGAGTCAATGAAGGACTGGTGACGAATCGTCAGCTGAAGCATCAAATGAGATGGTTAGAGATTCGACATAAAAATGAGATGTCGGAGATGAAGGCTTCAATCCAATCATTGACTCTGTCCCTACAGACGTTTGAGGACAGCGTCGTCACTTGAATTCTAGAGGGACTGAAATCACAAGTATGATATTCAATCTTTGCACATAATATTGGTTGTTTATGTATATTACAGTAAGTTCTAATTTGAGACATCAGTTTATGCTAACGATTTTATCATTTGTCTCGTTCTATAGGATGGTCCTTCAGCTCACGATGCCGGTGAGGACCACGAGGATGCCATTGATCCATTAGACCATGATGAACCTAGTGTTGGCATTGACGATGATGATGTTGTTGGTGCAGACGGAGATGATACTGTCGCAACGAATGTTGATCTAGTGATCGACGCACCTGTGGGAGGGGATGGGAACCTTGCAATAGTCGTATACGAAGGGTACCATCTTCTGCACAACACTCCTGAACCCAGCATCTCGCGATTGTTGACAACAGAGGCGTCTACTGACCAGGATCGGGCAGCATTCATTTCAGACCCTACTGAGCAGGCACGGGTGAGAATGGCAAGCAAGTACATTACAAGCCCGTACATCAACCCCTCATTGATTGCCCGGGATCAAAAGAGCTCAACGGTGGAAGCATACGATGCTTTCAAGAAAGATGAGTGCGTGAGGTCAGCAGCATAAATAATATTGCAAATCTTGTTGTTTAATTAAACATCTATCCACCAAGGCTAAATGGATTAAGTTCATTATGTTACATATACAGGCGTAATGTCGGGATCTTAGGGGACCAAGGTGCAAAATTTTTCGTTTCATTAGAGGATCCCGAATAAGAAATGACAAGTGAACATGTCGACGCATGCATCAACATAATCTGTAAGCGGATGGCAGGTCTGAAATGGAAGATGTACAATGCCCATGCATACGTGGTTGACACGATATTCTTCGTAAGTTTATTTTTCATTATTTACGGTTTGCAAATAGTAAGTTATTTATTGTAAGAATTGTAAGCAAATGTATACATGCTTCACAAGACACCCTCAATATGCTACACCAAGCGTTCCCCAATGAAGATGCTCGTGCCAGCATGGAAATTACTGATGAGTTGCGGGGATATGTGCAGGGTGAGAGGCCGACTTACGTGAAAAAATGAAAAGATGTTGATTTCATCCTCGCACCTTGCAATGTGGGTGGCCATTGGATGGTGGCGAAGATCGACTTGGTGAGGTGGACGATCAAGGTTGTGGACTTTACTATAACTTCGACTGCTAAGGATAATGAAGTTCGTGCGGCTCAAATGACCCCCTTGACAACATTGCTGCCAGTCATCTGTCACCAAGCCGGTTATTTCAACAGAACACGTCGAAAAAAACGAGTTCTGAGGCCGATGGCATTAGAAATTCATATGCCAAAAGCTACAGTGCATCAGCAGAACGATAGTGTCAGCTGCCGTATGTTCATGGTTGGGTACATTGACAATCTTTTACAGTCAGACAAAATCAGAGTTAAACAGAATATGATTGGAAATATGCGTCGCCAATACGCTCTCGAAATTTTTGCCAACAGTTGTGATAGCGAACCTTGAACATAACAGCTTCAACCACTCTGTACTTGATTTTTTTTTTTGTATAACCAATTCATTTTATTGATTTTCACTTCAACAGTTTATACATTACTTTCCCATTACTTTTGCATAAATTACATTACGTTTCTATATTTTCTCCCAGCAGGCATGTAGTATGTAAATTTAAAGTTGTATAATGATTTTGTTCAAATATCAGTACTAATATCTTTCAAAGAATATGTGGGTGACACATTCGGAGAATTTGTATAATTATAGTACAAGTATGCATGGCGTGTCACCAAAATTCTACATCAACTTAGTGTGTGGACACAGAAGAGGGCATGCACCTTGGCGTGTCACCACAGAAGTATTTATGGCGTGTCAACACCAATCTTGCATCTACTCAGCGTGTGACCACATAATACCTCATATACGTGGCGTGTGACGAGCATGTATGCTTGCTTTTGGCATGTCACCAGCACATATGCATGCACTTGGTGTGTCACCAGAATCGTTGCATTCACCAGACGTGTCAACATCATGTCTGCATGCACTTGGCGTGTCACCAGTATGTCTTCATGAACTTGGCGTGTCACCAGCATGTCTTCATGAACTTGGCATGTCACCATCATGTGTGCATGAACTTGTCGTGTAACCAGCATGTCTGCATGCGATTGGCGTGTCACTACCATGTCAGCATATGCTTGGTGTGTCTCCACCAGTATGCATGCACTTGGAGTGAAACCACCAGGTCCGCGCTGATACCCGAAACGTTTAAACTGCCTGTGTCGGTTTATATTCCTCTACTATATATGGTCCACTACTCCTCATGAGAAATGATACGTTCTTAGTGACAGACCATACATCTCCTAGAAAGCATTTTTGTCGATGCTTCCTCGACAGTTCTTTCGAGCATGAGAACGTCGAGCCCTGGCTATTTGAAATCTAGAGTCTAATTCATAGAAATGTGCTCTTGTGTAATGATATTTATCTCATGTTTTGCTGTAAATATTCATTACGCAAGAGCAAATTTTGATGAAAAGACTCTAGATTTCAAATACCCAAGGTTAGTAAATTCTAAATTTAGAATTTAGAATACGTTGAATAAATCAAGAGGGGGCTATTGTCCTCACTGTTAGTAGTTTTACGTTTGTTTTGAGCTGTTAAAGCAACAGAAAATGGTTCATTCTGTTGGATGTTGTTCGATCCGATTTCTTTTGTTCTTATGTATTCTAAAGTTGAATATGCATGAACTTGGAGTGTCACCACCATGCCTGCGTGCAGTTGGTGTGTCACCAGCATGTCTGCCTGCACATGACGTGTCACCAGCATGACTGCATTAACTTGGTGTGTCACCAGCATGTATGCATGCACTTGACGTGTCACTATCATGTCATTTAAGCACTTGGCGTGTGACCAGCATGTCTGGTTGCACATGGCGTGTCACCAGAATGTCTACTTGCAATTGGCCTATCACCAGCATGTATGCATGCACTTAGCGTGTCATGACCATTTTCGCATGCACTTGGCGTGTCACCAGCATTTAATTAAGTAAATAATTAAATAATTAAGTAAAAACATTAAATTATTTTTGTTTTCAACATTTAATCCTGAAATTTCCAACAAAAAATTCCAACGAAAAAATCCGTTGGAAAATTTATAACTTCACACGTGGGTTTGATGAGTTCAGGGTTCCAACAGAATTTTCAACGGAAATCGGGAAATGTCAAGATTATGTTCAAATTTTTGAAAAGATTTGGGTTCCAACGGAAAGTTCCGTTGGAAATGTTAAAATGTTAACGGACTACTATTCAAATGTAAATTTTCCTACGGATTTCCAATGGAATTTTCAGTTGGAAAATGTCCAACGAAAAATTCCGTTGAAAATCCGTAGGAAAATTTACATTTGAATAGTAGTCCGTTAGTCCAACGGGAAATTCCGTTGAAAATTTCTATTTGCAATGGATTTCCAACGGCATTTTTCCATTGAAAATTTTCCATTGGAAATCCATCAGAACAAGTATTTACAAATTTTAATTTAATTCCGTTGGAAATCCGTTGAAAATTTCTAAAGAAAATTTCCAACGGAATTTTTTCCTTTGGAAATACAAAGATTTTTTGTAGTGTAGAAGTTTGATAATCTTTTCATACTCCCGTGAGTGCTTAATGGATTAATTTTGCCAGTGTAAAATGACGTCAATCACTAAGCTTCATTGTATCTTCGAGGTTTATATGCCAGTAATTCTTTCACATACTACAAGTAATGACGAATAAAACCTTAAGAAAGTAATATTGTTATACATCTTGAAACCAATTTCTTAATTTTCCAGTTCTGTATTGTAACACTTTCTTCTTCTTTTCTTTTATCATTGAATGTAAAAAAGGGATCGAGCCATTAACAGCCTAAAAGGTTATGGCCGAGAAGGAGTGACTTGAATTGAGTTCTTCAAGAGGGAAAACTGATAGGAGATAGTTTAACGCGAAGATGAGCAACATAATTGATGGTGATAAGAGGAGTCAGATAATTGGAAAAGATGGTGGGTTTGGGAGAAACAGTAGAAGCGATGGTGACATTATCAGAAGGGAAAGATACCATTGGCAGCATAATCCTGATTGATGAGTTAACTTAATCCTGATTTTATGTGTGAATTGCTTTTCCCTTCGATAAGCAATGTGCACCATCATATCTAGTTCATCATGAAAACCAAAATTACTTTCTACATTTCAATCGTATTTCCATTGTTGATTTGACATGCCAAGGTTAATGATTTAACTTTAAGATTTTCAATATTAAAATTTAAAAGAAAATTTTATAATATCAATGATATAGCTTCTAATGCAAAAGAAGTTAACAAATATAATAATTAAAATTAATATGAAATATAAATGAAATTAATTTATATAAAGAGTTGCATGTGTTTAATAAAAAGAAAAACTACAAATTTGAGTCATTTAAAAAAAAAGATAAAAATTTATATTAAGAAGGAAGAAACGCGTAATTTTATAGACAAGTTTAAAGTGATATCTAATGGTTGTTGAGCCATCTAATTGTGGCATTGAGAGGCCAAATTTGATTGGGACAGTAGAGCATGGGTTTGTTAAAGCGAAGTCTTCAAAGCCATGGGTGATGATTTACATGAAAATGGAGTTAAGCAGAGGATTGGTTTGGACTTGGCTTAGAAAACTTATGATAAATGAAAAGCTCATGAAACATATGGCTCGTCTACTTGGTTAAACACCACTTTCACACCAAAATCACAAAATTGTGCCGCCATTGAAGAAAATAAGAAGAATATGTTTCTAGAGATATCCCGCCAGACCACCGGCCTAACGCTTTATCACTAATTAATATCCTTGACACAATAATAGAGCTATCACATTCACATGGTTGAATGTTGATTGTTGATAATCCATTTTTACGTGTGGCACTTGGTACTTTGATGTCTGGCCTTGTTCATTTATGATCATGTCCATTTTAATTTTGAGTGATGTATATCTAACAACGGAAAACTGGCCAGCACATGCAGCAATTACTACTATAGCACAACATGATCAATCTTTTCCTTAGCTCGTAAGAAACCTTTTGTCAAACAATTGTTTTCTCGAATTTTTAATGAAATTAATTCATATTTAAAAATTGCGTTTATGTTTTTAAAAAAAACACACAATACATAAAGTCATAAGTAAAAGTACTAACAATAATAATAATAATAATAATAATAATTTTGTCAAAGACCAACATGAGAAAGAAAATTATGGTAAAAAAAATTGATTTTAAAATATATAATTTATACAAAGAAGGGGATTGGAAGTTTAAATTTGCAATCCTCATTATCTTTTTAAAAAAGCTGTATTCTTTTCTTTATCTCAAATTTGATGATAAATGAAAAAAAAATCCCTAACTAAAAATTAGCGAGTACTACAAGACACCTACTTAAGATTTGGTTTTCTCTTTGAAAAGTTTTGATTTCTTTTTGTCTTCTTTTAGTTCGTCTTTTGTGTTAGTTAATGGTTGGGATTTGCGTTCCCATTTCAAAATGGAGCCAAGGCATATGCCTACGTGTCCCATATTTGCACCTTTAGGTAACGTTGGTATTCCTGTCAATATCAATATAGTGATCCAATCATGGTGTGATCTTCATATTATAATAATATTATCATTGATGAATTGAGGTCCTTTTTTTTAGTTATTAGTAATCAATCAAGATTAGAAATCATCAGGCACGTAAAAATCAAATATCACTTAGTATCAAAAATAAAAATAACCATGTTTTAACATGTAATAATTTAATAATTTTTATATTTTATTAACGGGTGGGGCTATTAGTACTCTTAATTGTCTATTAACCCTTCCCATTAATAACTTATAATTATAATTTTTAAAATTAGCTTCACTTAAATAATTTTTTATTCAAATCAAATTTTAATTAAGAGAAAATTGTGAGGAATGCCCTTTCTTGATAAAAAAATTTTAAAAATAATCATCAAAATAAATTTAATTATTTTTAACCATATTTAGTCATGATTTGACAAAAATACCCTTTAAACTATTTTAAATAAATTAAACCATTCATCATAATTTCTCTTCATTTGTATTTCGGATTTTTCTCTCTCACTATCCCACTCTCTCAAATTTTCCCTCAAATTTTATCGGTTTCTCTCTTCGACATTCGTCTGCTATGCTTCCGATTTCTCTCTTCAACATTCGTCTGTTATGTTTTCGATTTCTCTCTTCCGCGTTTTCAGATTTCTTTTTCTTACGCTTTCAAGACACCAAACAATGGTTTTGACGTGTTTGGGTGAGCGTGAATTTGGGAAATTAGATTTTTAGGTATTTTGAATAAAATTAAAATTGTAGAAATAATCACAGATGTATGAAATAGCTTTTAATGGAATCAATTCAGAACTTAGACACCAATAAACTTAAAATTTTGAAATTTATAAACCTAGATTTTTAAAAGAATTTTTTTTTAATTTTTAGTCAAAGTAGGTAGTTTCGATAAAAAAATTGTATTTTGATTTCTGAAAAGATGTTGGCAACACTTTAATCGATGCCAAATTGTCCAAAAAAAATAAAAAAAAATGAAAAGAGTTGAGAGGATTTGAAGTTTTTGTTTGTAAGTAACAACAACATTTTAGACATTAAAATATAATAAAATGTTCTTAAATATGCTGTGTAACAATAATTTTTTTTAACATGGTGTGTAACAACAATATGTTTTTTTCAACATAGCATGTAACAACTTTTTTTAACCATAGTGTGTAACATGTTTTTATACATGACTTGTAATAACAGTATTTTTTTCAACATCATAACGTGAAATTTCATTAAGGGTATTTTTGTTCAACTTAATTAAAAATAATTAAAATTATAAAAAAGATTATTTTTAAAAATATCTTATCTTTAAAGGTTATATTTTAAAATACCTCTAATTAATTATATTACTATTTATCTTTTCATACTCCTCATTAATTTCAATTACTCTCACTTTTTGTTTACGCACCGTTTAACTTTTCATAGCTTCTTATACTTCTTGTGACTTTCATTGCTTTCTTTCTTCTCGGTAGGTTCAATTCATTAATTTTAGATAAATCTAACAATAGAGTAGCAATAAATTGATGATGAAAACATGAAATCCAATGAAATCTTTTGCCCTAATGTCAAAAATAGCTTAACTTTGGAGTTATATTCTTATCTAGACATACTTTCTTCTTATATGTTCCCTTCTTTTTTCTTCTTATGTACATATTAAAAAAGGTAAATCATTATATGTTAATAAAAAAAATTCTCATTATTTAAAATAAAAATTAAATAATTAATCAAATCGCTTTCGATAATTTAATGCGTGTTATGTTTGGCTGAATCTGGTCACAACCCGGAAACACAGCATATGCCACTACTTAGCTGCTAGTACTAATTTTCCAAGCTTTTTCTTCGCATGCTAAAGAACCTTTGCAACAAGCACGTGCGAGGACTGCGTCCTAAATCAACAGCGACAACATCCGTTGCCAATTCAACCAAACCGGGTGGACTGTTGCTGGCCCAAGTAATTGCAACTACTTCTCCCAATCGTTTCCTTCTCTCTATGTGTACGGCCTAGATCCAGCTACTCTACACGTGTCGGAAACCCACATGGCTATCGCTTGACACTTAAACATCGAGCTGCTCTCCCCCCATTCTTCGTGAATGAAATGGTCAGATACCAAGGCGATGGCAACCTCAAGTTGCTCGGCTTTTAAACCTCCCTCTCATGCATATATATATATATATGACTGCCTTTAACCTTTTCTCTCAACAACAAACAACTAGAGTTCTTCTAACCGATATTCATAAGACACCGAGATTCGCAGCCTTGGCTAGCTGTCTAGCAAATCAGCACTCCAGAAAATATCGGTCGGTAAAGCTTGAGAAAAGAAGCAAAAATCATGGTATGTTTCTGCTTTCTCGTTGATCAGACAAGGAAAGTGAGCAGAAGTAAACCGGCGGCGGGGTTTTGCTCCCGGTGCGGTGGGGGAGCTAGTGTAGCTGATATGAAAACTTCTACAAGGTTTTGCTATGTGCCTTTTTATTGGAAATCTTGGAGAGCAATTATATGTACTTTTTGTGGAGCAATTCTTCGATCTTACCGTTGAATTCATGGTATCCTACCAGTGTATCTGCTTTTGCTTTTGCATCTTTTGGCAAGGTCTAACAGTAAATTTAGCTGGAATGCGTAATATGTATGATTTCCATTCTTTAATAATTAGTTTAAGGAGTGATGTCCTCATTCTCATTTACATTTAACAGCCTTCAGTTTTGCATTTTTGCTTCCTTTTTCATTTTTTTCCACTTTTTTTCTTCCATTTGACTCTGTAATGGGTTTAATCTAGCGACTTGGTTCTGTAACAGAAGTTCTGTTCCGGTTGCTTCAATGGAAGAATGAAAAATTAGGGAAAAGGGCTGTAAGGGAAGAAAAGAAAAATGAAAATAGTAAGAGGTACCATAAATTATGGTCTATAAACAAAGAGCCATGGTGGTAATTAAAAACTGGACAATGCATAAATAATTAGATCTGACATTCTGACGATGACCATAAATTTGTACTGCCTTAAAGATCAGCTCAAGACTGATGGCTTTCAATGGAAATAAAAAAGAATGGTCGACAACTTAAATGAAAAGGACAGGTTTGTTACAGAAGTAGTTATGTGGTATTTAGAAGTTCTTATTGTGTGTATTGTGAAAATATAAAATGGGCTTACGTTGTTGTAGTGTTGGTGTAAAGTGTTTCAGCTGGCTGTTAACTTGGTGTGTTGATTGGCCTTTTTCCATAAATGTTTTGCCCAAGTAGATATAGACGCTGTGGTTGGAACTAATCTGCTTCGAAGCAATTGGGAGCTACCATGAGTTTGTCAATCACTTGACAAATCAGAATCAAATAAACCATCTAAACCATTGATTGGCGATATATGGCAAATTTTAGAGCTGCCTGGTTTGGACCTATATCTTGCCTGAATTGCTTTCTTGTGCAGGCCGTATATCGTCCTAGGAAGAATTTGACAGTGACTCTACAAATTAATGGGTTGCCGAAAATCGTAAGGTCGCAAATTTCAGTGAACACAAAATGTTAGTCGATCGAGCCGACCATCGTTCTGCCCTGCCATACCGAGAACTGCGCCGTAATGGTCAGGGACTTTGGCGATTCAATGGAACCAGAAATGTTAACAAAATGCTTTTAATATATATTAACTTTTTAACTAATCACTCTGATTAATTGATAATGTTTAATGTTTAGATCAGTGGCCCGTTAACTTGGATTAAGAATTTTTGGATCTCAGTCTGAGCAAGGGCAATTCCTATCCATGCAAAAATGTTAACCGACAATATCCTAAGCACTCGTTAATGCTGCTTTTGTTTTTAATTTAAATTCACAATCTTCACGTAAGCCAAGCCGTAGTAAAAAACCATTAACTGCATGCGGCTGGTGAAAGGTTAATGCTGTTGGTTAGGACGTTAGGTCACACCATGCTAGCTCACGTTTCTCTCAAAAATTTGTAGTTGGCTTTTGTTGAAGAAAGTGCAGAATGATAGAAAGCTGTACGACCGCTGTTCAAAATTAAATAAGCTGCATGTGAAAGGCAACAGAGGAATAAAGGGCGTTTCCCTTTCTTTTTCTGGGGTGAAAATTTAAAGCTCTATATATATTGGCCTTGCATGGCACAGGGAACAGGACAAACTCCAAATTAAATTCTACAGGTAATGACAGCGCCATGCTATGCTAAAATTTACAGCTTTCAATATTTATTGGCTCAGCTTCGTGGCTTGGTCCCCCTACTTAATTAGGTTTCTTGTCCTCTGATTCAGTGGGTTCGTCTATCCTTGAGGACTAAGAAAAGTGTATACATGGTTTAAGCAACGGCTTTAGGTTGTCTGTCCCTTTGCTTGAACTAATTGGACTCCAGCTGGATAGCCTGTCCAAAGTACCGCTACAGCTTCGTAATCTGTGTATACCATACATTTGGCAAATGTAATCTCAAGCTTAAGGACAATAGGATTTTTATTCACCTAACTTTTACCCAGTTAGAATAAGCTAAGTGATCAACATGACTTTAGAAAATTTATTATTTTGGTAATGACCCTTTTCATCTCATGCATAGTTAGTAAATTACTAATTGATGAACTTTCATCGACAAATGATAATAATAATGCACTACACTTCCATATCTCATTGGTCTTATCATAACCAAAGATAACAACGTGCATGAAAACATTTGAATTTAGGCTTTACAGTTGATTCTATTTCATGTCATAATTAATTCATCATGAATAATTAAAGCTGCACGAGAGAATGTTGAATCATCTCCACACAAGAGAGGGAAGTGTTGGTTCGAGACCATTTGGATTTTGGGTGCCAACGCTATGGATTACTTGCACAGTCTACATGCAAAGCACTTATATCGATAGGTCCGCTCTTCATGTGGAACCAGCAGCTATTCTTTTGTTCATGATCTTGGCTACACTTTGCGCTGTTGGAAAGTGAGTCTTTGCAAGTTGTATGGACCCAAGTTTGATTGATTTTGGTCTTCTTATTTTCATTTTTTCTCATTGTTGGAAGGGATCAAGGGCTGTAGGCAATGGTTTAGCACATAACTTGATTCATGTGGGCTGCGGCTACCATGGCGTAGGTGAAAATTCAAGTTGATCAGACCTCCCTCTTTACCAGGGGAAAAAATAAAAGAAACAGAAAAAACAGCTTATCTTGATCGATCTTATCTTATGCGATTTTTCATTTAGTATACCCATCCCACTTGACCCACGAGAAAAGTCAGTTTCTGTTTTTCTTATTGGGAGTTACGACTTAGGTAAGGAAAAAGAGTCAACTTCACAACTTTTTAAATGCAAAGTTGCGAAGGGCAGCTGCTGAGTAGGGGCACAATTCCAACTACGAAAGGCAACGCAGGTGAAGAATCTAAACATATTGTTGTTCAATGAGAAGAGTTGACTCCAACAAACTGCGGCAATTACTGTTTATCTGTTCACAAACTTTTTGACTTTTGAAGGGCATGCGCTCTCTCTTCTCTTCCCTTCCCTGTGAATAATTAAATATCCGCGTCCGCCCGTGCGCGTTCTTTCCTCCATGCATGCTGCCACACTTTTTAATTACTACACATTCATTCTGGTTGGCGATGGTCAACTGAGTCACATCCCCCAAATGAACCCTTTTAAAGGGGGAAATGAGTTGGCACACAAAGATGTTAGCCTTTTGTTGGTGATGGCGAGAAAGCCTGGTAAGATTTGAGTTAAGGGATTGTTGCCTTGTGGTTTGCCTGCTCCCGATGTATTCAGGCGAGAGAGATCGTTGTATGGACGACTTAAAAAAAAGGTCAATGCATTTATAATTAATGTGTTTTTTTAATTTAATAAAAAAAATATTTTAATTATCCTTAATCAATGCTTATAAATATCGCCTTTGACCAGATCCTTTTTTATTATATGAAAAAGTTAATATTCAGAAATTCATTATTATTTATTATCTCTACAGCTTGTGAATGCAAGTGTGTTCGCCCGACTCCAATCTATGAACTCTAAGGTTTGAGCTCGACTTAACTTGAAAATATTATTATATTAATAAATAATATTTTATTTACTTTTAATTTTAAAATATATTTAAAATAGTAATATATAAAAAAATAAAATTAAATGTTTAATTTGGAATCAAAATCTTCGAGTTTTTATGAATTTAGAATTAAATTTTCAATTATAACAATTAATAATCAAATATTTTCGATTTTTTACTATTAAAGGTAAAGTGAAAAGTGTTTGTAGCGTGCTAGATATACGTATGATGTGAACGTTCACTAGTCGTGTAAAATACGAAAGGATAGTTTTGTCAAAAAACATTTTCTATCAACTTAAAACAATTCAAATTATGACGCGACATGTAACAATTTTTTCATCATGAAACATAAAAATTAAATTTTTGAATATTTCTTGTAATAATTAAATTTTCAGCATGATGCATAATAATTATATTTTTCAATATAATGTGTAATAACTAAATTTTCAATATGACGTGTAACAATTACATTTTTCAATATAACGTGTAACAACTATATTTTTCAACATGGTATAATAATTAAATTTTTAACATGATATGTAATAATTATATTTTAAAGCATAACATGTAACATTACATTTTTTTAACATGACATCTAATAATTATATTTTAAAACATAACATGTAACACTACATTTTTTTAACATGACATTAATAATATTTTTTGGTGTTATCTTCTCCTCTTCCTTGTTGTTGGTGTTATTTTTTATCCATCTCTCTCTTCAACTCTATTAACTTTAAGAAAAATAAATCTTGAACATCGACAATGGTGAGTTAAAGCCAAAACAAAATGAAGAACGAGACCTTAGAGAAAAAATTGAAAACTTCTCATTCATATTCATAATGCTGGTTTTAAAAAACCACAACAAAAATGGTTTTAAAGTGGACCCCATACAACCTGTTTGATGCATTACCTAAAAACAAGGAAATAGGCCACATGGCCATTACATCTACCGAGGCTAACAGCCAAAGGAAAATAGTAAGCAACAAGAGATTAAAATGAAATAAGAACACGTGCATAGCACGTTGATCAAATAAAAAAAGAGAGCACGTGACAATCACGTGATTGTCACTTTACCAATCGATTCAAAAAAACTTCGCGCCATACTGCAAATCAAGCTTCCACCTCTAACGCTTCTTTCTTATTTCTAAATCTTTTACACGTCTTCTTCACTTTTTAGGGGTCTTCTTCTCTTTTTTCTTCTTGTGGGAAGCATTCGATGAATTTTTCAATTAAAATCTCGATCAGTCGTTATCCAAATTTCCTTTACTTTTTCTCTTTGTAATATATCTCAAGTATGCATTTGATATATTATCCCCCTCTGAATTTGCTTTCTTGATCACTTCTTAGGCTAATGTTTTTGCTGCTTTTCTACAAATTTCTACACTTCCTTTGACTTTCAGTGTGTTTCCATAATCTGATCTATGTTGGAAGTTGGTTGATTCATGATGGAATTTGTTATTCTTTAATCATTTTTTTCCTTTAAAAGAAATTGGTATATTTTGATGGGAAGGATGTGGAATTTGAAAAGAAAATGAAAAAGTAAGATTTTTAATTTAAAAAAAATAACATTTTTTTCATAAAAAGTAACAACAACATTTTCCAAACATGTCATGTCAATAGCTCACGTGATTTTTTGTTGTGTATGATACACGTTCCATCTACTCGTTAATTTAGTTTTTAATTATAAAAAATAAAAAACATTTAGTTCTTGATTATTATAATTGAGATGTTTGATCCTTAATTGAAAAAATATCCTAACATTTAGTCATAATTTAAATATTTAACTAAAAAATAATTATTTTAATAATAAATATAAAATAGATGGAAGAAGGAGCTCCAATTTGAGTTTAGATTTTCAATGTATCAAGCTAGCTTGACTATGAACACCGGCAAAATTCAAGAAGTAATGGGTGCTGGCGACCATCACTTCTTAATTTTTAATTTTTTTAATTATTATATATGTAAAATTTTATATATAATATAATTATCTTTATAATTATTCTTTAACCACTGTTCATAAAAAGTTTAGATTCATTATTTACTATGAACATCCTTAATTGTAAATAGCTAGATAGTGCAATTTTAAAAAAAGCCCTAGAATGAATGTTAAGAATTAAGATGAAAATGTTTTTGTGATTGGACTTGAGAGTGGAATGGAAGTAAAAGGCAATATATGACGTCACAACATTTTGAAACATATGCTTATAGATAACACAAGCTCAGGTAAGTTGCATGTTGTTGTGGCAAGTATTTTTTTTTTTTTTTTGAGGAAATTGTGAGGAATGTCCTTTCTTGATAAAGAAATTTTAAAAATAATCATCAAAATAAATTTAACTATTTTTAGTCATATTTAGTCATGATTTGACAAAAACACCATTTAAACTATTTTAAATAAATTAAACCATTCATCATAATTTCTCCTCATTTGTGTTTCGGATTTCTCTCTCTCACCATTCTACTCTCTCAAATTTTATTGATTTCTCTTTTCGACATTCGTCTGCTATGCTTTCAATTTATCTCTCTCACATTTTTAGATTTCTTTTTCTTACGCTTTCAAGACACCAAGCAATGATTTTGACGTACTTGGGTGGGTGGATATTTAATAAATTCGATTTTTAGGTATTTTGGATAAAATTAAAACTATAGAAATAATCACAGATGTATGAAATAGCTTTTAATTGAATCAATTTAGGACCTAGACACCAATAAACTCAAAATTTTGAAATTTATAAACTTAGGTTTTCAAAAGAATTTTTTTTTAATTTTTAGTTAAAGCATGTGTTTTAAATAAAAAATTGTATTTTGATTTATAAAAACATATTAAAAACACTTTAATCGGTGCCAAATTGTCAAAAAAATGAAAAGAGTTAAGAGAATTTGAAGTTTTTGTTCGTAAGTAACAACAACATTTTAAACATTAATATAACAAACTGTTCTTGAATATGTTGTGTAACAACAATTTTTTTCAACATGGTGTGTAACAACAATATTGTTTTTTCAACATGTTATGTAACAACCTTTTTTAACCATGGTGTGTAACATGTTTTTATACATGGCTAGTAACAACAGTATTTTTTTTAACATTGCGTGTAACAACCTAACCATGGCTGTAACAATAGTATTTTTTTCCAAAAAAGCGTGTAACAACCTAACAATGGCTTGTCACAGGTTTTTGTACATGGCATGTCACAGGTTTTTGTATATGGCGTGTCACAACCTAACCATGTCTTGTCATAGGTTTTTGTACACGGCGTGTCACAACTTAACTATGGCTTGTCACAGGTTTTTGTACATGGCATGTCACATGTTTTTGTACATGACGTGTCACAACCTAACCATGGCTTGTCACAGGTTTTTGTACATGGCATGTCACATGTTTTTGTGCATGGCGTGTCACAACATAACCATAGCTTGTCACAGGTTTTTGTACATGGCGTGTCACAACTTAACTATGGCTTGTCACAGGTTTTTGTACATGACGTACCACATGTTTTTGTACATGGCCTGTCACAACCTAACCATGGCTTGTTACAGGTTTTTGTACATGACATGTCACAGGTTTTTGTACATGGCGTGTCACAACCTAACCATGGCTTGTCACATGCTTTTGTACATGGCGAGTAACAACCTGACCATGGCTTGTCACATGTTTTTGTACATGGAGTGTCACAGGTTTTTGTACATAACGTGTCATAGGTTTTTGTACATGACGTGTCACAACTTAACCATAGCTTGTCACAAGTTTTTGTACAAGACGTGTCATATGTTTTTTTACATGACGTGTCACATCATAGCGTGTAATTTCATTAAGGGCATTTTTGTCTAACTTGGCTAAAAATAGTTAAAATTATAAAGATGGCTATTTTTGAAAATGTTTTATTTTTAAAAGTTATTTTTTAAAATGCCCCTATTTTTTTTATTGTTAATTAATATTATTAAATTGAAATCATATTGAAATTAGATTTAAGTAACACATTTTTTGTTGACTTATAAATGGTTATTATTAAATAAAAAGTTATGTGGATTCACTCAAAGTTTAGTTAAGAAATTTGTGCAATTTATATATATATATATATATATAAAGAGGAAATACTAAATAACCAATTACATCATTCTAAGCCATGTAACGCCTAGCATGTCTGCTAAAACATAAGAATTAACATAAGATGGTGGAAAATCGAAGATATGTAAACCAAGCTGTAAGCTTTCATGGTGTGTGGCCATTTGATCAGCACACTGGTTGGCTTCACGATGAACCTGAGTTAACTAACAATCCCAATCTTTTTGAAGCAAGTCCTAAATACATCTAAGGAGATGAGCATTCGGATCCAAGATAGAATATTGGTTTGATAGTTTTTGGATGGCGATCATTGAGTCAATTTCTACTTAAATCTTCTTAAAGCCCCTATTCCAACATAATTAAAGACCCCAATATATTGCCCAAAGTTCTGTAATGAGAGAAAATGAGGTACCTTTTTTATACGTAAATCCCAAGATCCAATTTCCATCTACATCTCTAACTACCCCTTCGACAACTACTGAACCTAGTTGTCCTTTTGCACTACCATCTACATTTAGTTTGACAAATGATTCCTTTGGTTTATCTCAAGTGATCTGCACCTCTTTCTTCCATCTCCCTTGTTCTCTCCTCAAAATATCCTAAGCTTCTTTAGACTTGGACCAGATTTGTTGTCGAGCATTTTATGGCCAAGTAAAGGAATTATCAAAAAGTGAAAGATTTCTCCAATCACAATAACCACATTGTATGAACGAAAATTATTCCCCATGGGATTAGGTCCAATATTTCAATGCTGCACATATTCCCCACAATCCATTGTTTCAGATCAAACCCAAAGAAATTACCATTAGATAGTTAAGAGGATTGAGTTGCAACCATACATTTTTTGAATTCGTACAGTCTCTGACTACATGTAAAGCAGTTTCTGCGATAGCTCCACAAGGCCTACAAGTTGTTGGAATACCAGTGATCCGTCTTGACAACCAGGCAACTTTTGGTAAGGAATTATGTAAAAGCCTCCAAATAAAAATTTTTACCTTTTGTGGGCACATTATAGACCAAATCTTTCGCCAATGACTTTCCCTAACTGCAAAACTCGACAATTGAGAAAGGTATGCCAATGGAACTGTAAAATTGCCTTATTTGAAAGCGTCTAGAACCCCTTGTCCTCCTCTTCACTGGAAGGATCAATTAAAACTGAAGAAATCTATAAGAAGATATTCCGAGGTAAAACCATCTTAATTTGCTCAACATTTGGAGTTACAGTCCGGAAAAAGCTTACGCCCCCCCAACCCCCCACCACAAACCAAATTGTCCAGCGGGACCCAGCGACTGGAAAACTGCCCACACACCCAGCCACCAGCCAGCCTGACAGGCGGGGCCCAACAGCAGATGAATCCCATGCACAGCAACCATTTAAAAATGGGAGACCACGTTACGAGGAAGAACAAACGGAGCAGCAGGGAGAGGCTATGGTTGCAGGCGATACTGAAATAAAAGAGGAACGTGCAGTGAAGCTTTGTGAGAATAGGATGAGAAAGAAACATGCAGCAACGGGAAGGGCGAGCACGACAAGGGGACGAAAATTTAAAAATAAAAGAAGTCAAAGAAAGCAAGTGGGCAGGATGGCAGACCAGCTTGACGTGGACGAACTATGCCCAGAAAGAGAATTTTCGGACCAAGAGCCTTTGGTTGATGAACCCACAAGAACGGGTGGCATGCATTTGTTAGAGAACTTGATCGAAGGCAGTGGAGAAAATTGCCCATCAACTGAAGGAAAGTTAAAACAGCCATGGGTCCCAGAGGAAAATACTCAGATTTCACCTGCAAAGACAAGCTCAAGGGAAAGAATAGAAGAGAATGAAAACAATCCTCCCACTATGCAATCAGCCTCCGGCAAGTATCAGTATAACAAGGAAATAAGCTCTATTCCCTCATTCCCAAATTCCAGCTCTGTGCACATGGTTTATCATCCTCTGATTAGGCGTAGAAGACACTCGGATACGGAAACTTCAATTGGAAAAATACTCGACCTAGCATCAGAAGAAGCAGTGGAGATGGGAGGAAATGATGAAATCTCTGATGATGATTCCATCTCAATGAGTTTTGCAGCCAAAATCCGACATTATTAGTGCACTCGGGTGGAAAGCAAGGGGTATTTCAAGTGCAGAATGGTATACAATTCTTACCGGATTGAATTACCCCTTATTTTATTTTATTTTATTTTATGTTCTGTATTTAGCAATTATCATAGTTTTTGTTACATGGAAGTGTTTCACCTTTATGATCATGAAAATGATTATAAAATGAAACGCTCCGTCCTAAGTGCTTTTCTTTCATCTTTCTCGAGCTCATGCAATTCGGGAGGTCAGGTTTATACCCCCTCCCTCTGTACCTTATTTTTAGTTTTAATAAAAAATTTTAACAGGGTAGCTGGGCCCTGCGTAAATTTTCCAGCAAAAAAAAAAAAAAAAAAAAAAACTGATGCCATGAACTTTCTTTGTTTCACCCACATGTCCCAAAAAAAAATTATGGTTTAGTCAATCTATTTCTTGAATTACATTATCAGGAAGGTAGGTTGTTTGCATTGTGTACGCTGTCATAGTGCTAGTAATAAACTGAACTAGGGATCTGCGGCCTACCATTGACAATTTCTTATTATGCCATCTTGTAAGTCATTGTCTTATTTTATATACCAGCTCCCAATAAGTCTCCCTTATTATTCTGCCATGAAGTACAAGTGTACCAAGGAATTTTAGCTACCTTGCTCAAAATCTTTGCTTTTGTATTGCAAACATTAGCAAAAACCAATAACCTGGATTTTACTAAGCTAATCTTTTGTCCAAAAGCACAACAGAATTGATTGGGGATTTGCTTCATTAATTACAATTGTCCAATCGAAGCAACTCCAAATAAGATAAATATCATCTGCAAAAAATATACGAGAAAGGTTGAGTCCCCTTCTTGTAATTCTCAGAGGTTTCCATATTCCCATATTCATTGCATTATTGACTAAATGAGACAATTTCTCCAAACAAAGAACAAAAAGATAAGGTGAAATAAAATCCCCTTGTCGGATTCCCTTAGTCGGAGAGAAAACATTTGTAAGACAGTTATTCTAAATAATTGTTGTTGATTTCTCATGCAATTGCACGTATCGTTAACAAGTAATATAGTAATGAAGTAGAGTATCGTTCCCATAAAGAATTGTTTAATTCCTATTGTTAATTACTAAAATTAAAACACCTTAATTTTATCTAAACAATTAAAATTAAAAAGAAAATTTTAAATTAATAAACTAAAAAGCTAAAACTAAAATTAATTTAAAATCTACTAGCAAATTTATTTTATTAACCTTTAATAATCACCAGACCTAAGATTTTGATATCCCTCAATACTTCATCTGATTATTGTCTCTCTCTCTTAACTTAGTTTAATAGATCAAGTTGCTAACCTTGAGTCCTAAAATATTTATAAGTCTCTATCGAGTTTCTTATAAAAATACATCTCCCAATTAATTTACTATATGTCAATGTAAATTAAATAGAACAAAGATTCATTAAGTTTGTACTCTAATTTTGGCTACGTATAGCTTATAGGTGTATGTCTACCCTATATGCAAATCAAACCACCTAATCAACTAAGTGTATTTGATCATACGCAATTTTATTCAAAGTTTACTTAAATCTCTTTCGTCAAGGTTTAACTTAGGTTTCCAATTCAATCTAATTGGTGGCCAGTCAACTAGAAGCATTAAGAACAAAATAAAATAAACAACTTAAATCTATCAAACATAAGCAACAGAGAGATAAGTCAGACTATATATTGAGCTCAATCATAATCTTAGATTAAAAATCTAGTTCCCCATCAAGTCACACATCATCATCGAATAAAATTTAAACAATCCAATCACCCTAAGAAAAATAACAAAAAGATAGAAAAGCCCAAGAATTATATTATGGATCTCCAATCTCCTTGAATTCTACAAATTCTTCTTAGCTTTTAACTTCAATGACTCTGCAGCTTGACTTTCAGCTTTTAATCTGGTGTTTCCTTACTCGTTTGTTTCGTTTTTTCTCAAGTCCTCCGAAAGGTTGTTTTTATAGGCGTTGAAGTAAGGCCAAGTTGGGCGGAAAAAGAAGTCAATTCCAATCAGACTTATATGAGCTGCAACATTGCCCAAATAATTAATAAAAATCGTAATTGCTCAAAGACTGCTATAATACGTCAACTTCAACATGATTTTTGACCATTTTCTAGGATGAACTGGGTGAAGTGGTAAGCATAAAAGTTGTATATCTTTATCTTATCTTTCCAATGGTCTAAGAATCGTATCATTTGAAGCTCTGTAGAGAAAGTTAAGGGCAAAATACCAAAGTATATGTAGTGAAAGTCTGCACCTTGAAATTGCTCTCCTTCTTCTATTAAAATTCCTCTTTCATCAAACACCGACAAAAGCACAATTAAATCAGTAACAACCTATCTTAACTACATTAACACCAAATTAAGTATAAAATTAACCATGATTAGATTGACTCATCTAAAATAACTAATTTAAAATAATTGAATAAAATCTACTAATTCCTATTAATTACTACAAGAACTAAGCTAAATTACTATCAAAATTAAGCCCAAATAACTCTATATCATAAAGTTATCAATAATGAAGAATGTAGTTGATTTAATGATAGACATAATGAGCTTAATCCATTCTATAGGAAAGTCGATTCCTATAGCACATCTTAAAGAAACTTCCACTTCAAACGATCATATGCTTTTTCCAAATCAATTTTTATTACAATCACACCTTCACGTCACCTCATCATCCTCATCGTGTGTAGGGCCTCCTATACTATGATTATATTATCAGATGCCTGCCTCCTTGGAATAAAGCTGCACTAAGTTCTTCCCACTAAATCATTGAGTAGAGGTCTCATTCTAGTTACTAGGATTTTGCTAATGATTTATAATGGAACAGAACATAGACTGATTGGACGAAACTGAGAAACTTTCTCTAGGTTCTCAACTTTAGGAATGAGCGTAATCAAAGTGTAATTTAGTTTGAGAGGAAAAGTACCCGTGCTGTATGCTTCTCTGATAAATCTGATAATTTCAAGTCCACTACTGCTCTAATTGTTTTGAAAGAAAGTTGTAGGGAAACCATCTGGATCGAGATTTTTATTTGGCTTCATATCAAATAATGCACTCTTCACTTCTTCTAAACTAATTGGTGTTGATAATTCTCCAACTAGATTTTCATTCATTCTCCATAAACTACTATTGGGGAGACAACTTTGCACTCCATCATCTTTATATAGATCATGATAATATTGCACTACCATTTGTTCAAGCTCCGCTCGATCATAACACCACTTCTCATTTTCATTCTTCAGAGCCAAAATTTCTTTCCTCATTTGTCTTCCTTTAACCACACTATGGTAAAATTTAAAATTAAAATCATCATATTTTAGCCATTCAAGCTTTATCTTCTGTTGCGACATAACTTCTTCTTGGTAAAGGATTAAATTGTACTCTTCAACAAAGGCAACTTCAAGGTTTTGTAAATAATCACTGGGTCCATTATGCAACTTAATTTGTATCCTTTCTAGTCTAGCTAAAACTCTCTTTTTCCTTTTACATAAGTTGCCAAAAGTATGAAAATGCCAGCTCTTAAGTGAAATAGTTAGTTGTTTAAGAGATGCAGAGAAGTTTCTTCCTTCTAATCTCCAATTGTTTTTGACAAAATCATTGAAATTAGGATGGGACATCCAAGCTGCTTCAAATCTAAATCTCTTAGCTAATCGTTCTCTTATATACTCAGATCGCCAAAAGACTAAAAATGGATGGTGGTCAGAATGGGTCCTTAGCAAAATGAGGAGTGGTGTAGCAGGGAAAAGGTTACACCATGGTTCATTGACAAGTGCCCTATCCAATCTCACTTTGGTGACAATCATCCCTTTTTTTTTTCCCACCAGGTAAATCTTGGACTCGAAGCACCCAAGTCATTTAGTTCACAGAAACTCATGCAGTCAGTCATTGAATTACAGTGATTCATGTTAACACCCCTTTGGCCAATTTTTTCGACTGGAGAAATAACTTGGTTAAAGTCTCCCATTAACATCCAAGGTAAATCATGTATCCCTCTGGCCAGTTTAAGAGACTTCCATAGTCGTTTTCTTTCTTTTACAATAGGGCTCTCATAAACTGCGGTTAATAACCATTCTTTATTTTGGGACTTGATTAGCATATGTATCAATTGTGATGAATATGCTAGAATTTCAACTTCAATATCATATGTATTCCATAAGACCCAAATTCCACTTGAAAAACCTTCTACTTCAACACGAAAGAAATTAGGCAGACTAATTATCTGACATATTTTTTCTGCTTTTACACCTGAAATCCTTGGCTCCAATAAAATAATTAGATTCAATTTGTGTATTCGAATCAAATTTTTAACATTTCGGGCACACCTTCTCGATACAGCACCTCTAACATTCCAACTCAAAATGTTATGCATAAATTTTAGAATTAAAAAAGTTAAAGAATAAGATAGGAACCCCAACTAAATTAAATATCAAATACTGAGATATTTACAAGACTAAGCTTGCATAATATCCTCATCACCTTCCTCTAACTCCATATATTCCAAAACCAAAGCAGCATCTTTCTTTATATTGTTTTCACCAAATGTTCTCTGACCATGTTTCTCTCTTGCCACTTCATTAACCCCAACCCCAATCCTTCCTTCATGGTTTTCAGAGTTTTGTGGAATAGTTGTATCAACAACTTGGTTAAGAACTAACTGAAAGCTTCTAACTGATATGGTTATTTCTACTGATACTTGAGTAATGCCATCAACTATGTTGCTTTGCTCTTCTGTTCTTATTGTACTTTCATTCGTTTGGCTCCCATAACTCACCAGTCCATTTTTTCTATAGGCAATTTTGATAGCTCATGTAGAAATCACCTTTCCTTTACCTTTCGAAGGAGTTGGATCTCTATTAGATGTTGATGTAGCAATTTGAAAGGATTCCTTCAATGTTTTTTTATTTTTGATTGCTCTTTTTTTGTTTATTACCGAAATATGCTCGGTAACTGTATTATTCAGGAACTCAGGTGTTGTCTCTTCCACCTCCAAATTCTTATTGGCATTATCTAGAACTTGAAAATGTGACCCAGACTTAGTCGCATAATTATAATCTCCTTTTGGATTAGAAAGTCTTCCCCTGAACTTAATGTTGTGTTCTACACGTGAACCATTAGGATGCTTGTACGATTTTTTGGCTACCGTCCAAGGACCAAATTTTGAAACTTCATAATCCTTTTTAGAGTTCTTAGCACTTTTTGCTACCTCCTCTGCTCGTGCTGCAGAATGTCCTCCTTGCTCTGTATGTCGAATTGGGCATGACTCACCATTGTGGCCGAATTTGCCACAATGAAAGCAAAGCATTCGAAAGCCTTTATACTCAATTCTCTACCATCTTCCTCTAATAAACACCTTACAGACCAAAGGCTTAGAGAGGTCCAGAGTTACACATAGATGAGTAAATTTGCCTCTCGTGGCCAGAGACGTGGTTCGATCTACTTTAAATGTCTTCTTTATCTCGTTACTTATTCTCATCAAGATTTCTTTATCGTAATATTTCAGTGGCATTCCAAGCAGCCTTATCCATGTAGCAATAGAGTCAATAGATGCCTTTTCTAAGTGAAATTCTAGTGTCCATCTACGAATGGTGAGATAATGATCAACTATCACCCACAATCCTTCCCACAATCCTTCCAATAGTACATGACTGTAGTCTGACATGTTGGAGAATCAGAAACAATAGAAACCATTATCTAAATCTACCACCTGAAAATCCCCCTTTAAAGCCCATAGTTGCTTGACGCTATTACACAGGTAATGTAACTGATGTCTCTACCAAGAAGCTTCACAATAAAGGTCCTCATCCATGGTAGTCTGATTCACTTTTTCTCTTCTTTAGAGAGATTAATGCAAGGGCCTCCCACTATATTCTCAGTAAAGTCATCATTCGAAACCAAATCATCAAAACGTTGAAATTCATCATTAGATTCATCACTTGTCGAAAACATCTGTTGATCTCCATGCATTAAAATATTACGATATGATGAACGTGGTAGATATTCCTAGCTTGACATTTGTTCCTGATTAACTGCCTTTGATGGGTCCTCACATTCTGCATTTTCCATGCCTAATCTACCACGCTTTGAGCCCACCCTAATAGAGTTAGTTTCACAAACCACATCTGCCTTATTCGGAGGATCGCCGGACGAGTCCACCTTTATGGAGGGAAAGCTAGGTTTTTTTTCCAAAGGGGAAAAGGGTTTCAGAAAAGGGGAAAGTCTATTAAAATGTGTGCAATTTCAATAGTAACTCAATTATACAAATAAAAATCATAGAGATGTTCTTTTTTAAAAATTAATTTTATTATTTTCATCACATTAATCATAAATGATAGGTTCACATCATTTAAATGATGAATTATAAGCTAATTAATATACTTATTAAAATGTTTATCCAACCAAACTTTGTTAATACAATTCACACTTTACACTTAATTGATAATTAAAAAAATTAAAGAAGTAAAAAATTACATATAAAGTAATCAATTCAATAATAATGGTCAAAGTGTTAAGTTTAACTGAATTAATAAACTTATCATTTCTTATTACTAATAATTGTAATTAGGAAACTATATTCGTTAATGAATTAGGTGAAAAGGCTAAATTAATAAAGAGGTTAGAAATAATTACTGTTTCTTATCAAAATTTATTCAATTAATTATTTTATTTTTTTATTCTTTCCCTCTTTTCTGAAGTAACTACATAAAAATCTGAAATTAAATAGATAAAACAATGGGTTAGGAAATATCCCAATTGTTATTGGGTTTGATCCAAATCTGTTAGGCCGAGAGCTTATAAGTGGTTGGGCTAAGGTGGAGTCGACCCACCTCTTCTTTTCCTCCTCTTCTTTTCTTTTTAGTTTTTTCTCTTCCCATCTGCCAGAACCATGTAATTTTGATCTTCTTATGAAAACTACACCTGATCCTAATTATAACTTTTTATGTGTTTTTTCACTTTTGCTTTGCTCTTAGTGCACAAGCATACGACTTGATTTAGTATTATTCTCAAGTGAGATGTTTTCACCAAGTAATTCGGTCTTCAAAGTTTGAGCAGGACCAGGCAATGACATTAGGTAGCTTATATGTTGGGTGATGGAAAAACGATTCATCAAAGTGGGAAAGACAGAAGAGAGAGGAAGGGAAGGATGGAAGGGGGAGAGAGAGAGAAATAGGGGCGGGCTGATAATAATGATTGTACACTGCATGTGTTGTGATGTTGTTACTATGAGCTGCCATCTTTAATGTTTGGTAGGAGGAAATGGCAATTCCATTCCTTTGTTTAATACTCTTTTTCATTTTTATTTGTATTTGATTCACCAAAATGATCATTTCATAAAATAATCATTTTTAGAGAGATCGGAATAACTATCATTGACCCTCTCGGTAATAGTTCTTCCATGGGTCAAGCAAATAGGTTGAAAATTTTTTTAAAATACTCTTGATAATTTTGTGAAATTGCTATCCCAAATATGTTAAAACCTAACCCTAACTTATAAAAGCCTTCATTTTCCTCTTTTTCATTCCCATTCCACCTCATCGCCCTCTCTCTTTCCCTCTCTAAAATATTAATAAAATGAAAATAAAATAAAAAATTATGTTAGACTTTAAATTATAATTTATACATATTTTAGTATCTTAAAAAATGAAAATAGAGAATAAAATAAAATAAAAATAAATAATCATATTAAAATTTTAATATTTTCACAAAGTGAAAATAGAAATAATCATATTAAAATTTGTAATAACTTATCAAAAAATTAAATATTTTAAATTATAATAAAAGATATTTTTATCTTTTTATTACTCTAAAATTATTTTTACCAATCAAATATTAAAAATAATATAGAAAGACAATTTCATTCTCTTATCTTACTTTATTCCAGAAAAATAATTTTTTCATTCTCCTTCTAGCTTATTGTATAAATCAAACCATTCATGAGTGTCTCATCATTTGTTTAGCGCGGGTGTTTGCATTTTAAGAAAGTGAATTAACTGGCTTTGCTTGGCTGTTTCAAATTTGGAATGCCTTTGCAACAAATTTAAGCCAATTTACTTATTTTCTTTGAGGATTGTTGCATCCTTTTACCATTATCAACAATGGAAATTTTAATTTTGCTTTTCAAAATAATAAAATAAAAAAAAAGGACAAAAAATGGTTCTGGGATTGAAGTTGAGAAGCTCATTGAGCGGAACCCAAACATTATGGCTTTTCATTTAGTTATGAGTTTTTCACCCTTTGCTATGAGCAATTTTGCTGGTTCGTGAACCAAATAAAGAGTGCTTTTCAATTTTAAATAAATAATATAACAGTTTTATGGAATGATTGGTAATACAAGAATTGAAATTGTAGAGCAATACGCAGGGACTTATAGGTACTTTACTCCTAAGAATCCTCATATTTTCTACTTGTACCTCAAAACCCTAATCACACTCGACCGCTTGCTACCTTAGGGTTTATGAGAACCCTCTCCCAAACAAAGCCCCGTTTTTCATAGAGCTATGACATTGTACTTCTCTCTCTCTTCCACTCCTCCTCCATTCTCCACAACCTTACATAATTTTACCTCTGGAGATGGTAGGCTTTGTCCCTGAACCTTCCACAGGAGAAGGCCCCAATCAAGTTTCAAAACTCAAAATCTACAAAGACCCTGTTGACTTTCTTGACCCCAAAACCCACGATTTATCCTTTGCCGATTCCTTTCTTGATTTTGACTCCATAAAAGAGTGGTTTGAAGATAACCCAAATTTAGATAAGACTGGTTCAGAAGAGATTGACTTTGGGGATTTTAAGAAGAGGATGGAGATTGTTAAAGAAGATAACTTTGGGAAATCCCATGTTAGTGGGTCTGGGCCTAATCTTGATGGGTTAAAGCCAATTGTTAGTGGGTCTGAGCTAGTTCGAGGTGAGTCTGGTTGTACAGTGAAGGCGGAAGAAGAGGCGTCAAAACCAGAAGGGAAGTTGAGTTCTTCTATTGAGGAAGAGATGGAGAAGGTTAGTTTGGTTGGTAAATTAGAGACTGGGAATACTAGTTCAGAGGAGTCTGACAGTGAAAGTGCATCGTCGTCGTCATCTTCTAGTAGTAGCAGTAATGATGATGATAATGAGGAGGAGGAGAATAAAGAAAATGTGAAGGTGGAGATCAAAAGAGAGGTGGATGGGGTAGGTGAGCTTGAAGAAGGTGAGATAGGAGGTATTGATCGAGAAATGGCTGTTGGTGGAACTGATAATCTTGATGATGATGAAGAGGAGGAGGAGGAAACAGAGGAAATCCTCAGTGGGTTTGGTATTGAATTTGATGAGGTAGATGATGAGGATGCTGATGCTGGTGCTATGAGAGGACCTATCAGGTCAAACAATGAACTTGAGGTAACAAATTGTGGCTTTGATCATATTTTTTTCAGAAGTACTTTTTATTTTTCTACCATATTCTTTAATGTTTCAGAAAAGCAAATTACTAGGTTTTGCATCTCACTAATATGTTAATCTAGGTTTTGCTGGCGGCATTTCTTCCCTGTTTGTTCTGTTTTATGTTTTTTTTTTCTTTTTGAAAGGCTGTTCTGCTTTATGTTTGTTAGCTGCAAGTCATGCATTTGTCTTCGTTGTTTTTTGGAGTAATCTATATTGAGATATAAATTATTCTGTAGTCTCATTTTCTTTTCAGATCATTTCCTTTTATATTTTTCTGATTGATCTTTTTGTTGTTCAAAGATCTTTTGGCATGCTTTGGCTGAAAGTGATTGTTTTTTTGCACTGCTAAGAAAGCAGATTAAGTTCAACATACAAAACCATGTCATATCACTTCAAATTTGTCGAGGTTAGCAATTAGCAACTCTTTGCACTCATTCATTTTCATGTGGTAATTTTACATTTGGCCTTGTTTAACATTGGGGCCTTATGTTGATAACTTTGGTTGTAATCTTTAACTCATCAAAACTGAACAAAGTAGTTTTCCTGTGGTATCACCATTGAACGTATTCTGTTTGATTAGGATGGTAATGAAGTCTGGCATTCTGATCCTTGCATGACAGAGATCAGGTATTTCAACATCATACTCTAATCCTTGCTTGTTGACTATTCAGAAGTCTAGATGAGACATCTCTTGCATGCTTTCCGTAGTCCTGAACAACGTGACTAAAATATTTATCACTGGAGTTAAATTTCCTGTGTGGTTTAATGCTGGAGTTATTGTTGTTGAATATTTATTCTGAATAAACTCTGTTAAATTTGGCAGGTTCTCCCTCCAGTTCCACCACTGGAGGTCACACTGCAACCCCATCACAAGATGCTGCCTGTTGGAGTTGTTTTGTCGGTAAGCTCATAAAAAGCTCGAGTCAGAATCTCTATTGCAAAATACAAAGGCCATGCCTTAAAGTTTTGCTCAAATTTCGTTAAACATTTATAAACCCCTGTTTTCGGAGCTTTGGTCTAGATTGACTTACGGTTGCAAACAACACTAGTTAGGTCAGTCTAATGATGTTACTTACACTATGGCAGATTATTGGCACCAAAGTTATTGTTGAAGGTAGAGAGCGGCACAACCCTCTGAATGAAGGTTCTATTCTTTGGATAACCATAAACAGGTCACCACTGGGGTTGGTGGATGAAATCTTTGGACCTGTAATAAGCCCCTTCTATGTTGTACGATATAATTTGGAAAGTGAAGTCCCTGCTGGGATCCACGAAGGCACTTTGATCTCTTTTGTCCCAGAATTTGCTAATCATGTTCTCAATGACAAGAATCTTCATAAGAAAGGGTATGATGCATCTGGTGAGAATGATGAGGAGTTGTCAGATGATGCTGAGTTTTCAGATGATGAAAAAGAGGCTGAGTACAAGAGGATGCAGAAAATGACAAAGAGAGGTGTGAATGACCAGAGAGTGGGAAACCGGAAAAGCAATAAAAAGAAAGTTAAAAGTAGGGATGGAGCTTGGAAAAATGGTAGAAATTCATCCCAGCAGACATCAACACCTGTGGGTCAGCTTCCACCTAATCAGAACCAACATAAATTTTCCTCAATTTCAGCATCTTTGGATAATCATAATTGTTCATCCTCTGTCATAGAAAAACAAAATTTTGTTGGTGGATCTGGCTTTGTTTCACCATTTTCAGTCATGCGCCAGTCTTGTGATTTTATTGCACCTTCAAATGGAGTTTGGACTAGTGGGATGCCGGGCCAGCAGCAACAAAATACTATTTTTCCCAACAGGTTTCCTGCAGAAGGTATGCCTTTGCTCTCACAGAATTATCAACAGCAGCCTAATCCTTTAACAACCTCAGGAATGCCTGTGCCACCCATGATGCCATATCAGCAGCAGCAGTTTGATCCTAGTTTGAGTACACTTCCAAATGTGGTCTTACCTGGTGGCCAGGCAAATTTATTTGCTGGACCAGCCTGTGCACCTTGGCTGGGGATTGCAGGTCAAAATGGCTTTAGCCAAATCACATTTGGGGTTGGCATGCAGGGCCAGCAACTCCTAAGTGCAGTACAAGGTATGTTGGCAAATGGACCAACGGCAGATGGGAACTGTAATTTACAACAATTTGTCCCAGGGAACTTTGAAACATCCCAGAATTTTAACATGGGTGCATCATCTGGTCGTGGGAAAAAACCATATCATAGAGGTCGTGGTCGTTTTACTGGCGGAAGATATCGTTAATGAGATTGAGTGGGAGACGTTGGCCTTAGAGATTTGCTTGAACTTTGGTGTAATTTGTTGTTGAATGCTTGCTATTTAAGTTGAGGCAATATAGGAGATGTAGGGTAACGAGTATTACATGTTTGCGATGATTAATGATCAGGCTCTTTCAAGTTTCAACGTAAGGCGGAGAATGATGTACCCCAAAAGGGGAAACATTGGACCTTGGGCTTGGAAGTTACTACGTCTACGTATCACGTGCAATCACCAGAGCACCCGGGGGAATGGGATCTTAGGCCAAATTGCTAGGCTTCAGAGTATTAAAATGTATCATCCATCATTGCAGTCGATAAGACAGCAAACCAAGCTGCCAGGCGCTCCTTAACTAAGCATCTGTCTTTTCGGCAAAATAGGCGGATGCAATACTCTTCCCTTCCGTTTTCTTTTTCTTTTCCAGCAAACACAAGAAAAAAAAAGTCTCAGAAATGTCGGCTTACGGTCCAGCGTTTATATTGAATCCGTGTCGAGTTACTATTATTTAATATTGCGATGAAAGTATCACAGTAGCAGTGCACGAAAATGGGAATACTGACCAAACATCATTGTGGTGATCAAATTTTAATTAATTTTAAGTTTTTAAACCAGTCAAATGAGCACCATAATGCTGAACTCAGGGACCGGCGGTAATTTAAGTCCAACATGAAAGTGAATTGTCTTCCAAGGCTTCCTCTGTCGGGGATGGGCTCAACTAAAGCAACAAATAAAGAAGCCCACCCCAAAAGCACTGCACTGAAGACTCAAGCTTTCGCGTTCCTAGTG
This sequence comes from Theobroma grandiflorum, assembly GCA_036013995.1. Lineage (NCBI taxonomy): Eukaryota > Viridiplantae > Streptophyta > Magnoliopsida > Malvales > Malvaceae > Theobroma > Theobroma grandiflorum. The sequence continues at coordinate 40,973,765 of CP142127.1, forward strand.
AAGTCGATGCAAGTTTGGCAACTGCAATCAGAGAACCGACAGATTTCACACCCAAAGCACACACAGGAGGTACAACCCTTGCATGTTGGAGACCGGGTGCAGCCCCTGTATACCCTGCGACTTGCTCGCTCTTCATCATCATCACATGTTATTCTGAAATACAAAAAACAATATAATTATGAGCTAAAGAGTATGTTGCCAACTTGCCATACATAGAGCAAATTATGAAGATATTCTACATTTGCAAGCAAGCAAAGCGGGCATATCATCACTTATAACCACTTAAAAGAATCATTTAGGCTTAAATTTCTGTGCTAAACGTTTAACACGTTCATGTCAAATCCTGATTTAACAACATCAAGAAAGTCCTCTCTCAGCATTTTCTTTCATACCATATAACTAACAATAGCATTTCTAGCCATTCGCTTTCATACCATAACTAATAAAAGCAATTCTACAAATCTGCACATCATGGAATTAAAATGAACTGTATACACTGACAGAACTCTGTGCCCCTCCCCACTCATATCCAAAAAAGAAAAGATGGACACAGCTCAAAACAGAGCTGGAACATTTCAACTTCATCAGCCAATTCATAGCAAAGACTGCATATTCTGGTAGATTATAATTTTCATTAACTTGCCAACTAAAAGCATTTTTGGCACAAAAAGTTCAGAGTAAGCAAAGCACCAACAATCAAACAGACAGGAAAGCAAGAACGGTAGGACTTAACAGCATGTAAGGAAAACATGGCTAATTCTTATAGACCTATTGCTTCTACTCACACAGGTGAGTAAAACATCTTTTGGAGCCAAAAGTTTAGGCAAGATACCCAAGTGAGAAACCTGGCAGCTTTTTTAAGATACTAGTACCACTGAAGAAAATCTTACATATCAGGAAAGGTTTGGAACTGCTCGAACATCGGACATCTAGAACCCTTCTTTGAGCAAGACCTATCTATCTCACAATCCAACTATTACGAACTTCAAAAAATAACCTGTCACCTTTTCACATGATGGAGTAATGCCCCAAATAGTCAAGTGTTTGACCATAATCTGAAGGGCACTCAATCAAGTCCAATTCATTTCTCGTAAACTCCTTATCTGGTGGTTCTAATACAAGCATGTAGGCACACCATTAACAGGTTCCAATAGATGAAACAGTAAGATATGATACATCTCATTATGGCATCCAGCTTTACACAAAGCCAGGGGATTAAATGAAGCATAGTTGTCAGATTAACTAGAAGGTGAATAATCAGGAAAAATTGCAGTTTGGCCAAGACTATATTTCATGTGCAGTACCAGGTTCTTCAACAAAAATTACTTGTTATGTTTCTCAGCATTCAGTCAACAGATTTTAAGTGAATATCAACCGGGTATTGGTGATTACTACATAGCAAAGAATATTGATAATTTTCAGAAGCTGTAATCATATAGATATTTATGTGCTGTTTAAGATGCTATCCATTTCAACTAAATGCTATTAAGCAGAAGAAAGAAACAACTCCATATGAACGGGCCAAAATGATACAGATACACAAGAAATAGGTTCAGCGAATAGAAGTTCAAAAGGAGTTAACATGAAAAGAATGAATTTGATCATTAGTTTCCTCTAGCCTCTAGCCATATATGGAGCTATAACCCATGAAAAGGTCTCATGATAAAGAAGTAACCAGAACAACAGATCATGGAGGATTATTTTCAAATTTGAAAAGTTATATTTCAATATATATCAGAGTTGGAGATCGAGAAGTTTTTGTCTACCTCATGCACTATCTGCAAATTACATTTTAATTTTTAAGAAATGGATTTTTAAGAGAAAAAAAAAGAATTAAGTCCGAAAGCATGTTCTACAATGATTAATACCTTAATATGTAATAGGCAACAGTCTTGGACATGTCAAACCCAAAATTTAACAAACAAGAACATAATCAATATTGGGGAGACAAACCTGTCATATTGAAGATTAGAACATTTCCAGTTCACATCTGCTAAAGCATCATGGTGAATCCGGCATTCCTCTTTCGTCCGCAATCGAAATCTTCGCTCCTTGTTACACCTGCTACAGCGAACAAACTCATCACGATGACAAACTCGTCCACTATGGGATCTGTGAGCACCATTGGCATTTTTGGATGCTTGGTTGTAGTATTTCAGCAATGCAGTCTTTGATAATGATACCTTCTCCCCATTAACTATCACCCAAACATTATTTTTCCATTTTCTAGCTGTCTCTCTTCCGGAATGCTTCTCAAATGCAGCAGGAGTCAACTTGTCTAGTCATTGAAATTACCATCACACTATTAGAAAATTAGAAAAAGGAATAAGAAAGAACGCTTTGACATTTGTTAGGAAAATAAAGAGGAACTAAGTCGTTCAAAACAAGGGAAAATGAGATTATTCTGTGCACCTGACACTGGAAGGCTCCAGTAAACAGTAAAGGCAGAGATAAGAGTACAGACAGCTTAAGCCACTTTAAGTTGTATTTAGTTGTAAGACCCTGACTATATAGACCCGCCACCAAACTGGGGTGTTCTTTTCACAAGCCCCAAAATGACCAACGGCATAAAGAAAATATTCACCTGACTTTCGGCTCAAAGTTGCGGTGGATTCACAAGATGATGGTTTACCTTCAAGGTTTGAAGTGTATGACCATTTTTTCTTTTCATTTGACATGGGTATTCTTTCTTATGAACAAAACACAGCCTCCTTACAGGCATAAGATTCCTTCACATGCAGACATATTGGTATGCAATGCAATGCAATCTACTCCCAACTAAACATCCTTTGGATGAGAAATATATGTAACATTTAATCAATGATCAAACTGCAAAAGTTAACAAATGTTAAAGCTTTCTGCCAAACTTGATTTCCTCAATATCACTATTTCAATGATAAATAAAATTTGACGCAGTATTTCCACTTCGTAGGTGTGTGCTAAAGTTTTAAAATAATAGAATACCAGCTCGTAGATGTACTGTTTAAACCTCCAAGCCATATTCGTACTACTTTCACATTGTAGCATTGTACACAAAAACACATGCACACAAAAAGAAGACGTTCATCTCCCGGAAACATAGCTGTCCTCATAACACCAAGTATCAATATGCTCAAAAGCATCCCTCACCAGCCAAACTTTACAATGACATGCCATCAGAACAGAAAGAACTAGAAACATACGCAGAACCCATAAGGCTAAAATGGTTCTTCAAAAAACATTACTCTGTCCAGCCACAAGAAACAGAACTGAAGCTTTGAAAACCCAGATTCTGAAAAGACTCAATCGAAGACCTTAGAATCACAACCATAAAAGATAATGCAGGTGTTATTCTGAAGATACAAACTAAGAGATAAGATCTTTAACCAACAAAGAGACTCATGGAGCGTCCCAAAAAATGAATGAACATCACCTTGTTGTGCTACAACCAAAGAAAGCCAAGTCACTGAGACAAAACAACATACACATAAACTGTGTGAAAAGAAAACCAAAACGACAGGCATCACAAGCTTCCCCATCATCCACTTCTCACACCATCCAAAACTCGATTAAATAAGAGAAAGCGACACCCATCAACGTCAAATGCACCATAACTTGAATAAAGCACGCATTAAACATGCACAAAAATCAAAACCCCAACGGCATCAAAAGAAAAAGAAAAGGATGGAGAAAAAAAGAACCAAAGGATGAAAAAAGGACTAAAAAGAGAGAGACCTTCATTGCAACCAGGGGTGCATTCACAGGTGATTTCAAGGTCACCATTACAGAAAACCCTAAGTTTGCCAACAGCATCACCATATCTATGGCTGGTACACCCACATGTCACTTCTATAAAATCTCCTCCTTTCTTCAATCCGCTTACCTCTCTCAACTCCTCTTCGCTAAACATCATCGACCCACTTTCTCTCTCTACCCCATTCTCCATTTTCTCTCTCTAACAAACCCCCTAGACGCCAACACACTCTCTCTCCTTCTTATTAGGTTTCCTCTAAAAAGAGAACCCAGAAACCCCCAGGCAGAGAAAAATCGAATCAAGGAGAGAAAAGGAGCATATGGGTAATGTTGAAAAGAGATGGTTGTTGCCTGAGGAGATTTTATAAGAGGCCTAGACCAAAGAGAGGGCTGAAAAAGCACGCATCTTTATGGGGGTTACTCCCGGAGATCTGGTGGAGAAAACGTTGTGAAAGAAGAGAGAGAAAGAGAGAGAGAGGGGTTGGTGTTGGCGTTGTGTGTTTTTGGGGATGTTAATGAGCTGGCGAAGAGAAACAAATGTCGTGGGGTGAGGGGGAGTGAGAGGGGTTAAAAGCTTAGGTGCTACTTGCATGACATGACATGAGAGAGAGACTCTTCGGCTTTGGGGTCAGGGCCTTTTGGTTTATGGGAAAATCCCTCTCATGGGAAGGAGACGAGGTTTATTGAAATTAGTGTTGGGGACTTAATATTTATTGGCTTTTCTTTCTCTTTTTTCCTCCAATGCGATGCTCTCTGCCCATTTGGCTATTTAGGTGGTCGATGCACTATTTTTCATTCAGAGAACTTTTACAATGTCACTGTGCTCGCAGTGAATTTCAGCATTGTGTCATACTTACCATCCACTCTAGCAGTATACTAGCAAAAGGGTCAAACACATCTGTATCTAGAACCCTAGGTGCGACGGGAGTGGCAAACTCACCTTAGGTCCTGCTTCTAAACAGGAAGTTAGGGGTCTTTGATTCCTTTTTCTCTTTGCTACCTCTATCCCGTCCTTAATGTGTTTCGATCCATGAGTAAAAAAATATGTGAAGCATGTGGTAGGCAAGGCAAAGTAATATTAATTGGTAGGGGTCATAAAGGAATTGAACTTTATTCTTTAAAAGAAAGATGTATATATATATATATATTACCATTAAATCAAATACCCTAATGCATAGTAAATAAAATTAATGTATACAAATTTGACTTAATGATGATGATAATAAGATGGATAATTTGATTTCAAACACAAATGCATGCATCTCATTAATAAAGTTGCGTTCAAAACCTCTCTTCTCAAAGAAAAATGAGATTGACTTTGAGTATAGTCTTAATTCTTTGTTATCATCATTTCTCTACTTGTACCTGCATAGTAAAATGAAAGGATACCAAAAAGTATAACGTGATGAAGAAAACGAAAGACTACCGTTAGAAAAATGAGACAAATTGGAAGAGATTTTTAGCAGGATTAATCATAACGACACTGGCGAGCTGCGCATGGTAAATTGATATTGGGATGGTATACTGCTAGTGAAAGCATGGGGGGGTGGCATGTGAAGCGGGTAGTTGTGTTGTTTCAAAGCCTCAGGATCCAGTAATTAAGGGACATAAGAAGGCTGTTGAACTCATTTATATGAAGCTTTGCAACAATTATTAAAATGATCTCTTTATTAATATTATAGTTCTGACACCTATGAGGACTACAGGTGGTATAAAAAGACACCAAAATCTACACCCTACCACAAGCTTTGGATCATTCCCTCAAAATTTTATTCAGGTTGTTGATCAGAAAGTTGAGGGCTTGAGGTATTATTATTAGATATATCGGTAAACTAACAAACAATGCAATAAAGCAGGTAATACATCATCTTGCTCTACCTTTTGAGCCTTCAGGCTTTAGCTTTACCACATAATTTTCTATCTATTTTTGTAACTTTGTTGGCATAGTTTGGATGGCAGAAAGCTTAAAAGTAAGACAGGTTAATACACCGATTCTATTAATTCTATAAGAGCAATCAAAGTTGTTTACTAGATATATGTGGAGGATATTATTTAAAACCTTTGAGGCTACATTTAAATTAAAAGCTATTGCTTTATGTTAAAGTAGGGCTACTAATGATAGTTGTTATTAGGACAGACAACAATTATTTTGGTTTGGTCTGACAACAGACAATAATCAAATGATCATCACACTGTACTTGATTAAAATTAATTATGTTCCACAGTTAATTAATCTCTTGACTTAAAGGCTCATATTTTGATTTTCATTGTAGTATGTGGTTGGACATTCCAAATGACAACCTTGGAGCCAACATGAAAGAACTATTTCCTATGACAATTTAACAAAAGCTGTCCAACATTCAGTCATGGATATCATTCCATGTCTCAGAGAGAAAAAAATCAATAAAAAAAAAAAAAAAGAAGAAGAAAAGGAAAGCAAAGGGGCATAATTTTCTCTTTTCCTTTTGCGCGTATGTCGCTTTTACTATCAAAGCATCCATATTTTTGTGCTTTGTCTCCGAGGATAGATTTGAACATTCTTGAACATTCTCAAATGGATAAGTTTATGTACTGTCCATATTCAGTACTACCCTGGCCGATAGGTAGAAAAATATTTCAAGCTCAATTTGGTTAATAATATTACTCCTGACATGAATCTTAATTTAAAATAAATACAATGTTTAGCATATGCCATTACCTTAAAGATACAGAGGTTCAAACTAGCTACTAGCTCTGCAGTCTCCGATTAGAGTGGGAGCCTCCTTTTTGGTCTTTAGGTTTGAGCTTCTTTTTGATTGTTTATTCGCCCAAGGTTTGCCAAGTCGGCACGTCGGCATTCTTCACTGTATTATCAAATATCAGCTGGATGATCATTACGATGTCTAGCGCGCATGAAAGTTATCCTCATGATATATCTTCACGTTGCAGTTGCGGTGCTCAAGGTTTGCTTCCTAAAAGAACATTCTAGTTTGTAACTTGTCAACAAGCATGAACATTTGCATGTGGCTTAAATTATTGCCAGCAGTGAAGATAATCTCCATTACTGAAGCTCTAGTCCTAATGAGAGCAGAAGTAGATTCATTAAAATTCAATTTAGAATCATATCTTACGCTTGAGTTTTGCGAAACTGGAGGCTTGCTACACAGTGATAAGATATAAAAAATTTATTAATATCCCATTTGGCTATGGATGCAGCGATGGCCCGAAAAGCAATCCGTCAGATTATCTCTGCTTGTTGTGCTTTTCTGAGTCAAACAAAATTTAAGGGCATTATTGATTGGTCAGCTAGGATTTTGGGCCAACTGTGTATGTAGTCATCATACTACATTTTGCACATAATTTTGGTTAGAAATTCTGCACTGGACGGAATGACAGCATTTCAACTGTTTGCTGTCACCTTAATTCGTGTTTTGGCTCCCACTTTATCCATTAAGACCTTGAATTATGCCTTGGATTGATTCGGTTAGACTAAGAGGAATCCAAGTTGGTACATATTCTGCATTTAGCATTAGATATATATATATATATATATATATCTCCCTCTAGGTGGCATGTCAGTTGGGATTTGCTCCGGCTTTAGTACTGATTTTGATTCCATATTTCTGCTTGAAATATCCAATAAGATTTTCTGTTGGTAGAAGTTATGTGTTCCTTTGCATAATTTGCGGCACTTGAAAATCTCGACATTTCTTGTGGCTCTGCAGTTGCCTAAGGTAAGTGTAGGTGCAGATATTCTAATGTATACTAGCTAACTTGTTGCTTTTCTTCTATTACTTGATTTCATGTCAAAAAAGTTAGGTTGATTACAAATAACTAAAAAGAAAATGTATAATTGTCAAATATGACTGATGAAAACAACGGATTAAGTCTAAACGGTCTGCGTCCATTGAACCGATGCTGCATAATGAGACTTGTAAACAAATCCTTGGCATTAGCATGGACAATGCAGCGGTCCTGATAAGATTGATATGCCATCATAATTTGAAGGAAAAGTAGAAGACATGACTCAATTGTCTTACCTTCTAGCGTAGGTGATGAACTAGAGTGGCGATTTCATTCATGATTTGCTACCATGTACAGATCAAAGTGGCCTAATATTCTCACAAAGGAGGAGATTCCTTTGCACTAGAGTAAAGGTTTTTGCCCAGTCAACCAATTATTACTCCAACAAGTGCAACGCACAATTATTGGTGCGTCTAAAACAATGCTGATCATCAAACATTTAAATTAGGTTCATATCACTTTACAAATTTAATACATCCTGTTACTGATTTCAATGATTGCTACCTTTTTTTTTATTGCTTTATTTTAGAACAACCAAAGGCACAGGAAATCGGCGCCGCTGGGAAAATATATATATATATATATATATATATTTCAAAGCTTTAGCAAATTTTGGCAATGAATTTTGGCACATGGAGAGATGCCGCGGGTGCCTGGCAGTCGACCCAGCTACAGCAATTGCTTGCAGACGTTGAAGGAGCTAGCTAGCTTTGGCTTGACGTTGGAATCTGACTGTGGAGGACCACTTGAATTTTATCTTCCATAGTTGGCCTACCATTTTGAAATAATACCCACACTGATTTAGCTCTCTAGTGCCATATTCTTTGACATTTCATTGGTACTTTGGCGAATGTTTGGTGGCCACACCAACTTAAGCTTTGTCTTACAGTAAGCGTCCGCTTTCATGGAATCCAATGAGAAGTTTGAAGGCGCCTGCCTGAAGCAGCACAAATCACAGGGTCAGGAGTCCCGATGATGCCAACCTGCAGATGAGTTGCTAAAGAACTAGATTAATGTTGTTAAAAGACCTCAACTTGTGTCTGAACCACTAATACACCACGAAATGCACCCGCCTCCCTTCCTAATCATTTCAGGAGGAGAAGCCTAATAGTCCAAAACCCAAAATTTTGCCAGATCTTCTAGGTCACCAATATCATAAGTTAGGACGCTTTGAATAATTTGATGATTGGTACATTTTATTGTCGTCACCCGTTTGGTCTATGGGCAGCCCAAAAACAAGATAAACAAAATCTCCACCCAAAAGAAGACAGCTAGAGCCTTGTGGGTGCGTTGGCAAAAGTTGGAATTCTGGTGGGTTTTCTTTGTTTTCTCTCATCCTTTAATTGTTTTGGTTGGTGGAACTGGAAGGGGATCAAAAAAAAAAAAGACGTTAAGAACCTGAACCTGAACCAGATGAAATCAATCAAGTTATCAAGGGATGGATCAGTTGGATACCAAAAAGATTATGACCAGGTTTTAGTGTTGTGTGCGCAAAATGGTGGGCACTTTTGTACTGTGTTGAGGGACAGGCTGCAAAAGCTCTGATAACTCTGCAAAAGTCGAAAGATTTTATGCGAATCTGAACGTAAGGTACAGTATCCTCAGCTTTTTGGTAATGCTTGAAGCATCGCCATGCTTTTATCTTCAGATTTGCTATGATTTTAATTCGTTGTACTACCAGGACCCTGGTGCAGCAATGGGGGGCCAAAAAAGATCAACCTGCCCATCCATCCCAAAGGCCCAAAAAAAAAGAAAGAAAAAGTAAGAAAGAAATTTTTTGTTTTTTCTACTACCGAATAATTAAACCAAATATCTGATGTAATAAACGGCAGGATTGTCTTCATCATCAAAAAGTATGGCGACTAAATATCTTTGTGGGAATAGCACTCACAGCGAGATTTTTTCTTTGTTTCTCTGTTTTTATATGAGCATTATAAAAGATAAAATTTCTATGACAAATTATCTTCACAATACATACATACATACATACATATATATATAGTTTTAAAGATAAAATTATTATGTTGATGTCCAAGTTTTCTTAGAAATCTTTTACTTGTTTTGTAATTATTTTACTGAAGTTTTCTACAATCTGAAAAGCAGAAATGGAGAGAGAAGAAACCTCCATTTTCATGGTTTTGTTAGTGTATATCGTTGATGATCGTATAACCTAAACCACCAATATTTGCTTTGCCCAAAAACTATATATCTCACCTAACGAACAGGATATATGCATGGTGTGGTGACAAGTCTGTACAAATGCCATCCCTTCATCTTATATTATTATGATATTTTTGACCTTTTTTTCTATGAAGAAAAGAGAAAGCAAAGACGGAGTAGTAGCTATTACTAGTACACTACTTGTCATTGATCCTTGATGGGGCCAAAAACGTTCATCAACAACATGGGAAGTGGCTGAGGGCTGGACTCTCCTGTCACGTTTCCCCCATAAGATTCACACTCCAAAAAAATTCTCTTTGTCCAATGAATTTTTTAATACTTAGATTCCATTTTAAATATGCTCATTATCCACGAAAAGTATTTGATAAAAACTTTTAAGGTGATAACACTCATCCTTTGATAAGCTCTAATTTTAATTTGTCCATGACAATTTAATTATTATAAATGTAAATTTTGTTGATAATAATTCTTATGATTTTCTAAGATTAATTTATTATAAATATTTCTAAGCCATTCTTAAGTAGATAACTAAACAAAATCATATTATTCCAACGAAAATTTCAATGATAATAATTCATATTCCATCGGTAATTATCATTTTGATTTTTTTTATCATGTTCTTACATTTGCCTTTTCGTTAATTACATAAAAATTAAAAAAAAATTACTCTGAGTGGAAAATATAATTCTACATTTCATTGATAAAAAATAGTAACATTACATTTGTATTTTACATCATAAAAGGTACTTAAATGGCTTAAAATGCCTTAGTAAATTGATTCTGAATGCATGACAACACTTTTTACAGCATCATCCATGTGTACAGATGAGTAAGTTTAAGGCAGAATTAATTTTTTGCACTTTAAGGGCATATGATATTAGATTTTTATGTTGAGTTTTCTAAGCCATTGCTACACCAAAACCCCTCACTCCTAGATAAATTAAATTGATTTTTTTTTAAAAAAAAAAAAACACTGTTAACAAATGGATAGAGATCATTTTGCCAAATTGGGAGATATATATGTGAACTATGAGGACTGGACAATCAGCAGTAGCAATAAGATACACATGAAGATGCATATAGCAGTTAAAATTTTAACATATTGCTCTTGCTTTTAACCAGTATTCAGTATTCACTTTCTTTATCCTTCTTAATTTCAAGCATCATTTGGCCTAAACTGGTCCTGGAAACCACAACAAATGGATGAGAAATGTTTTTTTTTTTTTTAATTTCAAAGTCTCTTTCTTTAGAATCTACCTTTTGCATGTTGCAGGGGTTTCCACACACATAGTTTATCTACAGTAGTGCAACTGATGTTAATCTAAACTTAATCTGTAGTCAAACCTCAGATACTATCATCAAAATTCATGCATATAATCAAATTAGCCACTTGGTCTGAGAAACAAAAGACCTTTGCATACATCCGATCACTTTGAAGTATGAAAGAGGGTCATGATCTAGTAAGCACAGATAACCTTTTGTCATATTCCCTCCAAATTAGAGCTAACATGCCTGACAAAAGCAAACTCCTACACATCTCATAATTTCAATATATACGCTCTAAAGTAAATCCGCAAACAGGTCATCTATGAAAGATTTCTTGAAGAACACTAAGTAAAATTTCAGATACAAGAGAGCTAAATGAAGAACAAAACAGAACCATATTTGGAGAGGAAAAATGATTCATTGTGTTTTAGAGAATTGTTCACACATACAACGGTTACAAAAGAAAGTTATATACCCATCATCGAAATCACCTCCAAAGATTTAGCATAAGGAAAATAAAAGCAACAAAGTTTGACGGCAAAGCACAAAAAACGAGACATGGTTTTCTGTGCAATAACGGCTACAAAATATAAGAGAAAGAAGGCCATTGGCCTATACAGACAAAGGACTAAAAACAATGCTCAAGTTGAGCGTTTGAAGGAAGGAAATAAACACTTAAACAAACGACACTACAAGTTGTCGTATGCTTCTATGACTAAAACAGACTAAAACGACAGCCAAGACTCCGTTTAAACAATTCCAACAAACTAAGCATCGAACGATATAAAACTCCCGTTGCACAAACTCATAACAATAAAGATCTATCTAGCATCGTTTTTGTACAGCTTCTTTAACCTTCAAACTTTCTGTTTTTACCCGCCATTCATCAGTAGCTAAATTTCCAGATTAAAGGTCATTGTTTCAATACTCCCTCATGACCTGTAATTTGGCTAACACCAAGACAAGTCTTGAGAGTTTCAAATCTTTCTCTTGATAAGCCTTTTGTGAGTATATCAACTAGTTGAACCTCTATGTTACAGTGCTTGCGTTTGATTTCTTGCTTATTTACAATCTATCTAGGAGCATGATATTTCACTTTAACATGTTTAGTTTGCCCATGATGAACTGGATTTTTGGCTATCGCAATAGCTAATTGGTTGCCAACAAAAATCATAGTACCCTTTTCTTGTTTGAAACCAAGATCAGCTAGTACCTTTTTTAGCCACTTCACCTAATTTGTTGTTGCTGTTGTTGTAATATACTCAGCTTTTGCAGTAAACTGAGCCACAACACTTTGGTTTTTTGAATTCCATGAAAACACAGCACTATTGAATGAAAAACAAAAACTAGTTGTACGTTTTGAATCATCAAGTGACCCAGCCTAGTCATTGTCACTATATTCAACTAGTTCTCCACCATCATGCTTTATATACTTTAAACCAAAGTCAATAGTACCTTTGACATACCTGAGGATTCTCTTAGCAGTTGTGAGATGTAGCATAAAGGGTGCTTGCATAAACCTAGATGGTAGACATGTTGCATACATCAAATTAAGTCTCATAGTTGTTAAATATGTTGCATACTTCTATAAATGAGACCATTTGCTTTAGTAGAACCATCTTCATTGCTAAATATGTCTCTTGATGCCAGTGGAGTACTCACTACCTTGCAAGAAAACATATTAAATTTCTTTAATATATCCTTTGCATACTTAGTTTGATGCAAACAAACTCCCTTAACGGTTTGAAAAACTTATATTCCCAAAAAACAAGTCATCAATCCCAGGTTTGTCATCTCAAACACATTCATCATCCGACTTTGGAATTCTTGCAGCACATTATCATCTAGATTAACTATCAATAGATCATTGACATACAAAGCAACAATTAATGCATCAACATTACTAGACAACTTCACATATAAAGTCGATTCATTCACACTTTTAAAAACCCTGACTTGTCAAATAGGCATTTACTCTGTCATACTTGGCCTTAGGTGCTCGCTTAAGACCATACATTGCCTTTACCAATTTGCAGACCTTGTTCATTGACCCTGGTTCTTTATACCCTTCAAATTATTCAACAAAAATGTTTTCTATCAAATAACCATTTATAAAAGCTGACTTTACATCTAAATGGTATATCTTCCATCCTTTTCTTTTAGATAAAGTTGCTAACATTCTAATAGGATCGTGTTTTGCAACAGGAGTAAAAGTCTCTAGGTAGTCAACTCCATAAACTTATGCATACCCTTTAACCATCAATCTAGCTTTATACTTGTTTATAGAACCATCAAGGTTTAACTTGGTTTTAAATATCTATTTGACTCCTATTACATTGTGATTTGAAAATTTGTCCATAAGCAATCGGATATCATTCTTCTTGATCATGGATATTTCTACATCCATGGCCCTTTTTCAATTCTCATTAACTACTGCTTTCACATAATTTGTAAAATTAGTAATAACTAAATTGCATCAGTTATATATGTCCATCGAGGTCTTGGTCCCTCTCACAGCTTTACTATTATCTTCAATATAAGAAGAATTATCACTTTCAAGTTGCAACTGATCATTATTAGTGCTAGGTATAGTATGTAGACTCTCAACTAACTTCTTTTCCCAATTCTACCATTGATTCTACTAATAATAACTTTATTTGATTTTAGGTCATAAAATTTATAACCTTTTGACTGTTCACTGTATCCAATATGTAAAGCAATAAGAGCTTTTGAATCAAATTTAGTTCTTTTTCCTTACGGAATTCAAGCATAACACACACAACCAAAGACTTTGAAATGGGAAGTAGAAGGTTTATGATCATATCACATTTCAAAGGGAGTTTTGAGTGTCAGTGCATTTGTAAGTATTCTATTTTGGATGTAATTTGCAGTATTGACTATTTTAGGCCAAAATTTCTTAGGTAAATTACTCTAAAATAGCAAACATCCAGCCATATCACCAATTATTCTAATCTTTCTTTCAACTTTACGATTCTGCTGAGGGCTATAGGAAATAGTTAGCTGATGATGTATCCCAAATATTGCCTAAGAAATTCTCAAATTCACTAGCAATGTATTTTGATCCATTGTTAGTCTTTGGGGTCTTAATGTTTAAGCTAGTAAAGTTCTCAACCTATGCCTTGTACTTAGAAAAACTTCTCCATGCCTCTGACTTGTGCTTCAGAAGATAAATCCAGCAATAATGTGAGAAATCATCAATAAACAAGATGTAATACCTATTACCACTCAATGAAGGAGTCATCATAAGACCACATATAACATATGAATTAATTCTAACTTCTATGTAGCCTCCCATTTGCTTTCTTTTGGAAAAAGTTTCCTGGTTTGTTTGCCATATTAGCAAGCCTTGCACAACTTCTCAAGTTTGGTAATGCCAAGAAGACCAATTACCATCTCATTTGAAGACATTGTTAACAATGAGGTGTAATTCACATGTTTAACCCTTTTATGCTAGAGTTATGAGGCATCACATTCCTTGTAGAGACCCTGATGTTCATTTTCCAATAGATTCATTGGATAACACTTGTTTCTCATTTTAATTGTTAGCAACTCAACACCAATAAGGTCAAATATAGTGCATTATATATTTTTAAACAACAGGGCATAACCATAATCATCCAATTGCCCTATACCAGGTAGATTCTGAACTATTTCAAGCACATAATGCACTTCATGAATAAACTTAATACCAGATATTGTTTCAACTTCTACAATGCCTATTCCAAGTATTTTCATGTAAAGACCATTTTCAATTTTCACACGAGCCCTAAATTTTCTATCAAGCTCAATGAATAAATCTGTATTACCTGTCAAGTGGTTTGAGCAACCATTATAAATAGGTTAGGTGCTCTTATCTACTGAACCATCATCAAATTTAGCCATAAACAATGCTTTTTTTGACTCACTAGCCTTTTTAACTATAACAGCTTTGCCCTTAGCTTTTTACTTCTTAGCTTTACATACTTTTGCCACGTGTCCTAGTTGATTACAAGCTCGACACTTCACATTTGATCTGTACCAATAATATTTTGAGGTATGGCTAGTTTTCTTACAATGTGTGCAAAGAGGAAATTTCTCTTAGTTCTTTTCTTGTTTCATTACACCTGATTTGGTGCCCTTGTTATTGTTTTTCTTTGAACCATCAACCTTGACCCTTAAGCCCTTGGTTTTAGCAGCCATGGCATTTTCAACAAGATCTTCATGTTTAAGAGCTTTCCTTTGGTTAAAGGTTAGCAAGGTAGAAACCAACTTTCGTAAAGATTTTTGTCAAATATTTAGAATCCTCCGGAGAAAATACTTTTGACTCAAACTTATCAGGAATACTAACCAAAATCTTGTTGACAATTATTTGATCTATAACCTCTTGTCCCAACATTTTGAATTGATTAACCTGTTTCAACAACTTGTCTATGTACTCCTCAATGTTCTCCTTTTCTTTCATTTTCATAAGCTCAAATTGTCTAGCGAAATTCATTACCTGCATAACTTTGGTTCGATTACTTCCTTGGTAATCTTCTTTCAAACTGTCCTAGACAAGCTTAAGATCCTCCAAATTCAGCATCTTCCTAAATATGGTGTTTGACACAACTAATAGTAGGCAAATCAAGGCTTTATAATGCTTTGCAACCTTCTCTGAATGTTGTTTAATATGAGTTATAGTTAGGTTAGCATGCTTTTGAGGAGGTAGTTCAGTAGTCTCTAGACCTCCCACAAATCAAACACCTTAAAATAGGAAACGCATTTTCATTACCCAGATAAGGTAGTTTACTATAATACCCTAACCCAAATTATAAGTACATTAATGTATTTATAAAATCATAAATTTGACAAATAAGTCCCTTATTCAAATTACTTATAAAATATTGGGTTTATATTAGAACAGTTTTGTGATAGGGACATTTTTGTAAATATAGTAGTTTTGTTAGTGTCATTTTAAATTATCACACGTTTAAAAAAAAACCATTTACATTATCACGTTTAAGAGAGGAAGTTAAAAGCAATTTTATATCATCACGTTTAAGTAGAAGTTTAAGTCAATTTTAAAAAGAAAAGTAATAAGGCATGTTTAAAAAAAACAATCAAAAGATGAAAACCATTTTAGAGTAACTAATCCTAAAAAAGAAGAAAAAGGCAGAAAAAGAAAGAATCTATTCAAGAAAGTAGTGATTAAGGTACGATTAGGCTTTAACTTATAAAAATTATATTTTTGCATTGTTTGAAATAAAAATCCCTAATATAATTTATGTTTCTTTAACTTCTTTTCAAATTCGGTACTGTTTCGGCGACTTTTTGGTGGCATGATGGGTATTGATGGAAATGTCTTAAAAAGATCTTTCAAATAGAATTTGTAGCATCTTATTTAGTCTTGTAGTTAGAGAGATATGAAATTTTGAAGTTGGTTGGGAAATCCATTTTTAACAGTTTTGACGACCTAACTTTAGGTTATCGAAACTCCACTTAAAGTCTTTATCAAGCTCACATCTGGTAAGACCCTAGCTCTAAATGATGTTCTACATATTCCTAATATAAGGACAAACTTAGCTTCTGTGGCCTTAATGGGTAAGATTGAGGTGAATGTGTCATTCGAATCAGACAATATCGTAATGACAAAAATAATGTGTTGATGGGTAAGGGATATTGTAATCAGGGACTTTTTGTACTTAACATTGCAAATGTTGTAAATGAAAATGCTAGTTTTTCTGCTTACATGATTGACTCTATTGATTTATGGCATAGTAGATTAGAACATATTAGTATTCCCTATATTAAGAAAATGCAATCACTACGTTTAATTTCTAGTATTAAAAATTAATGCTTTAGTAAATGTGAAATATGTGTTGAAATAAAATCAACTAAGAAAACTTGTATTTCAATAAATAAAGAATACGAATTATCAAGTTTAATTCATACTGACTTAGGAGATTTGAAATAAACTATGATAAAAGGTGGTAAACAATATAATGTTACATTTATTGACAACTATTTTGGATTTATTAAAGTTTATCTACATTGGCATAAAGATAAAGCTTTTGACATGTTTCTTAAGTATAAAACTAAGGTAGAAAATCAATTGAATAAAAAGATAAAAAGAATTAGTTTAGATAGAGAGAGTGGATATATATCGATTAATGATATTTGCGAACAAGAAGGAATAATTCATAAAAAAATTGCTCTATATTCCCTTGAATAAAATGGTGTAGTTGAAAGAAAAAATAAAACATTAAAAGAAATAATAAACTCTATGCTCGTTAGTTCTCATGCATATGAAAAATTGTGAGGTGAAGCTTTATTATTTACATGTTATATTTAAAGTAGAATTCTTTATAAGAAAACTGGTAGGACACTTTATGAATTATGAAAATGCTATTCTCCTAACTTAAAATATTTGAAAGTGTGAGGGTATTTTGCAAAGGTAATGTTCATAATTTTAAGAAGAGTAAAATTAGCTCTAAAATATTTGATTGCATGTTTATTGGTTATGTTGAACATAATACTATATATATATATATTTCTTGTATTAAAAAGTAATGTTTTTGATAATAATACTATTGTTTAAACAAAAAATGTTGAATTTTTTTAGCATATTTTTATATTGAGAACTGATAGAATTTCTTATGCACATTTTAGTAAATATAATTTTGAAGTACCAAATGATGATTTGAGAAGGAACAAAAAACCAAGGAAAAAAATTTCTTTTGGTAATGATTTTTACACTTATGTTGTAGATAATGATCTTTTAAGTTATGCTGAGATAATTTCTTCTAAAAAAAGTCCATTTTGAAAATAAGTTATAAAAAATGAGATTCATTCAATTTAAAAAATCAAACTTAAAAGTTAGTTGATTTATCACCTAGAGCCAAACTAATTGGTTGCAAATGGATTTTTAAAAGAAAATTTAATCTGGATGGTTCTATTGATAAATACAAAGCTAGATTAGTTGTAAATAATTTTACTTAAAAACAAAATATTGACTATTTAGATACTTTAGCTCCACTATCAAGAATTTCATCTGTTCATATTTTATTTGCCTTAGCTTTGATTTACAAACTTGTTCATCAAATGAATGCTAAAATCACTTTTCTAAATGGCGATTTAGTAGAAGAAATTTATACGGCACAACTCGAGGGATGTATTCTTCCTTATCAAGAAAACAAAGTTTGTAAATTGATTAAATCTTTATATAGCTTGAAACAAGCATCAAAACAAGAGCATGAGAAATTTGATCATGTTCTTGTTAGTAATAGATTTTCTGCTGTTGGAGTTAGTAAACATGTGTGCACAAAAACTGTTGATAGTGAATATGTGATTATTAACTTATATATTGATGTTATTTTTATTTTTCTACATGCATTGATGTTGTCAACAAAACAAAAATATTTTTTGACTTCTAAATTTGGTATGAAAGATCTTAGAGAAACTAATATTATTTTAAGTATTAAAATCATGAGATGTGATAGTGGTTTAATGCTAACACAAAAGTATTATGTTAAGAGGTCACTTAAAAAGTTTGGACATTTTAATGTCATACTTGTGAGTATTCATTATAATGATAATATCCAAATAAAAAAAATAAAGGTAATAGTGTGGCTTAATCTAAGAATGATCAGATTATTGGGAGTCCGATGCATTTGATGAATTATACTCAACCTGATATGGCTTATACTATATGTAGACTAAGCAAATATATACAAAGTCTCAATCAATATCATTGGACCGCCTTGAGCAGAGTAATGAAATATTTGAAAGGTACCTCAATCTATGGTAGTTTATATAATGGATTTTTGTTGTATTAAAAGGATACAGTGATGCTAACTGGATTTTAGATTCAAATAAAAAAAAATCTATAAATGGTTATGTATATACTCAACCTGATATGGCTTATACTGTATGTAGACTAAGCAAATATATACAAAGTCTCAATCAATATCATTGGATCGCCTTGAGCAGAGTAATGAAATATTTGAGAGGTACCTCAATCTATGGTAGTTTATATAATGGATTTTTGTTGTATTAAAAGGATACAGTGATGCTAACTGGATTTTATATTCAAATAAAAAAAATCTATAAATGGTTATGTATTTACTCTTAGTGGGGGTACTATAACTTAAAAATCAGCCAAACAAATAATAATTACTAAATCTACAATGAAGTCAGAATTTATAACTTTAGAGTTGGCTAGTAATGAGGCTGAATGGTTAAGAAACATCTTAGCTGATATTATGTTGGGAATGAAACCAACACCTTCTATCTCTATGCAATGTAGTTGCCAAGAAATAATAACCATTGTAAAGAATCAAACTTTTAATGGTAAATATAAACACATTCTTTTGAGACATGAAGTATTAAAGCAACTGCTTGAAGGTAAAATTATGTTCATTAATTATTTAAAATTAGAGTTGAATTTGGGTGATCCTTTAACTAAATCATTGGGAAGAAAATTAATTAATGATATATTTAGGGAAATGGGACTTAAGCCAATTAAAAAAATCAACAAATAATGGTAACTCAACCTATGTAATTGAAGATCTCATGAATTAGGCTTATACAGGTAATAACAAATTATTTATTGATAAATTGATGCACTATTAAAAATCATTATCATTCCTATGGTGTGTAAATAGTGCAAGATTGCAATGAATGAAAGGTTAAGTTAAATTATTAATGAGTTTTATATCCCTTATGGGTAATGTATTAAACTGCAATATACACTTGATAGAATTACTTATATAAGTGTAGAACGAGGTCGCTTCTATGAGAATTATGACAAGTTCAGTAGAGCATTTTATGAATGACTAGACATGCGCATAACTTATTCACACAAAATCGTGTTAAACGATAGAAATTGTGATAATATAATGTGATTGATGGAAATCATATCTCACATAGAATTTTTTGGCTTATAAAAGTTACAAACTTCACTAAATTTTTGTGATTTATATTTCATTCTGTCTACGGTTAGTTCATAGTTTAAAAAGCACAAATCACGATGTAATACACTCAAATGAAATTTGACTCAGCAAAAATCTTTTTATGAGACCTTATGAAATATGTGGAGATTGTTAGAGAAATAATGTTTTTTATAAAGTCTTAACATCTCACATTATCAAGGTCCAAAAGAGGTGAGTGTCTTATATATGAAAACCCACAATGGGCTTATTGCAAGGAAAAAAAAGTGGGTTTATGCACACACAAGATCGAGCTAAGCCTTAAGAAATTGCAAATTCTCTCCCCTTTGTGTGCGAGTTTACGCATGGGTTAAGCTTAAGTATAATTTTGTACTTTGGTATATAATTTTATTTTTCTTCAACTTTTAGTAGTTGAAACAGTCTTAATGACTGAGTCTGTTAACTTTATTTGACTTAGTGCATGTTTGGCCAAATAAATTTTTTGAGAAGCTTTTTAAAAAAAAAAGTAACTTTTTTTTAATTTTTTTTTAAAAGAAAAGAGCTTAAAGAACAGTTTCAAATAGAAGCTTTCTCTTCTCTTTTTTAAAAATGTCAGCTTTTCAAAAAATACCTGTCCTTCTCCTCTCCCTCCTTTTACAAATCACCATTCTCTAACGTAAAATCTCGATCTCCATCTCATCTACCTTTTTCTACAAAGACTACTAAAAAAAGAAAAAATAAATAAAAGACCTAGTAACAGAATAACAAAATATAAGATTTTTTTGTTCTTACAAAGATTAAGAGAAAAGAAAACCTAAAATTCAAAGTTACATTTAGGTACTACTTAAAGATTTGCTCTCTTCTTCACAAAAAAATTTAATACTATTACTACTATATAAGTTTGATAATTGTTCCATTTTTTTATAGATTTTTTTTATTTTAATATCTGAAATCGTATATAAACTCGAAGTAAATTTGTTCTGCTTTGATTTATTAAATGATTGAAAATGTGATGAATTCCTTTTATAGTAATTTTAATCAAAATTAAAACTTATATAATTTATTTTACCAAATAGCTTTAACTTAATTTTAAAAGTTATTATTTTTAATAAAAACTTCATAATAACTTTTAAGCTAAAAAAAATTAAGCTATAATTTTTTTTGATTTTCTCTAATTTTTAACTAATTTTATATTGATATTTTGTAACGTTAACTTTATGCTCGAGCTTATAAATACAATCTCTTTACGCTAATTACAATACACCAATAGTTCTTTTATTTCCTTTAAGCTTTCTTTGTATATTTTATTTGTTTTCTTTACTTTCTTATCGGGGTTTTTTTTTTAATTTAAAAAAGTCTTTTTGTTGTTACTGTTATCCAAGGAATGGTATCTTTAAGGATAATGTCTACAGTTTTTTTACATCAAATTTTATATTTCGAAAGAAAGGAGTGAAAATTATCTTTTAAAATAGTAAAATCACGTCTTAGATTTTTTTTTTATTTTTACTTACTTTATTAATTTTTTTATTTGTTTCTCATATTTTTCTATACAATCTAACCCCAAAATGCAAAACTCAACAGCAGAGAACGATAGAAAAACGAAGACCAAATTATAACCCTTGAAAGTTTGAATGCCTCAGAACGTGAGGGATTCGAGAGAAATGGGAAGTGAGAGGAGAGAATGCGAGGGAGTTGAGAGAAGGAGGGGTTCGGGCTTGACAGAAGTGGAAAGAGAAAGAAAGAGGAAAGAGAATCGTCGGTAGCTCTTGAAGAGCAAAGGGAGGGTGATTTGACTGTCGAAAAGTTACTGCTAAAAATAATAGTTTTATTACATCATTGTTCGTCGTCAATATTCCATTGGCAGTGACAAATCCATAAAATTTATTTGAGATAGTAATACTACTGAGGAATTATTTGTGACAAATATTTTCCATCGGAATTATGTAATACAAATTCACACACACTGACTGTCGAAAACCGAAGCTGGGAGAGGGTGGGTGCGACTGTGGTCCACCACGTGGTTGCTTAAAGTGCTACCAGCAATGACGCCATCATTTCCGCTTAAAGGCAAAACTTCGGAACGCCCCCCTCATTTTCATCAGCTCATCACGTCGTGCCCTTTATGTTTTTTCACCCATGAAAAAGTTGAACGTTATTTAAAAAGACAGTCAAACCCTATTCCTCTTCATTTCCAACTTCTTATCCAATAAAAAACCATTCAACCCACATTTGTTCAATTGATGTTGCTAACTATTAAATGCTAATATAATGAGAAGAACAAGGAAAAAGGGATAAATAATACTAACTAATATGCATAAACGGGTACAAATCATCTGCATGCTCAAAACTGAATAAAGAAAAAGACTTTTTCTTTTTTTTTTTCTATAATAGTAGGTATATATATATATATATATGGGGTAAATTCTTTAAGAATTATCGAAATTATATATGAATCAAACTTATACTGTAATAAGCATTGTTCATACAAGTTTCAATGGTTTAGTTTTCTCGGTGGGCGTAACTGAATTGTAGGGCCGTCACCATCAACATCACCATCTAAAATTTTCAACCAAACTATGTATACGACCATAAAAGCTTTCAAGGGACGTTATCCCTACCCTACTCACTTTGCTTACCATTGGTTTCTGTTGAATTTTATTAATGGTGGAAATTAACTCAGAAAACAAGCAGTAATTCCCAGGATGGTCAGATTGGTCCGAACTTATTTGCTACTACATTCAATCAATTACTATTATTCAACCGTAATTGATTGATTGCATTCAATAAAAACGGAATATTGCTACCATCTCCATAATCAATTATCTAACTTGTCTGAATATTCCTTACTATCTCCACAACTTACATGGCCACAGAAGTATTACAATTTATAAGTATCAAGTAGAGATTTGATTAAATCCGTTAATTCATTCATCGTTTAATGTGTAGAGATTCTAGAGACTTTCCATAGTAAATGTATTGATGTACGTGAAAAATAATACTAGGAATCAAGAAAAAGAAATTCTTCTTCAAGGCAGAATTTTCACTTGTTTAGGTGTATAATGGATGTAATTATATTTGTTTTATTCTTTCCCCTATCACATAAAAAGAAAAGGAAAAATCCCGCTTCGGCCCTGCCTTCCTTCAAATCTGATGGTCCACAAACCCCCTGCACAGTCCGATTTTTATTATGACATTATCACATCGCCACGTGTGCAGATCTAAAGATTGGTGTAGCCGTGTAGGCAAGCTTTCTTCGTGGGGCTCACATCAATTTAATGCGCCAACGCCGAGAAACAGAGACAACACTGTTCAGAGTTCAAAACCGCCTCAAAAAATTTTAAGCGAAAGTTGCCCGCACTTGACGGTGTTTTGTATAAGATCTTCTTAGGTTGTTTATAATCCCCACTCGCAAAGGGCAGCGTTGTTCGGTGATTAGGTGGAAAGTTCTTGAGAAGTGCAATTCACGCTTATTAAAAGAGCGTACAATAGTGGTAACCACACGGATTACTTTACGTGAATAATCTTCACTCCAGCAAATGACTAAAGCATTAAATCCATGTTTTTGCCAGCAATGAAAGCAAAGCAGCAGATCAAAGCTGAAATCTCGATCAACTCTCTCTCTCTCTCTCTCTCTATCGCTAGTTTCTCTGTTTGATTTTCAATCTCAAAGCTCAGAAGCTGTTGAAGTTAAAGCTTCAACTTTTTTTCTTCTTCTGTCTCGCAATTATTCTCTATTGAGCAAGCACTTATATTTCCTCATCACTTTCTTCATATCCTTTTCTGGGTCATTTTTGTTTTAAAGTAAGCTGCTCTACCTCTCCCTTTTGAACTCTCGTGTATTTGAAGTATCTGAAAACTTAGACTCTAAGTATGTTTTCTTTTCTGTTTCTTAATTCTCGATTTTCTGGGATTGATTCGTAATTAGATCTGGGGACAGTTTAGGAGCAAAAAGCTTCTTTCTATTTATTGCATGCTAAATCTAACTGTTACACTTTTTTCTTTAATTCTTTTTGTGTCGGTTACTGTTTCATGCTGTATTAGCCTGTAAATATCTTTCCCCATTTGCATTTGGTGTGTTATTTTTGATTTGATTAACCAACGTTGAGCTTCTACCTCAAACTTTTCTTGAATATTCTTCTGTTTAAACCCATTCTCTGGCTATTTATATCTTCATATGGAATTTGGGTTTTTTTTTTGTATTGATACTTCTCTACTTCATATCAATGAAATGATCTTTTTGCTTGAAACCCATGTTTTCTTCTGAAGAAAACTAGGCCTCAGATTAAATGTTTTTCTTACACTTAAGAAGGCGGTTTTGGTTCTCTTTCCGGACCTCCCTGCTTCTTTTTGGTCCTATTTCTTAGTAACATTGGTGGGTTTGTGCTTGATTCTTCACGTATCTTGGGTTCGTGACCTAATCTGGAGGCCTGAAGATTTTGGGTTTTATTACCCAAAATGAGAAAGCTCTACAGGAAACTGGTGTTGATGAGAAACCCATTGACAAGTGTGAGGAAAAATGTCAATTCTCATTCGGGAAGGGTGTTTAGTGATAGAAAATGGATTATTCCATTTCTTGCAAGCTTACTTGTATCAATTACTTTGTTTCTATCTGCCATTTTTGGGTTGTTCAATGCTCCTTATGGTGGAGACCAGTTGCCATTTGACATTATTTCCTTTGCAAGAGCGGAGGACTCGAGTGGGTATTTTGTAGAATCAGATTTAAAGAAATCGTTTAACACAAGTGGCTTTTCAAATGTGGAAGCACCTAGACTAGCATATCTTATTTCAGGAACAAAGGGAGATAGTCATAGGATGATGAGGACCTTGCAGGCAGTGTACCATCCGAGAAATCAGTATGTTTTGCATTTGGATCTTGAGGCTCCTCCCCGTGAAAGGTTGGAATTGACAAATATGGTGAAGGGTGATCCAACTTTTCGTGAAGTGGAGAATGTGCGCGTAATGGCACAATCTAACTTGGTAACATACAAAGGTCCTACAATGATTGCTTGCACCCTTCAAGCAATTGCAATACTGTTGAAGGAGAGCCTGGAGTGGGATTGGTTTCTAAACCTTAGTGCCTCAGATTATCCCCTTGTGACTCAAGATGGTTAGTGCTTAAGACTTTTTCTCTTTATCTTTTCATTATCAAGGCCGTTACTCTTGTTGTTATCTTGTCTGTTTGTCATTATGAGGGCTTTTCTATTGGTTTAATGTATTTAGGAACATTACTATGCATATAGCATGAAATTTAGCTCTAAATTGGTCTGAGAACTTTGCTTTCTACCACCTTTTTTTTTTCTCACAATGTACGTGAATTCTTTACAGCAATTATAATATAAACAAACTTGGTTATGCATATATATGGCCTTTTGAGCTACTTTCCTGATTCTATGGGAAGTTTTAAGTTAAGGTCTAGACTTTGAAATAGAATTTTAAAGGGTATGGAAAATTTTAACTTAAGTTCTACTGAAAATTATTTTATGAGGGAGCTCAATCAATTGTCTAATGAGTTTTAGATTTCACTCGACCCTAGAGACTTTTCGAATGAGCTGACTTATACAATGGAGCTTCTGCAGGTCTGCTTAATCAAGATAATTGTATGAAATTTTTTATGCATCTTTGACTATGTTTTTAGACAGTAGGTTGCCTCTTTTGTGAATTTCTGCTACCTGGCCTTTGCATAGGCCTATTTGAGAGACATCGGAGTACTTGAATGATTGCCACTTGTACTATAATGTGAGTTTCATTTATGGGTTTCAATGTTTGAAAGAGTTCCGTCAATATGTTTCTTTTTATCATTATGACATGCATTTGTTTTTGAGTTTTGGAGTGTTTTCAGAAGCTTAGAGTTCTGTTGCTTGTTTGCTGAAGAATATCTGATATGTGTTCTGATTGTGCAGATTTGCTACATGTTTTCTCCAATTTGTCAAGAAATCTCAATTTCATTGAACATATGCAGATTACTGGTTGGAAGCTGTAAGATTAATGCCTAGTATATTCACTGCTCTCAAATATTCCTCTTCTTATTCCCTAATGTCACCAGTTTAAATGTGTATTTCTGTGCTTTTGCAGGAACCAGAGAGCAAAACCAATCATTGTTGATCCAGGTCTTTACTTGTCCAAAAAGTCTGACATTGCTTGGACCACACAACGCCGATCACTGCCCACATCTTTCAAGTTGTATACAGGTTGGTTATCATTTCTACTTTATTGTTTATTTTATGCGCACCATACCCAAGACTTTCTCTAATCATAGGTAGATCGTTTGCCATCCACCTTTTGTTATATTAAAGGTCATAATTCATTTATGTTAATCGTGTTATCATGAAATCCCAAATAGTAGTTTTTGTCTTAAGCCTGATCTGGTATCAGCTGAAGTTAATGTTTCAAAAAAGGATCTTGTATACTAGTTCATCTTTCGAGCTTAAGACTTAAGTTGCATTTGCTTTGCTAGTAGTAAATGCTGGAATGGAATGTTCTTGCTGAGTGTTGTGGGTTGGCCCAACCCACGTGTTATTGCTTGGAGTAAGAAACTTCTTTTAGCATTTTAGAATCAAGTCTTCTATGTCAGAATTCCTTCCTATCCTAATTTTGTTTTAGGGAACTGAAAAGCTTCAAGTAGCTGTTGATTTTGATAGTAAAAACTATTAAAGCAATGTTTTTGCCTGGGGCCAGAGCCTGCAATCAGGCGTTATGTGCTTATAGTTGCAAACATGAGAGTGTACTCCATCATTCTTCTTGTGTGCCACTTTCTGATTTCTCCATCCTTCGCTATTGCCAGAGACTATAGGAAAGGTTGAAAGATCACCTTAAACTTGCTATTGCTTGAAGTTTGGCTAAGCCAACCTACTTGAGCCTTAACCTAACTCCGAACACTCAATGATTTCTTGCTGCTTTGACATCAGCTTGAACAAGCTGCATGGGAAATTTCCAAGCAGCTAGCTCTCTCACTGCAGCTTCAAATCCTATTTAACTAAATGCTTGATGTTCCACATGGACCAGTGAGGGGAAGGAGAGTAGATCTTGGGTGGGTGAGACCAGTGATGGAGGACATTTTTTTTTGTCAGTGCTCTTTTATGGTGACTGCTTATTAAGTGTCATAGCTAACTCATTGCAAACAAACTTGGTGAAGTACTGCTGTCCTTTCAGTTTCTGTTCAGCAGTGCTAGAGGTCAAGATGTTATCGTCATTTATCCTAAATATTTTATACATTTAATTGAACTGGCATTTAATTATTTTGAACTATCAGTATTATTTAGCTGTAACTTAATCCACTGCATCTCTAAAGAAATTGATGAAACTCCCTTCTCTCACTGGGAATAACAAATAGGAGAATCTCTCTTATCAGTTTGCTCCACTGGGTCTTGAGTTCTTTCGGTTTCAGCCTATTGAGAAAGTTTAAATACCATAAAGAAATCATTCACTTTGAATACTGCCCATAAATTGGTTAAGATAGTACATCTTAAAGCATCTACCGACTACTCAGATCTTCAAGAATCATTATATACTTCTCTATCTCCCATAATTCTTCTCTAGGGTTGAAAGCTGATCTGAATAACCAAATTTGGTGAATGGTTCCCATGAGCTTCCTAGTAAAGTCTCTTGGGGATTTTAAATGCAGAGTTTGGATTGTTTTATTTTTCTGACTTTGCTGCCCTCCTTGTATGAGTTTTTTTTGGCTTTTCAATATGCATATTAACAAAATACCATTGCGTTTTATATTCATTTAAATCTGGAACTGGATGACTCAATGTATGAAAAAAATTTTAAATGCTTGTTTTGCCTTTGTTCTGTGTGCAGGTTCTGCGTGGGTAGCACTTACTAGAACTTTTGTTGAGTATTGTATATGGGGATGGGATAATCTCCCACGAACCATCCTTATGTACTATACGAATTTCGTTTCCTCTCCAGAAGGGTACTTCCATACTGTTATTTGCAACACTGACGAATTTCGTAGCACTGCAGTAAGCCACGATCTCCACTACATTGCTTGGGACAGTCCTCCAAAGCAACATCCCATCTCGTTGTCAATGAAAGACTTTGACAAAATGGTGAAAAGCAAGGCGCCCTTTGCTCGGAAGTTCCATAAGAATGATCCAGTGTTGGACAAAATTGATAAAGAGCTTTTGGGCCGTACTGGCCGTTTTGCACCTGGAGCATGGTGTGTCGGGAGTTCAGAGGGTGGAGCTGACCCATGTTATGTGCGTGGTGATGATTCTGTGTTTAGGCCAGGCCCTGGTGCTGAGAGGCTGCAGGAACTCCTAAAGACGCTACTATCTGAGGATTTTCGGAAGAAGCAGTGTTCATGATTGTGGTAAAGAGTCGGATTAACCCCAAGTGTAAATGGCTGGATTCATACTTCATAGTTGTCATAAGGATGGCAGAATTTTTTTTTTCTTCACATACAAAAATGGACATTCAAGCATATAACATTGTCAACTCTCCTACATATTTCAAAATTTTTGAATCTAATTTGTGTAAATAAATAGACTTCTACAATGCCAATGGACAGAATATCCTCTAGTATGCAGCTTCTGGGGTTGTAGGCCTAAACACGGTGCAAAAACTCAGTCGAGAATGGCTTAAATTAAATACAAGTTGTACGAGGTTAAAAGTTTCATGCAGTACAACATTTATTTGAAGGGTCAATTGCACCCTTGGTTTGATTAAGCTCTGTTCGGGGAAAATAAGTTTAGATACTTTTCGAGAATCATTTCAGGTGAAGAATCCGTGAAATAGCCCTTTTCCACATCCAACCCTTGTTGGGCTGCCAGCATCTCCACCCGGGACTGGACCCTATCCGCTCCAATCCGGTTTGGCTCCAGAAGCATGCAAGCTATCTCAGTTGAGTCCTCACCATGTACAAGACCCAGTGTTTGCACTGTCGGGAGCCCGCCGCCTCGGGCACTCACAATCCTAGCAATTCGGCGAGCGGCGGAGACATCTGTAGACATGATAGGCACGTTGTACAGTCCAACCCATGGGCATGCACCGATCATGGTGATGCCTCTAGCTCGAGATACCCGGGTTGGGCCTTCATCGGGCTTTTCGGAGAGAATTTCAGGCATAGTCCATCCAGCCCATTGGTTGCCCATGAAATTGGGCCTGTAGTAACCAAGCTCCCGCCTGATGGTGTCCAGGGCCTTGCCTGTTGGATGTGCTGCACCGTAGAGAAAAACTGGCACTGCAACAGCATCAAAATAAAATGACAACTTCAGAACAGAAAAGCTTTTCTATCCAGCCAGTGATAAAAATTAAATGTCCTGAAATTTGAATTTCATTAAAAATGGATCCTTTTCCAAGTAGGAATTATAGATGAAATAACCACAATTTAAATAGCAGAATTGGACCAACCTTGCAATATGTTGCCAATGTCTGCTGCGACCGCCTTAGCAAGCCAAGCTGCTTCATCCAAGGATGACAGAGCCAAGGGATGCAAAACAATGTCATCAACCACGCCGAGCCGAGGGTGTGCACCAGAATGCAGCTCAAGGTTAATGGCTCCATAAGCAGCCTCAGCCATGGTCAGGACAGTTCGTTGCAAGGGGCTATAAATAGCAGTACCAGTGCTGTCATGAACAACATATGAAACAACAGTGTAGCGGGTCCTGTTGTATGCTCGATCCTCAAATTTGTTCACAACGACAGTTTCTGGGTCTAGACTTGCAGCTCTTTCTATGGCATCAAGGGCTGCACGGTTACGTGATTCAGAGAAAAAGATCTTGCAGCATAGCAGCATGGATTGATTTGCAGCCTTTTTGTTCTGGTGAAAAAAAGGGGGGGAGGCCCGCGGGGGCGTGTGTTGGTGAGAACTTAAATCAAAACCTTACATTGTTTGTTTTTAAAGCAAACGGCAAGCTTTGTGAGTTTGACTTAGATCAGGTCCAGCTAAGTGGAGGCGAAGTTTGTTTTCTAGAAATGTTTATTATACGTTGCAATAGTATCTCCTACCAGTTACAAAGTATACATGAAACCGTAAAATTAGAGTGAAATGCATAAGATTCATGGGTCTTTTCCAAGAATGGTTAACCCTGTTTTAGGAAGGAAAATGCTGTCCTGAGTAGCAAAATTCAGCATGGAATTGAAAATTCCATAGCCAGAACCAATTAATAGTTAAGGCTCACAATTGAATTGGATACGCTGGAAACTGAAACAACCAGGAGGAGGAAGGGAGGGATGGGTTGGAAGAAGAATTAGTAAATCACCGATTATCTGTTTCTCGTTCCCAAAGGGGAAACAGTAAATCACCCTGTTGTCTCATGAACAACAAAGAATACATGCCCTTTAATTAAACCACCTACGTCTGGTCTCCTCCCAGCATTTCCCAAAGAAAAAGGGGAAGAGATGTTGTGATGTGTGGTCAATGTGGAGTTAGAAACAGCAGGGCCTTACCTTGCAACTTGAGCTAAGATCCATTCCATCCCTCTGCTCTTGGTTTCTCATCTTCAACCCCGAACTTTCCCAATCAAACACCTTAGCGCCTGGCAAATACTACAAGAGCCAAAGGGGGTTTGTTTCTTCTCTTGCCTGTTGAAGCCTTCTTCTCAGGACTCAGGAGACAAATCCATACGTGATGTACATGACATCACTGATTAATAATTTGTTTTGAAAAAATGCTTGCATCGCTGCTTATGACACAGCACGTGAACATTTGGACAGTATCATACAAAGATACTTGTCCCATAAAGTCTGACACAAAATCCTCATCCATAAAGAAAAACAAAGACGTTTTTTTCCTGCCAAATTTATTATTATAATCCTAATAATTATATATATAGAGAGAGATGTACTGTTTATAATAGTGAATTTCATATAAATATTTTAATAGTTTTAATACAAGACACAAATTATTTAAAAGAAAGAAATGAATCGCAATCGTTGCTCCAAATGCCACAGATGAAAACCAGAAGTCCATAAAAATGAGTAGGCCTTGGCTGTCACATCAGACAACAAAACCCAAACTAGAAGCATCCAAAAGCGTGGCTTGCGGCACACGTTTTCAGGTCAGAAAATGGTATCCGACGAGGCCAGAAATGGCTCCACGTCACTCCCTTTCTGTATAATACGCGGATGACCGAAATAAAATTAAGTGGCCACAGGTTGACAGGAGAGCACATAGATGTGGATACAGTTTGGTGAGTCTTTTAATCAAAAGACATGTGACTCCGGCCAATGTACTTCACACATTAAAGATATTTTTGATTATTATTATTATTGATCATGATTCTTGAGTACGTACGCCTTTGTCTTGGCATCTACTCATTATTGGAGTTGCTTGGAGCTCAGAACTGATCATTTTAGTGACAACAAGTCTAACAAGTGCTTCTTTGGGTTGCAAATTTTGCTCCCTCTCCAACCCGAAATCATCTTCAACCAAATTACAACTCAATTAAATGGAATAAGTTGAATTGGGAAAGGACAGGAATGGTTAGACTTTTATAAAGGATGAACAGCTCTTCTGCTAAATATCTGATACTAATATTCCAGGTCAAGATAGAGATCGTGTAGTTTTAAGTCATTCTTTTCTGACGTTGAATGCAATATCTCACTTCACTAACCTGCCAACCGACGAAAAATATGTATACAGAACAGATAATTCAACAATACTATTAGTGTTATGTTTGTTGACTGTACAGCGCCTGTCATCTTGTTCTGCGAGCAAGATGAAGTAATATTTGAAGTAAACTTCAGAGAGGAATGCCTATCCATGTACTGCATATTTACATTGATCAGTTGCATTAATTTTTGTATGATGTTTTCATAACACATTAAAACAAAATAATCAAGATTAATGAAATGATAATTAGTTTAATGATGGGTCCTTTTGAAACCCAGTTAGCCACGGGTGGTTCTTTACTCAAATCATTGCGTCTTGGATAATCACAATATCCTGCTAAATGTTGTTCTATAATATATTACATGCTAAGTTCATATCCTCCCTTTCCCCTTTCCACCCTCCACGACTTAACTATAAATTCGAAAAAGAAGAAAAAGGCATCGTAAGTGCTAGGGATCTATTGTCTTTGTAATACATCGGAAACTTTAAACAATCTTTTTGTCTGCACAGACTGGGTAGTTGGCTTGTAATGTAAAGGTGTTAGACAATCCTCTCTGCTGATCTGTCTATCAAGGCTGAACTTGACAAGAAACCCAGCATATTCCCCTTCATTTTGCACTTAAAGCTTTTCAGTGTTAAAAACGGTTAGCATATTATTTCTAATCTACCTGTGAAATCAATATCTTATTTAAGGTTCAATCATGCGGAACGCACTAGCCCATGAATACTGCAAGCATAAATCTGACTGTAGCGCCTCTTCCATTACTAATAATTTTGATTGCAAGAATGTAGCCAAATTTCTAAACAATTCTCCCCATCACACAGGAACAAGCACTGCTCTCTTTGCAAAACAAAAGTAAGATGACATATAAAAGTGATATGGTTGTAACATTACTCTGATATGGTGAAGTTCGTCAGCATGTCTGAATATTTAATAGCACCAACAAAATTAATTAACTTCTAACTTAAATTTCAGACGCTAGTCATCTAAAATAATACTTGCATTCTGCTGTCCTCTCTTTTTTATAACAATTGCAATTTCATAACCTGAACAGAAGAGAAACAAATTGTCAAACAACCGGCAGTCTTCCAAATGTAAGTGACGAATGTTATTGTTCATAGAATCACAACATATTTATGAGGCAACAGAATTGCAGGAAAACATGATACACATGATTAGAACAAAAATACCTCCAAGACCATTTTTCATCCATTAGTTAGGAAGAACTCAACTTAATGTAACTTTCAATTATCTTGTCCTGTGAAAGATCAGTGAAATACCCCTTCCCTACACTCAAACCCTCTTCCTTTGCAAGCCTCTCAACTTCAAGCTGAACTTTATCTCCTCCAACTTTACTTGGTTCCAACAAATTACAGGCCACCTCAGTCACACCATCATCATGTGCAAGTCCCATGGCTTGCACTGAAGGAAGTCCACCTCCTCTCTCACTCACTTGTTTAGCAATTCTACGAACAGCAGCGATATCAGTTGAGAGCACAGGGACATTGTAGTTAGCAACCCAATGGCTTGCCCCAATTACAATAACACCTTTTGCTGGAGACACTTGAGCTGGACCTGCATCAGGCTTCAGGGGCAAGGACTCTGATCTTGTCCGCCCAGACCATTGAATACCACCAGAGTTAGGCTTGAAATAACCCAGTTCTCTTCTGATTGAATCAAGCAATCTTCCCCCTTCATTGGCAGCTCCATAAAGAAATGTAGGCACTGCAGTTACCATTGAAGGTCATCAGCAATACAAAGGGTAAAATTTTTTAGGAGCAGACAAATAAGTAATACTATCTCAAATAATGATTACCACCTAAGAAAAAATCACAATCCTGTGTAATTTGAAAAGATAATGCATACATAGGAAGTCTCAGGAAAATGCAGTTTCTTTATACACATAACTTGGATTCTAAATGACCATTTTTCAACTTCCAATAAAAATGGGCGAGCTGACAAAGATGATATAATGATGCTAAATCAGCAAAGAAAATCTTGAAAAATCTATATTGATTGCATGTTATAGCTCCGATGTGGAAAGAGGAACTCTCTACAGTTAGTACCGTGCAGACCATGCCTCTGGCCTACTCCAGAGGGAAAGAGATTGTGCAATTGTTCATTGCATTCATTTCAAAAGGCCAAAAAAACTATAATAAAATAACATAAAAATGCCAACTTTAAATCTGTGTTTACTCTGCCTGACTGTAATCTTAGAGAATAGTTTATTAAAAAAAAGGGAATCCTTCCAGGCTCCGGGATAGTCTTAAACTCACTATTCACATCAATATGGCAAGCCAACAAAACCTTTTGCGTAATCATTTCTCAAGAGTTCCAGTTACTACTTTAACACTAGTAATGGCAACATCTACATGACATTTGGTTCAAAAGGCAGAAACCTTGAAGTTTAGAGCCTATATCTGCTGCCAAGGACTTTGCAATTGCAGCTGCCTGGTCCAAGGTAGTATGTCCCAAGGGGTGAAAACATATATGATCAACAACTCCAAGTCGAGGATGAGTCCCAGAATGCAACTCAAGGTCGATGGTTTCCCAAGCAGCCTTAACAATGGCAAACACTGCACCTTTCAGAGGAAATGAATCTTGCGATGGTTCTGGAGTCAATCTGGAGACAACTGTATAACCAACTCTATTGTAAGTCACATCTACAAACTTGTTCACAATAGCAGCCTCAGGGAATAGCTTCGCAGCAGCTCGTTCTATCAACTCCAATGCTGCTCTGTTTTGGCTTTCAGAAATGTACACCTTCCCACAAGCCAGCATCTTGTTCAACATATGTTTTCTGCTCCTCTTTCAGCTTGTAAGGGCTGCCAAAAAAAGAAGGTTACATGGATAGAGATAAGGAAATGAGATAAAAGGAATATCTACAGCCATAGTTTATGGGGAGTGGGGACCACAAAAGCTGCAAACAATCAACTACAATCAGTTTGCTTACAACTAAAACCAAACGGGAAAAATATGTAGGACAAATTGAAAAAAATAATGGGGATGCAAACATAAAGGAGAACAGATCAAGCTTGAAAGTTTTAGGACTACTTAAAATGTGGGACAAGGCCAACTCAATGATTTATGAAAAGCTGGGCCGCAGTCAATAGCACAGGAGAAGTCAGGATCAAGTACTTGATATGGATACCAATCATACAGCTGCTTAACGACATTATCGGTGTATATTTGCCAAGGTTAATTACTCCTATTCCCATATACAGAAAAAAATATGGCTGCTTAGATAATTGGCTTTCAAATTCAACAAAAAATTTGTTACACAATCCTTGTACAAAAGCTAAAAAACCCAAAGAACATTTGATACGTGGCAATAAAAATACCTAAAAAATAGGTCAAATCAAAATTCGATGTCCTTGGGCTTTGGGTACCCAGCATATTCCAATTTAACACCCAAAGCTGCACGGATAACCCTAAACTTAAGCCTCAAAGCTTCCATTATTTCTTGGACACTTTCATTCTCCGGATCCACAACTGGGTATTTTTCGATCAATTCCTCCATTTGCTTTATACCCTTTTGGACCCGAGTGGAAAACCGAGTAGGGTCGATTTCGATGGCGGAGCTCCACACATCGACACAGCCTTTGTAGAAACCGAGCTCTTCGCCTGTTTCGAAGCCCGTTTCAAGACCCACTTGCCTTGCCTCTTCTTTACCGATTGCTATGCCGTGTTTGTAGCCTTCTTCGTAACCTTCTTCATAATGGGTTTCCTCTAGATTTAGCGATGAATCGAAAATATCTTCGGCTGAGTCCATGGAAGAGGACTCTTTCGCTTGTAAGAACGCCAAATTTGGGTGTTCAATGTTATGAAATAAATCTGAAAAGAAAAACTGTAAGAGAGTATTTTGGGAGAAAGAAAGTATCTAGGGGAGGAAGAAGATTTTATTTAAATATATATTTATAACTGAAGTGAGGAGGTTTATTTATGGATTAATAATTTTTTGAATTATAGTTTTAATTTAATTTTATTTAAGAGTTTAAATTATATTAAATTTTTTATATATTGTCTATTGGGGTTATTTGACTTGATTTTTATTTTTTGAGCCATAATATAATAGACATTTACATATTTATTTATAACATTATTCTTTGAATGTTTATTGTATTAAAAATATACCTCGTTAAAACCTTACTAAGAAACAATAGGAATGTCAATGGGTCAGGTACCCTATAATTTTGAGATATTCGAACCCTAACCATATTAAAAATCAACTACTCTAACTCTATTAATTACTCGTATAATTTTAAAATTACTACCTTAACCCTAATCTTATTATATTTTTACTACCCTATAATTATCCTAACTCGTTTAAAAACCCAATTTAATTAAAAAATTATTAAAATCTATTTCATGACTACCCAATTACCTGAACCCGTATACATATACAATAATATTTCGCTACGTATTTCATAAAATTAACTACTAATTAAATTAATAAAAATAAAAATAATAAAATTTAAATTTAAATAATCAATAACAAAAACCTTAAACATAAACTTAAATAACTAAAAACAAATATCCATACAACGATATAAACTTAAATAACTATACATAAATATCTAAATAACAACATAAACTTAAAAAACTAAATACAAAGATCCACTATCATCACATTTGTCAGCTGTATCTATTTTTCAAATGACCTAGAAACATAAAAATAACAAAATATGAGAAGCAACTATGCAAATATATTAGCAACAATTTAATCAGTGAAGTTTTGTCTGAGAAACAAATTGCACTGTGCATTGCTCAATGCAAAAGTTCAAGTAAAATTAGGAAACTAACTTGTATAAATAAGCAGCAATACCAAGAATTATGCACAAGAGGATGATATCAATGCAAAAGTTACGGCTTGACCTCAGCTGAACAGATCAAAGTAAACATGGCGGAAATTAGGGAAGAGATAGAAATCAGCTTCCATCTAAAATCAAAATATGAAAGACAATCCAAATTACCTGCTTTACAGTATTCGTGGTTTTCAGATCAGAGGCTGCCCTGTCCACCTGGAAGCTATCAAAAACAGTGTTAATATTGAACTTCTAATCTGCAGAAACTTTCAAATGAAGAAAGATAATGTTCTAAATCATATCTTTTTCATCTCACAAAGACCAAATATCAATAACTAGTAACTAATTATTGGATTTAAAAACACTAAAGACAATGCAAATAAGAAAATCACCTTCTGGCAAGGCTGGGGAAGAACAAGGGCCGAAGGACGTGGGGCCTGGGGTGAAACCTCTGCTGCCGGTAGGGCGTGGGCCTTGGGGCGACACCGCGGCAGCCGGCAAGGCGTGCGGCTTGAGCCGATACCGCGACAGCCGGCTGGGCTTGGGGCTTGGGGCCACACCACGGCAGCCGGCACGGCGTGGCTGTGGCTGGGCGGATGGGGCGAAAAGAAAGATGAAAGAGCCGACTGTGGCGTGGTAGGCTGGCAGTTGGGGTCTTCGGGATGAAATTGATTCGACTGAAGGAGGAGCGGCTACTGACTATAAGAGAAAAAAGAGTGAAATTAATAAGTAAATAGTCTGTTTCTAATAAGCACAAAAAAACAAATTTTGCTATATAAATTTTATAATTTTTATAATATTAATATAAAATAAAAAATAAATATATATTAAAAGTATTATAATGTATCTACAAAATAGTAATTATATTTTTTATAAATAAATTTAATTTATATAAAGTATAGATATTAAAAGATATTATAATTTAATTAATAATTATAATTTTATTAATTATATAAATTTTTCTTTAGTTACATGAAATTTAACAAAAATAATTAAGTTTTAAAACTATTTTAATCTTATAATTTCTTTTTAGATAATTAAATTTATATATTATAAATTTATATAAATAAATATATATATTATTTAGTAATTAATTTATACAATAATAATTATATTCTTTATAAATGAACATAATATATAATATAAAGTGTATGTATTAAAAAACATTACAAGTTATATATTATAAAGTATATATATTAAAGTAGTACAATGTATATACAAATAGTAATTATATTCTTTATAAATGAACCTAATGTATATAAAATATAGATATTAAAAGACATTACAATTTAATTAACAATCATAATTTTATTAATTAATTTAATTAATTATATGAATTTACCTTTAGTTACATGAAATTTTAAAAAAATAACTAAATTTCAAAACTATTCTAATCTCACAACTTCTTTTTAAATAATTAAGTTTATATATTATAAATTTATGTAAACAAAGGTATATATATTATTTAGTATCTAATTTATACAATAGTAATTATATTCTTTATAAATGAACATATTATATAATATAAAGTGTATGTGTTAAAAGATATTACAAGTTATATATTATAAAGTATATATATTAAAAATATTATAGTGTATATACAAAATAGTAATTATATTTTTTATAAATGAACCCAATGTATATAAAATATAGATATTAAAAGATATTACAATTGAATTAATAATCATAATTTTATTAATTAATTTAATTAATTATATGAATTTGCCCTTAGTTATATAAAATTTTAAAAAAATAGCTAAGTTTCAAAACTATTCTAATCTCATAACTTTCTTTTAGATAATTAAGTTTATATATTTAAATTTATATAAATAAATGTATATATTATTTAGTAATTAATTTATATAATAGTAATTATATTTTTTATAAATGAATATAATATATAACATAAAGTATATGTGTTAAAAGATATTACAAGTTATATACTATAAAGTATATATATATACACATAAGTATATATTGTAATTAATAATTTTATAAGTTATAATTTTTGTAATGTTAACACAAAATAAAAAATAAATATATTTATATTTAAAGTATATATATACTAAAAGTATTAGTATATATATAATATAGTAATTATATTTCTTATAATATTACTTAATATATATACTATATATTTAAAAACATTTCAAGTTAATTAATAATCATAGTTTAATGAATTAATTTAATTAACTATATGAGTTTGTTTTTAATTACATGAAATTAAAAAAAATAGTTAGATTCCAAAACTATTTTAAATTCGAAGACACTTTCTAAGTATATATATTATAAGTTATACTTTTTGTAATCTTAACACAAAATAAAAAGTAAAGACATTTTTATTAAAAATGTATATAATAGTAATTATATTCTTTTGTAATATGATATGATATTCATATAATTAAAGGTATTTAAACATAATTAATAATCTAATAATTTTTTTATTTATATATACTTAAGTTATTACATTAATAATTTAACCAACTATATTTTCAATATATTTGTCTATATTTAACAAAAGAAGCAACTTGTCAAGATGGTTGAGGGTTTGGGTGCCTTTTTTCCTTGCATGGGTTCGAATCCAATGAGCATAAGTTTTATTCAAGTATTTAAATAATAAAAAAAATATTAAACGGGTAGTTGTAAACGGGTTGTCGAATCCGAATATTGTATAATTGAGTTTGGGTAACGGGTACCCTAAGAATGATACTCGAACCTTACTCGAATCTAATTCGGGTAGTGAAGTTACTACTCGAATCTGTTTCGAATTCGATTACTGGGTACCCTAACTCGGATTAATTGAGTCGAAACCCGCGGGTATCTATAATAAGGTACCCGTTGAAATTCTTAAGAAAAAATCTCATTAGAAAAAATATGAGTGAAGAAAAAAGAGTACATAATTCTTTTCAAGAATATACTTTTGAAATACTGTTTCATTAAAAACCTTATCAAGAAAAATCCAATAAGAAAAACCTTGATAAAAGAAAAGAGTACAATGTGTATTTTATTCTTCCTAATGACTTCATTATAGAGATCTTTAAAATGATACATTCCAACTTTTCAAATGTTGCAGTAAGAAGGGTTTTAGTGAACAAATCTGCTAGATTGTCACTTGACTGAATTTGTTAAACACTTATTTCACCATTTTCTTGGAGATCATGCGTGAAGAAGAATTTTGGCGAACTATGTGTTTTGTTTTATTGCCTTTAATGTTTCTTTCCTTTAACTGTACTATGCAAGTAGTATTATCCTCATATAAAGTTGTTGGAATTTTCTTCTTAGTTGACTAGCCACACGTTTCTCGAATGTGTTGAGTTACAGATCTTAACTAGGCACATTAATGACTTGCTCATGAGTTGTTAAATTTTTTGCATGGTTAGAAGAAGTAGTAATTATAGTTTGTTTTACAAAACACTATGAAATAGTCATACCTCCACATATAAACAAGTAACCTGTTTGGGATTGAGTTTTGTGTGGATCAGATAAATATCCTGTATCTATATAACCAATTAAATTTTATTTTGATACATTTAAATAATATAAGCCTATATTCATTGTTCATCAGAAATATCAAAGTATATGTTTGATTCTATTCTAATGTCTTCGAGTTGGAGAAGAACTATATCTTACTAATAAATTCACAGAAAATGATATAATGATACTAAGTCAGCTAAAAAAATCTAGAAAAATCTATATTGCTTGCATGTTATAGCTTTGATATGGAAAGAGGAACTCTCTACAGTTAGTACCGTGCAGACCATGCCTCTGGCCAACTCCATAGGGAAAGAGATTGTGTAATTGTTCATTGCAGTCATTTCAAAAAGCCAAAAAGGAATCCTTCTAGGCTCCGGGAGAGTCTTAAACTCACTATTCACATCAATATGGCAAGCCAACAAAACTTTTTGAGTAATCATTTCTCCAGAGTTCCAGTTACTACTTTAACACTAATAATGGCAACATTTACATGACATTTGGTTCAAAAGGCAGAAACCTTGAAATTTAGAGCCTATATTTGCTACCAAGGACTTTGCAATTGCAGCTACCTAGTCCAAGGTAGTATGTCCCAAGGGGTGAAAACATATATGATCAACAACTCCAAGTCGAGGATGAGCCTTAGAATGCAACTCAAGGTCGATGGTTTCCCAAGCAGCCTTAACAATGGCAAACATTGCACCTTTCAGACGAAATGAATCTTGTGATGGTTCTAGAGTCATTCTAGAGACAATTGTATAACCAACTCTATTGTAAGTCACATCTACAAACTTGTTCACAATAGCAACCTCAGGGAATAGTTTCGCAGTAGCTCGTCTATCAACTCCAATGCTGCTCTGTTTCGGCTTTCAGAAATGTACACCTTCCCACAAGCCAGCATCTAGTTCAACATATGTTTTCTGCTCCTCTTTCAGCTTGTAAGGGCTGCCAAAAAAAAAGAAGGTTATATGGATAGAGATAATGAAATGAGATAAAAGGAACATCTACAGCCATAGTTTATGGGGAGTGGGGACCACAAAAGCTGCAAACAATCAACTACAATCAGTTTGCTTACAACTAAAACCAAACGGGAAAAATATGTAGGACAAATTGAAAAAAAAAATGGGGATGCAAACATAAAGGAGAACAGATCAAGCTTAAAAGTTTTAGGACTACTTAAAATGTGGGACAAGGCCAACTCAATGATTTATGAAAAACTGGGCCGTAATCAATAGCACAGGAGAAGTCAAGATCAAGTACTTGATATGGATACCAATCATATAGCTGCTCAACAACATTATCGGTGTATATTTGCCAAGGTTAATTACTCATATTCCCTTATACAGAAAAAAATATGGCTGTTTAGATAATTGGCTTTCAAATTCAACAAAAAATTTGTTACACAATCCTTATACAAAAAGCTAAAAAACCCAAAGAACATTTGATACGTGGCAATTATAATACCTAAAAAATAGGTCAAATCAAAATTCGATGTCTTTGGGCTTTGGGT
The DNA here is from genome assembly GCA_036013995.1 of Theobroma grandiflorum. Classification (NCBI taxonomy): domain Eukaryota; kingdom Viridiplantae; phylum Streptophyta; class Magnoliopsida; order Malvales; family Malvaceae; genus Theobroma; species Theobroma grandiflorum. The sequence continues at coordinate 41,014,977 of CP142127.1, forward strand.
ACCCAGCATATTCCAATTTAACACCCAAAGCTGCACAGACAACCCTAATCTTAAGCCTCAAAGCTTCCATTATTTCTTGGACGCTTTCATTCTCATGATCCACAACTGGGTATTTTTTGATCAATTCCTCCATTTGCTTTATACCCTTTTGGACTCGAGTGGAAAGCCAAGTTGGGTCGATTTGGATGGCGGGGCTACACACATCTACGCAACCTTTGTAGAAATCGATCTCTTCGCCTGTTTCGAAGCCCGTTTCAAAACCCACTTGCCTTGCCTCTTCTTTACTGATTGCTATGCCATGTTTGTAGCCTTCTTCGTAACCTTTTTGATAATGGGTTTCTTCTAGATTTAGCGATGAATTGAAAATATCTTCAGCTGAGTCCATGGAAGAGGACTCTTTCACTTGTAAGAACTCCAAATTTGGGTGTTCAATGTTATGAAATAAATTTAAAAAGAAAAACTGTAAGAGAGAGTATTTTGGGAGAAAGAAATTATCAAGGGAGAGGGAGAAAATTTTATTTAAATATATATTTATAACTGAAGTGACGAGATTTATTTATGGATTAATAATTTTTTGAATTATAGTTTTAATTTAATTTTATTTAAGAGTTTAGATTATATTACATTTTTTATATATTATCTATTGGGCTATTTGACTTGATTTGTATTTTTTGAGTCATAATATAATGGACATTCACATATTTATTTATAACATTATTCTATGAATGTTTATTAAATTAAAAATATATCTTGTTAAAACCTTATTAAGAAAAATCTCATGAGAAAAAATCCGAGTGAAGAAAAAATAGTACATAATTCTTTTCAAGAACATGCTTTTGAAATACCGTCTCATTAAAAAACTTATCAAGAAAAATCTTGTAGGAAAAACCTTGATGAAGAAAAAGAGTATAGTGTGTATTTTACTTTTCTTAATGACTTTATTATAGAGATCTTTAAAATGATGCATTCCAACTTTTCAAATGCTACAGTAAAAAAGGCTTTAGTGAACAAATTTGCTAGATTGTCACTTGGTTAAATTTGTTAAACACTTATTTTACCATTTTCTCGGAGATCATGCGTGAAGAAGAATTTTGACAAACTATGTGTTTTGTTTTATTGCCTTTAATATCTATTTCCTTTAACTGTACTGTGCAAGTAGTGTAATCTTCATATAATGTTGTTAAAATTTTCTTCTTAATTGATAAGCTACATGTTTCTCGAATATGTTGAGTTACAGATCTTAACCATGCACATTAATGACTTGCTCATGAGTTGCTAAAATTTTTGCATGGTTAGAAGAAGTAGTAACTATAGTTTGTTTTACAAAACACTATGAAATAGTTATACCTCCACATATGACAAGCAACTTGTTTGGGATCGAGCTTTGTGTGGATCATATAAATATCCTGCATCTACATAACCAATTAAATTTTATTTTGATACATTTGAATAATATAAGCCTATATTCATTGTTCATCAAAGATATTGAAGTATATGTTTAATTCTATTCTAATGTCTTCCAGTTTGAGAAGAACTATATCTTACTAATAAATTCACAAAAAATGATATATCAAGTCATGTATTGCTAGCAATATACATTAGTGTTCCAATTGCATTAAGATACGATACTTCAGGACCAAGAAGTTCTTCATTATCCTCATAAGGTCGAAAAAAGTCTTTTTTCACATCTAATGATCTTACAACTATTGGTGAACTCAATGGATATGCTTTCTTCATATAAAATTGTTTTAGCATTTTTGCGATATAATTTGATTAATCAACAAAAATTCTATTTGCTAAGTGTTCAATTTAAAGACCCAAACAAAACTTTGTTATTCTAAGGTTTTTTATCTCAAATTGTCTCTTTAAATAATCCATGGCTTTTAATAATTCTTTAAGAGTTTCAATAATTTTAAAGTCATCAACATAAACAACAATTATAATAAATTCATATTTAAACCCTTTTATAACATATATGGTCATATAGGATTATTTTTATAGCCTTATTTCAACAAATATGTACTAAGGTGATTATACTACATATGTTTGGATTGCTTTAATCCGTATCAAGATTTAATTAATTTGATTGAGTAAATTTCTCGATAATTCAAATTTTTGTGCTTCAGGCAGTTTTAATCTTTACGGGAGTTTCATATAGATTTTATTATCAAGTGAGCGATATAAATAGGCTGTAGCTATATTCATTAGACACATTTTAATTTTCTCATTTATTACCAAACTAGTTAAAATAGAATTGTAATATATCCACCACAGAGAATATATCTCTTCATATTTAATACCAAATCTTTGGGTAAAACATTGTGCGATAAGCCGTGCTTTATATCTCATAAACTCATTTTTCTCATTTCATATTCGCACAAATACCCATTTATATCTCATTAGTTTTACACCATTTGATGTACGGATTACAAGTCAAAAAACTTCACATTTTGCAATTGAATTCAATTCCACGTTGATTATGTCTTTCCACATTGGCCAATTATTTATATGTCTACATTCCTTAATAAATATAAGTTCAAGATCCTCGTTTTTCTTTTATAATATTGAGCTCTATATTATATACAAAATATCGTCGATGTTTATTTACAAGTTCCATTTTTTTCCATCATGACATAATTGATTGAGATATCTTCATTTTCTATGATTTCAAGTACTTGAATTTTTTCTGAAATGTTTATCAATTACGTCGAGGGTCTCTTCTAGAGTTTCTACTTTCTCTTTCTGACCATCTTAAATATTTGCTCATTTTCTTTTTTGAGAATTTTATCTTTGGAACCAATTGGTTTCAACGTTTCTAGGGTGCCTTGTCCTACAAGGACATTAAGGTTAATAAGAGCATTTGCAGCTGGTCTATAAGATTTAGTTATTCTTTTAGGTCAATAAATACGTTTGACAACTGATTTATTATATTTTGCAAAAGAATTATCTTTTGAACTTCAAGTTTATATTAATTTGTACGATGATCAAAACTAAATAATGATAATTCATTCTAAAAAATTTTCTTTTGTAGTTGTTTATTTTTTCTTCCCCTAATGTTGAAAAAATTATTTCATCAATATGACAATTAACAAAGTTTGTCATGAATAAATCTCCTGTTCATAAATATAAATATTTAATTACAAATAGAGATTTGTATCCAACATATGTTCTTAACCTCCTTTGATGACTTATCTTTGTGCGTTGTGGTAGAGCAATTGAAACATATACCGTGCATCCAAAAAATTCTTAAATAGGAAATATTTTGTTCCTAACCATAAACCAATTGTATAGGGAGATTTATAATAACTCTTTTGGTTTGATACATATAAATGCGCTGCATCCAAAATGGAAAGCCCCCAAGTAGACATTAGGAGTTTCAATTTCATAAATAATAACCTTGCAATCAGTTGGAAGTATTTAATAAATAATTCTGTTAGACCATTTTGTGTATAAATATAAGCAACAAGCTGTTCAATAATTATTCTAACTAATATACAATATTAAAGGGTTGAGATATAAATCCACCGGCATTATGAATACAAATAATCTTGATTATATAACTAGGAAAATGTGATTGCAAACGAATGATTGCAAATGTCAAATTGCAAGCTAATAATAAGCATACATGTGATCATCTAGTTGACGCATCGATTAAAACCGTTAAATATTTAAATGGTTCACATGGTGGATGTATGAATCCACATATAACCTTGAATATTATTAAAAAACGTACGGAATTCAATCCCAACTTTAGCTGGTGATAGCTTTATAATTTATTTGTCTTCAGAGCAAGTAGTACATAAAATTCATTAGATTGAAAAATCTTTTAGTTTTTCAATAAATGATCATATAAATTTTCAATCATTTTTTAGCATCTTTATTGATTCGGGATGGTCCAACCGATCATGCCAAACATTAAAATCATTAGTAAACTTCTAGTTTACTATGAGTTTCAATTATTCTAATATTTATGTAATTTAATTTTGAGAACAGAGCAACTAATTAATTTTTTTTCAACACATATTTTTTACCTGAGATAATGGATGTAATATAGAGGTATTAACCGTCTCTTTCATTCGTTATCTCAATATGATATCTATTCAGACAAATATTTTTAAAACTTAATAAACTTCTTTGAGACATAATAGAAAATAATACATATTTTATTACTTTATTCCTCAAGGTAGTAAACTATTAGCTCTTTTGAAGCCTTCAATTAATCTTATACTACTAAATATTGAATTGACATTGATTTTTTTTTTCTGTTATCAAGTAGAAAAAATATTTTTTATCTTTAAATATAGTGTGTGTTATAGCAGTGTTTGCTAGACATATATTTACATTATAGATCTTAGATCTAACAATATAAATATCCATATATTTTTTTCAACAAAATAAGATATATACAATTGTAAGTTAACATAAAAGAATATTAAATATAGAATTAAAACACATAATAAGAACATATCATTTAATATAATAAGAACATATTAAAATATCTTTATAATATAGTTACACTAAAATATACCAATTACTATCAAGTTCATTCTCGAATATTCCCATTACCAATCGAATGATCAATTCTTTTTTTAGAACAAGAAAATCAACAATGGATATTTCCGTTACCAATCATAAAATCAATTCCTTTTTCAAGGTGGACAATATCTTGATGTGCTATATTAACTTGGTCATGGTTAAAATCATCACAAGATATTTTAGTTTTTAGTGATGCTTGATAAAATTCAAGACGTACAACAAGTATATAACTAATGGTTTTTCATGCCACATTAACGACAATACGTATTCTATATTCCTTTTATTCTTTCCATTTTTGTCTTTTTATTATTCATCCACTTCTAGTGAGTTGAAAGTATTCATCCACTTTTTTTTTTTTTTTATGGATTATTCATTTCTAGTGGATTAAGGTATCCATCTACTTTTGGTGCGTTGAAAGTATTCATTTACTTGTGGTAGGATACATGTATACATTGACTTTTGGTGAGTGATCCACATATGTTAGGTTATCCACTTTTGATGGATTACCTATTTTTTTAGTAAGTTACGACATTCATTCACTTCTGGTAGTAAATTATCTATCCATTTCTGGTGGTAAAATTATCCTTAGATTCTGATAGTAAAATTATCCATCTACTTCTGGTGGTAAAATTATTCTTAGATTCTGATGGTAAAATTATTATCCATTTTTTGTGATAAAATTATAATTAGAATTAAAATAGTGATAGTGTAAATTATTATAATGACTTCTTCTATATCCATGAGCATAATTATTAAATGATGTAGCATTTACTTCAGGGAATAGATAGATTCATGATTATGACTATAATTATTAAATGATGTCACATTCACTTCAGGGTATGGACAAACTTATAATTTTTTTATTAGTAGCTCATTTGTCACATTCACTTCAGGGAATGAATATGATAATTTTTCATTAATAGTTATATAATAGCAAATTTACTTTCCAATCAAAAGACAGAATATAATATATACAATATGATAGTAAAATTCATATTAAGGTTGATTTTAAGAGAATGAAAATACTAAAGAGATATCAAGTCACTTATCTGATTTTTTTTAAAACTATAAATCAAAATCCAATCATTGAAATCCTTTTGAAGCTTAAAGATAATGAAAACATAATAATTTTAAAACTTGAGAGATCGGAGAATCATGCTGATAACGTGTTATGAAATAAATTTGAAAAAAACAACTATAAAGGAAAGTATTTAGGGGAAAAAATTATTTAGAGGAAGTAAGAAGATCTTATTCAAATATATATTTACAAATGAAGTGAAAGTGTTTATTTATAGGCTAATAACCCTTTGAATCACAGTCCTAATCTAATTTTATTTAAGAGTTCAAATCATATTACATTTCTTCTATCTTGCCTATTAGGCTGTTTGATTTGGTTTGCATTTCTTGAGTTATAATATGATGGACATTCACATATTTATTCATAACATTCAAGTTTTTTTTTTTCTTTTTTTCTTTTGTGTGTTAGAGAATTAGGAAGTTCAATGGGGTGGAAGCCTTGCCTTGGCCCAATGGAAGGTAACTACTTATTTGGGTTGACTTGGACTTATATTCTTACGAGCTTTGTTGTACTTTGGATGGATTTTTCTACTCAGGAAAATTTAATTAAGAAAAAGCCATCCCTTTTTATGCTGGTAAAATTAGAAATTTTAGTTTAATTTAAGTGTAAAAAATGTATTAAGAGAGAAATTATTTTGAAAATAATAGATAACATCAAAAGAATTACTCAAGATCTTACCACATCAATAAAATAAAAAAATAAAAAAAAATTAAGTATGGGATCTTTTGATAACTTACATCAAAGGCATAGTGATAGAGAAAAATTTATTAAAAAATTAAAGAAATTATAAGAACAATTTTAAACTCGCAACTATCCCACTTATACTCAAATTACTCTCTTTAGATATAAGTGCTCATCAAACTCTCTCAAACTTAAGGATAATAAAAACTTACAATAAAAATTTTATAAATTAATACTCAATAAATTAATAACTTTGATTAAATAATATTTTTGACTGGTTCCAACTTGAGACTAACATGATAAATTAATAATTCATTAAATTTATAAGATAATACATTTCAAAAAAAAAAAAAAACACATAGATCCCACTTGATATATAAATTAATAATTTCCTTATACATTAAACTTATATATATACATAACTCAATCATGAGGACTTTGTAAAATATAATTATAATATTACTTGTTTCTTTTTGAAATTGATGTTTCCTTGGACCTCATCTCTAACTTTTCTTAATGCATTAAGAAGTTTTGGTATAGTGTTCTTGTATTGTAAGAGAAAATTATGCAATATAATTGCTACTTTGAGTGCATCTTTGTGCAAGATAGGCTTAAGTATAGAATTATCATCTTCAACTTTATTTTCTTTGTCATTTTCCATGACGTTCTTAATAATTTACTCGTCACGAATAATAATAATTCGTAATTCAGTATTTAGCTAATATTCATATAATCACAATATACAATATATGTATTAAGTTCAATATTTTGAAAAAAAAATATTTTGATGAATTAATTTTTTATTAATTAATGTATAAATTAATAAATTATTAATTTATTGATTAAATAATGTTTCAATTAATTAATAAATTTTCATAATCTCAAAAATATTAATTTATTGAAGTCTTATTGTATTTTAACAAAATATATTAATCTAACTAAAATTAAATTATCCTAGTCAAACTCTAATTAGAATTCAAGACTATCATAACAAAAATGAGTGACTGTTTTATGATTTATTTGAAGAATGATTCCACAAAGACAACATCAAAATTTAAAAATGGTAGGATTGCAGATACTTAAGGTAGAATTAGAGGGTTAATTAAGGAAACAATTATTTGGTTCAACAACTTAGGTACCGTTTGTGTGTCACAACTAACAAGCTTTGCATTGGTTTGAGTGGTTTTTTCAGTCGTCAAGTGAAAAACAAGGGCTATATCGGCAATGCACAACCCCTTTTTGCGCTTTCTGCAAGACTATATATGTGGCTTGGTGTGGCTAGCTGGTAGGGGAGTAACCCTCAAAACCTGGCAATTTGCTTACAGCTTCAACAACAATGGAGGGTATTGTGGTAAAAGAAAGAGGGGAACATTGAAACTTGAAAACAATGCTAAGTCTCCAGAACCAGCGCATGGAAACAGCTCCCATGCTTATCCAACCGACCTTGTTAACTCCGCTCCAGTGAGAGAGAGAGAGAGAGAGAGAGAGAGAGAGAGAGAGAGAGAGTAGTTGCATGGTTTTTTTTACATGACAAGCAACAACCAACGCCAGCTCTCCTTTTAAACATCTTAGTCCACAAAAAAGAGAGTGGGCCGATTCTTTCTTCTCATTTCTTTTCCTGCCAACAGGTAGAGGGGAGAGAGAAGAAGGAAAGATGGCGATGGGAGGAGTATCTCATAAAGGAAACGGAAACAGCAACAGGGGAAGACCATATGGGTTGATGCTACTCGTGGCATTTGGGGCTGCATTGCTTGGTGTTATGGTGCTGCACAAGCTCAGGGAGAGACGCATCTTCAACCTCCTTGTCGAAGACAAGAACCGTCAGCTCATTTCTCTTCAGCTCCTGTTGCAGGTTTTACTTTCTTTCTCTCTCCATCATGCATGCATGTTACTTTTCACGTGTCACTCTCTTTCAATGACAAATCAGAAGCATCATGCATTCTCTCTTTTATTTTTATTTTGACGATCCAAGACGGTAACGTAGGTTTCTCTCTCTTGTTTATTTTTAAAGGGGTAACATCCATCTGATTTTAAACTGAAAAAATAAACTTCCTTTCTGCAATTCATGGAGGAATTACGATGTTTAGTGAAACACCATATCTCGTGCATTGTGCAATCGTGAAGGCAATCCGTAGTCAATGATGCACGGGAAATAATCAGCGCGAATTGATGAGACTAGTAAAACTATATATTAGGTCCATGCCTTATTGAATAAGTAAAATTCTAAAGATATTGGGAATGAGGAACCGCATGGGCTCCTGCAAATACTCTTCAATATGCATCGTTCATCGCCAACGTTGCGTATCTATAGAGCAAACTCCTCCAACTTTAATGATGGGTTGGCATTCTCACAAATTTTAGTGAGATGCAAGTCTTGCCATGTGATCGCCACTAGGACTTGCTTTTCAGCTTTCATCTTCTGCCCTAAAGGCTATACCACAACTAGCTGCTACTTGGCTGACTTAAACGTTAAAATCCCTTTGCTCTTAATATATCTAAATTAAATGTGTCTTATACCCTACTTTTCTTTGTCTGCCGTAAGTCTACAACAGAGTACAAACGCAGAGCATGTAATTTTTTGGAATGAAAGATAATAAATCTTGCCCTAGCTAGTAATTAATAAATTTGTGTGCTGATATAAAATTTCACATTTTTCACGTATAGTTTCCTCCAACTTCATTACTGTTAAATCCAAGGAGTAGCATAATTCCAAATAAGTTATGCTACATACGTCCTTCCTTGCCTTTAATTTTCCTGGACAGTTTGTTTCCATATGTTTTTGGTTTTACGCATATGCTAAGCAAGCAGATGTGCATATACATGCAATGATGCAAACACAAAGCTGAATATATACTGTGTTGTATATTAATATGCCAATGTTATAATATGTTTATATGTCACCGTCAACATCATATGACATAACATCATATGACATAAAAATTAATGACAAATCCCATTTTGATTAATAATAAATTATTAATAATAAAACCTTGTTTGATTCAAAATAAAAGTATAAGGACTTGATTGCAGTAATAACAAAAAAGAATCTATTTGAATTTTCTTGAATAGTTTAGAGGTTTTTTTAAGTATTATGACAATATATATTTATAAGCAATTTTAACTATAACATAACATTTATGTTAATTACAAAATGTCTTTGACTTAATTGAACTTTTTCAATTAAATCTTTTGAAGACTAAATTCCTTTACAATTAAATTCAATTTAATTATAGCACTTTACATTCTATTTTATTATATTTAATGTGTGTGACTCATTCGGTTTTTAATATGTTAGTAAGTAAAATTTCAAAAAAAAAACATGTTAGCAAGTAAATTTAAATTATAATCTAAAATGAATTATTAAGATTAAATGAATCTAATTATTTCACATTTATCATCAATTTTCAAATTGATAAGTTTATATTTATAAATCAATATTGACATTTAGCAATTTGTCATGACTAATTAAATATTAAGAAGAGTCAAAGAAGTTTGACTTAATCCTTCAGTGCTCAAACTATTAATGTAATTCGAAAAACTCATTTTTCAAAGAAGTTTGTCATGTTTACTCTTCACGTGTCCTTATCATTTTAGTTCTTGAAATTTGTTCTTTAACTCTTAACTGAAATTTGAAAAAAAAAAAATTATTTTTCAAATCTTCATTCTATCTTGGTTAAGGATTTTTTTTGAGTAAGACATGTCGAGAAATAATGAGATATTTCACTTAATATCACTTAAGATGATGTATTATTATTGACCATTCATTTATGTTTCATGTGTTCCATGTTATTTTCAATATCTATTATATTGTAAATTTTTGGTTAGAACTACTTAAGTTAGTATCAAAGTATAGCAATCTCTACATAAAATAACCTAATTATCTCAAGTTTAAGATTCATTTAATTACACAACTAGCATATGAGAATAATTTTATAGGCATTTGAATGAACTACCAAATGAAATTTTTATGGTGGGTCATATTCAAAGAACTTGTTCTTATAGTAAGCATCCATATGTTACCTTCATATTTCAATTTATGAAATCAATTGTTTACTTTACAAGTAAGAAACATCACATGTGCTAGTTTTTTGGTTTTTATCAATTTTGGTCTAAATAAAGCATCGATTAAGAACAATTTAGAAATGATGTTTTGATGCAATAACAATTTTATAATTCGACTCTTTGTAATTCTTTTTGCACGACATATTCATTCCATGGATACAAGTAAGAAACATCACATGTGCTAGTTTTTTGGGTTTTATCAAGCTTCGGTCTTGATAGAGTATCGATTAAGAACAATTTAGAAATGATGCTTTGATGCAATATCAATTTTATAATTCGACTCTTTGTAATTCTTTTTGCACGGCACATCCATTATGTGGACACAATTAAGAAACATCACATGTGCTGTTTCTTGGTTTTTATCAAACTTCGGTCTTGATAGAGTATCGATTAAGAACAATTTAGAAATGATGTTTTGATGCAACAACAATTTTATAACTTGACTCTTTGTAATTTTTTTTTGCACGGCATATTCATTCCATGGACACAAGTTAGAAACATCACATGTGCAAGTTTTTCAGTTTTTATCAATTTTCGATCTTGATAGAGTATCGATTAAGAATAATTTAGAAATGATGTTTTGATGCAATAACAATTTTATAATTCAACTCCTTGTAATTATTTTTGCATGGCATATTCATTTCATGGAGTTTAAATGCACAAATCAATTAAATTTATTTATACAACCAGTACAATTGGCTTGTAGGACATACATCTATACTATCAATCTCTCATTTATACTAAAGTCAATGGTTTATGTATTTAATGCCCATACGTTCAATGTGGCGATCCCTTGGACAGAGTTTTAGTAAAAAGATTTGCCAAATTATCCTTTTTGGGTACATGCTTAATCTTTATCTCACTACACTTGATCATCTCTCTAATTATGTGATAACGTCTCAAATGAGAAGAACCAAACCTAGCTAGTTCTGTGAAGAAGTATCTTGCCCTTTCGTAGCACTTGCCCATTCAAACCTAGCTAGTTAGAATGCAAAATTGCAGAAGCAAGAAGTTGGAAAAATGATCTTGTTCCAAGCTTGAACTAGGAACAAGAATTGCAGGCAACTACATCTCTCATTGTCTTCCAAAAACTGAATTTAAGAGACAACTTTCTAGATTTTATTCCATGTCTTGTTTTATATACATTTCTCCGCGTCATGAACACAACAAGACTCTTCAAACTCCATTGGAGAAGATTAGTATCCTTAAATTGTTGTATATATGTGTGTCTATATATGTGCAATCAAGATTTAGAGTAGATTTTAGACAAGACACTTCCAGGAAGCTATCTTAAGGATGCAGATGGCCTCTTGGAAACAGTATCTCCACGATAGAAATGCTTAAAAGAATGGGCACTCAAAGGCTGCACTTCTGAAATTCTATTGAACTCACTTGAAGTTAATCTGGAAAAATATAGGCAAGATGAAGAATGAGAGAATTTTTGGGTCATTTGATTGTTAGATATTGTTGTTAATGGTTTTATAAACTATTTATAAAATTTTGTTTCGTGTTTAGTTCTATTATGATAGTCGACTAACTTGTTGTTTCCAGAAATTTGTTGCTCACTTAATTGACTAACTGATCTACTAAGTTGTTCTAGAGAAAATATAAACTTGAGACCACACCTTTAGTGATTAACAAAAGAGATTAGTCGAGTAACTTGTTGGGAAGTTCCAACACTTAGACTTTATATTACTTTAATAACTAATATAAAAACTTAATAAATTAATTAATCATTTATGCATTTTCTTCACTCTTCTCATCCTTTTTACGACAAACACATGTGTACATGTTCATATAATTATTAGTTTTAGGAAATATATATACCTAACATACCAAACATAGTGGAAAACATTTAGGTGTTAAATAAAACAGATGTTTTCAACACTATTAATGTTCTAAATATTAACACTGTTGCATTCTTTTCGATCACAGAAGGAAAGAGAATACACGAAAGAAATGAAAAGGAAAGCTGAAGAGACGAAAGCAAATATATACTTCCTTAGAAACCAAAAAATGGAGCTTGACCGTAGGCTCTTGGATATGCAATCTGCAATTGATTCCCTTAAAGATGAACAAAAGACCATGGAGTCTGCACTGGAGGAGAAACAAAACGAGATTATATTGCTACACGAGAAACACGTCGAGTCAGGGGATGAAAATCCTCAGGTCTTAGCTCTAACAGCAACTTTGAAGCAAAAGGAGGCTGAAATAGAGGTCCTGAAACACCGTCTTAAATCCCCAGTTAGAGTTTGGTCCGTGAGTACTAATGACAAATCAAATCTGCCAGTAAATATAACAGTTACAGGAAGTCTGGAAGAAAAGGGAAAGACAGAGTTCAGCCAAGAGGAGGGTGGGCAAGTACATGAATCTGCTGCATATAAGGATGGTGACGATTCCACAAAAGATCAGGACAGAAGTGAGATTAAATCCAATTTTTCTCAAGAGGAACACAACAGAGAAGAGGTTGAAGATGGAAGCAAGAAAAAGGGTGAGACTACTCTTAGAATGGACATGGCTGGTGGAGGACAACTGCAGAAACTGGTAAGTTTGGGAGAAAATGCCAGAAATGAGGGAGCCGCTGGAGAAATGAGAAATGACTATTCTCAATATACAGGTACTTCTAGAATGAATGGGGAAATGAATCATGCAAATGCCACTGAAACAATCAATGACTTGGATGAACAAGGACAGAAAATTACGAACACCGGGCGGCTTGGAGAACTTAAAAATCCCCGCCCTGAAGGTGATAGTCAAAAACTCGAAGGAACTTACAAAGGTGGGAGGAAACTCGGAATAGATGACAATTCTAGAATTTCAGGATTGTCAGGGAGATTTGGCCATTTAAGCAGAGCAAAGGGGAAAAGATGGAGAATTCTTGCTAGGAATAGGTTCCTGAAGAAGAATGTAAATTCTGAGCTAGATGGAGTGGCAAGCATGAGAAGTAGAAGATTTGCAAAAGCATATAAAGATGAAGCAAGAAGCAGTGAAGGAGGAGTATTTTTTGACGAGGAGAAAGCGGAAAGAGAAGCGAGAGAAGCAGGTATGAGGAAGGAAATGGATTTGACAAAATTTAATTTTCTGAAGCACCAGAACTCTGAAGGCACTGAGGATGTGAAACAAAGAAAAGTGAGCGCAGAGACAAATCATCAGGTGGAGGGAGAGAACGCTATGTCAAGAAACCCTGATAAATTTCTGGCCAGAGAAGTACCAGAGAAAACAGGTGTCGATGCTGAAGCCAGTAATTATAAACATCATGTCAAGCAGCTGAAAGTTGAAGAAGCTGCCAGTCACATCAAACAGAATATGAACAGCAGGGAGGTCAAGGAACTGGAGAAGAAACCCGAACTTAATCCCGTTGTCAAAGACGAAATGGAAGAGGATACGGAGGTTGCAGATAAACAAGAACCAGAGACAGAAGCAGCGAATGGTGACCTTTCCAGCGACTTTATGTCTGATTCGGAAGACGAAGAAGGGTACAAGGAGCAAACGGATGAGTCCTAGTTTTAATTAACAGAACTTTTGTTCTGTCCTAGTTGTAGAGCTTTCAAATACCTGTCTTGCACTTAAGATCAGTAATTAATTTGTCTTTGCTTTTAGCAGTAACTATGTTTAGATTTAAGTGGAGAAGAAAAAGGTTAATCCTCCCAAATAGGTGATAATCACTATATTCTATCATGGTCAAACAGGTGGTTTTACTTCTGGATATCCTATATTCCTACTAAGAGAGATCAGAGATGCAAAGCAAATACCTGGAAGAATGGGACAAAGTAAAAATTTTTCATAAAGATTTGTTATGTATCCCATTTACTGACTAGATTTCATGGAAGGAAAAATAGCGCCATGGTTAATGCCTAAAATTTCTTGGAATGACCCGGAATATGTTGTCAGTGACAGGGAAAGATGAAACTTAAGCAGACTGTAATAATTGAGGATCATGTGAAAGTTTAAACCAAGCTAGAGCGAGGAGGTTTACGATCATTTTTATGCATAGCTGAACACCTACTTGCACCTTACCTCCTAAAAGGCATCTCAATTCTCAAGTAAAAAATATTAACCTTTTCTTTCCAACTTAAAGTACTAGAATAGAACATTTAAAACTACGGGTATATTATTGCTTACTATACCGTGAACATCTATATATCTTATCCACTTGGTATGGTTCTCTTTCTTTCTTTTCTGAGTGACCTTTGTATGAGTTTTGAAATGGATGATTAAGCAGTGGCCGTGTCCCCTAACTTGGTTTCTCATTCATACAAGCAGTCATCCCTCTTAATGGTCCCAACTTCCAACCCAGGACTTCAAAAACAATCATCCCCCATCTCTTTCTACCCGGTATATATGCATTTGCATTCCACATCGTAATCTTTTTTCTAGCATTCTAGTTCAATAGATCTAAAGAAACACCAGTTGCTGGATCAACACTAACACAGTCTGGTACGCTAAACTCCCCGAAAATTTTGCTTTTGTGAATCCCTCCAGTTTCTGGCTTGGGACTGGAAGCAAAAACAATAACCCATATAAAAACCTGAAATCCAAGCATTACATCAAATTCCTGCTATTGATATAATATCATAAGGGCAATCAGGATAACATGCACAAAAGCATAGTTCATTAACTTGTCAAATCCATCAATAGAGTTTGGATCTTAAAAATGGTTACATCCCATTAAAGAAAGGACAAGCCAATGAAACAGGCTGTTTGTTCACTGATTAAGAACTGACCTCCAACTTTAGTCACTCATCATTCTCTGAGAGAAAAAGAAATGATGACCAAGAAAACAGAATAATTTGCCAAATTAAACATATCCAAGAACATGAACGTTCCAGCCAAACACATTATTATTGGGAATATTCTGAAAAAATAAAAGCTCCAACCTCATCATTGTGCTGCTTCCGCCAAGTTCTGCAACAAAACAGAAACTAAACTGAGGGGAGAAGCCAGAATACATATACAACAAAAACAAAACATCTGCTTGCATGCTTAGAAACTTCAGCCTGCTTTTACAAATTGCTATGCACCCACGTTCCACTAACAACTCATTATATGCTTGATAACATAGGTTCATCCACAAGACCATCAAGAAATGGAAAATCAATGGAGAACATTAGCTGCATTTGAGACCCAAAACATGGACACAATCTCATATACGCTAATCAAAGTGATTGAGTGAACCCAGAATTTATGTGATAGAATGACCATATCTATTTAAACTTGCAAAATTTTATCATGAAATAATTTTAGGCAGTTTAAAATTGTAAATATCAAAGAACATAGTAACCTGAGGTTGAAATATCTCCATATAAATTGGTTCTGTCTGACTAAGTATAGAAATCACAACACACATCAACCTTAGCCAATATTTGCGATAGACATTCCAGACAGCCATTCCATAATGGAGATCACATCATGAATCACAGAAGTCTCCCCATACGATGATAAGCAAAGTTCATTAGAAATTACCTCTTCCTTCTTGCCTTTGCCTCTAGTGAAGAACTTGTACCCACTAAAGATAAGCAGACCCCAACCAGATAAAGAGACAATCACAAACTGCAAAAACATAAAAATAAGTCGAGACAGTTTCCACATTTATGTCTTCTCTACTTTCTGCTGCATATGTTTTCTCACCAATATGCCGTACACTGATTCAAAAACAGCGCCTATAAACTTGCGAACTATAATGATTAAAAACATCAGATTACATGCTGTGATGCTATTACTGCTCAAATTCAACAAAATTTTAACTTGAAATGAATGAAATGCCACATTCCGCAAGGAAAGGGCTTAAATTAGGTATATTAAATCTAACCCAATTTCCCAATCTGCAAAGTAAAAGAACAGGAAAAGAAAAACCTAGAACTAAGGTAAGAAAATGAAGGGCAAAACTGAAATAGAAAGCATGAAAGAAACAAACTGACATGCTCTTCTTTCCATTTAGATGGACTCATTGGGTCTTGCCAAAAATTAACCCTTGGAGGTCCGTGGTGATCTGCAAAAAAAAAAAAAAAAAAAACTAGAACAATTCAAGAAATGTTCTGTAAAAATATGATCTTAACTTCTTCGATCCTTTAGTTACAAATATGTTGTAAGGTTAAATGACATTAACATTGAAGTTATTCGCAGAAAAATTTCACATTTATTGAAGATAAAAATAAATTTAAAATAAAAATATGAAAATAGGTAGATGGAGAATACCTGCGGCGCCAGCAAGACCTCGGCGAGGAATAAGAGAAGCGGCTTGAGAAGGAGCCGGTGTTCGAGCTAGAGTCGCTGCTCTACGAGCTGCAATCGCTGCCAAAGTAGCCATCTGGGTCGTTGCTTTTTTCCCTTTTCTCTGTCTAGGGTTAAAGAGGGAGGGAGCGAAAGTTAATCGATGATGGTTTGTACAAATTACAATGGAACTGGGAGTGGAAGACAAGGAAGAAGTTTGGAGAAATGGAAAACCAAACGACACCGTTTGGATAGCATTCCTGGTCGAAACTGGTGAAACACCTAAAACGGTGCGTTAACCATTTTTTTTTTGTTTATGTTTCCAATTAATTAGAGATTTTTAGTATTTGTTTGGCCAATAAATAGAGGGTTTTAATTTACTGTCGTATAAAATGCATAAAATGTAGTGAGATGCAAAAGTAAAAAATTTTTTTATTCTGGAACTGAAGATTAAAATTTTGAATTTTTTTAACAAATGAAATGTAATTTATTTTTATTTGTAAGTGTTACATTCTATTGAATGTTATTTTGGAACTTAATTTAAAGTATACTTCTAATTCTGTTTTTCTTACGTATTTAATTCAATTGATAGTATTAAAAAAAAAACATTATAAAGATTTCACTAGTTAGCCCTTTCTTCGTTTGAAAGAAAAATAATTTTTATGAATATAAAATATTTTATAAACCAACTGAGAAAATTAAATTGATTATTGGAAAAATGTCCTACACCCAACAAGGGTTTAAGGGAGTAAGACATTTTACATTTGCATTCTCCTCTCTCTAGCATAGTTGTGTCAAACGGAGCCTAAAGCAGTTCTGGCTTCCTGGCAAAGGTTCAATCTGGATTTGCCTATGTGTATGCAGCAACATGACAATTACTCAAATCAGAAGAGCGAAGGAAATAAACAATTAACCAAGTACTCAAAACGTAAAGAAGCGAGACATTTAATTTTCTAATTAATCATGATCTGACAGTAAAAAAAAAAAACCCATGATTCCTGAAAGGAAGAAGAAATCACATGACTAAAATGACTAATCTTAATTCTGTCTGGGTCCATGTTATGAAACTATGCAGAATATATGTTCACCCATGGCAATAAGATAACTTGAAAAACACTGGATGTTAAAGAAGAAAATCAAGGAAAGAAACTGCTCATGAAACAACTGCAGCCAAATAATTGGAAAAGTGGGCTCCTGCTTTTCGCTTCTTCAAGATAGACTCAATCCAATTCGGGACAAGCATTTCGTAACTCTATGTGTTCTTGATTATGGTTGATGATAAAACCGGAAATAAGATAACAACAACGAGAAAGACGCCAAGAACAATAGCAATGCAGCTCCATTTCCTTGAGTTTTTCTGATATTCCTTAGCTACCTCAAGCTGCTCAGTTCCTCGCATAACGAAGGAACTGGCATGAGCCACATGGCTTTCGATGTCATTCAGTTGCAGCCCTTCTGCCCCCACCAGGACAGCCATGTCCAGAAACAATTGGTGAAGCTCAACCAAGTTCTTTTCAATTTCCTTTATAGCGTCGTGCCTCTCTTGTATCTCTGAAATTGTATCCAGAATCTGTCCTCGGCCTTGATCTTGAATCGCCTCTTGAAAGAACGTTTCACTTTGCCCGCTTGCTATCAGGTTTTCGATCATTTCTTCATCTGCTTTCTGTCCTGTTGCTGTAAAATATCTTCTCTCAACTGTTTCTTTATATTCTGCTGTCATTTTTGCTCTCAACCCCTGAAAATCATCCATCATATCTTTCAGTGTATTGCCTAAGCCACTAACTACAGATGTCCTAGTTCGATAAGCAGATGATCCTGGACCACACCCTGGAAGTTTCTGATGAGCGGCATTTGATCTTTCAAGTGCTTCAAGTTTCCCCTTAATGACTTTGACCCGTTTCAAGACCTGCTCAACATCAGAGTCTATTCGAGCTCGAAGATCTTTCATGGCTTTAGCATTCTGAGCAGTTTTGGTCTCTTCATTTTATTCTTGCAGCCTCTTGTAGAGATGCTTAACCACTGTCATATCATCCTTGACATTGTCTACATCTTCAAAGAACTTGTCAAGGTTCACTGTCTCTTTCCAAGCCTCCCCAGCAGCCTCTAATTTATCCGAGTAGGCTTGTTGCTTGAGGTCCGAGTATTTTTTGAATGAACTAGAAAAGAGATCATTCATTTCTGCAGCCTTGATGGAGTCAATGTCCTTCTCTATAGTCTCAAACAGGTCTTTACTTCTTCAGAGGGGCTTTTATTTCCATAATGTTTCCTCCTCCTTCTTCTGCTCCTGCTGTAGCCAGGTTCTAACGCGTTATGGGCTTCTTCCCCATGAAATTTGGAGGAAAGGGAGACGAAAGCAGGGCCTCATCCAGGAAATTAAGCGCATTAAGGTTCATGTTTAGTAGATAGGACTTAATTGAGGACTGGATTTAGTTAGAGGCTTGCATGTAGATTATCTAATTGTCAGTTTGTTACCAACCAACTCTGCAAATCAACATGGACTGGAGAGGCCAGAAAAAAAAAAGTTTAACATGGAGAGTATCGTTAATATAGGAGATAACAAGCCAAATGGCAACTTGTCCTTGCTGGAATATATTTCAGATTACATTCTTACTTGGTCTTGCGTTCTTCCTGATGATAATTAATGTATCCACATTTATTAACAGGCTAGCAACAATATAAATGAAAATTCTATTCCAATTCTAAGATCTTATTTGACCATGGGAGTGCTCAAATTATGTGGCATTGGCCGTATGTTTCGTGTATTCATTCTTTGTTGGCATTGCCAAAGTTGCGGCCTTCAACACCGAACATGCTTCGACCAAAAAGTAATAAAAAATAAAAGGATAGAAGAAACATGTAAGGCAATTTCCCAAAAAAGATTATCTAGTCATTCCTTTCTTCCCAGCTCGACAGAAGCGTGTGTACAATATTTTTGCCATGATAACTTCATTGGTTGAAAGCAAAACAGCCTCCCCCTTGAACAATTATTAGTGAGTGAAAAACATATACGTGCATCATTATCAGGAGAGTAGTATCCCCTGAAGGAACATGAAATCATAGTAAAATATTGGAGTTTTCTTCCATCATTTTAGGGGCATGTGATCAGATTTACATGACATCAGCAAGTAAATCAGGCCTCAGATTTTAAACTACCAGATATTGCAACATTTCATCCGGCCGGTGATGTTGTTGCCATAGTGCAAAACAATCACCAGAAACTTCTTTTTAGTCCACGTAGTATTTTTTTTCCCCTTTTCCTACTTTTAGATGAATGAAGAATTCATTGAAGGATTTCTTGTTGCACTTGTTGCTGCTGCTGCTGCGTCTGCCTTTGCCATGAATTTAGTTGAATAACATAGCACATTAAGCTCTTCTCTTGAGTCTGCCAGATTAGAAATCACATGAAAACCATATTCAATTTCTAAACAACATACAGTCAACAACAAGATATATAGTTTTCTGCGCAAAGGTTATGCAATCTTCACATATATGCGTGACCATTTACATTAGACTTCTAATTTAAACATCTACACTCAATGGTAGCAGCAAATGTTGTGAGATTTAACATATAAAATATAAGTCTTTTTAGCTTTAATGCTTGAAAGAGATGCCACGCAAATTGGGGGCTTAAACATACTTAGATTGATGTTGCGGTATCATTCTATATCCAATTCATGTATCAATGTAGAACTACATGTTATTAACTAGTCAATTTTACCTCTAAGATAGATATCATCCTGAAAAGTTCGAGGCACTCCCCTATTAGTAGCTTTTCTTGTGCAACCACCTCAGCTAATTCAGAAAGCAATGACACGGTCTTCTCGGTCTGAGATAACATCTCAAGGTGAGGGCCATTTTAAACATTGCAGAGAATACTAACATATTTGAAATTTTCATACCGCTGGTGAGAAAGCAGATAGCATTGACTCGATCGAAACAGTGAGATCTGATGCATGTCGCAGTGCCATTGAAGCTGATTGTGCATCAACCTACATACCTAGTTTTTGTCACTCAACCGGTTTTGTATAGCTAATCAACAACTAAAAACAACTGCTGAAAGTTCTTTGTCTACCTTTGCTCCTTCTATAAGAGGCACTTTGCAGACAACAGAATGCAAACATTCTTTAGTCATGGAAATAGATGCTAGATGTTGCCTTTCCATATCCGCCCAAGTTTCCAATGCCTTCATCTACAAATAGTAAGGTATGATCACCAAATCAAATGCCATAGTTTTTTCAACTGCATAATTATGTAAACATTTTAGTAAGTATGATTAAAGATGGTCTAGCCGGCACTAACTTGAGATTGAAGTATAAAGTCCATCTTGATCTCAAGCTTTTCCTTCTGAAGCTTTAGTTTTTTGTGTAGCACAGAATGTAGCACTTTCAGAAGACTATTCCACCCAAATAACAGATAGTTCTGTACAATCATTAAAGGTTAGTTATTACCTTGCAACCTTTGAAATGTCAGAAATTTAAAAGTAATCTCTCTGATCTAATTCTAACTTTCGAATTATTCAAAGAAGCAAAAAATTGTGGATAAAATGGAGTACTTAGCCACCACAAGAACATTTTAGAATGCCCACAGATTTACTGGAAATTCTTATGGATCCAAGTCCCAAACTTCATTTTGCTGTACCTTATTGTCTGAACATGGCCAAGCCAATCAGAATAGCCCCTCATCAAACTGAAGCTTGATAGATAAATAAAGGTTTTTACCAATAGACATTTCTTCAAACAGAACATAATTAAAAGGTCATATGAACAACATTCAACATCAATACTTTGATATATTCTCTTCTTTGGGAGGAATCCTTATCTCTAGTTCTCAATAACCAACTTTTCTAAATCCTTTTAGACATTGATTCATGTTAACAAGTCATAAACTCAGGGTGCTCGAGAAATCGAAGCATCTGATTTTCAATCCCCTTTCACGTAGACAGGACATGATGTACCCAATTCCAGTCGATTTTTGGTTGCCTTTGGAGTCAAAACATATATATAATGGCATGTCAACTGTTACTTAAGTTATTAGTATTTGACTATACATCTTTATCCGGTATTGTCCTATAGGTATTCTACTCCTAGTAATTACTAAAATCTAATTAACCTGTCCATTATACCTAATTTGATACTTTTTCTGTCTTCATATGAGTAACAACACAGTGTACGTACCTCAACTTGATTACTTGTGTTCTTATTCACAGCATCAGCTCTAGCATTTGCATAACGCCACTGCATTAAACGGTTATGGATCAATCTCAGTTGATGAACACTTTCCACATCACCCGAACCCACTTGCAAAGCAGAAGACTTCTTACTCTTGAACAAATCCATTAATCCCAAATTCAACAATTTCTCCACACCCCTGTTCCTGGAAGGACTAGTAGGCGGTTTTAAACTCGAAAATGACATTGGCTTGACAACCTTGGTTTCAACTGACATTGGTGGAGATCCTGACCGTCCTGGGGATAACGCCCACTGTGACGTAGCAGTACCATGTCCTGTGAGTGAATTAGCCCTTCTTATGGCGTTTTTAATGGTAAACATTTTGTTCACCTTCGGAGAGCTATCGGCTGACACTGGATTAAGAATATTTGAATCCGAAGTAGTGCCTCTTGGTCTATTCCTTGTTGGTACCACTTGCAAATACTTGGAAGAAACATCTATACCAGATTTTCTAGAACTCAGAGAAGAATTAGTTTTTGTTATGGCTGGAGAATTATTATTTGAGGCTGAACATTGGACACTAAACTCAGATTCAGAATCAAGAACAAAATTATCATCCGTAAATAAATCTGATTTCTTTTGAGATGATGATGATGATGATGATCTTTTGTAAAGAACATTCTCATCGACAGAAAATCTTCCAGGCAAAATATTTGGGGAAGATGATGATGATGATGTTGACGACGACGATGGTTTTTTGGGAAACCCAAGCTTAGCCGTGTACCTCATGGATCCCCCAAGACCAAGGGCAGGTCTGTGATTTTCTTTAGCACTTTGTTTCTCATTCTCAACAAACCTACTGAATTCCGTATGACTTCTTTGCCTACTAAGTGAAAATGATCCGTTATTTGTTCTTTTCTCATGGCTTTTTCGCTCGAGAAAATCGTTAAGCCTCTCGTTTCCAAGATGATCGGCCAGAGTATCGAGTTTTCCATTTGATGTTGAAGAGGTAGAAGGGGTGGATGAAGGCCATAGGCCTCGAAGTAAGCCGCTGGGCTCTTCAAGGCTGCGATGTTTTCTCGTGTCAATGGAGGTGGATTTGAGTCGGAGAGGGGACAAGGCTTTGTTTGGGGACCGGAGTCCGGAATCATGAGGCGATGTTGAGGTTGGAGAAAGGAAGCGAGAGCAAACCTCACGGGACTTGGATCTTCTCGGCTTCAGAGAATGCTCTGCCACCGCTGGTTCATCGTCACTTTTCATGGTCTCGGAAAAGAGAAAGATCAATCGGAGAGAAATTAGGGAAGATTTGACAAGTGAAGTGTTTGCATGCGTCAGGGAAATGGATGAGAAGAAAAACAAACATTTGAAAGTGGCGGCAAAATAGAAAAAGATTAGAGAGAGTTTGGCCGGCGAGGGACATGGGAATATGGGATTTAATTATTCAAAGGTCTTAGGAACTGAAATTATTGATATGCCCTTTGCATTGGGCATTACCAGACAAGTTCCGAGAGTGAGGAGTGGCAGTGTTGTGGTTCTACAAGGACTCTCTTCTGTTCTGTTTTTTTTTTTTTTTTTTTTTTGGTGCCGGCATTCTGGACCTTATGCCATGTGGCTAAATAACTAAAAAACGTACGGGCAGATAAACCGAGGAGAGTCGAGGAAAATATCCAATTATTAATTTTTGGAGGGACGGAGCGCAGAGGTACAACACTGCTTGTCTGCTCACTCAGCAGTGATACGGTGTTTCAGAGACAAATAAAAAAGAGGGAGTTCGTCGTTGCCGGGGATCGAACCCGGGTCACCCGCGTGACAGGCGGGAATGCTAACCACTATACTACAACCACTTGGGTGTTTGGTGGTGTAGCGCAAATTCTTTATTTGATTAAAATTAACGAAAAAAGAATTTCCCTGCAGTCCTTGCGTTTTTCTGTTGCTATTCCTCATTCGGTAAGACGAAACAATGGTAAAGTTAAAACTTGTCGTCATCTGATGTAGAACAGATTGAGCTGCAAAAAGACTGCTGTCCCACAATCCTTTTCAACATGTCGGCTGTTTAAGAAGGTTTAATGATGCATTCGATGTTATTCATTTCATTATTCCTAACTCTTACTCTCCCTCATAACAATGAGTAGGGACTTGGAAATTTAAGACACCATCAACGTGGGAATAAATACAAACTATCTGAATGAGATAGGAAACACCAATACACCAAAGTAAGTGATGCATGTTCAGCTATCTTGAAAAACAGTGTGAATTTATATAACATTAATTGATCTAATCAAATGATAGCCAAAGGAAAAGAATAAGATAAGCCAGATGCATATTTAATCATAACATCATAACAACAAAACGAACATAATTCATTACATCAGAGATTCCATACTTAGAAAACAAACATAAGCATATGATTAAACTTGGAAAGAAGGTCGATTGGATTGTAGATTACCATGGTATAAGTTTACAGCTTGACCTAAATGATATAGATCAAAATTGTTTTGTTAAGAAGGATCTTTAAATAATCGATCTTGAATGAACAATCTATACTACAACAACCTAGTTGAAATGAATTAAATACCGTGTTACAACCACCAGCCATGCTTGACCTCTTTAAAATTGTACAAGCATACTTGACCTCAAAATTTGAAGCTTCTAAGGCAGTGAACTTGTCGTGGAAGACTACAGATTCCCATGGCAATTTATCAATGAAAATTGCATTGTTGCAATAGAGGGTGAGAATAGTCAACATACTTCTCCCAAAGGGGCTTGTATTTCTCTATCCCTATCTTCAACCATGGCTTTGAATTCCCATTGAAGTGCAGAACAGCCCCTTTCTCTATCAACAGAGAATCAACATTGGTATAGCCCAGCCCCAGCACATGCCATGAGGGATCCAGTGCCTCTGTCAATCCATAGAATGTCAACAGTCCAGGTGGGAGTGTCCCAAGTTTCCACAATGTCCGGTCCACATTCCTTTCTTGCCAATAGTGATAGATGCCAGTCACATTCCTCTTCCTCCACTCAACCAAATCAAAAACATTCATCCCGAATGCCCAACCACATGCATCAGGATCAAAATGTGCTCTTATAAGAGGGTGAGAGTAGTTCAGGTACTTATGATATCTGTGAAATGTCTCCATGCATGTCTCAACTGCTCCATTAACATTGCCATTCAAATCAATGGAAAATAGGCCAGACAAATCCTTCTGGACCACAATGTCATCATCAAGAAATACCACTTTCTTCAGTGCTGGAAAAACTTCAGGAATATAAAACCTCAAATGATTAAGCATTGAGAGGTACTTAGGATTTCGGAATTTGATTGGAGTCCGACCATCATCATTATGGCCAGAAAAATAATAACTCTGAGTCTCAGAATCTTGGAGCTGCTTAAGAACTGGAACATAAGAGGCATTCAGCCACTTGAAATCCTCAAACTTCTGAACCTCAACAGTCACTCCCTGAAAACTGTTCATAGTAAACCAGGCCTTCATTGCAGCATAGTTTATTTCATCAGTTACAAGATGAAAGACAACCTTATCTGGAGTTTTGGAATTTAAAGCTGTTGAATTAACCACCACAGAACTTGCAAGGATGTTATCAGAGAAGACGCAGAAATGACACATACTATTATCTTTAAGTTTAGCTTCCAAGTGTTTTCTTTCCCTGAGTTTCCTTTGTAAATTTGGGTTTCCAAACCATTCTGTAGTCAACCGAACACCAAGACAGTATAGACTTTTGGGGACTTCTTCAGCAGCTATTTGTCCATACTTCGAACTTTTCTCAGTTACTGAACTCATCTGTTCTTCAAGAGCTTGAATTTTGGCTTTCAATCTCATAATCATTGTTGCACTGTCATAGTGGAGTTGCTGGGCTTGGTAAAGCAAAAGTGCCATATCACGAACTGCAGTCTCTGATTCTGAAACTGTCAAAGGGGTTCGCCTAGTTGCAGCATTTGACAGAAGGGCCTGTGAATTACGGATCTGGGCACTTAATTCCCAAGCAAATTGAAGATTGTTGCTTTCTTTTGCTATCACAACAAAAGCCTTTGCAAGAGAAATTTGGTCGCTAAGTTGCCTAGTGACAGAGTTGGGGCTTAACATTTCATCAGTGGTGTTCAGGCCTTCCATAATTCTGTCATGTCGATAAGGTCTCTGCAGACAAAAATACAAACACATATTTGTCAACTTCAAAATTGAATGGGGGGGAACAAAAGAGTATTTCCACTTCAATTTAGTAATATAACTAGAGGTACCCTAACAATATTATCTAGTCATATGATTCAGGTTATGCCAAATTTCAATAATGCAAGACAATGTACTCCAGCTACTCTGTGGCTTAAAAAAGCCAAAGGGTTTCACTTTTGTTTCTTAATTTTTTTCAGTAAGTTTAATTGTTAACAGAGTGTGGGCAGGAAAGCAAACAGATGCTATAACACGAGAAGACTTTATTCTACTAAACAAACAACAAAAAGGAAAAGAGAGAGAGAACAAAAAAAGAAAAAACAACACCAAATGATGTTGCTGCTATCTTCTACAAAGTTGAGGAATTACCAAATGCAATGTGAAACTGAGGTCCCTTGACACATCATATTCATAACAGTGGACAAAGTCTAAGAGCAGCCTTCAAACTAGGTTACTGTGTTTGAATTAATAATACATGAGATCTTACACCATCCAACCTATAAGGGTACGTATTATCTTGATGGGCTTTCCCACATGCCAGTACAACCTTTCTACCAGATTTTGTCCAGGCAACAGTTATTCTATAATATAAATCAGGATTTATCAGCTGCAATTTAGTTAATGCAAGCAGAGAAAGTAAACATAGTTCATATAGATCCAGCACATAGAAGGAACTTTGCAAAAGCAAAAGCTAATAAATAAAAATTGTAGCTTCATTTCGCAACTTGGCATATCCAGCATTAGACTATCTCATCTGCAAAGGCCTAGCCCCATAAACATTGCCACTGCATATTAACCAAGTGCTCATAATTTTTACAGGATCAAATACATCTTTAAATTGTTGCTTTACATCAACATAAATTCTGGATCTTCTGCATCTATAAAGAACCATGCTTTTTCCCCAGTGATAGTTATCCACTCCTAGTCTCATGATAATGTACTCTTTGCTTCTATATCCTGAAAACCTATAGCACAAAGCAAATGGTAGCATGACAGAAGCACACCACTTATGATAAATATTCCTATTGGTTATCCATTTTTTCTCTTTGTCTTATTAAGGATCAATTCATTTCCCTTAAAGTTATGATGCATGGTTCTTAAACACCTCTTTCTCCTCTTTCTATCCTACAAATTCAAAAGATGCCTAAAACTACTAATGCATACAGGGCCAAAGAGTAATCCTCATTACTAGAGAAGTATGATCCAAATACGCTCACTCAGCTGTTAAGAACAAAAACAATATACCGAACTATTTTTCCTCAATTGCATATAATTTACATGCATAACCCTTCTAAACCACCTATTTGATGTAAACAAAAACAAACCATATGTCACTGCAGAGATGAGGTGATTAAACCTCCAAGCTAGCCCTAAGAACAAATAAGATGTATCATCATTATATAACCCCCTTCATTTAAAGCACTCATATGTTGCTCGAGGCATGTTTACAAGACAAAAGAAGCATATACTACCACATCATAAAACCAAACCGGCAATCACTTGTCATTTTTTAAGTCTGGAATTACCATTCTACTTCCTTAGAGGCTAAATTACTCAATCCTTACAGCGCTACCAAAGTTGCACTAACCTTTCTTCAATTTAGATTTCTACTTCCCAAAATGTCTTAAATATGTTTAGCATGCAAAATGACAGTGCCAAAACTACTTTATCTAACAAGGAAAAGAAATCTAGAGAACTAGTCCTGGACCAAAACAAACAGCCAATCTAAATGATCTGCATTGTTTTACGCATAGATGATAATGACACAACAAACTAACTTGCATTTTTTTTCTTTTGCCAAGACTAACTTTAGCATACTCAAAAACCATATTAGCTAGCTCAAAAAGATTATTAAAACAAAAACGTTTATAGCAAAATAGATCCATCCAAAGTAATGCGTCAAACAAGGAACCAATCCCACAAAACTCTTGCTGACAAAAATGACCCAACAAAACAGTTAGAATTCTGTAGTACATAAATCTCCGAAAGTTGAAATGTCCGAGATCCTATGAGAAACTGCAGCAATAGATCAACCAAAATACAAACACCAACTGCCATCTTACTTCCCATTCACATTGGAGGCAGAAGTGAAAGCAAACTAATCGTTCCAATGGAAGGGGGAATTTATTTTCCTAAATTCACCTCAATCAAATAACTTAACCATTACCCACAATAGAATTTTGTTCAAATAGGTCCAAAAATTACGAAACCCGAGCAGGGGTTCTCAATCTCAATAAGAAATTCATTACGGGAAAAAGAAGAAAGAAAGAAAGAAAGAAAGAAGAAAAAAGGAGAACAGATCTTTACCCTAGATATAGTGGGTCTTGATTCAATCTGATTCTCCTTGCTCAAAATCACGATGAAAACCAAGACCACAATCCCGCACAATGTCCACCACACCAAATTGGAAAGCCTCCTCCTCACTGGCCTCCTAAAATCTACTCCTCTCCGCCTCATCTTTCACAGCTCTACAGCTCCCGTCTGGTTCCGGGGACAATGACTCCCCCCCTAGAAAGCACTTCTATTTCCAGAAAAATTGTGATCTTCCTTGAAGTAGTTATCTAAGATCTAATTAAGATAAGGAAAATGGTTGCATTAAAAAGAAAATATTTTTGGGTTATAAAAAAGAAATTAAAATCGGGAAATGAGAGAGAAAGAGGAGTTTGTTTTTACGTGGATTTAAGTAAAGGGAATTGAAGTGTTGCGCAGTGAAGCAGAGGGGATTGTATTCAACACTTGGTTTTAAGATTGTGCTTTGTGTTTCTTGTGTAATAAAGTGAATGTCCATGTAGTTGGTCGTTTTCCAAACGGCGGCTCTGATCGTGCCATGTCAGCGCTGGCTGCCTCCGAATTCTGATCGATGCAAATACAGTTATAAAGCCCCCGGTACTTCAGTTTTCCTTTTTTTAGTAATTTTCTTCTTTCTTTGCTTTGGTTTTTCTTATGGTGATTTTTTCTAGGATCATTTTTTTTTTTGATATGTAACCAAATTAGAACATACTTATTTTAAATTTCATTGATGATAGTCATAGCAGTTTTAAAAAATAAAATGTAAATAGTTGACATTTAATTAATTTGGGGAATTAAAATTAGATTGTTTGGATTTTTATCCAAATCTTATATGTATATTATAATAGTTGGCTCATCGATCGGTTAAAAAAGTAAAATTCAAATTCTATTTCTTCAAGTAATAAAAAAAAATTCAAATCTTACATGCCACCTTCCGTTTTGTCATCAGATAAGGAGATTTTATTCTTACCCATGTCTACAGATGCAAAGGATTAAATTAGTTTTATTTTTATATGTATAAAAGTTAAAAAATATAACTTCACCATTCCTAAAATAAAGTCAAAAAGTTGATTTTGAGTAATAGTAAGGAGCTAAGTCTAAATTTTGAAATTATTTTTTATCTTTTTTTTCCTTAACTTAAAGTTTGAAATTATTTTTCCTTTAACTTTACCATACATAAATAAATTCAAAGAGTTAATTTTGAGTAGTGGTAAGGAGCTAAGTCCAAATTTTGAAATTATTTTTTTCTTTTTTTTACTTAACTCAAATTTTGAAATCATTTTTCTTTTTTTTTCCTTAGCACATCTAACTCAAGTTTTGGATTTTTTTCCCTCTTTTTTTCCTGTATTGTTTAATTGCATGTGAAATATGAATTGAAGCATTTTGAATATGATATTAGGCAAGATCCATGTTTGCAAAGTGTTTCAACTCTCTCAGAGCTATACTAGTTAATGACAAAGATAGAAAAATCTATTATATATCATTTCCTAGATCGATTGATTCAATTTATCTTAATTCTTCCAGTTCCATTGCAATTACAAAATGTGCATATTCAATTAAGAAAATTGTAAAGACGAGATTACATAATAAGATGGAAGATGATTTTCTTACTAGTTCACTTATCATTTATATTGACAAACAGATTGTCAGGATCATTGATACTATTTAATCATAGATGAATTTGAAAGTATGAAATAACATCGAACACAGCTTAGGATGCCTAATGTAAAAATCTAATGTTAATTTTTATTTATGCTTTATGTCTATTTATATTGATAAATTTAAAATTTTATATTTAAATTGTTAATAAAATTTTATATTATAATTTTAATTTTATTTAAAAAATAATTAATTTTTTACTTCAAATCGAATCATTAATTTGATCTATTTGATCTATGACATTATATAATTATTCATCATCTCTCATATAAAATCCTGAATCTGTCACTATATCTCTAACTGTTTGTAGCAAAACCAACCATCCTGTTATACAAAATCCAATCCAACTTGTTTACTATCCCAAGGGAAAAACAATAAGGGCTAGGCTAACCTTGATAATATTGGCAATGGATCAAGCTGTTGGTTTTCCACTAAGGGCATATAGTTATTTATTTGATAATTATTAGTTAAAATTCAACTACGTAAGTATACATATCGAATAAATAGTATATAAGCAAGCAGAGTATCGATCCCACAGAGAATTGATCTAAAATTTTACTAAATACTAAAATTAGAACAATTTAATATTATCCAAACAATCAAATTCAAATAACTAAATTAATTAACTAAATTTAATTAAATAAAATTTATACTAAAAAGAAAAATCAAAGCAACAAGATAATTGGGTAAAAATCGAATCAAACAAGTCTAAGATTACAATATCCCTCACACTTTATTTAAATGTTACTTCTATTCCTTAACTTATTTCAATGGGTTAAATTATTAACTTATAATCCTCAAATACTTATAAAAGTCTCTCGACTTATCTTATAAAAATATAAAATTTAACCAAAACACTATATTCCTATGAGAATTGAAATTAAAACAGACTCATTAAGTTCAAGTTCTAATCTGTCTATATAGAGCCTATAAGTATATCCCTATCTTATACTCAAATCAATTAATATAACCATATATTATCTCAATTTTAGTCTACACTAAACTTTCTTTCTCAAGTTTATTTAGGTTGCTAAATCAATTTAATTGATGATCAAGCAATTAAAAGCATTAAGAACAAATTGAAATAAACAATTCAAATCCCATTAAAGATAAACATGAAAGAGATTAAAAGTTTAGATTACATGTGAGTTCAATTACAATCATAGAAAAATAAATTTAGCTTATAATATCTAATAAAAACTTCATCTAAAGAAAATTAGCTATTAATCCAAGTCAAAGAAAATAAGAAAAACACAAAAGTAAAGAAAGAAAAATAGTAGTTAGAGTTTTGTGATCTTAATTCTCCCTCCAATTCTCTTGTTTTCTTGCTTTGTTCTTAACTCCAAATCTCCAGAATAGTTGCTTGTTGCCTCCCCCTTAAAACCTATGAAAAAAGTCCCTTAAATAGGCTCTAAGTAACCTAATTTTCAAAATCCAGTCAAATTTTTATTTTTGAAAAATCGCTCAGCGTCGCAGCCTTGATTTCTTGGTGCTGCGACATTGGTTTTTTTACTACAGTAGCACTGTAGCGCAACACCTCCAACTCAACGGCGCTGAGCTCTCTAGAAAATTGTATGGTGAACTTCCTTTCACCAATTCTGCAACCTTGTTCTCTTAGTGCTACTACGATTTATCAAATTTGAACATGATTTTCACCTTAATCTGCTTTGAACTTGATAAAGTGGTAAACATAAAAATTTTAACCCTTTCTCTTAACTTTCCAATGGCTTAAGAATCATGTCAATTGAACTTCTAGATTGAAAGATATGCTCCAAATACTGCATCATATTCAATCCATGTGTACTGTTATAGTGCTTTGATTTAGACAAATATTTTGACTAAGATCCGATCAGAATTGGGTGAATTGGTAGACATATATGTTGTAACCCATGTTCTTAGAATTCTAATGGCCCAAGAATCACCTCATTTAGAGTTTTGTAGAAAGAGATATGGTCAAAATACTAAAACATATATGAATAAAGCCATCACTATACTTGCACTGATTTTCATCCAATGAGCTTTTTTCATCAAATTTCTTACAAAAGCAATAAGAGAAATTAGCAATAACTACTTTCAAAGTAATTTAAAACAAAACAACAAAAAATTTAACTAAATAACTTAAATTAACTACTCAATATGCAATCAAACTTAAACTAGAAAAACACCTAAAATGTTAAAATCTAAATCTAAAATCTCAAAAGTCTAGCTACTTACACTTACAAAATGTGTCAAAATAACTCTATATAATAAAATTATCATTAATTTGTAACAAGGGGAGAATAATAAAACAGGTCTAGTTGAGTTAAATTAGTTTAAGTGAGGAATACATAATTCATAATTAGTAGAAATACCAGAAAGACATGGGTTCCAACTGTAATCAAATCAGTGGTCAGGTATCAGATGTAAACATCCATTCTTTGAAACAAACTAAGGCCCATCATTCAATAATACTTGGCAATGGGGAGATGTTGCACCGACATCATTTTCTCACGAAAGACTGAGGACCCTATTACCTATTAGCCATATAAGCAACCTAAGATCTTCAAGTGAACTCCTCCATGTTGATATTCTAATGAACTTTATTAATGATATGCTTTATTTCATCTGCATTCATAGTCCATAAGTTTTCCAAAAAGAAAATTGAAGGAATGATGTATATATGTTTTTTTTAAAAAAAGATTAAAGTTTCATAGCTAATAAGGATGGAATAATCCTCTTCAAAAGAACATCATAAGAGACCTGATGCTTTGTGGCTATACCTAGGCACCAAAAGTAGGTATAATCCCCAAATCATCCTCACAACTACCCACAACAACCTACTGTACAAAAATCAGACAACTATACACTCCCATAAAACAGAGACTTACACATTCTTGCCTAAACAAAACACATTAATTCATGGCAGCATAGCTCAATAGGAGAAAACCCCCATACCGTTGACAACCACAAAACCTTTACAAACAATCTAGAAGCACAAAAAAACCTCAAAAAATAACATAAACTTCAGCCACTTGGTCACAAATCACAAAACATTGGATGCTTCACTAGCTAGATTTTTCCTCACCAATTCGTAAAATCTGCAAAAGGTCTCATAACCTTTTAGCCCCTTATTTTGCCAACCTGTCAGCAACTTGGTTGCTTTCTCTTCGTGTGTGAATAATTTCCCATTTGCTAACCTCTGTCTTTAGCTTCTCAATCTGTAGAACCCATCTTTTCAATTTCCATGAATCCGTTTGAGGTTGGCTTATCTAGTTAACCACGTTAACTGAGTCGCTTTCAACCACCAAGGATATTTGTTTCCTTCATTCAGTGGCAGTAAAAATCAAGAATGCTTCTTTGATAGCAAGAAATTTTTTTGTATTCGCATCACTAACCTCAAACGATTTAGAAAAAAGAACTTTGATCTCACCTTAGTAGTTTCGAAGTACACCCCCAATACTTGCTTCCCTCGATGACCCTCTGGTAGCCCCATCAACATTGAACTTCATCCATCCCTGTTATGGTTTCTTCCATTCAATGCTTACTCTTGGTTTCTTTTTGTCCTTCTTAGTGACTTGCACCTTAGGTTGATAGAATAAGCTCAATACACTAGGATGTTAATCAGGCCATTTAGCAGCAGCCCAACTTGCAACTCCTAAGTTCACTGATAAAAAATCTACTTAGGGTTTCAACTTTTTCCTTTAAAAGTGAGTTCATTTCTATTTAACCAAATAGTCCAAAAAGTCGCAAAGAACCCCATCTACCAAATTCTCATATCACTATTTCTCACATAAGCTTTGTTCCATGCCTCCAACGCAACTTTAATGTTATTAGGAGTGATCTAGGTGTAGTTCCAATAGCTGCACCATTTTGTCCAAACTTCCCAAACTTTAAAACAAGTCACAAACAAATGCTCAATCATTTCAACACTTCCATTACACAAGCTGTCACGACCTGGAATCTCCCATCGAGCCCATGACAACTGTCGTGATGTCCCGATAAGCACTCAATCCTCGAGTACTCTATCGAGACCTCGCAAAGCATCTCGTATCAGTTTTTCATCTCTCCCGTGGTTAATAATTTTTGAGAAACATTTTTCAAAGAATAAAATTTATACTTTAGATTAAAACAGTCGAAATACGTAATTAACCACGCAGGAGCATTTTTGCCTTTTGTTTTGTTCAAAAATTTCGAAATCCAGTTTTCTGAATGTAAAGGTAGAATAAATTTATACATAATAACATGTAAATAACTCAATTATACAAATCAGTTTACAATGACACGTGGGTCCTACTATGTACAACTATGTACTTTTGTATACAAGGATGCGGCTTCAATCAAGCCTCTATATGCACTCCGAGTGTTTACCAATGATCTCGAGCCTGAAAGGGGAAAAAGATGGTGGTGAGTTTTACAACCCAGTGAGTTAGATAATTACCATATATGACATCTAAAATCGAGTAGATGGAGACAAGTGCAAATATTGAGTAATAACACTTTTTATAGCACACACTTGAATTCTATTCAAGCAATTTATTTCAAGTTCATGAATTATCATCAAAATTATAAAATCATTAGGGCTTATGATTTTCTTATAATCGAGCTTAAGCCAAAATCCTTACTTGGTGATGCCTTGGCTTGAGGCACCATAACCGAGTTCGCCAATGTTGTTATAAACATATTTCATTTAGAGATATAGTCGTTCCTTGACGTTGACCGCATTCATCTTCACGTGGTGGTTTAGCGTGAAGAGAATTTTAACTTTACCTCAGGAGTTCCCCTACGCGCCTCTCCGACCAAGGTAACAATTTATCAGGTTTTACCGTACCCCTCCTAAAGGCAGTCCACGGTAAACCCTCATTGCAGTGTTTTGTTATTTGTAATCCACTAAATTTGTAAATATCAAGCAGCATAGCATGCCCAATAATTTATGTCCAATCATCAAAATAAATGGACAATTTATATCATTCATAAAAATATAGAATTCAGCCAACATGCTTTCCAATGTCATAAGCCACAAATTTTAATTCATGTATACATAATACAATTCATCAAATAGGTCTCCATATACTCAATTTCATAAAATTGACATTTAATTTCAAAAATAGTATTTCATCGAAATACCTTTTTATTGAAAATTGTAATATATATACTTTCATATTTATCATGCTTTAAAAAGCATAAATTCATAATAAATCCACTCTAGATATTAAAGACGATGATTTATCCACTCACATCGTCAGGAGTGCACGATACTCCTATTTTCAATTTCCACTACACCGTATTTTTTTCCCGTGTTCGGGAGCCCACCACCTATACACGATTCACGACAAAAAATTTCATTATTTGTGTCCAACCAATATAATTTATTTCAAGCTCTACATACTTGAAAATTGGGTAAAAATGGTTCGGACAGTCGTTAAATCACGGTATCTGACCGACTCGCCTACACGCGTCTAAATTGCTAAAATCCTCAATTAAATTCTAATTTGACCTATTTCAGTTTCTAATAGTTCAATTATATCCATAATGCTCAATTACAGTGAGTATGAGTCAATGTATCAGTCCTAGACTAAAAATTATGATTTTACCCCTAGTGGGTAAAAATTTTGATTTTTGCTCCGAAAATTTCCATTAATTTCCTAACTTCACCAAACATTAAATAACACCTAAATTTTTCAATTTAACATCATTTTCAGCAACCAATTTCTCCCTTTAAAATTCGGCATAAATGGGTTTCAAGAGGAAAAATTATTTTTCTTGCTAATTTTTGTTCATAACCATGCTTAACTACCACTAAACCTTAATATAGTTCAAATTCAAGCAATTCCAACATCAAATCATCATCCATACCCATTCGGCCTCAAGGTTTTCAGCATGATAACTCATTATTCAATCATGAAAAATAAGAACTAAAGCATGGGTAAACTAGGGTTAGGGTAAAACTAAAGAAATCTTATCTTGGTTTGGCTTGAATCTTGAAAAACAATTTGAAATCCCTTGATTTTTGGCTAGTTTTCTTGTTTTTTTCTCTTTGTTTCTTTTTTTTTCCTTTGAATTTGGTTTGTGCCGAATTTGGAGAGAAAAAGTGAGGGTTTTAAGTTGATTTTATTAGTTTAATATTAAATTAAAATGGCTTGCCACATGGCATAATGCCATTAGCTCAAATTTTTAACTTTTTGACTTTTTCTTCTTGATTTTCCACCACAACTATTTCAATATTTATCCATTCCATTGTTAAATAAAATTTTTGGTTTTGACAAGTGCTGGGGAGAAAAATTTATCGATTTGCCCTCGGGACAAGAAAATTATGATTTTGCCCCTATACTTTGCAATATACCAAAATTACATTTTTTTTTCACTTTTCAACCTCAAATTACACTTAAATTGATCAATCTTAATCAAATGGGGCCAAAATATTTTCTAAGTATTCCCATTTTGTCCTTTAGTGGCGAAATTACCATTTTACCTTTGTGCTCCAAAAATACCGAGAATCACAATTTTTCACTGTTAAACTTCATTTTATACTCCAATAATCATATTATATTTCATATAATTATTCTTGGTCAATGTAATCAAAATCTTTTATAAAAATCTCCATTTTGTCCTTAAATGACAAAATGATCGTTTTATCCCTAACCGGTCAATTTTCTCGATTAATTCCAAACTGGACCTCGAACTCCGAATCACTGTTTTAAGAAATCCTTGGACTGTGAAATCCTTAATTTCACTCTTAAAATCCTTGTTTGAACTTGTTCGAGGTTTAATCAACTCAAGGGTATTACTAAGGGCAATAGTCATTTAACTAATTTTTTGGGCAATTTAATAGGCAAACATGCTATTCAATGCATGTGAATGACATGTCACAGATAATTTAGGGTCAAGTGTTACACAAGTTACATACTATAGAATCATGACTAATTAATCTTCTTCTTAATAACTCTCATGTTACAACCAACCTACCTTGAACCATTTGCCACACGAAAGCCTCTACTCTTTGTAAAGCAATGTTGACCTAGACCTAACTCCAAATTCCTTCTTGTTTGCCTTTTTTGTCGATGGCCTACTCACAAAAAGATCTAACAGTGTACTTTCCATTGCTATTACCCTTCTGGACAATTTCATCCCTTAGTTGTTGATTAAGATTGAAGCTTTCAATTGTGTTTTTGAATTCTTTCCATTGCTCCTCTTCCTATCCTAAAGGTTGTCGCCTTAGCGAGATATCCCACATCCATTCATTACCAGCACATTCACCAAATTTAGTCATTCTCCTTTTTTTCTTTTTTGCAAGAGCATAAATTCTAGGAAACATATTTTTCAAGACACCACCCTCCACCCATTCATCAGTCCAAATAGCACATTACTTCCATTTCCAATGACCATCCTTGTATTAGATTTAACTTGTAGAAAAAAACATTAGTTGGGGAAAAGGGTGAGATAATATTCTTCCACAGCATAAAAGCATTGCGGCTACTCTTCACTCTCGGAATCAGCCTCAAGTGATCACCATCCTCTTTTTCCATCAAAACATTACGCCATATACTTTCTTTTTCTTGTCCGAACCTCCAAATCCATTTCGGTAGAATGACAGAATTTCTAATGTCCATGCTAAACATTCCAATCACTCCACACTATTTATAATTACACACCTTACTCCACTCCACATAGTAAATTTTCTTTTTACTTTTCGCAATACACAACAAAAACCTCCTTTAAATTTTTTTTTAATTCCATTCTTACCTTTTTCAGCATTTTGAACATTGACATGTAAAAAATAGGGAGACTAAACAAAACAGACCTTAACAAGGATATCCGGCCCCCCAAAGACAATAGCTTGGTCTTCCATTTAGCCAATCTAGTTTGGAGCCTATCGATAACTAGTCTCCATGCCGCAATGGAATTATGTCTTGCCCCAAAAGGCATTCTAAGGTAAGTCGTTGGAAGGTTGCCCAGCTTACATGCAATTTTACCAACCCATTCCCTCAATCGGTTTTCCACAACACCAACTCCTATAAGACAACTTTTATTAAAATTAATTTTCATTCTTGAGGCTAGTTGAAAGCACCTAAGGACCTTTTTCAAATTAATAATGCTCTCACATCTAGGATCACAAAAAACTATAATGTTGTTGGCGTATTAAAGGTGCGAGATGCTAAGCTCACCATTCCCCACCTTAATCCCCTTAAACAACCTTTTAGTTACAGCTTTCTCCATCATAGCACTAAAAGTTTCCTTCACAATGTTGAACAAGTAGGGAGATAAAAGGCACCCTTACCTTAAGCCTCTTTTCATCTTAAGCTGCCTCATAGGGGTTCCATTAACTAACACTGAATCAAAGCTGTGGTAATACACTGCATTATCCATTTCCTCCATCGGCCTCGAAAACCCATTTTCCTCATAATTAATCTAAAAAAATCCCACTGGACACTATTGTAAACCTTTTCATAATCCACCTTCATAATCAAACCCTTACTTTTTTTTTTTCAACAAATCCACAATTTCGTTTGCCATTAATACACAATCAATCAACTGTCTTCCTTTAATAAAAGCAAATTGGTTCTCACCAATGACATCACTAATGACTTGCTTCAATCAGTTAGCAAGTAGGTTTGCTAAGATTTTGCAGCAACTACCAACTAAGCTAATTGGCCTAAACTCCCCCAACTTCACCGGATTTGCCACCTTTGGAATTAGTGTGATAGATGAAACATTTATCCCTTTATCAATAAACCTACCACTTAGGTAAAACTCCTCAAAGTACTTCATCACTTCCCCTTTAATGAACATTTATTACTTTTTAAAGAAGTCCATGTTAAAACCATCCAACCCCGGTGCCTTATTCCCTTCACACCCTTTGATTGTATCCCACACTTCTTCTTTCGTAAAAGGTCTCTCAAGCCACTACGCTGCTTCAGCTGTCAGTTGTTTGAAATTATGTTTAAAGTCAGAAACCGAAACCCCTTCAACTTCGACAAAGTGTTTCTCAAAGTGTTTAGCCACTTGTTCTTTAATCTTGTCTAGGTCTTCAATATCCACCCCATTAACTTTGATCTTCATAATATCTCCTATAACTCTTAAACTCCTCAAATAACCTTATCGTGGTTACTAATTGCTATCTTTGAGGGTCTCTTGATAATTCTATTTTATAGAATTATTTTAGTCTAATTTTGTTATTAAATATTAGCTAAGTCCTTAATTTTCAATGGTAGTTTACTTATTTGTTTGTTATTTTTATAGTTAGTTTATTTTTAAGTGAGTTATTTTAATTTTATGTTATTTTTTTTAATTTGATTGATATTTATTAGTTTTTATATCTCTTGTAAGAATAAAAGATATTGGGCTTAATTTTTAAAAGTAAGGTGTTGAAGGATTCAGAAGTCTGCGTGCACATGCTTCAGTATTTTGGCCATATCTCGTTACAGAACTCCAATTGCTGCGATTCTTCCACGCAGAACTAGGTAAAGTCTTTCGTAAAAGGTCTCTCAAGCCACTCCACTGCTTCAGCTGTCAGTTGTTTGAAATTATGTTTAAAGTCAGAAACCGAAACCTTTTCAACTTCGACAAAGTGTTTCTCAAAGTGTTTAGCTACTTGTTCTTTAATCTCGTCCAGATCCTCGATATCCACCCCATTATCTTTGATCTTCATAATATCTCCTATAACTCTTAAACTCCTCAAACAACCTCATCGTGGTTACCAATTGCTGTCTTTGAGGGCCTCTTGATAATTCTATTGTATAGAATTATTTTAGTCTAATTTTGTTATTAAATATTAGCTAAGTCCTCAATTTTCAATGGTAGTTTACTTATTTGTTAGTTATTTTTATAGTTAGTTTATTTTTAAATGAGTTGTTTTAATTTTATGTTATTTTTTTTAATTTGATTGATATTTATTAGTTTTTATATCTCTTGTAGGAATAAAAGATATTGAGCTTAATTTTTAAAAGTAAAGTGTTGAAAGACCCATAAGTCTGCGTGCACATGCTTCAGTATTTTGGCCATATCTCGTGCTACAGAACTCCAATTGCTACGATTTTTAGACCATTGAAAAGCTAAGAGACAGATCTACAACTTTCATGAGATCACTTTACCCAGTTCTGCTTGGAATATAGAGAAAATCGTATCGAAAAGTGGCTGGACGTACTATGTCGGGAATGAAAATTTAGTAAAGACTAACAAGTGATTTTTTTGGGCCTCTCATTATGTTTTTAAGCCCAATTAAACCCTATGTCAACTTAAGAGAATTCTAGGTTAAATCTATTAGTATAAATAGGATATTTTAAGACCATTAGAAAAAAAAAAAACAACATTTGGAGATTCAAAAAGCTAAAAGTTGAGATTGAAACTTGGAGATGAAGACGATAATTATTGTTTTGTTTTCTTTTCTTTCTTGGCTTTTATTTTTCTTATTACTCTCAATGGTTGAATTTTATATAATGTTATTTGTTTTTGCAATTATGAGTAGCTAATTTTCTTTTTCTAAAATTGCAATTGAAGTCATATGTAATTTGAATTTTTAATCTTTTTCTTATTTATTTTTAATGAGATTTGAATTGTTTATTCCAATTTGTTCTTAATGCTTTTAATTACTTGGCCATCAATTAAATTGCTTTAGGAACTTAAACAAACTTGAGAAATGAAGTTTAGTTTAGACTAAAATTGAAATAACATATGATCATATTAATTGATTTGGTATAAAATAGAGATATACCTAAAGGCCATATGTAGTCAGATTAGAACCTGAATTTAATAAGTCTGTTTTAATTTTACTTCACATAAGAATATAATGTTTTGGTTAAAATAAATATTTTTATGAGATGAGTCGAGAGACCCTTATAAATAATTTAAAACTTTAAGTTAACAATTCAACCCATTGAAATAAATTAAGGAAAAGAGGTAAAGTTTAGAAAAAATATGAAAGATGTTGTAATCCTAAACTTGTTTGATTTGATATTTTCTCAATTTCTTATTATTTTGATTTTTCGTAATTTAAATCTTAATTAATTAATTTTAATTAATTAATTAATTTTGATTGTTTGGATAATATTAAATTGTCTTAATTTTAATATTTAGCAAAATTTTAAATCAATTTCCTGTGAGATCGATACTCTGCTTGCTAATATACAATCTATTTGATACCGATACACCTCTACTAGTTGAAATCTTGAAAGATGACTACACGTCTCATAGAACAACCTTTGAAAACTTCTTATATTAAACAGTGTATGAATATATGCAGCATCACTAACAAACGGGATGTGAGCATACTTGCCACCAAGAGCACTCCTAACACATTTTAACAAAATGAAGATGTAGAAGAATCCAATGCAAGCCCAGAAATGCATCCCAAACCTGCCGTCGTAGTGTATGAGTGGAAAAAAGTTGCTTGTATACCATATTAACTGCAAGGCAATCTCCAATAACATGCCCATCATCAGATGGAACTTGAAGAAGTGAGGCCAATCTTTATTCTTCACAATTCCAATATAACCAATGTAGCAATATATCATTGAGAACCATGGAGGTAATCTCTTGATAGCTCCTGGGACAAAATAAACCAAACTTTCAAAAATCTCATGATGTTCTGCCAAACGCCGAATAAAATATCCCGTGTCAGAAATCTGCAAAGCTATTAAATAAGGGACACATGCCAAAGTCCTCCACCACCATTTTGGCTTCTTGTTTATCACAGGGTAGTTAAATTTGAATATATCATCCTTGTATACTATTGGTGAAGAACGTGATCCTCGTTGTCTGGCTAAGAAGTGGTTTATATGCCGCAAGTCACCTACCTCTTCACCTAAAAACTGTGATGATAAGGTGACAAGGGGGTTATACCGTGTTCCTGCCAAAGGATCATAAATTACTAAAATAAAGTTAAACAAAAACAGAACACTAGAACTCGAGCATCATTTTTTGTAGCAAAAAGCCAACGCTGCTGCTAGCAAAGAGTGTATCCTGACAAATATGTCAAGATGTTTTCTGAAATGAACCTATCATTCCTGTTTCTCGATCATGCAGCATTCTAGTAGATACAAAGCACCCAATTTCTTTTTTTTTTCACCAAAAAAAAAGTAGATTAGAACCATGGATTAGAGAGTCATATAATTTATTATCGACGAAATATATTATAAATCAGCAACAAATTAGTTTCAAAACTAGCTTCTAGTTTCCTTTTTTCCTTTTACTGAAGCAGAAAAAACTGCATCAGTGATGAATTCAGTAATCAGAACTTCATTAAATGTGGAAAAATCAAACAACAAGGTTGATGCAAAGTAATGTACCTGTAGAAGCCAAGAAACCCCGTGCACAAATGTTGCTTGACGATAAAAGATTGGCCTGTGAACTTGACTGGCATGCGACATTTAAGGGCTTGTATCCTAGGAAGAAGTCCTTAGACCTGATCATATATAAAAGTAACCAGGGTAACTCATAATTCAGCTTAAAAAATAGGATACAGATATGTTCGAATTGTCTAACTAATTAAATAACCAAAACCTTCCAACAATTCTAGCAATTAGTTCCCATAAATTACGACAAGAGACAGATTATCAACAGCCAAAAGCAGGTAAAAGAATATATCCCATCAAAGTTTCACATTTAACTATGAAAAAAATCAGTCAAATATCTCAATTAGAAAATTGAGTTTTCCTTTTCACCTTTACAAGCTACTCAAAAGGGGAAATAAATCCAACATTACAAAGCTGAATAACTGTTTGCACCAAGCTAGGCCAAGAAAAATGACAATAAGAAATTGTAGATATTGTTGCCCCGTGATCAAGTATGAATGGTCCAGATTAGATTTAAGCTATATAATAATAATCTTTAAAATAAAAAAGGCCAAAAAATTTCAGCAAATTCAGTTAAATTCGTGACGAGAGTGATGTGCATTTTTGCAGGAAAACCATTCAGCAAAGGGGCACTGCTGTAACTTGCTTATTTACTTCGTCGAACAGTTCTGAGCCATTGCTTATTAATGTTGAAAAAAAAAAATAAAAAGCATTTTAAATCTTCAAAAAGACCCAGAAACATAGAGAAGAAGGAAGAAACCACGAGTGACCAAATTTTCCTTTTGTCTACTGTGTGTGTGGAGGAAGAAAAATTGCAAAACAGGCATTGACATAGCGAGCTAGGAAAACACAAAAATAAACAGATTAAAATAAATGCCCAAAAACCCTAAAAAGGCTAAAACCCTATACATATATGATCTTTTCCAATAACTACTAAACCACCGAGAAACTTTCTATCAACTGGGAAATGAGAAGCCACAGCCTTGTGGATAAAAAAACAACCACAATAAACAAATTTGAACAAAAAATAGTCTACCGAAGAGCGGCAGAGGCTGAGAAGAGGTCGGGGCCAAAAGTGAAGAAGGCAGAGACCGTAGCTATTGGCGGAGCCATCTGGGGAAGAGTTTGTCGAGCGACTCAGCAAAGCAGAAAAGGAATATTGCTTTGCATGCACGGAACATATGGTATTTATTGTTACGGCCAGTCTTCACCGGTTTCAGGCCTGTCGTTTATGTTTTCTTCTGGGTTGTTCGCGAACCTGTTGTGTGATTGTATTACTTCTC
This sequence comes from Theobroma grandiflorum, assembly GCA_036013995.1. Lineage (NCBI taxonomy): Eukaryota > Viridiplantae > Streptophyta > Magnoliopsida > Malvales > Malvaceae > Theobroma > Theobroma grandiflorum. Next base: position 41,058,390 of record CP142127.1, read on the forward strand.
AATGACGAGCTCCGTTGGACCAAAGGCTGTTGCGAGGGGGTCCAAGATATTTAAATTATATATTGATTTATAAGTTTGTTTCTTTTTCATACGCATATGTCATATGTGTTAAAAGTCATAATTGATTAGGCGTTTGAATTGACTTAAATATTATTAATTTGCTTTATAAGTTTGTTTTACATAATTAATTTGTTTTTTTTTCATACACATATGTCATATGTGTTAAAAGTCATAATTGATTAGGTGTTTGAATTGACTTAAATATTGTTAATTTGTTTTATAAGTTTGTTTTACATAATTAGTTTGTTTTTTTTTTCATACACATATGTCATATGTGTTAAAAGTGATAATTGATTAGGTGTTTGAGTTGACTTAAATATTATTTTTTTTAATTTAGTATGATATGAATTTTCTTTTAATTTCCCTAAGGCTTCTATCAATCTTACTCTAGCTCTCAGCTCAGTGCAGCCACCTGTCATCTATTCTCCCTGTCTCCAGTCTCCATCCCTGACCTAGTCCCCTCTCTTCGTCTAGTCACAGCTTGTAAACTTTTTTATCCAAAAAATAACCTAATTAGCAGAGCATGACCCAAGAAGAAAGTTTTTCGGTGGACTAGGTTCATGGGCCTAAAAGCAATACTGAATGAAGGCAAGCTAAAAGCAACCCAAGTTACTCAACCCCATTTGTATTTTGTGAAAGGAATAATAAAAACTCTGCAAAACCTCAATTCCTTAATCCTGAAAATCCCTGGTAATGGCGAAACCTTTCTAAACCCGAACCATCCTATAATTTCCAATGACAATCCCCACAATTGCATCCAATTTCTCACTCAAGCCTTCTCTCTTTCCTCTCAAAGCTACTTCAATTTCTCGTCTCTCAATCCCGTCTCGTCACCAATCCCTTCCCTCATTTCCCTCAAGAATCCCGGCCTTCACCCCCAAGCCGGCCCTCAATTTTCTTCTACTTTCAGACAAAAGATTGGGGTTTTCTCGCAATGCAAAATCCGAGTTTTACGTTAGTGCAAGGAAGGGAGGAGAAGATGGCGGTGTTGATGAAGCTGAGAGATTGGCAAGAGGAGAGAGTACAATGCCCGAGAGGTTCAGATACTTGACCAAAGAAGCTCCTGATCCTCCTGTTAGGTGGCCTTTCTATGTTGGTGAGCTTCTCATCTGCCTACTGAGCTTAATATTGGACGTCTCAGAATTTATATCTTTTTTAAGAATGCAATTAATGAAAATCCCGTGAAAACTATTATTGAAAATATAACCATCTGTATATCAGAATTGGATTCCCGTTACATCATCATTTTCACATAGAAGATAACAGTGTTTGTGTATATTCATCATCTTATTACTCCATTCTTAAGAGTAATTCATGGTGTTTCTCATCCGCCTATAATTTCCGTTAAAATTTCTGCTACGAAATGAAACTTAACATTTTGCGTCTTGAATAGACAAAAAGGCAAATGTCTTCCTAGAAAGGTCAAGTAAAATTTGAAGCACATTTTTCAATCGACAGAAGGCTTTTAAGCCATGCATATCTTTACATGTGTAGGGAGCAAAATATTGGCGGAAATATGTTGGCCATGATAATAATGGGAATGAAATGATTGTAATCTGTCCTAATAAGCTTTTGGATGAGTTTAGGATGTCGTTAAAGGCTATAGTTACTTCTATTCATTGACCATTGCTTCGTTTGTTGAAGAAAGAAAAACATGTTGTTGTTGCAAAGAAAAGTAATGGGGAACTGGCTGACAATTGATACTTTCATCTAGAGATGGGATGGAAATTTCTCACTCATCAAATGGAACCTTTAGAACGGAAGAAGGGTGAACATTTTATTTTGGGGCCGGGGTTGGTTCAAATGAGGTACTAAGAGTTATCATATTATGTTTATTTCAGGCTAGTCTAAATCATAGGATTGTAACCACAAGTTTAGAATAACGCTAACTAATTCTCTTTCTCTTTTGATTAATGTGCAGCACTAGCCTTCCTTCTGTATGCATGGAGGGCGGTTTTGTTCGAGCTATCTAACTGGAGAAAGGCTGCATTTGGTATAGTTCAATTTGTGGGATACCTCCTGAAACTTGCAGTCGCCTTTCTCTTCCATTTCATTGGAGATCCAATCACTTCCTTAATCAGATGTATAGAGACTGTGATCTACAGTATTAGAGCTTTCTACTCTGGGATTGTGGCTTATGCTCCTGTTCGTGAGCTGACTGTGATCATTGTGCTTGCATCAGCAGTTCTTGCCATTGCTGAGGCTACTGTTCCAAACTCCATAAGCTGTCAACCATATATGCTTACAATATCTGGTCTAATTAGCTATGCAGCTGTGACTGGCTACATTTCCGAGCCACTCTACTGGACTCTTCTATTGGGGATATATGGTTTCTCACGCTTGATTAAAAAGCGTGATGATGTTACATCAGCATTGCCTGTTGCAGCTGTAATGGCTGCCATTGGGGAGCCTTGGGTTAGGATCCTGGTGATAGCTTCTTATCTAGCTCTAGCTATCTTTCACCATTCAAAGAAGCTTTCCGAAGTTGAGGAGCTAATGGAAGGTGTAGCCGCAGAGAGACAGCTCCCATTGCCATTATTAGGTGCAGCCTTGGCCATTGGTGTCCATCTTGCTGCTAAGTGGGCTGGTTACCGGCATTTGACATGGATGATAGTATAAGGCCAAAGAATCTGTTTCACACATTGTTTGTAAAAAAAAAAAGAAATCTTATGTCAGTTTTATAACGGATAATTTTACATCCTGGTACATTGTTTTCATGGTTTTGGCCTTCTGAGTTGAGTAACCTATTTTCCTCCTTTTTCTTTGTTGCTTTGTGTTTGTTATGATAATAGTACTATACATATTCGGAATGGCATCATTCCTCTAATTTGATTATGTTCAGGTCATCCTGAGGAACTGGTAATGACTAGAATATCTTAAGAAACCATGATATTGTATTAATGATTGAAGTAGGAAAGGATCTCACAAACAAAAACGTCTGTAGATGAAATATAAGCAGAAATTCCCAACAAAGAACATAAATAAATATGGGAAGAAGAAAAAAACAAGTAAAAAGAAGAAAATGAACCTTAAATACTAAACAAATCAGCATTAGCAAGCCCAATGCTCGTTGGCTAACAAGCATACATTTTCTAGGAGCTTAGGAGACAGAAGAGAAGGTCTTCATGGTGGGCTGAAAGGCCAGCATAAGAAGTTTTGGGTCTTAAAAGTTTGGACCGCACAAGAACAAAACCATATTCTAACTTGACCCACTCAGATCCTTGCCCCAGCCCATGCCGAACTAGGGTTTTGAACATATCAACTCTGGTCTAGGGTTTGGAAAGAGCTCTATATAAACGATTCAAGGTCGCCTCTCTTCTTCATCGTCTCATCTTAGAGCTTCCGGACTCGAGGTATGTTAACTTCAATACTCAGCCTGCTCTTTGAGATTTGTTGAGTCATTGTTATTTGCTATGATAAGCATTGAAGAAAAATATTGTGGAAGTTATGTCTGCACGTACTCTCCCGGGCTTCTCGGAGTCTCTAACTTTGAAGAAAAAAGCCCCAATAGTCGTGCTAAAGCCATGCCGTTTTACGTGTTGCAGTATAGCCTTTACTTTTCCACCGGCTCTTCTGTGTCAAATCAGCGGCTACATATCCAATCTATGTATTACTGCTAATCATATTTACATAGCAGTAATTGTTTTTGCCTCACTACACCTTTAGCTTATTTTCAAGCTTTAATGATTCATTGGAAACTAGGCTAGTCATAGAGGCAAATATTGGATCTGGCGGTGTTACACGTGGGGGCATTTTCTTCTATGATTTCGCCTCTAAAAACATCCGCTATACTTTTTGTCTTGTCTATTTATTCGTTGGCGATGATTACATTTAGTTTTATCCGCGCTTCTGAGAGCAATCGATGAAGCATATATAAGCAATAAAATGGTTGAATTTCTTGATATGAGCCAACTTCTGTTTCTTATTTTATGAGAGAAAAAATTCTTCCCTTTTTTTTTTTAACAAAATCTACTTACGTACTTGGCTATGAGGATTTATATACAGCTTTTAATGCCAGTTCTGCTTCAGAAAATTCTTGATTGAGAAGCTGTTTTTATATTCTGAGCCCCTCTGATTCACCAACCAATTTTATTAAAATGCTTTATTTTCTTACTACTGCTCAGTCTATGATGATTTATCCGTTTGTTTGAGGTGTAGATTCCCTCAAGTCCCTGTTTACAGGGAGAACCTACTTGGGGTGCTGCATCATTCATGAAATTACTGGATTTTGCTGAGATTTTTTTTTTAGATTGTTTTAGAATTATAATATATATATATATATATATATATATTTGTGCCAATGATGATCTAATCCAGTTTGGATGAGGTGCAGTGGAGCCAAGTCCCTGTTTTACAGGGAGAACCTACTTGGTAGAAGCTGCAATTCACTGATATTAATGGATTCAACAGAGGCCGTATTTTAATTATGAAATGTTTATTAACTAGTTAATGTGTTTGTATTGTTTTGATTGAGTTTAACTATACTCTAAATCATTTACCTTTTTCTTTATTGGTTTAGAGTCTGAAAAACTCAAATAGTGTTGTGTTGTCATCAGCTTCTTCTCTTGCATTTTTAACGAGATTGGAGTTAAATAACAGCACTAAATTTTTTTCCTTTTGCAGGTATTGCGTGGATTCTTCTGCTTCTTTAGAGATTGTTGTACCTGAAATTGTATATTGTAGTCTGCAGAAAAAAAAAAGTAATTGCATTTAAAGTTTGAAAGAATAGAGCAATGAAATTCAAGTGTCGTTTATTTGATGAAATTGTGTTGATTACTTCGTCTGCTAGCGTAGAGCTCAATGTAGGTTACATGAAATTAAACATAACAACATCGAAACAGACCCATTTTAATATATCATTCAATGATTAATTCATATCTTAATCTGGATAGAAAGAGGACAAATCTGGAAGGAGCAAGTTTGATCAATTTCAAAAATTAAGATAAAGATTTGTGGCAAAGAGGGTTGATTAGTTGGTAATCCTATTACCATTTCTTTGCATCAATACGGTGACAGCAGAGGAAGCACCCCTTTTTGTGGGCTGGATGCTCTTTTTGTTGTTTCTTGTTCTGAACTTGTATATTTTTGTGAAGGCACTTAAATCAACTCAATCCCAATCCACGCCTACAAGCTTCGTAGAAATTGGAATACGTGTTTTTTTTCTTGAAATTGATGTGGTTTTTGGTCTCAGTTTTAACCCTTTTTTTTATTACATTAAAAGGTTTTGCTGTGGTGTTTTCATATTGGAAGAGAAAACTATTCTAATATGATTGTTGTTTTTGAGCACATCTTTGTACGAGACAAGTACAAAATAATCATCTTCAATTTCATCTTCTTTTATCATCTCTCATAGCATTTTTAATAATTTACTTATCACAAATAATTCGCAATTCAATGATTAGGTAATATTTATATAATCATAATACATAATATATATATTAAATTTAATATTTTGATAAAAAGATAAAAAAAAATACTTAATAAATTAATTTTTTATTAATTAATATATAAATTAATAAATTATTAATTTATCGATTAAATAATATTTCGATTAATTAATAAATTTTCATGATCTAAAAGTATTAATTTATAGAGATTTTATTGTAGTAGGAATAACTAATTGTTGAGAAGTTATCAAAGCAAAATGTTAATCTCACACCCTTATTTGGCAATGACAATAAAAAAAATATATGAATGAGAGAAAGGTAAAATAATATTAAGTTTCCTTATTTAGTGACAAATAAATTCAAAAATAAAAAGGAAATATCAATTAAAATTTTCCTACCTGTAAGCCAAAAAAAATAAAAAAAAAAATCTCTATCTATTACCAAATAAAGGTAATCTCGAAAATTTTGAATTGACCTTTACTATATTGTTATGTATCTTGTTCTTTTCCTTCCCAATAAAGCTACTCTTCTTTTCACCTTAATTTTTATGGAAATAAAGTGTCAAATAAACATCATATTTATTAATTAATTTGCTCCTAATGGTAATGCACAAGACTTTCAAAGAAAACCTTTTTCTTCACTATATGCACCGTTATGAATATCTTGACTAGACTTGATAATTTTGAATACGACACAATAAGATACAGATTAAACAGATTTTGTGTTTAGTCTTAACATGTTTCGTGTCTTAACGTATCAGATATGACAAACAAGTTTAAACAAGTTTACTTAATCGTATTATCGTGTTTAAACGTGTATATGTGACACGTTTATCAGCATATTAAAAATTAATAGTTAAAGACTATTTTAATCTTATATAAATAATTTTAAATAATTATTTTAATAAGTTTTTTTAATTTTATAAAGGTAATAATGTAATTATTATGATTGAAAATTATGAATGATTTTTGATATTATTAGTATTTGAAGGTTTGATGTTAATGATGTATTTTATCATATTATATGATAATGAATTTTATGAATGTTATTTATATTAAATTTTATTATTTTTGATGTTATTATTAATTTTATTTTTTTATAATTATTTTTATAATTATAGATTTTAAATTTGAATAATAAAATTATATTTAATTATAAATATTTTTATTTAATCGTATTAAATGTGTTAATCGTATCGTGTCATGTTACACGTTTATTAAACGTATATGCGTACGTATTTTAAATTTTAGACATAAAGATTAAACGTGTCATGTTCGTGTTTAGCCTTAATGTGTTTCATGTCTAATTGTGTCTGACACGTTTACGATACGAAAACACGAATTGCTAGGTCTAATCTTGACAGTGTAGGATAAACTAAAGGTGTCCATGGTATGATCCGATTAATATATCCAAAATTTAATCTCCAATGTGACCTAATTAGTCCATTTAAATAATATTTTTTATGTTAAAAATTCTCGCAAGGCCAACTACCTTGTTAAAGTTTTATAAATAAAACAAAAATTATGTACATAAAGGAAGGAGACATAAACTATACCTCTAGAATTACATTAAATATTAAGTAAAGAATATATAATAAAGGTATTACTTCCTTTGCATATTTATTATGAATGCCTAGGTTAAGTAATATACCTTTTTTACATGAATCTAAGACAAGTAAAAAATAAATTTAGAGTACTACTCATTTACATTTATTTGAATCTAACATAAGGTTAATTGAGTTTATCCAAGTTTAAAATTCCACGTAATTCACATTAAGCTTGAGAAAACACTTGAAGATTTCAATGTGAATAACCTTGGTTCGACAAATAATTTGCCGCTTGGTTACCCTCTCGATGTATGTGCGAAATTCTATAAGAAAATTTATGCAAACATTTCCTTATAGACCCAAGCAAATAATGGATATCATAGGACCTCTACTTCCTTCCTTAATCATATGAATCACCACCATAGCATCTATCTCAATCCATACTTTGGACACATTATATTCTTGGCATAAAAGTAAACCTCTATATAGTGTTAATAATTCTGCTTTCCAAAAATTATTTGGTCTAAGATTTTCAGAAAAACCAACGATAAGTGTACCTATATGATCACGAAACACTCTTCTTCCAATTGCATGTTAACAATTAGCCTTGGAACTACCATCAACATTCAATTTTACTTCACCTATCAATAACTTGATCCAACTGACTATTTTAGGCAGTATACATTGTTCTGTTGGGAATTCAAAACCCCATAATTTTGAGATTTGAGTATCTCCTTTCCATTAACATTTTTTTAAGAGATTACCTTGATAAAGCTGTTTCCATAATTTCATAATAGGCCATATCACCCTATAATGATACATACCAAGGTCCTTGTGTTTCACATCATTACGTCAATCCACAAGAACCAACAAATAAATAATGGCACTAAAATACAGATATGTCCCTGCTTAGTGTAGTCTCATGAGTAAAACCATGTCCAAATAACATGCATAACATTATGAGGATTAATAATATAAATTTGAAAGAATTTTGTAAAATAATTCCAAACTTGTTTAGCCACTGGACTATCCTAAAGAATATGTAGTAGTGATTCTTCTGAATTGCAATGAAGACACTTAAAAGCTAATTGAATACCTTTAGTTTTCATCCGTAGCTCCATCGGTATCCAATTATTTATCATCCTCCATAAGAAAAATGAAACAATGAGTGGTATTCTTTTATGCCATATGAGCTAACATAAGTGATTGATGGGTTGCTGTTGTCGAATTAATTCCCATGCACTTCTAGTGGTGAACTCACCAGTGGATGTAGTTGCCCAATAAGCAACATTTTCCTCAGAGTTATCAAAAAGAATCCTCAAAATATCATCAATCACAGAATCTGGTAGCACAACTTTCAGTTTTTCCATATCTCAATTATTATTGTTATGAAAATAACAAACTTTAGTCATTGAAGTAATAAAGGAAGGGAAAAGTGTTACTAGTGGATGCTCTGCCATCCAACAATCATGCTAGAAGAATAATTCCCCCTTACTAATCCGCCACCTGATATTTTGCTCTATAACATTGTAGCCTCTTATCACTTCCAAGCTTGTGAATCATGATGTTTAGTTATGGCATGTTGAAGTATTTGGCCAACACAATACCTATCTGTCATAAATTGTGTCCAAAGGCTATTACAAGTTTGAAAACATCACCACAGCTTAACCATAAATGCTTAAAAAACATCCCTTAAACTTCTAATGTTTAACCCACCTTTCAAGCAAGGTAGCGTAATTTTAGACTAGGCTGTCCAATGAATCCGCTTGCATTCTATGAAACTGCCCTATAGGAAACTATTAAACAATCTCTTAATTTTTTCAACAATGCTAATTGGACGCTTAAGCACTTGAATGAGGTATATCAACAAGGAAGTAAAAACACTTCTTAGAAGAATGATGCGGCTTCCCGAGGACAAAACTCTGTTCTTCCATCCTAAAATACGATCACAGATTTTAGTAACTAAAGAATCAAGTAAAAGTACCTTTTTATGGCCTTTATAAAGTGGAGTTCCCAGATAAGTAATTGGTAGGACTTTTGTGTAAAGCCCATGGCTTGAGAAATTATCTACCATCTGGAAAGGGCAGTATTATTAGTTGTTATAAAACAACTTGTCTGGTGATTTATGCACTGCCTAAAAATTTGCTCATATTCTTGCAAAAAATTAAAGATTTTTTATAGAGCTGAATGACAGCCATTAGTAAAAATCATCACATTATCAACAAAAACTTGGTTTATAGACAAAGAACAGCCAAAATGATAATGAAGTGATGCATATTGAGCATATAAGTTGTTTAAACCCTTAGATAAATATTCAACTGCCAAGATAAATAATAAGGGCTATTCTTTGCTGATTACTCTTGTTGAAACACTATCTCACTTTTTGCAGCTTGCTATTCTACCATCTTTAGATTACTAAAAATATCTCCAAATATAGACTTGTTCCATTATTTGAGATTTTGCTTCAAACGCTGCTGTTTATACTAAAAAGCATTCAAACTTGTGCCCTGTATTGGAAACTTCCAATTCCTCTCAACAAAGGTTAGAAACTCATGAAGTTTAATCCATAAATGGAGAAAAACGAAATGAAGATGGACCTTCTAATATAGAATTAGAGCAAGAAATAAGGAGAGGACAGTGATATGAACCATCTCTATTTAAATGTTGTACTCTAATAATGGAAATATAATTTGCTTGATGAAGATTGTACGCCACCCGATCTAGCCCTTGAAGCATGTGAGAATTTGATCAAGTTAAATTATTACCTTCAAAACTAGCATCTAACAAATCACAATCGAGCAGAACTGTAGCAAAATCCTCCATGGAACCATCATTAGGAACCGTACCATATAATCTTTCTTTCTTGCTCAAGATAACATTACAGTCACCCTTAACTATCCATGGATCCTTTATCTTTTAGGATATAATCTTTAGACAGTCCCATAAAACTTTCTTCCCTAACCTTGTATACTTAGCATAAATAAAGGAAGCATAAAAAGGACTTGATAGCTAAGGAAAAAACACCCGAACATGCAAACATTGAATGTGATCAAGGATGATTTCACTGGTAACCTCATAATTCTAGAAGAGCTAAATTTTATTTAAGCAGTTACCAACAACCCCCATCAAAACCCAATCTCTTTTTTAAAAATATTCAATTTTAGTAGCATCCAACATTTATTCCAACATTGCTAAAATTTTTAAATTATGCATCAATTTAAATTGTTTTAGCTGCCTTTGGATCACTTTACCAGAAATTCCTCTAACATTCCAAATTAAAGAATTAATCCTGGATAAGTAGAAATAGACAAATTCAAAGATATAGAATCAAAATCATTCATTCTATCTTTTACCTTAATATCTTTATCATTTGAAGAGTTATTTGTAACTAGAACATAAGAGACCTCATTGTCAGATTTGAGTCTTCGATGGGTAGAGGGGTGGATTTCCAAGTCTGCATTACCAGAACCTGCATGGGAGGTAATAGAAATATTTTTCCTAGAGTACTTTTCATAAATAGGCCCCATGCATAAGGTGTTTATGAGAATAGATCTCTCCATAATTTTAATTGTTTTTAGATAAAAAAAAGTGACATTTGGATGAAGTTGTCTTTAATGAAACCAACCCATTCGTTTAGGTTTGCACCTAAACCCGAAACGTTTCAACGGGTAAAGTTTGTTTATATATGGTCCACAACTCCTCAGTTCTCAGAGACAGACCATACATCTCCTCAAAAGCAATTTTATTGATACTTCATCGACAGTTAAACTTTTGAGCATTTTTGCAGTGGTATAACCATTTTGGAGTGGTTGTTATTCACATAAAGGTACTTTACATACTATGCAGTGAGAGGAAGTTGACATTACGAGGAGAATGGTATAATATTTATTTTATTTTATTTTAGTTAAGAAAAGTAGTCATATTTTTTTTATTTTATTTTGAACCGTGTGGAGAAATGGTTGTTCTTCATGTTTAGAGTTTTGATTTTTGAGCATAAACCTATACATATTGGTTGTTCATATTGATATTCTTTTCATTTGAAAAGGTTAAATAGCGAGGTAAAGGTAGTATTGTTGGTGTTGATGGGGTCGAAAGGTGATCGACCTCACGTGACTAGTTGATATGTATGCGTTATAGCCCTTTGGTAGGAATTGGGTTGAGGGTGATTGAGGGCTTGCTTACCTGTTGTGCATGACTGGATTTTGGCATGGGATCATTAAGGGTGTGCATGATTGCATTAGAGTTTAACTTTGCGTGAGTGTGTGATATGTGATTGTGTGACATGTTGATAGGTCATTGCGTGACAGCACGAGTGGATGGCATGGGGTTAGGGTGTGCGCGATTGCAATAGGGTTTACATTGCGTGAATGGTTGATAGGTTTATATCAGTGCGTCACTTGTTTATAGATCATTGCGTGATTTAGTATTCATAATTGCGTGACTAAATGAAAAGGCATTGCGTGACTGTTTTTGTATGGAATTGCACAAGTGTCATAACTGCATGAAATATATCTGTATGGCATTGCATGACCAACATTGGGTTCATTCTATATTATTTTAGATCAATTGTAATGCTTTAATGTGTATATGTTGATTTGCTTAATAATCCATGCTCAGCACTTGCATTAATTATTCTGGTCCAGGGCTGTCTTAAAACATTTAAAATTATTGAGAGGGTTATTTTATGAGTGAATTTATGATGAAAGATATTTTTGACAAATTCCTCTTGTTTTTTTGTTAATCTACAATGATGGTATTAACATGACTAAAATGGGAAGGTTATTTATTGTATATTGCAGATGGGTAGCACAAGAACAGAGCATGAGAATGTCAAATCTATACTTTGTGTGTCGAGGCAGCAGTGGAGGTTCAATACAAGCATTAACATCCACTGTAAGTGATCATAGCTCCATGTGATACATGAGATAATGTCCAAAGTCAATGAGTTGGAAAGGTTGAAGGGAACATGCTTTGGGCATATGATGGACGTCGAAGCTGATAAGAGTTTGTTCTGCGCCAGTCTCGTGCACAACCTAATGTTGCTTAGAATAAACGAACCGGATGCCATCGAAGACGAGCTATGGTTTGCTATAGGCAAAACAAAGGCCCAATTTTCGAAGAGGGAGTTCTACCTTGTGATAGGGCTTAAGTTTAGTGCCCTATTGGGCCTTATTGTCAATCGATACAAGGTCATTTTTTGAAAAATTCACCTGCGTTATTGGGGAGAGGGGAACGAGGTGAAGACTTAAGAAGTTTTAGATACATTCAAGGGAGGCTAGTTTCAGTAGAAAGGAGATGCAACCAAGATGACCCTTATCTTGATGGCCTAAAACGTTTTATTCGGTCAAGACTACAGATGAGCAGTGATTCCGTGGTTGCTGTCGCTGATGGAGAACATTGATGAGTTGAACGCGTTCCCATGGGACACGTATGTTTGGAGTCTGATCGTAGATTACTTGACGAGGGGCTTCGAACCTCCTGCTGCGAGAGTAGCGGAGAAAAAATGCTACCACATCTACAGATTTATTTGGGCGTTTCAAGTAGTGTGCCATACCTTACTGCTTATTATTATTTTTGTCACATAAGATTTTACAAGGTGAATTCTTTTCGCATAAGATTTTATAAGGTGAGTAAAAAATGCTTGACATTTGATGTGCAGTTTTGGGCGTTGGAAGCAATTCTTGTAATTCGAAGCCTATCTGGAAGGCAGCGCTAGTCGGGACAGGTTTGGCCAAGAATGCTAAAATGGCATTGTGGCGAGAGGCTTGCAGGCTTCCACGTCAACATTGTAACTTTAGAAGTAGAAAGGAAGGTGAGTAAAGAAACCATATTTTTTTATTTAATAAAATTTTATTTTTATTGTTGTAGCGTAGCGAGGGTTATACATAATGGCAATGTATGTTTTGGTGCAGTTGTGCATAGTGAAGACGTTGGAGCCAATTGTAGAAGAGATGTTGACTGTGTACTAGGCCGACATTGAGGTCAACATCTCCGATGGGCAACAATACACATTATGGAATTTAGAAGGTCGGGCAGCATTCGGTCCCCAGCAAAAGAGGAGGATAATGGACCGCAAAGGGAAAAGTAAGGTAGTACGAGGCGTTAAGTGGAGACGTAGTGTGGATGAAGAGGTCCCTTCCCAGTTCGTTACTGTTGAGGCCCAAGGTCCTGCTGAAGCCTCTGATTCTCTTCTTTCGGGTCTTCATGCTGCCCATATTTCTACTTCTCTTCTTGCTTCTGTTGTTGCCCCTGATAGTGAGGCGTGTAACTCATCGCTGCGTCCACAAAAGACTAGAGCATTAAGCGAGAGTTGTAACGGATGCAGACATAGTGGAAGAAAGACCTACAGTTTTTGCAGACGGATATGCATATGCAGATGCAGGCAATATAGTTGAAGATCCAGTAGGCAATGCATTTGGAGATCCAGTAGGCGATGTAGATGCAGATGCAGTTACTGCATCAATATATCGAGTAGTCACTACAAGGGGTGGAGGATCGGATTGTCGATCGACTGATCGACAATTTTGAGGTATGAGTTTTTATGTTTTTCATTACGCAGGTTATAACATGTATGATGTATATAGTGTTCTAATGTGTTTGGTTTTTTCAATCGTTTAGGATTAATTGATGGGTGAAGAGGATGGTGCACAGACAAAGAGAACAACAAGATTGGGGTTAATGTTGAGGATACAGGTGGCACAAATTAGTCATTTGCATCGGCTTGAAGCTTGCTTCCCACTAGCCTGATCGAACATCATCATGCGCCTATCCCATCTCCAGCAAAGGCAGCCTAGCATTTTCAACACATACCTTCTTTTGCGAGTAGTCGGGTTACAATTTCCCCGCATCCTGCTCTTGTCCCAACTCGACTAGAGGCCCCCCCACAAGATGAGATCACACTTTCTAGTAAGGCTCCACCTCGACCTAAGCTCGAAGATGTACGTGTGACCTTAGCCAGCAAATACCTTCGAAGACTGTACGTTAACCCACTATTGGTCCATCGCAAAACGAAGGATGAATTGAAGGACAGATATAAGTCATTCATGAAAAACGAGCAAGCCAGGTCAAATAAAAACAGGAAAGGATATTAGTGTTTACGATTTGTGTATTTATTTTATAGTCTTTTGACACTGGTATTATTATAAAATAAATATGCAGGGTTAACATTTTGGGCATCGAGGAGAGGAAGGCCTTGATTTATTTTCAGAGATTGGAGATGTCGGCAGAGTTGATGGACAACCAATAGATTGATGCATGCATCAGCGTGTTGTGTAAGTGGATGCGCGAGCACCATCCACAACACTACAAGCAGAGAATATGCATCGTTGACACCACTTTCTATGTAAGTATATCATATTTTAGTGAGTTGTAATTATTCAAATGTAAAGGATGTGTATTAGTTAATTGCATTTAACTATTGTGCGTAACGTAATTGACAACTTATTTTGCTAGGTCTGAGCAAAGAAATAAAGCCTTCCCCCAGCGAGAAGACATTCAAGTCGAGTGAGGTAGTAATGCCAGACCATGTGCTTCAATATGCAAGGGGTGAGAGTCCTCCGTGGGGTTTCTTATGGCATGAGGTTGACTCAATTCTCATACTATGCTATTTCGACGACCACTGGGTGGTAGTGCACATCAACTTGCTAAAATACAGTATGATGTTAGTGGACTCATCATACAGTAGGAATGAAGCACAAAAGTCTAGCTTGCGTGATAAGTAAATGAGTCCACTAACAATATTGTTTCCCATTATATGCCACCAGTCGGGGTACTTTGTCAGCTCACATCGACAAAAATGACTTTGACGCGAATGAGGTATAGTTTAAATGGAAAGACCTTGTTGCAGCAAGATTTGCTCAGTTGCGAAGATTGGGTTATCACCTCGTTGTAGTGGTTAATCTAGTCAGAGGGTCAAACACTAAAGGCAAACGTGATAGAGGGCATTTGAAAAAAGTTTACCCTTGAGATTTTTGAAAACAGCCTCAGTTGTTAAATTTTTGAATTAGTTTATTCTTTTTCAATATGTAAATAACATTGTTATATATCATGTTCATATTATTCTTTGTTTTATCATTTACATATTATTCTTTGTATTCTTTCTTGTTTCAATTAACAACAAAGAAAAATGGCAATAAGAACAGTTCTATATTAATTGCTGTTATAAGCATACAGGTGCAATAAAAATAACATTGTTTCTTCTTTCCTTATTTGTTTTTTATTCGCATCGTAAAGTCTTTTAGTTTGTTACACAATTTACATGTTAGTGTTTATGTGTCTGCATATGCCAACCCCTCCTTACTTGATAGCTTATATGACATGTTGAATTGCATTGCGTCACATAGGGTTGTAATCAGTTGACATTGAATTGTGTAAATGAAGCTATTGGAATTGTGTCCCTAGTTGATATTGATTGTAGGAGTATTCGAGATGGAGTGAGGCTAGTACTCAATTTTGAATCACGTGAGTAGTTATTATGGAATCGAGTGACTAATCAACTTGGATGTGGTGACTACTAGATATGGATCGCGTGAACCTTTAAGATTTAGCATCGCGTCAGTAATTGATATTGACTCATGTGAGTAGTAAATATAGAGTGGCGTTTACTAGTTATGATTGAAGCGCGTCACTAGTTTCTGTCCAATTGCGTGACTAGTTGATATATAATCGCGTGAGTAATATAAAGAGTCACGTTACTAGTTATTATGGAATGACGTGAGTATTTATTGTAAAATCGTGTGAGTAGAAAATGGAGTCGTGTGACTGGTTATTATGGAATTGCGTTACTAGTTGACATCGAATCGCATGAGTAATTATGGAGTCGCGTAACATGTTATTATGAAGCGCGTGACTAGTTGAAATCGACTCGCGTGAGTAATATATGGAGTAACGTTACTAGCTATTGTTGAGTGGCGTGAGTATTTATTGTAAAATTACGTGAGTATAAAATGGAGTAGCGTGACTGGTTATTATAGAATTACGTGACTGGTTCACATCGAATCGCGTGAGTGATTTATGGATTCATGTAACATGTTATTATGGAAGCGCGTGACTATTTTTTGTCGAGGCACGTGACTAGTAGATATCGAATCACGTGAGTAATATATATAGAGTCACGTTACTAGTTATTATTGAATGGCGCGAGTATTTATTATAAAATCGCGTGAGTAGAAAATAAAGTCGCGTGAGTTATTGTTTCAAATTCCCACCATATACAAAAAGATTCCACCTTCCAAATGGAGTATAAAACCCCATTTGCACCAACAGTCTGCACCATATACAGTCATGTTCTCTGAAGAAGGGTCAGCTAATAATGATGGACAATATCAAACCATAACCCAACCAGAAGCACTAGTAAACGCACAATATATCAAATTGATTACCGTAAACAATCAACCAGAAGTTACCCTAAACACATAAAAGTTAAAGCACATGTTTAGCGAATTGTTAGAAAACAATATAACAGAAATGTATCGTTAAATAATAGAAAGTGCTATTATAGGAAGATTACCTTTATGAAAGTTACTTAGTATGTTTTCCCCTTTGAAGGTGTATACGTGAATAAGTGAATCCGTGCTTGCTCAGTTTGTACCATTTACAACTCCAAAGTTCAAGTTTTACCAACATATGGAAATACCATATGTTTTTTATGCATGCTTGGTAGAAGAATTGAATGTTTTGAGAAATGTGTTATATCCATGATGTATTGTAGTAAGTGGTCTAATTGCTCTATTTTTACTACCTTTTCAATATGAATATGATTGGATTTGTTGTTTTCCTTAATCACAAAAGCCTAACCTGCCAAACCACAATCATAGTGACATAGCCTTCCATTCACTTTTCCTTTCACAAAATACATAAAAATCTTTAACATTAAGTGATGTCAATCAACTCCAGCAACCAGTCTTCACACATCTCGCCTTCCAAGTCCCAACATTCTCAACTCCCAAATGATCAGGTACAAAAGAAACAATAAAGAAACAATTCTCGCTTTCTAGTATTTTCAAACCCTAAAAATCCATAATTCCCCAAGCTAAGCTATAGAAGAAGTCGCTTAAGAAGATTTAACCAAAATCTATCCTATGTCATTAGATCTATTGACACTATAATAAAAAAAAAGGTATTGATGCTAAGTTCAAGTTGCATAAACTATAGATTGACCAATCACATTAAAAATTCCAAAAATTTTGTCACAATTGAAAAGTCATGAATCGTAAAAACCTTATTAAGAGACAAGAAATTTTTAAAATTAAATTGGAAATAAAAAAAGTTTCATCAAAGATTATACACACCTTTACCTTCAAAACATTCAATTTTTGTACCAAGCGTGCATATAAAACTTATGGTATTTCCATACGTTGGTAAAACTTGAACTTTGGAGTAGAAAATGAAACCATAGTCACCTACTTTGGGTTTGCTTGAAGATATGCCATTGCCTAAGATAGTGTAGGACGATTGAGCTTCACTGCTTGATCTTACAACTAGAGGTAGGTTTATGATATTTTCGTTTAAGAGTTTCGTTTAATTATGGGTAGGGCCTTAAGGTATTAAGGATATCAGGAGAAAAAAGGACATTGGTTTCTATAAATTTAACATCGCGATTGGAGATTACATCGTACTATTTGGGGATATCAGTTTGCAACATCCTTTAAGATTTAGCATAGCGTCAATAGTTGATATGACTCTTATAAATAGTGAATATGGAGTGGCGTTAACTAGTTATTATTGAAAGGCGTCAGTATGTTTTTGTCGAATCATGTGACTAGTGATATCGACTTCCGTGAGTAATATATAGAAACCCGTTACTAGTTATTATGGAATTGTGTGAGTATTTATTATAAAATCATGTGAGTAGAAAATGGAGTCACGTGACTGGTTATTATGGAATTGCGTTACTAGTTCACATCGAATCGCGTGAGTAATATGGAGTGGTGTAACTAGTTATGGGAACCATGTGACTAATTTTTTTCTGAATCGTGTGAGTAGTTTATATCAACTCTTGCTTGTCTGGTTAGTATGGAATTGTGTTAGTAGTTGATATTGAGTCGCGTGAGTTATTGTTTCAAATTCCCACCATCTACAAAAGATTCCACCTTTCAAATTTCGTATAAAACCCCCATTGCACCAGTAGTCTTCCACTAAAATATCCTAATTTCGGATAAAGGGAAGATGAGTCACAGAAGTAAACGCACAAAGATGACACACAATAGTGGTGAAGGAGGCTCTGTTGATGCGGAAACATCGTCAGCCTCAGTTGTAAGTTCTTTTTTATAAAATTTCACCTATCCATCGAACGCTGTGAAATTCAACTCCAATTTTGTTAAACGAAAAGTAATGCCCGGACGTATAATTAACTTTGAGTATTTAAAGGCTATTAATTTCCTATACCTTACGAACTTTGAAAAGTTAGGGTCGACACATTACTTACAATTGAAGAGGAAATACTATGAGAAATTGGTCAGAATTTTTTACTTCAATACAACACAAAAATATACTGTGTCAAAAACATCTAAGGTTGTGCACCATGACGAATCTTTTGTCACCCACATCATGGGACAATAGATCCTTGTTACGCGTGAGCTGATAAAACGCATATTTCACCTTACTTCCATGCAAGATGATTTCCATTATGTTAGTGGCAATGGAAACCTTGGGTCAACATTTATCTACCCTTCACCAAGAGAGAATGGCAGTGGTAATTGGACATGGCTATGTTTCTTTGATCAAGTCTTGCACCTCATCATCACTCACATTATCCATCCTCACCGCTCGAAGTACTTGAATGTCATGACAGAAGGGTCTTGGTTCATGACATGCTCCGAACAATTTAAGGTGGCATTAAAAGCCTGCATTACGACATGTTGATCAACGAGATAATAGACTACTTCAAAGTTGACAGTCATTGTAATCTGTCAAAAAACTATGCTTTGTTCAATCACATCGATGAACCTAGTATTAAATAGCTAGGTTTTGAGTTCAAGAACAACACTTGGGTTAGGAGGGGACTAATCGATAACCCCGAATTTAATGAGCACGGGATTGAGTGTGAGCTGAATGTGTATCCTACAAGCCCGTCTACTGCTCGATCAATTGCACCTATTTCCACCACATTCGATGTTGATCAAGCTTTCATTAGACTCTTTTCATATATGGAAACAATGGACTCTAGGTTGAATGCCCAAATGGAATTGTTGGAGGCACAAAATCCTGAGTTGTTGCAGCGTCAACAACAGTTGGAATATCTATTTCGCTCTCAATTCCCACCACCATCATGAGCTTTTACTGCATGCTCTATTACTCAGTGATTGGAATGTTCAATTCGATGTTGAACTGTGCCTAAGATTTTGCTTGTAGTTAAAGATATTTGTATGGAGTTACTCTAAAATATAAATTAATGTATTGGGAACATTGACCTATTGCTGCTTGGCATGCTTTTAGTTGAGTTTGTTTCAAACAAATGATTGTCATTTGTTTATCTAATGCCCTTTATTATGTGTCATGTTCTCTGAAGAAGGGTAAGTCAATTATGGTGGACAATATCAAACCATAACCCAACTAGAAGCACCATGATATCAAAATTTTGAATTGATTACCCTAAACAATCAAATAGAAGTTACGCTAAACACATGAAAGTGAAAGCACATGTTCAGCGAATTGTCAGAAAACAATATAACATAAATACTTTAATAAACAAATTAATCCAACAAATTACAATATCGTGAGCTAGTTAATCCACAAATGAAATGGGTTAATATGAATTCCTAACTACTATGCTTGACTCAGTGATTGGAAGTGATTTCCCTAGCTGCTGCCCGAATAGCTGTATCTGTTCTTTGCTGTAGAAGATTCTCTACATTTTGTACCCTCAATTCTAATGTCTGCAGGCTAGTAGTTTGGTGATCCAGTTTCTCTTCAATCCTGGCAAGCATATTATACATAACATCATTGGTAACAAGTTTTGGATTAACTATAGATGGACCAGTGGATGGAGTACCATGGGTGAGATGAGCTGCGTAACCAACACTCAAGTCATATCCCCTTTTTCATGAGCCATCCATATGAGAGTTTACGAGGCCTGCAACTGGTCCAATTGGCTAGATATCTATTACTCCACACCCCTTTCTTTTTAACTAGAGTGAATATGATGTTTCCATATGGAACGGTTATTTCATCCTCTATGGCAACATCTCTCATTCTAAGGATCATATATTTCGCAATATTCAGGCCATAGGTGGCGAATATTGCTTTAATCATCCACAGGTCCTCAAGAGCAACCCGTTTTAAATGACTGATCTTTCCCTGTACTGTGGACGCAATAAAATTATGTAGCAACCTCATGGGTGCATTTTCCAAATGACGAGCAGAACATGAAGTTGCCATGTATGGTTTTGTTATGCTAGTTGCGTGGGCCAACATAGCGACGGGTCATAAAATAGGGGAAGTTCGTATTTTCCTTGTCTGTACTCTATTTTCAGGAGCTTCCCAATATCATGGGGTGTAACTGTAAACTTTATTCCATCCAAAAACACATTCAAAACAAATGGGTTATAATCACTAAGATTTCCAAATTTATTTCCACTCCGACGTATGCTGGAGTAAAATTCCCTAACAAGAGTCGGGCTATAATCATGATCTGGAACGGTACTTAGACCTTTAACTTTACTAATGTCAAAAAACATTTCTAAGTCAGTCTCAAGGAATATGTTTTCCTACAAGCTTTCCCAATCTACCACTTTACCGCAAGATATATTGGCATTCTCTAACGCTAGATATCTAGTAGCATGTGCGTCATCCCTAAGCTATAACCCAAAGGACAGACCATTACTTGTTTCACTTGAAAAAGCAATTGGTGCGGCAGGCAGTTCAACGGCTAGTCTCCATTTCCTCTTTGATCGTAGAGTTGAGTATTCATCATCATGCATAATTCGGTCACCATTGTCATCGACATTGGATCTGTTGGAAGATGCGACCATTACTTTAGACAGTGCAGGACGATTGAGGTTCTTACAAGTATAGAAAGGTAAACGATATTTTCGAATAAGACCTTTGTTTAATTATGGGTTAGGGCTTAGGGTATTGAGGATTTCAAGAGAGAAAACAACATCGGTTTCTTGGAATTTCACTGCGAAGGTATATGAATAGGAATGTGATTGTTGAAAATATCACTTTGCAACATTTGGTATAACCGGGGGAAGTGATGAGTAGTAAGAGGATTACATCGCGCAACGTTTGGGATATCAGTTTGTAGCGTTGTTTGGAAATTGACTAAAATACCTTTATGTATATTGAAGCTATTTGCTTTCACCAAAACGACTATGAAGGTATTAGCTTCATAATTATCGAAATGTAGAGTAACATTGTTGATTTAAGTATTCATATATGCTGTCAAAAGGTTACACAATTTACATTCCATACTGTATAACTATGCATGTGTGGCTAAATTCAATTTGTGACTAGTTCTATGCCTAGTCAATGCTATTATTATAAATTTTTTTTTAGCAAAAAATATAAAGCAAGCGATAAAAATCAATTAGGCAATATAATTATTAGTAAATATTTGATGCTTTAATTTTATTGTTTACAAAGATATAGAAATTATCATCAATTATGAAAGAGTACAAGGCATTTGATGATCTGACAATATCATATTATTGCTGACTATAGTCAGAAGTTAGAGTATCACCTCCAGACTCTGTCAAACTCAATTTCAAATATCATTATTCAATGGAAATGTCAATGGCCATTTCGAAACAATTTGAAACAATCCCTAACAACTAACATTTGAAGTACCACAATCTTTAGGTACGACACTTATAGCATTATCATAGTTTGTACTCCGCATTGGACAGCTATTTCATGTGTGCCTGAGTACTTTGCAAATTGAACATACCTTCGGTCATCGTCGTCATCTAGCCGGAGGCTGAAAAGATAATGTTTCCCTGATTGTGGATGGACTTGCGAACGACGTCCGGCAATTTTGTCTATTATGATCATAGCTTTTGCATTGTGAACATCTACATCGTCGACTGCCTTCCCCAACTGATAGAATCCTCTTCCTCCTTGGTCTTCCAGCTTGACCTTGCCAAGTTGGTGGCAGAACGATGATTTCTTTAATGTCATGGGGGACGTCCCATTCACTGGGATGCCCAACCAGGCAAATGGGAACTGTATATCCCTCCACCCAAAAGATAATCTTGTAATAATCTAAGCAGAATTCAATGGGTGAACGTTTGCACTTACTGCGAAGGCAATGAAATCACAGTTGGGTAATAATGTAAAAATTCAATTCATAATGCACTAAATAAGAAAACATGATTATTGAAACCTTATTGCCGTTATTGCATGTGTGCAGGGGAGTAGATCACTTTGGAACCCATAGCATGAAAACGTCTTTTTGTATAAGTTGACGACTGCGTCTTTATTGCCACCTATAACTTGAAACTCCACCCAATCAATTGGTTTGATGGAAAAGTGACATGCTGCATTCAACCGCTTATTCAACAGATCGGTAACCCAAGGGCTGAGAGGCGTGGTCATATTCAATGCCTCGTTGTGTCAGTCATGGAACCAACGTTGGAACATGCCTCTGATGCACTTGATCAAGATGGTTATTGGCATTTTCCTTGCATGTCTGAGGCAGAAGTTAATACACTTCACAATGTTGGATGTCATCAGCTTGTATCGCCTTACTAGTGATCGTGCACGTGCCCATCTCTCAGGGCCTATTCTCATAAGGCGGTCATAAGCAGTTTGCAAATCTATTTTAGCTCAGTCATGTGTCTGTTAAAATCGGACAGCTTATAACAGTTGGCAGCCAAGGTGAAAATGGTAGCAACATCTTCACGCTTGAACAGGTTTTTCATGTTTTTCCCTAAGTGGTAATTGTATAGCCCATGATGTGCATCATTGTACACATTCTCAACTGCATTCTTAATGGCAAGATGCTGGTCAGAAATTAACATTGCATTTTTGGGCAAACCAATTGCACGACACAATTGGTTAAGAAACCACGACCAAGACTCTTTGTCCTCCACGTGGCCAATGCTAAATGCAAATAGATATATCTGCTCATTCTCATCTTTGCATACCGCAACAAACAAAATACCCTTGAATTTGCCTTTTAGATGTGTGGCATTGATAGAAATTACAGGTCGCATTACAACCTAAACCCTCGGATACATGACCCGTATGCCCAAAAACAATATTTGAATCCTTGTTCCCCATCCGTAACGACACTCGTGAGCGTGTCGAAATTTTCACATTCCAACATATGGAAATATGAAGGGAGGAGTTAGAATTACTCTTTTGGGGGGCCGAACACAAGACTTTCGGCATACTCCTTTGCTTGCCAGGCCTTTCCATAAAGGCATTGCAATCCCCACGCGTGGTTCATCTCTTTCATTATTTCCTTAGGTCTCAATAGGATTACATAATTTCCTTGTAGCCCGGTCAAGATAAGCTCACCAATTAACCTCGCACTCGTAGTTCGATACCCATATTGCAAACCATCAACAATACACGTGTGTTCCTTATGCAACGTCTGAATTTGCCAATAATCTCCCACAGGCAACTTCGTTGCACGCAAAGCAAACTTGCATGCCTTCTCTTTACAACCAACCTCAAAACGAGCGTGGCATGACCTTTTAACTCTAAGCTTAAAATGCTCTTTTATTGCCAACATGCTCAAAGCTCGTTTCAATTCGGCCTTCGATGGAAACACTTATCCACGATATAAGTGGTCGACGTGTGATTCGAATTCCTCACTCGTAACTATTTGGAAAGATATCATATCTACCCTAAGAATGATCCATTGACGAGATACCCCTATATTTACCCTTTCTTGATCATTGTCAGCTAGTGAACGAATGTTGTTCTCAAGTGCGATGCTGTCATCGTAAATAAGCTCGGCACCCTCAACATCTTCTAATTCAACAGTTTTGGCATGGTCTTCGAATTGAACCTCTTCTAACGCAACAGTTGTGGCATGGTCTTCAAACTGAACCTCTTCTAACACATCAGTTGTGGCATGTCCTGTACTGCCATCTGCATGATTCCAATCTAGAATGTCACTGTGCTCACCCCTGTCATCCTCTAAACAGGCATAATCTTCGGCAACGTAATCATCTTCACAGTCATCTTGCAAGTCATCGTTCTAATCCGTCGTGTCGTCCTCTTCAACATCATATTCAATCTCATCAGATGCATCGTCATCACTCACAACCAGCATAGTGTCCTTTGCGAATGCCAATGGACCTACTGAATTTTTCAATTAACAGTTGCATTTGTTGTAATGTACCATGAACTTTGTTCGATGCACATTCTGATTGGAATTGTGCAAATATCATTTGCAGACACTTCATGTGTGTACCGGCCTAATCAAACTGTTAAGGATACGCCAAACATGATTGCCATGGTTGTATGTTAGGAAATGCATGGTGTGGTATGTCAGAATAATTAACATTTTGTTGTAGGTGATGACTATGTTGGATACCATGTTCATGTGGAATATCGTTTGCATTTCGTGTCTTTAATGTCACAAACACAACAACTACCCTCTCATCTCATAGGATACTTGCTACATCTTCATAATCCTTGATAACTACGAGCGATACCCCTACCGCATGTCTCAGCGATGCATGTAGGTCAATTTCATTATTATGTGAGTTGACCCCAACAACCTCTTCAACCAGCTTCACTAGGCTCGAAAATGACAAATCACTCCCAACAACCCTCACTCGTGTCTCACCACCCTTGTAACTATCATCGACCCACTAACCACCATATGTAATCATAAGCTTTACATTTGGTAGGTTGTTGAAATTTTACAAAAAATAAGTGTCACAATTAGTCAATTTAAAAAAATAAAAATTTAATTGCCCCTTAATACATAAAAACAACTTACACAATGCCTAAGTCACATTTGGCCGACTACTGAAATTTAATAGAAAATAAGTGTCGCAATGTATAATACACTTTCATGCAATGCCTCAAAAGCAATGAACAAAAACCTCAAAACAGGAGGTGAATTGTACAAGTCATGATGCAACAGTCTCGCAATACCTAATAATAAGTCACTGAATGTGTAATATTCACTCACTCACTCACATTATGCCAACATAATGAGTCACGTAATGGCCCAATGTCATGCAATACTTAACAACATGTCACGTAATATATCAAAACTAGTCACGCAATGCCCAAAACTAGTGACCAAAAAGCATCAAAACAAGGGACAAATTGCACAAGTTAGTCACGCACAGGTAATCTCGTTATACCTAAGAATAAGTCAATCAATGATATTGGGCCAGTCACGTAGTCGCCCAATGTCACGCAATGCATAAAACCACTCACGCTAACCATAAAAAATAGTGAACAAAACCCTCAAAACAACAGGTGAATTGCAAAAGTCACGCAGTACCAGTCTCGCAATACCTAATAATAAGTCACTTAATGCGTAATATCCACTCACAGTATGCCAACATAACTAGTCACATAATGGCCCAATGTCACTTAATACAAAACAACATGTCACGCAATATATCAAAACTAGTAACACAATATTTCAAAACCATAAGCCTCAAAACAAGAGATAAATTGCACAACTCGGTCACGCACCAACCGTCTTACAACACTTAATAATAAGTCACTCGATGCCTAATATCCACTCACCTTATGCCAACATAACATTCCACGTACTACCCCAACGTCACGCAATAGATAACAACACGTCACCATATACATACAAACCACTCACGCAATGTCTCGACAGAAGATATGCACAAACAATTCACACAGCACGTATAACTCAATCTCTTAATACCTAATAATAGCTCATGCAATATCTAACATCCACTCACGCAGTTATTTAGCATAATATAACTTAAACAAAGATAATCTATAAGAACCATAAGCAAGAAAGAAAATATATATGCTCAAAGAAAATCTTGACAAATACTTAAATTTTATTCATATTTAGATCCCCGAAAATACAAGAAGACAAATGAGATGATACACAAAAAAAAAAAAAAATAAACCGTAGTTAATTTCTTCTTAAGTTCATTTACTTTTTCCTCTATCTCGGTGAAAGTTTTTTCGTTGAACAGGATGCCAGCCTCCAAGTCATAAGCCTTGTCCATCAGCTTGTCGAAGAGGGTGCTCATCTTTTGTTGGAGAATCTCCAACTGGTCCCTCAAGGCATTCATATCCTCTTAGAGGCTGCCTTATGCCCATTCTCTACTGTACCATCTCTCTACTCCATTTTAAACTTTTTTCAATTATCTGATAATGTTAAGATAATTGAATTTGACTCAAATGGTTAATGGTTCCCTTTATTTACAGGCATCAATTCTGACTCTTCGTTTTTTACACAAATATCCCCATATAAGTGCAATTAAGGGGGCCTGAATTGGATATTAAGTAGCTGTTTAGCCTGGCATTTCATTTCCTCATCTTATCTACCTCTTAAAAGCAAAAGCTAAGTCAAACATCATTTTTCAAGAACTTCTTAATAAACAGCTGGTTTTTTTTTAGAACAAAATTCTCGAAAAAAGAGCTTAAAGATAAGCTCTAGGGAAGAACTTTCTCTTCTTTTCTTTTAAGAAGATATTAATTTTTTTAATTTTTCAAAAAATACCTCTCTCTGAATCAATGCCTTTGCAAATTTACGTTATTCAACGTAAATCACAATTTCCCTCTCTTTTACCTCTCTCCACCCAAGAAACTACTAAAACAAACAAAAGAACCAACAGCAGAATATCAAAATCTAGAATTTTTTTTGTTCTTACACAGATTAAGACAAAATTAAATTTAAATTTCAAAACTGCATTCAGATACTATTTAAAGGTTTTCTCGTGTTTTCACTAATTAA
Source organism: Theobroma grandiflorum (assembly GCA_036013995.1). Lineage (NCBI taxonomy): Eukaryota > Viridiplantae > Streptophyta > Magnoliopsida > Malvales > Malvaceae > Theobroma > Theobroma grandiflorum. The sequence goes on from CP142127.1 coordinate 41,085,247, forward strand.
AAGGATTTTAATGTTACATACATTGTTTCCTCTTTTCTCTCATTTCTTCAGAATTTCAACATCATGGTCCGATTGCTTGGTAGATCAACCAAAATTTAATACTATTGCTACTATACAAGTATGAAAATTGTTCCCTTTCTTTATAGATTTATTTGATTTTAATATCTCAAATTATATATAAACTTCAAGCATCACATTATAGCTTATTAGGCAATTGAAGATGACATAAAGGATCAATATCCTTTATGGTAATTTTAACCTAAAGTACAACTTATATAACTTATTTTGTTAAACAGTTTACCAAACAGCTGTAGCCTATTTCTCTTCTAATTTTACAAAATTTGTTATTACGGGGGCTGAATCAGTAGATAATCACCTTCAGCATTAGGTTGATTCAGTCACGCAATGCCTACAAACATGTCACGCACTACTCAACATATATTCAGTCACGTAATGCCTACAAACAAATCACACAATGCTCAAAGGATATTCAGCCACGTAATATTCAGTCACGTAATACCTAAAAACGATTCATGCAATACTCAACAAATATTCAGTCATGTAATATTCAAGCACCTAATACCAAATAAATAGGTTACGATTCCGAATATCCAGTCACACACCTTAATATCCAATGATACAATGCCTAACAAATAGTCACGCATCGCCTATAAACTAATTGATTTCGCTATTCCATGCCAAATTTAATTTTCCATACTCATATAATTTATCCATTAAACAGGTTAAGATTCCTAATATCCCATCACACACCCTAATATCCAGTGACACAATGCCTAACAAATATTCATGCATCGGTTATAAACTGATCGATTTTGCTACTCCCAGCCAGATTTAAGTTTCCAAACTCATATACAATTACCCATCAACTTTTGCGTTCTATGAATAACCTTAAATAAACCTAGGAACTCATAACAAATACCTTGATGCCATCTGGGCACTTTGGGATCCTCAGAAAGTTTGTTGGCGATATAAACCTCGATGGCGAGAGATAAATGGCGAGATATATACCCCAATGGCCTTGGAGAGATGGACGGAGGGATAACTAATTCGAGATTTAATTTTGGAATTTTAATCTAAATGGCGGGAGAGGAAAAAGAAACCGAGATGTGTTTTCATTTGTATTAATTGCTTTAAAGGGTATTCTTGTCAAGTCATGCCAAAAATTATTTAAAAACAGTTAAAATTATAGTGACGGTCATTTTTGAAGTGCTCTTACTACAAAGGTCATTTTTCATAATTTCTTCTTTTCCCTATTAATAGCACGCTTACTCGGTTCTTCATGCACTGTAGGATTATTTTCATCACTACTTTTCAAAGCTTCACCAGAAATCCTCTTAGCTACATTAACATCACCAAAAACCCTTAAAGCCTTAGGTACAACCTCTAGTGATTTTTGCATGGGTTCATTATTTTCTGCTTGGACAGCAAAATCAATCAACCACAAAGGCTGTTTTTTTTTTCTTTTTTTATGCTTCCTTACTGTGAGATTTTAAGCATTATCTACAGCCCATTGGACGTAATCATGATTGCTTATATTTTATACACTATAAGACAATTTTTTAATAGCTTTATATTCTTTAATAGCTTTATAATAAATTGTTGAGAGCTTTCTACCTTTTTGCCTTACATCACAACCATGATATCTTTCTTTTTGTCTATCATTTCAACACTTTTATTTCTAGAAACATCTCTTGTAGATTGGAACTTAACTTATACATCTTATTTCGATTTTTCCTGGCCCTAGGGTTGAGAATAAAAATTTTGAGATTTTTCTAGTACATTGTTCACCGTGTTTCCCATGCTCTGTTCTACATTTTTATTTTTCCTTTCCACACTTCTTATTGCTATCACATTAAACCGATTAGAAACTGCCACTAGAGGATTCTCAGAACCACTTGCAAAACCTATTTCCATCCTCATCGAATATTTTACCCCACTATTACTTGATTTTCCTAACTTTTTCCACTACTTGCTCTATTTTGGAGGATCCAATCTTTCTTTTTTTCTCCATCACCGATCAATACTTTTTTCCTTTCGTCTTGATCTTTAAAATTTATTCCTTCATTCCTTTCTTGAATGGGGACCATAGTCTGCTCATTTGGTTGTTCGCCAATACATGTAGATTTTAGCTTATGATTTCTAGATTTTTCTTGCATGTTCCCAAGCATCAAATAGTTTGAAATGCCATGACCAACAAGGCAGCAAGGAGTGCAATATTTTGGCATCTTAGAAAACTCAACCTTCTAAGAGCATCCCTTGTGACTTCTCTTGTTTTCTTGTTGCTAATATCGATCCAAACGTTGTTAATCGAAGGCTACAAACAATCATACTCCACGCACACTCGAGCCACACTTGGTCTTGTGCCATTGGCGGTGGTTTCATCAACGAATAAAGGCCTCTTGTTCATTTTAGCAATCATCATCAATGTCGATTTCTCATAAAGGTGAGCCTTTAAATTTGAGAATGAGATCCAAACAAATGATAGAAGATTCTCATTCTAGTTGGAAATCTAGAGTCGATTTGAATGTGTGCATCTTTTGATTAGCAATAAACCATACCTGCCTTATCCAGATTTTGTTAAATCCTATTCACTATAGAGATTGATAAAGACAGGCTTATAATTAAACCATCGGATATTATAGGGACCCGAGAGACTAATGCTAGTGAAGGCTTGCCAAAAATCATTCAATTGTGGCATCTTAGTGAACTTTTCTACCATCAAATGCTTAAAAGGTTTCGATAAAATTTTAATCTCATCTTCAAAAAAAAGGGTTATAGGCTTGTCTTTGTAATGCATTGGGCTTCGTGAAAGAAGGATTAGGGGTGGTTTTTCGATTATGGCAATAGAAATAAAGGATTTTTTGAGTGCATAGGGAGAAACAGCGAATTGCATGTTAAAGGATAACACTTGCATGGACACGTACAAGTCTTTGGACTGCATGATATGAAGACTTACTAGCTGTTAATATTTTGATAATAGAATAGGAAAAATGATGTGTTGTTTTCATCTTGAAAGAACACCTGTTAAGTAGTTTGTTACAAGTGTTATATACACTATCATTTTGTAATGTATAAATGATCACTGTGTGATCATCATGTGCTAATAAAATGAATACCTGTTTTTAACCTATTGGCTCTTTTAGTCTTCTCCATATTTTCTCTCTATCTTGTATTATCATTATATACCATGACATTAACATGGTATCAGAGCCCTTCTCGACTCTCGTAGGATCTCAAATAACTTCCTTTTAATACTCTTGTGTTCTTTATGGTTTCCTTAAAAAAAAAACTCTTGTTTCCAAAACTAGTCCCCTGTTATAATGACAACCCTAAACATAACACATCAGCCTCCACTAGTCTTCGATGGCTCCAACTATGGTGTATGGGCTATGAAAATGAAGGCTTACTTAAAAAGTTATAATCTTTGAAATGTAGTAGAACAAGATGTTGAACCGCAAGCACCAAGGGAGAATGTTCTTGCTGCTCAAGTTAAGTAATATGAAGAAGAAATTGTAAAGAAGTTTATAGATCTTTCATTCATTCAATCTATTGTCTCTAAGGATGTTTCCAGCAGAATCATAGAGTGTGAAACAGCCAAGGCAGTTTGGATAAAGCTACAGGAAGAATATGTTGGGACCTCTAGAATAAGGCATATACAGGCACAGAACTTGAGAAGGCAATTTGATATGATGCGGATATAGAAGAGTCAGTTAGTGAAAGAATACATAGATCAATTACTTAAGCTTACTAACTAGATAAAGTTGGTTGGAGAAGAGCTTAAAGAAGTTCGAATAGCTGAAAAGTTTCTCAACAGCATACCAAGGAAGTTTGAAGCTATAATAGCATCATTGCTTCAATTAAAAGACTTGTCGACATTTCAATTACTGAAATTGTCAGTGATCTGTAAGCTACTGAACTAAGAATATCAACAAGAGATGAAGCTCCAGGGGAAAAAGCCTTTCTTGCTAAAGGCAAAGGTAAAGCAAAAGCTGAGGCTTTTACCAAGAGATATTACAAAGACAAAGACAAGAAGATTATTCAATCCAGTCAATCTTCAAACAAAAGGAATAAGTTCAAGCCATGTTTTTTTTTTTTGTAAAAAAATGAATCATATTGATGACTACTACTAGTTTAAGCTAGATGCGAAATGCAAGATATGCAATCATCTAAGGCATACTAAGAAAGTGTGTAAGAACAGAGTAATTAAAGACAAACCTGTCTAGGCTAATGAAAACTCAAAATTGACAGAAGAAGTAATGTTTACGGCTTAGTCAGATTCTGAAAGGGATATGAGCAATTGTGAATGGCTTCTAGATAGTGGTAGTTCACGTCATATTGCAATTTTAGAGGCTGTGTTTGTTGATCTTAATAAAAACCATCAAACAAGAGTGAAGATAAGGAATGGTTGTTACCTACAAGCTCTTAGCATAGGGAAAGTACAAGTATCAAGTTTAACTAGGCACATGTATATATCTGTTGTTCTATTTATACCTTCATTTACTCAAAATATATTGAGTGTTGGTCAATTGTTTGAGGATGATTATATTCTGTTGTTTAAGGATAAAACTTGTAGAATTTATAATCCCTTAAGTGCATATCTTATGACCATACCAATAAGGAATAAACGCTTTCCTATTAAACTTGAGCATTTGTGTTTGCAAGTTGAGGAACAAGCTATTTCCTTGATTGATCTATGGCACAGCAGACTTGGTCACTGCAATCATAAGACTTTACAACAAGTCAACAACTCAGGTATGCTTGTTAAGCTTCCTAAACTACCTAACAATGCCTCAATATACAGTGTATGTCAGCTTGGAAAGAGTTCTAGAAAACTTTTTCCTTCAATCAGTTCTAGTAGAGCCAAGTCAAAGCTTGAACTTATCCACTCTAAAATAGGTGGACCTTTAAGTGAGGAATCACTGAATGGAAGCAGGTTTTATCTTTTGTTTATTGATAATATGACCAGATGGAGTCGGATTTTCTTTATGAAATTCAAGTCGGAAGTCTTTGCTTGTTTAAAAACTTCAAAATCAAAGTTGAAAGAGAAACTGGCTGTAGAATCAAAATCTTGAGGACTGATAATGGTGGTGAATATTCTTCTTCTGAATTCAACCATTTTCTTGATTAGGAAAAGATAGTTTATCAACTTAGTACTCCATACTCTCCTCAACACAATGGAGTCAGTGGAAGGAAGAACAGAACGGTCATGGATATGAGCAGATGTCTGTTATATCAAAAAAGGATCCTCAAGAAGTTTTGGGCAAAAGTTGCAAATACTGCTGTATACGTGCAAAATTTGTTACCAACTCATGCCCTGAATAATCGAACTCCTTTTAAAGCCTGGCATGGTTCTACGCCATCACTTGCTCATTTGAAAGTGTTTGGTTGTGTATGCTAAGTGCGCATACCAGATGTCATAAGAAGTAAATTAAGTTAGAAAGCTAAATCTGGAATATTTCTTGGCTATAGTGCTTAAGCCAAAGCTTACAGAATTTACTTACCAAGCAAAAACAAAGTTGTGGTAAGTCAAGATGTGGTGTTTAATGATGCATTTTGTTGAAATTAGGATGAGCCTCAACCTCAACTTTCAACTCCAGGTCAGCATGATCAACTTTTTGCTTCTGATACTTAAATTGAGTTTCAAGAAGATGAGAGCATAGATGATGTGCCAAGTAGAGGAACCAGATCTCTTGAAGCTATATACCAAAGTAGTTTGGATACCATTGAAGAACCTAGTTGTTATTCTAAGGCTTATAAAGATCCTATTTGGTTCAAAGCCATGTAGGAAGAACTTTAAATGATCTAGAAAAATGGCACCTGGTATCTGGTTGACAAACCTCCGAACAAAAATATTATTAGTGTCAAATGGATATTCAAAAAGAAGTTAAATCCTTGTGGTTCCCTTAACAGATGCAAAGCTCGATTGGTAGCTATGGGCTACAGTCAATTACTTAGAGTCGACTACGAAGAAACATTTGCTCTATTGGTCCCAAATATAGGTGCTAGAGAGAGGGTGAATAGCACTATCTTGGATCTTTTGGTCGGATTGAGACTTGATCTCAAAATAAGAAAGGTAAAACAATGAAAGACAATGCACAAAGGATTTATAGTGGTTCGGTCCAAGACCTATATCCACTACTTTGATTATCCAACCAAGGATTTTCAAATCAAACACTCAAACGATGGAATTCACAAGCTTCCACCAAGCTTTTTACAATGGCTTTTCAAGGCTCAACCACAACCTTAACACTAGTTTTTCACAAGCTAAACTAAAACCCCAATGTGATTTTTCAAGGCGCAACCACAACCTTTACTCTAACTTTTCACGGGCTAAACTAAAACCTCAATGTGGTTTTTCAAGGCTCAACCACAACCTATCTCTAGTTTTTCACGGACTAAACTAGAACCCACAAGCATCCAAGCAAACATTGCTTGATGCAAACACTTATAGTGAAACACTCACTCTAAGAATACAAAGATGGAAATAAAAAAGTACCTAGTGATTACACGGTTGATCTAAGTGGTACAAGTTTTAGTGCTAAACACAAATACAAAGAATAGATGTTGAGGTTTAGTGAAGAGAACAAAAGATTTTCAGGTTTACTACTCTTTTTAGCTCGAATATGATGATGTCTTTTTGTGTGAAGCCAAAATGTGCTCAAGGTTCTCTTGAATTATTAAAAGTTTTTCTTTCCTTGGCATTTAAAGATCCTTTTATAGTTGAAGAAGCTTGTCTGATGGCTGTTGGGACGTTTATGACGGTTAAAAACAGTTTGGGGAAGCTTCTAGCCGTTATTCTGTCTTGTAGTGGCTTGGCGGATGGTGCAGATAGAGAGCACTTAGGTGACTAAAATTTTTCCCTTGGTCGACTAAGTTGGTTCTGTTTCAGATGCAAATTCCAGTGAGCGCTTAGTAGACTAACCTTATTTTCTTGATCGACTAACTCAATTCTGTTTCTCACCAAGCTTCACTCTTTTACTTCTCCACTTTGACTTTTGTTCAACCAATGATCTTCCTTGTCATATCAGGAGACTTCTTTTATAATGATCATATTTGTTCCTTATCCAAATCATATCTTCAAGTGCTCATTAGGAAGATTGGATTATTGTTTCTTTATGAACATTTGCCCTGAACACTTGAGTAAAAATATTAGACACAAATGACATGAGAATGTTTTATTATCATCAAAAACTAATGGAGCCAACATGCTCCAGGGGCAAGGTATAAGACAATCAAACTATTGTAAGCTCTAGCTGCTGCACTTAAATGGAATGTTTATCATTTAGACATAAAATCTACATTTCTCAATGGCATCTTAGAAAAGGAAATTTATACTAAACAACCGGAAGTGTTTGAAGTCTTACCTGATCAGAACAAAGTTTATAAGCTTCACAAAGCTTTATATGGATTAAAGCAGGCACTAAGGAGATGGTATAGTAGAATCAATGACCACCTGAATTATCGAGGCTTTGTTAAAAGTCAAAATGAAGCCACACTGTACATTTTTAAATCAGGTAATCAATTGCTATTGATAGTGTCTTTATATGTGGATGATATGTTAGTCATTAGGAATTGTGAAAAAGCTTTGCAAAATTTTAAATCCCAGATGCAAGCAGAATTTGAAATATCAGACTTGGGACTTATAAGATTTTTTCTTGGACTTGAAGTTCATCATCTGAGTAATAGTATTTGGTTGTCTCAAAGAAGTTATATCTCAAAGGTTTTCAAGAAATTTCAAATGTCCAATTGTAAAGCTGTGTCAACTCCATTTACTGGAAATAATAAACTTAGTGCAGGCACTGGTAATAAGTTAGAAAACCCCTCTGCATATAGAAGATTAATAGGATGCCTGCTTTATGTCTGCGCTTTTAAACTTGATATACAGTTCTCAGTGGCATTTCTCTCTCATTTTATGCAAGAACCAAATGATAAGCACATGATGGCTGCCAAAAAAATTTTGAGATACTTGAAGAAAATAGAATTTTATGGGATTCATTACACCAAGTCAACAGATTTTGCATTATATGGATATACTGATTCTGATTTTGCAAGAAGTAGTGAAGATGCAAAAAGTACTTCAAGTTACTTGTTTACACTTGGTAATGGTCCTTTTTCTTGGAATTCACATAAACAATCTGTAATAGATCAATCTTCAGTATAATCTGAATATGTTGCTGCTGCTGAAGTTGCAAATCAAGCTCTCTGGTTGAGGAAGTTACTTGCAGACATCAAATTTGAGCAAAAGTCTCCTACAGATCTGTTGATTGATAATAAGTCTGCCATTGCCATTGTTAAAAACCCGATCTGGCATGACAAGACTAAGCACATAAATGTGAAGTATCATGCCATTCGAGATACTATGGAAAAGAATGAGATTAATGTTCAATATTGCCCTTCTGAGTCACAGCTAGCTGATATTCTAACTAAGCTTCTTCAGAAGTCAAGATTTGAGTCTCTCAGAACTCAACTAAATCTCTCAATTGCAAGTGTTAAGGGGGAGTGTTAGAGGATAACCCCTGCATGGACACGTGCAAGTCTTTGGACTGCATGATCTGAAGATTTACTAGCTATCAATATTTTGATGATAGAATAAGAAAATGATGTGTTGTTTTCATCTTGAAAAAACACATGTTAAGCGATTTGTTATAGGTGTTATATGCACTATCATTTTGTAATGTATAACTGATCACTGTGTGATCATCATGTGCTAATAAGATGAATACCCTGTTTTCAACCTATCTGCTCTTTTTGTCCTCTCCATATTTTCTCTTTATACTATCATTATATACCATGACATTAACATTGCAATCGGGCTTGCATGGCTTGCTGCAAGCCATGTGCAGATGGCAATTATGGTTGTATGACTGCTGTAGGGGTTGGGAGGTTGATGGTAGCCTTAGGAAGAGAGCAGTAGTCACTAGCGACTAGTTTAGTAGGTCCTACGGCTGTCCATTGACCAAGCTGTGGGCCATTGAAAGTGGTGGAAAATCACTTTAGTTGAGATAGTTTCGTATTTTTTTAAACTCTGACTTTAATTATTTATTAAATTAATTAAAATATTAAAAGTTATATTATACATTATAATTTTTTTAGATATATTTTTAAATTAACAATAAAAATGATTTATTAATATAATAATATTCTCAAGTCAAACCTAAACTAACAAAATCATATCCAAGGTCAACGAATAACCTAACATACGGATATCTTTCGGTAAGGTTATGTAATCAATCGGTTCAACTAGAAATATTGAAAATATTGAATTGACTTAGTAAAAATATTGAATTGTTCGAATTTTATAAGAATTCTGAGCAAATTGAAAATTGTAAAATTTCAACTAGTTTAGTCGGTTTTCTCAATAACTAACTATTTTTAATATATAAATGAAATAAGGATAAACATTCATATTAATTTCAACTTTTTAAAGAATTAACATCTCTTTCTAAGGTTGAGCAACGGGAGGTTCCAGCCAATCAAGGTTGATGATTTTTGGTCAAAAAAAGGTCGGTTGAACAACTTTGGTTAAGGAGTCGATTGAAGGCATTGGCTTTTGCAGTTTCTTGGCTTGATTGTTGGTGGGGAATCCTTTATCCCAACATTAACCGAATAACCGACCAACAATTTTCTTTTGTTTTTTTAAGTATTGGATAATGTTGTAATATAATTGAGATTGATCTTGTTGAAGTTTTTTGTTAAGTAACCTTCATTGTTTTGTTCAAATTTGTTGAAGATAGTCAAAGGCTGTGACTGACATTATTTTGTTAAATAACCTTTATCTTGTTGAAGATAGTCAAGGGTTATGACTGACATAGGTTGAGCTTGAATAGGTTCTTTTTTTTGTTCAAATTTGTAAAGGGTGTTTTCTTGTTAATCTAACGTATGATAAAGATGAGTCCACCGATTGGTAGACTTTGTTTACAAACACAATAACATGGGCCAATAGAGGAGATAAAAATGCAAGCTTACTTTTTCATATATTACATACATTGCATTACATCCTTTACAAACAGTTGTTTGGCCTTTAACTTGCCTAGCCTTTGCTCAAAAATTCGTGGTTGATCAAGAGAAAATTCAACAATGGAGAGGCGATGTAATGACAGGTTGACTATGCAAGTCGTCGACGCCACAAATCCTGAAGCCAAAAAACCAAAGCCCAAAACCCATAATTGATCAACTGTGGTCGATCATGATTTAATTAGTTCCCCACCAAATTTGGTCGTTGAAAGTCAACTTTGCCAACATGTTTGGGCTAGTCAGTTATGGTCTCTTCCATAACCGAAACCAATTGATGGACCTGTTGCTTAGCCTTATCTCTTTCCTTTTCTATAATTTTTTTTTTTTGTTTTCATAGAAAAACAATGTACATCCTTATTGCAAATTAGGAAATTAAAGTAGCTAAGAATTAAAAGATATCAACTAGCTATGCGAGTTAACTAAACAAAGACATTTTGACATTTTACTTTTTTTAAGTCAATAATCCATGTAGCAAGTCAAAAACGATTTAAAAGGTATGTTTAAACAATAATTAATATTTGATGCACTAACAATTGATAATGTATAATTTCTATACATTGTCAGGTAACCAAATCTTGACACTTCATTAATGAAGTGTTATTTTGAAGAAAATAAAGAGTTGATAAGATCTCAAAACACATCAAGTTTTAATATCAATATTTTATTTTCTTTAAAATAATATCTCATTAAAAAGGCACTGCGATTTGGTGACTTGGTAATAAATAGAAACCATACACTATCAGTACATTAAATATTTCTCTTTAAACAAACCAAGAAATATATGTTTACACAAACAACAAGTCAACAAGTCAAAAATGCCTCAAAACTAAAAAATAGAGCAAATATCAAAATTATATTTAAACAACCAAAGAAATTTGCAATTCATAACTGAAACTAAATACTTTTGATAAACCAAACCAAACTAAATCATAATCTTCTTTATACAAATTAAGCAAACATAACACCATTAACAAAATGAGCATTGGGGTTACAGTTTAATCAAATAAAAAATCAATGAATATATAACAAACATTAAAATGCTTTAATCAAATAAAAAATTATTTACCCTAAAGGATAAAATAGAAGAACTAAAGAATAATTGAATAATTGAAGTTTTGAGATTTAAGATTTAAGGTTTTGAGAAAGGAATTGAGGAATAGGAATAGATGAAAACTAGAAAAAAGAAGATTTTGGTTAAGGATTTGATTTGAGGGATTTAGTTCAAGATTTTATTGAAGGATTAAATTGTAAAGAATTTTATTTGCCTGTAGAAGAAATAAAGTGCTCGTAATAATTGAAGAAATGAAAAAAGTCATCGGCTCATTGGAATTTTGGGCATTTGGCGATTGTTGAGCTCGAGGACTACGGTTGGGAAAAAGAATCGAAGAAGGGAAAAGGGACTGGATTGGGATGACGTAAAAGGAAATGGAATTTTTTAAATAAGGTTAAATAGTTATTATTGAAAATAATACATAGTATTTTAAAAACATATTATTTAAGTATGATTGTTCAATCGATTTGATAAGAAAATTTAGATCTAAAATTGATCAAGTAGATTGAATTAATCAACTCTTAATAACTAAATTGGTTATTGATCTAATTCAATTCGATTGGATTGATTTATTCAATTTCATGTTTCATTTTGCTCATTCCTACCTTTAGGTCTAACCCTGAACTCAAAAACACTAAAAAACCATATACACAATGCCTCCATAATAAAACAAAAAACAAAAAAGTCATGGAAGTGTTATATCTTTCACTAGGTAGGTTGAAGATTGAATTGAATGAAAGATGGTGCAAACTCTAATTTCTTTCTTCTACACTTTCCCTATTATATGTAACTTGTTAAAATCTAAATGACAAGATTAAAGACTGGGTCGAATTGATGAGTTTTGTTAGCCAAGGAAAAAAGAAAAGGTTCACATAAAGGTCTCTAGTAATTTTCTTCTAGATGTTTAAGTTAGTAATATTTAAGGAGAAGGGAGTGAAGATATTTAAAGAGAAAAAAAAAAAGAAAGAGTGATTAAATAGAGTGTCAGGATGCTGTTAGGGGTGTAAAGGATGGTCATATGTCATGGCTCTAGAACTTTAGCTAAGATTTGCGCAGCACTTAAGGCTTGGGGATAGAAAGTCTAAACAAGCCTAACTCATAATATTGCGATATAATGTGAAAGCAATATAAAGAAAACTGCTATAGTGCGAAGCAATATAAACAAAACTTGAAAAAAAGATTTTAAGGAAAAATAATTATATAATTTCCAAGAGAAATAAATAGGCTAAATGCTCAAATTGGGGCTAAACATTTGGACCTTTTTTCAATTAAGGGCCAAACATTTCAATTGTAATAATCATGGGCCAAACGTTTTCAATTCCTTACAATTAAAGGCAAAGTTAACATGGATGGAATGTGTATCACACACAATAGAAAATCACATGAACTAATGATATGGGAGCTTAAAAATATTTTCTAAATATTTGTTACACAGCATGTTGGGAAGTGTTATTGTTACTATTTGTGGAAAAAATATTGTTAACGCCATGTTGAAAATTGTAGTGTTACATGCCATGTTTTAAAATTTAATTGTTACATGTCATGGTAGAAATAATTGTTACACGTTATGTTGAAAATGTAGTTATTACGTACCATGTTGAAAATCTAATTGTTACACACTATGTTGAAAAACGTAATTGTTACACGTCATATTGAAAATTTAGTTGTTACATTTCACATTGAAAAATATAGTTGTTACATGTCATGTTGAAAATTTAGTTGTTACATGCCATATTGAAAAATGTAATTATTACACACCATATTGCAGATTTAGTTGTTACATGTCACTTGATAATTTGAGCCGTTTTGACTTGACAGAAAAGACTTTATACAACAAGATGTTTCATCCTTTTCTAATTTTTGAATTGATCAAATGCCAAGGATATTACACAGCATCTTTTACTAAGAGCAGAGAATGCGTGTTTCCTACACGCGCTATACACCTCGCACTTTAGGCCTTAAATGTAAGAAACCGAAAACATTTAGCCCTTAATTGTTAAAATTAAAATGTTTGGCCTTAAATCGACAAAAACCCAAAGACTTTGACCCTAAATTGAGTATATAGTCAAAACAAATACCTAAAATTTTAAGGAAATAACTTAAATTGCTTGAATGCTTGAATCCCTTTTACTACTTGAACAATTGACTTGATGACCTATAATTGTTGCTTGCGGGTCCTATTTATAATAGGCTTTTCTTAATCCTAAAACAACTTTACTTCTAGTAGTTTAGTACAATTAGAGTTGGTAATAAGAGATTAAAGTAGATCAATATTCTGTGACTAGCCTAAAGTCCTAATGCAAATAAAATAAATAATTACACATGAAATCATAACCCTACATGAATCCCCTCATACGATACTTTGTTCAACCTTAGGCTTTTCAAGCAAACTTCCAGTGTCGTTAAACCCACAGTCTTGCAAGACTAAGTGGCTTCGTTTGTCTGTGACCCATTGGTTGTCGATGGGTTTCTAATTGATGTTGACCTAGGGTCGATTTTTGGCCCTAGGATGTGTGTGGCACCTATTTGTGCTACTGTCTTGAGTAGTCTTGCGAGCTGTGCGTGTCACAGTTTTACGAATTGTGACACATGGCATTTGGCTTTACCAAAATTGCTTTTTTTTTACAAGAATTTTTCTCATTTTTATTAGCTTTTATTTGTTCCTTTAATAATTTTAAATTCTCATTTGACTCATTAAATTTGATGAGTTAAATGTATCTATATGATGACTAGATTTTCTTGAAGGAATGACTTTATAACTAGCAATACTCCCGGTAATTCTAATAGTATACAACTCATAATTCCAAGTAAGTCAAAATTCATTAAAAAGCATTATAAAAATTGTTAAAGTATACACATCTATTACACATGCTTTAATATCTTCAATGGAAATAGCAAAAATGGCTTACTTTGATTATCTTTGTTGTTAATTTTCAAATCATTGTAACTTATATCAACCAATAAACTTTAAAAGCGATGAAAAAAGTATAATAAATGATGATTATAACCAATGCCTTTTAAGTTTTACTTGATTATTCATGCTCTCACTTTTTTGAGTAGTAGACATATTTGCACAAAAAGTTTGTCATCCATAAACTAAAGTCAATTTTTGTTTCAACTCAAATTATCTCTGCAACCAACTATTGTTCTCCAAATTGTATTTCGCAAGCATATGATCTCATGTATTTAAAAAATCTTTCTCTTTGTCATGATCATAAACACAACTACTAAAATTGTTAGCAAAACTACTAAATCTCTGAAAGGCATTACTAAAGTGCTTCGGTGCATTTTGATACATATGTCACACACACAAATGATGATATATTTCAAGCCATTGTTAAGCAAGTACATTCTTTATTATAGCATCTTGATCTATAAGAATCGTCATTGCCTTTTTTGTTGATAATATTACTTTAAAAAATAAATCAAATAACCACATAAAAATATCACGTATTTCATCACACAACCATATTGCACAAAAGATAACATTTTGCTTATAATCATTAACATACGAATAATGCAAAAGGTCTATCCTCTTTATTTTTTTATATGTTATATCAAAATATACCACATCTTTAAAAGATTCATAATCTAATTTCGTTTTATCATCTATCTAGAAAATATTTCTTATGAGACCATAACAATCAACTTATATAGTATAAGAAAAATTAGGATCATCATATTGCATATTTTATAGATACTCTAGGATATCATAAGTATTTCCAACTTTCATTATTTCTGTTCTCTTAGTACGTAAGTAATTATTGTAACCCTTAAGATAAAAACCAAAATTCTCAAATCCACTAACTTTTCTTGTCAAAAACCCAACATTATCTTTTGGTGCTATTCTTAAGCGATCGGTGATTTCATTTAGTAGCTTGAGTGAGATTAATTGTCTTTTGAAATCTTAGAAACATACACTTACAAAAAAAAGTCAATCCATGTGTATGCTTAACAATAAAATTTGTAACATGTAATTTACCATTATATCATGAAACTTTTAATACAGTTAAGCATTCAAATCTTATTGTTTCCAAACGATGACATTTGATATCATCATCTTTTTTATCCTTTCTTTCAAATTCCTTAACAAGAACAACCAAAGACCCTATCTACTTAGTTACCATACTTATCTTTATGTCCTTTAGATTTTTGAATACTAACTTCTACTTCTTTGACATACTTGTTGTAAAAATCATAAATATCTTACACCGTTTCAAATTCTATTTCAACTTTTGGAATACTTTCTTCTAAAATATTTGCAAGAATGAAATCATAATATTAGCATTAGAACCAATCATGGTTGAACATTTATCTTGCTTGAAACTCTGCTCCCTATTGAATCAATTGACGAAAGAATATCAATTTATGTAAAATTCAATTTTCAACACAATAAATTTTATTTATTACACTTATAGTTTCTTTATCCATAACTTAAAAAATAAAAATAAATAAACTTAATCATCTTTAAAATTAGCAAAAGAATCAACCAACCATCTTGTTACCATCAAGCTCAAATTCGACAATTATAGCAATCATACATCTCTTATAAAAATATCAAACATACTTTAAAAGATTAAAAAGAAAAAAAAATAAAATTTTTCAACATCTAATATTCAATTTTAACTGCTTGCAAAACAAAATTTTGAAATATTTTAGAGCAAATAAATTATTTGATTGATATATTTCATTTCATATGCTTAAAAGTTAATTAATTAAAAGTAATTGATGAAAAATACATTAAATTTGAATTAAATAATATATATAAAGTTAAAGAAAAAATAAAAATATATAAAAAAACCAAAGGCAGGCCTATGGATTAAACAATGGTAAAAATACCCCAATAGTCCCTGTACTTATGTATTTTTTTCAATTTAGTTTCTCTACTCAAAATCGTAATAATTCAACCCCTTAATTTTAAAAATTGTTTCAATTTAGTCCATGTTTCTAATGACATCCAGTTTGACCTTTAAAAGTGTTGACGTCAGATTTGACGTGGTAGCATATGTGTGGTCGACATGCTGACATGACATTGCCACATTACCCAAATTGTTTGAAAATGTCAATGACACGCGGCACTGACATGTTGATGTGTCAAAGAGACTAAATTAAAGAAAAAAATGATACAAGGATTAAATTGAATAAATTTTTATTGTATGGAGACTAAATTGAACCCAAAAATATAATTTTTTTGAAGTATATAGAATATATATATATATATATATAACTCACTTTTCAAATTATTAAATGTCTTTTCATATTAGTATCATTTCAATAATATATATATTGAACAAATATAAAAGAAAAATACCAATGGAGCCATATATTAGCTTCATACTAATTGCTTTCAAAGGTACTTTGATAGTTATAATATACACTTGATTAAATAATACATTTGAAATAGAGCCATATATTAGGTTTATGCTAATTGCTTTCAAAGGTATTTTGATAGTTATAATATATACTTGATTAAATAATACATTTGAAATAGAGCTATATAACTATCAAAGTACCTTTGAAAGCAATTAGCATAAAACTAATATAAGGCTCCATTTGTAATTTTCTTTTAGATCAGTTCTATATATGTATTATTGAAATAATACTAACAAGAAATGACACTTAATATTCTAAAAGTGAGCTAAATATATATTCCTTATATTTTAATTTTTTTTATTTTTAGGTTCAATTTGGTCCTCGTACACTAAATATTTATTCAATTTAGTCCCTGTACCAAACTTTTTCTTTAATTGAGTTCTTGTCACACATATGCAACCACGTTAGCATTATGTCAACGTTGATGTTATCACTTTTAATGGTCAAATTAGATGTTGTTAGGGAAAGGAATTAAATTGGAGTAAATTTCAAAATCAAGAAATCAAATTGTTATGATTTTAAGTAAGTGGACTAAATTAAAAAAATATGAGTATAGAGATTGCTAGGATATTTCGATCATTAAATTTTATATATATAAAAAGTTAAACCTTCACCCATTCATCTTAGACAATATGTATAAAATTGAAAAAAAAAGAAAAAAATGAAAAGAAAAGAAAAGGAAGGCTTAAAGAGATTGAAAACAAAGCTCAATCAATGAAAATAAAAGGAAAAGCTGAAAATGCAAATTGGAATAGTCCAAGAGTTAGTTAAGAGGAAATTGTAAGAAATAACCTTTCTTAATAAAGACATTTTAAAAATAACCGTCAAAATAAATTTAATTGTTTCTAACCATATTTAGCCATGACTTGACAAAAATACCCTTTAAACTATTTTAAATAAATCAAATTATTTATCACAATTTTTCTCCATTTGTGCTTCGGATTTCTCTTTCTCACCATCCCACTCTCTGAAATTTTATCGATTTCTCTCTTCGGCATTTGTCTGCTATGCTTCAGATTTCTCTCTCTCGCGTTTTTAGATTTCTCTTTCTTGCACTTTCAAGACACCAAGCAATAGTTTTGATGTGTTTGGGTAGGTGGCTATTTGGAGAATTCGATTTTTAAGTATCTTTGATAAAACTAAAACGGTAAAAATGATCACAAATGTTTGAAATAGTTTTTAATTAAATCAATTTGGAACCTAGACACTAATAAACTCAAAATTTTAAAATTTATAAACCTAGGTTTTTAAAGAATTTTTTTTTATTTTTAGTCAAAGTAGGTGTTTTAGACAAGAAAATTTGTATTTTGATTTATGAAAACATGTTAGAAACACTTTAATTAGTGCCAAATTGTCAAAAAAATAAAGAAAGTTGAAAGGATTTGAAGTTTTGGTTCGTAAGTAATAACAACATTTTAGGCATTAAAGTGTAATAAAATGTTTTTAAATATGTTATGTAACAATAATCTTTTTTCAACATAACGTGTAACAACAAATTTTTTTTCAATATAGCGTGTAACAACCTTTTTTAACTATGACATGTAGCATGTTTTTGTATATAGCATGTAACAATAGTATTTTTTTTTAACATAGCATATAATAACATAACCATGGTGTGTAACAATAGTATTTTTTTCAACATAGCGTGTAACAACCTAACCATGTGTTATCACATGTCTTTATACATGGCGTGTAACATATTTTTGTACATGACTTGTCACATGTTTGTGGACATGACGTGTAACAACCTAACCATGTGTTGTCACATGTTTTTATACATGGCGTGTAACAACCTAACCATGTTGTGTAACATGTTTTTGTACATGGCTTGTCACATGTTTTTGGACATGACGTGTAACAACCTAACCATGAGGTGTAACATGTTTTTGTACATGGCGTGTCACATGTTTTTGTACATGGTGTGTAACAACCTAACCATGACTTGTCACATGTTTTTATATATGGCGTGCAACAACCTAACTATGACGTGTAATATGTTTTTGTACATGGCATGTAATATGTTTTTATACATGATGTATAACAATCTAACCATGACTTGTCACATATTTTTGTATATGGCGTGTACCAACTTAATCATGACGTGTAACATGTTTTGTACACAGTGTGTAACAACCTAACCATGGCTTGTCACATATTTTTGTACATGGCATGTACCAACCTAATCATGATGTGTAATATGTTTTTGTACATGGCGTGTAACAACCTAACAATTGTGTGTAACAACCTAACAATTGTGTGTAACGACCTAAAAATGGCTTGTCACATGTTTTTGTACATGAAGTGTAGCAACGTAACCATAACATGTAACATTTTTTGGTACAGGGCGTGTAATAACCTAACCATGACTTGTCACATGTTTTTGTAAATGACGTGTAACAACCTAACCATAACTTGTTACATATTTTTATACATTGTGTGTAACAACTTAACCATGACGTGTAACATATTTTTATTCATAGCGTATAACATCATAACGTGTAATTTCATTAAGAATAATTTTATTCAACTTAATTAAAAATAATTAAAATTATAAAAAAATTAATTTTAAAAATATTTTATTTTTTAAGGATTATTTTTTAAAAGACTTCGCTAATTAAAGGGATCAAAAGTGGAGTAAGTTTGTCGGCTATTTATACTAACATGCGTACTTACCGGTGCTCATTCGATTTTCTTCTTTTTATTTTTTATTTTTGAAAGAAATGCAAAAGCTGATAAAGATATGGATTAGATGTACAACACCATTATTACAAAAACAAGACATCGAATTGTTTATGCTTTAGATTTTAATAATCACAACATCAATCTATAAAAGCATTGATTCTCGTGGAGTATTTTTCTTTTTTATCTTAATTAGAAAAAGGTTAGTCAAACAAATTTGTTGGTGCTGGAGGTATAAGGCATGGCGAAATCAAATTGGGTCTGAGCATCATATACAAGCATGTCTTTCCAGCAAGCCACGTGTAAAATCAACTAACTATAGAAAGCTTATGAGCAATGGAGCAATAGATCAGCGACTCGTATGCTCTTTTAATGCCAAGTAAACTATTTTCTGTTTTCTCGCCCCCCTGTTCTCCTGTTCTTGTAGCATTGACAAGAAGGAAATAAAATATCTCCTGATTCTTTAGAAAATCACTCGAAGTTCTCCTCCTTTCTTTGAAAATGACAATTCTCTCATTCTTAAGCAGAGCTTCTAGGTCTTTCAATGGCTACCCTGCTTGCACTAAGCTTCTGGTTCTCTGCACTCTCAGGTTCCTTCCTTTTGCACTGTTTAAGGAAATACCCTTTTCCTGTTTTCATTATTTTCTTGTTTTTTTTGTGTTCTTTGGGCTTATATTTGATTGCTGACATTGTACGGGGACTGTGAAAGTGAAATTTCGGATTTTAACTTTTAGTTTTTGTTATTTGTAGATTGAAGACATTAAAGTCAAAACTTAAACTGTAACTTGTCCGGCTGTTGCAGCTTTATTGTAGATCAGGGTTTTATCTCGTGGGATCAAAACAGAGTAAATCTGATATTATGATAGTTTAGGTTTTTAGTTTATTAAAATTTTAGATTTTAAGCCTTGTTTGCTGCTTGCGCACACTAACTTATTGTAGCAGAGGTGCTTTCCATCCCTTATTCCCCCCCTTTTTTTTTTGGTTTTTTTAATAAATAATTGTTTACTTGTTGAGTGGAAACGTGATCATAAAATGTTCCCTTTCTGTTTATAGTTTGCTGTTCATAATGCCAAATGTAAGTGCTATAAATATGCATTGGTTTGATGACTACTTTTCTTCATCACTAAATGAAATAAAAATCATGTTCTACCACGTGAAAAAGGCTGACTGTGCTTTCCACTGGTATTGGTATCTATAGTTAAATATAAAGAGAGCTGATTTAATTCTCTGATGCTTTTGTTTGTCGAACTGTGAACGCTAAGCAAACAAATTAGCCCCCTTCGAAAAAGACAAACTTTCTTCCTTTCTTTTTTTTTTGCTTGAAAACGTGCTTCCTGACTTGGATACCATGTTGCATTTAAAGGATGCAGGGTTAAAGTTAATCAAATAATCCGCAAAATTTTGTGTTATTATCAAAAGCAAGGAATAGTTCCATACTCCTTACTAAAGAGGCAAAATTGCCTCCTTGGTAATGATTAAATTTCTTTATTTTGCATATCTCAGTCACATGTTGCTGCTATTTCAAAGAAAGAAGTATAAACATTTGGCCTTCAGAAAAAAAAAATGGAATCCTTAGAGATTTTAAAGTCATTGCTTTGCTTTGCTTTTCTACATGTTCTACTGCATTAATTTTAGATAAAGCCCATTGTTTTACAAAGTACACTAATTACAATTTATGGTTTGCGTTCTTTCTTTTGACTTAGTGCAGTAGTGGGGGTCTTGTGGCCTACTCAGAATCACAAACAGATGTTAGCAACACCAGTGTTGAAATCAATGAAAAAGACCGCAAGAAAAGGGGAGTGGTGGTTCTGGGAACAGGATGGGCTGGTATTAGTTTCCTTAAAGATCTTGATGTTTCTGCATATGATGTTCAGGTTATTTCACCCCGAAATTATTTTGCATTCACCCCATTATTGCCTAGTGTCACCTGTGGAACGGTTGAAGCACGGAGCATTGTGGAGCCTGTCCGGAATATTATAAAGAAGGTAGCTGAAAGAAACTAGAGCTACACAAAATCTTTTTCCTCTTATCTTCAATTTTATTTTCTTTTTACTTTTTTCTCTTTTTGTTTTCCTTGTTTTGAAAAGGCAGGAATGTTTGAACTAGTTTGGGATTAAAAGTATTGAGTTGGGGTATATCTGCTTTTTTGTTTTTCATTTCCTTAAATTGCAAACTTTTTGCACTTTTTGATTTCCATAGTCTGTTTACTGTTGAAGAAGGGCATATAGTTTCATTTTGTGATAAAGTGTTCTAGTTATTATCATACTATCAATACTTTTCCACATTGCACATTGCAAACACTATTTAGTTGCTGGGCCTTGGTGAGACCACATTGTAATTGCTCTGAGTGGTTATTTTTGGCATGTTAGTTACTTAATATCATAACAATTGTAAGAGAAATTTAAAAGCAAATTTATTGTTTCTGACAGAGAAATGGAGAAATACAATTTTGTGAAGCAGAATGTATCAAGATTGATGCTGCAAATAAGAAAATTCTGTGTCGTTCTACTTTTGACAACAACTTGGTTGGAAATGAAGAATTCTCGTTGGAATATGACTATCTCATTATAGCAGTGGGAGCACAAGTAAATACTTTTAACACCCCTGGGGTCGTGGAGAACTGTCATTTTCTGAAGGTAAAGAAATTTTTAATTCTACATATCATACATATGGTAGTAAAAGTAGATGTTTGTTAGCATTCCAGAACTCTTCCTTTTGTAAAGAAATTCTTTCTCGGCTCCCTCTTGAAACTTTTGAATGTCATTAGAGATCGATTGTCAGTTGTTAATGTGGTACTGGAATTTCTTTTAACTTGTGGAGAACTGCAAAATCGCACGCAGGAAGTAGAGGATGCACAGAAGATACGCAGGAGCGTTATTGACTGTTTTGAAAAGGCTGTCCTTCCTGGACTAAGTGAAGAAGAGCGAAGGATAAACCTTCATTTTGTAATTGTTGGAGGGGGTCCTACTGGTGTGGAGTTTGCAGCAGAGTTGCATGACTATGTTCAGGAGGATTTGGTCAACTTATATCCTACAGTTAAAGACCTAGTGAAAATAACAGTGATTCAATCAGGGGACCATATTTTGAACATGTAAGAGAGGTTGCAATTTTTCATCTTATTACTTTTATGCTCTTTGGGTTTCAGTGACTGCACTCTACTATTCTCTTCCATTTATCTTTTAAAAGTTACTTATTCCATTTATCTTTCACGTATTCATTCTCCGTGATTGCAACATGAAATATAATACATGAAGCTGAATGTACTAATTACTCAGTCATATTTTATACCCAAACATGTTAGGGTTACCAGCGTCTTTTTTATTCCTAGTGAGTTACTTGCAATGTTGCCTATAAATTGCAATGCAGTGTACAGAAAAAAATCACAATTAAGAACTTAGCAGATTTTAACCTCTATCTCTGTAGGTTTGATGAACGAATAAGTTCTTTTGCTGAGCAGAAATTTAGCAGAGATGGTATTGAAGTTCAAACTGGATGTCGGGTTATTAGTGTTTCTGATAAGGAAATCACTATGAAGCTCAAATCAAAAGGAGAGATTTGTTCTATACCCCATGGATTGGTTGTTTGGTCTACTGGTGTTGAGACTCGCCCTGTTGTGAAAGACTTCATGGGGCAAATTGGGCAGGTTAGTGGCAAAAATTCCCTGTGATTGTAACGACTTTGAATAGGAAGTTTTGACTGTCTATGATGATTTTATCTGCAATCCTAGAACCAAAGTTCTAGGGATTACATGTTATTTTCAGACAAACATAACTCCTATATTCTTGCCTTCAGTTGGTATGTTTGAAATGGGTGGTTATCTTGTACTAGTTCACTTATATATATTTTAAATTTCAGGGTAGCAGACGTGTTCTAGCAACTGATGAATGGTTGCGAGTAAAAGGATGTGCAGATGTGTATGCCCTTGGTGATTGTGCTACTATAAATCAGCGAAAAGTCATGGTACATTACGTTGACCATTTGACTTTATTTTCTAATTTGTGAAGTAATCAGATTTAGCTACTTGTTGTTTGGCGTCAGTTGCATCTTGTGTTCCACTTTACAGAAGCATCTCTAAATAATATCAAATTTACTGCAGTTCAAACTGCCAAACTCTTTATGCGAGTAATGTCACTAGGAATTCATGCATCCTTTATCCTCATTCTTCAACTGATGGAGTATTAAATAACTTCATATTGTCTGGCGGTGAAGAAATTATAACTTTGTACTAGAGGAAAATGAGCATGTATTGATATGCTTGATGTGACACTGATATGTGGTATATGTTTACTTTGGAACAATGAGCTGAAGACTGGAGTACCTTTCAAGTAATGCGAATAAGCCTTGGAGTTTATCAGTTCAGATCATATCAAATATTATATTATATGATGTTGTTACTAGGCTAAACATCAGCTTGTTTGTGATCTTTGCTACTACTGATCTTGTAAATTGAATGATAGACACAAGGCTACCATTCAAGAGTAAAGAAATGCTGAAAACATGACAGCCCTGCTAAGTACTTTCAGAGAAATTCTTCTTAGCAAACGTAATCAAGGGCAGTTCTATACCTTCTCTTTTTCTTGCTTCCCATTTTCCTCTCTATATGTTAGTCCTTTATGCCAGTGATGGGGGCTTCAAATTCCTTTTATTCCATATTATATGTGTGTGTATAGTTTCCAGTAATAGTAGTTTGTAATTCGCCATTATGTTCCTTCAGGAAGATATTGCTACCATATTTAAGGCTGCAGACAAAGATAACTCTGGTACCTTAACTGTTAAAGAATTTCAAGATGTTATAGATGACATCCTTGAAAGGTATCCTCAAGTGGAACACTATCTGAAGAGTAAGCACCTCAGTGATGTAACAGATCTGTTGAAAGATACAGAGGGGAATGCCAGAGATGAAGTGGACATTGAAGGGTTTAAGTTAGCCCTTTCTCATGTGGATTCGCAAATGAAGAATCTGCCAGCAACTGCCCAGGTATTTGTCTTTGACATACAAGTTGGACTAGGCTTTTTCTTGAGTTTATGATTCCATTGTCAATGGTAGTATAGTGACTACACATTCTCATTGTTTTATATTCAGGTTGCAGCACAACAAGGTGCATATCTCTCTAAATGCTTCAACCGCAGGCAGCAGTGTGAAGATAATCCTGAAGGCCCAAGGCGTTTCAAAGCGTCTGGTCGTCATCAATTCCATCCATTTCAGTATGTGAACTTAGTTGTATTCTGTACAAGTATTTACATAAAGTGCATTATAGCATTATATGAGCGCATTCATATTATCTTGGACAAATTAAAAATTTGTTGACAAAGCACAAAAGAACCATCAGCTGTTATTGGGCTTGTTCTTTGCACACATTAATATTAGTTGGGTACCGGGGTATAATGGCGTTGATCAGTGTATTTTTCCTGCCGCTAAACTTGGGGTGATATCTGACTAATTCTGGTTATGCTTTTCTGTCAGTCTTGTCTGTTTCTGTCTCATAATGTTTCTCAAGAACTTCTGACTGGATTGTTATGCATTTTATATACAGATGGCAGCACAATAAGCTGTTTTTGATTCAAAGTTAGGCACAGTGTGATAGCTAGGCTTTCATGTTTAATTTGAAGGTAATGGATATGGAGTTAAATAATTAGAAACCAGCTGATAACTCTGGCAAAAGCCACTTACTTTTTAAGTGCTTTGCCTTAATGAAACTAGTTTGGAAATTTTTTCTTGAAATTAATCTTCATCCAGCTACGTGACAGGTCGCTGGGTGAAGTTTATGGTCAGCGCACAAGAGCTTAGCCCTGACTGAATGAATAATTATGCCTAATAGCACATTGTAGCATGTAGAGTCAAGTTAACTGTGGGCCATTACTTCTTTTTTGCTTTCTAATTTGATTTTCTTTGCAACAACAAGATACAAACATCTTGGGCAATTTGCTCCTTTAGGAGGGGAGCAAGCAGCTGCTGAGCTGCCTGGAGACTGGGTTTCCATTGGTCATAGCACACAATGGCTCTGGTATTCTGTATATGCAAGGTGATTCCTACTCCTCCTGGTGTTTCATAGTTGCTTGCCTGCTCAGCAAGTTATTATACGTCATACCGAAGAATATAATTTGACACGATTTTCTCACGCATGCAGCAAACAAGTGAGCTGGCGTACTAGGGTGTTGGTGGTATCTGATTGGACTCGAAGATTCATTTTTGGAAGAGACTCAAGCCGCATTTGAGGCAGCAACACGAGAACATTGTAAATAAAGTTTGGGGACTCGATAATTCTTCGGTGGTATGGTGTTTGCAATTGCATCTGTTGTATATTTCAATATTGTTATTATTATGAAAAGTTGCTTCATTAAACAAACTCAAGTTAGACAATGGTCAAATCCCGATTGAAACTGAATTAGTGAAGAAAAGGTGACCTAAAGCTTTCCTGGAAAATAAAGAGAAATTCAAAACTGGAGAAAACCAGAGCAAGAACTAGAGAAAATTTTAGAGCAGAAAATAATTTTTTATCCAAAAAACATGGATTCATTATTCAAATTTGTATTTATACTTCTAACAATGACAACATTTTTTAGATTTTAATTTTTGGAGATTAAACCGGATTCAGGAAGGGGCTGCATAATAAACAAGAAGTAGCTTAATGGTACATTTGAAAAGAAACAGATATGGTTGTGGGTCTTACAACAGACATTGACAAGAGATAATCAAAATGGCACTTAAATGGTGCGTCCAAGACCAAGTAATAAGAAAAAAATTGAAACGGCAAGAGCAATACCGTTTTGAATACACCATACTTAAAATCAAGAACGAATGACACAAAAATCTGACATTTTATATCACTAGCCTATTTACTCAAGAGATGTCAACGTTTTTGCTCCAACGTCTTCCTTTAACCTTCAAGACTAATGCTTCCTGCCAGTTCTTCACCCAACGTGATTTTCAGATTGAGAATTACCTTTCAACACAATCCCATAATTCTTAATCCGGAGAACTCCAAGACATAACCGCAAGAAATCAAACCTTTCCTTTTCCAAGCTTTTAGTGAAGATATCAACAAGCTGATCAATGGTTAAACAATGCAGCAACTCAATCTCACCTTCTTTCATAGCATCCCTTAAAGCATGATATTTTACACGAACATGCTTAGTCCTTCCATGTTGAATAGGGTTTTTTGCAATTGCAATTGCAGTTGTTGACAAGTTGTCAACATTGATCAAGGTTCCCTTGTCTTGCTTGAAACCTAGCTCAACCAGTAACTTCCTCGGCTATAGAGCATGGTTAGTAGCAGTTGCACAAGTAATGTACTCAACCTCAGTTGTTGATTGACCAACCACTTGCTATTTTTTTGAATTCCAAGCAAACACTGCACTGCTGAATGAGAAACAAAATCCTTCTGTGCTTTTAGAATCATCCAAAGAACCAGCCCAATCATTGTTTGAAAACCCTACCAGTTGACTACTCTTTTGCTTCTTATAGATCAATCCATAATCCAAAGTTCCTTCCACATACCTCAAAATTCTCTTAGCTGCTATAAAGTGTATCTCTGAAGGATCCTGCTTGAATCTTGACAACAAACAAGTTGCAAACATTATATTAGGTCTTATAGCAGCTAAATATAATAAACAGCTAATTATACTTCTGTATATCTGCCCATTAGCCTTGTCAGCACCATCATTTTTGTTAAACTTTGCACTTGTACACAATGGAGTGCTTACAGCCTTGCACCTACTCATATTGAACCTGTTAAGCAAATCCTTAACATATTTTCCCTAATGTAGAACTACCTTACCAACAAATTGTATAACCTCTGTTCTAAGAAAATAAGTCATTTCTCGCAAGTCTATCATTTCAAACACCTTCTTCATCTGATTTTTAAACTTAGTTAGGTATTGACCTTCAAGTTTAATGATTAACAGATCACCTACATAAAGTGCTACAATTAGTACCATAATACCATTTTCACTCTTTACATATAGTGTTAACTCATTTATTCTCCTCTGGAACCCTTGATTCTTGAAATGATCATCATTCTTGTATATTAAGCTTTTGGAGCCTACTTCAAGCCATAAAGAGCCTTTATAAGCATGCATACCTTTTTCTCAAACCCCTACTGCATATAACCTTCAAGTTGCTCAATGTAAATATCTTCAAAAACAAAATGCCATTTAGAAACGCTGATTTGACATCAAGATGATAAATTCTTCATCCCTCATTTGATGACAAAGTAGTAAGCATTCTTATTATGTCATGTCAGGCCATTGGAGCAAAGGTCTCTAGAAAGTCAACCCCATAAACTTGAGCATAGCCTTTAACCACCAATCGAGTCTTGTACTAGTTTATAGAACCATCAGGATTCAGTTTGGTTCTGTAGATCTGTTTAACTCTAATGATGTTTTTGTCAATAGGTTTGTCTACTAGAATCCATGTTCCATTCTTCTTGATCATCTATATTTCAGCATCCATAGTTGATTTCTAGTGTTATTCTGAGTGTGCTTCCTTAAGCTTGAAGGTTCAACTAAGGCAACATTACATCTACTACAAATGTCTTCTAAACTCCTTGTGCCTCTCATAACTTTGCTTTCACCCTTCAAATCAAATTCATTATCTGAGTCATGTTGTAGAATCAAATCATCAATTGTAGTAAAAAAGTTCATCTTTTTTGAAGTTGCATTTGGCCAATTCTAGCTTTGAACCTCATTAAACTTCACATCTTTGCTCACAAATACTTTCATCAACTTAGTATCATATAGCCTGTAACCTCTGGATACCTCATTATACCCAATCAGCACTGCTATAATAGATTTAGGATCAAACTTAGTCTTTTTAGCAATTGAAATCTTAGCAAAACATTTATAACCAAAGGTTTTCAAGTGAGAAACACTTGGTTTATGATCAAACCACATTTTATATGGAGTTTTGCTATCTAGAACTCTGGTATAAACTCTGTTCAGAATGTAATTTGTTGTATTCATAGCTTCTACCCAAATGCCATTAGCATATTCATCTAAAACAATAAGCATTTTCCCATCTCAACTAGAGTTCTGTTCATTCTCTCAGCTTTACCATTCTGTTGAGGGCTATATGGAATAGTTAACTGATGTTGAACTCCCAAAGATTCAAGATATTGATCAAACTCAACTGATGTGTACTCCTTGCCATTATCAGTTCTCAAAGTCTTGACATTTTGCTTGAAAAATTCTCAATTGTAGCCTTAAACTTCTTGAAATAACTCAATGCCTTAGATTTCTGCTTTAAGAAGTATATCCAGCAATACTTTGTAAAATCATCTAGAAAGATTATGTAAAACTTGCTATCACTAAGTGAAGGGGTTTTCATTAGTCCACTTAAATCAATGTGAACAAATTCAAGTTTTCTAATAGCCTTCCATTTTCTCTCTTTAAGAAAAGGTTACCTTGTCTACTTCCAAACTAACAAGCTTAACATATCTTTTCTGGTTTAGTGATTCTAGGTAAGCCATCCACCAGATTCTTTGAAGGCATAAGTGACAAAGAATTGTAGTTTACATGACTAAATCTCTTGTGCCACATTTCTAACATATCCAATTCATTATATAAGGCCAAATAAGTAGTGTTAGCTAAATTGAGAGGATAACAATTGTTTCTCATAGCAATAGTACACAGCTTATCTCCATTGGGGTCATTTACCATACATACTTCATCTCTAAACAGTAAAGTATAATGTTCGTTTGCTAACTATCCCACACTAAACAGATTGTGATTAACACTAAACACATAATGCACACTACTTATACACTTGCTTCTTGAAGCAGTATCAACATTGATAGTACCTACCTCAAGTATATCCTGATAATTGTCATCTCCAATTTTCACTTTTGACTTAAAACTTATGTCAAGAGTGGTATAAAGAGACGTATTACTAGTCAAATGATATGAGCAAGCACTGTCCAATAACCAAATATTGGCTTTGCTTGAATTATCCCAACTAGTTGCCATAAAAAGGACCTCTTCAGTGTCATTATCTACTTGTTCAACTACAATAGCTTTTTCATTCACTTTAGAACAATTCTTACATATTTTTTCAACATGTCCTTGTTGACTACAAGCCTTACATTTAACATTTGGTCTATGCCAACAATACTTCTCAGGATGATTGGTTTTTTTACAATGTTGACATAGTGGAAACTCTTTTTTTATGTCCTTGCCTATTCTCTCCAAGATTCTTCCCTTTGTTTTTCTTATCAGTTGAACTACCCTTTGCACTTTTACCACTCTCCTTCAAGGTTTTAATCTTAGCTATTAAGGCAAAATCAGCTACACTTCTTTGTCTAAAAGCTTTCCTCTGTTCAAAACCTTCTAATGCATTAACTAAATTTTTTAGTGTTAACTAAGCAAAATCTTTAGAATCTTTTAACGATTACACCTTAAATTCATATTTTTCAAGCAAACTAACTAACATTTTAATCACTAATCCTTCCTCAATAATTTCCTTCTCTAGTAACCACAATTGGTTTACTAGTCTCATCGTTTTTTTAGAAAAATCTTTAATGTTTTTATTATCCTCCATTCTAAGCATTTCAAACTTTTGAGTTACATTGAATGCTTAAATCTGCCTAGTTCTTTCACTTTCAAAAAATTCATCCTTCAAATAATCCTAAACTTGTTTAGGAGTCCTTAAATGTATAACTCAAGCAAAAATTTCATCAAATAAAGCTGACTGTAGGTAATACAGAGCTTTATACCTCTTTATTTTATCTTCTTTAAATTGCTCGATCTGAGCAAGTGTCAAATTACTCTCCTTTGAACTGGTTCATCATCAGTTTCCACAACTTCTCAAAAAGCGAAAGCTTTGACATATGGTTCGTCATCAATTTTCACAACTTCTCAAAGAGTGAACGTTTTAAGATATGACTCCATCTTCACACTCTAGAAAAAAAAATCTTTCTGGCGAACTTTGGTGGAGTAGATGAATTAAAACTGAAAGTCATGGTAAATGATTAAACTTAGACCCTTAAAGATCATTTACAACTCTGATACCATTTGAAGAAAAAATGAACTAAAGCTTTTTTGAAAATAAAAAAAGAAATTCAAAACTGGAGAAAACCAGAGCAAGAACTAGAGAAAATTTCAAAGCAAAAAATAATTTTTGATCCAAAAACACGGATCCATTTTTCAAATTTGTATTTATTCTTCTAACAATAACAACATTTCCTAGATTTTAGTTTTTGGAGATTAGAATGGATCTAAGAAAAAGCTGCACAAGAAACAAAAAACAACTTAATAATAAATTTTTAAAAAAACAGACATGGTTGTTGGCCTTACAAAATACATTGAGAAAAAACAATCCAAATGGCACCTAAATGGTGCGTACACGACCAACTAATAAGAAATAAACTGAAACGACAAGAGCAATATCGTTTTGAATACACCAGATTATAACGAAGAACAAACGACACAAGAATCTCACATTTTATATCACTAGCCTACTTAATCAAGAGACGACACCGTTTTTGCTCCAATGATCTTCTTTCAACTTTCAAGACTGATGCTTTCCACCAGTTCTTCACCCAACTTGATTTTCAAATTGAGAATAACCTTTCAACAATTAGATCATTGTCTAGCTTGATTCACCAAGTAACCCATTTTAGCAATGTTATAAAGGCTTTGCCAAAATATAGACAACTTGATTCATGGACTTCACCTACTCTTTTCTTAATGATGCATTATATATATATACATATAAATATCAAATATATATATATATATATATATATATATCAAAGCTTGAGCCAACTTGTTGTAAATCATGATCTTCATAGCGTTTCTTTGCTTCAAGTGAAATTCCTTCAATAGTCTTCCAAACCATATATTATGGCAAGTGCAAGAGGTGATTACAACACACTTGGTCTTGTAAATAAGAAAGTGTGACATAATGAGTTCCTTCTTTGAATTTCATGAAATAAAATCACTATCATAAAATCCCATCAACCTGAAGTTGTTAGAGGATGAATTAAGAATCTCATGACCAAGAGTTCTTTTAATGTAATGAAGCACCCTTTTGTTGTCATTTTTTGTGAATCAACCTTCTCTTTGCTCCCAATAGTTTTGCTCCAGATTCTATGGGTTGTTAATGGACTTATAGTTGAACGTGTTGAACTTCTTGAGCATCTCTTTGGCAAATCCTTCTTATGAGATGAAAACACCTCTTTCAATTTGATTTACTTGGACTCTCGAATATTAGGACATAGTCCCATGTCATTCATCTCAAATTCTTTCAATCATAGTCTTCTTAAAATCTCAAACATCTTTAATTGATTTTTTGTAAAAATAAGATCATCCATATAGATATCGAAAAAATAAGAACGGAAGAAGAAATCTTCGTTCTTGTTATGAAATATAATTTAAAAAAACCAATTGTAAGAGAAAGTATTTAGATAGAGTACAAAGATTTTATTCGAAAATGTGTTTACAAATAAAGTAAAGGGACTGTTTATAAGTTAATAACCCCTTAAATCTTAATTTTAATCTAATTAAATTTATATCCAAATCTAGATATACATAACCAAATATAAGAGTTTAAATCAAATTATGCTTTTTGTGTCTAGCCTGTTGCATTGTTTGATTTAGTCTGAACTTCTAGAATCATAACATAATGGACATTCACACATATATTCATAACACTCCTCTTTGAATGTCTATTGTATTAAGAATATGCCTCGTTAAAACCTTACTAGGAAACAAATCTAGTGAAGGAAAAGAGTACATAATAATTTTCAAGAATCCATCTTTGAAATATCGCCTCATTAAAAACCTTACTTAGAAAAACTTAATGAGAAAAACCTATGAAAGAAAAGAAAACTTTGTGTTTTCTACTCCCCCTAATGACTACATTATTTAATATCTTTAAAATGACACATTTTAATCTTTTATACAAATTTTTGAAATGTTGTAGTAGGAAAGGATTTTGTGAATAAATCTACTAAATTTTCATTTGAACGAATTTGTTGATCACTAACATCACTTTTTTCTTGAAGATCGTGAATGAACAAGAATTTTGCTAAAATATGTTTTGTTCTATAGCTTTTCATATACCATTCCTTTAACTGTGCTATGCGAGCTGTATTATCATCATATAATTTTGTTGGGATTTCTTTCTTGGTTGACAATCCACACGTTTTTCAATTATATTGAGTTATAGATCTTAAACAAACATTTTCACGACTTGCTATATGAATTGTTAAAATTTTTACATTGTTAGAAGAAGTAACAACTATAGTTTGTTTATAGAAGCGCCATAAAATAGTCATACCTCCATATGTGAATAAGTAACCTGTCTGGGATTGATTTTTGTGTGGATCAGATAAATATCCTACATTTGCATAACCAATTAAATTTGATTTGAATACATTTGAGTAATATAAGCTTATATCCATTGTTCCTAAAAAAAAATCAAAGTATATGTTTAATTCCATTCCATGTCATTGAGTTAGAGAAAAACTATATCTTGTTAATAAATTTATAACAAATGATATATCAGGTCGTGTATTGTTAGCAAGATACATTAGTACTCCGATTGCATTAAAATATAATACTTCTAGATCAAGAAGTTTTTCATCATTCTTACGAGATCGAAAAGGGTCGTTTTTCACCTCTAGTAACCTTACAACTATTACTTTGCCTGTATAAAATCATTTTAGTGCTTCTGCTATATAATTTGATTGATAGACAAAAATTTCATTTAACAAGTGTTCAATCTGAAAATCCAAACAAAACTTTATTTTTTCAAAGTCTTTCATTTTAAATTATTTCTTTAAGTAATCTATGGCTTTTGATAACCCTTCAAGAGTTTCAATAATGTTTAAGTTATCAACATAAACAACAATTATTACAAATTCATATCCGTAATTTTTTTTATAAAGTACATGAGCATATATGATCATTTTTATAGCCTTCTTTCAATAAATTTGCTTAAATAAATTTTTCGAGAATTGTGTGCTTCAGGTAATCCTTCAGGGAGATATATATATATATATATATACATATCAATATCAAGTGAGCCACATAAATAGATTGTAACTACGTTCATTAGATGTATTTCAATATTCTCATGTATTGCCAGACTAATTAAATATAGATTGTAATTGCATCCACCAAAAGAAATATGTCTCTTCATAATTCATACCAAGACTTTAAGTAAAATCTTGTCTGACAAACTGTGCTTTATATTTCATAATCTCATTTTTCTCATTTCATTTTTACATAAATATATATTTATATCTCATTGATTTTACAACATTTGGTGTACGAACTATAGGTCCCAAAAACTTCATGTTTGACAAGTGAATTCAATTCCACTTTGATTATGTCTTTTTGCATTGGTCAATCATTTCTATGTCTACATTTTTCAACAAATGTAGGTTCAAGATCCTCATTTTATTTCAAAATATTGAGTGCTACATTATATACAAAAATATCGTCAACGTTTATTTCATCCTAGTTCTATCTTTTTCCCATTATGACCAAATTTATTAAGATCTCTTTATTTCCAATGATTTCAAGTACCTGATTTTCTTTTAGAATTTTATCAATTATGTTAAAGATCTTTTCTAAAATTTTTGTTTCCTCTTTCTAATCATCTTGTATATTTGTTTCTTTTTTTTCAAAGATTTTATCTCTAGAACCGATTAGTTTTTCACACTTTTGGTATGCCTTGCCTTATAAGGACATTAATTCTAATAGGAGTTTTTACAACTAATACATCAGATTTAGTTATTCTCTATAGATCAGTAAATACATCTAACAACTAATTTGTTATATTTTGTAAATGAATTATCTTTTGAATTTCAAGTATATGTTGATTTGTGTAATGATCAAAACTAGATAATGATAATACATTATAAGAAATTTCTTTTTCCAGTTGCTTATTTTCTCCCTTAATGTTGGAAAAACTGTTTTATTAAAATAACAATCAACAAAGCTTACTTTGAATAAATCTTCAGTTAATGGTTTAAATATTTAATTATAGATGGAGATTTATATCCAACATATATTCCTAACCTCTTTTGAGAACTCATTTTTGTGCATTGTGGTAGAGCAATTGGGACATATACCTCACATCTAGAAATTCTTAGATGAAAAATATATGATTCTTAACCATAAAACAATTGTTTAGGGAGAATTTATGATAACTCATTAGCCCGATGCTTTCAAGTGTTGTTGCATGCAAAAAGGCATGTCCTCAAGAAAAAATGAGAAGTTTACTTTTTATAAGCAATGACCTTGCAATTAATTAAAAGTGTTTAATAAATGATTCTACTAGACCGTTTTGTGTATGAACATGAGCAACAGACTGTTCAACAGCTATACTAACTAATATGCAATATTCATGAATGCTTAAGACGTAAATTCACTAACATTGTGACAAATTATCTTGATTGCATAATCAGAAAAATGTGTTCGTAAATAAATTATTTGGACAAGTAACCTTGCAAATGCCAAATTGCAAGTTGATAATAAGCACACATGTGACCATCTAGTCAATGCATCAATTAAAATCATAAAATATCTAATTGATCCACATAGTAAATGTATGGGTCTATATATATCACCTTGAATACATTTAAAAAATATAGAGAATTCAATCTCAACTTTAGTTAGTAATGGCTTTATGATTAATTTACCTTGAGAGCAAACAACACATGAGAATTCATTAAATTGAGAATCTTTTGATTTTTCAATGAATGAGCACATTTATTTTTAATAATTTTTTGCATCATTATTGATTCAGGATAATCCAATCGATCATGCCAAACATTAAAATCATTAGTAAAATTTAGTTTATTATAATATAAGTTTCAATCATTCTAATATTTGTATAGTACAATCTAAAAAACAAAACGAGTAATTTTTTCAACACACAATTTTTACTTGAGATAATAGATGTAATATAGAATTATTAAGTGTCTCTTTCATTCGTTGTCTCAATATGATATCTATTCGAATGAATATCTTTAGAACTTAATAAATTTTTTTAGGACTAAGTAGAAAATAATGTATTTTTTTATTATAAACTTTGTTCCTTTGGATAATAAAATATTGACTCTTCTAGAGCCTTCAATTAATCTTATCCTATCAGATATTGTACTGATATTGGTTTCTTCCATTGTCAAGTGAAAAAAATATTTCTTGTCTTTAAATATAGTATGCATTGTAGCAATGTTTGCTAGATATATATTTTCATCATTGATCTTGGATCCAATCATATTAATATCCATATTTTTCTAAATAAAATAAGAAATAAATATATATATATATATATATAGTAAAAAAACTTGCAAGTTAGTATAAAATACATTATATATAATTTACTATTAAAACACATAATAAAAACATATCATTTAAATATAATGAGAACATATAAAAACATCTTCATGATAAAATTATACAAAAACATCCCAACAAATTATTTAATAAATTTCATTTTTGTATATTTTAATCACCAATCACATGATTAATTTCTCCTTTTGGATAGACAAGAAAAACAACATCATCTAGATGTGTTATATTAACCTGATCATGGTTAAAATCATCTCGAACAAAATTTGTTTCGATATTTTTTTGGGTAAAATACCCTTACCCCTCGATAATTTTGATTGAAATTACACAGAAGTCCATTAATTTTCAAAATAGACACTTCATCTCAAAAAATATTTTTCGTTGGACACGTAAGTCCAACCATTAGTATTTTTGTCAACTTGTTGACATGTTTAAGGTAAAAAAATAATTTTACCCTTGATTAATTTTTATAATTGCTATTATATAATTTTATTATTTTTTTATTAATTAAAAAAAAGCTCCCCGATGCTGCCCTCCTTTGGGAACACTGATCTGGTGCTCCTCTCCTTTGGGTAAGCACTGGCTAGTGCTCTCTTTTCTTGGTGAGCTGGAAAACACTAATTAATGGTCCTTATTTTTTAAAAAAAATATAATGATAATTTTTTAAATTAATAAAGAAAGAAAGAGCATTTTAGTTTTTTCATAATTTCTGTTAACGGTGTTTATACTCTTAGAGTGGAGTGATAATTTTGAAAACTAATAGACCTCCATATAATTTCGATTAAAACTTAAGGGGTAAAGGTATTTTACTCTTTTCTTTTCTTTTAGCTTTCAATAATGTTTGATAAAATTCAATAAGAAGTTTTCACATTTGACAAGTATGCGACCCATGGCCTTTCATGCCACATTGATGATAGACATTTTCTATATTTTTGTATTCTATCCACTTTTATCTTTTTCTTGTATCTCTTCACTATTCATCCACTTTTGGTAAATAAAGGTATCCATCCACTTTTAGGAGATAAATGTATCCATTCACTTTTAATGGGTAAAGATGTCTATCCACTTTTGAGGGGTAAAGGTATTGATTCACTTTTGATAGGTAAAAATATTCATCTACTTTTTGTCAATAAAAGTATCCATTTTCTTTTAATAGGTAAAGGTATTCATCCACTTCTAGTGAATAATTATATTTATCCATTTTTAGTGGTTAAATGTATTCTTAGTGTAAAGGTATCCATACACTTTTGATGAGTAAAAGTATCCATGCACTTCTTGTGAGTAAAGGTATACATCCACTTTTA
This sequence comes from Theobroma grandiflorum, assembly GCA_036013995.1. Taxonomy (NCBI): domain Eukaryota; kingdom Viridiplantae; phylum Streptophyta; class Magnoliopsida; order Malvales; family Malvaceae; genus Theobroma; species Theobroma grandiflorum. The sequence goes on from CP142127.1 coordinate 41,121,991, forward strand.
GTGATTAGAATAACCACTATGATTGCAATTATTATGGCAACATCTTCTACATTCATAACCATAATTATTAAATTATATCGCATTCACTTCAAGTAATGGTTGAAGTTTATGATTTTTTGTTAATAGTTTGTTATTTTGCTCAATTACAAATAAGACTTAAAATCAAAAACAAAACATATTTCAAATTATCCAAAGTATAATATTTTTCACTTGTTACAAAAATATATATCATACAAAGTCAATTTTATGTGTTCAATTCAAATGCATTATGCAAAATCTCACAATATCAAAGATAGATTTACATATACTGAGCAAAATTGTAGTTGAAATTCAATAAAAAAATAATATATTAAGAAAATCATATTCCAAAACTAAGATATCATTTAAAATTATATATATTTTCATGCTCAACCTAATTCAGTTTTTTGATAATGTAGAAAAGCCATTTTTTCTTTTAGTTTTTGTGGCTTGCTAGAAACAAGTCCATTTTTAAAGTTATTGCACATTTAGTAAGCTTACAAGGAATGAATTTAAAATAAAACTTATTATAGATCATTTACTTTTATCATTTTAAAAATAAGAATCTATTTAAAGTTAATAATTTCTCTCTTTTTGATATGATAATATTTTTATTTAATAAAATATTTCTTTAATATCTGAATAAGCAAGAAAATATTGAGAAATATTAAACTTAAAAAAATAATGATGAGAGTTAAAATATTTTGAAAATTTTGAAAAACCACCCTCAATAGTTCAATGTTCAAAAAGTTCATAATATGGCAAGTTAAGTTACAAGATCAAGATTAAAATTTTTACAAATTCAACAACTTTTCCCCTTTTTATCATAGCAAAAATGAAATCAATAGGGAAAGACGTTAAGTTACAAACTTAATGTACAAAAGGAAGAATCAATTTAAACCTCATTGATAAAGGTAACTCCCCCGGCCATTAGAGTCATCCACGACTAAAGGTTATAAAAATCTTTCACGGTAACTACATTCGACATATTATAAAACTATTGACTCAATTAAGACGAATTAAAGCTTAATAAACCAAAATAAGAAAAGAAAAAGGGTAAAACTTTACTTAGATGAAATTTAGTCAAAATATCATCCTATGAGTTGTTAAGATTCTTTAAAAAATACCACAAATTTGTTACAACACTTGAATAGGTTTTCCATGTAAGTCATAAATAATGAAAATTTCTTTAAATCCCAAGATTATAGGCCATAGTTTATGGCTTAAGAAGGGAAAAAAAAAAAACCACAAGATAAATCACGACCGTCCAAACTCGATCAAAGAGCCTGCCTATAAATTCGTTCATAAGTGGTTAAGCCATTACAGATGTGTCAAAACTCCTAATGAGAAGGAGATCCTTGTCTCTGAGCAAAGGACACGTGTTTTATTCTCTTGGTTTTAAAAAGTCTATGGGAAAAAAATTCGCTTAAAATTATTTACGTGGCATTTATTCCTCAACCCTCGCTACTGTTTAAATTTTTCCCTACGCAAGGCAGAAGAAACTGATACACTTTGCATTTTCATGAACAGATTCTCCAAATTTCTCCCTGTATAAATCTTCACTCTCTTGCTTCTTTGAAAAGAAAGAGAAAGGTAGGGTTTCTTTGCAGTAACAACAGAATGCGCGGCTACACGTTCTACGCGAAGGTCTCGAGGGTTTTTCAGGCATACCCTTCATTGTCTAAGCTTCTTGTTGTCTCTACCGTCGGGTATATCAAGTGATTTTGCATTTAGCATTCTTCTTTTGTGTTTTTTGTTGCTTTCTAGTTGTTTTGAGTTGTTGCATGGTTATGCTTTGGTGAATTTCTCTTTAATAGTAATATACTGAGATTCAGATATTATCAACAAGACACATGGCCTCCCTTCAAAGTTGATAAAGGAAGCTCTTCTTCTGTTGCTTTGCCTTAGTATGCGTTAATGTTCTCCTTTGCTATTCGTTTCCAGTAATATTGCATTCTTGTTTGTTCTTTTATAATTATTCTTTATGACAAATGTTTGAAATTTTCTTTCTTTTGTAGTATATATTATTTTTGGTTATTCTCATGAAATTATTACTATACATATGATGAATGTATATTCTTTACTACGTATTGGTTTTGACTTGTATTCGACTGCAGTGGTGGTAGTCTACTGGCCTTCAGTGATGACAGGCCATTCCAAAGAGTGTTGAATGATGCTGGTCAGAAACCTGAATGTAAGAAGAAGAAGGTGGTGGTGCTCGGCACTGGCTGGGCTGCCACCAGTTTTTTGAAAAATTTGAAAAGTGATTCCTATGAAGTTCAAGTCGTGTCACCCCGCAATTATTTTGCATTTACTCCTTTGTTACCGAGTGTGACTAGTGGAACAGTAGAAGCACGCAGCGTTGTTGAGCCTATTCGCAACATTGTCAGGAAGGTATACATAGAAATTATATTGAGATAGAATTAGTTTCTGTTTTTTCCTCTAAGGTATTGTTAGCGTACTGAATGGCTCATGGTAATTGCTTTTCTTTTTATATCTCATGGCAGAGAGGTTACCAAATTGACTTCAAGGAAGCTGAATGTCTTAAGATCGACGCAAGCAAGAAGATACTTCATTGCAAGTCTGCTCAAGTTACCAATTTAGGAGGCAAAGAAGAATTCATCATGGATTATGACATCTTAATCATAGCTGTGGGAGCTCAAGTAAATACATTTAATACCCCAGGTGTTTCAGAATATGCACACTTTCTCAAGGTAGTACAATATATGTAAATGTTTTTATTTACAAAATTTCTCTGCTTGATGAAGATTAAGGCCTTGCTTTTTTTTTTTTACGGATCGAGAAAATATTTGTCAGAATTCTGGTTTACAGCTTAATTGGAAGCTGCTCTAAAACTATCCTAATAAAGATTGAATTCTTTCGTCATGTAGGAAGTGGAAGATGCTCAGAAGCTCCGCAACACAGTGATTGATTGTTTTGAAAGGGCAAGTCTTCCTAGTGTGAGTGATGAAGAGAAGAAGAGGATCTTGCATTTTGTTGTCGTTGGCGGTGGTCCAGTTGGTGTTGAGTTTGCTGCAGAGCTTCATGACATTGTAGTTCAGGATATATCTAAATTATATCCTCCAGTCAGTAACCTTGCAAAAATTACACTTCTTGAAGCAGGCGATCATATCTTAAACATGTAAGATATCTAGAGAGCTTTTCCAAAAAGCATCTTGTTTTTTCTAATAATTATAATCATTGTAATTTTTAGTTTTTGTTTTTTCCAATTACTCCTGTTTTCTACCTTATGAATTCAAGTATTAACAGTTAGCCTTCTGGAACTTGGCTCTGGTGAGTCATAACATCTCCTCTCATTTCAATTCACAGGTATGACAAGAGGATTACTCAATTTGCTGAAGCAAAGTTCCAAAGAGACGGAATCGATTTGAAGACAGGGTCAATGGTCACGAAAGTGTCGGAAAAGGATGTTTCCACTAAAGATAGAGCAACTGGCCAATGTAGTACTCTCCCATATGGATTGGTTGTCTGGTCAACTGGTATTGCACCTCGTCCTGTCATATCGGACTTCATGAAGCAAATTGGACAGGTTTAAATAGTACAAAACTTTTTTTTTCTTTGAACTGATTTTAACCATTGATCAGGCCATTACTTCTTCTTCTTTGGAAGATGATTTTAATGTTTTTTAATGTTGTGACCACAGGGTAGCAGGCGTGTTTTGGCAACGGATGAATGGCTGAGAGTTGAAGGATGTGATAATGTATATGCTCTGGGTGATTGTGCTACCATCAATCAACGCAAAGTCATGGTAAATTTATGTCTACATGACTAGTTTGCCACTTTTTAGTTATTTTTGCTTGCTCGATATCTTGTGTTTCAATTTCATTGTTAACTTAGCATGCAGACTTGGTCTCGCTTCAGGCCTTTAACCTCAACTTGAACATGAATTTTAGTAGTATAATTATTTGACGATCAAAGTCTTTTGTTGATGAGATGCATTATTCGTGCGTTATTATAGGGAGATCTGCTATTAAGTTCTATTATGTTGCTTGTTGTTGACAATTTACTAGGAGGATATATCGGCCATTTTTGGCCAGGCAAAAACGAAGGATACTGGTCATTTGAATAAACAAGAATTCAGAGAAGTTATAGGCGACATCACAGAGAGGTACCCTCAAGTGGAGCTTTATTTGAAGAAGAGCAAAGTGAAAAACATGGTTGCTTTACTCGACAAATATGAAGGAGAAATTGACATTGAAAAATTTGAGAAAGCTCTCTCAGAAGTGGATACTCAGATGAAAAATCTTCCTGCAACAGCTCAGGTAAGTTGGAAGTTCATTTTCATTTTTCTGGAGAATTTGGTTCCATCATACAGTTTTAAACGTTGAGGTTTTTGAATACAATCTAGGTCGCTGCTCAACAAGGTGAGTACCTCGCGAAATGTTTCAATCGTATGGAGAAGTGCGAAATGTATCCTGAAGGTCCTCGCAGGTTTCGAACATCAGGCCAACATCGTTTTCATCCCTTCAGGTACAGCCTGAAATTTTCTTGTTAATAGGCATTGAACATCTAAAAATCTTTCAAGCTTCAACTTCCGGCTACTTGTGCCACTCCAGTTTGGAAGTTGCGGTGCAAAGCTTTAGGGGTCAAAAACCAGAAATTGCTGAAACGGAAAAATATGATTAAACTTATGTTGACCAATTTCAGGTATAAACATTTTGGGCAATTTGCTCCCCTAGGAGGAGAACAAACTGCAGCTCAACTGCCGGGAGACTGTGTTTCAATGGGTCATAGCACCCAGTGGCTTTGGTATTCAGTCTATGCAAGGTAAATCTCATTTCAGCTTCGGTTGTTATTAGCTCATTATCAAATCCTGATGGTTGTTTCCACTCGCAGCAAGCTAGTCAGCTGGCGCACTAGGATGCTGGTGGTATCTGACTGGTTTAGACGGTACATATTTGGAAGGGACACCAGTCGAATCTGAGACATGTTTCCATCTTTAGTTTTTCCTATATATTTAGATCTTGATTCCTCTAATATTTAATTTTCTATCACTTTTAATTTTGTTCGTTATATATATATATATATTGGGTATCAAATAGTGGATGTTAGTCTCATAACATTTTAAGAGAATCCATTCAATCCATTGTTCTTGTTCTGTTCCGGATATGGGATGTCTCATCGCTCTTTTATTGTGATAACACCCTTTTCTGTTTCACTTGCCAGCATTCCATGAGATATAATATTTCTTAAAAGTAAAATACCATCACCTTTTAAGTTTTAATCAAAATTTTTTACAAATTTATCAAAATGAAAAATAAACAGTCTTTCTCAAAAATTATCTTTCTTTAAATATAAATCCAACATTTAAGATTTTATTAATATTTTCGTTAATCTACCGAGGTAACAATATTTTTTGAACAATTTTACTTTTCGTTACTTTTAAAAATTACACAATATATAAATTATAAATTTTTACTTTTAAATTTTTTTCCTATTAAAAAAATCTTTTCTTCTTTATTTTTTTGTTTCAAACGGTCAACGGGTGACACTCCCATCATGGGTTGACCACCTCTCGGCCGGATTTGATCATGCATGGCCAGATCTTTGGCCACGCTCTTTTGGCTTGGGAAGCACCAGGGGAGCACTCGACAGTGCTCCCATAGCCAGGGGAGCACTTGAAGTGCTTTCCAAGTCAGGGGAGCTGATCGAGCGATCCCATGGCTTGGGGAACACTTGAGCTCTTTTGGCTTGGGAAGCACCAGGGGAGCACTCGACAGTGCTCCCATAGCCAGGGGAGCACTTGAAGTGCTTTCCAAGTCAGGGGAGCTGATCGAGCGATCCCATGGCTTGGGGAACACTTGAGCTCTTTTGGCTTGGGAAGCACCAGGGGAGCACTCGACAGTGCTCCCATAGCCAGGGGAGCACTTGACGTTCTTTCCAAGTCAGGGGAGCTGATCGAGTGATCCCATGGCTTGGGGAACACTCATCATGGGGAACACTCAACGATGCTCCCATGGCTTAAGAAGCACTAGACGGTGCTCCTTTGGGGAACGAGGGAGCACCAATACAATACTTTCCTGGTCTGGGGAGCACTGATCTGGTGTTTCTTTGAGAAATTTTGATCGAATTTGACATTTTACAATCAGATTTGAGCGCAGAGTGATCGATCAATATTTGTCAACTGATTTGAGAGAAAGAAAAAGAGTGAAAAAGGAAAAAAAATAATTTAAACATTAACATCGTTTAATAATTTGAAATAAAATATCCACTTTAAAAATTAATAAAGCCACTTGCAATTATAGTTAAAAATTTAAAGTGTCTAAATATTTTACTCTATTTCTTACAAAAAAAAATTACTGCTTTAGAGAGTGAAGGATCTCACCAGCCCTTTGTTTTCCTCCTGGTATTCTAGTATTGCCGTCCCAAGTATTTTGCCCCTTTTATTCTGTTGCCAGACTACTCCACGTTGGAGTACATGGGCATTTACCAATAACTGTGTTATACAATCTCTCAAAAGCTAGGCACTCTTACCACCATGTCAGAAAAATTGTGAATGTTACATGATGCGTTTGTGTCCTCTTTAGACGACTCCACCTTTGTTTCTTGAATGTGATATACTCCAAAATAAAAGCATCAAGTCACAAAGCTCACTAAATACAAATAGGAAGGTTAGCACATTATTTAGGGTCATTACAGATACTATGTTTATACACCACATAAAATGCATAGATGAAGCTTGGTTAAATCTATTCGGGTCAAATGATACACAACTTGCATAGTGAAATGCCGAAGTATGTTGCTTGAACTATAATACAAAGGTAATGGACATTGTCACAAGCACTATACTCAGAAATCTCAAATCTATGAGGCTGACCATGCTTTTCCAATGTTGCCATGAATTTAATTCATTTTGGCAATAGGCAAAGTGACAACTGATTTGTATTACAAGATATACAAATGCTATGCACAATAGGGTCTGCTTATTTGCTACATATTTTCCATGGTTGAGGCTCGGCCTTTGACTTTGCTGGCCTGTACTTCTCCTGTCAAGAGAATACCTAAAAGGAAAACAACATATCATTAACATAGTTGAAGATAAATCTTGCACACCAGTCATGTTATGGCAGTCACACCTGAAAGCATAAATCTTGCACAAAAAATGCAATTTATCAATCATCTAACATAAATCACATGTTACTTTACAAATTTACAGGGATGGCACCAACAACAATCTTATATGAACATGCTAAACATATACTGAAGCATTGTTAACAAAGGGGCAAAAAAACATCGGAGAGCAGAACAGACATACCAGTATCAGTAGAAATGTGTGAGGGAACATCCATGAGATATTCCTACTCTTGCTTCGAGCCAAGCTCAAGTACTCCAGACGACACTAAAAAACTCTTACAGAGCTTAACCCTGGATCAAGTACATAACTACCTGCGTTTTTGTTTAAAATTCTCTGTAGCGGCTATATCTGAGAGGGATGATGAATTCATCTCCTCTGAAAAAGACATTGCCAAATCCACCTTCCCCGCTTTCTTCAAAATGCAGATTAGAGATCGATATATGTAGACTGATGGATAGATCTGCCTCTGCTTCATCTCATTGAAGAGTCTTAATGCTTCATTAATGTTCCCTGATCGGCCAAAAGTCTCAATCATTGCCCTATAAGTAAGCAAATCAGGTTCAACTCCAGTATCACTCATTTCTCTGAAAAACACTAAGCACATATCTAACCTCCCAAGCTTCCTCAAATTGTTCAATATTGTATTGTAAGTAATGATATCTGGAACCAAGCCAGCTTCCTTCATAGAGGCAAACTCTTGGACCATTTCATCCACCCAACCAGCACGACCTAAGATATCCAAAATAGTATTATATGTTATCACATCAGGCTTGCATCCAAAACTCTTAATCTGATTAAATATCAAAAGAGCCTTTTCTATCTGCCTACATTCAGCAAAGGCAAGGATGATTCGGTTTATAACTGTTGTGCTACTCGGGAAAGCTAATTCCGATACTTGTTTGACAAATCTAATCAATGCTGTACAGTCATTAGACTTCACAAAAGACCTTGCAAGGTTAAGATAACAAGTTGCGCTCAAGGGTCCATGAAACACCAATAAGTCTTTGAATATCTGAAACGAAAGGTCAATCTCATTTCTTTCAGCGGCTGCAGCCAAAAGGGTATTATATGCATTGGGGATGAAGATATTTTTATCTCGCAAGGATTGCAGTAATCTGATAGCCATTGAAAGATTTCCAGCTTTGCACAGCTTATGAACATAAGCATTGCAGGTCTCCCTGCTTGACTTTGGCGTGTTTTCACATGTAGCCAGAATTTGATTCAAGACTTCATCTGTTACTCCCTCTTCATCTGGGGCAGCCTGAGTTGCAAGCAATTTATAATTTCCGACGATTTTACTTACAGTGGGGTAAAGAAGGCAAATGTAAGGAAATCCAACTGGTATCGATGTAATATAGTTCTGGGATTAGAAGCATGGCCATCAATTACATGCTAAACATATAAAAAATATAAGAAATTAATCAATTCAAACCACATATTTAACTCAATCCACGGGTTAAAAAATAACAAAGAAATTTGAAGGAATGCAGCTACTGTTTAACAAACAAAAACAAAATCCAATTCCTGCCTTATGTCAATTTCTACTCAAAAGTAGACGCTATTACTTGTTGATGATAAAAAGAAATGGATGCGTTTTGACTTACATCGTGAGGATAATGCCCACGGCTACCCCAACCTGGAATCAAACTGGAATAGGAATTGAAAGTGCCTTTGCATCGAAGAAGAAGCTTGAAGCACCTTGTAGTAGCTACCATTGATATATTAAAATCTCAAAAGGAATCCATAAACAAATTTATTACTTTATTTTTCCTAAGGAATGGAGTTTCAGGAATCTTGAGGCGTTATAGAGGTTTAATTTTAGGGTTTAACGCTGGGTAAAAGGTCGCGTTGTTTAGTGCAGGGCGACAACGCCCAAAGGAAATTCATTTTTTAGTTGGAGGAATTGGTTGTCTCGGTTTTTCCTCTTTTTTTTTGCCTCTACTTTCTTCCCCTTTCCCTTTTGTCTTTTATTATTATTTTTAATTTCCTTACATTTTCATTCCTTTTCTTTGTGAGGGCGGGGAGGACGCCCTTTTATCATAGCTTGTTTTTAATTTATTTATTTTTTAAAAATAAAATTTAAATTAAATAACATTTTATAAAAAAAATTTTAAAAAGATATTTTTAAAAAAAAATAAAAAAACTTAAAAAAACTCATACTAGTCGCTTTGGTTTATTTTTTAAAATACGTCAATTTTTTAAAAGAGTTTTTTTAAAAAAATTTTCTTTTAAAAAATACCCTTCCCTCTCTCCTTATGCATCTTCCTTTTCTCTTCTCTTTTTGCAAATCATCTTTTTAAGATTTTTTTTATTTCTATAAAAATAAAAAATTTAAAATTTAAAATTACATTAAAGTATTATTTTTTTTCTTTTTGTTTTGTTTTTCATTTTACTTTCTATCATTTTTTTTGTTTTGAAAACTCTTTTTTTTTGTTTGATATTTTTCAGTGTATTATTTACTATAATAATTATGTGATGTTTATTTATTTTTAAATTCTTTCTGGTGTTTATAATATTTGTTGATTATGATTGAAATAATTAATCAAATATATCAATGGTTGTTAAGATAAATTAGATAAAAATTAAAAAGTCAATATTTGTATTCGTTTGTGATAACTAAGTTTTAAAGAATTTTTTATTTTATGTATAATGATATGCTACACTACAAGAAAATTGAAATATACTTTAAATCCTTTGACAACAAAAATTACGAAAATCTCTAAACTTCTTTACACTGAATTAGGGGAACTTTTTTTACGAGGACATCAAGACCTTAATAGATTTGCATGGAATTAGCATTGATGATTTTCAATAGGAAAATGGGTTGCCAAATCAATGGCTAAACATGATTTTCCTGACCCAATTGGATCTATTATTAATACCATCTTGGGTTTTCTTCCTTGTATGTAATATCGATTTTGTTCAGCTCCAAAGATTATAAATTTGTAGTCAATCTTTAAAAAATAACAACAAATATTTTTTTATATTCGTCTTTTATTTTTTAGCAATTCATAATATTAGAAGAAAAATTATATTTTTTTCACGTTCATCTTTTTTTATTTGATTCAATTTTTTTCTTGATTTAGTGAATACCCTTTATAATAATTTTAATCAAAATTAAAGTTTGTATAAGTTGATTTGCTAAATAACTTATCTATAAAAAAGAATTTGTAAAAAGTAAATTTACCAAACAGTTTTAACTTAATTTTAAAAACTATTATTTTTCATAAGAGTTTCATAATAGCTTTTAAATTAAAAAAAAAGTCAGATAAAAAATGCTCTTAGTCTTAGGGAGCATTTGGTTCCAAAAAAGTAAATAATAATTTCTATAATATGAATGGCAAATTTATATTAGGCATAATGTTAAAAAAAATTATAAATTATTTTTAAAAAATTTTAAAATTTTTATTTTTTGTTATATTCAATTAGGTTTTTATTTTTTTATTTTAAATCAAATAAACCTTTATAATTAATAATTGATTAATTGTCATTAGTTAAAATGTCTCTTGTCATTTTATATCTACATAATATGATCATATTGTCATACCAAATTAGCATGTCACATTATCATTAATGTAATATGGGAATATGTTATATCATCATTAATTACAATATGTTAACATATAATGCCAACATCATGTGGTATAGAATAATAAATAATATTTTGACTAAGTCAATTATTAATTATAAAAACTTATTTGATTCAAAATAAAAGCATATGACTTATTTGGCTCAAAATAGAATTAGAAAGGCTTGATTGAACACAATAAAAATATAAAGGCTTTTTTGAATTTTTCTAAATAATTTATGAACTTTTTTAGATATTATGTCATTATATTATAATATTCAATTGTAAAAAAAAAAGTTAAATTATGTAATTAGTCTCTATATTTTATAAAAAATGTGAATTTTGTTTATGTACAATAATTTTATAACTTGAGTTTTTGTACTTTATCATTTTATTAATTTCAATCCCTAACTCTAATATCGTTAAATTTCATCCTTAAGTATGTTGATGTGGTATTTTGACTAAGCTAACATAGCATTAATTGAGTTGATATGGCATTGATTATGTGATGTAGTGTTGATTATGTACTAATATGACTGTTGTTGGATTTATGCTGATATGGCATTTACTGACATGGTAAAGTGTTGAGTTTAACAAAAAAATTAAAAAAAATACAAACACCTTAGTCATAAATTGAATGAGATTAACATAAAAATTAAGAGAAAGAACAAAATAAAAATTAACAACCGAAGAGAGAAAATAAAGATAGAGAGATTTGTGTTTGGTTTTGAATATGGAATCGAAAATAAGGAAAATAATGTGTTTTAAAGGTTAATGGACTTTCGTTTTGAAGATTCAACTCGTTTTGGATCTGCAATTTTCCATTGAAGATTCAATTAATGTTATAGACAGAATGCAATCAAGACAACTAGGTAAGCTTCTTAGCCTGATCAATTAAATTTAAATGAGAAGGGGCGGGTGTAGATTTAGGCTTCATAAGAAACTAATCCTCTCTAAAGGTGAAGATGATTTTCTATTATAATGTCTTGGCAGTGAGATATTAGGAGATCTAGAATGAGAGGAACCATGACTCCTTAATCTAGAGGATGTAAACCTTGATTTGCCTTTATATGGGGAGTCTTGATTATCTATTCGAGAACTAAGATGAGATTTTAACCCTTCACTTATGACAAGTCGTGTAACTCTAGGACTAAGATTTTGAATAGAACTATGACTTTGACTATGAATTGTGATGTGAGAAAAACTTTTACTTTTACATTGATCATTTATAGGCTTTCTTGACCTTGTGGTTTAGTTGAATTTGAAATAAAATAGAAATTTTGAAAGGAAAAAAAAATGATGTTTTAACATAGAATAATGGTTGTAAGGTTTCTCTCATTTTTTTAATTTAATAATTAGCACGTCAGCAATTGTCACCCCAATATTTGTCATATCAGCATTTTTTGTTCACATAAACGTGATCTTATCAGTACATAACCAATATTATCAATAAAATAATATCACATCAATTTGGTTAAATATTACGTCAACATACTTAACGGTGAAATTTAATGACATTAGAATTAAGGATTGAAATTAACAAAATGACAAAATATAAAAATCTAATTTACATAAATTATTATATAAAAACTAAATTTATATTTTTTTTTATAAAGTATAACAATTAATTGTATAATTTAACTTAAAAAATACTACGCATATCCTAATTTTTTTCTTAAATTCTTCTAAAAAGAATACGCATTGAATTCTTAACTTATTCTATTAAAACCTTTCCCAATTGGAAAAATTATTCAAAAAAAACCTTTATAACTAAAAATAATAATAATCAAACATCTCCTTTTTGTTGTGATATTGTTAGACGGGGTTAACCTCAGGCAAATATCTAGAGAAGAAATATATATTATACCTTTAGCATGCACAAGCTAATGGCAATGATCTTTTAGTCTCTTGCTATTTCATTCTTTTAACTTTCTTGGTTTAGGATATAAATAATTGATAGTTAATCTTGGGTGGTAAAATCTGAAACAAATGGTTTGTAAAATTTGCGGACAATCATGGCAGGTTCAGACAAATTCAAGTGGGGACGAAATAAGTGGCTTGACAGAGTGATGGAATTACAAGTGAAGTTGAGATATTTACTTCTTAATCTCCACACTAGTGGTAGTGTCGTTTCATGGTGGCAATGGCTCCAGAACAGAACATAATCATCAGCATCAGAATTGAAGGACATGCATGTTCCTTGATTCCATAACAAAGCAGAGCACAGACGCAAACCGCAAACAACATCATTTTTCCTTCCTCTCCATCCCATTTTCTTCACATCAACTTTTCAGTCCCTTTTTCAGACATTGGAAAGGGATCCTTTTCACCCTGGAAGGGATGAGTCATTTGATATTCAAACATCAACTTTGGTTTGAGTTGTTTGTAGTTTCCCCTTTTAATTTCTTGCTGTTTTTTTCTCACTTATCAACCTCAAGATTGCTTAACAGAAAAAATCTCAAAATTTTTTCTTAAAAAAATAGTAGTAGAAGATTATGAAGAGGAAAGTAAGTATAAATCAGTTTATTTATCAAGGTAAAAGAGACAGAAAGAAACTATGTTGATGATTAACAATTAGCATCAGAGAATCTTTTTTCATTTTAGAAGAAGTACTAACTAGTCTTGATTCACTTACTCAACAGTTATGGGAATAGAAAAACAGATCATAATTAGAGAGGAAGATAAAAATGCTACTCATCTGCTTGGATAGAAAACAGCAAGGCAAAAGTAAAATCTCCAGCCGCTTCAGGGAAAACATAAGTCATGCTTATCTATCTAACATGAATATCTGGCTTATAACACCAAAGCCGTTTATTCATGCAAGAAAGAAAGACATTCCTAAATTTGGTATGGAATCCTGAAAAAAAGAGTGCAGAAGAATAGCCAACTGGTAGGATAGTTGTCAATATGAAAAAGAATTATTATATTTACTTTCACCTATCAACTGTTGTTACAAAGAAAGAAAGAAAAAGTATCTTCACCCGAAAGCAAGAGAAAAGCTTATCTTATCATTGCATAGTAGAGAGCGTGAAAGCTTAATCAAGCGCTTACATATATGAATTAAGCCAACATAAAACCATTCTTAACCCATAACAAGAGTTATGGTATGATTCACAACCCCAAAACCCCCGGACTCCGTAGCTTAAAAAAGTCAAGAAGAAAATTAACAAATTAATCAATCTTCCTCTCCATCCCCTTCTGCAAAACTCAGAGCCTCACAAACAGAGCCCTCTGCTTCTTCCTCCATACAGAAGTATGATTTCCTTCCCATCAATTCAGCCACTCTTTTTGCTGGACCTGAATCACGAGGACTTTTACCCAAAAATCTGACAGTCCTAATCTTCGGTAGCACATCGTTCATCTTATTATCTGGCTCTGGAGATTCTTCCTCCGTTTCACACTTGAAGACTACCACTTCACTAGGAATTTCCCACTTCTTCTTCACTCTGCTCTCACTCTTCTGATTCTTGCAGGAATCCACTAGCCGTTCGTGCGAAACACGCTTCTTCTCATGCCTGTTACTTTCCTCCTTGCCATTTTCTGGTAAAGACCGCTTTCGAGCGTCGTTCACACTGAAATTCCCATTGCTTTGATTGGCAATCTGATTGTACCGGCTCGCTACGACCCTTCCAGGTTTCAATGGTTTCTTTGCTGTTACTGATTTTTCTCCATCTTTGAAGAGTCTTTTTGGCTGAACTGTAGCGAGAACCCCATCCTCCTTCTTAACAGCCCTTTTACACCCTACCGTGGTTGCAGCTGGCTTAGGAGCTTCAACCTTAGAAGTTTTACGTGATCTAGGGCTAACGCTCAAACTCTTGCCTCTCTCTCTTGTAACCTTCCCTTCATCAATATCTTGAAGCTTAAAGAAACAGGATTTCCGGCGACTCTGTATTGACTGAATAGGGGTGGTGATTTCCTGCTTCGTCAATTGCCTCGATTTCATAGCAGAGGAGATCTCTGTTGGACCTAAACTAACCCCCCTTCGACTCATTTTTGTTTTAGCACTTGACAACAATGGATCTTCAATCTTTTTTCCCATCTCCAAATTCCCGATGCGTGGTTTTTGCTCCATGAATTTAGCAGGCACTATTCTTCCTCTCATCGCAATACTTCTCGCATTGTACTCAGCTTTTTCGAGACGAAGAGATTCAAGTTTCGATGACAAACGAGAGATCTCCTTCTCAATCTCTTCAATCTCCATATCAATCTTTTCCTCATCGTGCTTTTTCTCTACTTCTTTCCCAACTCCACTCTTCAGTTTCGCTGACAAAGGCTCGACAAAAATACCCTTCAGCGCCTGCTCTTTGGAGTTACCAATAACATTCTTGGAACAAAGAGGCTTGACAAGAGACGCAGTAGATTTAAAAGAAACAGGGGACTTTAGCCAAAGGGGGCTCTGATTTTCTTTGCTGCCATCAGATTCTAGTGACTCATTCACCGACCCAGATTCAAGATTACCCCAAGAAGCCTTGATGGCGCTGGTATCTTCAGACTCTCCATTGTCAAAAGCCGCATTGTTCCAAACCTGGAGCTCCGGTACATTAAACGAATCTGGGTATTGAAGAATACTCATATTTGTACACTTTGAATCCAGAATTCCTCGAAAAAAGAAAAACCAACAACAAATTTGAGTGTTAAAAGAACTACGCAGAAATGTATGTATTTTTTTTTGCTAATCTCTGGAGGATATTGGTAAGAGAGAAAAAGAGAGATAAATGTACTGAGGGAATTTCGTTTTCTTGGGAGAGATATATGACCGTTGGGCAAAAGTAGACGTTAGAGGGGGGTTGTGGGTGAAATCTGAGCCGTTAGATTATAAACGGCTCCTACAGACGCTCCGATTTGATTTAAAGGTTAACTGGTAAAAAAAAAAGGAAATTGAGTGTATCGGCATTTGACAAATTGTTAGGAGGGTCTAAGTACAATCTTATCCTTAATGATGATTAACCTTTTTGGGTCCACAGGGCGCCCTTCTTCTCCTCCCTGGGCCGCTCCATGGCCCATGACGGTTCAGATCCGGCAAGATGAGTCATACGACATCGTTTGATCTTAGAAAACCAATTATCAAACTGGATTTCACTGAAATATAGCTGTTAAAATATCCGGCGACTTTCCCGGTTGATCGCCTCTCTTATGCATTCAGGTACTCTTTTCTTCTAAATGAAAAATGCGCAACTAAATTTCAATTAGCATTCTTTGGCAAAAATAAAAAAGGTTTCAATTAGTATTAGCATTCTTTGATTTATTTGCAGTTTTCTTGAGCGATCTTTCTAAATTTCATCTCTATTAAAGTAAAGATTTCATGGTCCGTTTTTCATCAATCGCGAAACCTAATTATTTCTAATCATACTTCCTCTTAATTTTGGGATCATCACGGCAGTCCGTGGAGGGACGGCTCGCGAGAAAATCAACGGCGGGAGAGGGTGGGTGACGGTGAAGGATGGATCAAGGGAGACAAGTGTTCGCAGTAGACCTTCTAGAGAGATATGCGGCGAAAGGCCGCGGTGTTATTACGTGTATGGCGGCTGGAAATGATGTGATTGTGTTGGGAACAAGTAAAGGTTGGGTTATCAGACACGATTTTGGGATGGGAGATTCGTATGGTATCCTCTTTTATCCTTACCTCTTTTGCTTTACTTGATTTCTCTTGTATAGGTTAATTCACTTTCTGTAAAATTAATCATGTAAATTTTTAGTTCTCAGCTAAATAGAACGCTAATTTTCGAAATGCCAGGCTAGTTTTAAATCAGATTTTTAATCCTTGTTGGTTAAGTAATTACCTTAAAGTTGAATTGAAGTTGAACTCATTGATATAAGGTGTTTGATTGAGCTTCTTACTTCAGGTATCAAGTTGAGTTATGGCAGTTGAGAGGTTAACGGCCGAGTTATTGTTCATTTATGATATTATGGAAGCACTTTTGTAATTTTGCTTGTCTATTTGGAATCTTAGATTTTGATCTCTCTGCGGGCCGACCTGGGGAGCAATCCATCCATAGAGTTTTTGTTGATCCTGGGGGCAGCCATTGTATTGCCACTGTTGTTGGCAGTGGAGGTGCTGATACATTCTACACTCATGCAAAGTGGAACAAGCCACGCATATTAAGCAGATTGAAAGGGCTAGTTCTCAATGCTGTTGCCTGGAATAGGCAACAGATAACTGAAGGTAACTTAACTTTTGGCCATTGCTTATTTGATAATACCGAGCTTTGTGTGTATTGATTTAGTTATGTTATTGTGTACTTTTATCTAAATTTTTTTTCTAATGCAGCTTCTACAAGGGAAGTCATTCTTGGTACAGACAATGGCCAACTCTATGAAATCACAGTAGATGAGAAGGACAAGAGGGAGAAGTATATAAAGCCTTTATTTGAATTAGCAGAACTTCCAGAAGCTATCATGGGTTTGCAGGTATTCCCTTTTGTGCTTTTCTTTGGGGAATGGGCTTTAAATTTTCTGTTGTTTCATCTTTTTGAGGACCCTTTGTACTGATGTAGATGTTCTCTTGTGAAAGCAACTAGACCATCGTCTTTCTTTAGCCAAAAGTTAAAAGAATAAAAAAACAAGGAAGAAGAAAGTCTTGTTTGGATGGTTAAAGTTGTAATTTGCCTGTGCTTATTTGTCTGTACAACTGTGCATGATTTGTCTTCTGTTGGCAGTGTTGTTTTACGCTAAACAATTTATATTTGATAATAAACTAGTTGGAATATGTTGCTATGTAAGTAGGTTCTTATCTCCTATGTTGATAATGTCAGAGGAGTCATTGGTTCGTGAAACTGGCCTGGAAACAGCATTCACATAAACCTGTTCTTTCTTCTTAATTACTGTTGGTGTGGGAACAGCTATCTTAAGCTTCTTTCTTCCTACTAATTGGCGTTGTGGCTTTGTACAGATGGAAACAGCTATCTTAAGCAATGGAACTAGATATTATGTGATGGCTGTTACTCCCACAAGACTTTATTCTTTCACTGGAATTGGATCACTAGAGGTAAGCTAAGCTCCAATGCCTTTTCCCCCTGCTTTGGGAGTTTTAAAGTGATTGGCTATAAAGATATTTGTCTGTTGTGCTGCTGCGCTATTTGTCTGTTGTGCTGCTGCTTCTTTCTTTCTTTACGCGCACACATCCATGTAAATGTATGATCCAGTGCCCTTAAGCCATAACTTAATTGGCACATTAAAATGCCAGCTTCCTTTTTTCTCAGCTAGTGCTTATGCAATTAAATAGACCCCTCTCCTAAGGACTGAAAGACAGTGTGCCTTTGTTTTTTGGTGGGGGGTGGGGAAGGGGGTGGAAGGGAGGAGAGGGGAGGGGATGTGTTCTATTAGTTTTTTCCCATGAATCCTTCTTTTCCATTGTGGTGCTTAAGTTACTTGTCTTTAAGTTCATATCCTAATATTGATGCTTCTTGAGGATTTATAGATTGAGGTCCCTTTTGTCTTATTTATTTATTTATTAATCAGTTGAGCTGGATTCTCTTCATCTCTGGAATTTCTATACAGTCACTTAGATGTGCCTGTTAGCACATCAGATAATCCCTTAGTTTACAAGTGACTCACACATAGGAAGTATAAACTAAATCAACATATCTGATTGGTTGCTGGCAGTTTATTGTTAACAGTTTCATTGTGGTTCCTATTTTATTGTTAGTGGTAGTTTTCCATTTCATGTTATTGGAGGTTGTGTCTCCACCCTATTTTATTGTTAGTGGTAGTTTCTATTTCATGTTATGGGAGGTTGTGTCTCCACCTTTCCACTTTTCTTGCTTTAAGGGTGGTTATTGCACCAAGTTGTAGTTAAAAAAGGAGTGAAGTTAATAAAAGAGGTTGTCTAGAATTTATTCAAGTTTTTGAGTACTTAAAACTCAAGAGATATGCAGGTTCTCTCTAATGAGCCAGCACTACAAACATAGGTCGAAAAAAGAAACATTCCACCCAAGTACCTAGCGTACCGCAAACTAAACCAAACCTTTCCACACACCATCCCATAACTCTATCTGTTTCAAGGCACCGTATCAATTTGGTATCAAAGCCTAATGTTATGGGGGACCTTATTCAACAACAATTGTAGCAACTTTTACAATTGTTCCAAGATGAATGTGCAGCCAATTTAGCCATACAAGAAGCAATCAATGCTCGACTAGATGAACTCACTAGGGATTTAGTAGCTTCCAAAGTTAATACCATATCTATAGAGGAGGGCAGTAACAATCGAAGCCATAAGGGCAAAGGCGTAGCAAGAGGGACAGGATCTGAAACCACAGGGGGAGGCGCCATCATCCCTAAGTTCACAAAGTTGGATTTTCCATGATTCAATGGCTAAA
Organism: Theobroma grandiflorum; assembly: GCA_036013995.1. Lineage (NCBI taxonomy): Eukaryota > Viridiplantae > Streptophyta > Magnoliopsida > Malvales > Malvaceae > Theobroma > Theobroma grandiflorum. The sequence continues at coordinate 41,140,991 of CP142127.1, forward strand.
AAGATCTTTTAGGGTGGTTGAGCAGGTGCGAGCATTTCTTTCGCCACCAACAAACACCCGAAGAAGAAAAGGTTAGCCTTGCCTCTTTCCACTTGTAGGGGAATGCGCAGCTATGGTTCCTTCAAATGGAAGTTGACACGCCACAACCTTCTTGGAATGAATTCAAACGTCAATGTCACCTGCGATTTGGCCCACCTATAAGGAGTCATAAGTTGGGAGAATTGGCGAAATTGTGACAAAGTGGTTATGTGGCAGATTACCAAGAAAAATTTGAGCAATTGGCTTTACGGGCAGGCACTCTCACTCAAGAACAAAAAATTAAACTTTACATCAGTGGCCTTGCGGAATATATTGCAGTCGAAGTAGAGCTCCACAATCCGTCAGATTTAGCAACTGCAATGAGTATATCCTGACTCTATGAACGCAAGGGGCAGCCCACTTGGACACCAATATCAGAGGCTCGACAATCAAAACCCTCTGATACACCACTTCAACATTGTACGGGATTTGTGAAAAAATTAACCAGGGCTGAAATGGAGGGTATAGGCGGCTTAAAGGTCTTTGCTTCAATTGTGATGAGCCATTTTGTCAGAGGCCATCAATATAAGAAATTATTTTGGATTGACTCAGTTGAAGAAGGAGACAGAGCAAACCGAATATGAGCCACCTCCTGATAGTGATTAACTGGAGATCTCGTTAAATGCCATCATTGGTATTAGTACTCCTCAGAACATGCATCTACAAGGCAAATTGAATGGTAACCCAGCTCTGACCTTAGTAGACTCTGGTAGTATTCACAGTTTTGTAGACTCCAAATTTGTATCACAATTTAATCTCCAGGTGAAAAGACAAGATGGATTGCGGGTTGTGATTGCAAATGGAGAGAGAATTAGAAGTTCAGGTCAATGCGAGGGAATGTCACTCCAGTTAGGCAATCACATTTTCTTTGTTGATTTATATGTTTTCACTCTAAGTGGTTTTGATGTCGTATTAGGTGTCAACTGGTTAAAGACCTTGGAGCCAATCTTGTGGGACTTTACAGATATGTGGATGTCTTTTACTAAACTCGGGAAATAGATGGAATTATATGGAATTAAACCTTCCAAACCAGCCCAAAGTGTTGAGATTCAAGCTGTTACAGCAGAAGAAGATTACCATGTTGATTGGCAACGACTCTTGCGGGATTTTGTTTCCTTATTCCAGGAACCCACGAGCCTTCCTCCTGCACATGCATGTGATCATCGAATTATTTTGAAACCTGAGACAAAACCAATAGTTGTCAGACCATAGTGATATCCACATGCTCAGAAAGATAAAATTGAGCATCCATGTTCCGAGATGTTGAAGCAAGGGATAATTCAGCCCAGTCAATTCCCATTTTCATCTCTAGTGCTCCTTGTTCCCAAGTCAGACGATACTTGGCACATGTGCATAGATTATCGAGAATTGAATGCAAAGACAATCAAAGACAAATTTCCCATTCTGGCGATTGAGGAATTGTTGGAGGAATTCTTTGGAGCAAAGTATTTCTCTAAACTGGATCTACGGTCAGTCTATCACCAAATCAGAATGAATGAAGCTGATGTAGAAAAAACGGCTTTCCGAACACACCATGGCCCCTTTGAATTTTGGGTCATGCCCTTCGGGTTAATAAATGCCCCAACTACTTTCCAGGCCTTGGTGAATGAGGTATTGCGTCCTCACTTAAGAAAATTTGTTCTTGTGTTTTTTGATGATATACTCGTTTACAGTCGTATCTGGATAGAGCACATGTATCACTTGCGAATCGTCTTCAAATTGCTCTCAGAACATCACCTTTTCTTGAAACAATCCAAATGCTCATTTGCCTTAACTCAAATTGCTTATTTGGGCCACATCATCATTGCTGAAGGAGTTACTGCAGATGCAAGCAAAATTTCAGCCATGACAGAATGGCCCAAGCCTTCAACTATTCGAGGGTTACGAGGTTTTTTAGGCCTCACTAGATACTACCGTAAGTTTGTTCATAACTATGGTTCTATTGCAGCACCTTTTACAACCATGCTCCGTAAAAATTCTTTCATATGGATAGACCAATCATCTCAAGCTTTCGAAAACCTTAAGGCTGCCATGACCACCATGCCTGTGTTAGCACTTCCTGATTTTTCTCAACCATTTATCATTGAGTGTGATGCTTCTGACACTGGAATTGGGGCAGTTTTATTGCAAAATAATAAACCAATCGCATTCTTTAGCAGGGCCATGGCAATGCGACATCGTCATTTACCAACTTATGAAAAGGAGCTCATTGGTCTTGTTAAGGCCATCAAACACTGGCATTCTTACTTATGGAGAAAGCACTTCATAGTTCACACCGATCACTATAGTTTGAAGCTCTTACTGGAGCAAAAACTATTGACACCACCACAGCAACACTGGTTGGGAAAAATCTTAGGCTATTCATTTTCAGTAGAATACAAGGCTGGTTGATACAACTCTATAGCCGATGCTCTATCCTGGAGAGATTCTGATGGGGCTGTCCTTCTCGCCATATCCATGCCACAATTGAGCCTATTTGATGAAATTCATCATGAACTACAAAATTCACCTGAAGTCCAAAGTTTAATCTCTAGTGTTCAAGACGGTACTGCTGCTGAACCATGGAGCTTCAAACAAGGGCTACTATTCTATAAACATCGAGTTTATATAGCCCCTAATTCTCCTTCCATCCAGACAATCATGACCGCCTTACACAACCAAGGGCATGAAGGGTATCAAAAACTCTCTTCCGCATTGCCAAAGATTTTCATTGGGACGGCATGAAACACCATATTTGTGACTTTATCCGTGCTTGCAGTATTTACCAACGTCACAAAACAGAAACTTTGCAACCGGCTGGTTTTCTTCAACTGTTACCAGTGTCTAAACATGTATGGTCTGACATTTCATTGGACTTTGTGGAAGGCTTGCCTAATTCACATGGTAAAAATGTTATTTTGGTGGTTGTGGACCGTTTCTCTAAATATTGTCATTTATTGCCAGCTGCTCACGCATATTCAGCTTTTAGTATTGCAAGACTCTTCTTTGACAATATTTTCAAATTACATGGGTTACTTGAAACAATGGTGAGTGACAGAGATGTCACTTTTACCAGTGCGTTTTGGAAGGAACTCTTTCGTCTTAGCGGCACCAAGCTATGTTTCAGTTCCGCTTACCACCCCCAATCAGATGGCCAAACGGAAGTTGTCAACCGAACTGTGGAGATGTACTTAAGATGTTTTACCAGTGCTCATCCTACCGAATGGATGGATTGGTTGTCTTGGGCGGAGGATTCATATAATACTAGTTTTCATTCTTCACTACAAACCACACCTTTTGAAGCTGTGTATGGGCAAACATCGTCGTGCCTACTGTCCTATTGTCTTGGACTTTCCAAATTGCATGCTGTGGATCAGGCTTTACAATCTTGAGATATGATGCTTAACTCATTAAGGCAGAATTTGTTGCATGCCCGAAAGAAGATGAAAACCATTTATGATTCCAAGCACCGTAATATTGAATTTCCAGTAGGGGACAAGGTTCTTTTACGATTACAGCCATATCGACAGCTCTCCTTGGCTAATCGTCGTCACCAAAAACTGCTGCCAAGATTTTATGGTCCTTTCACAATTTTACAACGTCTTGGACCTATGGCTTATAAGTTGGAGTTCCCTCCAGGTACTAAACTTCATCCGGTGTTCCATGTCTCTTGTCTAAAAGTTTTTCATGAGGGGGACAATCCAGTGTCTGCTGCACTCCCTATGGGTCTTCCAGCAGAACCCATGCCACTACCCTTGGCTGTTCTTGATCGTCAAGTCAATCGAAACATTCAAGAGGTCTTGATTCACTGGCAAGACACTTCTCCAGCAGAGGCATCTTGGGAGACTGTTTCATCTATGAAGGAGCGCTTCCCACACTTCATGCTTGAGGACAAGCGCGATTTGAAGGAAGGGAGTAATGTTAGCACATCAGATAATCCCGTAGTTTACAAGCGATTCACGCATGGGAAGTATAAACTAAATCAACATATCTGATTGGTTGCTGTTGGTTGCTGGCAGTTTATTGTTAACAGTTTCATTGTGGTTCCTATTTTATTTTTAGTGGTAGTTCATTTCATGTTGTTGGAGGTTGTGTCTCCACCCTATTTTATTGTTAGTGGTAGTTTCTATTTCATGTTATGGGAGGTTGTGTCTCCACCTTTCCACTTTCTTGCTTTAAGGGTGGTTATTCCACCAAGCTGTAGTTAAAAAAGGAGTGAAGTTAATAAAAGAGATTGTCCAGAATTTATTCAAGTTTTTGAGTACTTAAAACTCAAGAGATCTGCAGGTTCTCTCTAATGAGCCAGCACTACAAACATAGGTCAAAAAAAGAAACCTTCCAACCAAGTACCTAGCGTACTCCAAACTATACCAAACCCTTCCACACACCGTCCCATAACTCTATCTGTTTCAAGGGACCGTATCAGTGCCTTTTTTTGCAATCTAGGTGCAACAAAACTTCTCATCTAAGTGCCAACTGTGTGCATAAGTTTTATTGTTTTCCTGAATTTGTTCTCACTTTGAAGTTCTCTTCCCACGATTTGCATAACCTTCTGTGTACCTTTGTGCATTATATTGTGGAAAGGTAACTTTTCTTTTAATTTAAAATTTTTGCATGCTAGACTGTTTTTGCCAGCTACTTCGATCATGCTGTGCGTTTCATGGAACTTTCCTGGTGAAATACGAAATATGCAACTGTGTGCATAAATTTTATTATTTTCCTGATTTCTTCTCACTCGGAAGTTCTCTTCTCATGATTTGCATAGCCGTCTGTCTAGATTGGTGCATTACATTGTGGTAAGGTACCTTTTTTTTTTTTTAATTTAAAGTTTTTGCATGCTAGACTGTTTTTGCCAGCTACTTAGATCGTGCTGTGCGTTTCATGGAACTTCCTGGTGAAATACCAAACAGGCAAGTGTTCTTTTTCATGATTGTATTTTGTAATTTGAACTACTCATAAGAGAGAACAGAGCCTTGTGTTAGCAGAACTTATGTAATGGCATGTTCAGCTTATCCTTTTTGGGTAACATAATCATTTTTGCTTATTGGTTGAGAATTACTATCTCCCTCTTCTAGTAAATAAATATAAAATTATGGTGCTTTCTGAGTGAGATTTTGCTGCTGCTATTGTATCCCCTCAGTGAACTGCATTTCTTTATCAAGCAAAGGAGAGCTGTTCATTTTGCATGGCTTTCTGGAGCCGGTATATACCATGGTGGCCTGAATTTTGGAGCACAGCATAGGTAAAGAATTAAATCCTTAAGTTTTTTCTTCTTTTGTTAACCTTCTGTTTACATTCTTTCTTTGTTACTTTCTTTTCTTGCCTTTTCAAAAATTAAATTCATATTTTATACTTAAATTGCTGCTTTGCTTTTGATTTTGTTTTAGGTTGTATTTCACTTACATTTATAATGCATTGGAACTAGTTGTTATATCTGATGAAATTCCATACGATTGTTCACTCACCATTGGTTGTCACGGATATTTTGATCTAGCTCTCCAGATGGTGATGAGAACTTTGTGGAGAACAAGGCTCTCCTAGACTACACAAAGTTGTCTAATGGTGAGGAAGTAGTCAAACCCAGTTCCATGGCGGTGTCTGAATTTCATTTCTTGCTTCTTATTGGAAATAAGGTTAAGGTGTGTTGTGATAAACACTTATGTTTTATTTAACTGCTGATGTTGTCCATTGGAAAGGTTCTGAATTCAGTTACATCTATTTTGGAAATGGGTTTTCTTATGAGTACGAGAGACTTTGATTTCTAAGAGCCCCCCTTTATTTTATTTTGGAAGGATCTTGGGATTAGTTTTGTTGGTGTTTATGTAGGATTGTTTACATTTGCTTTTTTCCTGTTCTTTTAGCTTTTAAACTCAGGTGCTATGTTCTTTAAATGCTACATAGGTTGTAAACAGAATCAGTGAGCAAATCATAGAGGAACTTCAGTTTGATCAGGCATCAGACTCTAATTCAAGAGGGATTATTGGACTATCTAGTGATGCAACTGCAGGGTTGTTCTATGCATTTGACCAAAACTCTATTTTTCAGGTTTGTATCTTACAATTGATTTTATCTACTGTTTTGGTCCATGCTGTACACGACTAATTTTCTCTGGCTTCTGGATTGAAAACATTTTTTAGGTTTCTGTGAATGATGAAGGACGAGATATGTGGAAGGTCTATCTAGATATGAAAGAGTATGCTGCAGCATTAGCAAATTCTCGTGACCCGCTCCAAAGAGACCAAGTATATTTAGTTCAGGTCCTGTCTGGCCGACTTCTTGTCTTTCAAGTAATAGGTGTTTTGGTTATAGACATCTAGTGTAGTTTCATAACACAAAACTTACATGAGCTCATCTTAATTTTATATGTCTGGAACATTGTTTATGCAGGCTGAAGCTGCATTCACCTCCAGGGACTTCCTCAGGGCAGCATCTTTTTATGCAAAAGTGAATTTCCTGTTTCTTGACTTTGTTTTATTATGTATTTAATTTATTATCTGAAAGCATTCATTCTCTGTTAATGTTGTAGATCCACATAGAGTAGAGTGTGTGTGTGTTTTCCATGTAAAGGAAAAAATTATGACTGATGTGGGTGTTTTGCAGATTAACTATATACTATCATTTGAGGAGATCACTTTGAAGTTTATTAGTGTCAGCGAACAGGTAAGTGCTGTATCTTACCTCTTCTTTTTAGTTTTGAACTGGTAACTTTACATGTCTTTCATATTTGTGAAGATGTACAAACTTAATCAAGTTGGTTTTCACTTTTAGTTTTACCATATCATGTTTGCTGCAACTAGAGGCAGGAATTTCCTTGGGGGTTAATGGTAGAAGTATAAATACGCTGAGCTGAGGATTTTTATTCTTCAATATGACAACTGTTTATGTTTTGCCTGCTGACTTAACAATTATCCTTAATCTATAAGCCTGTGCCTAAAACAAAACTAAAAACATAGCATCTCTAGATTCAAGTTTTTCAGTGTGATATGCAGGGTGACATTATGTCATCACACACACATACACTCAAACACGCATGAGTTTATTGTTTGACCAACACTCTCAGCATTTGGCTTATTAGACATATGTTGACAAATTAAGGTCAAATTTAAGATTGGTCCCTGTAGTATATCTATTTTAAGGATTTAGTCCCTCTACCACAATTTCTGGGAATTAAATCTTTATAATTTAATCAAATGTCAGATTAAAGACAATTGTTAATATGTGAATTTTCAATCGTTAAATTAGGTGATATGGTATAATCTTGGTCTTGTGGTATGACACGTGGACTTTTTTGCCAACTGACTACATATTCTGGGCTGCCTAAAAATCTCTCTTTTTTTTCCAGCTGGCTACACACTTTCTTTTATCAGGTTTTCTATGTTATTTATAAATTATTAAATATATAATCAGTAAAGAAAAAGTCAAAATAATCAACTGGGACGGAGTGGTCAACTGGTGAAAAAAGTCCACGTGGCTAAAATAATGCCACATTAACAAATTTAATTGTTGAATATTCACACCATAAACAGTTGTCCTCTGTACAACATCTAATGAAAGTATAGGGATTTAATTTGCTGAAACTATGGTATAGGGACTAAATCCTTAATATTGATAAGAGCAGGGACCAATCTTAGACTTCAATAACAAATTTAATATGTGCTTTGGCTACAGGATGCTTTGAGAACCTTCTTATTGCGGAAGCTTGACAATCTGGCAAAGGATGACAAATGCCAAATAACGATGATCTCCACATGGGCAACGGAACTGTACTTGGACAAGGTTTTAATGTTTTCCATGCATGACTAATAGATATATCATCTAGCTATCTTCATTTTTTTTTTCTTTTCCTTCTATGACATGCTAGTGGCGTTACAAAACTGAAACATGTGATTAGCAACAGGTTAGAATGGCTAGATACTAAGGTTGTAACATGATGCTTCTTAGATCGTCAGACTTGTTTTTGAGTGCTTTTCATGTCCATTCCTATATGTTAATAGATAATTGCTACATGAGATAAGTGTGCAATATAAATGTTTTTCCTTTGTCGCTTTCTACACATACATGAGATAAGTGCCCAACATAAATATTGTTTCTTTGTCTGCTTTTGCCCCTATTTTTGTTCCGCCTTTAGGTCATTTACCATCCTCATGCTCTTCCAGCTATATGCAAGGCAAATAAAAAGTAAATGTTTGCCATTGTTATTTTGTTCTGAACCTGATGAGTAGTAGGCATAAAAACTTGGAAGCAACTTTCGAATGCGTCTGTTTTTTGGGAAATCAACGCTGTACATTATTTGCCATTTGGATTACACTGTTTTAAGAGGATTAATTTCTCTCTTCTTGCAAGAAAGTCATGTAGCGGTTGTTGATAATTTACCATTTTGTATCTATAATACTGAATTTTGCATTCCAACATTTTAGATAAATCGGCTTCTTTTAGAAGATGACACAGCTTTGGAGAATCGCAATTCAGAATATCAGTCAATCATTAGAGAGTTTCGTGCTTTCCTTAGTGACTGCAAAGATGTATTGGATGAGGTGACCACAATGAGACTTCTAGAGAGGTAATCATCCTGTGATTTGTAAATTGTTTGTTATTCTCTTCTAATTGTCAACATTATTATTGTAAGTAATCTTTCATGGTTTTATAACATTATGTCTCACATTTGTTCTGTCTTGTTGGTTATAGATTTAATTCTAAAAGAATGTTATCATAGGAAGATACCGGTCCTGCCACATTAGCTTAGGGTCAAGACTTTGGAAGTAGTTCTTCACCTCTGGACTTCCATTCATCAGTTGATGTTTATCTTGCGTCAGAATATAGGACTAGTGGTAGCATGAATATATAACAGTATTGACTCTTGTAAAGCACAATATACCTGAAGGTTAATCTCCATATTTGGTCAATAATAACTTTGGGTTACTTCTTGGGTACTATCACATAAAAGGCTTTCTTGTGTAAGGATGGATTCTTGGTATCATAAACTCCACAAGGCAAGAGAAGTGAAAATTTAATTTATTTCTTTTATGAAGTGGAATTGCAACCCCTGCATTTCATGAGAATCGTGGGATTTGCAAGGAATTTAATTCTAGTGCATTGTGCCAGATGAACTACAGAAAATATACCATTTCTCAGGAGTTGACAGCTATTCTTGCGTTGCTGATGGTTAGAACAATAATGAGATGATTGTGTCTGGACTCTGGACAAGAGTCCTTGTCTTTTGCTTAAATAATCGGAATACATGTCTGCTTTACTTGCTGCAGTCTCTAGTTGACACATCAGTTTCGAAACATTGCCATGCTCATGTTGACTCTTAATTGGATTCTTTAGTCAGTTAACCCTTTAGAATTGAAACATTAACAACAATAATATGTTCTTTTGCAAATTTCTGCAGCTACGGGAGGGTCGAAGAATTAGTCTATTTTGCTAGTCTGAAGGAACAATATGAAATTGTTGTTCACCATTATATTCAGGTACTAGCATATTTTCTATTATTGTCGTTGGCACCTATTGCTTCTTTTCCTCATGCCACTTGATCTACAATTCATCTTTCCTGATGCTGCTGTGTTTTTGTTTTTATTTATATATTTATTTTTGTTATTTTTCGGGGAGTCTTAATGCTTTAAATTTCCAGACACTCTGCTCATAAAGCTTTTTGTGGTTTTGTTTGTGCAAAGTCTTAAGTTTATGATTGGGAGCTTGCTTTTGCTATGGAACTTTTCATTTGCTCTTCTTAATTCCAATGGATAATAGACTTATTGTCCTTCATTTTTTTTCTACCAGTGGCTTAATAAGTAACAGAAAAAAGGAGCGAACATGGTAGACATATTAGTCATTTATGGTTAAGATTAATAGGAGAGAGGCTTTGTTTACTTTTATAAACAAGATATGTGTTAGATTTTTTTTACTTTGTTATTCCATTTTTTGTTTGACACTTACAGTTGTTCTACCTTTTCCTTTAGCAAGGAGAAGCAAAGAAGGCATTGGAAGTGCTTCGGAAACCTGTTGTTCCAATTGATCTTCAGGTACACATCAGGTTCCCAAACTTTCTTGCCATCACATGCTGCTTGTTGCTTAGCAGGTCCTTGTAATATTTTCTTCATTTTTCATATCAGTGAATTCCTCTTCTGGTTTTGTCTATAAGCTAGTTGATCTTTTATCTTTGTAATAGAATGCAACCTATCATTTCTAGTTAAAAAAAAAAAAAAAAAAAAACCTATCATTTCTAGTTCATACTTACTGAATACAAATAACGTTATTGCTCTTAATTTGCAGTACAAATTTGCCCCAGATCTTATTACTCTTGATGCATATGAGACTGTGGAGTCATGGATGGCCTCAAACAACCTGAACCCAAGGAAACTTATTCCTGCAATGATGCGTTATTCCAGTGAACCTCATGCAAAGTACTGGTCTTCCTATATTTGCTTTTTTAATCATTTGTTTCTTCTATAGATTCTGAATGACTTCCTACCACAACTTTGTGCAACATGCAGGAATGAAACCCATGAAGTAATCAAATACTTGGAATTCTGTGTTCACCGTTTGCATAATGAGGATCCAGGAATCCACAACTTATTGGTCTCTTTGTATGCTAAGCAGGTCAGGTTGTTTGGTTTAATATTTAGAAGCTTTACTCCTTTAAGTTTATAGTGGTTTGCACATGAGGGGGTATGTTTGTAGACCAAAAATCTTGTTTGACCCTTATTTAACAACTAGAGCAATTGACTGGTTTTGAAAGCTCAAAACCAGCAATGATTACAAACAGTCTCATTTGTTTCATTTAGAACATAAATTTACAGTAAGGTTGAGGATATTGTTTGCCTTGTCTTCTTCTTTATTTCTTGATTTTCTTTTATATTATATCTAGGAAGATGATAGTGCCCTTTTGCATTTCCTACAATGCAAATTCGGAAAAGGACTAGAGAATGGGCCAGATTTCTTTTATGATCCCAAGTATGCTCTGCGCCTCTGCCTCAAGGAAAAACGAATGCGTGCCTGTGTTCATATATACAGTATGATGGCAATGCATGAGGAAGCTGTTGCTCTTGCTCTTCAGGTAATGTCTTTGCAAATGCCTCTGACAATGCCTTGCTTTATAACAATTCTTTCATGCCATTTCTATTGGAACTTGTGTAATTGTTGTGAGGTTTTGGATTTAGAATAATATAATACACTGATGAAATTCATTCTGGAATTAGGCACATTGGCTTATATTAATACTCAGATATGTAAAGCATCTCTCTCCCTCTCTCTCTCACTCACATTTCTTTGGACTTTTTGGCTATGGATTATTATTGTTATCATTATCTACCTGTGTTTTATTTTCAACAAAAAAAAAATCTACCTGTGTTTAAAAAATTTGTCAAGCTGCATGTCAAAATTTTTTAAATCCATGATGATTAGAAGTTGGCTTATCCTGTTAATAATGGTTTTTCACATGCAAATCCATAGTTTGAATTCCTCTAACGCGGGCATCCTATAAATCCCTTTGTTAAGTACAGCTTGCTGTCAAATTTGAAGGTGTGGACTATAAAGGACAACCATCTTTGCATGCCTTTGTGAGATTCACTCAGACATGTATGACTAGATGAGATAGTCATGTTCAACTATCATTGAATTGTGCTTTTTAAAATAGATGTTGGCAGCTAGTTAAATCTGTCATCTGTCTGTATGATGTATGATGGTGGTATCTTTTCTCAAATATAATTTTTCAGGGTTTTACATTAAATTAATGTGTATGCTATTTTTGGTTGCTCTAGGTTGATCCAGAGCTTGCAATGGCTGAAGCTGATAAGGTTGAAGATGATGAAGACTTGAGAAAGAAGCTTTGGCTAATGGTTGCTAAGCATGTTATTGAGCAGGAAAAGGGTACTAAAAGGGAGAATATACGAAAGGCAATAGCATTTCTCAAGGAAACAGATGGCCTATTAAAGATCGAGGACATATTGCCATTCTTTCCTGACTTTGCCCTTATTGATGACTTCAAGGTAGGATTTTAGCATGTTGAGTTGCCCATGCTTATATCCTTCCAGAGATGATATTCTTCTGAAATACTTCTCTCTCTCTCTCTCTCTCTCTCTCTCTTGCACACACGTGAGCACCTGCTTTCGGCTACTCATTTATAAATTTTAAAATTTGAACCTGAGGGTCTCAATGGAATACTCTTATTATTATTTTAATATGAGAAATTCTGTAAGGATGTTGGTCAATTCCTCCAAGTCCAAGTATTTATTCTGTATCAATACCTTCCATTAAATTTTGCTCTTCTATTGTATGTATGTAGGAGGCAATTTGCTCCTCACTGGAGGATTACAACAAGCAAATTGAGCAACTTAAGGAGGAGATGAATGATGCTACGCATGGTGCTGACAACATTAGAAATGATATTAGTGCACTAGCTCAAAGATATGCTGTGGTTGATCGTGATGAGGAATGTGGGGTACTGCTCATCCTGATTTCTTATGTTTGGTGTCATTGCCAAGTTGCATTCTTGGGTTTATTTTTAATGGATTATGGAGCTAAACCATTCATGCTTGATTTAGTCTGCTGTGGGATTCTGTGTAGTTCTGCAAGAACTCAAAGAGTTATACGAACACCATGGAGACACCTTGCCTTGGTTTTACCATTATATCTGGCTCCAGCACAGACTTTGAGAGCCTGTGAATATTAATTTTATTGAAAATTGCTTGGCTCTGGCTGATATTTTAATTTATTTTGTTGTTGGCCATATTATAGAAAACCTCCCATTGCTTTCTTCTATGTTACTTTCCTCAACCTATGAATTTATAGCTTTTGATTAGGCAACTTATCTCTGAATTGTCAGATCTGTAGACGTAAAATCTTGGCTGTTGGCGGGGATTATAGAATGACTCGTGGTTATACAGCAGTAGGACCAATGGCTCCTTTCTATGTCTTTCCATGTGGACATGCCTTTCATGCCCACTGCCTGATTGCTCATGTGACACGTTGCACCAATGAATCTCAGGTGAGTTGTTTGCTTATCAGTCTTTCAGTTCTCATATGTTTATGTTGCACATGTTTATGCTTTGGCTGAAAGATAACTATTTCTGGTTATTATATTTCTTGTTGGCCTTGGTAAAAGTTTGGATGAGATTTGGGGTAGCAATCCATCTTAAGAGTTAAATATGTGTGGCAGGCAGAATATATACTGGATTTGCAGAAGCAACTAACTTTACTTGGTAGTGAAGGCAGGAGGGAATCTAATGGTGGTATCACAGATGAATCCATAACCAGCATGAACCCTGCAGATAAGGTATCATTTCCCTTTCTATTGTTCACCTTTGGTGTCACTTCCATTTAACTTCACTTGATTCTATGGCTTTGGTGTTTGCTGGAAATTCATCCACTAGGTTAGTAGCAGACAAAAAACTCACTAGTTTAATTGACATTTCTCGTTTGATTGGTGGGCAGCTCCGATCACAGTTAGATGATGCAGTGGCCAGTGAATGCCCATTTTGCGGTGAGTTAATAATCCGTGAAATCTCTTTGCCTTTTATTTTGGCAGAGGAAGCCCAGCAGGTTACATCGTGGGAGATAAAGCAACAAAACCTTGGAAACCAAAGAAGCATTTCTTTGCCTGTATAATTAGATTATGGGTGTTATTGGATGTGTGCCTGTGTATCTGCAAGGAGCCATTGTAGGGCCAGTTATATAGTTTTGTCTTCTCTCTTATTTTCTATACCTTCTTGCATCAGTTGAGTCTCGAAGAATGGTGCCTGTTCATGAAATGTAATTGTGTGTAATTTCTGTGTTTTTATTTTATTTGTAATTTTTGCCCCTGCATTCTTTTTCTTTTTTGCTACGAGTACTTTTCCCTCTATTTGATCGGGGAATTGGCTTTCTCTGTAGCAATGTAATCAGGCAATGTTTGTAATTTGTCAGTAAAGACAATGTTCCAATAATTTCTATGTGTGTGGTTTGGGCTTCCTTGTTGAACTCCTTTTACCTTAAAACCAGCCATCCTAGATCAGTAGGGTGAGTGGATTGTAAGTACCCAAAATATTTTCCAGCTTCACGCATGTCAGCCAACGAATGATTTTTCACGACTGAAGGAAAGGTGTACGTGAGCCATATGACTTGTTCGAGTAAAGACATATTTTGCAAAATTTGCCTTATCCATCAGTTCTAGTTTTCTTGCGCGGCCGATGGCTTATTTGATGTGCATGTTTACCCACATTAAGCTTAAGATTTGGTCACATTGAACAATCATGTTTACTTGATATTTTCTCTTATAAGTAAATTTTCTCAAACTTGTAAGGTAAATGTGTCTGTTTCTTTCTATCCTTCTTTTTTTCTTTTTCATTTTCTCTATAACAAAAAAGAAAAAGAAATAGCTGCATGCTTGACTGAAAGCGTCGACTTCTCTTTGTAATGGATCTGCAAATGTTAATCTTTCATTGGAAGAGAAGGTTTGGTAAGGAACAACTTCTCTAAGGGAATTGGGGGGGACAGAAGGCACGAGATAGTGCCTACTAAGAAATGAAACAGTGTAGTCATTCAATTACTACTTTGAATTTATGTAAGTTTAATTCCTAGGTATCTTTGGTTAATTCAATCATTGTGTGATATTGCAGCGGATTTGAGGTGCCGGCCCAAATTGAAAACCAATTCAAAAACTGATGAGACCTTACAATCAAAAGAGTAGATAATAGATACACAAATTGATAGCAAAAAAAATTTACAACTGTTTGTTTCATTTGATACCCTAAAATCCATTCATCCCCGAAAGCTGAGCATCTAAATTTACATCCCCAACAACTTCCTTATTTACAGCTTCCACACCCTTCCCTCTACAGTAATTTTCCCTCTTTTCATTGTTGGTGGGGAAGGATGTGAAGAGGGGAAAACCAAAAACAAAAGATAAAAGTCTACTCTAGTCTCATCCTTGGCCCCAGCAATTAAGATACATGACTCGCCGGATCGACTCATCGGCTTGAGCATCACGGTTCCCCACCATCCCGGAGATATCGGAGCCGATCATCCCGGAAACCGGCCGTACGTCAGATGAGTCCCCACCGAAGAGCCTCCCCTGGCCCCGTTGGAGAAATTTGACGCCTGATCTCCATTTTTGACCTTGGTTTTCACCGTGGCCTTGCACCACTGCCATGCTCGTCGCCATCCACACTCTGTTCAGGTAACTCATTCTCACGACTCTTCAGCTTCGGTCTTTAGATTTAAGTTTGAGATTCTTTAACACAGAGACTAGGGTAAAGGAAGAAAGAGTGGGGCTTTATTTATCGAGGAGTAGAGGAAGAGTGGTATTACGAAACCGGAAGGCTGATTTTGTGAAAGAGTGGTTTGTTTGGTTCTTTTGTTGTTTCTGCTTTATTATTGGTGGTGTCGAAACGATATTTTATCACGAAAAAATATACAAGCTTTTCTCTCGCGCTCTTTTTTCTTAAGTCTCAACTTTGTATTTGGTAGGGA
Source organism: Theobroma grandiflorum (assembly GCA_036013995.1). NCBI lineage: Eukaryota > Viridiplantae > Streptophyta > Magnoliopsida > Malvales > Malvaceae > Theobroma > Theobroma grandiflorum. The sequence continues at coordinate 41,156,495 of CP142127.1, forward strand.
TTGCTAGCGTGATAGTATGAGATGATCCCTTATTTCTAGGAAAATCGGACCACATTTATTATTCATCTTTATTCAAATATTTTTTGAGTAAAATAATTTGATCTCATTGATATATCGAATCAATTGATTTAAAATATTTAGTTGGTTTTTTATTTTATAATTTTTAAATTAAAAATCAAAAAACTAAATTAATTTTTTATATATGTTAATATATAAAATATTATATATTGTTTTAAATTTATATAAAATATAATACATATTTAATATTTTTGCTTCTTCATTTTTATTTTTAAATTCTTATTGTTTTATTTCTTTTAATTTTTTTATTTATCTATTTTAGAGATCTTAAGAATTAGAATTGTGGATTCCGTTTTCATTATTGGCACTCCAATTAATAAGTGAAGAGATTAGAAATATATTCTTCACACTCCAATTGAGGTAAATGTTAAATTTTATAATTTTTTATATAATTTTTCATTTTTAATTTTCTCTTTGTTATTGGAAAAAATTTATACTAATTATATTTTTTATTTTCTTTCAATTGTTAGATAGCCTATGTGAGTGAATATGAATAGCCAAATCATGGAGTAGATTTAAGTCTGCACTAGTTAATGGTCTTATGTTAGATAATTTTATTTTGTGGATGTTAATTTTATTATTTTTAACTTTTTATTATATTGAATTTTGAATGTTAATTTGATAATTTATATAAAAAAACGTATAATTATTATTTATGTGAGTGAAGCAACAATTGTTATATTTTTTTATATTTAGATTATTTGTATATTTTATAATTATGGATAAAAGTTATAAGTTTTAATATTGTAATTTATAAAAAAAAAAGAATAAAATTTTGATCCATTGGTTCAAAACCAAATCGATCGAACCATTTCAATATTTGATCAATTTGGTTCTTTTTGTATTTAATCAATTTTTAAAAAAATATTTAATTTATTTGATTTTTAGATATAATCGACTAAACTATCAAATTACTCATATCTACAATTAATTGTAGACAATTGAATATTTCTTTTTCTAGAAAGAGGCTCTTTAGTTATTCCAACAATGATAAGCAACATGAAATTGGTAATATGTAATTTTGGGTGACTGAATTATTTTATTGTCATATGTTTTCATATAATTTTTCTGATTAAAAAGATTTTAATTAGAGGTGGCATATATGCAAGTTCATTCATATTAATTTCAGCACATTTTCGAATAATGTGATGATAATAAAATGAAAAAAGAGACTTAAAGGTGGCATCAATAATTTGTAAGCGTGAGAACATATCAACATTTCAATTTTTAAAGTTATAAATATAATTAATAAATTATTACTCAAAATACTTATAAAAATTTTTTAAATTCACAAGTTAAATATATACTTTTAGTGAAAATAAATTATTCAAAATTGTCAAATTAACCGAGGATGAGATTTATATTTTGACCCTTTTTTAGCTTCTTAACTAATTTTAGTGGGTATCAAGTAGGAACAAAGACCAAATATATTTAATTTATGAATATAAGAAATATTTATTCATTTTAAAAACTAACCCTGCTCGAGATAATGAGACTTGGCGCAATGAGTGTTTACTTTTGAAAAAGAGAATATCGTGAAAGAGTATGAATATATCACGAAATAGAGGGAGGAAATGATAAGGTATCGGCAGAACAGATGGCGTGCTTATCGTAAACTATAGTTGATGGCTAATCTCCCTTGAATACGATGGTATGCCATCAACGGCCATTGCACTTTCCATTTTATTGCGGGTCCCGCACTCATTATTTTGTTTGTTTTTGTTATCCTGCCACCTTTTGTCTTTAGCTCTGGGGCATTTTTGTCCATTTCATACGTGAAGATGGACTGAAATGGACGCGTGTTGCTCTCTCCTCATGACATGGTATGGGTATCACGTGCTCTTACCGTACTCAATTATTAATGTACCATTGTTCCCTATTTAATTACCGTATCTTATTTACTAAATAGACAATTATGAGACACAAAAATTAATATTTCAATACATTAAGCAATGGATTGATGATTTAGCTGATAAAAATAGTGGATTGTCTTTATCTGGTTAGAATCTTAATTACTTCCTGGTAAAATTAAACGGACATGGGATAAGGAGGTTTAGGATTTTGCTTTGAAAAGAAGCATGTGTAAGAAGCTTAGGGGATTAAAGCTATATTGGGAAACATATCAAACCATTGGCGAAAACCACCAGATTCGTCTTAATTGGTTCAAACTTCAAACAAGCAAACCAAGCCTTTGAAGTTTGAAGCCTCTCTTGCTCATTGGAATAAGGATTTGTGCCCACCAGAACCGCTGACCGAGTAGTATAAAAGTTGGAATGTAATTGTTTGATGGGTTTAAACAAGCTACTAGCAGCAAAATCATTTCATTTTCATGGTTCGATGTTTCCAGTCATCTCGACCATAATTTCCCGTCTGTCTTATCCTTGTACATTAGTGTTCATGGATGGCCCATGGACCCCCATTCTCGATTGTTCCTCCATGACGTACAAAATGGGCATCATTCACTTGATGAGCACAAAACAACGATGAAGAATCCTTCCCTTCCACTATTATTAGCTGTGTATTTCTAATTCTTCAGGGTAGAGTCAATCTTCCTTTCGACATATAATTAGATTAACAAAACAATGTAGTAGAAAAAGAAAAGCAAAAAGAAAAAAAGAAACCAAAAAAAAAAAAATTGAAGTTTGTACTCATTGAGTAATTGGTCTTATCAACTTTAAAAAGCAGGTTGGTGAAGTGCAGCTTGTTGAATTAGGCTTTAATTATATTCCTTGTTAGATAGTGATAAGTGCCTAATCCACTGGCTTCTGTTTTCCATCCCTAATTCTAGTATAGTTTATAAGATCGGATCTTCTTTTTTTATTCTAATTTATTATGGAACTATCTTTCTTACGCACTTTGTTACTTTGTTTAGATTTCTTTTTGTGATGGATATATAATACTTGTAATTACTATAGTATACGTAACGGTTTCAGACTTGTTTGGTTGTTCTATAGGTATCTGAGCACCATAGTATGATTATTTTCCTTTGGTTACTATTGGTATTGGACAAAGCTAAGAAAGGAGAGAAGAAAATGTGATCTTGATCTTTCAAACAAAAAGAGTAATAACCATCAGGGAAAACTATGTTTTTGTCATAAGATTATTTTAAGAGTGCAATGTACTTATTTGAAGACTATCATAAAAAAGTGATGTTACTTTTTGTTAAGGTGTGAATATCATAATTATAATAATGAAATTGATAATAAGTTCATGTTTTCATCAATTTTCAATTAGTTTACATTTAGAGCAGAAAGACTTGAGAGAGAGAGAGAGATATATATATATATATATATATATTTATAAAAGTTAGAAAAGGCTACACATCCATGAAAAAGTATTAAAATTAAATAAATTTATACCTGAAGTGAAATAGAATTGAAGATTTAGACCAAGGGCCATGGACGACCTGAATTTAATGAAAAATTTCAAAATTTATCCCCAAAAAAATGATCATTTTTTAAGATAATTAGATAGATAATTCAAAGCAATTTGAAGTTAAAACAACTTAATCACATGTCCATTGACATTCCATTTTCTAGATTCATAAGTCCAACTTCCACAATCATAAATGTTGAAATTAAGTGAATTTTTTTGGAAGATTAGAGAGCCAGATTTTCAAATAAAACTAGTTTCACTAAAATATTTTAAGCATAATGCTCGAAAAAAACTTTTAAATTATTCAAAAAAAATTAAATAAACTCTTGTTCTATTACATTCAATCAAATTTTTATATTTTTATTTTAGATCAAATAAATCTTTATCATTAATAACTGACTAATTATAATAAGTAAAATAGTTATTTATCATTTTATACTAACATAATATTGACATGATGTTCATATAGAGAGTGAAAAATGTCAAATAGTCATATCATCATATCACATCATCATTTAATATGATATGTCAATATGTCACATTAGTATCACATGACATAAAATGATAAGTAATATTTTGATTAAATCAATAATTTGTCATAATTTGACTCAAAATAAAAATATAAAAACTTATTTTATTTAAAATAAAAATATAATGTCTTGATTGAACGTAATGAAATAATAAAAATTTATTTAAACTTTCTTAAATAGTTTAAGAAGTTTTTTTAGATATTATGTCAAAATTTTAAATATTTTTAAAAATATGTTCAAAATACTCAAGATTTCAAAACATGGTCTGTATTTCAATCATATCTTGTTGAATCTTTTCTCAAACTCAATATGGGCAAACAACCTATCCCTCATTATTGAAAGTGACTCACGAAACGCTATCAAGTGGATTTATGATCCTGCTAAAACCCATTGGAGGATGAGGAAATGGATGTTACACATTGAAGTCCTCAAAAAAAGAGTGACTCAATGGGAGGCAAGACATACGCTGAGAGAAGGAAATCGCGAAGCTGATCAGCTTGCCAAAGAAGGAGTAGGCAGAGAAGTCGATTTGTTTGAAGTCTTTTACCCGTCATGAGTTTTGCAAACATGTGCAGGGAGTATGTATGCCTTTCTGGTTTCATCTTTTAGGATCAGACTGCAGTTTCTGGGTTTATGTGAGGTGTCAACTGTGTTATTTTAAGTCTTGACCTATAATTTTTTGTTGTATCTCCATTGTTGTGTTTTGTTTTCTTGTTGTTGATTGTTGTTTTGGGGTTGAAAGCTGGTTGTTTTGTGTTCATTATGAGGGGCATGACAGGTTGATGACGCTGGTCGATCTGTTTAAAGCGTTTGTCTCATCCCAGTGAAGTTTATGTGTTCCCTTGATATGGATTGTGGTCTCCCTTTGTTGTTGTTTTTGTTTGGGAGGTTGTGGCTGTATGAAGGATGAAGGATCAGGTCTAAGTGTAAGGGGATTAACCAGCATGGATCATCAATGGAAGTCCAACGATTTCTCAAATCCTGATGCAGCAGATTCGGGCTCTTCAAACCCTGAACTCAGTCAAAGGGTGGAGGTGGAAGTTAAGGATCCAAATGCTGAGAGGAAAATGCAGAAGGCAGATTGTGAAATATTGAGGAGGGTCAGGCTGAACGAGTTGTTTTTGAGTTTGGGATTCTCGCTTGATGGAGTAAGAATCTCGCTGCTGGAGTGTAAAGATGTTTGTGGTGAATGGCTGACTCTTTTGATCTCATGATGTGGTCGCGATTTTTAAGTGATTTGAATTTGTGTTATGTTGGATGATTTTTTGAGTTGCTGATTGTACAGGTGCTCTGCGTTGTGCATTGTACAGGACATGTTTTTCTTTTTGTCAGGATCCTCTGGTGTTTTTTTTTTGGGTTCATAATTGTTTTTTGTTGGTTCAGCTCTTTAACAAGGATACTGCCTGGTTTTTTATGGGGTGGTTGTCCCGGGTTGCAGATACTAGGATGATTGTACGAATGTGCAGAGGGTGTTGTGATGTTTATGCTTAGGGTAAGGGGTGGCGCTGCAGCTGTGGCTTGTTCAATTGTACAGGTTGTAGGTTCTTCTCTTTTGGGGAGGATTTTGTTTTGATTTTCTGTATCTGGAATATCAGAGCAAAATCTTCTTGTTCTGATCGGAGGTGAATGTTTGTTCTCTCTGTTATGAATGCAATTAAACTTTCAAAAAAAGAAAATCATATCTTGTTGAATATTTATCATGTTTGAGCTCACAATATATAAATAAAGTATTTGAACATCTTTGCAACCATATAAAACTTGTCTAATGATTCTTTAAAAAGTTATAAAACTCAAAATCAGATATGGTTGAAGTAATAATTCTTTAAATTACTTTTCAAAATGACTTTGAGGCATGATTATCGTATCAATTACAATTTATCAAAGTTCCAAAGATAAAAAATGATTTAAGCTTCTAAAATCATTTCATTAATTTCTGAAACTATTTGCAACCCTAAGTTATTAGGATACAAAATTTGGAGCTTACAAATATTATAATTTTATTAATTTTTATGAGAGATAAGTTTCATTAATAAATTACTAATCGATTGAAAATTAATTTATTATAAACAATAATATATTACAAATTAATTAATTATAAAAAGACATATCCTAATTCCATGCACAGTGCCAAATCATTTATAAATAACAAAAAATTATGACTCACAATTGTTGCACCAAAAAGATAAGTTAGGACCCTTTGTTTTTTTATCTTTTTTATGAATATAAATTTTTGTTATTAATTATTATATATTTACTGTTATTATTATCATTTAAATAAAACAAAGTTTTAAAGAAAAAAGCATTATCCATTAGTAATTAAATTAATAATATACCAAAACTAAAGAAATTACATTTAATTTAGGATAAAACAGCTTTATCTCCTAAGTTTTGATCGAAATTATATAGAGGTCCATTAGTTTTTAAAATTAACACTCTGTCCCAAAAATATTTTTCGTTAGACATATAGGTCCAACCGTAAATTAATCATTAGTGTTTCTATCAGTTTGATGACATGACAACAATAAAAAAATAATTTTACTCTTGATTAATTTTTAAAATTACTATTATATAATTTTATTAATTAAAAAATAGCTCCCATTGAGAGAGCATCGGTCGAGTTCCCTAAGGGAGCTTCGATGCTCTCCTTTCTGGAGGAGCTTTTTTATTTTTTAAAAAATATAATAATAATTTTTTTAAATTAATTAAAAAAGAATATTTTAGTCTTTTTATAATCTCTATTAACAATGTTTGTACTTTTAAAGTAGAATGTCCATTTTGAAAACTAATAAACTCATTTGGAATTTCGATTAAAATTTAGAAAAGTGAAAATATTTTACCATTCAAGTTATTATCTCTCTTTATAAATCATATATTTTCATTGGTTCTATGAAATTATAATCTTTATATATTATTTTTAATCACATGTAACATAAATTGTAAATAATGAGATATAATTATATGAATTTAATAAAAAGAAAAATAAAAGAAAAATAAAAAAAATACAAACGCGGTTCACACCAAGCTTCTTAACTAACCATATGTGCAATTGAAAAAGATCATTTTTTTTCCTGGATAGTACGGTCATTGGCATCCTTAAGCTTTACTTGGACCTAATCCCCTCTTCATGCGATTTTAAAGATGCACTCGCTCGTATCGGCTTGGTATATTTAGGATTTCGCTGCCTTGAGTATTCTTTATAAAAATTGAATCTTAATTTAGTTCTTATAATATGAAATCAAAAAATTGATATAAGAAAAATTTTTTTAAAAAAAATTTCAAATATGTTGCGTTATTGTTATCACATCAACATATCAGTACTATATCATTACCATATTAGTATAATCTGACATGTTAGTATAGTCTAACATATTAATGCCACGTCATTATTAATGATCAATTTGGACCGCATTAAGAGGTGAGATTTTATTACACAAAATCTCACAATATATGACTAAATTAATCAATTTTAAACAAAGAGACTAAATTGACAAAAAACATAGAGTATAAGAATCTATAGAGTACTTTGACCATATATTTATCATTTACTACTATTACATTTTTCTTGCTAATTGAGGAAAAGAGGTAAAAGATAAGGGAAACAACTCTTAGAAAATTCGATTGGTAGAGCTTTACCCATTTTTAGGCTTTTCATTATACTTTATAGCTGAAGGCTAAGAATCATTGTGAAATATGTAGTTGATGTGTTAGCAGCAATCACACTTTACCTCAAAAAAAATAGGAATATCAAGTGGGGTAAAATGACCAAGCAAAAACCACAAGGTGATTCAGTTTCCATGGAGGTCCAAACAGAGCAATCTCTATGGAAAATTAAAATCACCATTGAAATGTTATTCTAAGGTTAGTGGAGGATAGGAATAATAAGAAAATGAAAAGCGTATCGAGAGGCACATCTATTTCCCAGCAGTTGGTGTAATTAAGAAATGAAACAAGATCTGTTTTTCTATTGTGGCCACATCCCCAGGTCTGCACACTACAAGGTTTTGCCTACTATCAACCTATCAAGTATCATTGGTATCAACCCCATAAACAAGTATCCTCATTGCATGTGAGAACCAGCCAAAGCCTTTAAATAATTCCTTTTTCTTGTTCCATGATTTGCTGAAAATGATGGATTCCAGCGTATCTAATGTTGGTTATCTGCCTTTTGCTGGAAGACATGATAGTGTTGAGATATACAACAATACTTTGAGAGAGAGAGAGAGTTATACAACTTTTACAATCTGAAACATTAAGGTCTGTGGAGTGTCTCATTCACAAAGCTAAAGGAAAATCATAATGAACAACACGAGGATAATATAACTTTGTTCTGCCAAAATCAACAATTTTGTTACCAATACAAAACCTCATTATCTACAACAAATTGGGGTAAGCCCTTGATTAAGTATCTTAAACCACATTGAATTAAGCTTCCGTTTAACTGCAACAAACTTGCTTACATTTACCTCTTTTCCGAGACTCCTCTTGATCACCTTAACACCCTCCAAGTGACAAATAAGAAAGAATTCAACACCACAAAATGGAAACCTCAGCTCAAGGAAAGAAGTGCCCAAGGCCTAAAGCAATACAAAGATCGCAATTCTATGCTGAATCAACACCTTCAACCTGCTGCCGAGCTAGGTACCGTTCCCTCCGTTCTTTCTGCAAATCAAATTCAGAATAGAATCCAATGTTGGAAAATGTAAAAGGAAATATGAACTTCAGTCCAACTGAATAAAAGGGGGTGGGGATGGGGAATTCAACAAGTTTAGTGCCTCACCCATTCATCTATAACAAGTCCTTCCCCAACTATACGTGGTCCTGTTTCTTCTGGAGGCCTTTTGCGTGCTTCAAGTGCAGCCTCAGCCTCAGCCAGCTGACGTTTAAGTTTTTCCAGTGCCTTGAAAGTGAAACACAATAGTCATTCAACGATTATGAAGGATTTGAAAAATGGGATCTAGCAGACAAGAAGGCAAACAGAAAATGAAGGAGACGTCCAATATTATGTGTTGATTACTTACAGGACATGGGCGTTCTGGGTCAAGAAAAACTACACGCAGAATCTGCTCAACTGCAACTTGATCCTTCTGCTCATCAAACTGCGTAAATTGTCATATGACCAACATTTTCAGCATTTGTATAGCATAGCAGTACTATTTGCAATAAAAAGTATAATGTTTATGTAGAATAGATGTAACCAAGCTCTTCATGATTAAAAATTTAAAAGTTGTTAAAAATTACAATACCAGATACCAATCTTAATGTAACTAACATAAATTGATAAATAGACAAATTGATTAATACTTTACGATGCTTTTGTTTCATCAAAAAATTTTGGCATGGACAATTCAAGTCAACGTTGGCAATTCTTAGGTTGATATTCCGAAACAATAATACCATTAGTATCTATATTTCTTCAAGAAGAAACTTAAGCTCAAGGTCACATGGATTTTGTTTGTTGACAAGCAGAAAAATGCTAAATTTTGCAGAAAATCTATTGTCAGCCAATAGAAACAAACACTTGCTGATTGTAAAGAGTGTAATTCTGACCATTAAATCATATGGAAGAATGCTGGAGAAACAAAACGGAACTAACCAAAGAGATGGCTGCAATTGATGCCCTATTAACAAGCTAGAAATATAATGCAATTCAGTGTTAAAGCAAATTCTGCACTCTAAATGTGGATTGTACTATACAAGGAATTGGAGCAGATCCGTGAAAACAGAGCAACATATTTAAAAAGTTTGTAGGATGAGGTTCTGTTCCCACTTAAGATCCCTTGAAAACTCAGTACAAAAATTCAGAGAGTAAGAAACTATTTCCTGCAGTCATGGTCAAAGCCTTTGGAAGCAATAGTGCAAGGTTCTGAAGCCATCATTCTGGTCACAACCTTCATATGCCTTCTGGTTCAAGACCAAAGTCAGAAAAGTCGAACAAAAAAATAGATATGAGTGCAGCAATACATGTTATAAAAGAAACACTTGAGCCCTGGAACTTATTTAATCTATAAACTAATGCTTAACATGGTCCACAGCTCAAGCTCACTTCTTTTGACAACATGAATGGTATAACAAATATGTGCAAATGATGGATCAAGCTCCATCTTTAATTTCTCAACCAGTCCACACAGTCCATCAACAATGAATGAAACTGTCTCAAAACAAAAATTACTCTTCTCTTTGGAAATGCAAAATACCAGAACATTTTAATCAACAAACTCATCAGACAAAATGTAAGTTTTCTTTAGGAATAATTCATTCCACTTATGCACAAATATAACACTTGTGATCATAAAAAAACCATTATTCGATAAAGTTAGTTCACCAAGTCATGCTGACAGCGATGTGTTATAATGAATAGTCGAGATCAAATAATGAGCCTGCAGAATATACCAGTTCAGGGACATAATCTGTTTCTCCTTTCACTTTTAAGCTCATGATCTTGAACTTAACTCTGCTCTTTTGTTCCATCGGTTTCTCATTGTTCTCTGGAGGTTCCACAAACTTGAATACTGTTTATCAGGAGAGCAACTCATTAAAACCTTAATCATTACAGCACTCTGCCAATCTCAAATGTGTAAAGAAGGAACCAAAACAAGATAAGAAAAAATAGAGATGACTGGCGAGGCAAAGAAATTAAGGGGACAATCAAATGGATGCATTACCAGTTGCAATAAGACTTTCACCAGGAGCAAGTATACCTCCCGGAGGTCGCATGTAACAACTCTTTGGTGCAGTTGTTTGGAACTGTAGGAACCACAAGGTCACCAGCAGTTAGATGGTCCTAATGAATGCAGTACCCAATAGCAACATGTTTTTGTTTCATTTTAAGGAATGAAGAAAACCAGAAATATTATGCAGATAATTTTTTTACTTTAAACTGATTCCATATTATATACTTGCTCACAGTGTGGTCATTTTTATCCAAAATTCGATTAAATATTTGTGTAATATCATTCTGTCTTAAGTTACCGGTATTTAGATCCATAAGTAACTTGTTGTATGTCTTCCACTAAGACTCGCAAGGTCATGTGTAACACAGTTCATACATCAACATCAAACCCAGGTGACATACATGACCATGTGTACCACACCTCAAACATCAACATCAAACACAGGTAATAAAGGAAAATTGATAAGTACTACTTCCATACCTTGAAAGCTACATGAGACTTGCTAGTGTTTTTAATGCCAATGGCGCTCCTGACCTGTTTACCCGGTTCATCTACAAAATGCAAGAATTCAACGTCAAGCACCAAGAATAATACAAATATTACTGACAGGCAGCAATTAGATAAAAAAAAAAATTGACCAAAATTTATGCAGTAAAAAAAAATTACCCACTACATTAAAGTGGAATCCTTTAAAAGGTGAAAACTTTGCATGAAGTTCACAAATGCTACATAAAGTCAAAGTCAAGTAAGAGGAAAGTCTCAGGAACCCTGTTAAGACCCAAATCATTGAATGCAAGATGATGATGATGGGATTTTAGAAGACTCAATGGAGACAACCAAAAGAGGAAACACTTGTGTTATTACAATTACTGCTTATATAGTAGCTACAACCACCATCAAATGGATCAATTTGTTCAAATCAGCGTACATTAACATTTTGTAAATGTCAATGGTAACACAGACCTACCAGTTATAGAAAATCAAAAAACGTAACTTCTCTACGGAACGTGAGGAAATAAACTTTCTAGCAATTAGCAAAGGACTAGCGATGAACTTCGAGTTACTCAAATGCTATTCAATGTTAAGAAAGACTGTAAATTTTCGCGATTGAATGAGATCCTTCCACGAATTAGCAATTGCCATTTGAAATCCTTCTCAAACTGAAAGACATATATCAAAGTAAAGAAAGCAATGTAGAAAAGGATATCAGTTCCAGAAACTGCAAACAGAAGCTGCGCAGATCAAGCAATCAGGAATTAAATCATTTAAAACGGTCCTAATCAAGGAAGCAGTATGGAACAATTTACAGTTCCAGAGACTTAAGCAAAGAAGGCACAGATTTGGAATTAGTAAATGAACACTTCACAAACTGACAAAATCATGCGATGGAAACCAAACCAAAAGAGCCAAAAAGATAACTCCAAAAGACTCCCATATCAAAAAGATCACCAAAAGAAACAAAGTAGAAACGTAAACCCCCAACCAAAATGGAAAAAAGAAAAAGAAAAAGAAAAAGACCCCAATTAAAGGGAAGAATAACAACAGATTCTTACAAGGAAAATACAACTTGTTGGGAGGATCAAGCTTGAGTCTTCTTCGAGTAGGAAGCAAAGATTTTGCCATAGAAGAAACTGCATTTGAAGAAGTCGCAGTTGATCTTTCACCAAGCTGACTAGTTTGGCTTTGCTGATAAACATTGTTGTTGCCCATCGAAGAAGATGAAGATGAAGATGAAGAAGAGCCGTTGCCATTGCTACTACTCGTCTGCCAAAATGGCATTCTACAAAGACTCCAAACTTTCCCTTCACCCTCTGATTTCTCCTCATCAACACCCATCTTTCTTTTCTTTTTTTTTTTTGTTTCCTTTTTTTGCTTTCAAAAGAACTTTTGGGATATGTTTATTGATTTACTATGCAGGTAGAAGCTAATAAAAAGTCGAAACGAGGACGGGATTTTGTTTGTGAAAGGGAAAAATATGGATATGGGCGGGGGGGGGGATATATGTCAAACGATGTTTCTATATCAGATACGGGGGGTGTGCTTTGAGTTGTCACTGTTGGTGAAAGCTCCACGACGTGTAATAATATATGCTCTGCACATACGTGTTTTTGGTTTGGCCTTTTATTGTGTTTTTGGTGTTCTTCCATCCAGGTCTCGATGTTGCCTGTCGCTTGTTCTCATTGTTGGAAAATGGCGGTGCTATTTTTATAATTCCATTCATACTTGCTATGGGTTAATAAAAATGTCGAATCTTTATTCATCCCGATGTAGTTGGTGTATCAAGTTTGGAATTTTGCTGCATTTGATATGTGTATTTGAGGTCCGATTTCATATACCGTCGCTTCTTTCTAGTTATCATTTCCAGAGTCTAGTCTTTTTCTCCAAACTGTTTTCAATCTTTTAGGTTTTCTTGGTTGAGTTGGTCATCAAAAGATTTGTAAGAGTCTGTATTATTATGACACGAACCGAGAGGGTAATGTTAGGCATTGTTGCAAAGCAACAGAATCAACAGATTTGGTATGAAAAGTCACGGTTGAAAATGATACAAAGGAGAGGACGAAGTAAGAATCCAAAGCATAAAACTGAAACCATAATTTTTGGAAGTGAGTTGTAGCGTCACTTGTCTTGTTCCCACTAGAAAAATAAACCATGTAGGCAGAGAAGCATTAGCAAAAGCGATGGGCGCAGCATAGCCCTGCAATAGAGGGACTTGAAAGTTGAAACTAACCTGGAAGTGTACCATCATTTCCTTTGTAAATTTTTTTATGTGACCTGAATAAAAGTGTTTGGGGTGAATAGAGATGATGAAACATTATGATGTAACACCATGCTGCTTTTGGGGGGCATTAAAATAACAGCACAGGTATACCCACTGATATTCCCATGTGGCCCTCTTGCCAGAAAGCATCTCTCCTTTATTTGGCCATCCACATACCAAATTATGTTTGACAGCCAATAATTTAACCCACCACACACATTGGGGGCATTACAAAAGTTGCTTTGCTATATAATCGAACAACCTTTGCGTAAAGTCACTTTCTCTTTCCAAATCTATCGACACTTTCTCTTTCCAAGTAAAAGGACCCACGCCCTTTTACTTGCTTCACATATTAGGTATTAGCACTAGTGCATTAGGTGCTAATGCATCATTAACACTAAATTCCAGTTTACAATAACTACCCTACAGTTTGACCAAAGAAAACAAATAAAAAAAAAATTCCAAACACATATTTTTTTTGTTAAATTATAAAATTAATCCATATACTTTATCAAAGTAGTAGTTTAGTCCTTATATAATAATTTATAAAAATTAAATTTTTATCTTTTTTAAAATTAACAATTTCAGTCAAATCGTTAACAATATTAAAATTTTTCTGTTATTTATGTTGATATGAGATTTTCTTACTAATGTGACATTAAATATGATATGTATTAATGATTATGTAACATTTTTTTATCAATTTCATAATAGTTTTTTCGTTATTTTAAATTATGGATTACAAAATTTTAATTTTTTTTATTTCACAACATTCTTTTTTATTAATAGCAAAAATTTATTTTCTTTTTGAAAAAAAAAGGTGGCTTTGGAATAAATTACCAAATCAAAGTCCCAAACCCCTAAAAAAGAAGGTACAACTGCAAAATTGAGGTTATTAGCCCCCTGAATCAACCTGAATTTATGAATTAAAAAAGAAAATTCCAATATCAGGTCTATGGATATAACTAATACCAGATCCCACCTCCTTTACACCTCAACTAATGTTACATTTTCATATATACAAAGCCAGAGAAGCCTTTCTTCATCATCCTTCATACTCCTACCAGTTTCCTTTTCTACAACAACCCAATGTCACTTCAATTGTACAACGGGGATTCATTCTACCTGTGGGCAGAATGTATGCTGCTATTGCTATAAGCAAGGCTTTTAAAAATGAACCAGCAACCAGGTTCTCTAATCAAATCAAATCCCAGTACTGAACCACATTCAATATAGTAAGGACATTCGATTGTTTGATTCATTAGTTAATGCATTATGTCCTGTTTAAAGAGTAAAATTTAAATTTCTCCCTTAATTATAAAAAAAACAAAATATAGCAGGGATCACCTACTCATGAATTACTTGACGTTAAAGGGCAGATTTGTTCGTCGTGCTGAGCCATTCAATGCTTCGTTTATCCTACTGAATACTAACTTTAGAGGCAGACAAGCTATTACAGGACCCTTAGGCTTCTCCACCACCAGTTTCCTGTCAGCCAAACCGGGCTTTTGACCAGTCAATGAAGACAATTTCCGAATCTTTTTAAACAACAATCCAGATTTCTTTGCTTTCGCTGATTTTCGTGGCAGGAAACGCGAGTGCAGTTCCATATGCTTTGTAGGAACTCGCCCACCTTCTGAATTTCGCTTCACTACAGGACCAATTTCAGTGCACTCCACTGCGGCGTCGCAAGTCAAACTGCCATAGTAATCGTCACTCAAAACCTCAACACTTTGAGGGTGACCAATTATGGCTTTTCCATTTAGTTTACTCATGAGGGAAACTAATGGAACATGTTGTGGCCGATAGTTAGCTTTCACCTCAATCTTAACATCATAAAGCGATGAATCAGCAGACTAAGGTTTTCCTGGAAAATCTGTCATCTGATATCTGGAGTGAACAGTATAGAGGGACTGACGGTATGGAAGTGACCTTCGAGGGGTCACAGAACCATCAGGCAGTATTTTTGCCTCCACTATTGGCCCTCTCGCACGAGGCTCCCGAGACATAGACTTCCGGTCCTGGAACCCATCAAGCTGCTCTTCAGCAACAGACTTGGACAAGGTGCAATTGTGTGGAGCAACTGACCCACCAACACCATTGCAATCAACTTTCTGATCAGAACCCCGAGAAAATCCATCCAACTGTATACCTGCCAAACAAGCATTTGGTTCATCATCCATGTCGGCATATTTTCTTGAGTCGTGTTTTCGATTTTTACTTATTTGTCTTGATTTCCTCTTTCCTTTTAACTGCCATCAAGCAGTACCTTTTTCTATCCTCTGACTAATACTGTTGGTATGAGCAGCCACTGATCTGGTACAACCAGATTCATTATGTCCCTCGGTTTCAGCTTGCCTTCCCAAATCACCAACTTCAGGCGTCTCAGATGAACAAGATACAAATATTGGAGAAAATTCTGCAGATGGTTTATCTGCCTTTGACTAATACTATTCGTATTTTTAATATAATTCTTTTCCAATCCCATTTAAAAGGATTAACTCACATTAGATCACTTTATATCTGCAGTTATAAATTGCATGTTAGAACTCAATCACATCATATTAACACTATTATTGTATCATTAGTAAAACAACACTTTATCATTGTCATATCACTAACTTTAATATCGTATCATTAAAAAAATGCCATATTACTACAATCAAATACCATATTAATATAAATAACAAAAAAAAATTAATATATTGGATTGACATTGATAATTTTGAAAAATACAAGGATTGAAATTTTATAAATTATTATATAGAGACTAATTGCATAATTTGACATATATTTTTAGATAAATAATAAAAAGTACAAATTTTATCTCCTAAGTTTGAGACGAAATTAATTTGTCCCTTGAAATTTAAAATTTGACTTTTAATATTAATTTTTATTTTTTTCTATTAAAGTTTTTTTGAAATTGTTAAGAATAAATTGATTAGAACATTTCTTATTTCATTAATTTAATATAAATAATAAAATAATTTTTTTAAAAAAATTGTAAATTGTTTAAAATAAAATTAACAATATTAAGTAAAATAAATAATAGAATTAAATATTAAGGTAATTAATTCAAAGAGCAAATTTATTCTCTTTTTTTTTGTAGTTTCAAAGTGTTTGATCTCATGTATGTATGCATAGTTGTTAAATCGATATACATATTGTATATATATAAAAAAATTTGTATTGAGTATGGAGTATTGCATTGTATCATAAGATATGATTAAAAATTTTAAAATTAATTCTAAATAACATCTATACATGTAAAATAAAAAAAATTTAAAAAAATGTTATATTTTTAATAGAATTGAAGCATAAATTGAAAAAAATTATTATTTTTTAATTTAAACTCTCAGCATATTTCATAATAATATATATTTAAATAAAAATATAATTTTTATATTAATTTATTAATTAAAAATTAAGAAACAGTTGAAATCAAAAGAGAAAAAAATCAATTTTTTTAATTTTTTTTTAAAAATTAAATTTTAAAGATTTTTTTATAATTGGAGGATGGGGAATTCGAACCCTATTTTTTAAGTAAGCGGTAATGCACCAACCAATGAATCAAATGCTCAAGTGCAAAAAAGGAAAACAGTTTACTAAAAATTTTTCTTCTTCTAGTTAAGAAGAGGATGATTTGAAACCAACTCTACGAATTTAAAGATATAAATTAAATTTTAAAAATTGAAACTGATAAAAAGTAGTTTTTCATGTTTCAATAAAAAATAAATTTTTAATAATTAATTAAAATTAAGTTTATAAAAGATATATCCAACCTATCATATGATAGGTCTAGTATAACAAGATACACATTGCATATTATATCATACATTCTCAATACCTAATCAAATACAATATAAATATTGATACGGATTATTTTTTTTAATATTGTATCATATCGTATTGTGTATTATATAATATTAATAGTTATTTATATAATACTGAAAATGTTGGTGTTTCCATTCAATCTATTCAAGGAACTATTTCCATACACAAAAAACTTTTGATTTCTTTTGATTTTCAACTTTTGAGGGATGAAACCTTAAATTTTGTTGATCTCCTTTACGGTTTTGAACAAAAAACTTTTATTTTTGTTTTGTTTTGTTTTTAATATTTAGTTTGGTCCCCAGCAACTTAGGTACATAATTGTTCTAAGTGATTCTTCAGATTGATTGCGCATTTCTTCTCCGTTTCTCCTCGTTGATGCCATATTTGAACAAGTGGAGGGTGATGATGATGATGATGATGATGATGATGATGCCGATGATCTCTCTATTGTTGTGGAGCCCGATGACCCCACATTGTTAGTGACAGTTTGGTGCTGCTGCTTTGCGGAGCTCCATCTGCGCACTTTCTTCTCTTTCGAAACCTCAACTGCTGTAACAGTGCCCGCAACAGCCCAGGCCCTGCCCTTCCAACTCATTATAGTTTGCCTTTACCGGAGAGAAAGGCAGTGATTGAGGGAAAACTTAGCCTCGAGAATTTGGACACCATCAGCTTGGATGAGCCTATATTTATGCACGGATCTGGAGATGAAACACCACACTAGTGGCAGTTACATTTTAGCTTCTGGTTTTGGCCAATACCAAAGGCTTTTGTTACATTCTTACCAGCGGCCGCCCAGAATATATGGAACAAGTTACTGTCTTTTACTTTTCTCTGTCTTTCTTGTGAAGTTACTGTCTTTTACTCTTTCCTTTTGTCTTTCTTGAGCACATTATTATATTGATTCATCATCACATGAAATGCATTATCAGTTAATAATATTTATACATTATGACTAACCATAAACTATCAATCCATAATCGTGTATAAATTTAATTTTAAAATTTTTGAAATTTATTTATTAATGAGATAATAATATTGAATTCAAAATAATAATAATAATAATAATAATAATAATAATATACACAATAACGGTACATTAAACATAATTTCATAAATAAATTATCGAAAAAAAAAAAGGCTGAGTGGCATTTGGGCCTTAATCTGAGCCTATTCTACCCTCGAACTTGGGCATAATGGCGCCACCTGAGTTTGGTTTTTAACAGGTCTATGGACCGAATAAAGCCCAGGAGGGCCCTTAACAAAATTTTACAACAACTACTACTACTACCCGTATTGCGCCTTTTGTGGCCTTTTGATCTTAATTTGAAAAACTATGTTTAGGAGGTTCAAATGTAATAACTCAAAAAATCCAAATGAAATGAAAGTCAAATTAAACACAAATTAATTAGATCGCAATCGCAACCAATCAAGCATGAGCATCAAATATACTTCTACTTTTTATTTTACTGTTGCGTCTCTGTTGTGTTTGAATCAAATTGATTCTGAACCGCTGCTTATTGAACATTTACCATGGCGTTTGCTTCAAGGATCAACATTTTAACAAAAGCACATCAAAATTTTACTTTAGTTTTTCTTATGTATGTACTGTGCAGTCTGGTGGTTTTCTCTTAAAAAGGCTATCATCTATCTACGATTCTATAGCTACTCATATATAATTTGGTGATTCTGCGGTTTCTAATTATAAATAGCGTGGCTGCGTTGTAATTAGTCAAGTTGGTTCAATTCTGTTATCTCCTGAACAAAAATCAAAGAAAATAGTTTCAAAATGGAAAGAGAAAAGAAAATTGGAGTAAGGACATATATTTTTATATATGAACATGAGAAACAAGCAATTCTCAAAGTTCTTTTCATTAGTCATAACTCATATGATATGTATGATACTGATATAGCAATTGTTCTCATTACATCTTTGCAGCTATATACAACACCAGAACCCACCACGGAAAGCCCCGCGTGCACCATGCGCTATTGACCCTGTGCTCTTGTAATGGGCTCACTCCCCGAATCTCTAGTTTCACTGACCAAATTAAGCATGTTCGTGAGTCAATGATTCCCTCAAAGGATGTTTCTTCTAATCAAGTCTGTTATGCCTCAGTTGGGACCCCAACAGCTCAAGTACATGACTTTCCGCAAAGATTCTTCTGATTGCTTAGACTTCTCTTCCCTGCTCACTCCACTTGAAATTGCAGCTGACGATTGAGAGGAGAGCTTCCTGGCCTGTGAAACTGACCTGACATTGTTCTTGGCATGATGGAGAGCTGCCCTTACAGTATGGTTCCATCTGCAAATTCCTTGGTCTTTCAGTGCCTCCACAGCTCCAATACTAGCTGCCACAAACCATGCCCTGCTAGTTGAACTCATCTTACAAATACTCTTTACGTATTGAACACTCTTGTGGATACGGATACGGTGAAATTATAAGAGAGATAAAACAGGAGTGTTTTTGTGCTTTGTTGATGCCTGATGGGTCAAGGGAGTGAAGGGGCTTCGTATATATAGAGGGATGATATCGTTGGATGGATCAGACAAAAGAGGCCAGAAGTTTGGGAAAAAAACTAACGGCTGTTGCTGTTGCTCGTGGTTTTGAGGGGTGGCAAAGCCAATGGTTTTCTGGGTGGGTAGGGACCGCATTCGGAACAATATGACTTTAACATCCGTGTAAAAGCACCATATTGCACCAATTAGGTGGGGGCAAAAATGGGATTTAAGATCAAATGTATCAATTGTCGACAATTAATAATGGGCAAGTAAGCACACGGTTTTAAGTGCTTGCCTGGATAAATTCCATCTAAGGCTGGACTATGGGAGTCCAAACCACCTGTTTTCTCACAGATGCCCAAACTATTCGCCACGTGCTGAGTGTGTGTATGCTTACAACTTTTAGTAAGCTAGCACGTGTTTCCTTAGTGTCTAATTCACGTTGAAGCGTAATTGGCTGACAGATTAAAAGTTCATGCATATAAAATTACATTATGCTCAGTGGCCTTTAGAAATAAAGAATAAAAACTAGTTTCATACAGGTTTTGTTAATGACACTCTTTTAAACTTAACGTTACTTAACATATTAATTATAGTAATATTTTTATATTAAATATTATTAATATGATAAATTTAATGAATTGAAAAATGATTTTTATTTAATATGAAAACTTAAAAGATACTCATGAACGAAATCTTTTTGTAAAGATATAGATATTTACTATGGTAATCTGATAACAAAATCCTTTGGTAAAATTGATTTTAGGGTGCTTTGACGTTATTGTTCTCCAAAAAGTGATGATCCACAGGGTATAGAAGTTCAAAGTTTTGATATTAGTTTAAAATAATATATTTATTGGACATTTTCAATAATAATCACTATGAAAATTTTCACGTCTAGAGAGCCCTTTAAATAAAAAAGACTTCAAGTCTTTTGTAGTTGGATTAAAGTGGTATAAGTGCAAAATTGAATCATGGTTAAACTTTTCAAAACTTGATTGGTTTTGAAATAAATTAAATAACATATATTTAATTTAATAATGACTCTTGGCGCTTAATAGGTTCAGTTAATTAAATAATAAATTATTATTTTTAATTTAAGTTTAATTTTGTTAATTAAATATTAATTAATTAACTTGAACGATTATGCCAACAATTGTATCTGTACAAACAAACATCTACTTGTATGTAAATAGGATTTTTCTAGTTTTAGAATATACAAAAACAACTGTCATACAATCTCTCTTAATTGTAAAAAATTCCTTAAATATTTTTTTATATTATTTTGTTACAAAAAAACTTTATAGAAATCTGACAATATTATCATATGTCGGTGAGTGCTTAGTAGATTAGTTTTATTAGTGCAAAATACAATCACTACAAAAAAACATGATATTTGCAACGAATTTTTAACAAATTTCCAATGGAATCTAACTAAAATTTTTAAATACTTGTTTCGACAAATTTTCAACAGATTTCTAACAGAAATTTTTCAATGGAAAAATTCTGTTGAAAATCCGTTGAAAAATTTAAAAAGTAAAACGTATGTGTTCGGAAAAATTAACTTTCCAATGAAATTTCTAATAGAATTTTTCGTTGGAAAATTTAAAGAGTAAAACCCGTGTGTTGGAAAAGTTAACTTTCCAACGGAATTTTCAACGAAATTTTCCGTTGAAAATTTCCAACAAAAAATTCCGTTGGAAAATTTAAAGAGTAAAAGGTGTGTGTTGTGAAAATTAACTTTTCAACGGAATTTTCAACGAAATTTTTCGTTGAAAATTTTAAAGAGTAAAACGTGTATGTTGGAAAAGTTAACTTTTCAACGAAATTTCCAACTAAATTTTCTGTTGGAAATTTTTAACAAAAAATTCCGTTAAAAATTCCGTTAGAAAATTTAAAATGTAAAAGGTGTGTGTTGGAAAAATTAACTTTCCAACGAAAAATTCCGTTGGAAATCTATTGAAAAATTTAAAGAGTAAAAGGTGTGTGTTGGAAAAATTAACTTTCCAACGGAATTTCTCGTTGAAAATTTTCAACCGAAAATTTCGTTGGAAATCCGTTAGAAAGCTAATTTTTAATGAGTAAAAGCGTGTATTACTTTTTAAACTTTCCAACGAAATTGTTCAACGAAAAATTCTGTTGGTAATAATACTAATTTTTTTCCTTATAAAATTTTAAACTTTTTATAAATGTTATTAAATTTTTAAAAAAATTAGATATTAATAAAAGCAAATACATAGTTATTGAAGTAAAAATTTTTAAAAGTTTAAATATGTTTTCCTTTGAGTAATTTTGTAGAATTTTTTTAACTTTAATGAATCATACAATATTGATTAATAATACCAAATTAGGGTAATTTTATATTATTTCAAAATTGATAAAAATAACAAAAAAATTTAAATTTTATAAAAAACCATGATAAGATATAAACATCAAATAAACAAAAAATATATATTACTTTATTTATGTTTTAATTGTAATTAGCTAATATATGTAAATTAAGAAGATAGATTTATAATAAACTTATTAATATCTGTGCTTAAAAATATCATTTTATTATATCTATGTATACATGCAAATTTGACTCATAGCTATAGAAATATATATATATATATATATATATATAAAGATAAACCTGTATCATTTAAGAAAAAAATAGATATATAATTGTATTAAAATTAAAGTACAAGTTATATTTTTTAATTGGTATAGCTTTATAACTGAATATATATATATATATATATATGTATGTGTATGAGATATTAAATAAGGGTCTACATATATATATATATATATTAATATATAATTTATGTAAGATTATAGTAAATTTTATTTAAATGATTATATTTATTAATGTAATAGGATCCAAATCAAACATTTTATAAAAATCATATTGATAATTAATTATACAAATTTTGTAATACATATCAAAGTATAACCTATAAGTTGTGATCATTATATATGTATATTAAAAATTTAGACATATAACATTATGGTTTATATTGAGTAATATTAAAAAAAAACTTTTTGTACCAAAATTAAAAATATAATTAATTACTGTTCTTGGCAAGACTTGAACCTTTGCCCCCATATTAAAAGAGTTAAAGGATAACCATTTCTTCCACCAATCCAAACTTGAATAAAATCTCCCCAACTTAATTTTATCTTAAACCAAACTAAATATGGTTTGAAAAATACAAAACGTCGCCGTTCTTGGATGTTCGGTGGGATTAATCCTACGTCAAAACGACATAGTTTTGGATGCCCTAAACCCTAACTATAAAGTCCTATTTTTCTCCCAAAACCTGACTTTTGAAATGCCATTTTCTCTCTCTACTCGCGACGCTTTCCCTTCTCTCTAAAACCTCTGCCCGAGTTCCACGCACTACCCAGTGATGTCCTGTTCCCGATGGCCTGACTCCGGTTTCGGCATTGTGCTATTTTAATAGCAATCGCTCTCTTTCTGTCACCTTTTGCCCCGTCGTCCTGTTGTCATAGTCTCCGATTTGAACCTTCAGCGTCGTGACCCATTGTTTTCGTTTGAATCTCTCCTTGTCACCTTAGGCCCACTGGTGCTACCTTACTTGTCGTCCGATCCTTTCCACAAAACCAGCCCTAGGGGTTAATTTTGTATATCTTGTTTATTTTATTTTTATCAATTGATCAGGACTAAAGATTTTTAATGATGTTAGATTGTGATTTAATTATTTGATTTGATATTACTACTCAAACATTTCATTGCTTTAATTTCAATCAAAGGCGGGTTGGCTCTGGAAGCATCAAAGTAGTTTGCACTCTGCTTCAAAACAAGATTGGGGGCTGTATAATTTTGAAGGTGAGTAAGAGAAACACACAAGCACCGTTTCTTTTGTTATTTGACAACTAAAAGTATAGTTGAGAGCAGTAATACACAGCCACCCCCAATTCCATTTTGTTTGTCTTTCTATTTGTATAATTTAGGGTGTTTTGCTTTGTATACACATTCTTTCTCTTTAAATTACATCCTCGTTGCCAATATGGATAAATTTAAGTGAATGTTTAGTAATGCATGTGATAATGTGGTTATTCCAACCAAAAACGTAAAATTAATTATGGTAATTATACAATGTGCTAAATGACAAGAGACCTTTTGTCACAAATTTGAAACGTTAGTAAAAAATTTATATGGATCTTAAGACTTAGGGTATGGCATTAAGACTTGGGATAAAAAGTCTAAACAAGTCTAATTTTTTAAGATTTTAACCAAGATCTGCATTGTGCTTACAGTTTGGAATAAAAAGACTAAGTTTAACTCAGAATTTTATACAAAAAAACGAAAGTGAAAACTCAATAAATTTAAAAAGAAAACTTTGAAAAAAATAATTATATTATTCTCAAAAACAAACAAATACCTAAAATTTTAAACGATAATTGTATTATTGTCAAGAGAAAAACAAATAACTAAGATTCTAAACAAATAACTTAATACCTAAATGCTTGAATCACTTGAATGAATTATTACTGGGACAATTGGCTTTTTCATTTTTTTCCCTAAAAGCTTAAGATGCTATTTATAATATAATTTTCTTCTACTTCTAGTGGTTTACTACAATTAAAATAAATAATAAGAGATTTAAATAAATAAATATTCGACAACTAACTTAAAATCTTGATTTAAGTCAAATTTGCCTCTTATGTAATTCTTCCTCCTAAATATTTTCTTCATTATATCCAAGTTTTAGATAATTATCTTTGAGAATAATCTAGAGGTAAATTTCAACACTACTACTTTTTCTTATAGGCTACCTAATAAGAAAGAAAATTATCCAAATACATTATTAGTAGACTTATAAACTCCATCGACGAATTTAAAAAAGAGTATCACATATTCTATTAAAGTATATTTCAAAATAGTAATAAATTGATATGATAATTAAAAATCAACATGACAGTATTCTATTTACCTTTTGTGATGTTTAAAAACATATATGGATAATGTAAAAAATAATACTCCGATAAAAAATTATATGAAAATATAAGACTTTAATAAAATTTAACCTCGGGAATCTAGTTTCTTCTGCTTAAGAACATTTATAAGGATCGATTTTTCATGTTTGTTTGCCGACGACCAACGACCTTTCTTTATTTAAAGAAATTTTAAAAAATGGCTTAAATTTGTTGAGAATTAAATCTTAGAAGATAATCCCATCTCTTAACTTAATATAAAGAAGAATTGATGTTACGTTGAGAGGGAAGCGTAAGGATCCGTAAGATATTGTCGACATTCAATCATTTGGTATGACTATTAAAATCATATAATACTAATAATTAAAGTCTAAATTGTTTGTATGTTATGGCCTTTTGTCACCTACTACGTATATGTTTCAATGGAGAATTAATAAGTCCTAAAAATATATTAAACCCTTTAAAGTTCTTAGAGATATGAGGAGAAAATGAATTCAGGAAAATGTCTTAACTCAATTTAAAGCTTGGATTAAACAGGTACCGACGAATTATAAATGAATTAAAAAAATAAAATATAAAGTTAAATAAATAAAATTTTATTTTTTATTATGTTTAATTAATCATTTATATTTTCTTTTTAAATGAAATAAGTTTTTATGAAATACCGTTGACTAATTATCATTAATTGAAAATCACTTATCTTTATAAGTAACGTAATAACGCTCACACATTATATACATACACATGACATTCTATCACCCGTTCATTATAATTGTTAGACATAATTATTTTATTATATAAATAATGGAATCATATAATGTTGTTATATTATAAGTTAAAGAACAAGACCTTAATGTAATGTAATAAAAATATAAAAATTTATTTAAAATTTTTTACAATAATTTAAAAACTTTTTTAAATATGATGTTTTTTATATTTAATGCAATTTGAATCATCTAGCTGACTAGCATAATATCTTATTAGCCCATAAAGATCAAAAGCAATTAACATATTTTACCTTAACCCCAATTAAAATTAAGGCCCTAATTCTAATTAATCACTTTTAAGTCCTAAGGCCAATTAGACGCTTGAATTTATAGCTCAATTTGAAAATTCAAAATAAAAGAGTTCAAGCCGTATGAAATAATAGACAAAATTTCCAATTTTTTAAAAGTTGTAATAAATTGAAAACTACAAAGGTTAATGATATTTAAAAGAAAGTCTAGACATCAGGTATCTATAATTTCAATTCAAACTTAATGTACACTCACCAATTTTAACTTCAATGTGAATCTCTAATTAAAGCAATTTAATGTGCAAATAAATATAAACCATTTTATGGTTTTTTGATAATTCTTTTATGCAATAATTTATACTATAAGGGTTAGTTTGCATTTTACAATGTAATTTTTAATATTTATATTTAAAATACATATTAGAATGTAGGGTTTAACAAATTGTTTTGTAACCAACAATGCAAATTAGTCTTGAGAATGATATTCTATGACACTTAGGATTACAGAATGTCAGGAGATCGCTCTTGGATGTATCATCGCTTAACTTCCAATGGATTCATTACAGATGAATTTGTAAATGGAGTTACTAAATTCATTAATTTTGCACGTTCGAAGATTACATTTATGTGGAAGAATAAAATT
The DNA here is from genome assembly GCA_036013995.1 of Theobroma grandiflorum. Taxonomy (NCBI): domain Eukaryota; kingdom Viridiplantae; phylum Streptophyta; class Magnoliopsida; order Malvales; family Malvaceae; genus Theobroma; species Theobroma grandiflorum. The sequence continues at coordinate 41,182,842 of CP142127.1, forward strand.
AGATGTCCTTACACACGATGTTGTAACAACAAGTTCTTAGATAAAGATCAAGTCATAGAGCACATCCTTAACCAAGGTTTTACTAGGGCTTACACAATTTGGAGTTTACATGGGGAAGATGATGTTGGAAAATCATCAAGAAGTAGATCTAGAGTTGAACCATCCCCTAGTAATGAGGGATATGATGCTTTGAGAGAACCTACATATGAAGATGAAATAGAAAATCCATATACTAGAATGGTTAGGGATGCTATGCGTCCCGAAGTTGCTTTCAACCATGGTGATGAAAATGAGTCGAGCTTTATGGAAGAAGATCCCAATCCAAATGTATCTACCTTTTACTCTTTGTTAAGCAATGCATAGGAACCTTTGTGGATAGGTTGCACAAAGCACACAATGCTTTTAGTTGTGTCGCAACTTTTAAATGTTAAGGCGTAGTACAATTTGAGTGAATCATGTTTTGATCGACTGTTGGAGATAATAAAGAATATGTTGCCATCTGATGAGAATTTACCTATCGACTTTTATAGGATTAAGAAGAAGGTAGCAAAGCTTGGTTTGGGATATATCAAAATTCATGCTTGCAAAAACAATTGCATGTTATTTTATGAGGAAACTGCTACATTTGAGCATTGTATGGTATGTGGACATCCTCGTTATAAACAGAGGAATTCAAGTGTGACAAGGCAGAAGAAAATTCCTTACAAGATTTTACGTTACTTGCCACTTATACCCAAGCTTCAAAGGCTTTATATGTCATGCAAAACTGCTAAACATAGGACATGGCATGCACACCACCAAAGTGATGATGGACTCCTTAAACACCCTGTTGATGGTGAGGCTTAGCAACACTTCAACCGCACACATGAATTCTTTGCAATAGAACCTTGAAATGTAAGACTCGGGTTATGTGCTAACGGTTTCAACCCTTTTGGATCGACTGCCAAACCTTATTATGTTTGGCTAGTGATGCTTTGTGTGTATAATTTACCCCCATGGATGTATATGAAACAAGAATATATATTTCTTAACATGGTTATTCTGAGTAAGAAAAGTCCAAGTCAAAATATAGATGTTTTCTTGAGGCCTTTGATAGATGAGTTGACATTATTGTGGACACAAGTTGTTGTGACCTATGATGCATATAGGAAACAAAATTTTCATATGAGGGCAGCATTATTGTGGACAATTAATGATTTTTCTGCTTATGGTATGTTGTCAGGGTGGAGTACACATGGACAATTATCATGTCCATATTACATGGAACATTCTAAATATTTCATATTGGAACATGGTAGGAAACCTTGTTTCTTTGATTGTCATCAGCAATTCTTGCGAGTTAATCATCCTTTTAGGAGGCAGATAGACAAATTTATTAAAAAAGAGTTGAACAAGACTTACCATTTCCTCGATTATCAAGCGAGGAGATATTGACACGTTTGAATTCGCTTCCTCATTTCCCATTCGGAACAAAATGTGATGACCCAAAGAGTTCAAGATATGGTGTTTGTCATAATTGGGTGAATAAGAGTATATTTTGGGCTTTGCCTTATTGGCATACGCTTTTTATTCGTCACAATTTAGATGTGATGTATATTGAATGCAATTTTTTTGAGAATATACTCAACACAGTGATGGATGTTAAAGGAAGGACAAAAGACAACATAAAGGCACGACAAGATTTGAAGGTGTATGACCAGAATTGGAATTAGTGGAAAATAATGGAAAACTTTACAAGCCTAAGGTTGCGTACACATTAAATAAGGAGGAAATAAGAAATGTCTGTGCTCGGGTCAAACAATTGAGATTACCAGATGGTTTTGCGTCGAACATTTCTCGGTGTGTTAATGAGATTGATTGCAAAATTTATGGGATGAAAAGTCATGATTGTCATGTTTTTATGCAACGATTGCTCCTAATTGTCTTCCGTGATATGGTGCCTCAAACAATTTGGGATGCAATTACTGAGATATCTCACTTTTTCAAGGATTTGTGCACAACTGAAATACCTGCAGATCATATGGAAACGTTGCAAGGAAAAATATGTGAAACTATATGCAATGTAGAGAAGATCTTTCCTTTGGGTTTTTTTGACTCTATAGAGCATTTGTCGATTCATTTACCTTACGAGGCTAAGGTTGGTGGACCCGTTCAGTATCGATGGATGTATCCATTTGAGAGGTAATATAATTGTTATTTGTTTTCATATAATTTTTTATAAGAGTTTAAGGCACATCATAAGATTGATGAATATTGTGGTTGTTAGGTTTTTGCAACAGTTGAAGAAAAAAGTAAAAAATCATGCCTCTATTGAAAGATCTATATGTGAGGCTTATATTATCAAGAAAGTATCCTCGTTCTGCTCATGGTTTTTTGAACCTGCTGTGCGAACAAGAGTAAATAGAGTGCCACATAATGATGATGGGGGGGGAAGTGGACTCTATGGGTCATCTTTCAATTTTCACTCACCCGATGTGAGCTTTTGGTCCATTAGATAAATCTCGATTTTTAGATGAGAATGAGTTTTATGCTGTTGAGTTATATGTTTTAATGAATTATGAAGAGATGCTCCCATATATAAAGTAAGTACCATTACTTTTTTAACTTGTTAATACCCTATCATAAGATTGAAGTTAATCACGTAGTCGTGGATATGATGATAGGATATTTGATGAAATTGTCAAGGGAGATATTGTGGACATTTCAGAAGACGAATTGGAGAAAGTATGTGATGCGAGATTCGTTAAATGGTTTGAAAATTATGTAAGTATCCTTAACATACAAGTGAACTTTTAATAACATTGACGAATTAATTATGTAATTTATTATTTTATTCTCTTGTATCTTATGTTCGTAGGTTGTAAAGCATAATGAGGAAATAGACCCACGTATACTTGAAATCTCTTATGGTCCAGGATTTATGATAAGGTGTTACAGTAGATATTTTGTAAATGGTTTCAAGTTACACACGCGCTATTACGGCCAAAATCGTAAGACAATGAATAGTGGGGTTTGCATAAAAGGGACTTTTTACAATGATCATGAGTGTGACTTTTATGGCATCTTAGTAGATATAATCAAGTTGGAGTATTTTGGTATAAGAAACAGAGCTGTTCTATTTAAATGACATTGGTTTGATACTGAAAAAGGAATAAAGGTAAATCGATTGCATGGTTTTGTTGATGTAAAATACAACTCAATACTGGCCACTATTGAACCATTTGTTTTAGCTGCCCAAGCTCACCAAGTTTATTATAGTAATTATCCATCAAGAAGAAGAGATCGACGTGATTGGTGGGTAGTATTTAAAACAAAAGCTAGGAGTGGATTTCATATTCCTATTAGCGGTGATAAAGAAAATGAAAGTGATTTGAATGAAGGAGTATACCAAGAAGATGTGTCCACTTCAATTACTAGTACTCAATTAGAAGAAGTTGATAATTTTACAGAGTTAGCGAGTGGTGATTATGAAGAGGTTAATTTATCGATTGAGGATGAAGAAGATGACATCGATAAAGATGAAGATGAAGAAGATGACATGGAAGGAGAAGATAATGAAGATGATGATGAAGATGAAGAAGAAGATCATGTGGAGCATGACGATTGTGAAACTTATAATGATGATAGTGATAATAATGTAGAAAATGAGTTTGAATATTCAGAAAGTGAATGATTACGTTATGCACGTACGATATTGGTTTCATATTTTCTTTTTCTAGTATTGTTTAACTAAAATCATATAATATTAAAGTATTTTGACATGATGTAAAATTATAACGTTTGAGTTAATAATTATAAATGTTGAAATTAGTTAATATATAATTGCTGCTTTGATTGTACTAATTAAGAATTATATTTGTCATTGCCGTGAATTGATGTTTTTTATTCGTTTATAATAATAATTATATTTATAATAATTGCTACTAGGATTTTAACAATACAAGATTGCAGGAATGATGGCTAAAGGGAAGCAATCAAAACCAAAGCCTAGGTCTTCAAATGTATCGGCAAGAATGGCTTTGCCGACAAGTTCACAAGCGTGTGCTGATATATCCATTCCACAACAGATGCAGCAGGAGAATAATGATGCGCCATTTGAGACACAATCTTTGTTCGATGCATTTGCAGAGCAAGTTGAAAATGAGACATCTACACATGATTCTCTAAGATCCCCATCTATTGATTTAGGTGGAAATGCAAATGAGACATCATCAAGATCAAGAGGTAAGGGACCCAATGTAGGATTACAGACTCTTGTAGATCCATCAGACAGATTGTGTATAACTCCTATTAGGGATAGGTATGTTATCTTGTTAAACTTGTTATATTTTTTAATGAAATTGTTAATTTTTTTAATTTTAATATATACAATTATTTGAAAGATTTCACAAGCACTTTTGTCTAGAGAAGGGTCACATCTACGATAACAAGGATCATAAAAAATCTCTTTCATGGTCCATGGTCGACATGGAGGAAAGTCCCTAATGATATCAAAGACTTAATATTTCAAAAATTTCAAGTACTATGTTTGTTATTCATTGATTAAGCGTTTTGTTTTCCATTAATTTGTATAACTTTGTTAAATTACGCTATTACATTATATTGTAGGAAAAATGTGTTTGGTCTGCACATCAAGATGTTTTGGTTCGATGCATATGGGACAAAATTTGTTCTAATCGATTAAGAGACATGTTTTCAAAAGAAAGGCATAAAGCAATGACTGAAGCCAAAACAAACAACATTACAGAATGTAAAGGCATGTCGAGGGAATGGATCATAAATGAAATATGGGACACCCTAATCGATACAGTATGGGGTATAGAAGAGTGGCAAAACAAATCGAGAAAAGCAAGGCAAAATCGTTTAACTCCAAAAGAAGGAAGCATTCCAAAGCACACTGGCGGTTCTGTTCCATTTGTGGTTCATGCAAAAAGGATGGTGTGAATTAATCTTACTCGAAATTTATATGTATGTTTTCCCATCAATTTCATTTAAATTGTAAGTTTAGTAGCTGGATTTCGGTTTTGCTTTACATATTATTTATATTAGGATATATATATATATATCGATTATGATTGACTATATATAATTGTAAATAAATTTAGGCAATTGAGCTGAAACGATATGTTACCTTTTTGGAAGTGTTCAACCGTAGTCATAAGCGCTCATGGGGTCATGGTGATTTTATTGATAACAAGTCCAAGTCTACGAGTGTAAGTAAAAATTGATTAATTTTTACTATTACTTTAAAGTTGATGTTCTGCTTTAATATTAATAATTTATTATGGTTTTTATGTAGGAAATGTATAATTTTGTGCTATCGCGAAAATATGGCGATAATTCATCTTCTCAACTAGAATTCGATCTGCATGCTTGGACTGAAGCAATTGGAGGGAAGGAGACTACACGCACTCACATGTATGGGTTTGGCACTCGGGTCCCTGCTACAGCTTTACTTACTGAAACACAACACAATGTAGCAACATCTGAGTCTGCGTGTGGCCCTATCAACTCAAACATTAATAGTCCCGCAAATGCATTGGAAGAAAAAGTGGAAAATCTTGCACAAAACTTAAGTAAGATACGTGAGGAAATACGTGAAGAAATGAGAAATGTAATGGCGGAAGGCATGAGTAAATTTATGGCACGTATGGAAACTATGTTCATGAGTAATGCGCGTTCAACCCTTGGCGATGCGAGACCTTCAAGACTTGACAAGTAAGAACAAAAAATTCCCTCATATGATGTACAATTTTCATTGGAACACTTGGATACTTCTTAATATAGTTATGTTTAATATTCATATGTATCCAACTATTTTATATATTGTGTGTTTAGAATAATTTGTAATTAGATGTTTAGACTTGAATCTCAATTTTGTAATGTATATTTCTTTTATATATTTTACAATTCGAATAAGAAATTAAATTTAGTATCGAAATGAAAACTGACAATTATTTCTGAAAATTTATTACCAAAATAACATGTCATTATATTTCCAACGAAAAATTTCGTTGGAAATATTTTTCCAACGGAAATTTCCGTTGGAAATGATAAATGTTTTTCCGTTGGAATTTTTCATTTTCCAATAGAATTTCCGTTGAAAATCATTTTTCCAACAGAAAAAATTCAAAATGATTTTCCATTGGAAATAGGCTTTCCAACGGAATTTTCCGTTGAAAATTTCCAAAGAAATTTCAGTTGGAAAAGGCAATTCCAACAGAAAAATCAGTTGGAAAAATTTCCTACATAAAGTAGGAACAATTCCGGTTTTCATTGTTTCCTTTTGTGAGCGGTTTCAAAATGAATTGCAAGTTGGAAAAATTTTCGTTGGAATTGCCTTTTCCAACGAAAAATCCGTTGGAAATTTCCAACGAAATTATTTTCCAACGGATTATCCGTTGGAAATCCATTGGAAATTTCCAACAGATTTCTAAAAAATAATCGACAGAATTATAAATTTCTAACGGATTTTCAACGGAAAGTATTACGCTTGTACCGACAAAATTTTCAACGGAATTTTTCGTCAGAAATCCGTTGGAAATAAGCAATTCCAACGGAAAAAGCCTTATTTCCAATGAAAAATTTCGTTGGAAATAGGCCAATTTTTTATAGTGAATTAATCATTATATTTTATTATATCTTCAAGCTTTATCGTTTGTAACCTATTTGTACATCAATAACTGATGGAGGTAAATAAAATCTTAAAGAACTGAATTGATACATGCATCTGATTCTTTTTTTTATATTCTCGTTTTTTCAATTTTGTGTTCTAGCAATCTTAAAGTTTTATTTTGATTTTGACATTGGTTGTTGCAAGTGGAGCACTAAGAGAATTAGTTTTTAAAGCGAGTTTGATGGTAGGGAAGCATTCTTGATTTTTTCAATGTCAACATGGAAAGACAATCATAAACTTCTTATTGAGAGCGACTCAAATAATGCAATTAAATGGACAATCCACCCGGATATAGCCCCGTGAAGAATGAGAAAAATGGTCTTGCAAGTAGAAAGATTGAAGGAGGAAGTGGAGGGTTGGGAGATTCGACATGTTAAAAGAGAAGCTAACTAAAGAGCTGATATTTTAGCAAAAGAAGGTGCTCAACAACAGTCAGACATCTTGAGAACTTTCATGTAAGTATTGATCCCTTGTTTCTTTGCCCTTAGGTTGGTTTGTGGTCTTGCTAATGCTGCTGGATTGGGAAGAGCGGGAAAGTTGAATAATTGTGAAGTTTACTGGAAAGATGTTGTGGTGTAGGGAGGTTTTTCGAATGTAGGGCAAATCAAATCATGGAGCTTTTTTGTGCCTTGTTCATGGAGTGATCGACAGTATGTTTTCAAGATTGCTTTGATTTTTACTCAATCCAAAAAGGTGTTCAGGGGTCGAGATTATGGGGTGGTCTTTTTCATGCCTATAAGGAATATGGGTTTTCTTCTGTTGAATTGTTTGATGCAGGATGATAGAATTTGGTTGTTTCTGGTGACTGTTTCTTGGATTTTGATGGGGCAAAGCCTGAAAGAATAAGTTATGCCATGGGATATTGGGGGGTATACCGGCTGGTAGTGGGCATGATTCCCAATATTTGTGGATATTTAGCTTTTTGTAAATCATGGCCAATACCTGTTATGGGGAAATATTCATTCCCCTAGTTTGAATGAAATCTCTTTTAATGACTTTCAAAAAAAAAAAAATCAAGTTTGATGGTGGCAATTTTTAAAGATGACAAAAAAATGTGCATTTCTTACTTTCAAGTTTGAAAGTTGTCTATATCTTTATGTTACGGATCTCACATCAGTAAGAAATTGGGTAAATATTGGTTACATAAACATAAGTTTTCTACCACTTATCAAGCATGTCTTTTAGGTTAGGAAAATGAGCTTGTGGTTTATAGGTTTAATTAAATTCTATTTTCAAAGAGTTGAGCTTAAGTTTTGGTCCATAACATTTGGTATCAAGCCATATTAGGTTGAGTTTAATTTTTGGCCATGACATTTGGTATCAACCATACGAGGTTGAGTTTAAGCTTCGACCATGACATTTTGTATTAAAGCCGATTCGGATCTTCACTGATATGGAGCTCCAATGAGAGATACAAGGATCGAGGTAGATTCAGACTAGTGTACGAGTCTCTTTCCTCTATAACTAAAAAGCTAGTGCAACGAGGGTGTTTTACAATTGGATATGGTAGAATGTCATAGATCCCATATCAGTAAGAAATGAGATAGATTTTAAGTATATAAATATGGATCTTCCACCACCTATCAGGCGTATATTTTTTGTGTCAAACTAAATTTTTGAAAGTTGTTTAATGGATTATTTGACACATTTCAGAATGAAATTACTTCAAAGGAATTATGAGACAAATTGAAGGTCAAGTATATGTCAAAGGATGCAACAAATAAGAAATTTCTTTTCAATTATTTCAATAATTATCAAATGGTTCTTGAAAGATCTATTATTGAGTAATTGCATAAATTTGAAAGAATGTTTAATCAATTTAAGCAACATAAAATGAATATGGATAAAAGTATTATTATGCCCTCATTATAGACAAACTTCCTCTATCATTGAAAGATTTTAATAAAAAATTTAAAACATAAAAAATAAAAAATTACTCTAAAGACTTTGGATAATCATCTTCAAATTGAAGAGAAATATAAGAAACAAGATCAGAATTCTAGTTCTGGGGAAGCCAATGTGCAGATCATGTAAGAAGGACAGACCACTAAGTTTACCCAAAAAAGAAATTCAAATAAGTTGCTAATGTGTCTATATTCAAAAAAGAAAAAGAAAGGCACATGCTTTCGTATGACATTTTAAGAAAGAATGTTTGATTGTTGAAAAAAAAAAATGCTTCATCATGTGTTGATATTTCTAAAAATTGTTACCATAATTTTTGAAATCAATGTACTTGAAGATTATAACGCGTGATAGACTTATTCGAGAACAAGAAGAAATGTGTGCAAAACAACTGCATGTTGGAGAGTTTTGCACCCAGTGAAGATGGCAAGCCTAGATATGAAAATAAATTTTCATCATGGTCATTTTTATTTTCAATTTTAATATAATAATGCTTTCTTTTACAATGTGATTTGTAATGTTTATATTGTTATTTTATCAAAAGAAGGTTATAATTGGAAAAAGAAAATTATAACGCAACCTTCTCCTTACTTTGCACTCTTTAACCAAACAAATGGATATTAAGATTCCCTCCCCTTCCTTTCCATTAATCAATATAGCTTATCCAAGAAAGGGAGACGTGTGATCCTTTCCGTTTCTTTTATTTTCCTTTACTAACATGTATCCAAACATACTGTAAGGAAAATGATATCTGATTCACCACCTCTTGAAACCTTGTTTGATATTCCCCTTTTTCTAGTCCTGTATTAACAAGGTCTAGACAAGTAAGAAAAAGGAATGATTTTAGTTAGTAAGATTTTTTTTCTTTTTATAACTTAATTGTTTAAAGCTAGTATCAGGGTTATGCCTATCAAAGCATAAGATGGCAAAGATCAATTGGATTGAACAATTTTGTTATCGAACCATTGCTCTTAACTGTAGTATTCATTTGTTAGTAGAAATGAAATCAGCAATCAAGTTTCATTTTGGCGTTAATCTCCACTGAAATTGATCAACTGAAGAGAAATTATATGAATATTCATTTGCTAATTGTGAAAGCCAGTTCTACTGTGTGAAAGAATGAACTATATATCTTCTTGCGTCAATGGAATTTTGCTATTCCTTAGATTGTCAGGGGAAAAGAAAAGAAAATGGAAAAATAAAGTTCAATCATTCAGAGAGAGAACAGAGAAACAATGTTGAGAGCAGAAGTTATTATCCCAAAATTGCATCTCAGAAAGCAACTTTGATATAGAATTAGACTATATATATACAGTTTACATTATTTTGAAACAATCGTTTACAAATATCTCTCATTTTTAGTCGTAGGAATAAGCAAATAGCCTCCAAAATCTCTTGAGAGCAAATCCACCTGAGGAAGAAACTTTTTCATGCGACAAATTTCTCATCAGGAGCACTCAGAAACCAGCTCTTCGGTCGACCATTTGCTTTTAATTTGTTCAATTGGGGCCCCAACAGCTCAAGTACATGACTTTCCTTAAGGACTCCTCTGCCTGCTTCGTCTTCTCATCTATTCCTTTGCTTGAAACCATTGCAGATGATGAAGAAGACATCTTCTTGGTCTGAGAAATCGACCTGACATGATTCTTGGCATGGTGGTGCAGTGATCTCATGGTGTAGTTCCATCTGCAAAAGCCTTGATCTTTTAAGGCTTCCACTGCTGCGATACTGGCTGCTACCCAAGCCCTGCTTGTTGAACTCATGTTTAACCTTGCAAAGGCCTTTTTTTTTTCGTTTTGGATGAGAATAAAAGTGATAATGCTTTTCTGATGAAACAAGACAAAGAGGCTTTCTTATAGAGGGATTGATGCTGGGAAAACTGAAGGCTGTCACCGCTTACCAGCTGCCAGTGGTTTTGGGTTTGTTGAAAACGGAGAAGCCAATGGTATTCACGATTTTGCGTCACTGACCCTTCAGGAAAGTTGGCTTTATATAATAAATGTGAAATGCGCACGCTGTTTTCCCTTAAAAAATACAATTAAGCCCGGAGTTTTGGAATCAAAACCGCTCTGTTTTCTTGGAAGGGAAGGCTGAAAAGCATTGATCTGCCCGCTTGTCAACTAAGGAATTATTTATCAAAGCTTTGGCATATCACAGCAGTGAAATTGTGTGAAATCATATACATTTGGAAGCGAAAAGGGTAAGTTATTCTCCTACTTTGTATTTATATGGATGTCTTTGGTAGGTAGGATTATGGAGAAGATATTATAAAATAAGATAAATGGATTGAAATTAAATTATTTAATTTTATATTTATTGTGTTAAGATTAAGAGTAAAATAAGATAATTTTACATCGAAATATTTAGTTCATCGATTAGTGCATGATCTCTCTATTTAAAGAATATGAGTTCAAATTCTTTACTCCAAAAAAATTAATTTTTATCTTAAATCATGTTTGACATGTATAAAATTAAAAGCAAATGAGATTTTCTTTTTCAATAGTCAAATTACCATTCCTTGATGTAAATGAATTTCAATTTATTATTTTATAAGTGTAAATGTAATTTAATGTTTTTTGACCAAAATATATATAATTTAAATTTATATAAATATATTAATTTTTTTAAAAAAATAAATTTATCTAATTATATTTTTTTTTCTTTTTATTTTTCCCTTTCTTTTCTTCTCCTGTCGGCCAAAGGCCAATTGCTAGTAAGGGAGGGTCAGATCTAGCCTTAGCCACTCCACCATGGCAGTTAAAGCCATCGGGCGACGCAGCAGTGCAAAGGATGTCAGTGCACATGGGCCCCATGATTGGCCGCTTCCGACGTTACTAAGTAGGTGCAAAAAAGAACTTGCCTTTTCACCAACATGAAAATTGATCCATATTAACGTCAAATAATATAAAATAATAAATAATATTTTTATTAATTATTAATTATAAAAATTTATTTAAATTAAAATAAAAATTTAAAAGTTTAATTAAATATAATAAAAAATAAAAATTTATTTATTTTTTAAAAATGGTTTAAAAGTTTTTTAAATATTATGTAAAAAAAATTAATCAATCAAATAATGACATTTATCATCCCACCATTAGTTGAAGTTAATTTTTAGATGTAAGTTTTAGGGGTAAAATAAAAAATGTAAAAGCATTAATGATCCAATCCCCTGAAACTAAAAAAATAATCCTCATTTTTCTTATTGAAAGCAATTTATTAATAATAATAGAATTTTGAGTAAATTATTTTTTTATTACTCAATTATGCAAGTCAACCTTTTGGTCACTTTGATATGAATGTGTCACTAGATCCATGTATGGTGACAGAACGTGGTTAGCAAATCCATCGTTTTTAACGATTTAGTGACTAAAATAATAATATTTATTAACGTTAATAATTAAATACATTGTTTTTTAAAATTGAGTTATCAGAATAAAGAAAATTTTAAAAAGTTAGGTACGTAAAGAAGTTAGTTAAAGAACTTCACATTTGCGGCACGTGGAGACTCAGTGTTTCGCAACGTGGATACCTCATCTGTTTGACACGTGGATTTCTCCATTCTTCTTTTATCGAGGCCTTTTTGAGTTTGTAGTGTTGTTTATGAGGTTTTGGGTCTTTTTCCATTGAGTTTGGGCACTAGAAGGTGTTCTCTTTTTCTCCGCCTGTGCGTTCGTTGTTTCTTTCTCTCTGCTTTTTTTTTTGTTTTGTTTCTTCTTTCTCTTTGTTTTCTCTCGGCCTTTCTCTTCTTCTTTGGTTTTTCCTTCTTGCTTTCTTTTGGATGTTTTGGGAGCTTAAGAGAAAGGGGTTTTTTGCTTTCTTTTTTATGGTTTTCTTTCTTTGTCTTAGCGTTTTTCTTAATCATTTTTCTTCTTTCCTTTTCGGTAACGTTTTTGCTGGTTTTTTTTTACGTTTGGATGAGTCAGGTTTTCATGGGTGGTGCCTTTTATACCATTGTTTTGGATGCTATATTTTTCAATTTCTTATTCTTTTCATAAAATTTTTTGGGGCTTTCTTTTTGGATTTACCAATTTGATTAGTAAGATTTTCATTTTATTATGTGATTTATGATTATACTAATTGTAATTGTTCGATTTCTCTTTGTTTGTAGGATTTAGAAATGGAGTAAATGAAGGTGAGTTTTATTTTTTTATTAATTTTAGAATAGGATTGTAACCTTTTATATTTGTTGCTTTCATTTCTTTTATTTTTTTTAATTTTTGTTTTATCTGATTTCAAGTGCTTTTTTTAACCTTTTTCTTTTCTTTTTGTAAATGACTTATGGGCATCTTGCTCATCATCATTATTTATCTATTTTGTCAATTTTTCCAACAATTGAATAAAAAAACCGAATAAAAAAAATATTGACTGTCTCGCGCGTAGGACACGGACGTCACTGCAGGAATGCATAAAAACTAACTTAATTAAACTGTGTTACGTCTAAACTATCCTCCTTATCCGTGTATATCAACATGCCCACTGCGTCTGATCAATCATATACCATATAACCAACAAACAGAATAAATTAGTAGACAAAGTTATGAACAAGTTGACAAAATCGCTCTCTTTTATCTGATAAAACAGTTGCTTACCTATCTGTACAATTTTCATATTTCCTCCTCATCTTGAAGGACTAGACTATAACGTACTTACTAGCTCCAACCTCTGCTTTAGCGCTTTGGTGTCAATAAGGACCCCAACAGCTCAAGTACATAACTTTCCTCAAAGAGTCGTCAGCCTGTTTTGTTTTTTTGCTAGAAGCCGTTGCAGAAGAAGAAAGCTTCTTGGCCTGAGAGAAAGACCTAACACTATTCCTGGCATGTTGGTTAAGGGACTTCATTGCGTGGTTGTGGTTTTTCAAAGCCTCAACAGCTCCAAAACTTGCTGCAACAATCCACGCTTTGCTTCCTGCACTCCAATTCATCTTCAGTTCAACTTAAAAAATTTATTGTTTTTCCTACTCTTTTTCTTGTTTCTTGGCGATTAGTGTGTTGGCTTGATGCTTTGTAAAACTTCAGGTACGCTGAGGGAGGTATTAGGTATATATAGAGAAGTTCAGACATTAGGTGGGGCTAGCTGGTGGTTTTGCTAAATCAGGTAAAAATTTCGTCCCAAGTGATTCTTTATTGCCGCTGGAATGCGATACTTCAGTCACAGTGGTTTGAGATTGAGAGTGGTTTACTAAAGTGGGGCGCATCTCAACGTAACGTCAACCCTTCAAAAATAGATGATGGTCATTATTGACAAAGGACGGCCGCCCGCAATTTGTTTATTGCTTTTGGCTTTTCACTCAAAAACGTTGGCCGAACTTGGCTTCTTGCTGACGGGACCCTGCTGGTGCTTTGAGAGCATGACATGCTAGCATGTATTTTGCGCTCTGAGTAACTGAGATATTGACAACTCGAAGCGGCTTGTCATCATGATATATACGTTCCTTAAAATAATCAATAGAGCAATATAACGCATGGGCCATGGCAGCAGGCCGAGGAGAGTAGCCATTGATGAACTTATAGACAAAGAAGAGATGAGAGACAGAAAAGCAAGAAGAGAAGGAAGAAACTACATTGTATTCCGTTGGATTGTTTGTGACGACTTCACCATATATTGGCTAAACAATGACTGAACAAGTTCTGTATAAGGGAGCTCCATCTAACGGTGATGTATGCATATGAATTAAATTCAACCAATCTAATTAAATCACTATCCGCTGCCTATGTTTCAATTATTTAAAAAAATCTCACAATCAAATTATGAAGCAATGTGAAAATTCAACAATTTTTTCAATTCAAGATCAAATTTTAATATATTTAATACAAGAAGATCTTAACTTAAAAATAAATTATTATATCTTTGAACCTTGGCGTTAAAATAACGAGATAATCAAATTGAATGCCTCTAACATCAAACTCAAATTGTTGCAAACCACAGACTATCCAAACGTAGAGCTTCCGATTGTAATCCACGTCGATGAAAATTGTGAACGACTCTAATAGAGAATAGAGCTATTTGTGCTTACACGGACTAGCATTTGATCAAAAATTAAATAAATGGATGACGTGTGCAATTATCATCTTTAAAGGGGTGATTGGACCAAGCTAATAATTATTAATGCAAATGTGAATCAAAGCGGTTAACGGTAGGAAGTAGCCCCTGGAATGCAATCAATTTTAGGAAGTGGCCCCCGTATCGAAGACTAAATTGGCTAGCGGATAGCCCTTTGTATCTCTAAATGCGGCCAGTCTAAAGGAAAGGTTTTCACCCTCAGTTCAAGCCGCCTATATATAAACTAACAACGCATTGTGCAGTGTAGGGAGTGAAAACACCGAGTTAGAGACCATTCCGATAGAAGCTTCCATATAAAAGTTGGAGCCCTATAGTGCGGGTAGCATTAAGAATGAGTTTAAGGTACTTGAGCAGGATATGTGTGAGAGCACTTCAGGGGCTGAAGGACCATAGCTCTAAAGGGCTCATGGGTAGAGCCAAGCCCAGATCGGAACCTGGAAAGTCTTCTCTGTTCAGATGGGTCTCAGGCACCAAGGAACCCGTTAAGCAGGTTGGCTTAGATGATAAACAGAAGCTAAGGGAAGCTGAAAAGGCTGAGAACATCATGCATATCATCTGCTGGGGACCAAGTGTAATTTAGTCTCTCTCATCTATATGCGAGACTGTCCGAGCTTTCTTTTTCTTTTTCTTTTTTTTTATTTGAGTATTTATATTGAAATTTATTGGTATGTTTTTTAATAAAAAGTTATATCACATAGTGTGACATAGTATAATTATTTGATTGTAGGTGAGTTTTTTTATATAAATAGTTGTCTCTTGGTAAAAAAAAAATATTGAAAAAACACTTCTAAATTCAAAAGTTATGAGACAATCATAAAAACAACACAATTTAAAAATTTAGATATGAAAAGTTATCTTTCCGTATTATAGTTCAAATGTTATGTTTTATGGTATAAATGGTTATCCTTTTATAAAGTAATTATTGAAATAATACTTTTATCTAAAAATTGTGCTTTGCAAGATATAGAGGTATCTTTAAAATAAGACGTGCTTTAATGAAAGGGTTGAAAAGAAATACTTGTAGAGTTGTCAACAGGTAAGGTACTCATTAATTTCAAAGTATCCGAATTTTAATCCTATTAAAAATAAAAAATCGTAATCTTATTAACTATCTGAATAATTTTGAAAATTATTACCCTAAGCCTAACTCTAATACATTCTTATTATCTTATAATTATCCTAACCCGTTTAAAAACCCTATTAGATAAAAAATTATTAAAATTTTCTTCATGAGTACCCAATTACCTGAACTCGAACCCGTATACATATACAATAATATTTCTCTACCTATTTCATATAATTAACTACTAATTAAATTAATAAAAACACAAATAATAAAATTTAAATTTAAATAATAAAAAACAAAGATCTTAAACATAAACATAAAAAACTATACAAAAATATTCAAATAACAATATAAACTTAAATTGTAATACCTGACCTTAAATTATCTATGACAGGTCATTCACATGCATTGGACAGCATGTTTGTATATTGAATTTGCCTCGGGAAACAAGTTAAATGATAATATTGCCCATAATGGTATGGTTGAGTTAAATAAGTCTTAGATCAGTTTAAACAGAGAATGGAGAATGAATTTGAGAAAACTAAAACCCATAGATTGACTTAAAACAATGATTCGGAGTTCGAGGTTTAGTTTGGAGTTAATTGAGAAAATTGACCGATTAGAGACAAAACGGTCATTTTTCAATTTCAGGATAAAATGGAGATTTTTAATAAAGATTTTGATTTTAAATGACCAAGAATCATTATATAAAATATAATATGATTATTGGTGCATAAAATGAAGTTTAACAGTGAAAAAATGTAATTCTCGGTATTTTTGGGACACAAAGGTAAAATAGTAATTTTGCCACTAAAGGTCAAAACGAGAATTTTTAAAAAAGATTTTAGCGCCATTTGATTTAAATTGATTATTTAGACTAGTTAAAATATAATTTGAGGTTGAAAAGTGGAAAGGAAATGCAATTCTGGTATATTTTGGAGTGTAGGGGCAAAATGATAATTTTATCACCGGAGGATCAAATTTAATTTTTCTAGAGAATTTTGATCAAATTTGACAAATTGGAGAATGGTATGAGTATGAGGAGTGAAAAATATGTCTATGGGTAATTTTTCAATTTTTGGGGCAAAAATGTAATTTTGCACTTTTCGGGAGCAAAAATGTAATTTTGTAAAATTACACCATAAAAATTTTTGAGATTTGTCTAGAAGCTTCATGAAATCAAAAGATAAGGGAAGGAAATTTTTGTGGTTGAAAAGAAAGTCAAAAGAAAATAAATAAATAATAAAATAATAAAAAAGTAATTAACATGTGAATAATTTGAATATTTAATTATTTAAGTGATAAAAAGCCACAAAAATCAGCCAAAAACATTGAGAGGTTCGGCCTTAACCAGCAAGAAGAAGAAAAAGAAGAAAACACAAAACCCTAACCTTGAATCAAGGGGAAAACAAGGAAAAATAAAAAACTCAACCGATTAAAAGGTAAAAATTTTGAATTTTCCTATTTATCTTTATTACCTATGCTTTCTTTTCTTTCTTCCATGCATGAAACCCTAGTGGGTATGATGAACTCATGCTGGCTGAATATTCAAGGGGGAGATTTGAACAATTTTTAGGTTGATTTTAATTTGATTTAATGTTATTTAGTTAGGTTATAATCAAATATATCAAAACCTAGCTAGAAAAATGATTTTCTCCCATTTAAACCCATTATGCCGAATTTTCCAAGGGAATATTGGTTGCTTATTTTGATGCAAATTTGTAGTATTTAAGTGTAAATTGATGAATTATTAGCCTAGAAAAAATTATGAGAAATTTTGGTGCAAAAACTGAAATTTTTACCTAAAATGCAGACTGGTGCACTGGGTGTTTCGGATTGCAAATTGGCATCACATTCGCAGTCACTAAGGCCAATTAAGTGTAATTAGAATATAGAAATTGAAAGAAATCAATTTGGAATTAAATTGGAGATTGTAGCCAATTTAATCGCGTGTAGGTGAATTAAGCCGGATATCGTGTTTAAACAGTTATTCGGACAGTTTGCATTGCATTTCATGCATTATGAAAAAGCTTGAAATAAATTATTATGTTGGACACAAATAATGAGATTTTGTGTTGTGAATAGTGCATAGGTGGTAGGTTCCCCGGACGCGAGAAAGGTTAAGGTGTAGTGGAAATTAAAATAGGAGTATCGTGCACTCCTGTGACGAGGTGGGTGGATAATTTATTGTTTTCAATATCTAGAGTAGTTTTATCTGCTTCTGTGATTTAAACATAAATTAAATTTATAAATGATTTTTAAATTGAAAAAAAAATTGATTTATTTACACTGAGTATATGAAGACTGGCATTAATTTGTGTTCATGTATTAAAATTGAAAGTATGGCTTATGATCTTGATGAGCATGCTTGGCTGGTATATTGTGTTAAAATTGTATAAATTGATGTTTGTCGTGTAGGCTGGCTAGTATTAAAATGGCCTTGTTATGCTGTTGGATTTTTCTATAAATTTGGTGGTCTAATAAAACACTGCAGTGAGGTTACCGTGGACTGCCTTTAGGAGGAGCATGGAAAAACCCGACTAATTGTTACCTCGGTCGGAGAGGCGAGTAAGGTAACTCTCGAGGTAATGTTACGATTCACTTCACGTTAAACCACCACGTGAAGATGAGTTTAGCCAACGCTAATGATCGACTGTATTTGAAAAAAATTATGAAATTCTAACAGCCTTGACGGACTCGATTGGACGCTCTGATCAAGTGTCCACGAGTATGAGATTTGGCTTAAACCTGATTTTTATAAATAAAACATAAGCCTTGTATTTTGTTAAAGAAGATTATTTTGTACAATTGTATTAAATTGGTGCTATGAATTACATGATAGCATTGCGTTTTATTTGTATTGTATCCATTTACTCGACTTTAGATGTCGTGGATGGTAGTTATCTAACTCACTGGGTTGTAAAACTCACCCCTCAATTTGCCCATTTCAGGCTCACAAACAGTTGTAGATAGAGGATTTTGTTGAGGAGAAGGTTTAAAGTGATAACCTTCAGTGCACAAGTTCATCTCTTAGACTAAATTTTCTTATTTTGGGCCCACTAAGAATTGTAAATTTAAATTTTATACTTCAGTTAACTATGTTACTGTATATAATAATATATTTTGCTTTTACGCTGTAAAAATTATTTTCGGATATCTATATAAAAATTGTTTTATAAGAAAATATATTATTTTATGAAATATTATTATTTTATTTCATTAAATAAAATTTTACTCAAATTTCATGTTTTAAATATCCGATTTCAATTCCGATTGCAAATTATGAAATCTTTACGTATAAGTAACAATTTTTTCAAATTTTGAAATTTTCGACAAAAAATGACCTAAACGCCTATATGTAGTAAATTTCGTCTTTTTTCTTGTTCGGATCAAAAGTTTGATAGAATGTTTTAAAGTATGAAATTAATAAATAAAAGCTCACAGGGGAGTTGAAAAGACTGGTACGAGAGCCTTGCGAGGTCTCGATATGGTATTCAGGGGATGAGTGCATATCGGGACATCGCAACAGTTGTCACGGACTCAAGGGTAGTTATGGGTCGTGACATAAATAACTAAACACAAAGATCCAAATAAACAATATAAACTTAAATAACCAAATATTATTTTATTATTTAATAATTATTAACTTATATAATAGTAATTATATTCTTTATAAATAAACATCTACTATATATAAAAGTAGCATAATTTTGAGTGTCTAATTGAATTCCAATTGAATGTCTAATTGAATGACAAGTGTCATTCAATTAGAATCCCTCCCTATATATTTAATTTTGTAATTAAAATCAATTTATCTTTTTCTCTATTATATATAAAAATAGTTCAATTGAGTGTCTAATTGAATTCCAATTGAGTATCTAATTGAATGACAAGTGTCATTCAATTAGAATTTCTCCCTATATATTTAATTTTGTAATTAAAATCAATTTATTTTTTTCTCTATAAACAATTTATCTTTTAAAAATATCAAATTGAAATCTAATACAATATATAAAAGTAGCATAATTTGATTTCTCAATTTCTTTCAATTGAGTGTCTAATTGAATTCCAATTGAATGTCTAATTGAATGACAAGTGTCATTCAATTAGAATCTCTCCCTATATATTTAATTTTGTAATTAAAATCAATTTATCTTTTTCTCTACTATATATAAAAATAGCATAATTTGATTTCTCAATTTCTTTCAATTGAGTGTCTAATTGAATTTCAATTGAGTATCTAATTGAATGACAAGTGTCATTCAATTAGAATCCCTCTCTATATATTTAATTTTGTAATTAAAATCAATTTATTTTTTTCTCTATAAACAATTTATCTTTTAAAAATATCAAATTGAAATCTAACACAATATAATTTATATTTCTTTTAACATTTTCCGTAGCGTAGCTACGAGTATCATCCTAGTATATATAATATAAAGTGTATGTCACAACCCAGTACTAATTTCGAGCCCGTGACAACCGCCGCGACGCCCCAATAGACATCCATTTCTTGAGATGCCAATTGAGACCCCGCAAGGCTTATGTATCAGTTTTTCTACTTCCCCTATGAGTATTAGTCACTAAAATCATGTTTTAAAGAGGTATGAACCATTTCTGATTCGAAAACAGTCAAAAAGAAATTTTTAACACACAAGGTTATTTTGGTAATTTTTCAGTAAAAATTTCAAAATCAATTAGAAATGTAATATATATTTAGAAAACACATATTCCATGATCAAAAATAAAATTTGGTGTCTAAAACGTTCGTTTGAAGGGAAATTACAACTATTTGAATAAAATAAAAATATTCGTTAAAATATTCTATTTTCTTGTAAAACAATTTTTATTGGAATATTCATAGACAATTTTTACAGCGTAAAAGCAAAATAAATTACTTCATACATTGTTATAGATAACCAGGATATAAACTTTCATTTACAGCGACACGTGGGCCCCCAAATGACAAAAGTACTCAAAGGCAGTGAACCTACGGGTTTTTGAAGTAGTATGACCAACTGTAATCCTCGACGATTTTCGACTATCTACAAGCTACGCTGAGCCTGAAATGGATAGGAAGAGAGGGTGAGATTATATATAATCCCAATGAGTAAACAAACATTACCTAAAATATCTAAAGTCGAGTAATTGAAGACATTTAAAATAAATTATTGTACCATGGTTCACAATATTTCAACCAAATAAAATAAATCCATTTCACTCAAATAATTAGCATGGCTCATGAATCTCATAAAACTAGGCTCATGCCATAAACCCATTCTCGGGGATACCTTGGCCGAGGCATCCTACCAAGACCGCCAAGGCTGTTTAAAAAATTGTATATAAGTATAAAACAGGTTTTCGTTTTGAAAACACAGTCGTTCCTTGGCGTTAGCGGAGTTCACCCTCACGTGGTGGTTGGGCGTGATGTGAACTCTAGCCATACCTCAGGAGTTACCCTCCGCGCCTCTCATACCGAGGTATAATATAACAGGGTTACCGTGCCCCTCTAATAGGCTGGTCCACGGAACTCGCCCACTGCAGTAAGCTAATTAACCAACCATAATTAATAAAATTTCGTCAGCATAACATGGCTTAAACAATATTATCCAGCCTGCATGGGTAACCAAAACAATTTGTATATTTCTCAACAACACAATTATCAATCAGCCATTTATGCCAGCAATTCCATGAGCCATTCGATTTCAAGTCACAGTTTACAATACAAATATAGCAAATAATAGTCTCCAAGTACTCTATTTAAAAATCGTTGTTTATTTTCCAAACAATTTATAAAATTATATCATTTATGCATATTTGGTTATAAAACATAAAATATACCTTTCAAGACCCATTTTCCATAGAATTCATTAAATCAGATAAAACTACCTTAGATAATTAAAGTAATGATAAGCTTACTCACTATGTCCAAAGTTTGGATTTCTTTGAAGCTCACAGTCTAACGATCCTCTGGTGCTATCTCCTTGCCTTTATCGGATGTCCCTCCACCTAGACATAGAGTAAAATCAAGGAATTGACCACATTGGTACTAGACCATAATAAACTAACCTATATTCTATACTTAATGCATGATATGCAAATGCAAAACGCGTCCGAATTTCGCTAAAACGCGATATTGACTAATTTCGACCGATTACCCGATTAATTGACAATTATGTCCAAATCACTTCCAAATTAATCCGTTTCTCTTTTAAACCTTAATTCATCACACACACTTCTAAATAATTAAAATTTCAGCCTTGAAATCCTTGAAATCCTTCACATAAAAATTCAGACATTACGGTGTATTAACACCGTAATTTTTCCTAGTCACATTTTTCACTCAATTCTTTATTTTTCCAACCCATTTTCCTTGTAATTCAAACAATGCCCCTTCATATTCAACCCACATGGTTCAGCCAACAAAGAACCTTAGGGGAATTAAATGTTTTTCCTAAAACTTTGTTCATAACTATGCTTAACCATCATCAAACAAGAACATAGTTCAAATTCAAGCAATTCCCATATAAAATCCTCATCCATACCCATTTGACCTTAAGAAATTCAGCATGATAACTCATCATTTAACCATGGAAAGCAAGAACTAAAGCATAGGTAAGCTAGGGTTAGAGTAAATCTAAAGAAATATTACCTTGGTTTGGCTTGAATCTTGAAAAAACTTGATTTTCTTGAATTTTTGGCTTGTTTTTCTTGTTTTTCTTTTTTTTTCTCTTTGGTTTTCCTTTGCTGGAGGTGTGTGCCGAATTTTGAGAGGAAATGTGAGGGTTAAAGGCTGATTTTGGTAGTTTAATAATAAAATAAAATGGGTTGCCATGTGTCAAAATCTTATTTGCCCATTTTTCTTTTTATGCTTTGAAAATTGACTTTTATTCTCCACCATTAGATTAGTCAAAAGTCAACATATTAATAAGGGAAGACCATGGCTGGAAAAGTGTCTTGGTGGTGAAAAATTACCATTTTGCCCCTGAAGTGGCAAAATTACGATTTTGCTCCTATGTTCCGTAAAATACCAAAAAAATGTCAGAATTTAAAATTTTCACTTCTAAATCTCAAATTATGCTCCAAATAATCATTTTTGGTCAAAAATTTCATAAAATATCCAAATTAAATTGTTAAGTGGCAAAATGACCATTTTGCCCCTAATTAACGAAAATTTCGGTTTGACTCCAAATTGATCCTCGAACTCCAAATCATCATTTTAACTCATTCATGGACTGTGAAATTCTCAATTTCGTCTTAGATTTCCTATTTGAACTAGTTCGAGGCTTAAATCGGTTTAGTTATACCATAAGGGCAATATCGTCTTTTAACGATTTCTCGGGGCTTTCTAAATATGCAGATATATTACTATGCACATGAATGACGTGGCAAACATATTATAAGACAGGGCTTGACAGTGTATGTGTTAAAAGACATTACAAATTATATACTATACAATGTATATATATT
Organism: Theobroma grandiflorum; assembly: GCA_036013995.1. Lineage (NCBI taxonomy): Eukaryota > Viridiplantae > Streptophyta > Magnoliopsida > Malvales > Malvaceae > Theobroma > Theobroma grandiflorum. Next base: position 41,206,019 of record CP142127.1, read on the forward strand.
ATAATTAACAATTTTATAAATTATAATTTTATAATGTTTATACAAAATAAAAAGTAAACATATTTATGTTTAAAGTATATATATTAAAAGTATTTTAGTGTATATATATAATGGTAATTATATTCCTTATAAATGAACCCAATATATATAAAGTATAGATATTAAAAGACATTACAAGTTAATTAATAATCATAATTTTATTAATTAATTTAATTAATTATATGGATTTGTCCTTAATTACATGAAATTAAAAAAAAAACTAAGTTTCAAAAATATTCTAATCTCACAACTTCTTTTTAAATAATTAAGTTTATATATTATTATAAGTTTATATAAACAAACGTACATACATTATTTAGTAATTATTAATTTATATAATAGTAATTATATTATTTGTAAAAGAACATAATATATAATATAAAATGTATGTGTTAAAAGACATTACAAGTTATATACTATAAAGTGTGTATATATATATTATAATTAATAATTTTACAAGTTATTATTTTTGTAATGTTAACATAAAATAGAAAGTATATATATTTATATTTAAAGTATATATATACTAAAAGTATTAATATATATAATTTAGTACTTATATTTCTTATAATATGAACTCAATATATAGAATGTATATATATTTGAAAAAATTTCAAGTTAATTAATAATTATAGTTTCATGAATTAATTTAATTAGTTATATGAGTTTGTCTTTAATTTCATGAAATTAAAAAAAAGTTAAATTCCAAAACTATTTTAATCTCAAAGACTCTCTTTAAGTATATATATTATAAGTTATAATATTTGTAATATTAACACAAAACAAAAAGTAAATATATTTATATTAGAAATATATATAATAGTAATTATATTTTTTTGTAATATGATATGATATTTATATTATTTAAACATAATTAATAATCTAATAATTTTTTAATTTAAATATATTAATGTTATCACATTAATAATTTGACTAATCATATTTTTTAATATATTTGTCAACTTTTAATAAAAGAAATTGTTTATAGAGATGGTGAAAGTTTTGGTTGCTTTCTTTCTTTTTTGAGTTCGAATTTAAACACTAGCAAAAGTGAACATGTTTTAGTCAATTATTTAAATAACAATAATATATATATATATAGGTATTAGAGTCAGGTTAAGAGCAGATATCCACGAAATCCAAATATTAATATAATCGAGTTTGGATAACAAGTACCCAAGTAGTGGTATCCGAATCTTACTCAAATTCGATATGGGTAGTGAAATCACTATCCGAACCTGTTGCAAACCCTATTAGAGGGTACCTTAACCCAATATAATCGAGTCGGGTACCCTACAATAAGGTACCCATGACATCCCTAGACACTTGTACATCTATCTAAAAGACTTGTTGTCAACCATTTTGACACATCAAAAATAAATAAACAAGAGTAGAAAAATCAAGAGTAAGAGAAATGTTATGTTTTAAAAATTAATACAAACACTTAAGTTCCTATCAACTACCAAAACAGTTCAAATTTCTTATAATCTATTTTCTATATAAAATAGATTTTAAGGCTGAACAACTTTGTAAATCCTTGAGTGTATCTAGTGGTCTATTTTCGTAAAGTGCAAAGACAAAGTTAGATATTGGTTTCATTGTATTTCTAAGGCTATTCGCATAAATTACCTTTACTTATTGAGTGGTAGGGGCAAAATAAATCTTAAAGATATCGTTTATTGAAAGGTTCGCCTTAAAGTCAATTTTGTTGATTCTTTGAATTCCATCTAAGATTTGCACCAACAATTTTAAAACTCATGTTTAGTGGAATTGAAATTCAAAATGACTTTATTAAAAGAGATGGCTACCAACATTGTCAAATTAAAACGCTTTGAAGAAATATCTATGAATGAGATTCATTTGTGGCAAAATAGTTCTACTTCAGATTATAAGATAAGTTTTCTTTGTGTCAAACTCTGTTCTATAAAGTAATTGCAATGTCATTCACATACACGATAGAATGTTTACATATTAAGGAAGTTCCGAGAAATCGTTAACAGACGATATTGCCCTTATGGTTCAACTAAGCCGATTTAAACCTCGAACGAGTTCAAATAAAGATTTTAAGGTGAAATTGAAGATTTCACAGTCCAGGGATTAATCAAAACAGTGATTCGAAGTTCGAGCTCTGTTTTGGAGTCAATCGAAAAAATTGACCGATTAGGGACGAAACGATCATTTTATCATTTAAGGACAAAATAAAGATTTTTATAAAAGAATTTGATCACATTTGACCAAGAATAATTATGTGAAATATAATATGATTTATTGGAGCATAAAATGAAAATTGGCAGTGATAAATTTAATTTTCTTGTAGTTTTGGAGCACAAGAGCAAAATAGTAATTTTACCACTAGAGCACAAAACGAGAATTGTTGAAAAAGATTTTAACAACAATTGATCAAGACTAATTATTTAGATTATTTAGAACATAATTTGAGGATTTAGCAGTGAAAAGTTTCAATTTTCGGTACATTTCGAAGTATAGGGGCAAAATCGTAATTTTATCACCCGAGGATGAAAATTTAATTTTTGAGAGGAATTGGATCAAATTTGACAAATTGGAGAATGGTATGAGCATGAGGAGTGAAAAATATACATTGTGGTAAATTTTCAATTTTTACGGTAAAAATGTAATTTTTCACTTTTTCGGGGGTAAAAGTGTAATTTTTGAAAATTACTTCACCAAGACTTTGGAAAAGTCTAGAAATTTTATTTAAGACATGGATAAGTAAAGAGGAATGCATGGTGGAAAAAGAAAGTCAAAGAAAGAATAAAAAAAATAAATTAATAAAAAATTAAAAAGTATAATAAAATAATATTATTTTATTTAAGTTTTAAAAAGGGTAAATTTTCAGCCTTCTTCCCCTAAAGAGTCGGCCTAACCTGAAGGAAGAGAGAGAAAACACAAAAATAAACCCTAACTAAGAGAAAATCAAGAAAAAAAATAAGGAAATTCAAGAAATTCAAGAACAAAAAGGTAAGATTTTTCATCCTTAGCTTGATTTCTACCTTATCCATGTATTTTTCATTATTTTTCATGGTTAAATTGGAAGTTTTCATGATGGATTTAAAGCTGGTCATATGGGTTTAGAGAGAGAAAGTTGTTAGATTAATTTAATTTTTGGATATGTTGATGATTTTAGCTAGTTTATCATGTTGGCTAGCAAAACACCAAGAGAAAAATTCATTTTCCCCACCAATCTTCCTTAGCCGAATTTACCCTTGAGTGGGTGAAGTAGATTTGATTTTATTTTAAGTAAATTGGCGATGAATTGATGAATTATAGTATGGGAAATTTATAGGAAAAAAATTTAGTGTTAATGCACTATTATTGGCTGAAAATTCCATGAAGGAATGTAAAGGTGGAATTGATGAATTTTAGGTAATTTAGCTTGAAATTTGCTGTTGGAAATTGAGGGAAATTGATGAGATTTTAGGGTATTTTGGCAATAATTGATGAATTATGAAAGTAGGAATTAAACGGGAATTTTTGGTGTAAAAATTAAAATTTTTACCTAATAGGGGTAAAAGCGTAATTTATGGTCTAAGACTGATACATTGACCCATAATTTCAGTAATTAAGTATTGTGGATATAATTAGACTATTAGAAATTGAAATGGGTCAAATCGGAGTTAAATTGAGGGTTTTAGCAAATTAGGCTGGGCGTAGACGAATTGATCGGACACCGCAATTAAACGACTGTCCGAACAATTCTCATCCCATTTTCATGCATGTAGAGCCTGAGATAATTTATAGTAGTTTGACACAAATAATGGAAAATGTGTCAAAATTTTGGTATAAATGGTGAGTCCCTCGGACGCGTGAAAAATCTAACGGATTGGAAAACCGAAAATAGGAGTATTTTACACTCCTGCCAAGGTGAGTGGACAATTTATCGTTTTAAATATCTAAATTAATTATATTTGTTTAATGCTTTTATTGAATGATGAATTTAAATTATAAAATATTACATTTTTCAATTAAAATGTCTTTTGATAAAAATGATATTTATACTGATTTTGGAAATCAAATATTGTTTTTGGAAAAAAATTGAGTATGTGGAAACTGGGTTGAAATTGTGAATTTTATATATTATTGAAATTGTGGCTTATGGCACCATGGTAGCATGATGATTAAATTTTTGGGGTTGGTATGACATATATAAACTGTTTTGGTTGGGTCTTTATAGACTAGATTAAATTTTATTTGTTATATTATGCTACTGAGAAATTTTATGGGCCTGGTGGCATATTAAATGGTCACTGCAGTGCTGGGGGTTTCCGTGGACTACCTATGAGAGGGGCATGGTATCCCAAATTATATACATACCTCCGGAGGGAGATGATGGGTGAAGTATCTCCTGAGGTAAAATTTGAGTGCACCTCATGTTTAAACCATCACGTGAGAATGAGACTCAGCCAACGCCAAGGAACGGCTGTGTGTCAGAGGGGAAAAAATGTTTATGGGTATGGGACATTTAATAGCCTTGGCGTCTCGGTCAGATGCCTCAGATCCAGGTGTCACCGAGAATGATTTTGGCAGGGGCCAAGTTTAATAAATTCATAAGCCTGAAGTTTTAGTAAAAAGAAAATTGGTATGGATTGAAACAAATTTTGAGTTGTGAATATTATTGAGATATAACGTTTTTATATTGTCTCCACCTACTTGGCTTTAGATGCTTTTGATGGTAGTTGTTTACTCACTGGGTTGTAAAACTCCCCACCCTCTTTTCCACCCATTTCAAGTTTGAGAAAAGCACTAGATAGCTGTGACATCAAAAAACTAGGCGGAGTCAGAATCTAGCACAATTAAGGTACATAGTTGTACATAGTGAGACCCACGTGTCATTATAAAATTTAAAATACATACAATGGTTACTTGTATTACGGTATGTATGAATTTATTTTGCTTTCACGCACGAAAAACTATTTTCAGATATATTGATAAATATTATTTTAGAAGAAACCATAATATTTATATTTAATATTTTTGAATAGTATTGTTAGTCTTAAAATCGCTTTTAAATGAATGTTTGAGATTTCTAAACTTATTTCCAGTAAAAAAAAAAAAAGGGAGTGGAAAACTGGTATAAGAGCCTTACGAGGTCTCGATTTGCATTCGGAAGATAAGTGCTTATCGGGACATCGCGGCGGTTGTCACGGGCTTGATAGGAGTTCCAGGTTGTGACAATTCATATGGTATCAGAGCTTTTGGTTGCTTTTGGTTGTTTCTGGTTGTTTTTGGTTATAAAAATATTAGAACAGTTGGTTTTAAAAATTATTTTAAGAATTCACATTGACACTGCGTGGCCCTAGATTGGGTTAGGTTAAGTCAGGTTATATTAAATAGGATGCATTTGCATATAGAACCTGAGGTTACCTAAGATCGCGTTATTTATCTTTGTAGATCCATATGCCTCTTAGACGTGAACGTCCGCTCCCCACTAGGTCAATAGGGAGGGGAATAGGCTGTACTAGACCTAGTCAGCCAGATCCCGTGGAAGGGGAGTCAGTTGCACCTACTTTTCGAGCAGCACCTGCTGCTGAGCCTACTGAAATTCCTCCACCTCATCCGCCACCTACTGGCATTCTTGCCAAGCCTCATAAGGCAGTTCAGGCGATGTCAACTTTCTTTATCGCTATGGCTGGTCAACCTCAGATTGGTCAGATTCCACCCACAGTGCTTTCAGTCACTCCTTCAATCCCACTGGTACAGGATGTATCCATTTCGAAAAAACTGAAAGAAGCTAGACAGCTTGGCTGCGTATTTTTTACGGGTGAGCTAGATGCGATTGTGGCCAAGGACTGGATCAATCAGGTTTCAGAGACTCTCTTTGACATGAGATTGGATAATGACCTGAAATTAATGGTTGCCGCACGGTTATTGGAGAAAAGAGCCCGTACATGGTGGAATTCGGTGAAGTCCCGTTCCACTACTCCTTTGACATGGTTCGACTTCCTTAGAGAGTTTGACGGTCAGTACTTTACTTACTTTCACCAGAAAGAAAAGAGAATAGAATTTATGAGCTTGAAACAAGGAAACCTGACCGTAGAGGAGTACGAAGCTCGTTTTAACTAGTTGATGTTATATGTGCCTGATTTGGTGAAATCGGAGCAAGATCAAGCAGGTTACTTCGAAGAAGGGCTCCGTAACGAGATTAGGGAGAAGATGACGGTGATAGGCAAGGAGCCCCACAAAGAGGTAGTACTGATGGCTCTAAGGGTCGAGAAGCTTGCGAACAAAAATAGGAGAATGCAAGCTGATATTGCCAAGAGGAGAAATCCGGTTGGATCTTCTAGCCAACCACCAAAGAGGGGTAAGGACTCAATGGCTTCAGGAAGTAATACTTTTGATCTAGTGACATCTCTTCGACCCCCATTTTCGTAGTCATAACAAAAACCTCTGAGGTTTAGCAGATAGGGGATGACTACTTTCGAAAAGAGTTCCAGAGGTTCGGATAAATGCGAAAAATGTGGGAGATATCATGTTGGGGTGTGTTGGGGCATAAGTTGCTTTCATTGTGGTCAGCCGGGTCATATTAGGAGCGATTGCCCACAATTAGGACGGGCTACGGTAGCTACTTCACCTCTATTGGTTCATACGGATATGCAGAGGAGAGATTCCTTTGGAGTACACCCAAGGCAGGGAATAGTTGCACAGTCTGATGTGGGAAGTAACACCTCGGCATATCCATCTACTAGACCACAGGCTCATACATCAACAAGAGTCTTCACTGTAACTGAAGATGAAGCACGAGTCCAATATGAAGGAAATGAGTGAAAAGTTAGATAGAGGTGTAAAATAGTGATAGGAGATGTAAATACCCAGTGGTAGACATGTAAATAAAGCTTCGAGAATAATATAGTAAATAAGTTTATATAGAAGGTGGTCATGGAAATTTCTTAATATATATTGTGGAAATTAGAAATTCGAAAATACTTGAGGTATGCATGATTTAAATGAGTCCAAGTCTTAAGTGACAAATCGATATCGGAATGTAATGAGGATACAAAATATTTTAGAGACATGAAAGACTATTAAGGAGAAATGATGACTCTTGGAAATTGTGATATTGCACAAGATGTAATAGTCAAGTCAAGGTAAATATGAAGTATGTGAAATGATTAGAGATAGTACCCCCAAATTCTCTTTGAGTTTGATAAGTGAAATTTTGAGGAAAAAATTTTATTTTAAGGGGGGTAATGTTGTTAAAACCTATTCTATAAAGTAATTGCAATGTCATTCACATGCACGATAGAATGTTTACATATTAAGGAAGTTCCGAGAAATCGTTAAAAGACGATATTACCTTTATGGTACAATTAAGTCGATTTAAACTTCGAACGAGTTCAAATAAAGATTTTAAGGTGAAATTGAAGATTTCACAGTTTAGGGATTACTCAAAACAGTGATTCGTATTTTGAGGTCTGGTTTGGAGTCAATCGGAAAAATTGACCGATTAAGGACGAAACGGTCATTTTACCATTTAAGGACAAAATAAAGATTTTCATAAAAGAATTTGATCACATTTGACCAAGAATAATTATATGAAATATAATATGATTTATTGGAGCATAAAATGAAATTTGGCAGTGATAAATTTAATTTCTCGATAGTTTTGAAGTACAAGGGTAAAATAGTAATTTTGCCACTAGAGGACAAAACGGGAATTGTTGGAAAAGATTTTGACAACAATTGATCAAGACTAATTATTTATATTATTTAGAACATAATTTGAGGATTTAACTGTGAAAAGTTTCAATTTTCGGTACATTTCGGAGTATAGGGGCAAAATAGTAATTTTGCCACCCAAGGACGAAAATTTAATTATTGAGAGGAATTGGATCAAATTTGACAAATTGGAGAATGGTATGAGTATGAGGAGTGAAAAATATGCATTGTGGTAAATTTTCAATTTTTGGGGTAAAAATGTAATTTTTCACTTTTTCGGGGATAAAAGTGTAATTTTTGAAAATTACTCCACCAAGACTTTAGAAAAGTCTAAAAATTTCATCTAAGACATGGATAAGTGAAGAGGAATGCATGGTGGAAAAAGAAAGTCAAAGAAAGAATAAAAAAATAAATTAATAAAAAATTAAAAAGTATAATAAAATAATATTATTTTATTTAAGTTATAAAAAGGCTAAATTTTCAGCCTTCTTCCCCAAAAAAGTTGGCCTAACCTGAAGGAAGAGAGAGAAAATACAAAAATAAACCCTAACTAAGAGAAAATCGAGAAAAAAATAAGAAAATTCAAGAAATTCAAGAACAAAAATGTAAAATTTTTCATCTTTAACTTGATTTATACCTTAACCATGTATTTTTCATTATTTTTCATAGTTAAATTGCAAGTTTTCATGATCGATTTAAAGTTGGTCATATGGGTTTAGAGAGAGAAAGTTGTTAGATTAATTTAATTTTTGGATATGTTGATGATTTTAGCTAGTTTATCATGTTGGCTAGCAAAACACCAAGAGAAAAATTCATTTTCCCCACCAATCTTCCTTATCCAAATTTACCCTTGAATGGGTGAAGCAGATTTGATTTTATTTTAAGTAAATTGGCTATGAATTGATGAATTATAATATGGGAAATTTATAGGAAAAAAATTTTAGTGTTAATGCATTATTATTGGTCGAAAATTCCATAAAGGAATGTAAAGGTGGAATTGATGAATTTTAGGTCATTTAGCTTGAAATTTGCTATTGGGAATTGAGGGAAATTGATGAGATTTTAGGGCATTTTTGTAATAATTGATGAATTATGAAGGTAGGAATTAAACAGGAATTTTTGGTGCAAAAATTAGAATTTTTACCAAATAGGGGTAAAAGCGTAATTTGTGGTCTAAGATTGATACATTGACCCATAATTTCAGTAATTAAGTATTTTGGATATAATTACACTATTAGAAATTGAAATGAGTCAAATCGGAGTTAAATTGAAGGTTTTAGCAAATTAGGCCGGGTGTAGGCGAATTGGTCGAACACCGCAATTAAACGACTGTCCGAATAATTTTCATCCCATTTTCATGCATGTAGAGCTTGAGATAATTTATAGTAGTTTGACACAAATAATTGAAAATGTGTCAAAATTTTGGTATAGGTGGTGAGTCCCTCGGACGCGTGAAAAATCTAGCGGATTGGAAAACCGAAAATAAGAGTATTTAACACTCCTAGCAAGGTGAGTGGACAATTTATCATCTTAAATATCTAAAGTAATTATATTTGATGCTTTTATTGAATGGTGAATTTAAATTATAAAATATTATGTTTTTCAATTAAAATGTCTTTTGATAAAAATGAGATTTATACTGGTTTTGGAAATCAAATATTGTTTTGGAAAAAAATTGAGTATGTGGAGACTGGGTTGAAATTGTGAATTTTATATGTAAAGCCCGACCTTGTGTTATCTTTAACATGTCATTCACATGCAGTGGATAGCATGTTTGCATATTGAATTGCCTCAAAAAATTAACTAAATGACGATATTGCCTATAGTGGTACTGATAAGTCGATTAAGCCCCGAACTAGTTCAAATATGAATTTTAAGGTGAAATTGAGGATTTCACAGTCCAGGGATTACTCAAAATAGTGATTCGGAGTTCGAGGTTCGGTTTGGAGTCAATCGAGAAAATTGACTGAATAGGGACAAAACGGTTATTTTGTCATTTAAGGACAAAACAGAGATTTTTATAAAAGATTTTGATCACATTTGACCAAGATTAATTATTTGAAGTATAATATAATTATTGGAGTATAATATGAAGTTTGACAATGATAAATTTAATTTTTCGGTAGTTGTGGAACACAAGGGTAAAATAGTAATTTTACCATTAAAGGACAAAACGGGAATTTTTAGAAAATATTTTGAAAACAATTGATCAAGATTAATTATTTAGATTATTTAGAACATTATTTGAGGATTTAGCAGTGAAAAGTTTCAATTTTCAGTACATTTTGGAGTATAGGGGTAAAATCGTAATTTTACCACCCGGGGACAAAATTTAATTTTTCGAGAGGATTTGGATCAAATTTGAGAAATTGGAGAATGGTATGAGTATGAGGAGTGAAAAATATGCATTTTGATAATTTTTCAATTTTTGAGGTAAAAATGTAATTTTACACTTTTTTGGGGGTAAAAGTGTAATTTTGTAAAATTAATTCACCATGATTTTTGGAATGGACTAGAAACTTCATGAAAGCTTTGGATAAGGGAAGAAAATTTTGTGGTGGAAAAATAAAGTCAATTGGAAGACTAGAAAAAAATAAATTAATAAAATATTAAAATATGTTTAAATTAAATAATATTTTATTTGGCTTATAGATAGCCAAATAAATCAGCCAAGAACCCTTGAAAGGTTCGGCCTAAGCATAGGAAAAGGAGGAAGAAGGGAACCACAAACCCTAGGCTGAAATTTCAAAGAGAAACCAAGAGAAAACAAGATTCAAGCTTGAAAAAAAGGTAAAATTCATTAATTTTCTTAGTGATTTCCATTACCCATCCATTCTTTTTTCATTTTCATGCAAATTTAACATATGGGTATGATGATCTCTTGCTGACCGAACATCCATGGGTGGGTTTTGATCCATTTTATTGGTAGATTTTAAGGTGATTTAATGTTTTTAGTTAGGTAGAATCGAAAAATAACAAAAACTAGTGAGAAAAATAATTTTTCTCCATTGAAACCCTTAATACCAAAATTTCTAGGAGAGAAATTGCTGCTGAAATTGATGATATTTCATGGTATTTAGATGAATTATGATGAATTATGGAGTTGGAAAAATTATGAGAAATTTTGGTACAAAAATTGAAATTTTTGCCTAAAGTGCAAACTGGTAAACTAGGTGATTCGGACTGCAAATTGGCATCACATTCACAGTCACTAAGTTAAATTAAGTGTAATTAAAGTATAGAAATTGAAAGAAATAAATTCGAAATTAAATTGGAGATTGTAGCCAATTCGGACGCGTGTAGGTGAACTAGGTCGGATACTATATTTAAATGGTTATTCGGACAACTTACATTGCATTTCATGCATTCATGTAGAATTATAGATACTGAAGTCAATTATGATTAATTGATTTAATTTATTGGAATTCGTGTCTCACGTGATGCGTAGGTGGTGAACTATCCAACAAAGGCAAGGAAATAGTGTCGGACGAGCGAGACTAGGAGTATTCTGGACTCCTAAAACCTGTGAGTGAATAAATTACCGTTTTCAATATCTAAAGTAATTTTATCTGTTTTTATGCTTTTTAATGAATTGAATTTTATAAATAATTTTAAATCAAAAAATCGATTTAAAAATACTGAGTATGTGGTAACTAGGCTAAAATCTTGTTTACGTATTTAAATTGAAATTATGGCTTATGATCTTGGTGAGCATGCTGGGCTGGTTTATTGTGTTAAAATTGCATGAATTGTTGTTTGCCGTGTAGGCTGGCTAGTATTAAAATTGCCTGGTTATGTTGTAAAAATTTTTATTGATTGGTGGATTAATTAGTCGCTGTAGTAGCGGGTTTTCCGTGGACCAGCCTATCAGAGGGGCACGGTAAACCTAGTTATTATTTTACCTTAGTACGAGAGGCGAGGAGGGTAACTCTTGAGGTAAAAAAACTTGAGTTCACTTCACGTCGAACCACCACGTGAAGTTGAACTTATCCAACGCCAAGGATCGATTGTATTTGAGAAATTATGAAATTTTAACAGCCTTGGCGGACTCGATTGGACGCTCTGATCAAGTGTCCACGAGTATGAGATTTGGCTTAAGCCTGATTTTTATAAATAAACCATAAGCCTTGTGTTTTGATAGAATGAAATTGTTTTGTATGATTGTATTAAATTTGGTGTTGTGAATTACCTGATAATATTTCGTTTTTATATTGTCTCCATCTATTCGACTTTAGATGTCGGGGATAGTATTTATTTACTCACTGAGTTGTAAAACTCACTCCTTCAATTTCTCCATTTCAGGCTCACAGGCAACAGTAGATAGAGAGTTTTGTTGAGAAGAAAGTTAGAGAGAGACAACTTTGATTTACAAAGGTTTATCTCCTATTTTCATATTTCTTTCTATTGTGGGCCCACTTAGCATTGTAAATTAAATTTTACACTTTAGTTAACTATATTACACTATGTAATAATATATTTTGCTTTTACGCTGTAAAAATTATTTCTGGATATCTATATAAAAATTGTTTTGTAAGAAAATATATTATTTTATAAAATATTATTATTTTATTTCGTTAAATATAATTTTGGTTAAATTGCATGTTTTTTATATCCGATTTTGTTTCTGACTACGAATTATGTATTCTTTACTCGTAATTTTTTTCAAATTTTAAAATTTTTGACGAAAAATGACCAAATTACCCCCGGATGATGAATTTTGTTTTTGACTATTTTCGGTTCGAAATTTGTTTATATTCATTAGAATATAAAGTTTTATAACAAATATTCACGGGAGAAATGGAAAGACTGGTACAAGACCCTTGCGAGGTCTCGGTTTGCATTCGGGAAATGAATGCCTATCGAGGCATCACGGCGGTTGTGACGGGCTCGATGGGAGTTTCGGGTCGTGACATTATATATTATTGAAATTGTGGCTTATGGCACTACGGTAGCATGATGGTTACATTTTTGGGGTTAGTATGACATATATAAACTGTTTTGATTGAGTCTTTATAGACTGGATTAAATTTTATTTGTTATATTATGCTACTGAGAAATTTTATGGGTCTGGTGGCATATTAAATGGTCACTGCAGTGCTGGGGGTTTTCATGGACTGCCTATGAGAGGGGCACGGTAACCCAAATTATATACTTACCTCCGGGGGGAAATGATGGGTGAAATATCTCCTGAGGTAAAATTTGAGTGCACCTCACATTCAGACCACCACGTGAGAGTGAGACTCAGCCAACGCCAAGGAACGACTGTGTGTCAGATGGGAAAAAAGGTTTATGGGTATGGGACATTTAACAGCCTTGGCGGTCTTGGTCAGATGCCTCAGATCCAAGTGTCACCGAGAATGATTTTGGCAGGGGCCAAGTTTAATAAATTCATAAGCCTGAAGTTTTAATAAAAAGAAAATTGTTTGGTATGGATTAAAACAAATTTTGAGTTGTGAATATTATTGAGATATAATGTTTTTATATTGTCTCCACCTACTTGGTTTTAGATGCTTTTGATGGTAGTTGTTTACTCACTGGGTTGTAAAACTCACCACCCTTTTTTCCACCCATTTCAGGCTCTAGAAAAGCACTAGATAGCTGTGACATCAAGAAATTAAGCGAAGTTAGAATCCAGCACAATTAAGGTACATAGTTATACATAGTGGGGCCCACGTGTCATTGTAAAATTTAAAATACATACCTTGGTTACTTATATTACGGTATGTATGAATTTATTTTGTTTTCACGCGTGAAAAACTATTTTTAGATATATTGATAAATATTATTTTAGAAGAAACCATAATATTTATATTTAATATTTTTGAATAGTGTTGTTAGTCTTAAAATCGCTTTTAAATGAATGTTTGAGATTTCTAAACTTATTTCCAGTAAAAAAAAAAAAGAAAGGAGTGGAAAAATGGTACAAGAGCCTTACGAGGTCTCGATTTGCATTCGGAAGATAAGTGTTTATCGGGACGTCGCGGCAGTTGTCACAGGCTCGATAAAACTTTCGGGTCGTGACACTTTGTTTACTTGATATGAATGGTATTGTGTGTGATATGCATTGTAAACGTATATTAGTTGGAAAAAAATATATTTTTACATCCATAAATGATCATTTGGTCATGAATCAATTTCATGAGCTTGAAGGCACGCTTAATAGCCTTAGGCAATATAATCTTAACATGGATAAAGTATTATTGTGTCATTTATAATTGATAAACTTCCATCTCTCATGGAGAGACAATAAGAAACCTCTAAAACATAAGAAAGAAAAGATGTCTATTGAGGACCTAGGTAATTATTTTTGAATAGAAGAAGATTATTTCTAACAAAAAAAGTCAAGCAAGATAAAGCAAAAAAAGATTCTAATGGAAAAAATCTTGAGACTTCAAAGGTTAGTGTGATGGAACACAAACTATAAAATAAGTCAGTTTCATACAACAGACACTATAAGAAAACTGGTTTTTTTTTTTTTACGAAAAAAATTTCGTTAGAAATTTTAAATGGAATTTTGACGAAAATTTATTTTAATTTTTTTCAACAGATTTTCAATGAAAATTTTCCAACTGAAAATTTCGTTGAAAATCCGTTGATTTTTTTTTTGTGCAAAAAAAAAATACTACGGCTAAACTTTTCGACGGAATTTTCGGATTTCCCTTGAAATTTTCCAATGAAAAATATTTTGTTAAAAATCCATAGAAAAGTTTGAGGCTAAAAAAAATTTAAAGCTTGCTAAATTTTTAATGAAATTTTTCGTTAGAATAAGCCATTACCAACAGAAATATTCTAACAGAACATTTTGTTGGAGAATTTCGTCGATATTATTATTCTTTCATTTTTTATTTTAAATATATTAACATTTTTTTAAAAATTTTATTAATCCTTTATAGGTAGTATATAAATATGTACATATTGAGATTTATGATATTAAAAATTTAAAAATGGTTTTCTTTGTTTATTATTTTTTTATATATTTTGAAAACTTTATTGAATCATAAATTATAAATTAATTGCTCAAAATTTATTAATGTTATAAAATTAAAAATTTTATAAAAATAACGTAATAAATTTTTTAATTTTATTAAAAAAATGATAAAATCTAATAGTATATTAAATAAAAACTAATAATACTTTATTAGGTACGTACTAATATTAGTTAGTATAAATTAAAAATATATATATAGTAAATTTATTAATATAATATATGTAAAATATATTAATTTATTATATGTATACAAGTTATATATATATATTTAATTATATATAAACATGTATTAATATGTTATTTATTTTAAATGATATAACTTTATAAGTTAATATATATATGTATGAGATATTAAATATCCTACATATATATTGGTATATGTTATAATTATTACACTTATGTTTTATGTGTAAGCTTAAAATAAATTTTATTTATATGATTACAGTTAATAACTTTATTAGTTATTATTTTAGTTTTTATAACATTATAACATATAAGTTATTATATAATTACATTTAGTTATTAGTTATACAACTTTGTAATAAATATAACATTATAATATATAATTTATGTCATTAATATATATACAATAAAATATTCAAATATTTAATTCATTGATTAGTACATGATTTCTTTACGTAAAGAGTATGTATTTGAAACTTCTTCCCTCAATTGTTTATATATATAAAAGAAAGTAATATAACACTATATTTTACATTAATTATATTCATATCGGAATTATATTCATATTAGATAATTCTCATATTATTTTGAGTACGGGATCCTTTACGATTGGTTTCATATTATAATTTTAATAATTGAATATGTATTATTATATTTATAAATATATATTAATATGAAATTATAAATTATATATTTTAAATGATGTAACTTATATGCTAATATAATATATGATAATAAATATCTTATATATTAATATGTTATAATTATTACACCAATATATAGTATTGTTTCGTAATATAAAATGTTATATATATACATAGTAATTGTTAAAAGTCATAATTAAAATTAACATTGGAGTCGAAATTAATAGATTCATAAATCTTATTTTTGGATCATCCATATAAATTTGAGATATACTAGCATTTAATTACCCTAATAATTTAATTAAAATTGTGGTAAAATAATTTTTTACACTTTAATATTTCTTAATTAAACTTTTCATATAGATATCATTGTAAATTAATTTACTCAATTATCCTATCCTCCATGGATAGGAAACAATCTTAAAAAATAAAAATATTCATTAAATAACAGTAAATTTAACCAAACTTTTCCGTTTTCTTTTTGGAATTATTAACTAAACGTTTCTTGCTTCAATAAAAAAACTAAACTTTTCTTGATTAAGATCTTAATTAATGGGGTTAATTAATTTTAAGCAAAGGGTTCTAGTAACTTCTAAATGCCCCGTTTATATTCTGGGAGGGTTTTGGGAGGGAATTGGGGGTTTTGTTTTTTGAGTAGTTCAAATTAGGGCATTTTCAAAAAATGGCTACGGAATCTTCAAATTCAGAAGTAGGGAAGATTACAAGAGGAAATCAACACCTTATCGTCGAATACGACCTAAGAGAAATGGGAAAAAAAACAGCTTGGAGTGTTAGCTCTTGTAAAACTGGCAATGGCAATTGCATTTACAAATCTAGTTTCCCTCAACCCTGCAATTTCATCTTCTTAGAAACCTTAAATCTTCAATCCATCATGTAAGTTCTTTCTGTTTCTTTCTTTTTTACTTTTTTTAATTGAAAAAAATTTTGTTTCGTGTTTGGCTGTATTGATGAAACAAATGAAGTCTTTTTTTGGTTTTGTGTTCACATTGATAATGGTATTTCTCCCTCTTATTTTTGCACTTTTTGGTGGTGTATTTTTTGTGGTTAATGCCATTGGTTTTCTGAACAATTACGAAGAAAAAAATATTTTCTTTGTGTACAGAGCCATATCCAGAAGAAAATTTGGAGTTTCTTAAATCTCATAATATCCCGCTTTTCCAATTTGAGATTAGAGGAAGAACGGTATTTCCCTCTATGCTTTCATTTCTGCTTTACGGAATTTGATTAGTTTGCGTCTTTAAATAATTGATCACTTACACAGTTAAAATTAGTTGCCAGTCTAATACAGCTTTGTTTTGAAGAATTTTGTAGAATTTTAAATATTTCAACAAGATTTTTGGGTCACTGATTGGTGAAGGATTTAAGTTCAGAGTTAGACTATCCAGCATATGGAAAATTGGTCAAGAATATATTAATTGTGTAATTCTTGGACTTATTAGGTGATAGCCATCTTAGCAACTTGCCGGTCAAGAAGAATGTTCAATGTTGAATATAGATAAATCATTAAGGATTAAAGAAAGTCAATTTTATCTTATCTTAAAATTGAATGAAATTTATTGCCAACTGTGGAAGTGATATATCTGTTGTTAATGGTACTTTTGGTTCCCTATAAAGAATTGGGGTTCTTTTTTTGCTGATGTTTTTGTTTATAATCCTTTGTATTCACAAGAGCCTTCTGTTGCTACTCTCAAGGATCCTATCAGGGGGGACTTTTAAGATCTTAATTGGTATTGAATTCATAAACCATGGAATTCATGTCTTTCAGTTTCACTTCTTTGTTCCTTGCCAGCATGTTTGACGTTTTTGGATTGCTAAGAGACTCTTTTTGGTTGTTTACATATATGAGAAATCATCCTGTTTTGATCCATTGCAAACGTGGAAAGGTAAGAGTCCAAATTCAGCTATTACTTGTGCTTAGTAATTGAATGGTAAATGATTCGAGGAGTTAGCCTCTTTATATGAAGTTTGCATCTAACTGCCCTTCTCTTTTGCTATTGTACATTGACCTTTTTTGTTCATGTAACATACAAAAAGAAAAAGAGAAGAAAACAAAGAAATAAAGAGTTGTAATTGAAAAAGTTAATGACATTTGTTTATGTAACATATAATTTTATTTAATGATTATATACGTTTACTTCCATATACTAAAACAAAAAAAGAGTTTATGTGATGAAATGAAAAAGTTAATTTTATTTGTTCATGAAGTTAGATCTTTCTTGGTTGTGATGAAATAAGAAATTGAGACTATGTGTAAGACTTTCTTTTCTTGTTTCTTTTCAATGACCATATGTATGTTATGTTCATGTGAAGAATCAAATTCATGAAGAAATTTTATTGCTTTGTATAACAATATGCCTTGTGAATTATAAGGTGGTTGGAAAGCTTGATAGTTTCATGGAATTATGGTCTAGAGTAGCTACTTTTGCATCTTAAACTGATGCAGGAAATGGAGGATGGTAGCACTGACATATCAAACCATAGGATGATTGAGGCATTGTTAAAAGAATTTTTGGAATTGTATGATAAGTTAGTAATCTTCCTGGATGCGGTTAGCTAGCTACTTGTTTAAAGCTTTCATGTGAGATTTTTAGCTTGGGATGTTATGGATAAGTTGTTGGTATATGCTTCACTTGATGCATTATTGAGCTTCTGTTTCTTAGGGCTTAGCCAAATAATGTCTTAAATATCTCTGATTTCAATTCTTATAATCTATTTCAATTACTTTTGACTTATTGGACATTCTTATGCTTGTAGACCAAACATGGTCGTATTGTCATTACAGACTAAATATGGAGCACTTCTTCCTTTCACCCATGATTATATTTTTGTTATTGTTTTTTTCCTATTGTTGATCTGTTCTTATTCTGTAGTTTTTTTTTTGTCTATAAAATCTCTTTTTGATTTCAACGGGTTTCAATATAGTATTTTTGCCTTTCGTTATAATTTGCAACTCTTTATATGATATTCATCACGTGTTTTGTGTCTTTTAGCCTGGACTTAATTTGTTGCATGTTGGCCTGTAGTACTGCTGGACTTTTTTTTATAATTTTCTTGTCACCGCCTCTTTTTTATTTATAGATCCTAATTTGTTTGTAAGGATTAAATACTTCTCTAATTTTTTTTTATTTTTATATTTATCTATGCTAGTTGTATTGGCTGAGAATGGAAGGCTAAGGTATATGAAGAGCATTGCAAAGAGATTTGTGGAGTTGACCATGGCTCCTAAGGGGGAACTGAAAGCCATTGTAACAATTGTTATTGCAAGTTTACTCTGTAATTGTAAAGTTTTTTGTTAGTTATTTTTATCTCCCTTTGAAAAATTTATGTTCTTATAAAGCTGAAATTCAAATGTAGCCTTTCTTTTATCCCTTTGAAGTAAAAGAATGCAGTCTAACAGTACAATGCAATTAGGCAAATACATGAAATTTTGGTTCAATGGTTTATTTAATATATTGGTGCTATTCTTCTCTTGAATACTTTGTGATTATAAAGTTTTTTGATGCTCGTGATATCAAATATTTTTCTAGTGTCTAGAAGTACCTAACGTATATTTAGCATATGTTTATAAAACATATAATTTTCTATATTAAATTATTTAATGTATATGTACATATAGTTTTATTTGAATAAAAATACTTAATTTTATACCTAATGAATTCTATGGGAAATGCTTTTTTAACGAAAAATTTTGTTGGAAATCTCTTGTGAAATTTTGTTGGAAATATTTTTTCAACGAAAATTTTGTTAGAAATTTATGAAAGAATTTCGTGGGAAATGCTTTTCCAATTGAAAATGTTGTTAGAAATTTTTGACAAAATTTCGTGGGAAATACTTTTGCAACAAAAAATTTCATTGGTAATTTTCGACAGAATTTCGTAAGAAATGCTTTTTCAACGGAATTTGCGTTGAAAATTTTGAATGGAATTAGTACGATACAGTCGATAGATTATGTACTTTTTTCAACGAAATTTTTCGTTAAAAATTTTTGACGGATTTTTAGTAGAAAGTATTTTTGATGATGCTTTTACAGATGGAATTTTCAACGGAATTTTAATTTTTTCCAACGAAAAATTTTGTCTAAAAAAGCTTGTTTTTTGGTAGTGAGAAAAAAACATTCTATTGGTATGAATAAAAAATTCATGAGATCAAAAGGAATAAAAAGGGTTCATGTTTTCACTGTAACAAACTGGGATACTTAAAGGCAAAATGTAGACTTTCGAAATACAAGACACAAAGTGTGAACAACAAGAAGTTTGTTGTTATGGTTTCCAAGGTTAATCTTCTCCAAGATGATGGAGTATGGTGGATTGACATTGGTCTAAGCATGTATGTAAGGACAAGAATTTCTTCAAGTCCTTTGAAGCGGTTAATGATGGAATTGTGTTGTACATGGGAAATTCCTCCACTCACAAATGAAAAGAAATGGCTCCGTGGAACTTATAGTTACTTCTAGAAAAGTACTTGTACTAAACAATGTCTATTATATATCGAAAGTTAGAAAGAATCTTGTGTCATGTGGCTTGTTGAATAAGTATGGCTTCAAATTAGTATATAAGGCGAATAAGTTCATTTTTACATAAGGTGGACAATATGTGAGAAGTGGATACTTATATAAAGACATGTGCAAGCTTAATATTAATAAAAATATTACTAGTCCTACTTATATTGATGCCTCATTTAATGTTCATGATAGTAAAGTAACATTGTCTAATCTATGGCATAATAGATTAAGTTATGTCCATTATAGAAAAATGCATGATATGACTAACTTAAAGTTGATACCTAATATTGATAAAAATAATGATATGTGCAAGACATGCATGGTTTCTAAAATCACAAGAAACTAATTTCCTAAGGTAGAAAGAAACTCCAAATTGCTTGCATTAATATATTTTGATGTTTGTGATATGTATAATACTCCATCTATTAGTGCAAAGAAATACTTCGTAACATTTTTAAATAATTTCTCTAGATTTTGCTATGTTTACTTATTGCATGTTAAAGATGAAGTAATGTAGAAGTTTATACTCTATAAAAACGAAATTAAATTGCATTATGAATTGCTTATCAAATGTTTATGAAATGATAAATGAGGTGAATATTATGATATCAAGTATTTGGAGTCTATTGGTATTCTTCATGAGATTACTGCTTCGTACGC
The DNA here is from genome assembly GCA_036013995.1 of Theobroma grandiflorum. Classification (NCBI taxonomy): domain Eukaryota; kingdom Viridiplantae; phylum Streptophyta; class Magnoliopsida; order Malvales; family Malvaceae; genus Theobroma; species Theobroma grandiflorum. The sequence continues at coordinate 41,226,729 of CP142127.1, forward strand.
ACTGGAACAAAATTGTGTAATGGAATGTAAAAATCGGGTTTTTAAGAGAATGGTCAATGGTTTGCTTTGTAATTTAGGTTTGGGAAAGGGACGAATTGTGAAATCCCATCGTTGAATGAATAATGACAAATAAGAAATCCTTAGGTGTGCAAGTAATTGACATGTTTTGAGCATTTGAATTGGGTTTTAAACTTGAAACAATTCATGAATTAATGTATAAAGATGGTTTGCAAAGTTTGGGTGGAAAAGGAATCCAAATGGACAAGCTTTAAAGCTTATTTTTACTTATTAAAGTCTATCTATCGATAGATGTTCCTTATCTATCGATAAATGTTCTTCATTAGTACCCAAAAATGATTTTGACGAGCATTTATCAATAGATGTTTGGCATCTATCGATATATAGTAGCTTGAAAGCTTTTTAAAACATTATGGAGCTCATTTATCAATAGATTGGCTTCTATCTATCGATAAATGATGTCAATTTTTTTTAAAAAATATAAAGGTAGAAGGGTAATTTCATGCCTTAGCCTATTAATACCCCATTTTTAACCAGGGTTATAAACTTCAATCGATTTTTAAAGGTAATTTCTAAATCCTAAGCCCTCTTTAATCCAATTTTGATCAAAACCATCATTTTTGAAAGATTTAAGCTTGGTCTTGAGTTTTAAATGAAATGATGAGCTTTTTCTCACTCTTGAATATTTAAATCTTGGATTTTTTATTCTATACATATGATTTATAATTTCGAAGTAATGTAGAACAATTATTATACGATTCTTAAACTAAGTATTAATTGAAATATTTATTTGGGTGTCTTGGAATCCTTAAAATGTCAAGAATTTTGCTAAAGTAGAGTTTCACGTATTTGGTAGGAATGATTGTTCGAGGTGAGTGGGTACACCATTGTTGAAACTATTTGAGTATGTAAAGTTGAAAGCATGATTGAATGATTTGATGGATTGTTGATATGCATTGTTTATATATGTCACGACCCGGAACTCCCATCGAGTCCGTGACAACTGTCGCGAAGTCTCGATAGGTATTCATACCCCGAATACCAATCGAAACCTCGCAAGGCTTTCGTACCAGTTCTCTCGCCTCCCCTGTGAGCAATCATCGCCAAACATCCTTTCTCAAAGGATTTTAAATTTTTTCCAATTCAAAACAGTATAAAAATAGTTTTCGCTTCACAGGGGCATTTTGGTCATTTTTCTGTAAATTTTTTGAATCTGACCAAAAATGTAGCTGATGGGTAGAAAACACACATATCATGATTAAAATTAAATTTTGATGTTTAAAACGTTCTTTTAGATTAAAATTATAATTATTTGAATATAATAAAAATAATCAAGAAAATATTCTAATTTCTTTTAAAACAATTTTCATAGAGTTATCGGTAGATAATTTTTTTACAGCGTAAAAGCTAAATATATTCATACATACTATGATACAAGCAACCAAACTATACAATTTAATTTACAACGACACGTGGGCCCACAATGAACAAAAGTATAGAGGACAGTGAACCTACTGTTGGTGAGGTTGCAAAGCCAACTGTAGTCCTTGGTAAACTCAATTATCTACAACTATTCTGGGCCTGAAAGGGTGGAAAGGAGAGTGGTGAGTTTACACAACTCAGTGAGTAAACAAACATCACCTAAAATATCTAAAGGAGAGTAAAAGGAGACGATGAAAAACTTCTCATCCCAAAAGGGTTTCATATCACGAAAATTCATTTAAATCAATCATAGTAAATTCATTTCACCCAAATTATTAATAAGGCTTATGATTTTCTGAAAACCTGGCTTATGCCAAAACTTGTACTCGAGGATATCTTGGTTGAGGCATCTGCTCGAGTCCGTCAAGGCTGTGAAAATTTCATAATTTCTAAAACCACAGCCGTTCCTTGGCGTTGGCTGAGTCTCACTTCCACGTGGTGGTTAGGTATAAAGTGAACTCAAACCTCACCCCAGGAGATACCCTATGCGCCTCTCCCGTTGAGGTAAGAATCAGCAAGGTTTACCGTGCCCCTCATAAAGGCTAGTCCACAGAAACCCGCCACTACAATGTATAATAAACCCCACCATAACAATAAAAGTTTTAAAGCATGGCATGGTAATTTATTGATAAGTCTGGGTCTCCATCACTTGACTTACTAGTCTTATCGGTAACGCCACAGGTCCCGTAGAACCCTCTCGCCAAGCTTCGAATCCCAGACGCTTTTAAAGTTTCCCCGAAGGGAATACATTTAACTATTTTCAGTCACTCAGGGCAAAACAATAATTCATATAGTTTCAAAATAGTTTCTAATTCAGCCATTCATGCTAATATTGCCATAAGCCATTTAATTTAAATTACAATTTACAACAAGGCAGTTGGTCTCAAATTACTCTATTTTCAAAATCATCATTTAATTTTCAGAACAATTTATAAAATCGTTTCATTTAATCACAATTTGCTTGTAAACCATAAAATTTACCATTTGAACTCATTTTCATAAAATCACAAATATAGATAAAACTACTCTAGATAATTAAGATGATAGTAAGGTTACTCACTATTTTCGGAAATCGAATTCAGGTACTTTGACTAATGATCCTCGGGTGCTATTTCCTCACCTTTATCGGAGGACTCACCACCTTGACATATTGCACAATTAATCAATTACTATATTTATGCTAATTTAGTATAAAATTAACCTAAATTCTATATGAATGCATAAATGTTCGATTAATCGTTTATATACGGTATTTAACCTAAGTTCTACTGTGTACCAAAAAAAATCGGTATTGGCCTAATTCGACATATCCTCTAATTAATTGGCCAATACACCCAATTTAACTCCGAATAATTCCATTTTTTTTTCAAATATTTCAAATTATTAAACACTAGATAAATATCATGAAATATTGCAAAAACTGCTATCATAGTGTTTCTTGGAAAATTCGGCCATGGTGGGCATCAACCACAAAATTTTTCCTATTTAATTTTCCTACTATAATTCATCATTTCCTTAACCAATTCACTTGAAACAAATCAAATCCATCATCCACACACATCAAGAAAGATTCGGCCAATGAAGAACACATAAGGAATGGGTGATTTTCAAGCTTGATTCTTACACTAAACACCATAAAACATTGAAAATATCCATATAACTTAAAATCCAACCAAACCATCGGCAAACTTTCTCTCTCTAGAATTCGGCCTTCATGGGTTTCATCATGCCAACTCAATTTTCAGCCATGGAAATAAAAAATAAAGCATGGGTATGCTAGATCTCAAGCAAAATTTGAAAAATCATACCTTATCTTACTTGATTCCTTGAAATTTTCACAAGTTTTCTTGAAATTCTCTTAACTAGGGTTTGTTCTAGTTTTTCCTTTCTTTCCTTTGTCTTGGCCGAATATGGAGAAGCATAATGGGATAAATATGGGCTGATTTTTATAGAAAATAATAAAATATTCTTGTTTGACACGTGTGACATGCTTATTAGTCCATTTTTTTTTATACTTTAATGATTAAGCTTCCATTCTCCACCACACATTTTGTCATACTTATCCATTCCATAAATGGATAAAATCCTTAGTTTTGATATGTGTTGGGGGTGAAAATTTACTGTTTTGCCTCCGAGGTGGTAAAATTACCATTTTACCCATATGCTCCAAAAATATCGAAAATTAAAATTTTTCACTGCCAAACCTCATATTATACTCCAAATGATCAATCTTGGTTAAAAATTTCATCAAACAACCAAATTTAAATTTTGGGTGGCAAAATAACCATTTTGCCCCTAATCGGTATGTATTCCCGATTAACCCCAAATCAGCCATCGAACTCCTAATCACTGTTTTAAGTCATCCCTGGAATGTGAAATTCTCAATTTCATATTAAATTTCCTATTTTAACTAGTTCGAGGCATAAATTGACTTAGTTGTACCTTTAGGTACAATACCGACTTTTGTCGATTTTTCGAGGCTCTCCAAGTATGTAAACATGTTGTCCATCACATGTATGACATGGCAAGTATTTTAAGGCTAGGCTTGACAGTACTACCCCCCTTGAAATAAAATTTTGACCTCAAAATTTCACTTATCCAACTCAGATAAAAGATAGGGGTACTAGTTTATCTTCTGATATTCAACTTCCCATGTCATCTCCTATTTAGGGAGTTTTAATTTGTTTACCTCTAGTTCAACTGGAGTACTTCACTTATGTCTATCCTTATCCTTTAGAATCAGATCAGCAGTAATTTTCACAATCATGGTTTCTTAAGGTTTGACTTTAGTCAACATATTATTCATCTTGACACTTCACATGTTAATTTATCTTTATGTAGTCATCTCAAAATTTCTCCAACTTTTCCCTTTTCTTATCTGCCAATATATAAGGCAATATAGAAACTCTTCAATTCACTCCTCATTATTTTCTTAATACTTCTCCATTACACTTAAGACTCCAAATGTCGAAGCTTAGCAGCAAAACTAATAACCATATTCCAACTTGTGAGTCTAATCTCTATGCCGCTTACAATTTGCTCATACTTTCTAACCCTAAGGAGTTCTGAACGCGACAGCATTTGGTAGTCGATACTGTGGCGTTGCGGCTATTAAAATTTACTTTATCAAAACAATTCTTCTACCTTTAAGGCTACTATCACAATCATTCACGATCGTGTGGTTTCCCTCTCAATCTATATCACAATCAGTTAAACAATTTTCCATTACAGGTACACGATCGGATCATTAATTTAACATATTTAATTTGACACTAATATTCATGCATCCTTACCATAACATTTCGTACGAGTTCAATTAAACAAAAATCTCCAAATAACTCCTAAATATATAATTATCTATTTGTACATATAACTACCATTCCCTTATTAATCAAAATTTTATCTTTCTCCAGTTCCTTCATTTATCTCCATATCAAGCCGTGTAATGACTCCTTGTCTCGATTGTAATACAGAGGAATCTCTCCTCTGCATATCCGTATGAGTTGTTGGAGATGGAGTAGCTACCATAACCTGTCCTAAATGTGGGCAGTCTTTCCTAATGTGACCCAGTTGGCCATAGTGATAACATCGTACGGGTCCCTAACACAGTCCAACATGATATCTCCCATAATTTTCGCATTTATTAAAACATCCAGAACTCTTTCTAGAAATAGCCATCGCAGATCCATCAGATCTTCGAGGCCTTTGTTGTGTTTGCGGAAACAGTGGTCGGGAAGATTTTGCTAAAACAGATGTGTCCTCGCCCCTTTTTGGTGGCTGACTAGGAGATACGCTCGGATTTCTCTTTTTTGCTAACTTTGCTCGCATATTCTTATTTTCATTCTCAAGCTTTTCAGCTCTTAAAGCCATTTGCACCACCTCTTTAGCTACGGTTGCATCCAACTCACTCATAAGAGAACTACAACCGAGCTGCCTAGCCCCTTCAAGCTTCTTAGAAATAGAAACATTTGGCATTGGTGGTGGAACAGGAGGTGGCAGTGGTGGTACTGAAGGAGCAACTGAATGAACTATAGGAGGAGTTTGACTAGCCTGAACTTGGCAACCAAAAGCAATAATGAAAGCTGCCAATGCCTGAACCACCTTAGGAGGCGTGGCAAGAATATCGGTAAGTGGCGGAGGATGTGGAGGATGTGGAGGACTCTCTGCCTGCTCAGCAGCAAGTGCTGCTCAAAACGTGGATGCAACTGATTTCTCCTTTACTACCTCTCGCTGACGAGGTTAGGAATGACCCCTTCCTCTACCAGCTGATCTAGTAACAGGCGGTTGTTCTAGTCTAAGAGGCATCCTGACCTATAAAGAAAAAGAACGCAGTTTTAGGCAACCTCAGGTTCTACATGCAAATGTATCCTACTCATTCTAACCTGACTTAACCTAACTTGGGGCTAGCAGTGTCAGTGTGGATTTCTTAAAACAATTTTAAAACCAAAAGCTTTAAAACCATGCTCTGAAAACAATCGAATTGTCAGGACCCAGAACTCCCATCGAGCCCATGATAACCTCCGTGAAGTCTCGATAGGTATTCATACCCCGAATACCGATCGAAACCTCACAAGGCTTTCGTGCCAGTTCTCTCGCCTCCCTTGTGAGCAATCATTGCCAAACATCATTTCTCAAAGGATTTTAAACTTTTTTCAATTCAAAATAATAAAAAAATAGTTTTTGCCTCATAGGGGCGTTTTGGTCATTTTTTCGTAAATTTTTTGAATCTGAAAAAAAATGTAGCTGATGGGTAGAAAACACACATATCATGATTAAAATTAAATTTTGATGTTTAAAACGTTCTTTTAGATTAAAATTATAATTATTTGAATATAATAAAAATAATCAAGAAAATATTCTAATTTTTTATAAAACAATTTTCATAGAGTTATCGGTAGATAATTTTTTTGTAGCGTAAAAGCTAAATATATTCATACATACTATGATACAGGCAACCAAACTATACAATTTAATTTACAACGACGCGTGGGCCCACAATGAACAAAAGTATAGAGGACAGTGAACCTATTGTTGGTGAGGTTGCAAAGCCAACTGTAGTCCTCGGTAAACTCAATTATCTACAACTATTCTGGGCCTGAAAGGGTGGAAAGGAGAGTGGTGAGTTTACACAACTCAGTGAGTAAACAAACATCACCTAAAATATCTAAAAGAGAGTAAAAGGAGACGATGAAAAACTTTTCATCCCAAAAAGGTTTCATATCACGAAAATTCATTTAAATCAATCACAGTAAATTCATTTCACCCAAATTATTAATAAGGCTTATGATTTTCTGAAAACCTGGCTTATGCTAAAACTTGTACTCGGGGATACCTTGGCCGAGACATTCGCTCGAGTCCGTCAAGGCTGTGAAAATTTCATAATTTCTAAAACCATAATTGTTTCTTGGCGTTGGCTGAGTCTCACTTCCACGTGGTGGTTAGGCTTGAAGTGAACTCAAATCTCACCCCAAGAAATACCCTATGCACCTCTCCCGTTGAGGTAAGAATCAGCCAAGTTTACCGTGTCCCTTATAAAGGCTAGTCCACGAAAACCCGCCACTGCAGTGTAGAATAAACCCCACCATAACAATAAAAGTTTTATAGTATGGCATGGTAATTTATTGATAAGTTTGGGTCTCCATCACTTGACTTACTAGTCTTATCAGTAACGCCACAAGTCCTGCAGAACCTTCTCGCCAAGCTTTAAATCCTAGACGCTTTAAAAGTTTCCTCGAAGGGAACACATTTAACTATTTCAATTTCAGTCACTCAAGGCAAAACAATAATTCATATAGTTTCAAAACAGTTTCTAATTCAGCCATTCATGCTAATATTGCCATAAGCCATTTAATTTAAGTTACAATTTACAACAAGACAGTTGGTCTCCAATTACTCTATTTTCAAAATCATCATTTAATTTTCAGAACAATTTATAAAATCGTTTCATTTAATCACAATTTGCTTGTAAACCATAAAATTTACCATTTGAACTCATTTTCATAAAATCACAAATATAGATAAAACTACTCTAGATAATTAAGATGATAGTAAGGTTACTCACTATTTTCGAAAATCGAATTTGGGTACTTTGACTAATAATTCTCGGGTGCGATTTCCTCACCTTTATCGGAGGACTCACCACCTTGACATATTACACAATTAATCAATTACTATATTTATGCTAATTTGGTGTAAAATTAACCTAAATTCTATATGAATGCATAAATGTTCAGGTAATCGTTTATATACGGTATTTAACCTAAGTTCTACTGTGTACCTAAATAAATCGGTATTGGCCTAATTCGACCTATCCTCTAATTAATTGGCCAATACACCCGATTTAACTCCGAATAATTCCATTTTTTTCCAATATTTCAAATTATCAAACATTAGATAAATATCACGAAATATTGCAAAAACCACTATCACAGTGTTTCTTGGAAATTCGGCCATGGTGGGCATCAACCTCAAAATTTTTCCTATTTAACTTTCCCACCATAATTCATCATTTCCTTAACCAATTCACTTGAAACAAATCAAATCCATCATCCACACACATCAAGAGAGATTTGGCCAATGAAGAACACATAAGGAATGGGTGATTTTCAAGCTTGATTCTTACACTAAACACCATAAATCATTGAAAACATCCATATAACTTAAAATCTAACCAAACCATCACCAAACTTTCTCTCTCTAGAATTCTACCTTCATGGGTTTCATCATGCCAACTCAATTTTCAGCCATGGAAATAAGAAAATAAAGCATGGGTATGCTAGATCTCAAGCAAAAATTGAAAAATCATACCTTATCTTACTTGATTCCTTGAAATTTTCACAAGTTTTCTTGAAATTCTCTTAACTAGGGTTTGTTCTAGTTTTTCCTTTCTTTCCTTTGTCTTGGCCGAATATGGAGAAGCAGAATGGGATAAATATGGGTTGATTTTTATAGCAAATAATAAAATATTCTTGCTTGACACGTGTCACATGTTTATTAGTCTATTTTTTTATACTTTAATAATTAAGCTTCCATTCTCCACCACACATTTTGTCATATTTATCCATTCCATAAATGGATAAAATCCTTGGTTTTGATATGTGTTGGGGGTGAAAATTTATCGTTTTACCCCCAAGATGACAAAATTATCATTTTACCCATATGCTCCAAAAATACTGAGAATTAAAATTTTTCACTGCCAAACCTCATATTATACTCCAAATGATCAATCTTGGTTAAAAATTTCATCAAATAACCAAATTTAAGTTTTGGGTGGTAAAATAACCATTTTGCCCTTAATCGATCAGTATTTTAGATTAACTCCAAATCAGCCTTCGAACTCCGAATCACCGTTTTGAGTCATCCCTGGACTGTGAAATTTCTAATTTCATCTTAAAATCCCTATTTTAACTAATTCGAGGCATAAATTGACTTAGTTGTATCTCTAGGTACAATACCGACTTTTGTCAATTTTTCGAAGTTATCCAGGTATGCAAACATGTTGTCCATCACATGTATGACATGGCAAGTATTTTAAGGCTGGGCTTGACAACATAAATATTTGATTAAGGAAAAATGTGTTTTGGAAATTGCTTTCAAAATTATTATTTATAAGTAAATATCTTACTATGTAGTAGTTTTCGATTAGGGGGGACAAGCCTTTTCAATGTTTTGAATTATTCCCTCAATTGCTCCAAATTCCAAGGTAACGTGAGTACGAGATACTATATGTGATAGTGATTATGGTTGACTAAAAATGCTCTTGCGTGTGAGTATTGTGAATGTGAATTGAAAAGGTTTCCACTTTTTCATGATTTATCTTTTTGAAATTTATGGCTATTGATGCTTGATCGTGCTATAATCTTGCATGAAAATTTTGATTGTGTTGTGATTGGCTCTAGTCTTGGTATGGGTAAGAATATTACAAAGTTAAGTTGGATATCATACCATTGTTTCCCTCTCTATAAGTCTTGGTGTAAGGGTAAGAATACCACAAGATTGAGCTTGGCCAACATGCCACTTTTGCCCTTTTTGTATGTTGGCTTTAATCTTAATGTGGGGGTAAAAATACCATAAGGTTAAGTTAGGCACCATACCACTTTTCCCTTTTTATGAATCTCAGTGTATGGGCCATAATACCACAGAGACAAGTTGGGTGAAAGTACCCATTTTCTTTTTAATTTTTTAATGGCACGTATTGATGTGTTGAATGATACATTCTTGATTTGAATGTTAGATGTTGAGTTTAAAGGTTCGAGGATTACCTTTCGTTATCTCCTTACAAATGTTTTGTAAGTTGTGCTTGTATATGATTGTTATATTTTATGCGTTTAGAGTTATCAAATGCATTTATGGCTGTTGAAAGGATTTATATGATTATCATGTTCTTTTGCAAATTATGGTTTATTGCAAAACTTTTTCTCCTTAGCTTATCCACTTCCTTGTATCCACTCACAGAGTCTTTGTAACTCATGTTATTTTCTCTTATTTTATTTTGGATTAGTAGCTTGTTTGACTAAACGACTTATGGAGTAATGGATAACTTATTTGTGGTAAGTGTGGTAGAGCCTTCTTTCCATCTTTTTAGTGACTTACATTTCGCAATGTGTCAAATCTAGTCCTTGAATTGTCATGTTGATAATGAACTTGATTATGTAAATAATGTTGATATACTTATTTTTGTTGATACTTCTGCACATTATGTTAAGCCCTAAATAAAGGTATATGTGAATAATAAGACTGGTGGGTGAATCATAAAATATAGGCACGAGATGTGTGTCGAACTATAGTTGTTATGACATTTGTGAATATTTATAAGAAATATAATAGAAACCCCATTTATGTCAAGAAGTTCCGTAACATGGTGGCTTTTATGGTTATTTGCATATCCTCAAATTATGAATGAAAATGTTGTGAATGCAACAGATGACTGGCCTATACATTATTGGTTAGGCTTACTTAGGCTTAGTGAGCCACACCCACATAGGTCCATGTGTCGATCACAATTCCTTCGGAAATGGATGTGACATAAAGCCTTATTAACAATTTGCCATATATTAAATAGAATTCTAAACAAAAAGAGCAAAACTATTCCTTATGAGCTATGAAAAAAAAGAAAATCAAACCTTAATTATTTAAGAATTTGGAGAGGTCAAGCCATAGTAAATGTTCTAGAACCAAAGAAAAGGAAATTGGGTGATAGAAGAATGGAATGTATATTCATAGGATATGTTAAACATAGTTAAGCATATCATTTGATGGTGATAGAGCGTAATGATTCATATTCCATTAATACAATAATAAAATCAATATACACTATCTTTGATGAAACAAGGTTCAATTCAATTCCAAAACCCAAAGAACTACTAATGGAAAGTAATAAACTTCCGAAAAATGATGAGGAAACTATTGAGTTTCAAAAAAGCAAAAGAATTGGAAAAATAAAAACATATGGGTTTAATTTCTTCATGTACTTGGTAAAAGGTACATAATAAGAAACATGTGAAAACTTACCTTATTGCTTTAATGTAAAATGTGAAGGTGATCCTCAAACTTATAAAGAGGCAATGAGGTTTGGACATGTTTCTTTTTGGAGAGAACCAATATAAGATGAGATGGACTCAATTATAGGAAACAAAACTTGGAATTTGGTAAACCTTCTATCGGGGTTCCAAGCCAATAGGCTATAAATGAATTTTCAAAAAGAAAATGAAAGTTGATGGAACTATTGATAAGTTTAAAGCAAGGCTATTGGCCAATGGCTTTATACAAAAAAAAAAGATGTTGATTATTTTGATACATATACATCGATAGTAAGAATAACTACAATAAGAGTGTTTATAGCACTTGCATTTATTCATAATATGGTAATTCACCAAATAGATGTTAAAAACGACATTCTTAAATGATGAATTAGATAAAGAAGTGTATATGGAACAAGCCGAAAGGTTTGTTTTTCTTTGTCAAGAAAGGAAAATGTGTAAGCTTGTAAAGTCTTTATATGGATTAAACCAAATGCCTAAACAATGGCATCAAAAGTTTGATAAGGTTATCCTAGCTAATGGCTACAAGATAAATCAATTTGAGAAACATGTTTATAGTAAATTCCACAACGATAAAAAGGTCATCGTTTGTTTATATGTGGATGACATGTTAATCTTTGGTACTGATTTGGAACAAGTGGAGGATACAAAAAAATTGTTGTTAAAGAATTTTGACATGAATGATATAGGTGTGGTAGATGTTATTCTTGGTATAAGAATAATGAGAGATAATAATAGCCTAACTTTAGCTCAATCTCATTACATTAAAAAGATTGTAATGAAGTATGTTAAGTCAAATTGTACACCAATGTCTACGCCTTATGATTCTAATTTAAGGCTAGTGCCCAATAAAGACAAGCCAATAACACAAAATGAAAATGTAAAGGTGATTAGATGTTTAATGTATGCTATGATGTGTACAAGGCTAGACATTGCTTTTGTGATTGGTATGTTAAGTTGGTTTACAAGTAATCCAAGTAAAAGATATTGGTATGCTGTTCATAGAGTTCTAAGGTACTTAAAGAGTATAATGAATTATGGCATTTGTTATTTAAGTTTTCATTTGGTTTTAAAAGGGTATACATATGTTAGTTAGAACTCAAATAGAATGGATCATACTTTTACAACTAGTTGAAATTTTGCAATTGGTGGGGATGTTGTTTTTTGAGGTTCTAAGGAACAATCTTTTCAAATGGACTTTACCATGACCACTGATTTTATAGCCTTAACATTGTTGGCTTCATTAGTTTTTGATGATAATAAAACATTTTGATTCATTTGTGCCTAATATTTTTACTTGAGTGTACAGGACAAAAATATGCTTACAAATAATAAATCAATCCCTCAAAAGAGTATATCAAAAATCACATGATTAAAGAGACATGATTGATTAACAAGAAGAAAGCTCTTTAGTTGAATAATGAAGAATGTTAGTTGGCTAAAATTCAAATTGGAGAAATGGTGGGCTGAAGAGTATTGAGAAACAGAACCAACTTAGTCAACCAAGAAGTGAGTTAGTTGACTAAGAAGCTACTACCAAAAATTCAAGCTTCAAGATAGAACCAACTTAGTCGACCAAGAAATAAGTTAGTCAACTAAATGCTCTATACTAGAATCTGCAACTAGAAGACAAAACCAACTTAGTCGACCAAGAAAAAAGTTAGTTAACTAAGAGCTCTTTGTCTACAATTTGAACTAGAGCACTAAAAGACATAATAACGGCTAGAATCAACTCTCAATTGTTTCCAACGGCCATAAACTGTCAAACTGCAATCAGAGTTGTTTCTCCAAGAATAAAAAGGTCTTCCAATGATTAGAACTTAGTTTTTTGAAAGTTTTTTATAAGTTTTGAGAGAATTGAAGGCTTCCAAGTTACATAGAGCTGAAAAATAAAAAAAATTTTCTTTACACCTTATTGCGCTTAAACGCCCATATTTTGTAATTGTGATCTGCATTCAAACTTGTAACATTTAGATCAACCTTGTGATCATAGGTACTTTCTTTTTACTTCTCTTATTGTATTTTCAGAGTGAGCAAGTCATTCTAAAGGTTGTTTCAAGTTAGGATTGCTTGAATGTGTTAAGGTTCTAACTTAGCCTTGAAAAGTTAGGTGTTTGGGTTTTAGTTGAGTCCGTGAAAAACTATTGTGAAAGATTTTGGCTGAGCTTAGTAAAATCCATTGTAAAGCTTGGTGAAAACTTGTGAATTTCACCGATTCATAGTGGATTAGTTAGAAAATCCTTGGTTAGATAATCAAGGTAATGGATGTAGGTCTTGGACCAAACCACTTTAAATTCCTGTGCATTGTCTACTCTGTTTTTATTTTCTTTGTTCTCTAAATTAGTTTCACATCTTGTCAAGAGCCGATTTGTGCTATTCACCCCCCTCTAGCATATATAATTAGGACCAACAAACATATGCTACCTAAAAAGTAGAATGATTGAGAGATTTGTTCTATGAAATTTTGTTGTGGCCTAAACCAATGGCACCAATCTTGATACATTGTGATAACAAAGTAACGATATCAAAGGCATAAAATCAAGCATACAATGGAAAGAGTCAATATATTGGACTTACATAGCAATAAGATAAATAATTAGTGATAGTATCATCATTATAAGTTATGTGAGGTCTTGTGAAAACTTAGCAAATCTATTTACTAAAGATCTGAAAAGACTTAGTGATAAAAACCTTAAAAAGGATGGGTCTCAAGCTTATCAACTAAATCTTCCATTATGGGAGTTCACTTCAATGTTATGGTCGACTTGTAAGTCTTGGGTATTGACCATTTTAACACATGGATGATGGCAAGCACTAATTTATGTTTTCCATCCAAAGAGTATAGTTCTTGGTTCTCATAATGTATAAAGTAAGGTTGAACAAAAGTTATTAATAAATCCATAACATGTATATATTGAAGTATTATAATTACTGAGTACTTTTGATGGGGGTTACTTATGTGAGTAGAAGTATAGTCGCTTTTAGGAACTAAAGGCTTAACTTTGATAGTACTCATGAATGGATGCAAAACACAAGATCATAAAAAATATGTTGACAAAACTAGATCTTAAGTGAGGAAGTAAGCTTGTGTGTATTTAGTGGCTTGACTAGTCAAACGAAGAATCTACAATTCAATGCTTGGTCAACTATTCAATTCAGACTAAAACTAACCACACTCGCTAAGTGAATGTTCAAATCTACGGGATAACTTTATTTATGCATAAGATTTTTAAAGTTGTCGGTATTTGAAAATTTTGAAAATGATGGGAGATTGTGGGGTGTATTTTCAAAATAAAGATTATGTCATATAGTGTGATATAATATGACTATTAAATTGTAAGTGGGTTTTTTATATGAATAATTATATCTATTAATAAAGTGACATATTGGACAAACACATCTAAATCCAAAAATTATGAAATAATTGGAAAACCACCACTGCTTAAAAGTTTAGATATGTAAAGTTATCTTTTCATATAGTAGCTCAAAAGTTATGTTTTATGGTATCAATGGTTGTCATTTCATAATGTAATTTCATAAATAATTATTGAAACATTACCTTTTATACAAGAATTATATTTTGCGAAATGCAAAAGTATCTTTAAAACAAAAAAGGATCTTGATGAAGGGGTTGTGTTCTTGAGAAGAGACACTTGCAAATTTATATAAAAGACTTGTTGCCAACCAATTTAACACACTAAAAACAAATAAAACAAGAGCAAGAAAATCAAAAACAAGAAAAGTGTTATGTTATGAAAATTAACACAAACACTTAAAGGTCGAATAACTTTATAAATTCTCAAGTGTATTTAGCGGTTTACTATCGTAAAATAAAAAAATGAAGTTAGATATTAGTTTCATTGTATTCCTAAGACTATTCACATAATTTCCTCTTACATTTCAAGTGTTAGGGGCGAAATAAGTATTAAAGATAGTATCTATTGAAAAGCTTACCTTAAGGTCAATTTAATCAAATTTTTTGATTTCATCTAAACCTTAGTTGCACTAACAAAATCTACCATTGGGTTATGAGCTATTTTGTTACATTAATTTTTTTTACTTAGCTCTTAGATGAATTAGAGTTTCATTAGTAAGTCAGATAAAATATGATTTAAGTTTTCAGACACAAAAATGTATTTAATAATGATTACAAAGGATAGGTACCAAAAAATAATTATAAAAGATTTTTAAAGAGTAATCATGAATTAACATTCATCCGATCACAAGAAGCCTCTCCCCATCATATGGGTTCCGGTATCAAGTTCACAAAGAATCTTTTCTTTTACATGTTAATTTGCGTTTTTTCCTCTCTTCCATCAATTCAATTTGGACAGATCCTTGCTAAAATCTTACAGGTAAACCGATCTCCGTTTGATACTTCAGATAAATAATATGATATTTAGATCAATACAGCACTAGGGGTACATGGGAAAAGAACCTTGCTAATTATCCGGAACATGGACATTAAAGTTTAAGGTATAATATTATCTTTTAGGGAACAAATCATCATAGAATTAGTGATCCTACGCCCTCAATGTGCCATTATGTTATTTTCTCACTTTTTTGTTGGTGTGATTTGTCTTAATAAAAATTCTTAGATGGTTCATTTGTTGTGGGGAGATCATGGTTTGGATAAAAGATTATAGTGGTTCCCTGTACAGAACAGATCAGTTATTGTATTTTTGCTTGTTTACCAAGAAAGTGTTTGTTGAATGATTGATTGCAAAAGCTGAAAAGATCCTATGAAAATGGACCCTAATTTTGCTGACATGGGACACGTGGATCTCTTTTACGCAGGACTTGGGTTAAAGCAGTCCAATGGGGTCAAGGCATAAAGCCCCAAGGGAAGGCCCCAATCAGAGTCCGATAATTTAGCTCAGGTTATGTGGGTTTCGGATGGATCCTAATCAGCAAAAATGGCAAAAAGAAGAGCAAGGGAAGCCGACAAGATCAAGAAAGCTATGCACTTCACTTTTTGGGGCCCAAGTGGCGGTTCTTGTCCATTCTTTTATTTCCAAACTATTGTTTTAGTTTTTATGCCCTTGATGTAACAAATTTGATCAATCAAGATCATGTGCTCTGCTATAGAGGACTTGAGCATTAATTACATTACTCCTTGAGATAATATACAGGAGAGGCAGAAACCTATTATACAGGCAACTATGATGTACAATAGGGAAGACTTTTGTACAAAATTAACAAAAAAGAAAGGAACATACTGTATGTACACATACTCTGTGCACTCTACACTGCTTCGATTTGCCTTAGGAAACAGCTCTTGAAGAAAACAGTTGCAGGCTAAAGACCTGAAGCTGTTGACAAAATTTTGTTGACATTAGTTTGGACCCCAGCAACTCAAGTACATCACAGTCCTGAGGGATTCTTCAGCATTTCTAAGCTTACTGTCGTAACTAATTTTAGCAGGCTTATCGGTATTCATGGGATAAAGGGATCCTGAAATGCTTGTCATTTGCTTAGAAGAAGATTTGACAACCGAGTCAGTTTTTGGTGCTTGGTCTTTGATTCCTTGCTTAACCTCTGATTCTACTTGGAAGAATTCCCTGCTTGTGTATTTCAAGCCCATCTTTGGTCCTGCTCCAAAGCCAACCAAATACTTTTATAGTTGTGTGCGGGTGTGAGTGATCAGGAGTGAGAGAAAAGAAAGAGAGACAGTATTCTCGAGAAGAGAAGATGAGAGAGAAAGCTTACGATAAGAGAGTGGCCTTGTAAGTTAAGTATACTAACAGGCGGGGAGAGAGCCTGGAAACGAAATTCAGTATATAAAGACCAGCGACATCTCGGGAAGGATGCCAGTTTTACCTTGGTGGTTTGTGGTTTTTTGAGAAGAAAAAGATGTTTATTAAGGTAGTTTCCACCTGCCATGGATGATGGAGCAATTAGATTAATCCATTCAAAATCTGATTCATCTGACTAATCCACCTGGCGAAATCCATTCCATCAAAATTTTATACTGTGTAGAGTTGAACTTCACTCGAACCCTGCTTCAAGTGAATAATCCACTTGCATCACATGCCAACTACTGTAAACATTTCATCCTCTAATTTTCTACCTTGCAAAATGGATTTTCCCCACAAAAGCATCAGTTGGTTTGTTTTTTGTTGCGCTTATTATGGCCTCTTACCTTTAGTTTTTCCTTGGTGTCTACAATGTTACAGAGAAGTGACTAGCAAATGCAACTCTGCCCGGCAATCTAGGTACTAATGCATGTTAGTGGCTAGATTCCATTACAAAGACAGAAATGAGTAAAGTTAAAATGAATCCCTTTATCCCATCTCAATCTTCCTGGAAACTCTTTATTATATTTGATTTAAGCACGGTTCCCACTTTTTCTTCTTTTTTTTTTTGTTTGCCTCACCAATATGTACCTTCTCTTTTCTTCCTGATTCCCCCTGTTTTGCTATTAAAGTAAGAAAAGGAAACAAACCTATAGTTAGAATTATTACAGACTGCGAAAGATACCTTCCACGTTCCTTTCTAAGACATTGGAGCAGAAGGCATATATGCATGTGAGTAGATGAATAACCTAGACACGTTGATCAGATAGATATGACTGACACATAATACTTGGGTGCAACTTGCACTTTGTTTTTTTGATTACTACTGTGACTCAAAGACTAAATAATAGCCACAACATAAAAAGCTGCATTTTGTGTTGCAATCCAATTTATTACCATTGAGATTGAGGTGTGATTTTCAGGCAAATTCTAAATGTGAAGATATCTTTGTTAAGGTGGTGTTAATTAGTGCTTTGTTTATACAAGAGTTGTTTCTGCAAACTGGAGTGAATATAGACAATGAAGCCCAGGAAGAGTTTTGTACTCCCACTCTTCAAGATTTGATTATGAGTTGATAGGAATTTAAACAAGATGACTGTTGTCCATTATCAGATAGTTTACATCCAGGTTCCAGCAGCCCAGTTTGATATTTGAGTAGGCCAGCAAGAGAAATGTCATAATTTTGCAGCAGTCCTTTTGCCAAAATCTTATCTCTTAAAGAAGATAAACCACACTGGGCCATGTGCCATCGGGCCTTGAGAGGTACTAACAGAGGAGGTTGAGTCAATCTAAAAATTGATCCTTGTTTGCTTGCTAAACTGGTGACTCCCATTTCTACGCTTCCTTTCCCATCAGGTTGTTTGTAGCGCAGCCGCTCAAGCATCTGTCTAACTCATATAAAAAGTCTACTCCGGACTGCAAAATTGGCCTTTTCAGATGAAATTCTGTAAACATTGCAAAGCCAGTCAGATATTCACTTGTGCTAAACGAAACGCAGCGTTCAAAGAGGGTGGAGATGCAAGAAAAGAAACAATCTTCGCAAAGGCTTTCCCTTGCACGGAAACGCAAACCACACAAGTCAGAGAGAGAAAGGAACACAAGTAACAAATGGCCACGTGTCAAAAGCTCACGAGCTGCACTCCAAATTCACAAAAATCCATCATTTCCTTCTAACACTGGATAAGCCTCTCTTCTCCCCCTTTCCCTTCAATTCCAAGCCAAAACATCTCTTCACAGGTTCCCATTATGGTTTAACCATAAAACTCCCAAGTTTCCAAAACCCAAGCTTTCCCAAAAATCTGCCTTCTTTTTTGTATATTGATATATAGGCGATAATACATAAACAGATAGCTTTTTTTGTTAAAAAAAAAAAAAAAACTCATGGCTGCAGTTAGTTCACTGTCTTTATCGGCTATTGGTCAAACTTCCGGCGACAGAAAAGTCAATGTCCCATCGGCTCGTTACTTGGCTTCCAATTTTGAAGGGTTGCGTTTCCGTACAAGCGTCTTATGTCATTCCGTCGGTGTTCGAGCTTCCGCTTCCGCTTCCGCTTCTCCTCCTGTTGTTCACTGCATGTGTGCTGCTACTGGTTAGCTATTTTTCCTTTGCAATGCTGGAACTTGACTTCACCGATTGAGTTATAGAGATTATTCTATTTTAAAATTGATATGGATTTTTATATAAGCATGAATTGGCAAAAAGAAAATTTAAATTTTTGATACATTATGTATATTGGTTTTTAATTCTTTTTGTTGACAGGTGATTTGTTTGTCTGTTTTGAGTTTGATTTTCAGATGTCCCAACTGTATCTGAAACAAAGTTGAATTTTTTAAAAGCATATAAACGACCCATCCCAAGTGTGTACAACACGGTCTTGCAGGAGCTGATTGTGCAGCAACATTTGATGAGGTACAAAAGGACGTACCGTTATGATGCCGTTTTCGCCCTTGGTTTCGTCACGGTATATGATCAATTGATGGAAGGATATCCAAGTGATGGGGATCGAGATGCCATCTTCCAAGCTTACATCAAAGCGTTGAAAGAGGACCCCGAACAGTACAGGTTTGTCTGTCGAGTTTCCATGTCTTCATTTACCAAGCAAAGATGCATACACTAACTAGCGTGGCTTGAAATTCATGATATGGATTAGGGAATTTTCTGTCAGAAATACAAAAAACGAACAAGCAAATTGCACCGAATATACTATGCCAAACTATTTCTGTTTAGGAAGTTAAATGTGTTCCAAGATCAGAACTATGGTATTCTTTATGAAACTGGGATTGTATTCCTTAGAATGCTTGCATTTTATTGAATCATTAAATCTTGAAGTAACTGACAAGTTGGTTTCTATGTAATGTTCTTTTATCTGTATGTTGTGCGCTACAGAATTGATGCACAGAAGTTGGAAGAGTGGGCCCGTTCTCAAACTTCCAGCTCACTAGTTGATTTTTCGTCAAGAGATGGAGAAGTTGAGGCGATACTGAAAGATATTGCAGAAAGAGCTGGGGGTAAGGGGAGTTTCAGCTATAGCCGTTTCTTTGCTGTTGGGTTGTTTCGTCTTCTAGAGCTGGCCAATGCAACTGAACCTACAGTTTTAGAAAAGGTTGGATCCTCCTTTCCTTCTATCTATTGCTTTATTGTTGGACTAAGTTCTGATTTACTTGCACCTTAGCACAAGTAGTAGAATTTATCAGGGGCAGGCCTAAGACACTATTGTAGGATTGTTAGGTAGGATAAGTGAGCAATCATTCAATCAATTGAGCATTCACCAGAATCACCATGAACTTTACTTGTATTTGCAAGAAGCTGAGGGATAGAAAAAGCAATGACAACAGAACTGGATATATCACAGAATGAAACTTGCAATGATAAAATGTAAGGAACAACTGCATCAAGATTTTAATTTATGACATCTGTACAACAGCTTTGTGCAGCCTTAAATATCAACAAACGAAGTGTGGATCGGGACCTTGACGTGTATAGGAATCTGCTTTCCAAGCTGGTTCAAGCGAAAGAGTTGCTTAAGGAGTATGTTGATAGGTAAATTCTCTCCTCCTAGTTAACTTCTTCTAATGCATAGTATCATACTCTATTTCTTTTGCCTACTCTGTGGTCTCTGCTGCCTAAGTTTAACAGATATAATCACTCTGAGCGAGAGCATATACGCTGTCATTCTTGCCATTGAACCTTTCGAAAGAAGAGTCAACTTTTTAGATATTAAGCAGTAATAACCAATTTTTGGATATGAACCTCTGCATGGACATCAATTTGTAGACCAATTGCAAATTGGGAGAAAATAAGTGAACACTTGACATTTCAAAGTTACCATGCTAGGACAACCACATATGACAGCGCCTGGGTGTCCAACTTGCTACAATTTGTCTTATACCTGAAAATCACTATTGAAAGTGAATAGAGCAGCCAGTTTGGTACCTTCAGTTCTAAATGTGTTCAGCACTTTGGATCTTTTCCAAAATTTGGATGCACTTGAAATGCTCTTTGCTTTGCAGATGTGATTCATTGCTAATCAATTTTAAGCTATTGGCTAAAATACTAAAAAGGCTCCTGTGATATCCCAAAATTCTTAGATAAGCCCTATACTTCTATTGTATCCGATTAAGCTCTTAAAGTCTTATTTTTATTTTTTAAGTCCATATTTTGCATGAAAGCCTCTAAAATTCATTATCGTTGCCATGTCAACTTGTATATGGTTGTTATCTCTATCAAGTCAACATCTACGTTGGCACTTTATGTGGCAAAAAAAGAGCTTGGTAGGTGCTGACATGGCATGCGATGTACACCAATGCTGCATGCCATGTAAGCGCTAACATGAATTTTCATATTTTGCCAAATGGATATTCATTTGGCAAAGATAACACCCATGTAGGTGTTTACGTGGCAGAAATAATCAATTTTTAGTGGTTTTCTTGCAAGCAAAGGGCTTTCTTAAATTAAAATAGTACTTTAAAAGCTTAATTGAGTACAATAGAAAGAGAAGAGCTTGCATGAGAAATTTAAAAAATTATAGGGGCTGTTTTGATGTCAGCGTAAGCTATTTATGTAATTCTTTTTTTTTTTTTTGGTTGCTGAATTCTTATACGTGATGAAATGTTTGACCTCCAGGGAGAAGAAGAAAAGAGAAGAAAGATCAGAATCACAGAAGGCCAATGAGGCAGTAAAAAAATGTTCGGGCGAATACCAATACGTGGGCCGGTAATTTGGTTTTGTGTACGTGCTCCCAATGTGCTTACCTTCTTTTGTGATACTTGAATCCCGTTTTTGTTTGCTCTGAGGTAGAAACCCTAACCTCCATGGTTTAGGCACAATTTATCCGCTTGTCTATTGTTTTCAATTTGGTGGTTGAAATACATCCTATATGTGTATTACCAAAATACAGTCCAAATGTATCATTTGTTCATAGCCCAATTACTTATGGCATCATAAAACTATCATTCCAATTAATACTCAATCACACGTAGCTTCAATCTGTAAATGGTGGGAGGTTGATTTCGTATTTCCATTTGTCTATTTAGCCAGGAATCCTTATTTTAAAATTAAATTTACCCAGTCAATACCAGAATACAGTAAGACGTAAAGTTCCCCTAGATAACGGCTTCATTCATTAAGATGGGATCATCGGACAACAATTTAAATACGTATGGGAGCCTTTATAGAACTCAAATTAATACGGAACCCCAAGATAGATAAGTAGATGACCGTGACAAATGAAATATTAAATGTTCTAACTAAGATGAGAAAAATCAACCTCATCTGGGATCTTGAACGTGTCCGCTGCCCCGAATTTCCCAAAACCGTGTGCCTCATTTCTGGAGTCTTCTTCATCACTACCATTTTCCTCGCCGTTGTGATGACTGGTTGATGAGGGATCATGGACACTTTTAGACCGGCAATTGTGGGTTGCAAGCATGTTGACTTGTCCAAGGTGAGAAATTTCAACCACAACAGTATCATCATCCTTTGGCAGTGGCTGCTTCCAGGGTTCCCCATCAATCCTCATATATGTATAGTCAGCAGCACCTTTGTGAAACTCAAAGCGGATTCGGTGTGCCTAGTTGCCATGACAAAACAAATAATGAACAGAGAAAATATTGAATTGAACACAAAGAGATTTGCATCAGTCAAACCACAATACTTGTGAACACATACTCATGCGCACCTACACCTACACCTACACCTACACATATACATATTATTTAGCATTTAGATCAATTTAACTAAGTTCAGTCCTGCAACTTTTTACACATGACTAGGTCCTTCTATTAATGCAGGGAAAATATAGGGGAGAAGTAAAATCATTGCCTCCAGAAATTCCTTTTAATAAAATATTTTCCATTGCTTGGAGGAGAGAGCATTGAACTACGGATTTCCACTTTGAAAAGGGCGGTTTGGCTACTGGCTTATGCCTTCTTTAATCATTACCTGTGCCAGACGAGTTCCATGTCCATTGGGAGCCAGCAACACAAGCCCATGCCAAGCATCTCTAAAACCAACAACTTCCAGAAGGCCATCATCTACATAAGGCGGAGTGAAGTCTCTCTGTAGAGTCCATTGAGAGATATTTCATCAGATTTTGATAATCAAAAAACCATATTTCATGAAGTCGGTTGATGTTGCTTAATCAAATAGAAAACCCCATTGTCAAATTAACCAAATGGCATATATAGGAACTAACATCTCGCAGTTTTCTGCAACTTGGTGTTCCCCAAGGATTTAGACCACCAGAAAAGCTGGGCAAGTTGAGACACACGATTGACCTTATGCTGTTTAAATTAGGGAGAAAGGGGACACGGGAAAGATGTTAGAGGCACCCATGGGTTACTACAGTGAAAACAATACTCGGAATTAAGCAGAAAAAACTGAAATAAGCAACAGTTAATGGTTCTACCCACAAAGAACTCTGAACAATTTTTTCATTGTTACAAAGCATGAATGATGGAAGAAAGAGATGACATCTTTATGTCCCATAAACCAAGACAACCACATTGAAGGAGTCAATGTCTATAATGTTCTCGAAGCTTGTTCAGAAATTGTGGTGTTGGAAGTTTCCTAATATAGGATGGTCAAGTTTTGCAATAATTATCTCTTTACCAAAGAAAACCTGTCATGTACAGTGAGTTACCTCTTTTCTCTTTTCACCAGTGTACTGTTAGGCTTTTTCTTTTTTCCCATTAGGTTCATTAATCTCCTTTATACTTGTTCAGTTGTTCAATTTATCAATAATGAGAATTATCAATATTTACTAACACAAACATTAATAAGTGAATGTAAAAGATATTACAATCAGTTGCCCTAACTATCAAGTCAATTGAAATGCTCTACTAATCACTTCTAGAAAGAAAATATGCAGATTGTATAACTTGTAGTCAATATAATATTTGTTTCCTCAATTAAGTGAGCATATTAGTAAAAACTTTAATAGTATCTTTTTCTACCATTGTATATAAAAAGTGAATTACCATTTAGGTGCAAAAGAAATAGAAGCAAGTAAAGAGATGAGCTATATATCTTGTCAGCACATGCTTCTTGTGAATTGTGATTGACATTTATAATCATCATCTAAACCCTATTTGCTATGTTTTTCCTTTTAAATTGTGTAACAGTGATGTTTGATATGCACATAATCTTTTTCTTTCAAACATGCACAAATATGAATGGTCTAAGCTAGAAACCTGCATAAGACCAAGTTCAAGTTACCTGTGTGGTATGTGGAGGTCTTGCCATTGACCAAGTCTTTTCATGATTTTAACTTTTGCTAGCTGAGCAACATTCCTGTAGTTCAAGATCATATAAAATTTTCAATTAACTAAGCAAAGGAGCTAAAATTATCTGATCAGAGATGTTCTGTTGAATCTAGCCAACTGTTAGGACCTGAAATAATAAAAGATATTCTCCATGCGCTGCAATTTATCTCAAAATGAAAGACTAAAATGCCAGTTTCACACAGCAGAAGGTAGAATATTATGGAACACATAAGTACTTTTCATAGAATAAACTCCTACACCTTCAGCTTTCCTGGTTGTTATTTTGATTTTATGTTTTATTTTCCATTATCATGAAATTCATTAGAGAAAACAAGGCAATTTTTAGTGACAGGAAAATGCATGAAACCTGAAGTTGAGCCTAATCTTTGATTTGAAAAAGGAAAATTTTTACTATCAAGCAACCAAGCTCACCTTGAAGATGGATGAAAAATAGAAGCAGCAAACCACCCTTGTGTACAACCAAGCTTTGCATAGGTACTCTATTGGAAAGAAAGTAGAACATATAAATTTACACACACACACACACACAAAGATACACATGCATACAAATATGTATATATTCCATAACTAAAGTATGTCATTATGTAGCAAATAAATCTGAATTAAATGTTCAAGAAAAATTGTTGAAAACATTGTTGAGGAGTTCATAAAAGCTAGTACTTTTATGCAGAAGAAGGTTGAAATTTTTGAGGATCAAATGAAAAAAACCAAAAAAGCTAATTCAAGTACTGCTGTTGCTGTGTTATAATAGACATTCAAGTAGCTCAAATCCAGGTAAACAAACTCTGCAAATGAAAACTAAAGAGCTCCATTTATTGCAGCCTGCCAGACTGATATCAAATTTTACGCGTTAGGCAACTTCAAATTTCTTTTTCAATGCTTCACAAGATTGTGCTAAACAAAGTGTCTCACTGTCTCTTTGAATTTAGTTCTCACTCTAATAGACTGAGCAACTTAGATTAGAAGACAACTCCACAAGTATGGCCTTGCCCATAAGTTGATCATCCTAGTTTGGACAGCAGATCAATGCCCTGTCTCTTTGAATTTAGTTCCTACTCTAATCAACTGAGCAACTTAGATTACAAACACACCGACTCCACAAGTAGGGCCTTGCCTATAAGTTGATCATCCCAGTTTGGACAGCAGATCAATGCGACACCTACAATGTGCATTCTTGACAAAACAATGCAACTAACTAACATTGTAATTAATTCTTAAATCAACAGCATCTTCTAGCATTTTAATATCCTCACGCCATCATCCAATGAAAATTGGCCACATGCACTTTACAAGAGCACCAAATCTATCTGGTATTATGTTTAATTTCTAATGCCTTCAATTTCTTAGTAATTGTTATCTATTTTGAAAAATTTACTAACCATTTTCTCAGTTACAGATGGTAACATAATTAATTCTTGAAAAAGATTGTAATTAAAGTTGTAAGAGAATAAGTCCATCATGAAAATATAAGCTAGCGATCAATCATGTAACATCCTTGGGAAAACTACGATCATTTGACTGCATGTGTTCATGCATCAATCATAAATAAAGAAGATGATATTATGACAGAACTATACCTGATTAACCAACTGGTTTTTAAATTTTTCTGGATGCAGCTTTCGCTCAGAGTGAAAAGCATAAGATACTTGAGCATCCATTCCTGCAGACGACATTACGACAATATTAATGAGGTTAACCAGGCAATAACTTGTCATTCTAGAAACAAAGCTGAGTAAACCAGATAACAGGAGGGCGAGAGTTTGCAGTACTTCGGAGGATGCTATAAAGTCTTTTAAAAGTTTGAAAATGAAAGTATAAAAAAAAAACCCGGGCAAACTATGTTATAAAGAAATTTATCTATCTGTTCCTTATATTGGATTATAAGATAGTTATGAAAACGTTAACTAGCATAGCTGGTAAAGTCTTTTGGTGGTTGCACCAAGGACTTTGGATAAAATCCTACCTTCGCTAGGCATGAGGGTGCTTACATTAAGGGGGAGGGTAACTTCCCATCTGTTTAGCCTAACCAGCGGGCCCAAAAAAGAAAAAAATGGGATTGTAAGATGGTAAAGACACAAACTTTGTAAAAGAAACAAAAGGACTCAAAAACCACATTTCTTGGAATTTCGAACAATAGTTCAAGAAGATGTAAAATGGAGCTAGGCACATAAGGAAGCCTTACATTTTATAAATTTTTTGTTTAATATATCTTCTACAATATCATATATTCCTTACTAGAATTGTTCAATGTACATTACGCAACAGAAAGGAAAAGGAATTAAGAAAAAAGGTTAATTTATGATATCAGAAGTATAATTAAGCTGCACTTTAGATTCTCATTATCAAAAACAAATGCACTTTAAAGGAATCCACAGTTATAAGACATTTCATAAGAAGATTAAGATAGTTTTAGGTTAGCAACATAACAGTTGAATACTTGCGCAGAGAAAGCACCCTTACCCATGCTGAAGTAATTCCAGAACCCCCCACGAAATGTGTGGTAACCTTCCTGTGGAGCAAAAGAATTTTATATAAGAATGCAAAATGATACAAAATATGTTTCAATGATTCATTACACCTATTGAAATTCTTTTATAAATCTTAACACAGGTAGAGAATGTTAACTGGAAGTTACACCTAAGGCTCCAAGAAGGATTATGTGCTGTTGAAAATATTTAATGTATGAAGTGACAAAAAAAAAAAAACATTTGAAAAGAAAAAGGTATTTGAAGTTTTCACTTGTAAGTTACAAGAGATAGCCTCAAGGTTTAGAAAACATACAGTTTCTTGATTGCAAAATACAGAGAGTAAGACAGAAATGATTCTAAGAAGCTACAAGTGGTAATGGTATAATGTGTTACCATGTTCAGTTCATCTGTTGATGAGACACGACCGAATGCATGTAAAGAATGTGGTAGCTCAAGAGGTGCAATAGGATCACAGGAACCTTCCTTTGGAGCTCTCATCCTCATGAGAATATGCCAACTGAAGCACAAAAATGCATATATCAGTACCTATAGTAAAATTCAACCACAAGGACCAATGCTAAAAAAAATTTATATTAGTCAACCCTATAATTTAATTGAAAAAACGATTTAGATGTATGCTACAATGAGAATATTTTTGCAAAATGAAATATTTTATTGATCTAGAGACTGATAAACACAAGTGAGAAAAAAATGCAGTAATGTAGTTACAAATTGCACTTTGCAATTTAAGCAGCATGGTATTGCAATATTTCTTAAAATTCTGGCCTCCTAAAAGAGAATACTAGTGAAAATGATGGAAAAAAAAATAAGTTCTTCCAGTAATGTAGTTATATGGTAATGAACTCTGTTTTCAGATCCTACATCTTTCCCTGAAGATTTGTTTTGTCAGAAAAGTTGCACATTTTTTCGTGGAACTTATTTCCATTTAGAAGTTACACAAGAAGGATTTTCTATTTATAGATAGTGATTCTTCCTTACTGCATACTTCCTAGCACATGAGAACATGGTCAGAGGCTAGACAGGTGTGTTTTCCATGTGATCAAATAATGTACAAGAAAATTTACACAAGAACCAGGTAGAGGAGATGGAGTATGTTGCATCACTTAACAGAGACAAAGCCCCATTTCACTAAAATTGGATATGCAAACCACAATTTGGCTACATCAGCACTAGGCCAAAGCAGGGAGTTCCTCATTCTATCAAGCATGTGTGTGTGTGTGTGTGTGTGTGTGTGTGAGAGAGAGAGAGAGAGAGAGAGAGAGAGAGAGAGAGAGAGAGAGAGAGAGAGAGGAGTCATGTCAACTACATTACTTGTCTATTTTCATTTCCTTTGCATTCATTACTTGTTCCAAGAATGACACCACAGAATTACGATCAGTCCCAGGATTCTTCTTTCCCTGTCATTTAGAAAACTGCAAGTTAGACAAGCACTGAATAGCTTGTAAATGTGATGGAGATTATTTATGATAAAGAGAGCTCCATCAGATTCCTATTGTCTATTGCAGTGCCAATCAAGAATTGGAAGAACGTTCAGCAAACATTCACAAATTTTACTGAAGCAGAGGGCTTTGTGGATATTGTTTGACTAAGAGTGTGAACTTGCTCAGCTCCATATTAGAAAAGATAACAAGAAAAGAAACTGAGATGTAGAAAATTCAAACACTACCAAGCCAACTAAGAGCATGTTGTACCTAAAAGATGACAGCATGACCACTTATTCGTTCTCCTAGATTGTTCTATGCAAGAAAACATATCAAGAAAGTTTAACCCTCATTTTATTACTTGATTACAACTAATAAAAGCAAGCAGATTCTTACCCAGCCAAATGAAAATGGCAGATTGTTTCCAGTTCCCAAAGGAACTGTAGCAATTGGAGGTGGATGCTGCAATTTAAGATCACAAACGACCCCCAGAAGCCAGCCAGCTGTCCCATCACCACCAGCAACCTAAAGATCAATTTACATGTAAGGTGTAAAACAAAAAAATAACAATACCTGAACTGCTGTTCCTTGTTATTTATATCCTCATGCAAGAAAGATAGGCCTGTAAGTTATCAGGCTCAACTTACAATTATTCTTAAGTTCTCATGAATCTTTGTGGCAAATTCATCATTTTCTTGTTTCAGCTTTTCCAGTCTGATATAAACTCTACGAAGCACTTTATCAGGAGCCTCTTCCCCCAAATCGAAAACCTGAAAAATAGTCACACCAAGATCAGCATCAAAGCAACTATCGAAGCATGCACCGTAAAACACTAGAAGTACCTGATGTTCATTGAGGACAGTTTTATATGTTTTAAGAAGATCCCCACCTAACTGACCGCCACTCTTGGAGTTGATAAACACTAGCACTGGAAATTTAGGTGCATCGGGAACATCAGAGATTTTTGTTTCATCAATGAATATATACGTAGGGATGTAGAATTTCTTCAAGAAGTCCGACTCAGAGTTAGATTCCGCCATTGTTGAGCCCAACTGCTTTATCAAATGATCATTGATCGTCAAAATCAAGGCATAACAGAAAATTACAACGGCTAAAAAAATAACATAACCATCATGCAGCAAGAAAAAAAATTACTAATTATAATCAAAAGAATAATATGGTTTCTTATCTAGGGTCCTTGCATATCTTATTTCCAGAAGCTCATTCACCGAAAAATAACAACAACGAGATTGATTATACCATCTTGAATTACTTGTCAATCATACCGTGAGCTATTTATCAAAATTTAAATGATTAGAGGGAAAAAAAGTTCAAATCAGAAAGAAAGCTTCTAGCAGAGTCAACGCTCTCCAAATCATAAGTCAAAATACTAAAAGAAATGAAGTTCATATTATAACATTCGAACTCAGGAATTTTAACAAACACGAAAAATGTACACCAACAACACATACATTGCAAACGAGAAAAAGAAAGAAGCAAAAACGTACTCAAAGGCATTTCGCAAACCGTTGAGCAGAAGCTTTGACAAACATTTTCGCTGTTTGAGAACGAGAATAACAAAGAAGATTCCAAACAGTAAAAAGAGATTCGTTTGCTTGCTAAACAAAGAAATGACGTTGATCGTTGCAATTACAAGATGAAATTCGATTGAAAAAGAGAGATTTACAGATACCTGGCAAATGACTTAGAAGAGATCTGCTTTGGAACCTTTTTTTTTTCTTTTGTCTTTGGGCTTTCGGATTAATAAAGAGTTTTCTAGCTCATTAACTCCGGATCTGAAATTTGTATAAAACGTTTAAAGAGGAGATGTGGAAGGAAAGACTTGGCTTGTTCGGTGGAGATTTTTATTTTATGTTATTTATAACGTGAATAAATGTTAGGTTATCGAAGGAAATTACTAGGGATCTTCACTTTTTGGAATTTGACTTTTGAGGGCTTTGGCCTTTCGGAGTGAAAAAAACGTGTAACGGGAAAGGGGAAGAAAGCACTGAATCCTGTGTTATTATTATTGGAACCAGCCAGCCAGCAGCCAAGGCCGCCAAACCCATATAATTCTCTCCTCGAACTAAACTAGAAAAGATAAACTGACGTCAGATTCCACTTGGCAAATTCTTAGTGTGGTCTACCACAGCTACGATAATTATTGCCGTCGTATCGCTTCTCTGATCTCTCAGCTGCTCGCAGTGCCAATACTTGGGAGCAGACAGAAAAGGACGTCTCTGGAATTAAACAACTTAGCCGAGGACGTATCTGTCATTTCAAATATGTTGAGATATGGACGCATCCCTCCCTTAAATTTTGATTGTCTTTATTTCAATTATTTTGATTATAATATAAAAAATATTAATTTTTTTTATAAATATTAGGATAGATTAGTTAGATGTTTTAGTTTTAACTCAAATTTCACGTGAGTTCAATAATTTTCAAAATAAGTAATGAAATTTAAAAATGTAAACATCGTTGATAAAAAATAACAAATATTATATTTTTTTTCTCAAATAATGTGATTGGTCCATGACATTTTCATTTGTCGATCAATCATTTCAGTGCTCTCAAAAGGAAAAAACACCAATCTAATGCTCCCAAGGGAAGTGAGCACCGATTTGGTGTTTCCTAGGAAGCACTAATCTAGCGCTCCATTCTTGATTCTCCTAAAGGTGGGGAGTACCATATCAATGCTCCCTTCCCTTGGGATAGCATCAATCTCCTTTAAGAGCACCATATTGGTGCTCTCTTTCCCTTGTGAAACACTAGATCAGTGCTCTCTTCTTTTAAGGAACACTAGATTGTGTTCTCAGAAGAGTACCACTTGCCATGGGGTGGCTTAAGAGAATTTGTTGTAGCAAAAGAAAGAAAAAAATTTTAAAAATAAAAAAATATAACTTATATAATAATTTTTAAAATTAATGATGAGTAAAATTATTTTTTCAATATTGCTACAATTAAAAGAAATATTAATGGTTGATTAATGGTTAGTTTTATGTATTAGGTAGGAGATTGTTTTTTGAAAAAACTGACCATTTTGAAAATTAATAGATCCGTGTGGAATTATGATTAAAAGTTAAAGAATAAGAATATTTTATTTTAAATATTAACATCAAAACAGTAAAAATAAATATGAATTTTTTTTTGCAAAATAAGAAAAGCAGAAATAATGTTCAATATATAATTTGAAAAATAATAAAAAGGATTGAAATTGAGTGAGCTTTAATTGCAAATATAATATTTTCAATGGGAGTGAAAGATGAAATCAGATCAACACCTTATATATACGTGGATGAATTTTTGTTTTTTCCTATCGCAACGTGCAATTGTTCCGCCTTAGCTTTTCGATGAAAAAAAAGGTACTCAGATACGGATTAACTTTTATAAGAATCTTTAATCTCTATTTGGAATTATAGGCAAACAATTATAAAAAGTAAATACAAGAAAGAAGCTACACAATTGAAAACCAAACTTTTAGGGGCTCATTAAAAAAATGATGAAATTACCCCTAATCCGTGTTATCGTGTCTACTTCTAGCTATGAGTCTATAAAGATCAAGGTCTCACATTCTCCCCCACTAAAAGAAATTCGGTCCCCCAATTTAAATCGAACTCTAAGATAACGTACCTATATGCATTGAAGAGGTGTGGATACTTTGTCCACATCTCCTCTTCAACCTCCCACTTTACCTCTTAACTGGTATGGTTTCGCCATAATACTTTTCACTAAGGTGGCGTTTGGTACTTTACAATGCAATGTGATTACAGGTAATGTGATTGCAGGGAATGTGATTGCAGGTAATGTGATTGCAGGGAAGATAACATTGCAGTGTTTGGTATATAAGTAATGTAATGATTAAAATGCAGGGAAGATAACATTGCAGTGTTTGTTTTACAAGTACTTTACAGGGAATGTAATGTTAATTTACAAAATTACCCTTATTTATTAAAATGTAAATTTAATATACTTGTATTCTTTATTATTAATTTTCATATAATATTATCTCTTAAATATATTTTTAATGTCATATATTTTATTTTTATTTTTTATTATAATTTTGTATATTTTATTTCATTTATTTAATATAATTTTTATATTATATATTTTATTTTAATTTCTTTTGTCTATATTATATAAATTTTAATTTTTTATATTTTATTTTTTAATTTTTATTTCTTATATTATATATTTTATTTTAATATTTTTTACCTATATTATATAAATTTTAATTTTTTATATTTTATTTTTTTAATTTTATTTCTTATATTATATATTATATTTTAATTTCTTTTACCTATATTATATAAATTTTAATTTTTTATATTTTATTTTTTAATTTTTAATTTTTATATTATATATTTTAGTTTAATATTTTTTATTTTAATTATAATATTATAAAATATTTTTAATAAAATAATAAAGTTGAAGGGTAAAAATGTCTTTAATAACATTGCAAACATTGCAGCCTGCAATGTAATGTACATTGCATTGGTTTTGGGCTGCAATGTGATTACATTGCAATCTGACATTGCAGTGGTCTATTACAAAACAAACGCTGCAATGTAATTTAATTAGGCACATTACAAGTAAAGTCACTTTACAATCCTGCAAACAAACGCCACCTAAGGCTCATCCTTTGAGCGGAGCTTTTTGACTTATCAAGAATAGCCACCGGTTGCTCCTGATATGTTAAATCATTATTAACAAAGTTAATAATCATCTTCTGAATCAATTCCTCCAATTACTCCCATTAGGGTACTGTCATCGTTTATTCTCCATCCGTGGCACTAGTGCCTCCTGAAAGTTTAACTTAACTATGATATAACACTTCGCTAACCCTTACATCTTGATCATATTAATCCATTTATATGGCTCAACCACGATGTAGATTCCAATTCCTTAATATCGTTTCTTTCTCTATTACTCATGAATTCTCTTTTATTCACATAACTTAATTTTTAATAGTAACTCTCATCATCGTATCATCTATATAATTCATTAAACACGTCAAATTCAAAACTCACATCATTATGAATAATTCTTCGCTTTAGTTAATTATATAATAATCTCTATATACATATATGTACATACACATTTAAGAGTCATCATCCATCATTATATGTAGGGACCTTTGTCAACTACTTCGAACTAAATTTTCTCTATTCATTCTAATCCATAACCAAGGTTCAACATCATATTCTTATAACTCGTGTTTTTCTTTTTACTTTTCCATGCCATTCCAATAGGTCAAATTTCCTCCATGAATATTAGGGTATAATCAATTCCAGATTACCCCTTCGAATGTTTAAGTCATCATTTAATTTTCATCCTACCATAAATTGGTTCTTTTGTAATCCATATAGATTCTCATTGTGCCTATGCATAACTTCACATAATTTACATGCTTATACTTTTTTCTTACCATTTCTAATCCTATGTATAAGCTCCATCCTACCGCTCATCTTTGCGCCACGTTATCATAAACATGTCACAATAACTAATCATCATTTTCATCAAATTACCATCTAATATCTGCGTATGCTTTACTATTTTGTAAATCTTTCAAATTTCATCTTTACTGAATCATTGCATTTATGCAATACCACAATTCTTAAAAGTCATTTTTACTTTAATCTGTCTTTCATACTCTCAACTTATATGTTATATTCTTATGTCATCTTGATATTACTTAGTCCAAATTCATATTCTTGTACCTTGACTCTAAATCATGGCTTATTACCAAAATCTTTACTCGTATATGGTTACTTGATATATCTAATCATCATCTCTTCTCCAAGTAAATCTCTACAAGTCCTGTTGTGTACTCTTATTCCCTCACCAAGGGTAAATATCGATTAATTAGAGCATATCACCATTATTCACAAAGCATTTAAAGCACAATTTAATCTTTGCTTACCTTGATCAAGTACTCTATTGTGAGGCCTTAACCTCTATAAAATCATAGATAGAATGCTTGCTTACTTGAAACACCTCGAAAAAATTTTCAAAAGGTCAGTATTGTACCAAGTGGTACAATTAAGTTGAAGTAAGCCTCGAACTAGTCCAAATAGAAATTTTAAGAAGTATTTGAGAATTCTAAAACCCATAGAATGACTTAAAATGGTGATTCAGAGTTCGAGGTTCAATTTGGAGTCAATCAAGAATATTGACTATGTAGGGGCAAAATGGTCATTTTGCCACCCCAAAATTTGATTTGGATATTTGATGAAATTTTTATTTAGATTGATCATTTGGAGTATAATATGAGGTTTGGCAGTGAAAAAGTTTAATTATGGTATTTTTCGGAGCATAAGGGCAAAATGGTAATTTTACCATCTCGAGGGCAAAAGGATAATTTTTCATCCCCAACACTTGTCAAGACCAAGGGATTTTATTCATAATGAAAATGGATAAATATGAGAAATTGTGTGGTGGAGAATTAAAGAATTAAAAGTTAAATCTTTAACTTTTGGACCAATAAGAGAATGCCACGTGTCCAGCCTTTATTACTTTAATATTTAACTTGAAAAATTAGCCCATATCTTCCCCAACACACCTCCCATATTCAACCAAGCAAGAGGAAAGGAAACCAAAGGAAGAACAAAACCCTAGGAGGAGAAATTCAAAGGGAAAGTGTGGAAATTCAAGGAATCAAGCAAAATAAGGTAAACTTTTTCAATCTTTGCTTGAAATCTACATTACCCATGCTTTATTTTCTCGTTTCCATGGCTGAAATCAAAGTTTACAAATAGGTATCATGGCTGACCGAATATGTTAGATTTCAAAATATGTTAGTGTTTTTAGTTAGTTTGTTATATTTAGAAAGAAAATAAGTGAGAAAAATTGCATGATCAGTACCCACCCCTCATGGCCGAATTCTCTATGGGAGATATTGATGTTGAGCTTGATTTTATTTCAAGTGAATTGGTTGCAAATTGATGAATTATGGTGTAGAAACCAAGTAGGAAAAATTATGGTGTTGATACACCCACCATGGCCGAAATTCCCATGAGAAAATGTGAAGGTGATCATGCTAAATTTTATGTCATTTGACTTGTGTTTAAGGAATTAGAAGTGTTGGAAAAGAAATGGAGTTAATTGGAATTGAATTGGATGTATTGGCCATTAAATCGAGTGACAAATTGAATTAGGCCAATACCGATTTATTTAGGTGCACAATTGAAATTGTGTGGAATACTAATTTTAATTAGCTATCCGAATAACCTTATGCACCCATATAGAGCTTAAAATAATTTTATAATGGTATGACACAATATATTAAATTATGTGTCGTGTATTGTGTATAGGTTCTGAACCCTCAAACAAAGGCAAAGGCATTGTGCCAGAGGGTCGAGAGTAAGAGCATTTTGAACTCCTAATACTGTGAGTGAACTTACATTTCAACTGTTTTGGGAATTTTAATCAAGTTGAAATGAAATGCTTGAATGATTATATCTAATTCTCATTTCAAAATGAGTCCCGGGAACAAGCCTTTAGTGAAAATATTTCGTTGATGTTGAATATGATTGTGATAAATCTCTGTACATCCATATGATGCTTACATGTGTTGTTAATATATTTCTGTGAAATTAATGTAACCGTGCACGTGCGGAGTGGGGAATGCACATGCCTGTAATGGTGTGCAAAGTGGGGACGGCGACGCGTAACGCCCACCATTCGTGGGAACTCTCACGCTTGAACTATGGTGAAGAGTGATTCTCTGCCTAGGAACTTGGTAGGGATGTTGAGTGATACCCCTTACCGAGTGATTCTCCGCCCAGGAACTTGGAAGGGATAATGAGTGATACCCCTTGCCGAGTGATTTTCTAACCTGGAGCCTGGAAGGGATGGTGAGTGATACCCCTTGCCGAGTGCTCTAAGTTATCTCTTTTACCACTAGGGATGGTGTATGTGATTGTATGTGATTATATATATATATATATATATGCATGATGTAATGTGCATGATGGAAAATGTGGTCTGTATGGTATGTGAAACCCTTATTTTTGTGACGATTTGTGATAAACCATCGATTTTGCTATCTTGCTAAAATGATTGGTGTAAATTCAAGGATGCTTTATCCTCGAACGCATAATAAATTTTGGGATAAGGGAAAAGGGTTTAAATATTAGCTAGATCAAAATTACCTTATTTCCAATCAGTGCATCATGGTTATTAAAATTTCTTAGGTACTTATTTCCAATCAGTGCATCATGGTTATTAAAATTTCCTAGTTAATATTGCTTGTTCCCTTCTAATGTTCGCTCATTGAGTTTCGTACTCACGATTTTAAAAAAAATCATGTTTTTAGATCAAGAAACTATTGGGTCCTAGTCGAGGAGTCCTTGTAATTTGTCTTATGGATAGGTGCTCGGCATTCAATAGCTACCTTTTTTTGTAGTTCTCCGCTAAAAATTACAAGTCCTTTTTGTTATGTGAATATGTTAATGTAATGTAAGTACTGAGCTACATATCATGAACAATGTATGAATATATGTTTTAATCGGTAATGCCATCGTGAATTGGCTATCTTCACACTGTTTGAGAATGCGTAAGGCCGTATTAGTTGACAAATCATTAATTAAAATAAGTAGTATAGGCTTGCTTAGGCTTAGTGAGCTACGCTCATTAGGCTCATGCATCGGTCATGGCTCGAGAATTGAGGTTGTGACAAAGTTGGTATCAGAGCCCTAGGTTGTTAGGTCCTAAGATGTTCTCATTGGTCTAGAGGAGAGTCGGGTCTTTATGTGGTACTTTTGATTATAAATTGTGAACCGCAGTACATTTCATAATCGAAGAACCATATAAATTCCCTATCTTAGAAACCACCTTATTTCCTTAACTGTGGTTATGGAATCTATTTAATAATAAGTGTTTGCTCTTGTCTAGGTAAGAATGCCACCTAAGATATGAGCCGCCTTAAGACGG
Source organism: Theobroma grandiflorum (assembly GCA_036013995.1). NCBI lineage: Eukaryota > Viridiplantae > Streptophyta > Magnoliopsida > Malvales > Malvaceae > Theobroma > Theobroma grandiflorum. The sequence continues at coordinate 41,263,690 of CP142127.1, forward strand.
ATGAGGGAGCAAGATGTCCCCACTAAGATGATTAATAGGCCACGAGTATCCACCCGTAGGGGGCGAGGTAGACGTGACAGAGCCATTAAGTCGATAAGGGCGGATACACTCGAGAGTAGGAGAGAGGAGGGACAGCCTTTAGGTGAGGTAGATAGGCCACCGATTGGAGGCATTACTGTTGAAGATTTGGCGACAGGTCTGCAGAAAGTTAATCGGGTTGTAGAGATGATGGCAGCATGTATGGATGATATACAGAAGGTAGTAGAGGGGAGACATGTAGCACAAGTGTCCCTTAGTTCACAAGGCCAGACTGACCGTCAACCTCCAAATGGGAAGAGTAGAGCCCCAAGAGATAGAGCAAAAAGGGCCAAAACAGCGGGTTATCAAGGTCGTAGAGATCTCGGCAATGGGATTTCATTTTCTACTCGTCAAGGCCCATAGAGGGAATCAAGGTTAACCCTAACGGGGGAGTGACGTGGTGAGTACCATCATTGGGTCGGGGCAGAAAACTTTTAGTGGAAGGAGGCAATAACAAGATTCAAGGTAGAGTAGTCAGGCTATTTTTTCCTGTGATAATTGTGGAAGACGACACAGAGGACGATGCTATTTTAATACAAAGCTTATTTTAATTGTGGCCAGTCTGGACACATTTGGAGGAACTACTCGATGGCTCAACAACCGCAAGGTTCTGTTCGCTGTTCTATTTAGCCAGCTCTGTCTGCTCCTTCAGTAGCTGCCCCACTTGACCGAGAGGCTAAAGGATCAAGGGCTAGAGGTGTTGTTGCTTCCCCTCAGAGTAGGCCATATGGGTCTGGACATCAAAGCTCAATGGGAGCGGCCCAAGCGAGGGTATGTACTTTAACTCCCCAAGAGGCTCAGATATCCAATTCAGTAGTCTCAAGTACTCTTTTCCATTTGTAATATAGATGCTAGAGTATTGTTTGACCCTGGATCTACCCACTCTTTTATCTCTCCATGCTTTGCACTTCGATTGGGTAAAGATTGTGTTAGGAGAGAAAAATAATTAGTAGTGTCTACTTCTTTAAAGGAGGCATTTGTGGCTGAACGAGAATATAAGTCCCGCGTAGTTCGACTTAAGGATAAAAACACCCTAGTGAATTTAGTGGTGTTAGACACCTTAGATTTTGATGTGATATTAGGAATGGACTGGCTATCACCTTGTCATGCCAGTGTAGATTGTTACCATAATTTAGGGAGATTTGATTTCCTGGATGAGCCATCATTTAGCATCTAAGGGGATAAAAGTAATGCTTCGACCAATTTGATATCAGCCATATTTGCTAGAAGGCTATTAAGACAGGGTTATCAATGTTACTTGGCGTCGTGAGGGATACTAAAGCAAAAGGTCCAAGATATAAGTCAAGTGTCGATAGTGAATGAGTTTGTGGATGTATTTCCTAAAGAATTACCGAGTTTACCTCCAGAGCGAGAGATTGAATTCTATATAGATTTAATTCCTGATACTAGACCCATATCTATACCTCGTATCGGATGGCACCGGTAGAGCTTAAGAGGTTTAAAAATCAATTAGAGGATTTGTTAGATAAAGGTTTCATTCGGCCCAATGTTTCCCATGGGGAGCACCGGTGCTATTTATAAAGAAAAAAGATAGGTCACTTAGACTATGCATTGACTATCGATAACTTAATAAGGTAATAGTGAAGAATAAGTACCCTCTCCCAAGAATAGATGATCTGTTTGATCAGTTACAAAGGTCACAATGTTTTTGTAAGATAAATCTGTGATCTAGGTATCATCAATTGTGGATCCGAAAGGAAAACATACCCAAGACTGCATTTCGAACAAGATATGGACATTATGAGTTCTTGGTGATGTCGTTTGGGCTTACTAATGCCCCAACCGCCTTTATGGATTTGATGAACCGAGTATTCAAGTTTTATTTGGATAAGTTTGTAGTGGTTTTCATTGATGATATCTTGATCTACTCGAGCAATGCCTAAAGCAATGAACACTATCCCATTATTAAAGTTCTACCCTTATCTACCAATCATAGCCCCCATTGTAGATTTACCTATACATTGCTTGGCTGCTCACAAGCTTTTCATGGCCATGCCATTTCGACCCTTACAGTAAATTAACTAGTTTATTTCCTTATGCTTTTGGACACACTTTCGAAACATTTAAACACATCCTTTGATGGAATTCAGTTGAGGACTTAAACAATCAAAGCTTACCTTCAAAGCCACTCATAACTTTAACAATTCAATGTATGCTCAATGACGTTCCACATCATCGGTTCCAATGGACATTATTTTCAAATCTCCCAAAGTGTCCTTGTCCTTAATTCAAACCACACAACTAACTCAATATATTTGCATTGATTATCCTTAAGCTTCTTATATTCATTATAGCAACATACATATTTCTCCCATCATTTATCTTACTTTTCATTTACTCTTTCCTTAGCCTTTAACAAGGCTTAATCTCTTGTCTCATTCACCTACATGCCAATATATAAGGCAATTAAAAAAACTTTTCAGTTCATTCATATAATTACTTTTCCAAAACCTTAAAACTCCAATTAACGAAGCTTAACATCAAGTCCAATGACCATAATTCAGTTCGTAAATTCAACTTCATGCCTTTCACATTTTATTCATGCATTTTAGACATGAGATGCTCTTATCATTATGATGCGGTGGTTGCTGGAGTTTACTTAATCAGTGCTATTCGTCTACATTTAAGGTTACTACATTTATCATCTTCAACTGTTTGATTTTTTTTTAAGCTTACGTCACAATTTCCATAACCATTTACATTCTCTTGTGCTTATCACATATAATAGGCCAATCCAATATTTTCAAATTCATTTCACCCTTTAACAGTTGTAAACAATCAACCTTAGGACAATCTTTCCATATTGTGTAATGACTTCACTATATATGTACAATACCACACACATAATTATTCACTGTTTCTAGTGCTCCAAAATTCCTTAGTATTCACCACTAATTGTCCTTTTTATCTTATAACTTAAATAATTTAACCACTTAAACTTAGTATCATCATGAATTTTGTCTATCTTGATCATTCTACTTATGCTCATATTATTACTTTAAAATTCTAGAATTTATTCTTCCCCTATTTTCATAATTATCTCCAATAGTATATATTATGTCAATAGTATCTTATAGTACCATCTATGCAACCCACCAAGCAGATTATGTTCAAATCTCAAATCACTAAGAATAATTCTTTATTCCCACCAATGACATGAGTAACTCTACATATACATTTATACATCTATCTAAATGTCAACATCCTTTACCACGTGTAAGAGCCATTTCTTACTTTCCTCAATTCGACATATCTATTCCACATTTCACCTTTTGTGGTATGTCATGATTATCCTTTGGGCATATTTCACTACTAACAATCGTATATCTTCATCATAACATTTTAATGCAACTTTAGTTAAGCAATTATTTCCAAATAACTTTTAAATACATAAATATCAAGTTGTACACCACTTAATGTTAAGATCTTAACGTTACTCACCAATCCTTAACCAATTACATTTATACAGTGAATAATTTACTTAATTGTTACATCTTGCCTTTGCGGCTATAAAATCAAAATTTCTTAGACTCAGTATGTAGAAACTCCTTCTTAGAACTTATCAAAAAATTGATATTTCCTAAATCCTTTACCTCTTAGAAAAATCACATTCAAAGCTAATCATGTTTATCATAGATTGCATACTGAACCCATTAGACTTTTAAATTGATCATTAAAGCAATTCGTATATCAAACTTAAATATAGAACTACATATGGCATTTAGACTAGATTCAACATTTCTCAGTCATTTAACTTCAAGCTATCAAATCCACAACTAGTCCTTTAGTCCTTCAGCCTCATATTAAACATAACAAAATTTAAGCTCTTCCTTATATGTCATAGCCCAATCTCGGGCCATGACAGGTGCATGGGCCCAATGGGCATAGCCCACTAAGCCCAAGCAAGCCTTTTTATGAGATCCAATTCATTATTCTATTGATTATACATCACCATTACTAACCCACAATTTGTAATTCGTAACTCAACGTATTTTAGTAACATAACATGTATACCAAATTTTTATATTTGTATTATCTCAAAATACTGTCATTCATTGCCATTCCATAATGGCATCATCAATCCAAAATATACATACATCATTTGAGAAATTAATCTTAGCATTTCACATCTAATGTACATGTACTCATGCAAAGGACTCTTGATCGTCAGCGGAGTGACTATGGGTGAAGGTACAACTCCTAAGATGCCATAGTATCTACCAAAAAGACAAGCATACGTGGATAGCTCAATCTAGGTCCCAACTACCTCCGAATATGAAAACATGAAGTTTAAAAATGTGAGTATAAACTCAGTGAGTGAACATAAGAAGGGAATAAGCAATCGATAAGGAGAGCTTGGAAATCATGATGCACTTGTTTTAAAAACAACAATTGAGTTAATTTCTTACTAAAAACCCCACATTTCAAACTTTGATTAATAGCTTCAAACTGTTGAAAAACCCATGAGCAATCCATGAAGTTAAATGGGTAAAAATATGTCAAAATCAAGCAAGGTAACAAGCATGATAACAAGTTTCTAGCTGCAGCGAGAAACATTCTTGGTTGGCATATGTTTTGGTTTTTCAAGTATATCTCACACTACAGAGGTACAATTGACATGATTTTTCAACCATTAGAAAGCTAAGAGGCTGGGCTACAACTTTGATGTTTACCACTCTGCCCAGTTCTGATCAGAATGTCATCAAACTCTTTGTCAAAATGAAAGCACTGTACTAGAATTTCTAAAACCACATGAGAGTTTCCCGTTGCAGCGAGAATTCATGTTCGCTGCAGCGAGATAGAAACAGGGCTGGTTTATGCCTCACCACCCAAGAGTTTCTCGCTGTAGTGAGATTCAGGGCAGATGACAATTAAGGGATTTTCACATGCCACAAAATCCATCATTACCATATTACACAACAAAGTGAACACATTGACAAGAATCGAGTTATTAACATTCAAAACAATCACATATTATAATCATAAACTTGCTATCACATATACATATATAACCATATATAAAAAAGTACACCACTCCACTTCATTCATCGTCATGTGCACTCCCTACTTGCACATAGTTGGGTCATCATCAGCTTCTGTGCACTCCCTACCCGCACATAGCCGGGTCATCATCGGCTCATGTGCACTTCCTGCTCGCACATAACTGGGTCATCATTATCACACAAAAGGAACATCTAATGCATAATATACATATCAATACAATGTGGTATCGTATGAACTATTCATATTGCATGTTTCACAAGATTGAAACATTTCATCAAGGGCTTGTTCCCTAGGTATATTTTTAAAGCAAAAACAAATAAACTTTCAAATGATTTACTTAAACATGTAGGCACTTCCCAAAACATTTTGAAATGCAAGTTCACTCACCGGTATTTGTTGAATCTCTAATTGACCTTAACTTCGATTATTGCTTCAAACCGACATGTAAGGCCTCATTGGAACCCATCACACCCAATAGCACCTTAATGAACCCAAATTGGCATTAATATACTCTCAAAAACTATTTCCTAATTCAAGTTCAGCTAGTTATTCCTAACTAGCTCCTAATTACCATTAAGTGGCTATTTGTTTACTCTACTCTAGTTACTTTAAAAATGAATAACAGTCTTAATAATAGTCAACTCACCACTCTAATCATCAACCATTATCAACAACTTGAAAATTAAACCTAATTCATTACTCACCTTGGTGGTTTTTTGTAGTTGAATTCCTTTTCAAAAGCTTTCAAGCTATTGTGGACAATCTTCCTCTCTCCCTTCACCCATCTAGTTAGTGAAAAAATATACCAAGAAAAGACCTTTAAGGGCTTTTGAGGTGTAAAAGAGAAAGAGCATGAAAAATCCTACGAAAAAAGTGTAGAAAAACACAAGGTTTAGGATTACCATGGAAGGCTTCCATAGAGAATGAAGAAAACGTGAAATAGAGAGAAGAAAGAGGATGAAGAAGAAGAGTTGCTGGAAGCTGCTGGAAATTGCTAGAGCTTTAGATATTTATATCTATAGTTTATCCAATTCTCACATAAATTACCAAAATGCCTTTAACATGGTGACTTTGTCTTGTTCCTATCCTTTGTGCAATCTTTTTACTCTTTTGACACTAGGACAAAGTTCATAATAGTCTAAAAATACTTGCGTTCATGAAAACATAAAAAAAATTTAGACTCAAGATGTAAAATGACCATTTTGGCCCTGTTGTTGAAATTATCATTATTTTTATCTTCTTCATTTATTTTACCATTATAAACATAATTCATTCATTCCTTAGGCCTATTTAGAGCTTAATAGCATCAGAAAACCCATTCGTAGGAGCTCACCAAGTGAAACTATAAAATTGCCCCTAGTTCGCATCATCGCATCTACTTTTAGTTACGTGTCTATGGAAATCGAGATTTCACAAGTTCACTTTTGAATTAACCTTTTTAACTCAGTGATTAACCTCAATTAGCATTCGTAAACTTTATTAGCTATCATATCAAAATATGAGGTACTACGTTAGAGCAAATTTGTTTACCAACCTTTCACTTGATGACCACACACTAATTAAAATAATCATTGATTTTCACCCTTAAGCTAATTTATGTGCTTATAACTATAAACCATAATAATTCAAATCAAACTGTGGAATCTTGCAATCACTTAATTGAAATCAAAACCAGCTCCAATTAAGCTGTTATGCACATATTCAACACTTATGCGCTTGTAAAATATTTCAAAAGCCCACACCATTTTTATAAGGGCATGATAGGCTCAATTAACATGGTGCACTTACCCTTGTGCACATAAACATTAGTTTACACTTTCCTCAATGCTTATATTCATAAACCTCAAGTAAATTACAACAATCACTATTCATTCTAGTCAAGGTATGACTCTTATTACCATTATCGTACATGTTCCTTTATATTAACTTAAATAATGATCCAATGCCATCCAATGTCTTCCTATGGACAATCATGGGTTCAAATCTTATCTTCACCAAATGAATAAATTATTACGGACTTAGCAGTCCAGCTCCACCTTCCTCTATCCTTAATCGAAGGGATATATCATTATATTGACCTTTTATTAGGAGCATTTGTTTTAAAATTTCTCCAACATTAGCTTGTGTCTTGGGTGGTATCTCAAATTCGGACAACGACACTACTTATGACTTTTATGCAACATCAGTGAAAAGGGTAGATTATTAGGAATAAGAGTTCATATAGCCTCCTATCTATGACTTGTGCTGCAGTCACAAACCATAAATAAGACTCTACATTAACTCCGACAACTCCACTGATAGACACAAGGATCCTTAGGACTAGATTAAACCCAGGGCTCTGATACCACCTTTGTCACAATTCAAGTCTCGGATCATGAACGGTGCATGGGCCTAATAGGCATAGCCCACTAAGCCCAACCAAGCCTCTTTATGTGATCTTGTTTGTTATTCTATCAATTATACATCATCATTACTAAACCACAAATTATATTTCATAACTAGATGTATCTCAGTAATATAACATGGATACCAAATATTTATATTTGGATTATCTCAAAGTACTGTCATTCATTTATGCCTTAAGCTTACTTAGGCCTTAATAATGTTTGATAGCCTACTTCTAGGGCTCACTAAAGAAATGACAAAATTACCCCTAGTTTGTGTTATCGCATCTACTTCTAGCTATGAGTCTATAAAGATCAAAGTCTCGTAGTTCTTCAACAAGGTTGTTGGTTTTCCTTTTTAGACATAAAAATGTTAGTGTCATACTTGAGCTAAAAGAATTTTACTTACTTGAGAAAAAATGATAAAAAATTTATTTGTTTATTTAGTTGTTTTACTAGAGAATTTTCTAGGAAATAGAAACTAGTAAGACACGATGTCTGTATAATAATATATATGTTTGCCATGGATAAAGTCATAAAACATAGCACTTGACATTCAAGTATCCTATCAACCATGAGGATTCTTTGAAAGTGCTCTTAAGATAGCAGAAGAATAAAGGTAGCAGAGCAACAAGTTATAAGAAGTCTGCTGTTGTAAATAGCCAAGAAATAAAGACCCAAAAATGCACCGGATCAATAAAAGGCTGAGAAAGAAAGAAGAAACTTCAAGGTGCTCTGTTTTATTAGGAGATGTAATTAATTAACTCCTGTTAAGTTAGTTAACGGGAAATTACTTATGCTATTTTGTACTTTTCCCTTCTACGCTATACATATACAAACTTTTGTAATTTTTCTAATGATGGAATGAATCTGAAAATTTCCCAAATATTTTCTAAATCGTCATACAGTGTCTGACATGGTATCAAAGCAGATGGTTCTTGGAAAATGAATTTTTTCTTTTCTTGGAACGATGGTTCTTCATTATTGGTAAAGTAATTTCTTTTCAGCCTTATAGATCATTCATCGATCCTTTTAGCCTTTTGTTTATTCGATCCAATTGTTAGTTTGATATCTGTATTTGGCTTTTCAAATCATGTCTGAATCAATTGAGTCAAGTTTTCAAGGATCATAAACCACATCTCAAATTTAACCCACTAGAGATCCTCAATCTTTTTATTTCCTTCATCATACTAACCATCTTGGCTCAGTCATCATCAACCCCAAGCTCACCATAACTAATTATGTAGCCTGAAGTAGATCTTTTCTTTTGGCTCTCTCAATCAGAAACAAAATGAGTTTTATAAATGGAACTATTCTTAAACTTTAACCAACTGATCCCTTATATCTTTCTTAGATACGCTATAACAATCTCATTGTAGCTTGGTTGCTTGACTTTATCACACTTCTAATAGCATCAACCATTTTTTACATGGATTCTGCTGTGGATATCTAAAACACTTTGAAGTAGAGCTTTGCACAACCTGATGACACCAGGGTATGCAATCTGCAATACACCTTAGGCGATGTAACCCAAGGAACATGATCTGTTGATTCTTACTTTATTGAGCTTAAGGGTATCTGGGAAGAGTTGAGGAATTTCAAGCTTTGCTTTATTGTGTATGTGGGAAATATAGTCCAGAATGCTTCAAAAAAATACTCTGACCAATATTAGAAAGATATGGTTTTTAGATTCCTTAATGGCTTGAATGACTCTTTCTCAGCTGTTAGGTCTCAAATTATACTCATGGATCCTATACCAACCCTTGACAAGGTGCATAGTCTTGTGTTGAGAGAAGAAGCTCCAAGGAACTTATTGTTTCAAACTCATCCTACCTTAGAATCCTCAGCAATATTAACTGCCAATGATGAAAAGAAAAAATTTTAAAAAAGACTTGATGTGCTCATATTGTGGGAAAAAAGGCCATCATAAGGAAAAATGCTACAGATTGGTGGGCTATCTTGAAGATTTTAAGTTGACCAAGTCCAAGATAAACTTTAAAAGAGGGAAGTCTGTAGCAAACTACGTTACTAGTATGAATGAGGATGAATCTACAGTGACGCAACCAAACTAGGAAGAAGATTCAGTTGGAAATGAAACTATGTCCTAGATATTAGTCATCAAACAGAAAGTCAACAAGCTAATTGAACTCTTAAATGAGAATGAGATCACATGTTCTGATGGTAAGACTTCTTCACAAAACAGTCACCAAAACAAACCATCCTTGATCAACTCAGCTTTTGTTAGTATTATTTCAAATCATCAGTGTTTCAATACTTTGAATAACATGCCATCTAATTTTAGACAGATTAATAATCTCATGTTTAAACAAAATACTGAGATCATGGACTTTTGTGCTACTGATCATATTTATCACTCTCAAATAAATTTGTTTCAGCTGAACTGGTTAGTGATTATTTTGTTCACTTACCAAATAATGGGAAGGCACCTATTTCTTAAATAGAAACTGTTAGAGTAACCCCTCTACTAGTACTTAAAAATGTGTTATGTGTTCCTAGTTTTAACTTTAATCTGATATCAATAGGAGAGTTAACCAAGTTAAAGAAAATATGTCTCCTTTTCACTTATGCATATTGTATTATCCAGGACCTTAATCATGGGTAGTGACTGAGGTAGCTAAAGCATCTTCAGGACTGTACTTGATGTAGGATAACCAAGTTGAACAAGATTTGTCTCAATTTTCCTTTCAAAAACTTGTTAAGAATCCTTTTGTTTCTTCTGTTGCTTCTTTCAAGTCAAAATACAAAGACTTTGATGTATGGCATTTTAGATTGGGACATGCCCCAATAAAAAGAATTAATGTATTGCACAAAAATTTCCTAGAGATTAATTGTTCAAATGACTTGTTGTGTGAAATTTGTACTATAGCAAAGCAAAAGAAACTGCCATTTCTAGTTCACATTCAAGTACAAAAATAGCTTTTGAGTTAGTACATATGGACATATGGGGTCCATATGAAATTTTAACTCTTAATGGTCATAAGTACTTCTTGACTATTGTGGATGATTTCACATGTTTTACATGGGTGTATTTAATGAAAACAAATCTGGTGTTGGAATCATCATACCTGCTTTTAATAATTTGGTTCAAAAACAGTTTAACAATTTTATAAAATGTCTAAGGACAGACAATGGCCAAGAGTTTAAACTCACTCATTTTTATAATGAAACTGGTATTGTGCATCAACTATCCTGCACTAGTACACCACAGCAGAATGGTGTTATGGAGAGAAAACTAGAGATGTCAACGGGTAGGGTACCCGTTAATTTTGAGGTACCCGAACCCTAATCCTATTAAAAATCAAATACCCTAACCCTATTAACTACAAGAGTAATTTAAAAATTACTACCCTAACCTTAACCTTAATACATTTTTATTACCCTATAATTATCCTAACCTGTTTAAATACTCGATTAAATAAAAAAATTATTAAAATCTTCTTCATGGGTATATATATATTATAATTAATAATTTTATAGGTCATAATTTTTGTAATGTTAACACAAAATAGAAAGTAGATATATTTATATTAAAAGTATATATATAATAGTAATTATATTTCTTTATAATATGATATAATATTCAAATTATTTAAACATAATTAACAATCTAATAATTTTTTAATTTAAATATATTAACGTCATCATATTAATAATTTGAGTAACCATACTTTTCATATATTTGTTAGTTTTTAACAAAAAAAATTACTTGTAAAGTTGATAAAAATTATAAATTTTTTATTTAATTATTAAATAATAATAAAATATTTATAAATAGTAACCAAGTTAGAGTAACGGGTACCCAAGGGGTGGTACTTGAACCCTACCTTATTAAAATTTGAGTAGTAAAATCACTATCCTAACTTTACCCGAACTCGTTTATAGAGTACTCTAATCTGATGTAACCGGGTCGGATACTCGCAGGTACCCTATAATAGGGTACCCGTTGACATCCTTAAAGAAAACATCAACACATTCTAGCTGTAGCCAAAGCTCTAGTACATTAGTCTAGTGTTTCATTAAGTTTTTGGGGAGAGGTAGTTTTAACAGCTACTCACATTATAAACAGAGTACCAGTTAAGGTCCTCTAAAATAAGTCAACATATGAAATGTTATTCAATAAACTTTGTTCATTTGATTGCTTCAAAGTGTTTGGTTGTTTGTGTTTTGCATCCACACAAACACAACATAGAAAGAAATTTGATAGCAAGGCTAGTAGATGTATCTTTATAAGATATCTAAATCATGTTAAGGGGTACAAGGTGTATGATCTTGAAGCACAAAGGGTCTTGGTATCCAAAGATATTGTTTTTCGTGAAAATGTTTTCCCATTTCAATCTTCAAAACATACCACACAAGAATTTAGATTTGATCGAATACCTAATATGCATGCCACTCCTTTTAATATTATTGATCCTGATTGTACAAATTTTCATTCCCATGACCAAGACCAAGTTGAATCACACCCTAATACACCTTCACAATCATTGGAACAACCTACCATATCACAATTCAATGAGGTATCCTATAATTCATCTTTTACTACTAGTTTGCCCACTGGTGACAGTACTAGTCCAACAAGAACAAATTATGATGTTGATCTAAATCAACCAATCAAGAAAAGCACAAGAACAAGAAACTTACCAAAGTACTTAAAAGCATACCAGATTGACCTACGATCACATACAAGTATTGTCACCTTACACCTTATAGCCAAATTTGTTTCTCATCACAACTTATCACCTGTTCACAAGGATTTCACCATTTCTATCACAACTCGGTACTCTCTTCGGGCCCGTGACAACCACCTCGATGCCCCGGTGGACATTCATCACCCCAAATGCCAATTGGAACCCCACAAGGCTTTAGTACCATTTTTCTCATCTCTCTTGTGAGCAATCAATTCTAAACATCATGTTTTAAAGAATTTTACCCCTTTCTCTAACTCAAAATTGTAGAAACATAATTTTCATTTCATAGGAGTATTTTCGTCATTTTTCACGAAAATTTTAAAATCTGCTAAAATACAATATATGGATGAAAACTATGCTTTTCGTAACTGGAAATAATTTTAGAAATCTCAAACATTCATTTAAAAGCGATTTTTTGACTAATAACACTATTCAAAAATACTAAATAAAATATTATGATTTCTTACAAAACAATGTTTATCGATATATTTGAAAATAATTTTTTTCACACGTGAAAGCAAAATAAATTCATACATATTGTAGTATAAATAACCATAGTATGTATTTTAATTTACAATGATACGTGGGCCCGACAATGAACAGATAAGTACTAGGAGATAAACCTTTAATTTCTAAAGTTGTCACTCCGAGCGTACTTCTCGACAAAATTCGCTACATATAGATGCCTTTGAGCTTGAAATGGGTGGAAAGAAGGGTGGTGAGATTGTGAAATCCCAGTGAGTAAACAGATACCATCTAAAGTATCTAAAACCGAGTAAATGGAGACAAATAAAATACCCCATCTCAACATGTTTTTCGTAACGTGAAAGTTCGTCCCAATCCATGTAAAATAATTGTATTTCATTCAATTCATCAACATGGCTTATGAATCTTATAAAACTTGGCTCATGCCAAAACCCATACTCAAGGATACTTGATCGTCATCAAAGCATCAAAGCGAGTCTGCCAAAGCTGTTAAAATCTCATACGCATGCGAAACATATTTTCGCGATAGAAGATACAACCGTTCCTTGGCGTTAGCGAAGTTCACCTCCTAATGGTGGTTCGGCACAAAGTGAACTCTAATCATACCTCCGGAGTTACCCTACGCGCTTCTCCGACTGAGGTAAAAATATCTATTTTCCTAGGAACTGTACCCCTTTAAAAGGCTAGGTCATGGAACTCGCACACTCCAGTGGTCGTATTATACATATAACCACCATATCGATAAAATTCGATAGCACGACATAACATTTATTTTACTACGTAGCCTATCAAGGCAAACGAAACAGTTCATATTTTCAACACAATTATAAAACCAACCAGTCATACCCACATTGTCATAAGCCATTTAATTTAAACAATTAATTTGCAACACAAGCAGTTAATATCCAATTACTCTATTTTTGAAACCATGATTCAATTTTCCAGAAGATTTGTAAAAATCATTTTATAAAATCACAATTGCTCCTAAAACATAATAATTTACCATTTAAAACCCATTTTTCTATAAAATCACACAATTGAATAAAAATACTCTAGATAATTAAGACGATAATAAGTTTACTCACAGCATCAAGAGTAGAAATACTGTTAGTCCCGGTCTTCGGTATAATCTCTTTATCCTTATCAAATAGCTTACCACCTATACATCATACATGACACAAAATTCAATAATTTGTGTCAATTTGTCATAAACTATTTAAGGCTCTCTAAATCTAAATGAATGCATGCGATGGGATGCAAAATGTCCGATTAATCGCTTAAATATGATATTCGACCTAAGCGTACTATACTTGATCTAATCGACTAAAATCTCCAATTTAATTCCAAATCAATTCCTTTCACTTTCTACACTCCAATTATACCTAAATTACCTGAATGACTGCGAATGAGATTCAATTTATCAGTCCCGAGTCAATAATCACACATGTCTATACGTTGAGCAAAAATTTAGATTTTCACACCAAAATTTCCCATTTAATTTCTAGCCTCACCAAACATCAAATATAACCAAAATATCATGAAATATCATCAATTTCAGCCACAATATCCTCCCTAGAAAATTCAGCCAAAATGGGTTAAATGAAGAACAATTCATTTTCTAGCTAGATTTTCATTTCATTAATCTCTAAACAACTAAAAATACTAAATTCCATTGAAATCTAGCAAAATCAAGAACCAAAACCTCTCCATGGATGTTCGGCCAGCATGGGTTTAGTATGAGATCTCAAGTTCTAAGCATGAAAAATGAAAAGAAATGTATGGGTAAGGTAGATCACTAGCAAAATCAAAGAAATTTTACTTTTGCTTGATCAAATCCTTGAATTCCAACACTTTTTCTCTAATTTTTCACCTAAGGTTTTCTTGTTCTTCCTTTCCCTCTTTTCCCTTGCAATGGCCGACCAAATGAGTGAGTTTCTAGAGATTTCTAAGCCTTTTTTTTATAATGCCATTAAAATAATATTAAACTTGACACATGGCAAGCTTTTATTGGTTCATGTGTAATTGCTTAAAAATCAAGCATTCTTTCTCCACCACACACAATTTCTCACTTATCCAAAGCATTAGATAAATTTTGTATGGTTGACAATTGTCATGGTGGAGTAAAATTCCAAAATTCCAATTTTGCCCCCATAAACTTGAAAAATTACATTTTTATCCCTGTGCTCAAAAATTGTCAGAATTATGATTTTTCACCTCTCAACCTCATATGATACTCCAATTAATCAAATTTGATCAAAATTCTTGCAAAAAATTCAAATTTTATCCTCGGATGGCAAAATTATCATTTTACCCCTAGAACATGAAATTGCCCGATTGACTCTAAATTTGTCCTTGAACTCTGAATCATCATTTTAAGACATTCTGGGGTTTTAAAATTCTCAATTTCACCTCAGATCTCTATTTTTGATCAGTTCGAGGCTTTAATCAACTTGATTATACCTCTAGGTACGATACTGACCTTTAGTGATTTCTCAAAGCACTCAAATATATAAACTTGTTGTCGAGTATATAAACAACATAGTGAGCATATTGTATAACTGGGTTTGACAATTTCATTGTCAAGTATTCAAGAACCTAAAACTTACCATCAAGCTGTGACTTATTCACATTGGAAATATGCAATGGCAACTGAATTGCAAGCTCTAGAAGACAATGACAATTGGAGCTTAGTACCATTACCAGCTAATTATCATTCTATTGGTTGTAAGTGGGTTTACAAAACTAAGCTAAATGTTAAGGGAGAAGTGGAGAGATTCAAAGCAAGACTTGTTGCTAAAGGTTATAGCCAGGTAACTGGTTTTGACTACAAAGAAACCTTCAGTCTAGTGGCCAAATAGTTAACAGTTAGAATTTTACTTGCCTTGGCAGCAGCAAACAATTGGTTGCTGTCACAGTTGGATGTAAATAATGCTTTCTTACATGGAGATTTAGATAAGGAAGTATATATGGATCTCTTTGAGGGTTATGTAGTTAAGGGGGAGTATCTTGATGGTTCAAAATTAATGTGCAGATTGCATAAGTCCCTATATGGACTGAAGTAAGCATCCAAACAATGGAATGTTAAGCTTGCATCTTTTATCATCTAGTATGGTTTCAAACAATCAATTTCAGGTTATTCACTTTTCACCATGAACACAAATGATGGTGGATTCATAGCTTTATTGACTTATGTTGATGACATATTGATTGGAAGCACTTCTACTCAAGTTGCAACAGCTATAAAGAATTACCTAAGTTCACAATTCAAGCTTAAGGACTTAGGAACTATAAAATACTTCTTAGGACTTGAAATGGCTCGATCACTACAAGGTATTGCAATATGCTAGAGAAAGTATGCTTTTGATCTGTTAGAAGAATATGGTCTACTTGGAGCCAAGCCAGCATCAACACCTATTGATTACAATACCAAGTTGACTAAGGCAAGCAAAGAAGAAGATATAACAAACTTCACAATGTATAGACAGCTTGTTAGAAAGCTTTTCTATTTAACATTCACAAGACTTGACATTTCATATGTAGTACAAACTTTAGCTCAATTCATGGATAGACCAGCACATGATCATTACATGGCAGCATACAAAGTACTAAAGTACTTGAAAGGAGCACCGGGCCAAGGAATTCTAATGAAAGCATATTCAACTATAAAGATTTCAACATACAGTGAAAGCAACTGGGCAACCTGTCCTAACACCAGAAAATCTATAACAAATTACTGTATATTCATTGGAGAATCTTTAGTAAGTTGGAAATTCAAAAAATAACAAGTGGTAGCTCGAAATTCCATGGAAGCAGAGTATAGAGCTTTGGCATCCACATGCTGTGAAATTATTTAGATAAAAAGTTTATTAGTAGACTTTAGAATTGATCAGAAGAATGTAATGAGACTTCATTGTGATAATCAATCCTCAATTTACATCAGCAAGAATCTAGTTTTCCATGAAAGGACAAAACACATAGAATTTGATTGTCATTTCATCCATGAAAAGATTGTTAATAGGGTGATTGAACCAGTTTATATTCCAACAGAGTTGCAAGTTGCTGATGCATTCACAAAAGCCTTACAACCAAGACAGTTCCAGAGGTTGTTATGCAAGATTAACATTCACAACGTTCATCTTTCCTCTTGAGGGGGAGTATCAACCATGAGGATTGTTTGAAATTGCTCTTAAAATAACAGAAGAATAAAGGTTGCAAAGCAACAAGCTATCAAAAGTCTGCTATTGTAAATAGCTAAGAAATAAAGACCAAAAAACGCACCGGATCAATAAAACGCTGAGGGAGAAAGAAAAAACTTCAAGGTGCAGTATTTTATTAAGAGATGTAATTAATTAACCTTTTGAATTCCTGTTAAGTTAGTAATAGGAAATTAGTTATGTTATTTTGTCCTTTTCCCTTCTACACTGTACATATATAGACTTTTGTAATTTTTCTGATGATGGAATGAATATGAAAATTCCCTAAACATTCTCTAAACCATCATATAGTGTTTGACATATCCAACGATGGGTTGGAAGGTGAACAAATGTAACTATAAAAACTCAAATCAAAGGAGTTTCAAACTTTGCTCAAAAATAGCAATGAATTCATCCATTTGATTCTTGTTTAAAGCTAAGGCAATCTTAATTCCTCCTGGCTCATCGCTGCACTCTACAGGAGATATAGCTTCATCATAATCTATGTGAGTAAGCTTAACCTTACAAGGCCTTCCCCACCCAAAATTCGTATCATAGACATGGAATTTTGGTGATCCAGCAACTACAGTAAGACGCCTTGATTTAATTGGTTCTATAAGAGTTGATATCCAATGTTTGCACCTTTTAAACCACTACTCTCCATTTCTTTAATTTTATTTCCAATAACTTTCGCAGCCAAAAGAATTCTATTTTCTCTTATTAGCTCACTTTTCTTAACTTTAACAAGGCCCGATTTTAAACAATTCCCAAAGTATGCTGTCGATATCGAAAATTCCAAGTGGTTTTAGTCATCAAATGAAAAAAACAAGTAGTTAAACTTATCATCGTCATCATCTCGTGATAAATTGTTAGTAGCACTCTCTTTTGATTTCATCAAACCAACCTATATGAAGACACATGTCGCCACAAATGTTAATATGTGCAATTGCTTTGACTTGACACCCTCCCCACACTATCCCATGACCAAATGCTTTAGTCTCTCGGCATGGGCTTCTCCCAACACAAATATGGCTCGAACTTTGTCTTTGGTTATAGCATGGGTCGGGCCTAAATTCTCACTAGTGGATGACACCCAACGCTAATAATCCTTGTACCAAACAAACTCCATGCCACCAGGATCCTTGAAAGTGAATTTTAGAATAGGTTAAGTCACCACCAAACCTACAAACGGACACTTAAGACCTCATAAAATGCATGAATGACTTCCCATTGCCAACTACATGGCAATAAGTTGACTTGGTGCAAATGCTAGAGTTAGAAAACACAGTGACTTGAAATGTTATGATGAGGAGCACACGAATGCCATATTTGGCTACACGTGTCAGTGGCAGTTGAAGCACAAAAAGATGTAACAATTTAACATCTCACAAATAATTGGCTTTAACATGGTTGAAATCTGCAACGGATTCAATAACTGTGAAGGTGACAAAGTCACCATCTATGTAATGGATATAAGGCTTGCAGGGTGATTGAGGTCACATGATGTTGGCAACGTAAGGGAAAAACTGTTAGAGAGTTAGGGAGATGGAGCATTTTACCATTAGGAGAGTGGTTTTCATGAAGTGTAAATTAGGGTGAAAGAATTTATTGAAAAAAGGCATTCTATATATACTAGCACAAGAAAACCATGATAGATCTATTGAAAGCTGAAGGTGAAGATGATATTTAAGGCTGATTTCAGATTGACTGTGTTTGAATATTAAAAGAGCAGAAAACTTATTACAATCAAGGAAAATCAAAGACATGTGTAATTTTATTATTGTACAGAATATAAACTTTAGTTTTTACTATTTTACTGTTAATAGTTACTTTTATTATTTTAATTAGTTAAAGTAGTTGATTAGTTAGTTAGTTGGTTAGTATCAGCTAATTAGTTAATTGTATAAATACTCCTATAATGACAAATTCAAGCATGAGAAAAATCATTTCCTTCACAATGGCTTCTCGATTTTTCCTCTCATTCTTCTATTTTATTCTTATGCTAATTTTAACATGGTATCAAAGTACCTTTAGGTTAAGGATTTTGAGACTCTTTTGAATTCGAAGTTCTTTACTTGCTTTTGATTTCTAGTTAGTTAGCATCATTCTTGGTGAAAATTGTTGTTGAATTTCTATTGCTATTCTTGTAATCTTTGGAATTTCTAGTTAGTAAATCTGTTATTTCTCTAGGTCAAGATCCACAATCTCTTTACTTTTACATCATTCTGATCACCTAAGATCAATTATTATTTCTCTTAAGCTTAGTATGAACAATTATGTCCCTGGAGTAGATCATTCCTTTTAGCAATGTCAATTAGGAATAAGTTAGGGTTTTTAAATGGAACCATTGTTAAACTAGCTGTAACAGATCCAGTTTTTGATTCATGGATAAGATGTAACAATTTAATAATGGCTTGGTTATTAGAATCAATAACTCCTTCTATAGCTTGAACTAAATTCTACATGGATTCAACTACTAAAATCTAGAACATTTTGAAGCAAAATTTCTCACAGCCTAATGACACAAAAGTATGCAATTTACAATTTACTTTGGGAAATATATCTCAAGGAACCAAATCTGTGGATACTTATTTCATTGAACTAAAAGAAATTTGAGAAGAAATGAGGAATTACAGGCTATTCCCATAATGTAAGTATGGCAAACGCAATCCTAATTGCTTTAAGAAGTATTCAAACCAATATCAAAAGGATATGGTTTTTAGGTTCTTAAACAGTTTGAATGATTCTTACTCTACTATAAGATCATAAATAATCTTGTTGGATCCTATTCCTACTTTGGATAAGGTATATAACATTGTGTTAAGGGAAGAAGCACAAAGAAATTTGTTGATACAGGGTCAACCAGTGTTAGATTCTTCTACCATGGCAGTAGCATCAGATGATCTGAAGAAGTTCAAGAAAGATGTCATTTGTTTGCATTGTAACAAGAAAAGACATTCAAAGGACAAGTGCTATAAATTGATAGGTTTTCTTGAGGATTTAAGTTCAACAGAGGGAAAAATGCATATAAGAGTGATAAGTTAGTGAATAATGTTTCCATTATTGAGGGAAAACAATATGTTTTTTATAGAAAATAGCCTGCACAAGATGATGAGGTTGCTAGAAACAGCACCATGTTTCAAATGTCACTCATTAAGTAGCAAGTCAGCAAGCTAATGAATCTTTTAAATGAGAATGGTATTAATATTGATAATGGTAAGGAAAATTTTACAACCATTCAACAAAGCAAGCACTATTTGGTCAACTCTACATTTATAAGTATTATTTTTGGCTTTGTCTGTTTCAGTAATTCCAATAATCTTCAATCTAAATATAGAGATGTGAATATTGTCATGATCAAGCATAATTCTTGGATAGTAGATACAAGGGCAACAGATCATATTTCTTATTCCTTGAACAATTTTGTCTCTGTTAAACTAGTGTCTAATTGTTTTGTACAACTTCCAAATAAGGCAATAGCTTTAGTTACTCATATTGGGATTGTCAAACTTACTTCATCTCTCATATTGAATGATGTCTTATATGTTCCTAGTTTCAAGTTTAATCTCATTTCTGTAAGTAAGCTAATTGGTTCAAAAACAAATTGTGTCTAATTATCGATGAAATATGTGTTGTTCAGGATTTGAATTCATGCAAGGTGACTAAGGTAGCTAAAGTCACTGTAGGCTTATACTTCATGCAAGTAAATGAAGAAAAACAAGATTTGTCCAAGTATAGTTTTAATAAAGTCATTAAGTCAGTTAATATGTCTTCAGTTTTCAGCAATATAGTTACACATCCAAACTTTGATTTGTGGCATTTTTGATTAGGTCATGCACCTTTAGAAAGAATAAATGTAATTCATGAAAATTGTCAAAAGTTCAAAGTTCAACAGGTTTACTTTGTTAAGTTTGTCTTATGGTTAAGCAAAAAAGAATTCCATTTCTTGTTCATGTACAAGCTACTATAAATCCTTTTGAGATTGTACATGCTGACGTATGGGGTCCTTATAAGATTCTTACTTTTTCTAATTAAAGGTATTTTTTTACTCTTGTAGATGATTTTAAAAGGTTCACTTGGGTATTTTTGATGAAATGCAAGTAAGATGTTTCAGATATTATTTCCAATTTCAATAATCTTGTAAAAACTCAATTTGAAGCATGTATTAAAATCTGAAGAATTAATAATGGCAAAGAGTTTGCTCTTACTGAATTTTTTGCTAGGACAGGTATTGTTTATCATTTAACTTATGTTGAAACTCCACAACAAAATGGTAGAGCTGAGAGAAAACAACAACATATTTTATTGGTTGCTATATCTTTATTGCATCAGTCTCATGTTCTTCAGCATTTTTGGGGATATGCTATTCTCACTACTATTCATATTATTAATAGAATGCCAAGCAAAATTCCTAACAATTTAACTCCTTATAAACTTTTGTATAAGCAATCACCATCTTATGATCACTTAAGAGTTTTTGGTAGCCTTTGTTTAGCTTCCACTTTTAGTCAAAATAGAAAGAAATTTGATCCGAGGGATAATAAATGTATATTTTTAGGGTATCCAAAAGGTGTCAAAGGTTATAAGATGTATGATGTACTTGCCAACAAGGTTTTAATATCTAGGAATGTGATTTTTCATGAACATGTATTTCCATTTCAATCCTTTATTAAGAATTCATGTGATCATGCATTTTATCAAACATCTCATGTGCATGATACAGATTTTGATTTTTTGGATGCTATACCTTATTCTGTTCCATCTTGTACTCTTAATTTTGTTTCCACACCTTTTATTCAGTCTTCCACATCTTCAAATACTTCAGAATCTTCACATTTCATTAATTTTCCTTTAAATTATAAAGAACAGTCTATTTCTAGTAGTCATGTTGACCTTATAGTTGACTTTTTTGATTTAAGCCTTGTTAACAATGTTAATATTCCTATTGATTTTATTCCACCTAGGAGAAGTGATAGAATTAGAAAACCACCTAAATATCTTGAAGTATATGATGTTGACATTCCTACTTCTTCAAATTGTGTTACTTCACATCTAATTACTTAATATTTGTCTACTACTCAGTTGTCCCCTACCCACAAGGCTTTTACTACTTCTTTGTCACATATTCATGAACCTAGTACTTATCATCAAGCTGCTAAACATGCTTATTGGAAAGATGCTATGGCTGCTGAACTGGCAGCTCTAAAAGATAATGGCACATGAAGCATAGTTCCATTACTTATTGATTCTCATGCTATTGGTTGTAAGTGGGTTTACAAAACTAAAATGAAAATAGATGGCACTATAAAAAGGTTCAAGGCTCGTTTGGTGGCCAAAGGTTATAGTCAAGTTAAGGGATTTGATTATTAGGAAACATTTAGTCCTATTGCTAAGCATTCCATTGTTAGAGTTTTCTTAGCTTTAGTAGCTACAAAAAAGAGGTTTTTATCTCAATTAGACATCAACAATGCATTTCTTAATGGTGATCTTGCTGAAAAAGTGTATATGTCTTTACCACCAAGTTATAAGATCCATGGGGAGTATCCACCTAATGCTAAGCTTGTATGCAAATTACATAGGTCTTTACATGGTTTAAAACAAGCTTCACATCAATAGAATGAAAAATTTATAGCAGCCTTGATATAATATGGTTTTAAACAGTCTTTATTAGACTATTCACTATTCACAATGAATATAGAAAATGGTGATTTTATAGCTCTTCTAGTTTATGTTGATGACATAGTTATTTGCACAAGTTCTTTACAGTTAGCAAATAATGTTAAAAAGTATCTGAGTTCTCATTTCAAACTGAAAGATTTGGGTGAAGTTAAATATTTTCTTAGATAGGAAGTGGTTAGATCAAGAGGAGGGATTTTAATCTGTCAAAGGAAATATGTTATAGATATGTTAGACGAGCATGGATTTCTTGGTGCAAAGCCAATATCTACACCTATAGTGTGAGATCTTGTCAAGCCCAACACTATAAAATATTTGCCATGTTATTCATGTGCCTGATACCATGTTTGCATACTTGAATACTTCAGAAAAATCGATATTATATCTAGTAGTACAATTAAGTTGATTTAAGCCTTGAACTAGTTCAAATAGAGATTTTAAGATGAAATTGAAAATTTTAAAACCCCAGAATGATTTAATATGGTGATTCAGAGTTTGAGGACTGATTTGGAGTCAAATGGGAATTTTCATAACGTAGGGGCAAAATGGTCATTTTGCCACATGAGATTACGATTTGAATGTTGGAAGAGGTTTTTGACCAAGATTGATTATTTAGAACATAATTGGAGTTTGAGAAGTGAAAATTTTGAATTCTCATAATTTTTCGAGTATAGGAGTAAAATAGTCATTTTGTTGTCCAAGGGCAAAATTGTAATTTTATACCACCCAACACATGTTCAGCACATGGATTTCATTTTATACCATGGATAATTATGTGTGGTGGAGAGAAATTGTTTAATTATTAAGTATTTGCACATGGACCAATGGAATGGTGACACATGGTAAATTTTTGACCATTTAATATTTTCTTTTAAAAACCCATTTAAACTTTAGCCATTTCATTTCTCTTGGCTGGCCAAAGCAAGAACAAAAGGGAGAAAAGAAAGAA
The DNA here is from genome assembly GCA_036013995.1 of Theobroma grandiflorum. NCBI lineage: Eukaryota > Viridiplantae > Streptophyta > Magnoliopsida > Malvales > Malvaceae > Theobroma > Theobroma grandiflorum. The sequence continues at coordinate 41,287,190 of CP142127.1, forward strand.
CAAACCCTAGAAGGAAGAATTCAAGGGGAAATCATTGGATTTCAAGGAAACAAGTGATTAAAGGTGAAATTTCTTAACTCTAGCTAGTGATATACTTTTCCTATGCATTCTTTTGCATTTTTCCATGGCTGAAATTCATGATTTCATGATGGAACCCTTGCTGGTCAAACTTTAAGAGAGAGGATTTGATGATGAATTTAGTTAGAAAACATGTTATTTTAGTGTTTTTAGTTGTTTCGTGATGTGTAGTATGAAAACCAAGCAAGAAAAATTCATGTCCTTACATTACCCTTCATGGCTGAGTTTTTCATGTCGAATATTGATGGTGGATGTGATTTTATTTCAAGTGATTTGGTTAGGAATTAATGATTTATGGTGTGAGAATCAAGCATGAAAAATTATATTGTTAGTGCACCCACCATGGTCGAATTTTTCAAGAGAAAATGTGAGGATGATTTTGCCATATTTCAAGTTATTTAAATTGTGTTTAGTGATTTGGAGTATTGGGAGAGAAATGGAATTATTTGGAGTTAAATTGGACGTATTGGCTAATTAATCGAGTGATAGATTGAATTAAGCCAATACCATTTTATTCCGATCACAATTGATCCAACATGTAACATCGTATTTAAGTGACTTTCCGAACAACCTCATGCATTCATATAGAGCATGAAGTAGATTTATAATGGTATGACACAATATATTGAATTATGTGTCGCGTATTATGTATAGGTGGTGAACCCTCTAACAAGGGTAAAGACAGTGTGATAGAGGACCAAGAATAAGAGTATTTCAAACTCCTAATATTGTGAGTGAACTTACATTTTAAATTGTTTTTTTGGGAAGTTAATTGAGTTGAGATGAAATGCTTGAATGATTTATATCCAATTTCCTATTTAAAAATGAGTCCCGGGAACAAGCCTTTGACAATTATTTTAATGTGATGTGTGTGTACATTGTGTAAAGAAAATGAATACATGCTCATTTTATTGTGTTGATAATGATATGAGTGAATGGATAATGTGTATTAACGACCAGGGGATTGTGCGAGGAGGGAGTGCACACATGGTCATATTGCTTTGTGCTAGTAGGGAGTGCACAAGGTCAGAGCAGTGGCATACCGATTGGCATTACCGCCAGACCTTTCTAATATACACCCCGTGTTCCACATGTCGATGTTGAGGAAGTATAATCCAAACCCTTCACATGTAATACAGTATGAAACCGTTCAGTTGCAAGATGCTTTGACTTATGAGGAACAACCGATAGCTATCCTTGACAGACAAGTCCAAAGGCTTCGATCAGAGGATGTGGCCTCAGTGAAAGTTTTATGGCAAAATCACACTAATGAGAGGTAACGTGGGAAGTTGAGGAGGACATTCGGACAAAGTATCCACACCTCTTCGACATGTAAAGGTAAGCCACTCTACTTTGAATTTAAATTCGGGGATCGAATTTTTATTAGTGAGGGAGAATGTGAAACTTTGTCAAGCTCGATTAAAAGACGATATTGTATCGAGTGGTATAACCAAGTTAAATCGAGCCTTGAACTAGTTCAAATAAAAATTCTAAGAGGAATTTGAAAATTCTAAAACCCACAGAATGACTTAGAATAATGATTCGGAGTTCAAGGTCCAGTTTGGAGTCAATCGAAAAAATTGACCGATTAGGGACAAAATAGTTATTTTACCATTTAAGGACAAAATGGAGATTTTTAGCAAAGATTTGATCACAATTGACCAAGAATAATTATATGAAATATAATATGATTATTGGAGTATAAAATGAAGTTTAGTAGTGAAAAATTATGATTCTCGGTATTTTAGAGTACAAGGGTAAAATGGTAATTTTGCCACTAGAAGACCAAACGAGAATTTTTTTTGAAAAAATTTTAGCCTCATTTGATTAAAATTGATCAATATTAGTGTTATTTGAGGTTGAAAAGTAAAAATAATATAATTCCGGTACATTTCAGAATATAGGGAAAAAATCATAATTTTTTCACCTCGGGGGCAAATCGGTAAATTTTTCACCCCAGCACTTGTCAAAACCAAGGGATTTTATTTGTGGTAGGATTGGATAAATACAAGAATAATTGTGGTGGAAAATTAAATAGAAAAAGTCAAATAATTAAAATAATGGACCAATGGCCTTATACCATGTGCCAAGCTTTAATATTTTAATATTAAAGCATAAAAATCAGCCATAAAACCCATTTTCTCTCACCATATTCGGCCTAAGCAACCAGCAACAAGAACAAAGGAAGAACAAAGGAAAAAACAAGAAAACCTAGGTGAAAAATCAAAGAGAAAGTGAAAGAAATCAAGGAAACAAGCTAAGTAAGTTAGAATTTCTTTAATTCTCCTTGATACTTAGTCTACCCATATATTATTTCTTTATTTCCATGGTTGAATATTAAGTTATCATGATGAATTCAATTCTGAAAAATGGGTATGGAAGAGAAATTAATGTTGGATTGGCTTGATTTTAGACTATGTTGATGTTTAAAGGTAGTTGAGCATGGTTATGAACAAAAATATAAGAAAAGCATTCAATCTCTTTAGGATTCTTCATTGGCCGAACCATGTAGGCTGAATATCAATGGGGGATTGTTTGTATTTCAAGGAAAATGGCTTAGAAAAATGATGAATTAAGTGAGAAATGTGACTAGGAAAAATTACGGTGTAAGTGCACCGTAATGACCGAATTTTCACCTGAAGAAATTAAAGGATTTCAATGTTGAATTTTAGTTATTTGAAATTTGATTGGTGAATTAAGATATTAGAGGAGAAATGGATTAAATTAGAGGTGATTTGGACACAATCGTCAATTAATCGGGCGATTGGTTGAATTTAATCGATATCGCGTTTAAGCGATAATTGGACGCATTTTTGCATTTACATATCATGCATTAGTAATTTAAGTTAGCTTATGTCAATTTAGGGACAATATAGTAAATTTCTTGACTTTGTTATTTGTCAAGGTGGTGAAATGTCCGAAAAAGGCAAAGGAATCGCGCTTGAGGACTATTAGTCCGAGTGCACCAGGAATCTGAATTTTTGAACAACTGTGAGTGAACTTGCATCTCAAATTGTTTTGGGAAATGTACATGTATTGAGATGGATAATCTGAATGATTTTATCCAAATTTCTTAAAATACATGCCGAGGAATAAGCCCTTAATAAAAATGTTTTGATGTGTGAATTGTGATATGCATAAAGGCATGAATTCATGTGTTCTTATAATATGTCGCTATATATGTGTAGATGTGTGACATTTTGTCACGACCCAATTCCCGGGCCATGACAGGCGCAAGGACCCAATGAGCATAGCTCACTAAGCCCAAGCAAGCCTATTTTCTCTTACTTTACTTATCGTACTACTGTGTGATGCATACACACGTAATGCACCCAAAGTGCATATAGCGCCAATTAATAATGGCATAACTAACCATACATACACACACCTTTTCCCGAGTGTGAACACAGCCAAATCACAATGGCATTATCAACATTAATATACATGCACTATACCAGTCATGTATTTAATGATTTACATTACATATACATATTCACATAATTAAATTGTATTTACAATACAAAGGACCCAAGACTTCCAGCGGAGACATTTACCACAAAAGGAATCACTATCGGATGCCAGACACATACCCAGTAGATGCACTATGGGGACTCCTCGATCTAGAGCCCAACAGTCTCTTGATCTGAAAATATGAATTTTTTTGAAAACGTGAGTACAAAACTCAGTGAGTGAATATTAGAAGGGAACAAGCAATCTCATCAGAAGATTTGTCAATCATGATGCACTGGTTGAAAATAAGGCCATTTTCAACTAACTAATATTTCAAACCCTTTTTCCCTTACCCAGGAATTTGTTATGCATTCAAGGATTAAACATCCTTGAATTCACACTCATCATTCTATCAAAGTAGTAAATCGACGGTTGTTTACAAACCGTCACATAATAAGGGTTTCACAACCCGTACAATTTATATATGCATATGTACCACGTACAATTTAATTCACCAATTATTCTATCTCATTCATTGTCCCATCTTTTCCTCCACTCTACTATACTCTCAACTCATACATCATTACCGGCATTGCACTTCCCACTCCGCACATGCACGGTAGTAATTATCACAACCTTTATCATTAGACCGGCATTGCACTTTCCACTCCGCACATGCACGGTAGTAATTATCACAACCTTTATCATTAGACCGGCATTGCACTTCCCACTCCGCACATGCACGGTCGTAATTATCACACTCTTTATCATTCAACCGGCATTGCACTTCCCACTCCGCGCATGCACGGTTGCATCAATTTCACCATAATTTATTAATAATGCATATCAGCATAATACAAGGGTACACAGATTCAGTACACTCAATTTCACATAATTTCTCAATAATACATATAGGCATCATGTTGATATACACAGATGCATGATAATCATATTTAACGTCATTGAAATATTTTCATCTTCAATTTCAAACAATTCGCATACCATACAATCACATATATACACAAATACATAAGCAATCATATACACTGCTAATATTCACTATCCTTAGTGGAAAAACATTTATCAAGGAACTTGGCAAGCAGTATCACTCAGCTTTGCCGCCAAGTTCTTGGGCAAACATTATTTGGTAAAGGGTATCACTCAGCATCCCTTCCAAACTCATAGGCAGAAATCATTTGGTAAGGGGTATCACTCAGCATCCCTTCCAAATTAGTAGACAGAAATCAATTGGTAAGGGGTATCACTCAGCATTATTGACTCAGACATGGGGATCACACAGCATCCCGTTCTACACACAGGCATGGGGATCACACAACATCCCATTCTACACACAGGTATGGGGATCACACAGCAATCTTATCCTCTATGAGCCCCAAATCATCATTCACACGTATGGTTATAATCATTACACAGCATTATCTATCAATGCACAACATATATACATATATGCACACATTTTGGAACACAATCATTTTGATCCAATTATTTCCTAACCCTTCCCCTCATTTAATTTAATTATTAATTGAATTAACATTCAATTTCACACGAAATCACACAATTATCACCATTTTCTCACCAGCTCACATAGCTGGAGTCATCATGTGCACCTCGTGCACTAACAATATCACTCAATCTCACCAGCACATGTGCATCCCCCCACATCGTGCACATAGCTGGAGTATCAGAGCACTCGGCAAGCGGTATCACTCAGCGTCGCTGCCAAGCTCCTGGACATCAAATCACGCTTTACCACAGTTCATGCGTGAACATTTCCAAGAATCGTGGGCGTTACGTCTCGCGGTCCCCACTTTGCTCAATTCAGAATTTCAAGGCATTAGTGGGCGTTACGTCTCGCGGTCCCCACTATGCTAAATTCTGAATTTCAAGGCATTAGTGGGCGTTACGTCTCGCGGTCCCCACTATGCTCAGCTTTCAGAATTTCTTTTAGTAAATAGTGGGCGTTACGTCTCGCGGTCCCCACTTTACTAAATTCTGAATTTCAAGGAATTAGTGGGCGTTACGTCTCGCGGTCCCCACTATGCATACCATTCAGGCATATGCATTTTCCTTCTTCACACGTGCACGGTGGTAACACTTTCACAACACTTCTCAACCATCCATGTAAACATCATCACAATGTACACATTTAGCAAAATCAAATTTCACATCAATAAAATAATATTTCATGCCTTCATGCATACCACATAATATTATGCCTTCATGCATACCAAATAATTTCTATGCCTTCATGCATATCAAATAATTTCTATGCCTTCATGCATAACACATAATTTTATGCTTTCATGCATAACTCATTTTTACCACATAAAATCATTTTTCTCAAAGGCTTGTTCCCGGCACGTATTTTTAAAAACTTTGGATAAATCATTTAATTATCCACATCAATACAATATGCATTTCCCAAATAATTTGAAATGCAAGTTCACTCACCTTCTCACAAATCCGGATTCCGGATGCTCTCGGATTAAAAATCCTCAATCATGATTTCCTTGCCTTTCTCGGACTTCTCACCACCTTAACACAGAATAAAATTAGGAAATTTACTATAATGTCCCCAACTAATATAAACTAATTGAAATTGCTCACATATGATACTCAAAGGCAAAAATGCGTCCGATTATCACTTTAACGCGGTATTGCCTAATCTCGACCGATTACCCGATTAATCGGCTATTATGTCCAATTTGATTCCAAATTGCACCATTCTTTTTCTCATAGCTTAATTCATCCCACATCATGTAATTAGTGCCAATTTCAGCATTTAATATTTTCCATTTCTTTATGGAAAAATTCGGCCAATGTAGTGCATTAGCACTGAAAATTTTCCTACTACATTTTTCACTTGCATTTGTCATTTTCTAATTTCCTTCATTTCAAATGAAATCATTTCATTTGAAATGAACCAATTTTCCTCATGCATTCTCCACCCTAGGTTCGGCCTAATGAAGAATCACCATGACAATCAATTTCTTTCTTTCATTTTTGTCCATAATCATGCTTAACTACCCCTAAACACTAACATAGTCTAAATTCAATCCAATCCAACATCAAATCCATATTCATACCCATTTTTCAGAATTCATTCCATCATGATATCTCCACATTTAACCATTGAAATCAAGAACAAAAGCATAGGTAAGCTAGGGCTAGAGTAAATCTAAAGAAAAGTTACCTTTGTTTTGCTTGAATCTTGAAAAACACTTGAAATCTATGGATTTTTGGCTAGGTTTTATGTTTTTCTCCTTTGTTCTTCTTTTCTTCCCTTCAATCGGTTTTTGTTCCAGAATTTAGAGAGAGAAATGAGGGCTAAGGCTGATTTTTATGGCTTAAATAATAAAATATAAAGGCTTGCCACGTGGCACCATGTGATTGGCCCGTTTTTTTGACTTTTTGACTTTTTCTTCCATTCTTTCTCCACGACTTGATTAATCAAGTAAAAATCTGATCCATAGATGATCATGGCTGGAAAAATTATTTTGGTGGTGGAAAATCACCGTTTTGCCCCCGGGATGGGAAAATTACCGTTTTGCCCCTATACTCCGAAATGTCCCGGAATTGTTTTATTTTCACTGTCCAACCTCAAATAACACTAATATAAATCAATATTACCCAATTGGGGCAAAATCCTTTCAAAAAAATTCACATTTCGCACTCCGGTGGTAAAATTCCCATTTTGCCCTTGTGCTCCAAAAACACCGAAAATCACAATTTTTACACTGCTAAACATCATTTTATGATTCCATAATGATAACTGTATATCATATAATTATCTTTTTGTCCAATGTGATCAAATTTTGGCTAAAATCTCCATAAATCAACAAATGAGAAAATGACCATTTTGTCCCTAACCGGTCAATTTTCCCGATTGACTCCAAACTGGACCTTGAACTCTGAATCACTATTCTGAGCCATTCTATGGGTCTCAGAATTTTGAAATTCCTCTTAGAATTTCTATTTAAACTCGTTCAAGGCTCGATTTAATTTAGTTGTACTACTCAGTACAATACTGTCTTTTAACAAAGTCAACAGGGTCTCACACATTTATTGACAAATAATATTGTGTAATAATTATAACCGTACATGTGCACGATGTGGGGGAGCACATGTTGGTGATGATGGGTGCGAAAATATAGAGGATGATATTGCCTGTGCACGATGTGGGGGGATGCACACGATAACTCTAGCTATGTGCGCGATGTGCGGGTTTCACATGAGCTGGTGAGATACTGGTGATATTTGTGTTCATCTATGTGTGTATATGTGTGAAATTGAGCACTCTTCATTGTAAATTAATTCGAATTGAAGAGAAAGGTTTAATATTGAATTGAATTAAATTGGTTTTGTTCCAAGTATGTGCATCATGGTTTTAAATCTTTCTTGATATTATTGCTTGTTCCCACCTAATATTCGCTCATTGAGTTTCGTACTCACAGTTTTCAAAAATTCATGTTTTCAGATCAGGAGATTGTAGATTCCTAGATCGCGGGATCATTGTAATTCATCTCCTGGTAGGTGTCCAGCATTCAATAGTTGTTCATTTTTCTTGTAAATTCTCCGCTGGAAGTCATGGGTCTTTTGTATTGTGATTATGTACATGTAATGTACATTGTCAAATTTTATGTTTGATCGGTATGTATGTACATATTTTATCTATAATGCCATTGTGAGTTGGCTTTGTGTGCATTGGGTGCATTCCGTGTGGATGCCTCACACGATCATACGTGGAGTAAAGTAAATAAAAATAGGCTTGCTTGGGCTTAGTGAGCTATGCTCATTGGGTCCTTGCGCCAGTCATGGCCCAGGAATTGGGTCGTGACATATAGTGTGCATGATGGAAAAATGTGATTGTATGGTATGTGAACCTTGAGAAATTCTCCTTTATTGCAAATTGTTTTAAATTGAGGAAAAAGGGTTCTAACACGAAACCCTTGTTCCGTGATGGTTTGTGATAAACTGTTGATTTTGCTATCTTGCTAGAATGATTGATGTAATTTCATAGTTGCTTTATCATTGAATGTTTAATAACTCCAGGTTAAATGGAAGGGGTTTTAATATTAACTTGATGTAAATTGTCTTGTTTTCAAATAAGTGCATCATGGTTCTCAATTTCCTGATTATTACTACTTGTTCCCTTTTAAGAATCGCTCACTGAGTTTTGTACTCACTATTTTAAAAATTCATGTTTTCAGATTAGGAGATTGTTGGATCCTAGTCGAGGAGTCCCCGTAGTTCGTCTCCTGGGTAGATGTTTTGCATTCAATAACAATCCTTTTATCGAAATTTTCTCCCGTTGGAAGTCACGGGTCCTTTTGTTTGTGAATATGTTCAAGTAATGTAAATTACTAAGTTACATGTCTTGAGCAGTACATGTATATTTTAATCGATATTGCCATCATGAGTTGGCTACTTTCACACCAGCCGGAATGCATATGGATACATTAATCGATGAGGCATTAAGCAATAAAAAATGGGATAGGCTTGCTTGGGCTTGGTGGGCTAGGCTTATTGGGCCCATGCGCTGGTCATGGCATATAAATCGGGCTATGACATATAGACTATAATCATAAGTTAAAAAGAGCAATTGTTTAAGAAGAATTAACTGATGCTACTATATATCGACAGCTTATTGGAAAACTCTTATACTTAACTTTCACAAGACCAAATATTTCATTTACGGTTCAAACATTTCCTCAATTTATGGATAAACTTGGACATATCCATTTGATGGTAGCTTATAGAATCTTAAAGTACTTGAAAGGTTCATCAGGACAAGGAATCCTTTTGAAGTCAACATCTGATTTACAATTGTTTGCATATTCACAATTGTTTGCATATTCAGATGGTGATTGCGCTAGTTGTCTAAATACACGCAAATCAATAATTGGTTTTTGTGTTTTTATTGGTGAATCACTGGTAAGCTGGAAGTTTAAAAAGCAATCAGTTGTTGCTAGAAACTCTGTAGAAGCAGAGTATCATTCCATGGTTGCAACTTGCTGTGAAGTGATGTGGACGAAGTATTCATTTGTAGATATTGGAATTGAACAGTCTACATCTATAAAGCTTTATACAGATAGCCAATCAACTATTCATATATATATATATATATATAAATCCAATTTTAAATGAGAGAACAAAGCATATAGAGATGGATGTTCATTTCATCTGTGACAAAGTAAAATCTGGATTGATCAATCTTGTCCATGTTTCGATAACACTGTAAGTTGCAGATTTGCTTGCAAAAGCTTTACAACCGAAGATATTTCAAAAACTCCTCAGCAAGATGAATGTGCACAATATACACAATTCATCTTGAGGGGGAGTATTGAAAGCTAAAGGTGAAGATGATATATAAGGCTAATTTCAGATTGACTATGTTCGAAGATTAAAAAAACAGAAGACTTGTTACGTCAAGGAAAATGAAAGACACGTGTAATTTTATTATTGTACAGAATGTAAACTTTAGTTTTTACTATTTTCCTATTAATAGTTACTTTTATTGTTGTAATTAAGTAAAGTAGTTGATTAGTTAATGAGTTGGTTAGTATCAGCTGATTAGTTACTTGTATAAATACTCCTGTAATGACAAATTCAGGGATGAGAAAAATCATTTCCTTCATAATGGCTTCTCGATTTTTCTGCTCATTCCTCTATTCTATTCCTCTATTGATTTTAACAAGATCAATGTGAGTGAGAGGAAGAGAGGTTGTCGAAACTGAGTTTGGAAGGGGCGAAACATGACTGTTATTAAAAACCTTAACCTTGCCAGCTTGAGTCATTTGGGACAAAGCCAAAAGGTAAATTTAGAAGAATGATAAATTGTGGAAGAATTGAAAAGATAATCAGAAGACTAGTTTTTATATTCCATTGAAGAATAGTTCTCCAAAGAAATGATAGATAGGGGCAAAATGGTCTAGTAAATTACCATAGTAACTACAGTCATTACACCAAATTTATGAGCAGCGGCCCAACTCCCAAGTTTACGATAAAAGAGAAAGAAAGGTGGAAAATGGAGAATGATCTAGAGCATGACTCTTGAAAAATTTAACAGGTCATGTGTCTCACATATAAAATGTCAAAGAAAAATTTAAAAGAGAGAAAAAAAGATTTAGTCCAAACCCAACCCCATTAACCTCCAAGCTTATGCCTCACAAACCCAACCATAAAACCAGCTTCATTAGACCTTAATTCCATAACCCCAAAAAACCCAATCACATGTTAAGTCATAAAACTCTAAACCTAGTTTCATCAAACCTCAAACCCACATCCCAAAAACCAAACCCCATCAAACCTAAAACCCTTGTCTCAAAAATCCAACCATGTGTCAAGCCATGAGCTTGGAAGCCACATATCAAAAGAGAAAAATCTGGAGTCCATTAGGAGAAAAGATGAAGATAAGAAGAAGAGAGTAAGAGAGCTATATATTGGTAAAAGAAAAATCTTCAATTAAGCCCAAAGCAAGCCTAAGCCCAAAAGCCTAAGTAAGTAAAAGCCTATAGATGTGATAGTGCCAAGTGTTAAGGTAAAAGATCTGCCAAGTGCTAAATATGAGCATTTTAAGGCTTTTTTAAATATAGTTATAGATAGGTATAGATAGATATGGCCCACCACGTGTCAGACAATCGGTTTAATAGACCCATTTCCTTCCACTAGCTTGCATGCAAAGAAAACACCTTATTGCTCAACGAATAATAGTTTCTCCCACTTTAATTGCATGCCACCAGTCACCCAATTGGGAAGCCAAATGGCATCCAATTGAAGCCTTCTAGAGAGACTTTTAATATATAGGTATAGATTTACATATAATCTTGATCTTAAGTTTCCGTACAATAAAAAATTAAGTCTTTCATATTTTATAAATATCATTTTGTTTATTTAAAAATTTGAATTCAAATTCGAATTTAAATTTTAATAGTTGAAATATCCTTTAAAAAAATTCAAAATTATTTTAATTTAATAATAGCATTTCTTTATAGAGTAAACTCTACATATATTCTTTATAGTATAAAATTTTCTCACATAACATTTTTTTTCCTCAAATAAAATCTTACTTTATTATTGATACTTAGGTAATGTTTAGTATGAGGGAAGAGGAAGTACATTTCTTGTAATGTGCCCAATTAAATTACATGGTCTATTTTGTAACAAATCATTGTAATGTAAGATTGCAATGCAATCACATTACAGCCAATGGATGTACTGTGATTGCAATCCAAAATCAATACAATTAGATTACATTACATTATGCAATGTTTTTTTTGTTTTAAAATGTTATTAAAAATATTTTTACTTTTTAACTTTGTTACTTTGTTAAAGACATTTTGTAATATTATAATTTATGTTTTTATATAGATTTTGAGATATGTTTCTTTGTTACTTTCAATAGTCATTCCCTGTTAGATGGTGGATGGTGATTGTCAATAAAATTTATATTATCTTTTAAAGGAAAAAGAAATTAAAATGATACATATAGAAAATTATATTAAGAAATAAAAGTAAAACATATAAGATTATAATAAGAAATGAAAATAAAATATGACATTAAAAATATATTTAAGAGATGATATTATATAAAAATTAATAATAAAAAACTACAAGTATATTAAACTTGCATTTTAATAAATATGAGTAATTCTAGAAATTGATATTACATTCCTAACAAAGTATTTGTATACCAAACGCTACAATGTTATCTTTTTTCCATTTTAATTATTATTTTGCTTATATACCAAACACTGTAATGTTATCTTCCTCGTAATCGTGTTATTTGTAATCACATTGCATTGTAAGGTACTAAACGCCACCTTAGTAACCGTGCTAAATTTTTACCAAAAAATAATAAAACCCTTATAAGTTTTACTTAAAATACAATAAAACCTTTATATTTAAAAATGGTCAAAGTGCCCCATAGGTCATTGTAATATTGAGTTTTCATCAATTTAGTCCCTTTACCAAAATCTGATCAATTTAGTTCTTGTACTTTGAGATTTTGTCTAATCGAGCCCTTCCTCCTAACACCTTCCAATTTGATCATTAATGATGCTAACTTGGCACTGACATGTCAAACTATGTTGATGTGGCATTGACATGCTGATGTGGTAACAATGATGTGGCATGTCTAAATTTTTTTTTGAAATTTTTTTCACGTTAGTTTTTTGGTGCCATATCATAAGAACTAAATTGAATAAAAATATAAAGTACAAGGACTAAATTGAACAAAAGTATAGAGTACAAGGATTAAATTGAACAAAAATCTATCATATAAAGACTAAATTGGATACTTTTATCAATTTTTATTTAGCATTATGTTTTTACCAGAAATGTACTTTTACACATGAGAGGTTATTCTTTAGTAATTAAAAACTATTAACTTTCTTTTTGTACAAAAAAAAATTTACAAATTAATTAAATTTTAAGTTTAAAAAATATTTTTATTTCATTGGAAAATACTCTTATTTAATTGGAGTAATCCAAATTTGTACAATCAAAAAACCTAAGTTAACAAAAAGACTTTAGTTTGACAATAGCCTTTAGGATACCAAAAAACAAAATGTACATCACCCAATCAACAAGCTTCTAACCTTTGCCAAAACAAAAATCTAGAACAAAAATCAATTAAAATGATAGCCACTGTACAATATCCACTTTTACAAAAAAAAAAAAAAAACCCCACCTAGATATACATAATATAGATAAAACACAACAAAAGGGACCTATGTTCCAACAAACTCAACCATGACAGCAAACTAAGATTTTCAAATAATAAATAAATATAGAGAAATGGTTTACCAATTGATATGCAGACCAAGGCCTATATACTTTAAACCTTTATCTTGTAAAGGGTTTAGATTTAGGCTTTACTTTGTTGCCATGTTAGTCATTCCTCTATTTTTATTTATGATCTAGTTGACATGTCATGGGTAACACAGTAGCAAATTAAACCTTAAACCTTAAACCTTTTACAAAATAAAGGATTTTTTCAATCTTTTTGTAGTCAATTGGAAACACATTGTAAACCCCTATTTTGACTAAGGTATTTATTAAATTTTGAATATAAAACATATATGAAGACAAAAAAAAAAAAGGAAATAAACATAAAAAAAGGTAAGGATAGGTTTGCATCAATCCTAATCCTAGGTGAACTTAAAAATCTGAAAAAGATTAAGATAGATTTTATCAAAACTCAAGAAACCAATTCAAAAAGAAATATAACACATTGGGTGTAAATATATCCAAGCAACAACACTAAAAACATAAAAAAAAAAAAAGCAAAAACTTAGAGATCAACAAAAAAGAGAATTGTTTTTGAGTCCTTGGGTTTTTAGGTTTTAATTTTTTGTTTCTAGATTTAAGAGAATTGGTTTAGTTTCTAACGAAACGATTAAAGGGAGTAAAATTTCATCACTGACGAATGACGGTTGGCAAAGATAGACGGTGGTTGGCATGACGGTGTAGAGGTTTTTTGATGGTTAGGTTTTGGGAAAGAAGAAGTTTTCTTTTTTTTGTAGAGAAGAAAAAGTCAAAAATAAAGTGAAAGAAGGGAAAGGAATTAAGCTTTTATATTAGAAGCAAAACAACATCATTTTGCATCAACTAAGAAACAATTTTGTAGGCTAGATCTAAGTGATCTAACTTGTGTGAGCCCATTTGAGTAAGCTTGACCGATTAGTCTAGTTTTTTGGTCTTTTTTAGCCTAACTAAGTGAACTTCTTTTTCATTTCTTTGAAATTACTTAAATTTTTTTATGAAATAAATCAAAAAAACAATTATAAGAGAAATATAAGAGAAAATATTTAGTGGGAAAGAAAGTATCTAGAGGGAGTAAGAAGATCTTATTCAAAAATATATTTACAAATGAAGTGAAAGGGCCTATTTATAGGCTAATAACCCTTTGATCATAGTCCTAATCTAATTCTATCTAAGAGTTCAAATCATATTACATTTCTTGTATCTTGCCTTTTAGGTTGTTTGACTTGGTCTGTACTTCTTGGGTTATAATATAATGGACATTCACATATTTATTCATAACACTTCCCCTTGAATATCCATTGTATTAAGAATATGCCTCGTTAAAACCTTACTAGGAAAAAAAACCTCATAGGAAAAAAATTCGAGTAAAGGAAAAAGAATACATAATTCTTTTCAAAAATACATTTTTGAAATACTGCCTCATTAAAAACCTTATCAAGAAAAACCCAGTGAGAAAAACTTTGATGAAGGAAAAGAGTACAATGCATATTTTACTTCCCTTGATGACTGCACGATAGAGATCTTTAAAATGATGCATTCCAATCTTTTATACAAACTTTTCAAATGTTGCAGTAAAAAAGGCTTTGAAGAACAAATCTGCTAGATTGTCACTTGACTGAATTTGTTGAACACTTATTTCATCATTTTCTTAGAGATCTGTGTGAAGAAGAATTTTGGCGAACTATGTGTTTTGTTTTATTGCCTTAATGTTTCTTTCCTTTAACTGTGCTATATAAGCAGTATTATCCTTATATAACGTTGTTGGAATATTCTTCTTTGTTGACAAGTCACATATTTCTCAAATATGTTGAGTTATAAATCTTAACCAGACACATTCACGACTTGCTCATGAGTGACTAAAATTTTTGCATGGTTAGAAGAAGTAGTAACTATAGTTTGTTTTACAAAACAATATAAAATAGTCATACCGCTACATATGAACAAGTAACTTGTCTGGGATCGAGCTTTGTGTGGATCAAATAAATATCCTGCATCTGCATAACTAATTAAATTTTATTTTGATGCATTTAAATAATATAAGCCTATATCAATCTTTCCTCGGAGATATCGAAGTATATGTTTAATTCCATTCCAATGTCTTTGAGTTGGAGAAAAACTATATTTTACTAATAAATTCACAGACAATGATATATCAAGTCATGTATTGCTAGCAATATATACTAGTGTTCCAATTGCATTAAGACACGATACTTCAGGACTAAGAAGTTCATCATTGTCCTCACGAGGTCGAGAAAGTCTTTTTTTCACATCTCATAACCTTACAAGCATTGGTGAACTCAATAGATATGCTTTCTCCATATAAAATCACTTTACGATATAATTTGATTGATGGATAAAAATTCTATTTGCCAAGTGTTCAATCTAAAGTCCCAAACAAAATTTTGTTATTCCAAGGTCTTTTATTTCAAATTCGCTTTTTAAATAATCTACGGCTTGTGATAACTCTTCAACAGTTTCAATAATGTTCAAGTCATCAATATAGATAGCAATTAAAATAAATTCATATCTAAACTCTTTTATAACATACATGGGCATATAGGATTATTTCTATAGCCTTCTTTCAACAAATATGCACTAAGACGATTATACCACATGTGTTTGGATTGCTTCAATCCATATAAAGATTTATTAAATTTGATCGAGTAAAATTTTTTGAGAATTCAAATTTTTGTACTACAAGCAATTTAAATCCTTCAAGGATTTTCATATAAATATCGTTATCAAGTGAGCCATATAAATAGTCTGTAGTTACACTCATTAGATGGAGTTTAATTTTCTTATTTATTGCTAAACTAATTAAAATAGAATTGTAATTATATCCACCACAGAGAATATATCTCTTCATATTTAATACAAAACATTGTGCGATAAGCCGTACTTTATATCTCATAATCTTATTTTTCTCACTTCATATTTGCACAAATACCTATTTATATCTCATTAGTTTACATAATTTGATGTATGGACTACAAGTCCAAAAACTTCACATTTTACAATTGAATTCAATTCCTCATTAATTGCATCTTTCCACATTGGCCAATAATTTTATATCTACATTCTTCAATAAATATAAATTCAAGATCCTCGTTTTTCTTTTATAATATTGAGCTCTATATTATATACAAAATATCGTCTACGTTTATTTATCAGTTTCATCCTTTCCCATCATGGCATAATTTTTTAAGATCTCTTTATTTTCATTGATTTCAAGTATCTGAATTTCTTCTGAAATGTTTATCAATTATGTCACGGGTCTCTTCTAGAGTTTCTACTTCTTCTTTCTGACATTCTTAAATATTTACTCACTTTTTTTGAGGATTTTATCTTTGGAACTAAATTGTCTCAACGCTTCTGGCGTGCCTTGTCCTACAAGGACATTAATGTTAATAGGAGCATTTGCAACTGGTATATAAAATATAGTTATTCTTTTTAAGTTAGTAAATATGTTTGGCAGCTGATTTACTATGTTTTGCAAAAAAATTATCTTTTGAACTTCAAATTCATATTGATTTGTGCAAGGATCAAAACTAGATAATGATAATTCATTCTAAGATTTTTTTTTTGTAGCTGCTTATATTTTCTCTCCCTAATGTTGGAAAAATTGTTTCATCAATATGACAATTGACAAACTTTGTCATGAATAAATTTCCTGTTCATAAATCTAAATACTTAATTACAAATGGAGATTTGTATCCATCATATATTCCAAACCTCCTTTGAGGACCTATCTTTGTGCTTTGTGGTGGAGTAATAGAAACGTATTCCGCACATCGAAAAAAATTCTGAGATGAGAAATATTTAGTTCCTGACCATAAACCAATTGTATAGGGAGGATTTATAATAACTCGTTTGGCTTGATGCATACAAATGCTGCTGCATCCAAAATAGCATGCCTCCATGTAGACATTGGGAGTTTCAATTTCATGAGTAATGGCCTTGTAATTAGTTGGAAGTGGTTAATAAATAATTCTGCTAGACCATTTTGTGTATAAACATAAGCAACGGGCTGTTCAATAATTATTCCAACTAATATGTAATATTAAAGGCTTGAGATGTAAATCCACCAACATTGCCAAGACAAATAATCTTAATTATGTAACAAAGAAAATGTGCTTGCAAACGAATAGTTGCAAATGCCAAATTACAAGTTGATAATAAGCACACATGTGACTATCTAGTCGATGCATCAATTAAAATCATAAAATATCTAAATGATTCACATGGTTGATATATGAATCCATATATAGCCTTGAATATTATTCAAAAACATAGGGAATTCAATCCCAACTTTAGCTGGTGATAACCTTATAATTTATTTACCTTCAGAGTAAGTAACTGTCACGACCCGGAACTCCCATCGAGCCCGTGACAACAGCCGCGAATCCTCAACAGACATTCTTCCCCCGAATGCCCCTCGTGACCTCACAAGGCTTTTGTACCAGTTTTTCCACCCCTCTCTTTTTTTTTAAATTTTTGAATAATAAAATAAAATAAAAATATTAATTAACATAATCTATTTTAATGTAAAACAATATATATTTTTGACACATCAAAATTAATTTTCCGCACGTAAAAACAAAATAAATTTATACATACTGTAATATAGAAAACTAGAGTACGTAATTTAAATTACAATCACACATGGGCCCCCAAATAATTGAGAAGGTTTAAGTCTATAACCTTGCTTTCTAGGGTGCGACTCCAAAATTTTCTTCTCGATGCAATTGACAGTCTACTACCTATTCTGAGCCTGAAAAATGTATAGAAAGAAGGGGTGAAATTTTATAATCCCAGTGAGTAAACAAATACCATCTAAAGTATCTAAAGCCGAGTAAAATGAGACAATGAAAATATCCCTTCGCAAAACATATTTCACCACTTGGAAATTCATCCTAACCCATATAAACAATTGTATTTAAATTAATTTCTCCATATGGCTTATGCACTTTTCAACACTTGGCTTATCAAAGTACTTGGCAAGAGGCGTACCAAGAAACCTCAACCGGAGGCTCTCTGCCTGCCCTCTTCCAAGCTCCTGCCACTTGGCCTATGCCAAAAATCCATTCTTGGAGATACCCGGGCCGAGGCATCTAACCGAGACTGTAAAAGCTGTTTATTGTCACACACACACACACACACACACACACACACACACACATTTTACCTCTGACAACACAGCCGTTCCTTGATGTTGGCTGAGTCTCACTTTCATGTGGTGGCTAACGTGAAGTGTACTCAAATCCTACCTTGGGAGTTATTCTACACGCCTCTCCAATCGAGGTAAGCTCAATAAATGGGAACTGTGCCCCTCTAAATAGGCTAGCCCACGAAACCCCCGTCATTGCAGTGCTCATTTTAAATATCCACCAATCAATAAAAATCACAATAGCATGACATGGCCCACATAAAACATTCAAGGCAAATCAAAGCAGTTTACATATTCTTGAAATCATAAAAACAACCAGACATGCTCACATTTTATTATAAGCCATTTAATTTAAAATCATGGATAAACAACACAAATCACAGTGTGGGTCTCCAATTACTCTATTTTTGAAATCATTATTCAATTTTTAGAAATTTATAAAATTATTTTATAAAATCATATTTTTTCCATAAAACACAATAATTTTCCAATTAAACCATTTTTCATAAAATCACAGAGTTTAATAAATTAATTCTACATAATTAAGACGATATATGAATACTCACAGTATTAGGAGTAGAAATACTCCTATCCTCCGTCCTCGGGTGCAGTCTCTTACCCGAAACAATTGACTCACCACCTATCTATAATCGATGACACAAAATTCAATAAATTGTGTCAATTTATCATAAATTATTTCAGGCTCTTGTCCATGCGTATGCATTAGATAGGGTTTGAAATGTCTAGACAATTGCTTAATTGCAGTGTCCGACCTAACTTGCCTACGCACGGTGTAAATTCCTAAAATCTCCAATTTAACTCCAATTCCATCCATTTCAATTTCAATTATCCAATTATATCCACAATACTTCAATGAATGTGAATTTGGTCCAATTTATCAGTTCGGACTATAAATTACGCTTTTACCCCTAGTGGGTAAAAAGTTCAATTTTTACACCGAAAATTATCATTTAATTTCCAACCTCATAATTCATCATTTTTCCATCCAATTCTTTTAAAATAAAGTCAACCTCATCCTCACACACCATTGGCTAGATTCGACCTAGAGAAATTCATGGAGAAAATGAATATTTTTCTTATTGTTTTACTCATAAACGTGCTAAACTAACACTAAACACTAACATACTTCAAAACCAAATTAATCTAACAACTTTCTCTCTCTAAACCCATATGATCAGATTCAAATTCATCATCAAAACACATAATTTAACCATGGAAAATAAGGAAAAATTCATGGAAATGATAGATCTTAAGCTAAGTTTGAAAAATCATACCTTTAAACACTTGATTCTTTGAAAAAATCACACTTTTTCTTGATTTTTCTCACTCTAGGGTTTATTTTTGTTCTCTCTCTCTCTCTCTTCTGGTCTTAACCAAATTTTGGGGAAGATGGCTGATTTTTTTATGCCTTTTTAAGCCATTTAAAGAATATTATTTTATTTTAACACATTTTAATTTTTTATTCAATAGTCATCATTTTGACTTTATTTTTCCACCATTCATTTCCCTTGACTTATCCAAGTCTTAGATCAAATTTCCAGATTTTTCCAAAGTTTTGGTGGAGAAAATTTTCTAAAATTACACTTTTACTCCCTAACTTTTCAAAAATTACATTTTTACCCCAAAATTGAAAATTTGCCATAATGCATAATTTTCACTCCTCATACTCATATCACACTCCAAATAATTAAATTTGATCAAAATCCTTTCGAAAATTCAATTTTCGATTGCGGGTGGCAAAATTACCATTTTACCCCTATACTCCAAAAATACCGAAAACTCATATTTTTCGCTACTAAATCTTCCAATTGTACTCAATACTCATATCATACTCAAACATGTCAAATGGGGTTAAAAAAATCTTTTCTAAAAACTCCCATTTTTTCTTCAAATTGCAAAATAACCATTTTACCCCTAATCGGTCAATTTTTTGAATTAACTCCAAATCGGACCTCGAACTCTGAATTACCATTTTGAGTCATCCCTGGACTGTGAAATTCTCAATTTCATCTTTAAGATCTTGATTTTATCTTGTTCGAGGTTTAATCGACTTAACTGCACTTCTAGGGGTAATATCGTCTTTTGTCGATTTCTCGGGCTTCCTCAATATACAAACATTCTATCAAGCCCGTGAATGTCATCATAATTATTTTACAAAGCAGGGTTTGACAGTAGCACATAAAATTCATTAGATTGAAAAATCTTCTCGTTTTTTAATGAATGATCATATAAATTTTCAATCATTTTTGCATTATTATTGATCCGAGATGATCCAACTAGTCATGCTAAGCATTAAAATCATTAGTAAACTTCTGGTTTACTATGAGTTTCAATAATTCTAATATTTGTGTAGTTTAATTCTAAAAACAGCGCAACTAATAATTTTTTTTTAACATACATTTTCTACTTGAGATAATGGATGTAATACCGAGGTATTAAGTGTCTCTTTCATTCGTTGTCTCAATATGATATCTATTCAAATGAATATCTTTAAAACTTAGTAAAGTTCTTTGAAACTTAATAGAAAATAATACATCCTCTATTACTTTATTCCTCAAGGTAGTAAAATATTAACTCTTCTGGAGCCTTCAATTAATCTTGTACTACCAGATATTGAATTGACATTGATTTTTTTTTTCCGTTATCAAGTAGGAAAGATATTTCTTGTCTTTAAATATAGTATGTTGTAGCAATGTCTGCTAGACATATATTTACATTATTGATTTTAGATCCAACAAGATGAATATCTATATTTTCTTCAGTAAAATAAAATATATACAATAAAGAAATTTATAAGTTAACATGAAATAACATTAAATATATAATTAAAATACAAAATAAGAACATATCAATTAAATATAATAAAAACATATTAAAACATCTTCATAATATAGTTATACTAAAACATACCAATTACTATTAAGTTCATTCTTGAATATTTTCATTACCAGTCAAATAATCAATTCCTTTTTTAGGACAAGAAAATCAACAATGGATATTTCCGTTACCAATCATATAACCAATTCCTCTTTCAAGGTGGACAAATATCTTGATGTGCTATATCAACTTGACCATGGTTAAAATCATCACCAAATCTTTTAGTTTTTAGTGATGCTTGATAAAATTTAAGACGTACAACAGGAACGTAACCAATGGTTTTCATGCCACATTAATGACAACACGTTTCTATATTCCTTTTATTCTTTTCATTTTTGTCTTTTTATTATTTATCCACTTCTGGTGGTTCATCAACTTCTTGATGGATAATCCACTTTTGTGGGTTATTCATTTTTTTTAGTAAGTTACGGCATTCATCCATTTCTGGTGGTAAATTATCTATCCACTTCTGGTGGCAAAATTATTCTTAAATTCAAATGATAAAATTATCAATCTACTTCTTGTGGTAAAATTATAATTAAAATAGTGATAGTGTAAATTATTATAATGATCTCTTTCATATCCATGATTATAATTATTAAGTGATGTGGCATTCATTTCAAGGAATAGATAGATTCATGACCATGATTATAATTATTAAATGATGTCGCAGTCACTTTATGGAATGATCATTTGTCACATTCACTTCAGGGAATGATCATTATGATTTTTCATTAATGGTTATATAATAGCAAATTCACTTTCCAATCAAGAGATAAAATATAATTTATACAACATGATAGTAAAATTCATATTAAGGTTAATTTTTAGGGAATGAAAATGCTAAAAAGATATCAAGTCACTCACTTGATTTTTTTTTTAAATCAGAAATCAAAACACAATCGTTGAAGCTTGAAGGTAATGAAAACATAGTAATTCTAAAACTTGAGAGATCAGAGAATCGTGCTGATAACGTGTTATGAAATAAATCTAAAAGAACAACTATAGGAGAAATATAAGAAAAAGTATTTAGAGGGAAAGAAAGTATTTAGAGGGAGTAAAAAGATCTTATTCAAAAATATATTTACAAATGAAGTAAAATGGTTTATTTATAGGCTAATAACCCTTTGAATCATAGACCTAATCTAATTATATCTAAGAGTTCAAATCATATTACATTTTTTGTATCTTGCCTTTTAGATTGTTTGACTTGGTCTGTACTTCTTGACTCATAATATAATGGATATTCACATATTTATTCATAACAAATTGATATTTTTCAGCATTTTGATTAAAGCGTTTTCTTAACTTAATAACCTTTGAATTAATTTTTTTTATGATTCTAATTTTTATTTTTGTTTTTGTTGGTCATTTGGAAATTACGAATATTACATAAATTTATGAAAATTCTCTAACGATGAAATCTAAAGAATGCTAAAAAAAGTGATTTCTTGTGAATTTCTAAGTGAAAAATTCTTCCAAAATTATGCTACAAGATTTTGGAGATTTTGGAGAATTTTCAATATTAAGAATTTACATAAATATTTAAATAAAATAAAATAGATAAAAATATAAAATTATATAAATAAATTCTCCAATGATGAAATCTCAAAAATGTCAAAAATAAGAGATTTCTTAAGAAATTTTAGGTGAGAAAATTATTCAAAATTATGCTATAAGAGTTTAGAGATTTTGAAAAATTTTCAATACAAAGGATCTTTATTTATTTATTTCGAAAAGCTAACAAACGAAAATGGAAATTATGAAAAAAAAGTAAAGGAAATAAAATTGAATATTGAATTAGAAAGAATATTTATTTATTTTGAAAAGCTTTTTTTTTAATGAATATGCAAGTTTTATTTGCTAAATGCCAGGTCAAATCAATTTGGGCTTTATGAGTACATGAAAATAAAAATAAAGAAATCTAAATAAAACCCTAATTCTATGAATATCCAATTTGAGGATATTGGAATCCTAATCCCAACAGCATAGCCAAAGGCAGAACTACTTTCTGGAACAGGTTGCAAATCCTTTAACATGTCCAAACCAAGATAGAGTTTGTTAATCCCAAAAAATGTTTGAAAGTTTCAAGAATTCACACTTGTCCATAATAAAAGTGTCCTAGTGGAATCTCTTTCACAGTTACTCTTATAAAATTGTCCGATTTCTTCAAGGCACTGACTGAATTCATCAAAATCTGAAATTTCACCCAAATGTGATAAGAATCGGATTTGAATTGAAATCCTCCCAACCGTGTCCTTTTCTGTCACGCCAAATGAAGCCCAATTATTTTAAAACTCAACCTTCTAAGATTTCATGTCAAGAACATCTCGTTGCACAAATTCCTCTTAACGTATCATCCTAACCAAACCCCACTTCTATACGCCATAAAACTCTACAAGATTAAACTCTTTTGTAACACCTTGTTCGGCTAATTCGTTAGCTTCATGATTGAATCCCCTCGAAATAAGTGTTACCTTCCAAGAACTAATCTATTTTGTAATCACTCAATTTGTAGCATGTACTACTTGAAAATCCATGGTGCTTTCACAGCATTACATGTCTATGTCATTGCATTAAAGGAATCCATTTCAATCCATAATTTAAGTTGAAAATTTTTTAAGTACTTAAAAAATAATGAGAAAGCTTCCCAAATGGCTAAGACTTCCGCACGGTTAGCATCACAAACACCAATTTGCTATAAAAATATGATTATGATTTTATTCTGAGAATTTTGTAAAACCCCTCCAATGCCTACCCTTCTCGGATTACTAGCTGAAGCTCCATCAACATTAAATTTAACCCATTCTATTTGAAGTCTTGAACATTTTAATTCTTTCCTAACTTTGTCTAACTTTTGAATGGAACAAACTGAAGTATACTTCTAAAGACATCATCCACTGAAATTATCAACTCCAGCCATTTAACTTTACTCCAAACCACAATTCGAAGCTTAATCAAGTCATAAGCCTATCCAATATCTCAAGTTTTTTCATTAAAAACATTATCATTTCGAAATAGCCAAATTGACTAGGTTATAGAATAAGACACTAATAACTAAATTTTCCTTCTATCATCATTCATCCCAATAGCTCTCAATGCAAGAAAATTTTTTTTTGGACAGCATGATGAAACCTAGATAAGACCCCAATCTGAAAACCACATGTTCTACAACCTCCAAGTTTCATGGCAAGAAAAGAAAAGATGAGAAACAGTTTCCGGTTCTTTGTTGCATAAGACACAATTTGCTTGATCAACAATAATTAAATTTCTTTTCAATAACTCTATTTTAACCTTAATATTTTTCACATCAATTATCAAATGAAAATTTCAACTCCGTATGGAGCATACCCAAGAGATATTCTTTTCCAAAGTTCATCACATTCGGAGTAAGAATTGCTAATAATTTTACAAAATGATTTGGAAGAAAACATACCACTAGGTATAGCTTTCCATATGATTCCATTCTTGAAACCCTCACCCAATATATGTTCCCTCAAATAGCTCCATAAATGTGTCCACTGCTCAAATTCCCATCCAAAAAGTTGCCTTCTGAGTTCAATTTGCCATTGCCAGCCTTCATCTGTCCATTGACCATACTCACATAATTTTCTTTCTTTGCTTAATGCTAATGCAAATAATCTTGGGAGTTTTGCTTTTAGGATCAAGTCTTCTAACCATGCATCATATCAAAATGATATTGATGACCCATCACCTACAACAACTCCCAAGTTAGCTTTAACCTGTAAAAAAAAATTATTAGTAAACAACAGAGGAGAAATAATGTTTTTCCAAATTTTAGAACATTTACGAGTTGTACTAGCTTTAGGTAACTGGGCACGTGGATCGTAATCATTCTTTATAGCCACCAAATTTCTTTATAACCCTTCTTTCTCATTTCCATATCTCTATAACCGTTTTGTAAAAAGTCCCTTATTCTTCCATTCCAGCACCACTAAACCTAAAGCCCTTTCCTTCTTAGGCATACACACTTTCTCCTATGGAATGTAATGAATTCCCTTATTGTGATTAACTCCCTCCCATAAAAATCTATGTTGGATTTTATCAAGCTCATCTTTAATCCCTTTAGGCATTTGAAAGAGAGACATAACAAAAATGGGTAAGGTCTTAATAAGTAACATAAACAATGTGACCCTACCACCTCTGGATAAAAAATTGGATTTCCATCCCCCCAATTTCTCTTTAACTCTATAAAGAAGAGGTTTCCAAATCTTAAGAAAGGATAAACACAGCCCTAAAGGCAAACCTAAATATGTTGTTTGAAAGTTTCCAACGTTATAGTGAATTTTTTCTACCTAGAACTTCAAATCTTCTTTTTTCAATTCAACGCCAACCAATAAACTTTTATGAGAATTTATTTCCAACCTAGACATGAGTTGAAAACATCTTAACACTCTCTTCAAATTAGAAAGTTCCTCAACAAAAGGCCTACAAAATAACAATGTGTCATATGCAAATTGGAAGTGTGAAAGATTCATACCATCCGAAGCAATAGGAACACCATTGTAGATTTGCTTCCTCGCTGCCTTAATCATCATACAACTAAGTATCCCTGTAACCATATTGAATAGGAAAGGTAACAATGGACATCTTTGTCTCAAACCTCTTTGTAATTTTATAGTATTAGTTGGAGCACTATTAACCAAGATTGACACTAAAGCAGTAGTCACACACTCCATCTTACACCACCTCTTGCCAAATCTCATATTCACCACAACAAGTTCTTGGAATTCCTAACTCACACTATCATAAGCTTTTTCAAAATCAACTTTGAACAGTAAGCCACCTTCTCTATTCTTTTTCATCAAGTCCGCCATTTTATTTGCAATTCAAACTGAATCAAGCAATTGCCTTTTTGATATAAAAGCAAATTGATGATCTCCAACCACCTCACCTATCACCTTCTTTAATCAATTTGCTAAAACTTTAACAATTATTTTATACATACTACCAATAAGGCTAATGGGTTAATAATCATCAATTTGACTAGGATTCTTCTTCTTAAGAATCAGTGTTATGAAGTATTCATTAACATCATGACCCAACCTTCTTGAATAATAAAAGTTAGTGATGAAAGGCATTACCTCCTTTTTCACCACTACCCATTGAGTTTTGAAGAAATTAAAATCAAACACATCCGAGCCCACAACTTTGTTACCATCACACTCTTAATCACTTCCTATACTTCAAATTCAAGGAAGAAAACCTCCAAATATAACATTGATTGATCCTTCAATCGATTTATATCAAGATCTAGGTTCACCACCTTCACTTTCTTCTTTACAGAAAATTGCTTTAAAAAATGTTTAACCATTTCTTTTTTTATCAACACTAGATCTTTGAAAATCGCACCACCCACACGCAAACATCCCACATTATTAAAATGCCTTCTTTTAAAAGCCATTGCATGAAAATAAGCAGTGTTTCTGTCTCTTTCGAAATTCACTTAGATTGAGATTGTTGCTTCTATTTCCTTTCCTCAACCATATAAAGTTGCCATAACTCAAATCTTCTTTACATTACTATAATTCTCCTTGCCTAATCGAACACATCTTCTTGCCATTCTTTAACTCTTGTATTTCAGATTCTAAAGCTTCAATTCTACGAGTAACAACGCCTTATCTCTTCAAGCTCCATTCTTCAATTATTGGTTTAAGATTTCTGAGCCCCCACCACAAACCAGGTCTTTTTTAGCTCCCCAATGTTACATTCCCCCAATTTTTTTTATCAACTCATGAAAGGAAGCATCATCAAACCAATAATTAAAAGTACGAAATGACTTTGGCCCTAAATCATGCCTTTGATTGCACAAAATCACTAGATTATGATCAGAAAAGTGAGATAGCTACACTCTTTTGAACCATGTTCTCATGGCAATTCAACCAATGAGCATTAATCAAGAATCTGCCTAGTTTACAAAATGTAACAACCTCCCTATGGCTACTCCAAGTATAATTACCACCCATCAAAGGAAGATCAACCAAACTCAAATCCTAAATAAATTTGTTAAAAACACTAGCAGAAAGAGAAACATCATACTTGCCCACCTTTTCCTCTTCATTTCTAACAATATTAAAGTCAATTCCAACGAAAATTTCCAACAGAATTTTTGTTGGAAAATGCAATTCCAACGGAAATTTTCCAATGTATTTTTTTGATGGAAATCCTTTTTCCAACGGAATAATCCGTTGGAAAATTTATGTTGGAATTGCATTTTCCAACAGAATAATCCATTGGAAAATTTTCGTTGGAATTGCATTTTTCAACGGAATTTTCGTTGGAAATCCTATTCCCAACGGAATTTTTGTTGGAAATCCTTTTTCCAACGGAAAAAGTAACTAAAATTTTTTCCGTTGGAACAATAATTTCCAACGGAAAATCCGTTGGAAATTTTCGTTGGAAAATGGATATTTCCAATAGAAATTTTCATTGGAAATTGTTGTTCCAACGGAAAAACCATTATCATTTCCAATGGAAAATTCCGTTGGAAAAATATTTCCAACGGAATTCTCCATTGGTAATATAATGACCTAATTTTTTTATAATATACTTTTTTGAAAAATGAACAGTTTTCATTTCGATACTAAATTTAATTCCGCATTCGAATTGTAAAATATATAATATAATGATATTACAAAAGTGTTTTTCAATTCTAAACACAATAATTACAAATTGAACCTTGTCACACAATATATAAAATAGTTGCATACATATGAATATTAAACATAACTATATTAGAAAGTATCCAAGTGTTCATCTGAAAATTATAAAATATAAGGGAATTTTAATGTTATTACTTGTCAAATCTTGAAGGTCCCGCATCACCAAACGTTGAACTCGCATTATGCATGAACATCATTTCCATACGTGCCATAAATTCACTCATGCCTTCCGCCATTACATTTCTCATTTCCTCACGCATTTCCACGTGTATTTCGTCACGTATCTTATTCAAGTTTTGTGCAAGATTTTTCACTTTTTTCTTCCAACGCATTTACGGGACTGTTAACATTTGAGTTGATAGGGCCATACGCTGACTCCGATGTTGATACATTGTGTTGTGTTGCCGTAAGTAACGCTGTAGCAGGGACACGAGTGCCAAACCCATACATGTGAGTGTGTGTAGTCTCCTTCCCTCCAATAGCTTCAATCCAAGCATGCGGATGGAACTCTGGTTGAGAAAATGAATCATCACCATACTTCTGCGATAGTACAGAGTTATTCATTTCCTACATAAAAACCATACTTATGATTAATATTGAAGTATAAATCCATCAGAAAAAAATAGTAAAAATTAATCAATTTTTACTTACACTCGTTAACTTGGACTTGTTATCAATAAAATCACCATGACCCCCATAGCGCTTATGAGTACGGTTGAACACTTCCAAGAACGTAACATCTCGTTTCAGCTCCATTGCCTGAATTTATTAACAATCATATATAATCAATCATAATCGATATATATCATGATATATCTAACATGCAAAGCACAATCGAAATCCAACTACAAAACTTACAATTTTAATGAAATAGATGGGAAAACATACATATAAATTCCATTATAATAGTATTTCATACCATCCTTTTTGCATGAACCACAAATGGAACTGAACCGCTAGTGTGCTTTGGAATGCTTCCTTGTTTTGGCGTTAAACGGTTTTCCCTTGCTTTTCGCGATTTGTTTTGCCACTCCTTTGTACCCTATACGGTATCGATCATGGTGTCTTATATCTCATTTGTGATCCATTCCCTCGACATGCCTCTACATTCTATAATGTTGTTAATTTTCGCTTCAGTCATTGCTTTATGCCTTTCTTTTGAAAGCATGTCTCTTAATCGATCGGAACAAATTTTTTTCCATATGCATCGAACTATAACGTCTTGATGTGAATCCCAAACACATTTTTCCTACAACATAATGTAATATCATAATTTAGCAAAGTTATACAAATTAATGGAAAATAAAATGCTTAATAGTAGAATAAGTAATTGTACCTGAAATTTTATGAACATTAAGTCTTTGATATCATCAGGGACTTTCTTCCATGTCGCCCATGGACCATGAAAGTGATTTTTGATAATCCTTGTTATTGTAGATGTGACTCCTCTCTAGAAAAACGTGCTTGTTTAATATCCCAAATAATTGTATATATTAAAATTTAAAAAATCATAAATTTCGTTGAAAAATTTAACAAGTTTAACAAGATACCATACCTATCCCCAATATGAGTTATACGAAATATGTCCGATGGATCTACAAGAGTCTGTAATCCTACCATTGAGCCCCTACCTCTTGATCTTGACGATGTCTCATTTGTATTTCCACCTAAATCAATAGATGGGGATCTTGTAATATCATGTGTAGATGTTGCATTTTCTACTTGCTCTGCAAATGCATCATACAAAGATTGTGTCTCAAATGGCGCATCATAGTTCTCTTGTTGGACTTGTCTTGGAATTGCTATACCATCACACGCTTGGGGACTTGGCAGCACATCCATATTGATCGATGCATATGAAGACCTATGTATCGGTTTTGATTGCTTCCCTTTAACCATCGTTCTTACAATATTGTATTGTTAAAATCCCATTAGACATTTTACTTAAATATATTTGAACTATAATTTAATAAAAAACATCAATTCACAAAAATTAATGTTAATATGATTCTTAATTAAATTAAGCAAAGCAGCAATTATATATTAAATAGTTGCATTATTTTTCCGTACATATTAACGCCATCGTTATTATATTACGACATGTCAAACTACTTTAATGTTATGGTAATAAAGTAATACAATTCCATAAAAGGACAATATGCAACCAATATCATTTACGTGCCTACCATCATCATTCACTTCTTAAGGAATTTCCTAATGTTCTGCATTATTATCACTATCATCATTATAATTTTCACAATCGTGGTGGTCCACATGATCTTTGTCTTCATCTTCATCTTCATCTTCATTAGCATCTTCATCAGCATTTTCATCTTCATTATCTTCTCCTTCCATGTCATCTACTTCATCTTTATCTTTATCGATATAATCTTCTTCATCCTCAATCGATAAATTAACCTCTTCGTAAGCACCACTCGCTAACTCTGTTAAATCCACTTCTTCTGATTGTATACTAGTAAATGAATTTGACACATCTTCTTGGTATACTCCTTCATTCAAATCACTTTCATTTTCCAAATCACCTTTAATAGAAAATTGAAATCTACTCCTAACTTTTGTTTTAAACACTACCCACCAATCACGTCGATCTCTTCGTCTTGATCGATAACTACTATAATAAACTTGGTGAGCTTTGGCAGCTAAAACAAATGGTTCATTATTGGCCAGTATTGAGTTGTATTTCACATCAACAAGACCATGCAATCGATCTACCTTTATTCCTTTGTCAGTATCAAACCAATGACACTTGAATAGAACAACTTTGTTTCCTATACCAAAATACTCCAACTCAATTACATCCATTAAGATTCCATAAAAGTCTCGCGATTGATCATTGTAAAAACTCCCTTTGATGCAAACCCCACTATTCATTGTCTTACGACTTTGGCTGTAATCTAAGGTGTGAAACTTGAAACCATTTACGAAATATCCATTGTAACACCTTATCATACGTCCGGGATCATAAGAAATTTCAATTATACGTGGCTCTATTTTGTCATTATGCTTTGCAACCTATGAACATGAGATACCAACATTTAAATAATAAATTTCATAATTTATTTGTCAATGCTATTAAAAGTTCACTTTTGATGCGTTGGAAACTTACATAATTTTTAAACCATTTAACGAATCGCGCATCACGTACTTTCTCCAATTCTTCTTTCAAAATGTCCACAACATCTCTCTTCACGATTTCATCAAATTTCATAACATCATATCCACAAGTACGTGATTAAGTCCAATCTTATTATCGAGTTTTAACAAGTTAAAAAAAACTTGCTTGTACTTACTTTATATATGGGAGCATCTCTTCACAATTCATTAAAACATATAACTTAGCAACATAAAACTCATCCTCATATAAAAAAAAGAGATTTATCTAATGGACCAAAAGCTTGGCTTGGGTGAGTGAATATTGATAAATGCCCCATACACTCCACCTCTCCCCCATGATCATTATGTGGCACTCTGTTTACTCTTGTTCGCACTGAAGGTTCAAAATACCATGAGCAGAATGACGATACTTCCTTGATAACATATGCCTCACATATAGATCCTTCCACAGAGGCACGATTTTTAACTTTCTTCTTCAACTGTTACAAAAACTTATCGATAACAATGTTCATCAATCGTGTGATGTACTTTAAACTTTTCAAACGAAATATATGAAAACAAATAACAATTATATTACCTCTTAAATGGATACATCCATCGACACTGGACGAGTCCACTAACCTTAGCCTCGTAAGGTAAATGAATCGGTAAATGCTCCATACAGTTAAAGAACCCCGACGGAAATACTTTCTCAAGTTTGCATATTGTTTCACATATTTTTCCTTGCAACGCTTCCATATGATCAACAGGAATTTCAGTTGCACACAAATCCTACAAAAACTGAGATATCTCAGTAATTGTAACCCAAATTTGGTGAGGCAGCATATCACGGAAGGCAATTGGGAACAATCGTTGCATAAAAACATGACAATCATGGCTTTTCATCTCATAAAATTTTCTATCATCCTCATTAACAGACCGAGAAATGTTCGACGCAAAACCATCTGGTAATCTCAACTGTTTAACCCAAGCACAGACAGTTCTTATTTCCTCCTTATTTAATGTGTACGCAGCCTTTGGTTTGTACAATTTTTCATTATGTTTCACCAATTCCAATTCTGGCCGCTTGTAATACACCTTTAAATCTTGTCTAGCTTTTATGTTGTCCTTTGTCCTTCCTTTAACATCTATCACTGTGTTGAGTATATTCTCGAAAAAATTATATTCAATATGCATAACATCTAGATTGTGACAAATAAGAAGCGTATGCCAATAAGGTAGAGACCAAAATATACTCTTCTTCACCCAATTATGACAAAAACCATATCCTGAACTCTTTCGCCCACCACATTCTGTTCCGAATGGGAGATGAGGAATAGAATTCAAACTTGTCAATATTTCCTCGCTTGATAATCACGGAAACGGTAAGTCATGTTCAACTTTTTTTTTTTTCTAAATTTGTCTCTCTGCCTCCTAAAAGGATGATTAGCTCGCAAGAATTTCCGATGACAATCAAAGAAACAATGTTTCCTAACATGTTCCAATATGAAAGCTTTCGAATGTACCATGCAATATGGACATGATAATCGTCCATGTGTACTCCGCCCTGACAACATCCCATAAGCAGGAAAATCATTAATTGTCCACAATAATGCTACCCTCATTTGAAAATTTTGTTTCCTATATACATCAAATGTCACAACACCTTCTGTCCACAATAATGTCAACTCATCTATCAACGGCCTCAAGAAAACATCTATATTTGGACTTGGACTTTTCTTGCCCGGAATAACCATATTAAGAAATATATATTGTTGTTTCATACACATCCATGGGGGTAAATTATACACGTAAATCATTACTGGCCAAACAGAATACGGTTTGGCATTCGATCTAAAAGGGTTGAAACTGTTAGCACATAACCTGAGTCTTACATTTCGAGGTTCCATTGCAAAGAATTCATGTGTGCTATTAAAGTGTTGCCAAGCCTCACAATCAACCGGGTGTCTAAGGAGTCCATCATCACTTTGGTGTTGCGCATGCCACGTCATATGTTCAGCCGTTTTGAATGACATGTAAAGCCTTTAAAGCCTCGGTATAAAAGGCAAGTAACGTAAAATCTTGTAAGGTATTTTCTTCTGGCTTCTCACACTTGAATTCTTCTGTTTAAATCGAGGATGTCCATAGACCATATAATTCTCAAATGTGGCAGTTTTCATATAAAATAACATGCAATTGTTCTTGCATGCATGAATTTTGATATATCCCAAACCAAGATTTGCTACATTCCTCTTCACCCTATAAAAATCGCTAGGTAAATTCTCATCAGATGGCAACATGTTCTTTATTATCTCCAACAGTCAATCAAAACATGATTCACTCAAATTGTACCCCGCCTTAACATTTAAAAGTTGCGACACAGCTAAAAGCGTTGTGTGCTTTGTGCAACTTGCCCACAAAGGTTCCTCTGCATTGCTTAACAAAGAGTAGAAGGTTGCTGCATTTGGATTGGGATCTTCCTCGACAAAGCTCGACTCATTTGAAGTGGCATTGTTGAAGGTAAATTCAAGACGCATAGCATCCCTAACCATTTTAGTATATGGATTTTCTATTTCATCATCATATGTAGGTTCTCGAAAAGTAGCATCTCCCTCAAATTTAAGGGATGGTTCAGCAATAGACCTACTTATTGATGATTCTCCAACATCAGCTTCCCCATGTAAACTCCAAATTGTGTAAGCCCTAGAAAAACCCCGATTTAGGATGTGTTCTGTGACTTGATCTTTATCTAAGAACTTGTTGTTACCACAGCGTGTTCAAGGGCATCTAATTTTATTCTTCCACATAAATGTAGTCTTCGAACATGCAAAATTAATGAATTCAGTAACTCAATTTACAAAATCAACTGTAATGAATCCATTCTGAAATCAACGATACATCCAAAAGCGATCTCCCGACATTCAGTACTCCTAAGTGTCATACAATATATTTTATCGAATTATTAATTATCCATTAAAACTTACACGTCCTAGGTGACAAATTAAAGGCCTTAACATACAAACAAGTATGACATTTTCATCATCCCGTTTCATCGGAGTATTATTTTAGACATTGTCCGTATGTGTTTTTAAAATCTAACCTTGTATATATATCATCCAATTTCCATACATTCGAACTGTAAAAAATTAAATGCTACGTAATTTAATTGCTTTAACCATGAAATATTGGGTGATACATTCAAATTGTGCAAATTAAAATTAGATAGAACAGTATGAGTAGTGTGGATCGGTAAAAATGTATGTACTATTATCTGTTGGTCTAATTTTACTACTAGTATTTATAAAATTGAATTAAAACATGGGATTTGTTTTCTCAAATACCAACATTTAAAAGCTTTTGTGTTTGTGTTACTCACCTCCAAAATCAGACCTAAACACAATCTCGTTTGGAAGCAGAGTGCACACTGTTACTCAATTACACAGCCAACCAATTGCCAATTACTGAAATTAAATCAATCAAACATTTAGCATTGTAATAGCAAATCAAATAATCCCAAACATGGGTGGTCAGTTCTCAAATACCAACATTTACTTGACACAAGGGTTGTGTTAGTCACCTGCAAATTTCAAGAATTTGGCAAAATCTCATTTTGCAGCAGACACTATACACTCCTTTGTCTCTTACAGAGCCAATGTTTGACTTTGCCTGAAATACAAATAGCCGAATCATGTTGGATTCAAACCATAAATCAAATATTTAAAACACAATATAAAATCGATAAATTAACCTAGGCCGCACCATTCCATAAACAAGTATTGATAAAAATAATATGGTGAACATATAAAAAATTAAACCTATGGTTGTATTTAAAGTTGAGATCGGATGGTGAAGTTTGAAGAACTAGGGGGCCTAAGGCGACGGGCACAGAAATTTTCGAAGCACGAAGCTTTTGGGTTAGGACGGGGAATGATCAAAATGGGAGTAGTTGTAAGGATGACGACGGGTCAAAAGGCAACGGATAGACAATGAAAAGAGTTGAATAGGACAACGCCGTGGAACGGAGAGAAACAACCGGCAAAGGGACAGCACGGGGGATCTTCGATTCAATCGGGCACGGGTAGAGAGAGAAAATGGCATGGGCAAAGAAAGGGTTAGGGGAAAAGTTGGAATTTTTACTTATGGTTTGGGGAGTCAAAACTATGTCGTTTTGAAGTTAAGATAATCAAACCAGACTTGTTATGGAAATGCGACGTTTTGATTAGGAGTATATATATTCAGTTTGGTTTAATAATAAATTAAGTTGGGGAGATAAATATACTCATCTAAATGAAATTAATTATATTCAACACTCAAATGATATATTAATATATATAGACCCTTATTTAATATCTGTCATATATATAAATATTAAGTTATAAAGGTATATCAGATAAAATATAACTTGAAATTTAATTTTAGTACAATTATATATTGATTTTTTCTTATAGATATACAAGTTTATCTATAGATATATATATATATATATATTTCTAAAGCTCTCGGTCAAATTTGCATATGAATACATAGATATAACTCTATACTTTTTTTAAGCACAAATATTAATAAGTTTATTATAAAACTTCAATCTAGATTCCCCATATTTGCTCATTACAATTACAACATAACGGAAAGTTATATAATTTTATTAAATGATTTTTATAACTTATCATGGTTTTTTATAAAATCATGATAAGACTTGTGACCCGTCATTTTCAGACGTGTGACACGGCATGGTTGTTATATGTGAAACGGCATGGCTGAATGTGTGACGTGGCTGGGTCCAAATGGTGTGTGACACGCCAGGGTCAGACATTTGACACGATAGGGTTATAATCTGTGAAACGGCACGGCTGAATGTGTGACACGGCTGGGTCCAAATGGTTTGTGACACGCCAAGGTCAGACGCTTGACACGGTAGGGTTATAATCTATGAAACGGCATGGTAGCCAGTGTGACACGACTGGGTTTAGATTGTTTGACACGCCATGAACAGACGTGTGACACGGTAGGCCTATAATGTGTGAAACTACACGGGAAATGTGTGACACGGCTGGGAGTATAGTGTGTGACACGCCATGTACTACCATGTGACACGGCAGGGTTATAAACTGTGTAACGACATGGGAGAATGTGTGACACGACCGTGACACGGCATGGTTTCGTGTTTGTGACACATCATGCTTTGACGTCTGACAGGACAGGTTTAGCGTGTCTGACACGGCATGGTAATAATGTGTGTGACAGGCCATGGTCTCCACTTGTGACACATCATGGGGTGAAGAACTGACAGGCCATAATTTGAAAGAAGGTGGGTAAATAACGAGACGTAAATAATGATGGAACCCATTGGACTTCCACCGAATTTATGAAATGAATATAAAAGTTGATTAAATTTTAAGTAAATATTTTTCTTAAATCGCAACCTCGTGTGTGAAAGAAGTTAGAGATTTTGGATCGATCATTATCCCGAAACGTAGCAGAGAATTTGACCTGGCTCTTGCCAACCTCACCAATATCACAGCAACAATGTCTGATATCAATGTACAGGTCAGTGAGTCTAAAATTCAAATTAAAACTTTCTTTTGTTCGTTGTTTTTTCGATTGGGTTTGGTTTGATAAGTTTGTATTGATTTTTTTTTCCATATGTTATGCATGGTGTAATTGTTATATTCCTAGGTTAGGGTTTAGGAAAATTGTTGAAGAATGGGGTCTGAGTCTGCAAATTACGTTTTGTGGGTTTACTGGTTTTTTGTCGTGTCACGGGTTAGGGTATCGTGTTGTGGGATAACTGGTTTTTTTGGGTATTTTAGCATGTCATGGCTTTAGGTGCATGGCACCATACGAGACTTATGCGTGGCGTGTCACCACACAGACCCTTGGCGTGTCATGACACAAATGCATACGTGTCACGACACTTACACATGACGTGTCAAGTCATATATCCCCGACCTAGCGTGTCACGAAACTAACTCATGGCGTGTCACAGTACTTATTTCTTCATTTCTTTTTCTTTCTTCATTGAACCTTGTTTCCATGTTATCGGCTAACTCAATTGTGCATGTGTCCCATGTTTTGCAGATGCAGTCCGGACAGCATGAGGACCTTGATAGCTTGCTGCTTGTGCCGAGGGAGAAAT
Source organism: Theobroma grandiflorum (assembly GCA_036013995.1). NCBI lineage: Eukaryota > Viridiplantae > Streptophyta > Magnoliopsida > Malvales > Malvaceae > Theobroma > Theobroma grandiflorum. Next base: position 41,324,505 of record CP142127.1, read on the forward strand.
GGGCTTTCAATGTTGGCATCAACACCCACTGCAAGTGGTCGCAGCTGCATTACATCAATAAAACTCTCCAAGAGAAAAGGGAGTACGATACAATGAAGAGTACGTGTTTCGGACAGCTTGTGGACGTGTATCCACAAGGCTACTTCAGTGTCGGTCTCCTGCATAACATCATGATTTGTTGAATCAAAGTGACACATTTAGTGGAGCACGAGCTGTGGTTTGCCATTGGCAAGAACAAGGCGAGTATATCTAAGCAAGAGTTTTACCTTATCACCAGACTGAAGTTTGGTCCAATGCCCGATGTGTTCACATGACCGTACAAGGTTGTTGCTGACGTAATTCATGCACGATACTGGAACGGGCAGCAAAGCATTAAGCTGCAGGAGTTGCTGAATACATTCTGTGGAGGCAGCTTGCATCGACCAAGTGATGCGACCAAGATGGCCCTTGTCTTGATCGCGAATAACATTTTATTCGATCAGGACTACCGTAGACAGGTGACACCTTGGCTATTGTCATTGGTGGAGGACATCGACTCCTGGAATGCCTTCCCATGGGGTCATTACGTATGGAGGCTGATAGAGGACTACCTTTTGAAGGTGTTTGAAGTGACTGCCTCAAATTTACGTCCGACAACCCGTTTACGCTACAACATTTACAGATTCACGTAGGTGATTCAAGTGCGGGCACTTAACATTGATGAGTTTCCTTTTGACTTAAAAATCATATGATGCACCAGTTTATCATTTACGATCTAACGATGGTATATATGACTTGTAGTTCTAGGCAATTGAGGCAATTTCAGCCATCCGAAAACTAGTTGCCTCATCTGCTCCAAAGGATGTCTACCCACGTATGCTGAAATGGGAATGCAATCAGAAGCCTCCAAATTTCTACAAAGCTGTTGAGAAGTTAGAGTCATCTTAGCAGGTGAGTGAACAGCTTGGCCAATTTCTAATGCGCATTACTATTACCCGAAACCCATAAAATGATATTTAATCACAGTCCCTATTTTGCAGTTATGGGCAGTCGAGACCTTGGAGCCTACCTCAGATGAGGCCAGGCAGGATTACTTCGTGGACATTGATGTCTCGCTGAGCGATGGACACTAGTACATGCCTATAAGCCACATGGAGGATCGTGTGGACTAGGGCTTAGGTGCGAGAGAAAAGATGAGGCAGATAAAGGACAGAAGAGCCAGTGGTGCCATTAAGCAGAGGCGCACATCCGTTGCTTTAGACAATGAGGATGAGCAGTCAGTACTTGAGTTTATGGAGGAAAGGGGTGACCATGCTACGACAGCTCTTCAACCTCCGATAGCTCCTCATCATACGCACAGTGCTAACGAGCCGTCGGTAAGATCGGTTGTAACGGTTCTGGTTAAAAAGATATTGTAATATTTTATTCGACTAACACTATAATTTCTATCATTACAGTTAAGAGAGGCGACAGTACAAAGCACCTCAAGAGTCGATCGGTCATGCTCAACCACGCAGTACCGATAACGAGCCACAAGTAAGGATTTTAAACTTCTAACGATTAATGTTCAACAATTCCATATATGATTACACGGTAAATAATGCGCATATATGTTATTGCAATTGACCGAATCCACAAGAGTCAATGACGGACTAGTGACGAATCGTCAACTGAAGCATCAGATGCAACGGTTAGAGATCCGACATAAAAAGGAGATGTCAGCATTGAGGGCTTTAATCCAGTCATTGACTCTGTCCCTACAGACGTTTGAGGACCGCATTGTCGCTCATATTCTAGAGAGACTGAAATCACATGTACGATTTCAATCGTTGTGTATAATATTGGTTGTTTATGTATATAACAGTAAGTTCTAATTTGAGGCATCAGTTTATGCTAATGATTTGATCATTTGTCTCATTTTGTAGGGCGATCTTTCATCTCACGATGTTGGTGAGGACCACGAGGACGTCGCTAATCCATTAGACCATGATGAACCCGATGTTGGCATTGACGATAATGATGTGGTTGGTGCAGACGGACATGATACTGTCGCAATGGATGCTGATCCGGTGATCGACTTACCTGCAGAAGGGGATGGGAACCTTGCAATAGTCATTTACGAAAGGGACCATCTTCTGCACAGTACTCCTAAAGCCAGTATCTCGCGATTATCGACAACAGAGGCATCTGCTGACCAGGATCGGGCAGCACTAATTTCAGACCCTATTGAGTGGGCACGGGTGAGAATGGCAAGCAAGTACATTGCAAGCCCGTATGTCGACCCCTCATTGATTCCCCGGGATCAAAAGAGCTCAATGGTGGAAGCGTACGATGCTTTCAAGAAAGACAAGTGTGCAAGGTCAGCAGTATAAATAACATTGCAAATATTGTTGTTTAATTAAACATCTATCCACCAAGGCTAAATGGATTAAGTTCATTATGTTACATATGCAAGCGTAACGTTGGGATCTTAGGGGACCAAGGTGGGGAATTTTTCATTTCATTAGAGGATCTCGATGAAGAAATGACAAATGAACATGTCGACACATGCATCAGCATAATCTGTAAGCAGATGGCAGGTCCGAAGTGGAAGATGTACAATGCTCGTGCATGCGTGGTTGACACGATATTCTTCATAAGTTTATTTTTCATTATTTTCAATTATGCAAATATTAAGTTATTTATTGCAAGAATTGTAAGCTAATGTGTACATGCTTCACAGGACACCCTCCATATGCTACACCAGACGTTCCCCGATGAAGATGCCTGTGCCAGCATGGAAATTATAGATGAGTTACGGGGATACGTGCAGGGTGAGAGGCCAACTTATGCGAAGAAATAAAAAGATGTGGATTTCATCCTCGCACCTTACAATGTGGGTGGCCATTGGGTGGTGGCGAAAATCGACTTGGTGAAGTGGACGATCAAGGTGGTGGACTCCGCTATAACTTCAGCTGCTAAGGATAATGGAGTTCATGCGGCTCAAATGACCCCCTTCACGACATTGTTGCCAGTCATCTGTCACCAAGTCGGTTATTTCAACAAAACTCGTCGGAAGAAACGGGATCTGAGGCCGATGGCATTGGAAATTCATATGCCAAAAGCTACAATGCATCGGCAGAACGATAGTGTCAGCTGCGGTATGTTCATGGTTGGGTACATAGATGATCTTTTTCATTTGGACAAAATCAGAGTTAAATAGAATATGATTGGGTATTTACGTCGCCAATACCCTCTCGAAATTTTTTCCAACAATTGTGAGAACGAACCTTGAACATAACAGCTTCAACCACTCTGTACTTGATTCTTTTTTTTTTTGAATAACCAATTCATTTTATTGATTTTAACTTCATCAGTTTATACATTACTTTCCCATTAATTTTGCATAAATTACATTACGTTTTTATAGTTTCTCTCTGTTTTGATATAGTATGTAAATTTAAAGTTGTATAATGATTTTGTTCAAATATCAGTACTGATATCTTTCGAAGAATATGTGGGTGACATGTTCGGAGAATTTGTATAATCATAATTTGTATAATTATAGTATAAGTATGCATGGCGTGTCACCAAAATTCTGCATATACTTGGCATGTCGACACAGAAGATGGCATGCACTCATGGCGTGTCACAACAGAAGTATTTGTGGCGTGTCAACACAAAATCCTACATCTACCCAGCGTGTGACCACATAAGACCCCATGCACGTAGTGTCTCACCAGCATGTCTGTCTGCGGCTGGCGTGTCACCAGCATGTCTGCTTACAGTTGGCATGTCACCAACATGTATACATGCAATTGGCATGTCACCAGAATCGTTGCATGCACCAGACGAGTCACCATCAAGTTTGCATGCATTAGGCGTGTCACCAGCATGTCTTCATGAACTTTGCATGTCACCATCATGTCTGCGTGCACTTGGTGGGTCACTAGTATGTATGAGTGCAATTGGCGTGTCACCAGCATGTCTGCATGCACTTGGTGTGTCATTCGATCATGTCTCCATGCACTTGATGTGTCACCAGCATGCATGCATGCACTTTTGAAGTCATAAGCATGTCTGCCTACACTTGGCGTGTAACAATCATGTCTGCATGCAGTTGGCGTGTCACCACCATGTCAGCAAATGCTTGGTGTGTCTCCACCAGTATGCATGCACTTGGTGTGAAACCACCAAGTCCGCACCGATACCCGAAACGTTTAAACTACCTGCGTCAGTTTATATTCCTCTACTATATATGGTCCACAACTCCTCATGAGAAATGATCAATTATCAGCGACAGACCGTACATCTCCTCAAAAGCAATTTTGTCGATGCTTCCTTGGCAGTTCTTCCGCGCATGAGAATGTCGAACCTTGGCTATTTGAAATCTAAAATCTAATTCATAGAAATTTGCTGTTGTGTAATGATATTTATCCCATGTTTTGTTGTAAATATTCATTATGCAAGAGCAAATTTCGATGAAGAGACTATGGATTTCAAATACTCAAGGTTAGAGAATTCTAAAGTACGTTGAATAAATCAAGGGGGGGAGAAAGTCATCATTGTTAATGGTTTTAAGTTTGTTTTTAGCTGTTAAAGAAACAGAAAACTTTCTTCTATTGGAAGTTGTTCGATCCGATTTCTTTTGTTCTTATGTATTCTAAAGTTGAATATGCATGAACTAGGGGTGTCACCAGCATGTTTGCGTACAGTTGGTGTGTCACCAGCATGTCTCCCTGCACATGGCATGTCAAAAGCATGACTGCCTTAACTTGGCGTGTCAACAGCATGTATGAACTAACTTGGCGTGTCACTATGATGTCTGCCTGCACTTGGCGTGTGACCAGCACGTCTGGTAGCACATGGCGTGTCACCAGCATGTCTGCATGCAATTGGCCTATCACCAGCATATTTGAATGAACTTGGCATGTCACCACCATTTCTGCATGCACTTGGCTTGTCACCACTATTTCTGCTTGCACTTGGCGTGTGACCACCAAGGTTTGCCTGCCTTGGCCTGTGACCACCAGTGTCTGCAATTACTTGAGGTGTCAATAACATGTCTGCATGCACTTGCCATGTCACCAGCACGCAATTAAGTAAATAATTAAATAATTAAGTAAAAACATTAAATTATTTATGTTTTCAACATTTAATGCTGAAATTTCCATCGAAAAATTCCAACGGACAAAGCTGTTGGAAAATTATAGCTTCACACGGTCGGTTCGATGGGTTGAGGGTTCTCACGAAATTTCCAACGAAATTGTCCGTTGGAAATTTCGTGGGAAATGTCAAGATTATATTCGAATTTTTGAAGCAAATTTGGGTTCCAACGGAAAGTTCCATTGAAAATCCGTTGAAAATGTTAAACAGTTACCGGAATGCTCCTCAAATGTAAATTTTCCTACGGATTTCCAACGGAATTTTCCATTGAAAAATGTCCAACGGAATTTTCCGTTGGAAATCCATCCGAACAAGTATTTACAAATTTTAGTTAAATTCTGTTGGAAATCCATTGAAAATCCGTTGGAAAGAGCACCTTTTTTTGTAGTGAGACGACATTTTCTTCTTCAAAGACAATCATTTCTCTTTAGGAGAACTCATCGTAAATATGACTTGGACTTTAATAGATTAATTTGAATTCTTTTTCAAATGAGATAAGTTGACTTCGATCCACTGCTAAAGGTGTAATTTCTAGAGTTTTATGCGAAGAACCAAACCTCCGTTGGGCAATCCCATTAGGACTCTCATGCCTTCCCCCTTATTGGGTTTAACTCCTGAGTAATGCTGTTCAAATCACAATACATTAAGGACAAGGTTTTGCTGCCATCAAAATAATTCAATTTCTTCTCATTCACTGGACTTAAAATCGATTTAACTTCAATGTCAGAATCATTGCATAAAAAAAGGCATTCTCATCACACAATTCAATTCTCTTTAATCAGTCCAAACTTGAATTCCAAATTCCTCCATTGCGTGCTTGCTTATAGCTAAACTCCTTTAATTCTTCTTTAGGACAAATTGGAAGAGTCCATCAACATTAACCAATACATTAATGTTATTTGAATACCTTTTACCACCACTATTTAAATCAGAAATTAATTTGGAATAAATCTACTTCCCCAAGATAGTATTTGTGTCAAACACATCCACTTCCAAACCAGCTTTCCTAAGACACTCACTTTTGTGCAAAACCTTCCTAGCAGAATCTGAATTCAAATTATCATTCAAAGCCTTAGGACAAGGTAAACAAGTCCCACCAAAATTGTCTAGTTTATTAAATTTGTCTGAAGCCAATAAAACACCTCCATGAGATTTTATCTCACTAATTACTCATGAATAAATATTCTTAAAAAACACAGAATTTGGATCAAACGATACTTCCTCCAAATCTGATTTTTTAATAATTTCATCACCCTTCAAACTTTATTTCTTTGGTAGATAAAGAAATCAAATTCAAAATTTTCTCAATGTCACGTGCAGCTGTAGGCTCCCTTTCTCTCCCACGTATTTCCTTTTCACCGGTGATCAAAGGAAGAGAGCTTGATGGTGGCATGATAACTTGAGGTTGCACATTGACAATACTAGCAATAGTAGATTTCAAGGTGAAGAGTTCCTTTTCAATTTTAATACGAAGATATAATGGGAATTGTCGTAAACTGTTAACTTGTATTTAGGGATGAGCAAATTGGTAGATTGAGTGGTTTGGTCCATCATACTTAAAGATCAAATGGACTAATTATTTTTAAAAAAACTAATCAAATATAAAAAAAGATCAAATCGATCAAACATAGAATTAGTTTGGTTGATCTAGTTTTGAACTTGTTAGGTTAATTAGCTCAATATGATTAGGTCTAAGAGGGGATGAATTGGACTATCTTAAGAATTTAAAAAAATATATTTTCCTTTGTAAACAAAATCTTTTCTTTAATTCAAAAGCTGAGTTTAAAAAGAAAACAAACTAATTGGCTTTTACATGAACGAAAGAGAATTGCATTTTCAAGTAAAATGAATAGTTGAGAAATTAACACAAGTGTTTTATAAAGGTTCAGCCTCCTTGCCTACGTCCTTTTTCTTAGATTCATTAAGGAGTTTTAAATCCACTATTCAATCAAAAAGCTCAATACAATACTTTTTGTGGATCAAGCATAACCATATAATGCAATGCCTTTTTATGGTTAAAGCATATCCACTCTACCTTTTTTATTAGTTAAGGTATAACCACTTGAGCAAATACAATGAGAGAAATGTAGGTACAGCAAGAGTGCCTCTTAAAGGCTGAGTGAAGAATTTGATACAGTACTTGAAGAAAAGAATGGAAGCCTAATAAATGCTTAACTAGAAGACTTTTTGTATTTAAGAAGAGTACAATAGGTTTTGAATGTATCTTGGCTAATTCTCCTTTCTTGAGTTGTGTTTTCAAGTCTTTTAACTTTCATAAATGCTGAGGAAGCTTGTATTTATAGTTGCTAAAGCTTTGAGGGTAGTTGGGAGAGTATTTAATGTGAAAACAACTATTTTTCTCTTTAGCTAATGCTCCAACAGTCATTTTGTATCGATACATATGTGTATGTATCGATACATTGCCTTTTGTTTTGAATTCCCCCCAAGTTGTATCGATACATTTATTCATGTATCGATATATTTGAACTTACCTGCAAGAATCTTTGTAATATGCTTAAATATGTATCGATACATGACACTTTGTATCTATATTTTTAGATCAGTGAGCATTCGGTTGAAAATCTATCGATACATTTGAGAAATGTATCGATACTTTTAGATTAGTATGCATTTTGTCTCAATTTTATCAATACAATTGAGGATGTATCGGTAGATTAAGTTTCACTTTTGAGTTTTGACTTTTGCTGAAGAACATGTATCGATAGATGTTGTAATCGGTCGATACTTATCCAAATGTATCAATATATGAAGAACATATTGTAATACCCAACATCCCATATCTGGTGTGAATGTGATTGTTAAGACCTATATAACAATCCAAGTCCATCACTACTAGTAACTTGAGCTTAAGCTTTTGAGGGTCACGTGGTTTAGGTCCAAAAAGTTGTTGAGCCAGTGGTTGGACTTGGGTCGTTACACATATATTGATAGATTTGGACCATAATGTATTTTCAAAGCTTGTTTTCACTTCTTTTCTTTTTCAAACTTACTTGGCATTGTTTGAGAACATGAGACCTTTGATCTTTTGTGAGTTAGGTGAAATTTTGATCATTTATTTTTGTCATTTCAAAATATAAAAGATAATTAGGTTAACAGGACCAATAGATCAAAATTTTATCACTATTTTTTTGCAAATTATAATATTAAAACTTATAAACTTCACTCATAATTATACATATATGAAATTAATGGTATAACTTATATGTTATAATGTTTTATATCAAAGTTTGTGTAAATAAAAACTATTTATAAACAATATGTTATAAAATCTAAGGTAATAGCTAATAACCTTATTAAGTGTAATCATATAAATAAAGTTTATTATAAGTTGTAGTAATGCTTATGTATAAATTAAATATATGTATATATAATATATTACTTTATTATATATATATATAATTAATGATATAGATTATAAGTTCAAATGTTTTATATCAAAGTTTGTATAAAATATAGCTAATTATAAACAATATGTTATAAAATCTATGGTGATAACTAATAGGGTTATTAAGTGTAATCAGATAAATGAAGTCTATTATAAGTTATAGTAATGCTTATGTATAAATTAAACATATATATAATATGACTTTATTAATATATATATATATAATTAATCACATAACTTAGAAGTTATAATGTTTTATATCAAAGTTTGTATAAATAATAACTAATTATAAACAATATGTTATAAAATCTAATGTGATAACAAATAAAGTTATTAAGTATAATCATATAAATAAAGTTTATTATAAATTTAGTAATGTTTATGTATAAATTAAATATATGTATATATAATATATTTATACAATTATATATATATTCATACCATTTTATATTACGAAATATTACTAAAGTGTAATAATTATAACATATTAATATGTAAGATATTTACTATCATATATTATAATATTAACATATAAAGTATATAATTTAAAATATATAACTTGTAAATTCATATTAATACAGATTTATAAATAAATATATATAATTAATATTAAGTTGCTATAATTATGATTTGTATATATACATATAATACCCTAATATATTTTAAGTATATTGTTAATTAAGTATACTATCAATTTTTTTTAAAATATACAAAAAAATATATAATATTTTTATATATATTAACTAGTTTGATTTTTTGAGTGAATTGGTTCAAAAATTTTAAAATTGAGAATCGACCAAAAAACCATTTAAATCAATCATTTTGGATTAATTGATCCAATGAATTAATTAAACCGAACTGTTTTACTCAAATCGTATTTGATTTAAATAGATAATTGATCTGAATTAGTTTTACTGACCTCTATCTGTTCCAAGATTAGACCAAAGCTAAATCTCTCCAAGTTCATGGTTTCTTGCCCGATTCTCACAAATTTTCCCTACCAATCTCCTAATGCCTTAAAAAGATTAAAATGCCGAAAATGAATCGGAATTTCTTCTACTCTTACCCAACACAAAAATTCTGATTTATCATTATTAATTTCATAAGGCACCAAGCTAGTGAACCACTCCAGAAAATATTCCATATAATCTGCAAGAAGGATTTCCATCTCATCTTCATTACGAAAAGTAACCAGCACTCTTAGACCCCCAGCTTCTTGAATACGATCCATCATACCCTTAGCTGCCAAATTCCGTTCAACCATCTCTACACAACCCTTCCCGTACAAAACCCGATCCACTCTTTTTCGACGATGCAACATTCAATTTAGGTACAAAAGCACTGGCACCAATCCTTTCCTTAACTTTCTTAGCAGCCTTAGGCTTCTCTTTAACCTTCCTTGACTGTGACTGTGCATTCATTTCCTTACTTGTATCCACGAACTTAGGCTTATCACCAACCTTCCTTGGCTTTGCACAATTATCCTTCCCCTCAAAATGTCTACCATCAGCTAGACATCTCTAAATGTACGTGAGTAAGAATATTGGGATTTTCTCGTCCAAATGATGGATCACGTGTGGGCTATCTCCTTTCAGGATGGCCAGAAATCATCATCCCATCACCATGAAGGATTACTGCTTGTTGTTCCCTAGCAAATTTTTAACACACAAAAGCAAAAAGGCTACCTCTCATTCTAAAAGTTAGTGGCAAAAAACCTTCAATCACAACACCAAATTGATCAAACACTGATTTAATGCTAGCTCACGACATTACCAGATTCTCAACGAAGATTGAATGGAGAAACCTTTGCCACTGTGCCAACTAAGATTGCCCACGATACCTTGTGCCTTGAAACCCTTACTGACCAAGACCCATGGCTGTTGCTTCACCTTCATGCCTACTTGTAAAATAGCTAACAAAAGAAAATGAAAATAAAAAAAAAAGTAAAATTAAATATTGAACTAGAAAGAATCTTTATTTATTTATTTCAAAAAGCTAACAAAAAATAAAAATTATGAAAATAAAAAAAAGTAAAAGAAATAAAATTAAATCTTGAACTAAATTTTATTTAATGAGATCACATAATTAATTAGATAACAATTAAATAGACCTATGAGAGTATTAATTAATGCATTCCGTACACATAAATGAACTTTTAAATTTAATTTGAAGGTGTTAATACCCTTTGTTTTACGTATAAATGAATTTTCAAACCTAATTTGCTTCATCGTAGATGAGAACTTATTCTTTTTTAATCAACCTAAATCAAGCCTAGAACTTCATTAAAAAAAATTTTAAAAAAAATAAAGACAAAATTGTGAGAAATAACCATCATAGTAAGGGCATTTCAAAAATGACCGTCTTTATAATTTTAACTATTTTTAGATAGTTTTTTACAGGACTTGACAAGAATACCTTTTAAACAATTTCAGACAAATTAAAACAGTTTCAGTTTTCTCTATCCCGCCATCTAGACAAAAATTTCAAAATTAAATCTGGCTTTCTCTCTGCTCAAACACCATAAGGCACAGAAAAACAACTCCAAAAATGATCAGCTAAAACTCCCTGAATGATCAAGTAGAGAAGCCAAGCATAAAGGAATCCAAACACCATAAACCAATGCAAAGAAGAAGAAAAACTCAATAATTTGACTTATTGTCAAGGGAAAGAAAGATTAGCCCAAGAGCATCACATCCCAGATTGGTGAAGGGCAGAAACAAGATCATCACCGAAGAAAACAACATCAGATACAAATTTCTCCCACCACCAAGGTAGAGGCAGATCGTCACGTGGGAAGAATTTTTGACTCAGAGATAAGGAAAAATACGTAAATCAGTAACCAAAGACAAAAGAGTAGGAGAAGCCCTCAAAACTCACCACGGGAAAAACAAGATATTAACACAAACAAGAACTCTGAGGGAACAAAACATAACCAGATATAACTAATTTTTAGTAAAATATTGCGTGACTAGTGGATAGGCATTGCGTGACTTCAGTTTCTGGTTAGGTCTTAGGGGTTTTTTTTCTGGTTATGTTTTGTTCCCTCAGAGTTCTTGTTTGTGTTAATGTCTCACGCAACCCGCGTGACTGACTTTGGGCATTGCGTGACTAGTGTTTAAGCATTATATGACTAATTTTTAGTAAAGCATTACGTGACTAGTGGATAGGTATTGCGTGACTTGTTAATAAGGCATTGCGTGACTTGTTAGTAAGGTATTGCGTGACTTGCTAGTAAGGTATTGCGTGACTAGTGGATAGGTATTGCGTGACTTGTTAATAAGGCATTGCGTGACTTGTTAGTAAGGAATTGCGTGACTTGCTAGTAAGGCATTGCGTGACTTTGGTTTCTGGTTGGGTCTTAGGAGTCTTCTTTTTTGGCTATGTTTTGTTCTTTCAGAGTTCTTGTTTGTGTTAGCGTCTTGTATTTCTCGTTGTGAGTTTTGAGGGCTTCCCCTACTCCTTTGTCTTCGGTTACTGATTTACGTGTTTTTCCTTACCTCTGAATCAAAAATTTCTTCCACGTGACGATCTGCCTCTGCCTTGATAGCGAGAGAAATCTGTATCTGATGTTGTTTTCTTTGATAATGGTCTTGCTCTTACCCTTCGTCGATCTGGGATGTGATGCTCTTGGGCTCATCTTTTTTTCCCTTGACAAAATAGTCATGCAATGTCTAAAAACTAGTCACGCAATACTCTAGAAATGAATAGTCTGACGAGAAAAGCTCAAAAAATATAAGTTTGTTTGAAGCACATAACTAAACATACTTGACCCGTTAATAGGTTTCGGGTTGAGACGCGGAGTTAAATAAATGGGTCGGTTTCATTAAGGGCATTTTCGTCCAAAATAACTTTTTGTGTCTAAAAACACTTAAAATTATGAAAAAATCTATTCTCAAAAACACCTTATGCATCTCGCCTATAAAAAAAAAATCGCCAAAAATAAATTCACTTAAGACTTAACTTCATTAAAAAACTAAATTCACTTAAGTAGCCAATAGTTCCTAAAAAAAATTGTTTCAGAATTCGGGTCAATGATACCTAAACAAAAGAAGTTGTTTCAAGATTCACACATTTTCACACACATTATTCCATTACAATGATATATATGCTTGCCTTAACAAAAGTCATAAACAGAGCACGGCTTGGAAGGTGAACTAATATAACTATAACAGCTCAAATCAAAGGAGCTTCAAACTTTGCTCAAAAATAGTAATGAATTCATCCATTTGATTCTTGTTCAAAGCTAACCCAACCTCAATTCCACCTGGCTCATCCTTGCACTCTGCCAGAGATATAGCTCCATCATAATCTATGTGAGTAAGCTCAACCTTACAAGGCCTTCCCCACCCAAAATCCGTATCATAGACATGGAATTTTGGCGATCCAGCAACTGCACTAAGACGCCTTGATTCCTTTCGTTCCACAAGAGTAGAAATCCAATGCTCTGCACCTCTCAAACCACTTCTCTTTATTTCTTTAATTTTGTTTCCAATAACTTTCGAAGCCAAAAGAATTCCATTTTCTCCTATTAGCTCACTTTTCGTAACATCAACAACGCCTGGTCTTAAACAATTCCCAAAGTATGTTGTTGGTACCGGAAATTCCAACCTGTTCCGGCAATCAAATGGAAAAAGCAAGAAGTAAAACTTATCATCATCATCACGTGATAAATTGTTAGTAGCACTCTCTTTTGATTTAATCAGACAAACCCATATGAAAGCACAAGTCACCACAAATGTTGATATGTGCAATTGCTCTGAGTCAACACCATCCCTGCACTGTCCCGTGACCAAATGCTTTAGTCTCTCGGCATGGACTCGACCCAACACAAATGTGGCTCGAACCTTGTCTTCAGCTATAGCATGGGTTGGGCCAGAATTCTCATTAGAGAATGATACCCAGTGCCAGTAATTTTTCAACCGAACCAACTCTATGCCACCAGGATCCTTGATCACGTCCTTGTTAATCAGAGGAAGTGAATTTTCAAGACAGGTTAAGTCACCGCCGGACCTACAAACAGCCGTCCAAGACCTCATAAAATGCATGAACGACTTCCCATCACCAACTAAATGCCAATAAGTTGAACCGATGCAAATGCCAGAGTTGGGAAACACAGTGACTTGAAACGCTATGATGGGGCACACGCGAATGCCATCTTCGGCTACACGTGCCGGTGGCAGCTGAGGTACAAAGGGGCGTAGCAATTTAATATCTCGCGGATAATTGGCTTTGACATGGTTGAAATCTGCAGCGGATTCAGCAACCGTGAAGGTGACAAAGTCACCATCTATGTAATGGATATAAGGCTTACCGGGTGGTTCAGGGCACATGATATTGGCGGCGAAAGGGAAGAAATTTTGGAGAGTTAGAGAGAGAGAGCGTTTTAGCATTGGGAGAGCGGTTTCCATGAAGTGCAAAGTAGGGTGAGGGAATTTGTAGAAGAAAAGGCGTTCTACATTATAAGGAAACCATGGCAGATCAAAGTAAGTGAGAGGGAGAGAGGTTGTCGGAACTGTTCTCGGAGGCGGCGAAACATGACTGCTATCGAGAATCCTAATCGTGCCAGTTTGAGCCATTTAGGACAAGACCAAGAAATCGTTCATACTTCACACTACTGTATATAACAAGGGGAAGAATTAATGCAGATCCCGTATGGGACTAATTTGTTTGGAAAAATTTTTTTCAAACAAATTAAATGAATAAAATTTTTTTAAAATATTAATTAAAATTGATTAAATATAAAAAATCGGTTGATTTTAAATCAAAAAAAATTAAAATTTTACTTTTTTACAAATTATAATATTAAAATTTATAAATTTTATTCATACTTATAATATATAAAATAAAAATTAATAGTAAAAAATATATATTTTATATAAATTTATAAATAATATTAATTTAAAATTTTTAAAATAAAAAATTAATAAAAATATTAATTAAATCACATTTTAAAAATTAATAGACTCCATAAATCAATTAAATTGTACGTTTCCCTCATTCCACTCAATTATTGATCCCATTAAATTTTGCTCACCAGTCACCTCGAAGAAAAAGCCTCGGAGGGCGACATGTCGCTTTCACCCAGTACAGAGATTTAATTAATAAAGAACAATGTGGGGTCGTAGTTAATGATGACCCGTACTGAAATGACCCGGTGACAGCAATAGAGTGCATTCAACCACGAACAATTTGGACTGTAGCAGTTTTTTCTAAGATCTTAAAATTATGATTTTTTTTCTTTGACTATTAGTATGCTTACTTTTCTTTAAATTTAATTTTTATAATTTTATTTATTTATTGATATTAGAACCATGGAGATTATTTTTATAAAAAATTAAAATATTAATATAATATAATTAATTTTTAGTTTTTATGAAAATTAAGCTCGGAGAACACAATTTAAGAGTAGCAAAATATATAAAATATAGGGTGATATTTTTTTGTAACCATTAAAAATAAAGTGTGTTTGGAAATAACCCTCCAGATAACTTTAACTGTATTTAGCTATTAAAGTACATTTTCGAATAAAAATATCCTTAATGAGACATTTTTGTTGATGTGCACTCTGAAACACCCGGACCGCGGAAAATTATGCAAAGAAATTAGTGAACATCTATTTTTTGCACAAAACATTTTTTTTTTTTGGAAAAGCTTGTGCAAAAGAAAATAATATTGCATGAGATGGTTTTTCTGAATGTTCGGACATGGCATTCAGATAAACCAAACGAGGAGGGGGAGGTGGTCGTGATGAATCGAAAGCTTGGAGCACGATGTGAAACCAGAAATCCCGCTTAAGGAGGTGAATCGAAAGGAAAAAGACGTGAATGCAAAGCACGAAATGGTCGTGCTACAGCAATTGGGACAAGCCATTGGGTTTAGAGTTTGTGAAAGGGAAAATGTGAGATGAGAGGGTGCAGAGTTGGTGACATCCCATGGAGGAAAGCAGTGACACGGCAGGATGAAGAGTTGGTGACACGCCATGGAGGGAAACAGTGACACGGCAGGATGCAGAGTTTGTGACACGCCATGGAGGGAAGCAGTGACACGGCATGGTGCAGAGTTTGTGATACGACATGGAATGAAACAGTGACATGGCAGGGTGCAGAGTTGGTGACACGCCATGGAGGGAAACAGTGACACGGTAAGGTACAAAGTTGGTGACACGCCATGGAGGGAAGCAGTGACTCGACATGGTGCTGAGTTTGTGACACGGCATGGTGTTAAGTTGGTGACAAGCCATGGAGTGAAGCAGTGACACAACATGTAGTGAAGTAGTGACACGCCGTGGTGCAGAGTGTGTGACACGGTATTGGTTTAACATCTGACATGCCATGGTCGTTTATAGAAATCCCGCTTACGCATGTGGTTGTTAACATCCCCCTCTTGATATAGTAAACTTTATAATTCTCCACTAGCCTAATAATTAATCTGTTTCTCTTGACCTCCGACCTGTTTGCAATTGTCCAACCCTGGCTATTTGAAATCCAGAGTCTCTTCATGGAAATTTGCTCTTGCATTATGAATATCTATGAAGACACTCTGGATTTCAAATAGCTTGGGTTGGACAATTGCTTACAGGTCGGAGGTGAAGAGAAACAGATTAATTATTAGACTAGTGGAGAATTCTAAAGTTGAATACATCAAATGCGGGATGGTTACAACTGCCAAAAATGCTCGGAAGAACTGCTGATGAAGCATCAACAAAGTCTGCTTTAGAAGCAACGTACGGTCTGTCTATGAGAACTGAGGAGTTGTGGACTATATATAGCAAAGGAATATAAACCGACTTTACCAGTTTAAACGTTTCGACTACCACTGCGGACCTGGTCGTGACACGCCAAGTGCATGCAGACATAGTGGTGACACGCCACGTGCATGCAAATATTGGTGGTGACACGCCACCTGCATGCATACTGAGGGTGACAAGCCAAGCGCATGCAGACATGGTGGTGACACGTCAAATACATGCAGATATTAGTGGGGACACACCACCTGCATGCATACTGGGGGTGACACGCTAGGCGCATGCAGACATGGTGGTGACACGCCAAGTGCATGCAGATATTGGTGGTGACACGCCACCTGCATGCATACTAGGGGTGACACGGCATGGAGTTGAGTTGGTGACACGACATAGAGTTGAGTTTGTGACATGCTATGGAGGGAAGTAATGACACGGCAGGGTGCAGAGTTGGTGACACGCCATGGAGAGAAGCAGTGACATTGCATGGTGCATAGTTGGTGACACGCTATGGAGGGAAGCAGTGACACGGTAAGGTGCAGAGTTGGTGACACACCATGGAGGGGAGCAGTGACACTGTCACGACCCAATTCCCGGGCCATGACCGGCGCAAGGACCCAATGAGCATAGCTCACTAAGCCCAAGCAAGCCTATTTTCTCTTACTTTACTTATCGTACTACTGTGTGATGCATACACACGTAATGCACCCAAAGTGCATACAGCGCCAATTAATAATGGCATAACTAACCATACATACACACACCTTTTCCCGGGTGTGAACACAGCCAAATCACAATGGCATTATCAACATTAATATACATGCACTATACCAGTCATGTATTTAATGATTTACATTACATATACATATTCACATAATTAAATTATATTTACAATACAAAGGACCCAAGACTTCCAGCGGAGACATTTACCACAAAAGGAATCACTATCGGATGCCAGACACATACCCAGGAGATGCACTATGGGGACTCCTCGATCTAGAGCCCAACAGTCTCTTGATCTGAAAACATGAATTTTTGAAAACGTGAGTACGAAACTCAGTGAGTGAATATTAGAAGGGAACAAGCAATCTCATCAGAAGATTTGTCAATCATGATGCACTGGTTGAAAATAAGGCCATTTTCAACTAACTAATATTTCAAACCCTTTTTCCCTTACCCAGGAATTTGTTATGCATTCAAGGATTAAACATCCTTGAATTCACACTCATCATTCTATCAAAGTAGTAAATCGACGGTTGTTTACAAACCGTCACATAATAAGGGTTTCACAACCCGTACAATTTATATATGCATATGTACCACGTACAATTTAATTCACCAATTAATCTATCTCATTCATTGTCCCATCTTTTCCTCCACTCTACTATACTCTCAACTCATACATCATTACCGGCATTACACTTCCCACTCCGCACATGCACGGTAGTAATTATCACAACCTTTATCATTAGACCGGCATTGCACTTCCCACTCCGCACATGCACGGTCGTAATTATCACACTCTTTATCATTCAACCGGCATTGCACTTCCCACTCCGCACATGCACGGTCGTAATTATCACACTCTTTATCATTCAACCGGCATTGCACTTCCCACTCCGCACATGCACGGTTGCATCAATTTCACCATAATTTATTAATAATGCATATCAGCAGAATACAAGGGTACACAGATTCAGTACACTCAATTTCACATAATTTCTCAATAATACATATAGGCATCATGTTGATATACACAGATGCATGACAATCATATTTAACGTCATTGAAATATTTTCATCTTCAATTTCAAACAATTCGCATACCATACAATCACATATATACACAAATACATAAGCAATCATATACACTGCTAATATTCACTATCCTTAGTGGAAAAACATTTATCAAGGAACTTGGCAAGCAGTATCACTTAGCTTTGCCGCCAAGTTCTTGGGCAAACATTATTTGGTAAAGGGTATCACTCAGCATCCCTTCCAAACTCATGGACGGAAATCATTTGGTAAGGGGTATCACTCAGCATCCCTTCCAAATTAGTAGACAAAAATCAATTGGTAAGGGGTATCACTCAGCATCCCTTCCAAGTTCATAGATAGAAATCAATTGGTAAGGGGTATCACTCAGCATCCCTTCCAAGCTTATTGGCAGAAATCAATTGGTAAGGGGTATCACTCAGCATCCCTTCCAAGTTCATGAACAACAATCAATTGGTAAGGGGTATCACTCAGCATCCCTTTCAGGTTTTCCGAGCGAGAACTTAATTGGTAAGGGGTATCACTCAGCATCCCTTCCAAGTTTCCGAGCGAGAAT
Source organism: Theobroma grandiflorum (assembly GCA_036013995.1). Classification (NCBI taxonomy): domain Eukaryota; kingdom Viridiplantae; phylum Streptophyta; class Magnoliopsida; order Malvales; family Malvaceae; genus Theobroma; species Theobroma grandiflorum. The sequence goes on from CP142127.1 coordinate 41,343,107, forward strand.
TTCTCAGTGAGGGGTATCACTCAGCATCCCTCTTTACACACCATTACAGACATGTACATTACCCATTCCACACGTGCAGGATTACATCAAATTCACATAATTTATTAACAATAAAAGTAAACATCATATAGAGGAGCATAATTCAACACAATCATTTGAACATCGAGATCTCTATTAGAGCACTCATAAGGTGAGGGATCACAGCTAAACACACAAATATCACACTTATCTCACCAGCTCATGTGCATCCCCCCACATCGTGCACATAGCTGGAGTATCAGAGCACTCGGCAAGCGGTATCACTCAGCGTCGCTGCCAAGCTCCTGGACTTCAAATCACGCTTTACCACAGTTCATGCATGAACATTTCCAGGAATCGTGGGCGTTACGTCTCGCGGTCCCCACTTTGCTCAATTCAGAATTTCAAGGCATTAGTGGGCGTTACGTCTCGCGGTCCCCACTTTACTAAATTCTGAATTTCAAGGAATTAGTGGGCGTTACGTCTCGCGGTCCCCACTATGCATACCATTCAGGCATATGCATTTTCCTTCTTCACACGTGCACGGTGGTAACACTTTCACAACACTTCTCAACCATCCATGTAAATATCATTACAATGTACACATTTATCACACTCAAATTTCACATCAAATAAATAATATTTCATGCCTTCATGCATACCACATAATTTCATGCTTTCAAGCATAACACATAATTTTTATGCCTTCACGCATAACACATAATTTTATGCTTTCATGCATAACACATATTTTTATGCTTTCATGCATAATACATATTTTCTATGCCTTCATGCATAACACATATTTTTATGCTTTCATGCATAACACATATTTACCACATAAAAATCATTTTTATCAAGGGCTTGTTCCAGGCACGTATTTTTAAATACTTTGGATAAATTATTTAATTATCCACATCAATACAATTTGCATTTCCCAAATAATTTGAAATGCAAGTTCACTCACAGGTGTCGAAAAATCCGGATTCCGGATGCACTCGGATTAACAGTCCTCAATCACGATTCCTTTGCCTTTCTCGGACTTCTCACCACCTTGACACAGAACAAAATTAGGGAATTTACTATATTGTCCCCAACTAATATAAACTAATTGAAATTGCTCACATATGATACTCAAAGGCAAAAATGCGTCCGATTATCACTTTAACGCGGTATTGCCTAATCTCGACCGATTACCCAATTAATCGGCTATTATGTCCAATTTGATTCCAAATTGCACCATTCTTTTTTCTCATAGCTTAATTCATCCCACATCATGTAATTAGTGCCAATTTCAGCATTCAATATTTTCCATTTCTTTATAGAAAAATTCGGCCAATACAGTGCATTAGCACTGAAAATTTTTCTACTACATTTTTCACTTGCATTTCTCATTTTCTAATTTCTTTCATTTCAAATGAAACCATTTCATTTGAAATGAACCAATTTTCCTCATGCACTCTCCACCCTAGGTTCGGCCTAACAAAGAACCACCATGACAATCAATTTCTTTCTTTCATTTTTGTCCATAATCATGCTTAACTACCTTTAAACACCAACATAGCTTAAATTCAATCCAATCCAACATCAAATCCCTACTCATACCCATTTTTCAGAATTCATTCCATCATGATATCTTCATATTTAACCATTGAAATCAAGAACAAAAGCATAGGTAAGCTAGGGTTAGAGTAAATCTAAAGAAAAGTTACCTTTGTTTTGCTTGAATCTTGAAAAACACTTGAAATCTATGGATTTTGGCCTAGGTTTTTATGGTTTTCCCTTTGTTCTTCTTTTCTTCCCTTCAATCGGTTCTTTTCCAGAATTTGGAGAGAGAAAATGATGGTTAAAGGCTGATTTTTAGGCTTAAATAATAATATATAAAGGCTTGCCACGTGGCACCATGTGATTGGCCCGTTTTTTTGACTTTTTGACTTTTTCTTTCATTCTTTCTCCACCACTTGATTAATCAAGTAAAAATCTGATCCATAGATGATCATGGCTGGAAAAATTATTCTGGTGGTGGAAAATTACCGTTTTGCCCCCGGGATGGCAAAATTACGATTTTGCCCCTATACTCCGAAATGTCCCGGAATTATTTTATTTTCACTGTCCAACCTCAAATAACACTAATATAAATCAATATTACCCAATTGGGGCAAAATCCTTTCAAAAAAATTCACATTTCGCACTCCGGTGGTAAAATTACCATTTTACCCTTGTGCTCCAAAAACACCGAAAATCACAATTTTTACACTGCTAAACATCATTTTATGATTCCATAATGATAACTGTATATCATATAATTATCTTTTTGTCCAATGTGATCAAATTTTGGCTAAAATCTCCATAAATCAACAAATGAGAAAATGACCGTTTTGTCCCTAACCGGTCAATTTTCCCGATTGACTCCAGACTGGACCTTGAACTCCAAATCACTATTCTGACCTATTCTGTGGGTCTCAGAATTTTGAAATTCCTCTTAGAATTTCTATTTAAACTCGTTCAAGGCTCGATTTAATTTAGTTGTACTACTCAGTACAATACTGTCTTTTAACAAAGTCAACAGGGTCTCACAGACACGGCAGGGTTCAGAGTTTGTGACAGGGCATGGCGAGAATCTGTGACACTCCATGGTTTTGAGTGTGTGACATGACATTGCTTTAACATCTGACAGGTCATGGTTTACTTTGAAATATGTGACAAGACATTAATTGAAAGGCTGACACGGCAGATTGAAAAGCGGGCTGTTTCGAAAGCAACCGTTTGGACTTGCCTTATATTTTATGAATATTAATTTTAAATTTTATTTATTCATTTTTCACAGTAAATAGTTCATTTTCCCTTTTCCTCATTCGTAAACGTCTGTGTGTGTGAACCAAGGGCTGTTCGATTCATTTCTCATTGCGAAAGATAGAAGAGAGTTCAACTTCATTGTTTAGAAGGTTAACGACACCATTGCAACAAGAAGAAGAATGTCAGATATCGGTGAAGAGGTAAATGAGCCTGGAAAAAAAAACCACAAAAAAAACCTTCCTTGATTTCGATAATTTTTTTTAAGGGTTTAGGGTGATACATATGTTCATGTTTTTTTGCAAATGTTAAGTTTAAACTATTTGAGTCTTGGTTTGATGGTTTTGGGTGTTAAAGTGGTGCTGGGTTAACTGGACTTTGGGGTTTAGGGTGTGACAATATCTTCACCTGATATGCATAGCGTGTGACAGCATTTCATCTGATATTCATGGCGTGTGACAGCATTTCACCTGATATGCATGGCGTGTGATAGCATTTTCACTTGATATGCATGGCGTGTGACAGCATTTCACCTTATATGCATGGCGTGTGACAACATTTTCGCATGATATCCATGGCGTGTGACAACATTTTACTTGATATGCATGGCGTGTCAGAATAATTATTTATATAGTTAGTATACCTTTTGGGCACATTATTGGTTAACTGACTCCTGTACATGTGCCATGTGATGCAGATGCATCGTAGAGAATATGAAGATCTTGACAATGTCCTCATTGTGCCGAGGGAGAATTGGGTGTTCAATGTCGCAATAAACACCCACTGTAAGTGGTCCCAGCTCCATTACATCAACAAGACTCTTCAAGAGAAGGGGAAGTTCGATGCAGTGAAGCGTACATGTTTCAGAATGCTCCTTGATGTCTATCCGCAAGGCTACTTCAGCGCTGGTCTCCTTCACAACATAATGATTCATCGAATCAATGAAAAAGAGGCAACGGAGGAGGAGCTATGGTTTGCTATCGGCAAGAGCAAGGAGTGAATATCAAAGTAGGAGTTCTGCCTTTATAACTGGGCTGAAGTTCGGTCCAATGCCCGATGTGTTCACATGTCTGTACGAGGTGGTTGCGGACAAAATTCATGCGAGATACTAGAACGGCCAGGAAAGCATTAAGCTACAGGCTTTGCTTGACATGTTTCACTGAGGAAACTTCCAGCGAGAAGGAGACGCGACCAAGATGACACTCGTCTTGATTGCAAATAACATCCTATTTGGGCAAGACTACCGTAGACGAGTGACACCTTGGTTGCTGTCATTGGTTGAGGACCTTGACGCTTGGAAGGGATTTCCATGGAGCCATTATGTTTGGAGGCTCACCTTGGACTACCTATTGAAAGGGTTCGAGGTGCCTACCTCAAACGCAGCAAAGGAAAGTCGTTTACGTTACAACATCTACGGCTTCGTATGGGTGATACAGGTATTGTCACATTTACTGCTTTTATTTGGTTTTGAGAAAATAATTTATTGTTGCACTATTTAATAATTTATGTTTGATAATGTTTACAATCGACTTGTAATTCTGGGCATTGGAGGCAATTTCGATCTTGCGAAAAATAGTAGCCTCCTCTACTCTGAAGGAAAACGTTTACCCACGAATGTGCAAATGACAATGCAATCAGAAGCCAAAAGACTTGCACAAGGCAGTTGAGAAGTTGGAGTCATCTAAGCAGGTGAGTGAACAGCTACAAATTGATCCTTCATATTTGTATAAGACATTTACCTCAAATTTAAACGTTTGATAAATTTTTTTTTGCAGTTATGGGTACTGGAGATGTTGGAGATCACCCCGGAGGAGGCCAGCCAAGAGTATTTGGTGGACCTCGATGTGCCATTATCGGAGGGCCACCAGTTCGTGCCAATCAGGCACACGGAGGATCGGGGTGATCAGATTGGTGTCACTGTCAAGGTGAAGAGGAGAAGCTTGAAGGAGAAAAGATCCATCGCTTCAACTAAGCGGATGCGCATCGACTCTCCCAGTGTTGATGAGCCGTTGGCCCCTGAATTGATGGAACAAGGAGATAACCATGGTGCAGGAAGTGAACAGCCGATAATTACGGTTCTAACATTTTTTTTCTATCCATTTTGATATGTGATTATCTACTAATATTTATGTGTTTGCAGTTGGATCAACCTACGGCAGCTCCACAACCACCCACCGGTCCTCCTCAGGCACACATTCGTATCGAGCCGTCAGTAAGTTTGGTTATAACGATTTATGTTCAAAGTTTCCACATATGTTTATCTAGTAACAAAGTAACTTATGTCATTGCAGTTCACGGAGGCGACGTCCAGTCCGCAACCAGCGATGGTTCCGGCTCCGATTCAACCGCATACTTTCAATGAGCCACCGGTAAGGATATTAAAGTTGTTATCTTGATTTTTCACATGTTTCTTATATGATTATTGAATAACACCACTAATATAAACGTTATTACAGTTGACCCAGTTGACAAGAGTCAATGACGACATAGTCACAAAACGTCAGCTCCGACGGATCATGCGACAAATGTCGGAGTTGAAGGCATTAATTAAGTCTTTGACTTTTGCGGTTGAAACACTAGAAGACCGCATCGTTTCACGGGTTCTAGATGGACTGAATCACAAGTACGTTAATCTTTCTGCGCTTGTATTTTGCTATTTTAGGTCTTGAGTTTTATCAGGTTTAGGGTAATTTTTTTAATTAAATTTAGGGTTTGTGGTTTTCTATTCGCTATCGAATTTTCACAGTTGTCTCGTTCTGTAGGCCAATCCTTCATCCGACAATGCTGCTGCAGGTCACGATGATCTTGATGATGGGCAACATGAGGAGCATGGTGTCAGCCTTCAATCAGAATATGTTGAGGGAGACGAGGTTGGTGAGGCCAATCCGATTGTGGATACTTTTGCCGGATATGAGGGAGACCTTCAGTTAGTTGTGTCAGCCGTAGAGCATCTTCCTCAGTCCGACGCGATCGTCGCGCTTCCAGCAGCAGGATCCGGCCAACTTCCTCAAAGCACTCTCAAGTGTTAACATCCAATGTCACAGTGTTGTGCAAACGTGTCGTATTCTCATTTGAAATTGGAATTACACACTCTACCGTTTCACCCGATCGTTGCATTCCTTTAGCCGAAGACCCTAATTGGTTTGATCCACATCTCGATCGGAATTGTGTACCCAACTCTTCTATCAATGTCCTCTGGTTACTGGGCTGTACAAACTCCTGAGGATACCTCAACTGCGGGTTACGAACCGAATATTCTGGCATATGTGAAGCATTGTCAATCTTATTTTGATTGAGCTGATTGTCATGTTTTTCAGCTTCTTCATGTGACATAACATTTGTTTCGAGTCTCTTAATGCTGACATACACAGTCGGAACATTCCTCTGTTCTAGCAGAATTAATGCAACATCCTCATCATCCTTGATAATTGGCCGTGATAGCTTCCCAGGTGTACTGATCAATGCATGCAACTCAATATCGTCAATTTCGGAGTTTACCCCAACAACATCTTCAACCAGTTTTATCAAGCCCGCAAACGACAAATCACTCCTAACCCCCCGCATTCGTGACTCACCACCCTTGTTCATGCCATCCACCCACTGACCACCGTGTCTTATCACAAGTCACAGAATTAGAACCCCATTGAAATTTTGAAAACAAAAATTCTTATTTAATTTACTTAATTATTTACTTAATTACATGGTGGTGACAGGCCAAGTGCATGCATGCATGCTGATGACACGTCAAGTGCATGCAGACATGCTGGTGACACGCAGACATGCTGGTGACATGTCAAGTGCACATAGACATGCTGGTGACACGACAAGTGCATGCAAACATGCTGGTGACACGCCAAGTGCACATATACATTTTAGTGACACGACAAGTGCATGCAAACATGTTGGTGACATGCCAAGTGCATATAGACATGCTGGTGACACAACAAGTGCATGTAGACATGCTAGTGACAAGCCAAGTGCACATAGACATCCTGGTGACACGACAAGTGCATGCAAACATGCTGGTGACATGCCAAGTGCATATAGACATGTTGGTGACACAACAAGTGCATGCAGACATGCTAGTGACACGCCAAGTGCACATAGACATCCTGGTGACACGACAAGTGCATGCAGACATGCTGGTTACAAGCAAAGCGCAGGCAGTCTTATGTGGTCACACGCTGAATAGATGCATGGCGTGTAACAACTCTGTGCAATGTTTCTAATCCGTCTTCTAATTTACAAAAAAAGTTTTACAAATTTATGTGTTGCAGTAATAAACCCAAAAACATACATTGATGTCATCTCCGCAATGGAGTTTATTTTTCGAGGACAATATGGCCAAATGGCGAGAGATAGACCACGGCATGAAGACGATGGTGCTCAACAGAGAGTTGACAGAGCTCACACAGTTTAGAAAGCTGAGAGAGTTGATGACGATGGTGCTGAACACAAAGTTGATACAGTTCAGAGAGTTGAGAGAGAAAGATGAGCGAACACAAACAACTGAGCATTAATTTCTAATTTTTGGAAAATGGCGGGAGGGAGATATCGGCAGCTTAATTTGCCACAATATTTTTTAAGGGCATTTTCGTCTACTCATGCTTCTTTTTGGGTAGAAATAGATAACTTTATTTCGGTGGTGTTATTTTTGAAATCACCTTATAAGGAGGGTTATTTCTCACAATTTCCTCTAAAATATAAAGGGCAAATTTTCTTGACACGAAATCTAATATATACTCTCTTCACTTTTATTTCTCGTTGGCTTTCATTTTTCTTTCCCTTTATAGCATTTTCATTCTAAATTATTATTGGAATTAAATTTTTTTTAAACTATTTTTTTTAAAAAGAGAGAAAAGGAAAAGATTTATTTAAAAGACACAAGAAAGAAAAAATTGAGGATAAGAGCATAGCCAAAAGGAAAACAACACTCAACTCAAAGTACGAAAGAGCATCTTATCAGAGGTAAGATTCTGAATCACAGATCAATGGGATAGCCATCTCTTCTGATCTGATAAGTTGAACAGAAAGGGAGGTATTGGATGGTGGTTGGAGGAGGAGCCTGCCATCATTATGGCCGCCTTGGCTCCCATAATTTTTAAAAATTTTCTATATAAATTTAATAATTTTTAATTTTTAATTTTTAAATTATATTTTATTTGTTCATATATTTTAAATTTTCTCTAAAATTTTTTTATTAAATTTTTACAAACCATCAATATTTTTTATGTGGATTTTATTTTTTAATTGTTATATTTTTATATTATATGAATTTTATTATCAATATTTTTAATCTTAAAAAATTAAAAAATTATTATATAATTCTCAAATATAAATTATAACATTACATTATTAATTATTACTTAAAATTTTATCAATATATCCTTTTTTATTAATCCTGATTACATAAGAAGAAATTATTTTAAGTATATTTTTTTGTGTTTTACGTTTTATATATAGTTAAAAAGAAATTATCTTAAGTATTTAGTCTTTTAAACAATCATGATTATATAAGAAAAAGTTATTAATAATATGTATCGTATTTAATTATTTATATTTTATAATTTTTGATTTTATATTTAATATTTTAAATTTAAATAGAAATTAAATAAAAATATTATATGTTGATTGTATTAAGTTTTTAATTATTTATATTAAAAAAGACAAAAAATGATGAATTTTTTTATAAATAATTTAATTATTTATATTAAAAAAAACATTGCTAACCTTCTTAGTACAAAATCAATAATGGATTAATTTGAATATAAAAAATATTATCGAGCACAACTTTTTTGAAAGTTATTATAAATTTTCTTTTTATGTTTTTTTATTTATATATTATATAAAATTATTATCGTTTATGAATATTTTGATTGTTAATGATTAAATTTAATATATTAATTTAAAAAATTTTTAATTTTTATTTTTCTCATATTTGACCACTTTAACAAAAATTATTAACTTAGCCCCTTATCAATGCTGACTAGATTTACACTTTCTTATTATTGTTTTTACATTATTGCATGTATATTATTTTTACAATAAGACTACTGTGTTTTTTTACTTATGGTTGGTGACTTGATTACATTGATGCACAATTACTATTACTTATTATTTATTATTATTATTTTTTACATATCATCTTAGGTTCGTGTACCATAAAAAATAAGTCTTTCATATATATATATATATATATATATTATAAAATTCATTTTGTTCAAAAATGGATTTCTGATTTGAAAGACAGTCTGAACAATTATTATGTGATGACAAAAAACGTCCCTTCCCTTCATTTTATTTGCACCAAAAGTAATAACTAAAGGCACCGCATAGGAGTCGTCATCCCTAATACATAGAGGAAAAGATAGAAACAAGATGAGATAAGGTTATGATTTGATCCTCCACTGTTAATATCCAAATACGAGTCGCCCTTTATGATCTGCTGCATGTTGGAGCTAGTTAAACATATGGAACACAAATGTGGAGTCATTAAAGTGATGAATTCTTAAAAGACCTCCTTAAGCTTTCTTCAAAATGTGCAGTGAATGAATCCATTTGATCCTTACTAAGAACCAAGCAAACTTCAATCCCACCTTGCTCATCTCTACACTCCGCCAGGGACAAAGATCCACCGTCATCTAAGTGAATAAACTCGACCTTTGTAGGCCTCCCCCATCCAAAATCCATACCATATCTGCCTAATTTCGGTGACCCAGAAACCCCTAGAGAATGCCCCGATGCTAACATTTCCTCAAGGTTCGACGGCCCTTTTTCTACTTCTTTTAGAGCTCCACTTTCCATCTCTTTAACTTTTCTTGCAATTGCTTTCGCGGTTGTTACTATCCCACTTTCCCCCATCAGCTCACCCTTCTTGGCTCGTACAATACCTGGTGCTAGACAGTTTCCAAAGTACGTGACGGGCAAAGGAAATTCAACGCAGCTCCGGCAATCAACAGCAAAAAGGAAGTAGTAAAACTTATCATCATCATGACCATTTGCTGAGATTTCACTCTCTTGTGACTTGACCTTACATATCCACATCATAGAGCAGGCGACGACAAATGTTGAAATGTGTAGTCCTTCCAAATCATTGTCGTTGCACTGAGTCCTGAGCCACCACTTGAGTTTCTCGATTTGAGATCGGGTCAACACAAATGAGGCTCGAACTTTGTCCATCGGCATTTCCTTGGTTGGACCAAGGGTCTCTCTCCAAGATGATACCCAATTCCAGTATTCTTTCAGAGCCACGTCAGTGCACCCAGCGGGGTCTTTGATTGCTTCCCTGCTATGAGAAGGTCGTTGCGACACGTCATCGAGACACGTCGAGTCTCCTTTTGACTTGCACACGGAAGACCAAGATCTCACGAAGTGCATGAAAGCGCTTCCATCTGCTGCTACGCGGTAATGCGCCATCCCAATGCAAATGGCAGCGTTGGGAAACACTGTGACCTTCAAGGCCATGATGGGTAGCACCCGTATGCCATCTGATGACATAGTTGATGGCGGCTGAAGGGAAACAAAAGGGTGTAGCAATTTGATATCACGTGGATAATTGGCTTTGATATGGTTCACATCAGCGGCGGATTCGGCAATGGTGAGGGGAACGGAGTCGCCGTCGGTGTAAAGGATATTAGGCTCAAGCGTGGTGGAGGGCACACGAGTTTTGCTGCAAGTGGGAAAAAATGTTGTAGAGTTAGGGAAAGCAACTGTTTTAGAGTTGGGAGCGTGGTTTGCATGAAATGAGAGGTAGGGTGAGGGTATTCGTAGAAGAAAAGGTTTTGCATGGGGGCACAAGGAAACCATGGGATGTCAAAGTAAGTGAGAGGGAGAGTTGTTGTGGGAACCGAGCCCGCCGGTGCTGAAACATGGATGTTATCAAGAATCTTGGCTTTATAGAATGAATCCATTCTGGGTGGAAGATCAACAAAATTAAATTTAGCTACACTGCAGAAAATTTTATGACCATGAACAAAGATACAAGTCAATTTATAGAGCGGAGAAAACCTGGCCAGGTATAAAGTTTTAATATAATTTTATAAGCCAAGCACTAGTAAAATTTCTAAACATAAATGAGATTAAAACAAGTAAGACGTTAAGTAAACCGGCAACCTACTCTAGAAAACGCTTTACAAAGCAGCAAACCAACAACTTGCTAAACTACAAATTACGTTTACGAATTTATCATCATCAATAAGAGCATGACATTGTTGTACTTGCGAATCCAACTTCTTTGATAATTTTATATACGTGGAGCGCCTAGCCTCTTTTAAGAGAGAAAGCCTCACTTAATGCCTCGCTTGATGTTTTCTTTTTTCCTTTTTTCTTCTCAGCCAAAGATAATTTATTGATATCACTGAAAAAATTTCAATGAGAGCATAACCTTTTGGCAGGGGGCCGAGAGGTTTGCCTTAGGAAACTGAAAATAAGATTGGTATATAGCCATCAGAGTTTATTGCCTAAGTGGTACGAAACCAACATGATACAACTCCTACCAAATATTATAAATTATCGTCTAAGTGGTCTAAAACCACAACATACAGCACCCACCAAAACATTATCACCATAACACATCAATACGCATCAGATACAGAAATAAACAAACTGCCACCTGACAACATTAGCCTCGACCTAACAGACACAGCACAGAAAAGCACATAATAAACTACCACCAAGACGAGAACGTAAAAGCTCTATCCACGCCAAATTTTGTTAGTGAATCAGCTAACGATTTACCTTCTCAAAAGATGCGCAAGAAGGGCACATCACCAATAAATTTGATCAAACTGTCTATATTAAAAGTTATCCTCTAGAGGGATAATTGAGTTCAATTAGAATCTCATATCAACAGTTCAATTAATTGGCATATGTTATTTTAATTGAGTGAGAGTTTTTTTTAGTGAACATGGTATTTTGGTCATTTTTTTTTTTAAGTTTTTCCACTGTTTTTACTTTTGCCTTCTTCATTCTAATTTTTGGCTTTTTTCTTCGATTTCTCCGCCTTCTCCCTTTTATTACTTTCCACATTTTTTACTTTTTTTACTTTGGCTTTCTTTGTTTGTTTTCATTTTTTTTTCCTTTGTTTTCTTGGACTTTAATTTGTTCAACCACTGTTTTTGGTTTCTTCATTTTTTTTTATTTTGATTTTTGATTTATTTATTTATTTATTTATTTTTTTCATTTTAGTTTCATTGTTGTATGAATCTTTCTTTGTTTTATGATTTTCATTTTGTTTTGATTCATGGTTTTTGTGTTACTTTGGTTTGACTGTGTTAATTTGCTTTATGTTTTGGTTTTCAAGTTGTATTTTGTTTTCGATTTTTCTCTTGTATATACTCATGGTTTGATTTTTTTTTTCCCTCTAGGTTCTATTGTTTGACTTCTGTTTTGCTGTTATTTTTCATGTTTGATTTTTTTTATTTATTCTTATGTAGTTTTTATTTATGTCTGTTTTTGCTTTTAAATTTTTTATTTATTCTTACTCTGAGGTTTTTTAAAGGTTTTAGTGTTTTTGGGAGGCTGCATTTTCTACTACCCAAAAACAAGCCCTTTCCAATGAAATTTTCGGTTGAAAAAAGTTAAAATTCTGTTGAAAATACTTTTTTTCAACGAAAAAATCTTTTGAAAATTTTGTCGGTATAAATTTCGTCAATAACACTTTCCGTTTGAAAATTTACAACAGAAAATTTTGTTAGAAAAAATGCATAATCTGTTGGCTATCCCATTGTGATTCCGTTGAAAATTCTTTTCAACAAAATTCCGTTGAAAAATAAATTCCAACGAAAAATTTCATTAAAAAACTATTTCCGACAGAAAATTCCGTTAAAATTTTCAACAAACATTTTTGTTAAAAACGCATTTCCAACGAAATTTTCCGTTGAAAAATAAATTCTAATGGAAAATGCCATTGGAAAACCATTTACGACGAAAAATTACGTTGGAAATTTCCAATTGACATTTTTGTTGAAAACGCATTTCCAACGAAAATTTTTTTACTAATTTTTCACTACATATCCTGTTAGTAATGCTTTTGCAACAAAAATTACCAATTAAAATTTCAATAATAAATTATCAATTGACATCCACAATTGACTTTCAAAATATATAAAAAAAAACACACATTAAACACCAAGATTCAAAGTCACGTTCATACAATTAAAAATTATCATAAACACACAATATCTAAAAGTGTTAAATACATATGAATATTAAGTTAAATGTGATATTAAAAACCTATGCACAACTAAAACCTCTTGCCCCGACAGTGAGTGATGAGTTGCTGTTCTAAACTAGAGCCCTAGAATATGTGGTCTAGGATAGAGAATTAAAGGCACTTGAGGGACGAAACTGCATTAAAAAACAGCTCCAATAAGAAGAAAAATAATAGATGCAGGCAAACTAATTGAAGATTCTACATTATAAATGGTGGTGTTAATTTCATCAAAAGAGAATATGAGAGTTAGACTCCAAAACTCAGAAAGAGCTGAAAATCAAAACTAGATGAAAGAATACATGTACGTGCAAGCAAGACAAGATAAGAAAAAGAAAGTTAATTGACACAACTTGGAGAAGCCAAATACTCTGCTTCGTAGCTGAGGAAACTTGTTAAATATTATATAGTTTCAATTGGTTCTGGAGACATAAAACATCTTAATTCCAAGTAGATCATTCAGAATAATGACATCGCAACATGCATATATATGAGCGGTTTCTTGAGTTGGGAAACACTAGGTAAATTATCGCGATTCATCAATTTGTTTACTTGCTGATATCTTTGGTCACTTGGCATTGGATTTACAAATGTTGCTAGGCCAGTCAGCCTTGCAAGTAGGTAGGGTTCTTTGGTGAGTTAGTTTAGCAACAATTGAACTAACCATATTAGAAGTCCAATGCCATGTCATTCCTTATGGATGTGTGTCTGATGCATTCGACTTTTAGATGCTCATGCATTGATGCAAGTGGTTTAAATGACTTTTAATAAGAATAATGATGGTTGAGTTCTGAATATCTACTTAACTCGGCATACTTAAAAGCTGCTGATAAAAAGGGCATTGCAATTTGTTTCATGTTTTAGACACTTGATGCAAATGCACATAGACAGGCAAAACAGTCAAACATTGGTTATAACAGTGAAAAGAAGCAATTCAGGAAGTGCTAGAGAAATGTATCCTCAGTTTCTTTTCGATACTTTAACTTTCTGAGACTTTTTCCATTTTCTCCAACTATCCTTGGTGTTGCAAGGATAGGTCTTTCTGGAAACTCTTTTCAAACTGCGTTGGCTTGATTGCAGCTGCAAATTCATTTTCCTGTGATCTGGAGCGACGTCTATTCCCTTCTTAGGTTCAGAATTTCAGTATAGTTGGATTTGACTTATTTATGTTTGCTTTCCCTAAATCTGTGCTGCTAGACGGAGTAGGAGCCTTGCTAAAGCTGGTGTGCAATGGCAAGGTAAGCTGTTTAAGGTCTTTGAGTAATCTGTTTTGGTTATGATGCTATTGGTTTGCGGGGGGGATGTTTTTTCTGTTTTCAGATGTTGGCGGGGAAAGGCTGACTCTTCAGATCTTGTGATGTGGTCATGGTTTTTATGTGCTTTGAGCCTGTGTTTTGTTGGATGATTTTTATTGAGCTGCTGAATGTACAGGTGCATTGTGTTAAGCATTGTACAGGTCATGTTTTTCTTTTTGTCAGGATCGTCCTTTGTTTTTGGGATCAAAATTGTTTATGTTGGTTCAGCACTTTAAACAAGGATGCTGCCTGGTATTTATGGGGTTGTTGTCCCTGGTTTAAGATGCTAGGATGATTGTATGAATGTGCAGAGTGTGTTGTGATTGTAATGCTCGGGGTCTGGGGTGGTTCTGCAGCTGAGGGCTGTATCAATTGTATAGAGTGTAGGTTTTTCTCTTTTGGGGAGGATTTTGTTATGATTTTCTGTAATCTAAGAATGTCAGAGCACAATCATCTTGCCAGAAACACAGGAAACTTTGGAATAGGGGGTGCAGTTGGGAGAAGGATATTAGAAGATTGTGCTTTTAACATTTCCATTGATACTTCTTGAACCCCCTTCAAAAATGAAGAAACAGAAAGAGAACATAAAAACATGTTGAAAATCTTGACTCCGCTACAACCAGCCATACATCCTTAATACTATCTCTCTTTCTTCTCGTCCAAATAATTTCAATATTGTAAACAAATAGGTTTTCATGTTATTTCCATAGCTTTTGAATGAACAAACTGCTATAGAATCAAGTAATCCCATTTGACAATCAAAGAATCCAAACTAATCCGGATTATTTTTTCTTTCCTCTTGTCTTGATCTTGGCACCTTACATGACATTGACTGAACAGAGATCGATTCCCATAAATAAAAAACAAAGGGAGGGAATACGAAACTCTTTTATTTTCTCATATAATACAGAGAATGTTTTAGCATATGAAAGAAGATAGATACGGATAAAGACTATGGTTACATAACATAAATCAGGAAAATAACAGTTCCTCATCAAATTAAGCAAACCCCTTTCTTTCTAATTAAAGAAACAGGAAATCTAATGATACCTATCTATTCTGAACAATGCACCAAGTTCAAATCCCCATCCCAAGCTATAAAAAATACTAAATATTTATATATTTTTATTAAAAAGGCAGCGCATTTGCTGAAATGAAAGGAAACCCAGAAGTGGAAACCCCATGGAAGCCCTAGCCAAAAGGAAAGTAACACAGTGAAGCAATACCCATCAAACCTGAAGGTAAAAATCTCAAATTTTGAGATTCACAAACAAAACCCATTTCCCCAAAACAGCAGGTAAACATAAAAAAAAAAAGAAACAAAAGACGGAATCCATGCTAAAGCTATGAATAAGGGAGTTTCTTAAGCTGAACAAACTACCAAGATTCAAACAAAACGCAACAAAATGATTCCTTGAAGAAAGGAAGTTGATAAAAAGCAAGAGAAATACCTGGAGAAAGAGAGACCCAGACAAAAGATACAGCACAGTCTAAGTTGTCAAAGACAAGAAGGTTTCCAGAGAAAAGGTGTGGTAAAGGAAGTCTTCACCAGTTCTCACTGCTTTCACCGGATCCAACACGAAGGGGACAATGGCCTCTACTACTACCGCTCTACTCGTAGATTTACCTTTCGGACCCTCACATGAAAATGAATTTTTGTTTTTCTATTTTAAGACCATTAAATTATTACTCATTTTTTTTAATACAAAATGTTACCATCTGATTTATTAAATCATTATATAAACGTATTTTGATAATTTTATTATATTAAATTAACTATATAATCTATTTTAGAAATAAAATTTAATCACAAAGAACTAATAAAAAATATATATATTAAATATTATGCAAAAAAATAAAATTATAAAGAGTGTAAACAGTTTTAACTTGATAAATCAAAAAAAAGAAAAGCATTGGATACCCAAATTATTGTGGGTGTTGAATTGTTGTCAAACGAATGCAATACCTTTAATTGCATATAAAAATTTTCAATTTAATACATTTATATATATTTAAAAAACTCAACTATTAAAATGATTTGTTTTAATTATACTAAAGTGGTGCCCCGCTTCGTGTGGGTGTTAAATTTTTTATAAAAATAATTTAAAATTACATAATATTATAAATTAAAATAATAATAACTAAAAAAATAATTTTAAATTTAAAAATATTATAAATAATAGTTATAATGATAATTTAAAGATAATTATTTAAAAAATTATTTTTTAAATATTTTGTCATCTCTTATAAGGTAAAATTTTTTATTTAAATAATTTTTTTTTGAAAGCATTTGATTTGCTATATCTTGATATATGCTAATGTTGATATAATCATATTTTGTTAATTACATGATTCTAATAGTGAAATCAAATTTATATTGAGAAAATAATTTTTTAACTCATGTCTTAATAACTATTTAGAATTAATCCACCTTATAATTCCACAAATATCTACCAAAAAGTTTTATTTTTATATTTTATTTTATATTAATATAAGTTTATATATATGTATATATATATTTTTATTACTACGATTCTAATTTGTATACATATAATAAACTAATATATTTTAGATAATATTATATTAATAAGTTTACTATATATATATATATATATATCAATTTTCTTAATTTATGTTAACTAATATTAGTACGTACTTAAAAATATTATTAGATTTTATCATCTATTTTCATAAAATTTAAAAATTTATTATGTTATTTTTATATATTTTTAATTTTATAACATTAATGAATTTGAAACTATTAATTTATAATTTATGATTCACAATTTCAAATATATAAAAAAATAAGTAAAGGAAAACATATTTAAAATTTTAATGTTATAAAATTTAGTATTTATATATTTAATTTTATTAATATATTTCCTATAAAGGATTAATAAAATTTTTAAAAATTCTTAATATATTTAAAATAAAAAATTAAAAAAATAGTAATACCGACAACATTTTTCAACGGAATATTCCATTGAAAAATTTCTGTTGGTAATAGCTTTTTCCGACAAAAAATTTCATTGGAAAATTTAGCAGATTTTAATTTTTTTTTTGGTACCATAAACTTTTCAACATATTCCAATGGAATATTTTCTGTTGGACAATTTCAACGGAAATCCTTCGGAGATTCCGTTGGAAAGTTTGGTGAGATTAAATTTCTTTTATGCTAAAAAAATTTCCAACAAATTTCCAACGGAAATATTCCGTTAGAAAAATTCTGTTAGAAATCCGTCGGAAAAAATCAAATTAAATTTCCGTTCAAAATTCGTTGGAAATTTCCAACAGAAAATTTTCAACGGAATTTTTTCTGTCAGAAAAAACTGATTTTCTTGTAGTGTTCGTCTTTTCCTAATGCCATGAATCTAGAATTTTTTTCTCTTCATTGGAGTATTCTCTTGCTTTCTCTCTTGCTTAGAAGAAGAATCTGGAGAAAGAATGAAAAAATATGGTGAGGAAAAAGGAGAGAAGAGAAATGAGAGATCAAACAGGAGAAAGAGTTAAGGTTAAAAGTAGAAATACAAATATAAATTCAAATTTTTTATTTTTTTAATTGATTGAACAAATTAGATAGAGATAAATTGGCTTCTCTCTTATTTTTCTCCTTTCTTCTTCATCTAATTTTCTTATCCATTGTTTTCCTTGTTAATTATTTACTTGAATTATTTAATTTCAATTTATGTTAGATTAAAAAATGGTAAGAATAAAAATAAAATAATTAATTGAATAATTAATTCCATAATTTTTTGTTTATCCAATTTTAATTATATATTTTTTATAATGTTATTGCTTTTATAAAGAAACCAAACTTTTGGTGTAAGTTTCTAATTTTTTTTCTTTTTATCTCATTTCATTTGTTTATTCAAGCTTTTATAATTTAGATTCTTTATTATTTTTATTTTTATTCAAGCTTCTCAATTCAATTGACGAGCTTGATTTAGGGAATTCTAATAGTTTGTGATTTGACTAAAGCAATTTCATTACATCTCTTGCTGTTAATGTAATCAATTATTGACCAATTCTTTTGATTTCATTTCAAATGCTTAAATTGAATTAAAAGGAAAAGTAGTTAAGCACTTGAAACATGAGAGAATTATGAATATTCTGTAATGTAAAAGGAAGAATGATTGCATTTGTGCTATTTCATTTTTTGTTAATATTGAGAAGAATTTATTTTATGATTTTGTTGTATGATTAAGTTATTTTTTGAATCTCAAGTCTATAATTTAATCGTTTGTGTCTTTCGCTATAAATTATGCAACTTTAAACTAAGTGTGTTTACCACATAGGATTGATATGGATTGGTTTATATTTCTTCATTAATTGTTTATAAAACTTTTTCAAGCGTAGTTTTTAGTTTTCATGACATTAATAGTTTATGAAATTTTATAAACGTATTGCATAGCACGAGTACTCTTCTAGTTTCATTAAAAAGGATCCATAGATCCCATTATCTAGAGTTAAAGTTGTGTACACAATTGAGCACCACCTCCAAGTTTGATTATATGTTCAGCTTACTTGTACCAACAAGAGGAGAAGAGGCAAAAGGAGCAATGCATGCTTGATAGCCATGAGCTCAACATAACTGGAATCTTGAATTTCAAGCAGGCTAAAAAATATTCCAATGACATAACTGGATTAGTCTCTAAGCACACCATTGCAACCAATTAGACCTGACTTATCTCTAGTAGAGCCATCCACATTAAATTTGTATTCCCTGTCTAAAAGGGCAGTGCATGATCAACCAAGTCTGATAGCCATGAGCTCAACATGATTGAAATCTTGAATTTCAAGTGGGCTAAAACATATTCCAATGACAAAATTGAATGAGTCTCTAAGCACACCATGGTAGCCAATTGGACTTATTTTACCTCTAGTAAAGCTATCCATATTAGATTTGTATTCCCCTTTTGAAGGGGCAGTCCATGATTAGCCAAGTCTAGAGTGGAAAGGGGATCTTTATATGTTTGGGTTTCAAGGCTTTATCCACCAACCCACATCGTCCACAACCTCATTACCTTTACATGCTTAGGTCAAAAGCATAAAATGCATTCTAATGAGAAGTAGAATCTCCTTGCCATCTTGGATTTTCTCATAGCAAAATGATCTCATTTCTTGCTAACCAAATAGATTATAAGGCAATCCCACAAACCAGCAACCAACATTTTTTATTAACCCCCAAGAAGTTATAATTGGCGTATTATATGAAGGAAGTAACAGTGTTTGGGGTTGGCCATGAAATGCTCCCACAAATAAGAAAATAATTTGTGAAATCCTAATTTTTCATTATAGAGACCATGGTGAATTTTTGAGTTTTTACCAACTATAGTGGTTAGGAATATCGAATGAGTTTCCTAGCCATTTAAATGTTAAATTTCTTCATAATGCAGTGTTACAATCATGGATGATTAATGGCTGAAAAATGATTGAAAAGGAAATTACCAAAAAAATGAATTTTTACAAGATAAGGCATGAAGGGTCGATCTTAGGGTAAAAGGGGTTGATCTTTAGCGAGCTTCAAAAAATGGCTAGGAACGACCCCCAAGGAAGGTAAGGTTGATCCTTACAAGGTAAAAGTCTTGGAAAAGCTTTTAGAATTTCCTAGGATTGACCCTCAATGGTTAAAGGATTGACCCTCAATGGTTAAAGGATTGACCCTCAATGGTTAAAGGGTTGATCCCTACAAGATAGACGCTTAAAAAGTTTTTTTGAAACACGAGGATTGACCCTGAAACGAAAAAAGGTTGATTTGTACATTTTTGAGATTCAAATTTAGCTATTGGAATTTGGTAGGATCAATCCCCTAAGGTCAAAGGGTTAACCCAAGTATCCTTGGGTAGAGAAAAATAAAGCCCAAGATTGACCCCCCAAGATTTAAAGGGTCGATCCTAAGATTCCAACATTGAAAAAAAATATAAAACCAAACTAGAGCCCTATACTTCATTTTTCACTCTTTTAGCCTTCAACTTATCCTTAACAGCCTCCATGTTAGCTTGAAAATGAATATAGTTTTGATTATGAAAAAATGATTTAAATTTACATTTGTTTTATTAGATTGATACTTGACCAGTTCTTGAAATGATTAACTTTCATACATTTGTTCTTATATGATTACAAGCTTGATTGTTTTAATTGCATGAATGCTTAAAGTTACAAGCCTGTATAATTTAGTTGTATGAGTGCTTTCAATCTTTCTAATGTTCACTCTTAAGATGTCTGTCGTAACGTGCGGGTGTAGAAACCCGACTGTTAGATGTGATTAACTTGGGGAGTCGCCACCAATCTTTTTTACCTTGGTGTGATTGGCCACCTAATAAATTTGTTCTATTTGACAAAGTACTATATTAACTTTAGGTCCATCGAAGGAACGATAAACCGGTCTACGTGTTTTTCAAAGTTTGGGTTCGAGAGTACGATTACGCATGGGGAAGGATTAGCACCCTCGTAACGCCCGTTCCACGAACGGTACCATTTAATCATTTATTATCTTAACACATTCAATTCCTTCTTGTGTTTCCTTTATTATTATTTGTTTGTCTTATCTCTTATTCTATCAATCAAGTTAAAATATTTTAAAGGTTTGACACACATATGATGCAATCGTGAAATACATGGCATAAAATCGAAATAGTACCAAACGAAGACCTGTTATTGAGCATACTTTTCTGAATCCGCCCATCGTATTGGTGGGATCCGAGAGTATTCTCTCACCTAGAGAAATACCTAAGAAACTCACCTTCGCAAGTTTACTAGGTAAATCTCATCATCGGGATAATCATTTGTGAATGAAAACGGTGTTTTCGTGAATGCAAAATCTTAATACGGGTAAAAACCTTTTACTAAAGATATCTTTCCGAACCTTCCCATCATACTGGTGGAGCTCGACAGTATTTTTTCACCTAGGGAGTTTACTAATGAAACTCGCATTTGCAAGATTCCTCGAAAAGTCTCATCATCGGGGGTTTATACCCATACTAATGAAACTCGCATTTGCAAGATTCCTCGAAAAGTCTCATCATCGGGGGTTTATACCCATACACAGAATATATCCATATGCCATGACATTTAACTATGCAACAATAATGCGTGATGCACTCGTAAATTCAATGTTCATTTATTTATTTATTATTTTTTCTTTGTGCTTATTTTTCATGAATGAAAATTTTTGTTTTTTTATTGTTTTTATAGCCATTTCAATTTCGTCATTAGCATGTAAGTGCTTATTTATTTTACCATATGAAATTCCCTCATAGTCATAATTTTTGGATCAAAATTTTTTTTTATCATCATTGTTATTATTATTTATGTATGTGTGTTTTTATCTATTGTTGTATTATTATGTTAAAAAATTTATTGTTATCATTAATTTCTTTGTAACACCCCATATTCTCATTAGGCACAAATAAGACCTTATTGATCAAATGAAGGATCAATAGATGCGAATTGACGTACTAAGAAACGTTTAAGAATAAAATGTGTCGCACGCGCAGAACCCATAATTAAATAATACTATTTTTATCAGAGGTGAATTATTGAGTTGAAAGATGATTCGGAGGTAAACCGAGACATAATAACATGTTTCGGGACGAAAGAAGATAAGTGGAAAATTTTATAATAAAATAAAATTTTATTTAATAAAATAATATTAAAATATTAATAATTTATATGTTGTCAAAATTAGTTATAAAAAATGAAAAATAACTAATTTAAGTAGGAGAGAAGAAGTAAGAATGAAATTTTGGAAAGAAATGCCATAAGTGAGATCATGTGAATTTTATTAAATCGAATTAATGTGGTAAGTAAATATTTAAATATTATGGTGACACCGCGTTGGAATACGATCTCAATATTTTGATATACATATGTGTGAAGGAAGAAAAATAGAAGGAAATTGAAATTTAATAAGTGTGGATAGGAATTAAAAATATTGGATTTAAGTTTTGGAGAGCAAAGTGTTGAAGAACTCAGAAACTTTCTTGTACATACTTTAGTATTTTGGCCATATCTCAAGCTACAGAACTTCAATTGTTAAAATTCTTAGACCATTGGAAAGCTAAGAGGCATAGCTACAACTTTGATGAATATCACTTCACCTAGTTCTATCTCTACAATAGAGAAAATTATGTTGGAAAGTGGCTGAATGTGATATGTCAAGAATGAAAATTGTAAGGATTGACAATTAAATTTTTGGGTCTCTTATTACACTTTTAAGCCTAATTAAATCTTAGATTAATTAAAGGATTAAATGAATATTTAAAAGGGTGAAAAGAGGAAAAATGTGTTGAAAAGTCAAAATAAAATTTTATTTGGTCAATTGCCAGATGAGAAAAAGAAGAAATGAAGAAAGAAAGTAGCCATGGTTAGCTAAGCATGCAAAATGGTAGTCAAACAAATATTTTATATGGATGAGTGGCATGACATGTAAAGTAAAAAGGAAGAAGGAAAAGTTAATAAAAGACTAAAGGAAATAAAGAATAGAAAAAAGAGAGGAGTAGGGGCCGGCCATGAGAAATAGAGAAAGGAAAAAACAAAAGAAATAAAAAGGAACAAGAAGACAAAATAAGAAAAGAAAGAAATGAAATGATGGAAGAGAGGCTCGGTCAAAGGAAATAAAAGAAGAAAAAGAGATAAGAAGGAAGGAAGGAAAGTCGGTTAAGCAAGCAAGAGAAGAGAGAAGAGAAAGCAAAGAAAGAAAGGCAAACAAAGAAGAAGAAAAACCATGAAAAACAAAGAGAGAATGAAGGCCAAAATTTGACAATTTTGAAATACATGAAGACTGGAAATTTTTGCACTTAAAGGAGGTAAGAGAGCTGAAATTTTTATGGTTATATGGCTGAAAAATTCTGGAAATTTGGAAGTGAGAAAGCTGATTTTTTGGAGGCTCTTGCTATCCAAAATTTTATGAATTTTATGGCTGAAAGTTTGTGATTTTTTTTGATCTGAAAATGGGTGAGTTTGCTGCTGATTTTTTTTTGTTGTTCATGGATGATTTGTGAGTTGGAAATTGTTGATTTTGAGAGCTAAAATTCTGCTAATTTGGGGGTTGAAAAGTGCTACTACGGTGAGTGAAACGAGAAGAGGAAGTGGAGGAGAAAGGAGGAAGGACGGTGGAGGAGCCACCACCGGCGGAGGAGGCCATGGTGGTGAGTGAGTGGTGGGTTGAAGAAGAAGAAGACATGGCTGGACGGTGAAGAAAAAAAAAAGAAGAAAAAGAAAAAGAAAGAAAATAGAAAAATGAATATGCAAGAATAGAAAAGAAAATTAGGCCAAGTAGAGAATAAAATTTGGGCAAGACCCAAAAGAGAAAGGAAATTGGGCAAGGCCCAAGTGGAAAATAAAATTGGGCTTGGCCCAATAGGAAAATTTGAGAGGTTCATGAACAAGGTCCAATAGCTAGGAGGAATGAAAAAAGCCCAATGGCACGTTTATCGGGGAGGCATACTAAACTAGACACGCGACTAAGAAATAGAAATAAGTATATACGCGTACGAAAATAGCAATGTAAAATCTTGCTATTTAGAGATGAGTAGGGGGTGTCGATTTTAAAATATTCATAATTATATATATGTATGAATATATATGATTTAATTTGCCAATAAATTGTGAACAGCATGAATTAGTAGAAATTTATAAAATTGTGAATGTAAATTGTTTTTAGAAATCATTTGGAAAATATATATAAGATATATATGTAAAGCGTTTTAAAAGAAATGGGAAACAAGCTTGTCAATATGATTTAGTCTTGAAATCGTGCCTTATATAATTGTGTGATGTGCATATGTGATTAGAGATATAAATTCTCTATGTACGGTAAGTTATGAATCATATGTTAAAATTCATTTTTATGAACATATGATGAATTTTTATGACTTTTATTTTGAATATTTAGCAAAAAATTTTAGAATGGAATTTCAAGGGTATAAATGAGTTTTAATGTAGTTTTTATAAATGAAAAGAGATTTTTAATTTATTTAGAAATCGAAGGGCTTATGATATTGAAAGCATGATTTACTGGTTAATTATTGTGTTAGAAATGCATGAATTGTTGTTTGCCGTACGAGCTAGTTAATATTAAAATTTGCCAAATCATGCTGCTAAAATGTTTATAAATTTGGTGGATTACGAGTAATAAAACACTGCAGTGAGGGTTACCGTGGACTGCCTTTAGGAAGGGCACAGTCAACTTGATTAATTGTTACCTCGGTTGGAGAGGCGCATAGGGTAACTCTCGAGGTGATGTTAAAATTCACTTCACGTTAAACCACAACGTGAAGATGAGTTTGGCTAACGCCAAGGAACAACTATGTTTTCTAAAATAAAAATAGTTTTATGCAAATATGAATTGTCACAGCCTTAGCGGATTAGGTTGGATACCCCAGCGCAAGGTATCATCGAATATGAGTTTTTGGCACGAGCCAAGTTTTTAAGTCATAAGCCTTGTTATTTATTTTTGACAAAATTTAATTATTTTACATTGATTGAAATAAGTTTTAACATTATGAATCATGTTTCTTGGCATGGTGAGAAAATTGAATAAAATGGTTTTTAGTAGCTCCCTTATTGGTTTTCTGTGAAATGAATTCGTGATTTCTCGCTTATAGGCGAGCTATGATGTATACATGATTTTAAATAATATTTCATTTTACAGGAGCTGGCTCGATTTTATCGATTTGATGCAAAAGAAATGATTATAAGGTACAAAACCCCCATTTGAAATAAGTTGATTTCATAATTCTGTATTTGGATATTCAAACGATCTGTCGTTTGCTTGTTTCCTATCTATGCCCTACTCACTAGGTTGATGATATTCACTGAGTCTATGAGACTCACACCCTATTTTGTTCCCCTTTTTTCATATAGGGATCGATTTGACGTGAAGTCATCGACATGTTTGGTCTACCGTTAATAGGTAAAGGCATCTCATAGCATACTATTCCGAGTCGCTCCGCTGTACTTGTTATGTTAGAGGTCAAATTGTATTATTTTACTTATTAAGTTGTAAACGACTTTTAAATTTTTCTATAAGTATTAGTTTGAAAATTTTATATTTTCACATATATACTGGCAAAAAAATTATACTGATTTTTATATTTAAGATTTAATTTAATATTTGAAAGATCAATATTATATGATGAGTGAATGTAATGGATTAACAAGGGATTCGAGATAGGCTTGTTCGAGACTTGATAGGTGTTTTCCGGAAGTCTTGGACACTGGTAGCGACTAGGGAGTGGTCATTACAAAGTTGGTATCAGAGCTCTAGGTTTAGTGAGTCCTAGGAATTCTTGTGTCAAACAGCGGAGTAGTGGAGTCGATGTAGAGTCTTGTCTATGGTTGGTGACTGTAGCACCGATTATAGACAAGAGGCTGCGTAAACTCTTTATCCTAAAAAACCACCTTGAGTAGTCATAAGTGACAAGTAAATGACGAGAATTGATTGCCGATGTCTAGGTTTGAGATGCCACCCGAGACACGAGCAACTGTTGAAAACATTTTAAGTAAATGCTTCTAACGAATGGTTGATATGACTATATACCCCTTCGATCAAAAGTGGAGGAAAGTGAAATTGGGCTAATAAGTCCGTAATAATTTATTTAATTAGTGGAATTAAAGATTTGAGCTTATGATTGTCAATGGAAGGAAATTTGATGGCTAAGGGGTATATTTTGGCTAGAATAAATGATGATTATTGAGATCCACTCGAGATCTATAAATTTAAGTAATTTGGAGGTGTAAATTGATATTCGCGTGCACTGAAGTAAGTGCACTGTGTTAATAAAGTTACTCTGCCCGTATATGAATGGTACTGAGTTTTTGAAATATTTTAAATGCGAATATGTGCTAAAATAGGTGTATAGTATCTCATATGGAGCTGGTTTTGAACTTAATTAAGCAAAGACGAGATCCCAAGGTTTGATGGAATAATGTTGGGTTGTAGTTATTAATACATGAATTAGCTCAAGGTCGAAATTAGATATTGGTGATAATGTTAAGGGACATTTAAGTAAAATCTATATTAAGTTTCATAAATATCATAGTGGTGTAGCGGAAGCGCAGAGGGCCCATAACCCACAGATCCAGTGATCGTGTAAAGATGAACCTAAAAGGTCAATAAAATCATAAAGCTTATGTGGATAACAAATTATGATTGGATGAGCGATGGAAGAGATACAAGTGATATTACATCGCATCTCAGAAGCTTAAGGATAATTAATGTAATCATATTAAGTTAGTCCTATATGGCTTGGGTTAAGAACACGGATACTTTGGGAGATTTTTAAACAATGTCTATTAAGAACTAATGAGCTAGAATGTTGATAAGCGTACATTAAAATGTTAAGGTTATGAAAGGTTTTGGGAGATCAGTCTTTGATTGCTTAAATCCTCAATGAAATTGTATTAAAGAAAGTGTTTAAGTGTTTTGAAAACGTATGGAAAGGTGTGAGAATGCACTAGTTTGATTAATTATAAGAAGTCGAATTTGCATGATTATGATTGATTGGTGAGCAACCAAGTAAGGTGTAAGTGAATGAGCAAAAGGAGTTACGATTGGCAGGTAAGAGTAGAACTCTAACGATGAGATTGTGTTCACTACTTTAAGCATTGAACTATAAATTATGGACTTGTTTCCACTATGTGAACACCTTGACGACATGGTTTAAGAGAATTTTTCACTATGAGAAACATTAAAGTTCAAGGAGAAAATGACTATATAATCAAGTTGGGACTCGTGACTGATATGTCACATAAGTATGAAGATGTGTTGTAAACATAAAAGATGTCTGGAAATGGTGGTTTGAGGCAATGATTATCTTGCTGATATCTTAGATCTGATGAAGTTGTAGTCTCAATGTGCTTGTAAATACAAGACACAAATTGTGAAATATATCTTCCCCATCAGTTGCAATTTATTTAATTAATTATCAAGGCAAAGTGTCTAATACAGATAGGCAAAGGTTAAATGGCATTACAAATGTTTAAAGAACGAGGGTGATATGGTTTGATTAAATGATAACACCCTTAGTGAAAGAATAAAAATACGCTACTGGAATTACAAAGATTCATTTAGTAAGAAAAAAAATGATGATTTGAGAATTCAAGTATTCATATACTAGTAGAGATTTTGGTACTGAGCTATGACCTATAAACATGACATTAGAATATGAACTTTGGTTAAGTAAAGTTGATTTAATGACACGTGGTGTTTAGTGATGGCGTCAGCCAACAATTGATTTTTGGTATGGAAATAAAATATCAAGATTGACTTGGTGTAATTATCACATGATGGTGAATATAATTAGACTAAATGTGAGAAAAGATGATCGATGATCGAGACAAGACTTGGCAAGAAACTTTGAAGGAAAATTTTGAGCAACTTAATTTTAAGGGATGGAGTTATAGATTAAAGAGATTGAATAAGATTATAAGGATATATATAAAAATATCATTAAATATTGAGATGCCTTATGGTATAAGTTGAAATTATCTAGTGAGCATTCGATCATGAAAGCACTAAAAATTTAATTTTGAAAATATGGTCACTAATGGTTACTAGATTTGAATGATCTATGTTGATAAATATATTTGAAATAAATAAAACATGTCTTGATCTCTATGTACTATGAAATACTTGAATGGAAATGGTATGGAAGTATGTAAACCAAAATAAAGATTGGATGACGAGTTCGACTGGTAGTCAATGGACAGATAAATATTTAAAGTCGAAAGGTTTGATAAGAGATCAAGGTAGAGGAAATTGTAGATGATTATGTAGATTTGCATAATCAATGATTTGAAAATGATTTGATGAAGGTGTGACTAAGATTAATGATATATTTGATTTCTTTTATGAGAGGAAGAATAATATTGATTTAATTCAAACGTTGTGGTACTTGTGATTAAATGTGATATGACATTACTAAGTTTTCTATAAAGATTGGAAATTGATTTGATTTATAAGATCGAGATCCCATATGAAGAATGTTCAACGAAAGTGATGTAAAAGAATTTTAGAATTTTGATTATTCAACCTACGTTGGTTTGAATTCGAGGATGAATTTATTTTTCAGTGGGGGAGGATTGTAACACCCTGTATTCTCATTAGGCACAAATAAGACCTTATTGATCAAATGAAGGATCAATAGATGCGAATTGGCGTACTAAGAAACGTTTAAGAATAAAATGTGTTGCACGCGCAGAATTAATAATTAAATAATAATATTTTTATCAGAGGTGAATTAGTGAGTTAAAAGATGATTCGGAGGTAAATCGAGATATAATAACGTGTTTCAGGACCAAATAAGACAAGTGGAAAATTTTGAAATAAAATAATATTTTATTCAATAAAATAATATTTTAATTAATAAAATAATATTAAAATATTAATAATTTATATGTTGTCGAAATTAGTCATGAAAAATGAAATATGACTAATTTAAGGAGGCGAGAAGAAGTAAGAATGAAATTTTGGAAAGAAATGCTGTAAGTGAGATTGTATGAATTTTATTAAATCGAATTAACGTGGTAAGTAAATATTTAAATATTATGGTAACACCACGTTGGAATGCGATCTCAATATTTATATATATATATATATTTGTGTGTGTGTGAAGGAAGAAGAATAGAAGGAAATTGAAATTTAATAAGTGTGGATAGGATGTCACAACCCGGAACTACCATCGAGTCCGTGACAACTGTCGCGATGTCCCGATAAGCACTCAATCCCCGAGTACTCTATCGAGACCTCGCAAGGCATCTCGTACCAGTTTTCCATTATTCCCGTGGTTAATAATTTCCAAGAAACATTTTCTAGAGAATAAAATTTATATTTTTCATTTAAACAGTCGAAATGCGTAATTAACCACGCAGGGGCATTTTCATCTTTTTTAATCCAAAAATTTCATGATTGGTAAAATTGTTACATACGAGTAGAATAAACAAAATTTATAATCGTTAATAGCTTTTGATACCAAAAACCCTTATAAAAGTAAGAATTTTTAGGGAATAGAATAAACTAAAATATTAAACAAAATATTACGTTTTATTTCAAGCCAATATTTTTAGAAAGATCGAAAATCAATTTTCAACAATTGAAAATAAAATAAATTTTTACTTGTAGTATTACATATAAACAAAGTACATAAATTAATTACATTGACACGTGAGCCCTACTATGTACAATTATGTACCTTTGTATGCTAAGGACGCGGGTTCAATCAAGCCTTTATATGCACTCCGAGTGCTTACCAGTGATCTCGAGCCTGAAAGGGGGAAGAGAGGGTGGTGAGTTTTACAACCCAGTGAGTTAGATAATTACCATCTACGACATCTAAAGTCGAATAGATGGAGACAAGTGCAAATATTGAGTAATAATACATTTCATAGCATATACTTGAATTCTATTCAAGCAATTTATTTCAATTTCATGAATTATCATCAAAATTATCAAAATCATTAAAATTATAAAATCATTAGGGTTTATGATTTTCTTAGAATCAAGCATAAGCCAAAATCTTTACTCGATAATGCCTTGGCCTAGGGCATTTAACCGAGTCCACCAAGGCTGTTATAAACATATTTCGTTTAGAGATACAGCCATTCCTTAGTGTTGACCGAATTCATCTTCACATGGTGGTTTTCCGTGAAGTGAATTTTAACATTACCTCAAGAGTTACCCTACTCGCCTCTCCAACCGAGGTAACAATTAGTCAGGTTTACCATGCCCCTCCTAAAGGCAGCCCACGGCAAACCCTCACTGCAGTGTTTTATTTAATTGTAATCCACCAAATTTATAAAATCTAGTAGCATAGCATGGCCAATATAATTGTATCCAGTCATCAAAATCAATAGACAATTTATATCATTCGCAATAATATAGAATTCAACCAGCATATTTTCCAATGTCATAAGCCACCGATTTAATTCATATATAAATAGTACAATTCACCAAATAGGTCTCCATATACTCAATTTTGTAAAATTGACATTTAATTTCAAAAACAGTATTTTATCGAAAAACATTTTAATTTGAAAATCATAATATTTTATACTTTCAAATTCATCATACTTTAAAAAGCATAAATTCATAATAAAATCTCTTTAGATATTACAGACGATAATTTATCCACTCACCTCGTCAAGAGTGCACGATACTCCTGTTTTCAATTTCCACTACACAGTATTTTTCCAGCGTCCGAGAGCGCACCACCTATACACGATTCATGACACAAAATTCCATTATTTGTGTCCAACAATTATAATTTATTTCAGGCTCTACAT
The DNA here is from genome assembly GCA_036013995.1 of Theobroma grandiflorum. Taxonomy (NCBI): domain Eukaryota; kingdom Viridiplantae; phylum Streptophyta; class Magnoliopsida; order Malvales; family Malvaceae; genus Theobroma; species Theobroma grandiflorum. The sequence continues at coordinate 41,373,707 of CP142127.1, forward strand.
GCTTGGAAATTGGGTAACAATGGTTCGAACAGTCGTTAAATTACGGTGTCCAACCGACTCGCCTACACGCATTTAAATTCTAAAATCCTCAATTAAATTTCGATTTGACCCATTTCAGTTTTTAATAGTTCAATTATATCCATAATGCTCAATTACAGTGAATATGGGTCATTGTATCAATTCTAGACTATAAATCACGATTTTACCCTTAGTGGGTAAAAATTCTAATTTTTGCTCTAAAAATTCCCATAATTTTCCTATACCCATAATTCACCATAATTCCTCAAAATACCCCAAATAAACATCATTTTCAGCAACCAATTTCTCTCTCTAAAATTCGACCTAGGCTAGGAAAAATGGGAAACAATTATTTCTTTGCTAATTTTGCTTACTAACATGTTATACTAACCTAAAACAATAACATATTTCAAAACCAACCAAATCCATTATCATTCTCTCTCTAAACCCATTTTGATCAACCAAGAATCCACCATAAAAACATGAAATCTAACCATGGAAACTAAGGAAAAATGCATGAAAATGATAGATCATAAGCTAAACTTGAAAAATCATACCTTTAAACACTTGAATCCTTGAAAAATCACACTTTTTCTTTGATTTTCTTCCACCTAGGGTTTATTTTTGTGTTTTCTCTCTCTTTCTTCAGGTTAGGCCAGCTCTTTGGGAGGAAGAAGGCTGAAAATTTTGGCTTGTTATAGCCTTAATAAAATAATATTATTTTATTATATTTTTTGATTTTTTTTATTAATTTATTTTTTTTGACTTTTTAATCCACCATCAGCTTTCTTTACTTATCCATTCAGCCAAAGAAGTTTCTAGACTCATAAAAAAAAATCTTGATAGAGAAATTTTACAAAATTAGACTTTTGCCCCTCGAAAAAATGAAAAATTACATTTTTACCTCAAAAACTGAAAATTTGCCAAAATGTATATTTGTCACTCCTCATACTCATACCATTCTTCAATTTGTCAAATTTGATCCAAATTCTCTCAAAAATTAAATTTTCGTCCTCAGGTGATAAAATTACGATTTTGCCCCTGTACTTCGGAATGTACTGGAATTACCTCTTTTTCCACTTTTCAACCTCAAATAACACTTCAATTAGCCATTGTTAATCAAATGGGTTCAAAACCTTTCCTAAAAATTCCCGTTTTGTCCTTTAATGGTAAAATTATTGTTTTGCCCTTGTGTCCCAAAAATATCGAGAATTAAAATTTCCATTGCTGAACTTCATATTATGTTCCAATAATCATATTATATTTCAAATAGTTGATCTTGGTCGAATGTGATCAAAATCTTTTATAGAAATCTCCATTTTGTCCTTAAATGACAAACTGACCGTTTTGTCCCTAATCAGTCAATTTTCTCGATTGACTCCAAACTGGACCTTGAACTCTGAATCACTATTTCGAGTAATTCCATGGGTTTTAATTTTCTCAAATTCATTCTCAATTCTCTGTTTAGATCAGTTCGAGGTTTAAATCATCTCAATTGTATTTCTAGGTACAATATCGTGTTTTAAATTCTTTCCCGGCTATTCAAATTTTCAATCACTCTATCAGTCACATACATGACCTGACAAGTATTTTTAGGGCTGGGCTTGACAACACTACCCCCCTTAAAATAAAGTTTTGACCTCAAAATTTCATTCATCACATTCTAGGAAAATGAGGGTATCAAATTTTTATTTGATACTTAACCTCTCATGTTATCTCATTTATAAGAAAGTTCTAATTTGTTACTTCAATTTCCTTCAATTCAACTTATGTCCTTTACTTATGCTTATTTTGAACCTTTAGAAATTTAATTAGCAATAATCTCTTCAATCATGATTTTTTGCCTAGAGACATGTTCAGTGTCTCTATTCCTATTATCACTTGATCCTTTATCAAACCTTTTAACCACCATTCATTCATCCTTATCCTCAAACATTATTATGTATCTTACAGCATCATTAGCATATCGCATTCATTCTGTACATATTCTTTATATAGGGGAAATCAATGGTATCATTTATTTTCACACATCTCATATTTACTTTACATTTATACAACTTCAAAAAATTTTTTTAATCCTCAAAATTCATATAATATAAATTCATACTATAGATTTCATTTTTCTGACTATTTTTCCCCAAAATTTCTTAAGTCCACAAAATTTTAATTTCTGATGAAAATTCTCACTATTGTACTTCTCACAATTCATCATATATCAAGCTTCAACTTTGAATCTTTAGAAATTACTTTTCATTTCAGTGGATCATATTATTTGTTCCACATATATACCTATACATGTACTTATACTCTTTCTTAGTACTTCCATTTGTATATTTAAATTTCTTTGTACTACATATATACCGTTGCATCTCCATACCATTTTTATTCAATTGTTGTCTACTATGCACATACATTTTCTAATTCCATTGATACTTTAAGTTTTCGCTTTGACATGATTCATTGTATTTCATGCAATATCATCAATTCCGGTATTACTTTATCCTACAAAACTTAAACTCATTTAAATTTTGTGTACCTTAACCAACTTCAATTTCCAATCTCCATAACCCATTGGAAAATTTCCATTATCAAAATTATTTTCTATCATCCTTTGCTCTACTCTGTCCTATGAACATTACATGATTTTCTCTTAATCAATTTATCAATGGTACTTGAAATTAGCAAAACTTGAAATTGAGTTCTCTTCAAGTACCTCACAAGGTTAACATAAATATCATTTTTGTCTTACCACTTTCTCTTTATAACCATTTAATTCTATACCTATTTTCACCTCATTAATAGCAATACTTCTCTTAAGCATTGTCTTGGAAATCTTTATTTTACATCTAGGTTTCTTACTATTTATGACCACTTAACTTATGACTTCACTATTTAGCTCCTTAGCCAGTCTTAAGATCATACATCTTAGGCTCGTCATTTATAATCTGTAATTTCTCCTCACAGGGATTTAATCACTTCTGAAATATTTAATCACTTAATTGTTTTTTTATCCTCCAAACATATCCTTTACTTAAAGGTATACATTTGCTCACCAAAATATTCATATACGCACTTAACTATTCATATTTCAATTTATCTTCAAGGATTTCTAACACATCACTTAAACAACCTTGTATTGTTATCAATTCTTTTCATTCAACTGGATAAAAACAAAATTTGAAATTTCCCATAACATCACTTCACATCATAACATTTATTATGCCACTATGGTAATCTTTCGTTCACAGTGTTATCATCTAGTATTGATATTCCTCATCAATATCTCATAATTTATTTAACTCTTTATTCATTCTTATTTAGCCATCCACAAAGTTTAACTCTCCATCTCTTTTTTTCTCCTACAATTGGACTTTAATCAACTCAGCATTGATCTTGATGCTTTACGTAATAGCTTATCTCAATATGACTATTTCAAAAACTCTTAAATTCTCTTTTATCCATGTATCTCTATATGTAGCAACATATAAATCTTTTAATTTATTCCTCATTTCTATTTTAACACTTTTTCCAATGCACTTAAAATTTCAATTAATAAAACTTCATATTAAGTAAATGCATATCCTTCATAATTCATATCAATATTTTATCATATCCGTGCATTGTCCCATACCATTAGCATACTCATACTCTTTCTTTATCGTTTCAAATCTTACACTTAGGTTTCATTCTCTCATATGTCTTTACATTACAATATCATTAATACTTCAAATATGTACCTTGACTTGATCATTCGTGCCATAAATTGCACTTTGAACCTAATGGACTTTTAACTTGATCTTTCAAGTAACTCATGTATATTTATCTTAATTATATAACTCTATGTAGCATTTAGACTAGATTTACCATTTTTAAGTCACTTAATCTCAAGCTGTCACATCCATAGATGACATTCCCTTCGAAAGACTATCTATCCAGGGTACCGTCATGTCTAGGTCCTCATCCCTCTAACACGGTCTTCCCTGCAGTCTGCAGCCTGTAGTTGGACACGGGGAGGTTCGAACCCGAAACCTTTCCTTCCCCTGAAAAGAACGCCCTTAACCATCTCACCACATTTAGTCCTTTAATCTTGTAACTCTCCATACTATGCATAGCAAAATTCAAGTTCACCTTTAAAGTAATTTTATTAATAAATCTTTTCATTGCGTAACCATATTCTATGTATATTTATTTGCTATACTATTTTTGAAACCTCAATTCACCTTTTCAACACCTGGTTTTAATATTTCTTATCGATATCCCGTACAATCGTCTTACTCTTCCCAAAAAGTCACCTATCCTATTATTGCTCTCACCCAAGCACGCTTAATTTCGAAGTGCTGATGGGATCCAGTGCATTAATACGGGTATGATTTCACCCCGCTACTATTTTTATCCTTTATATTTACTTATTCTTCCTATCTGATGACTTTGATAATTTATTCACCTCTAGCACAAAAGATCACAGAACCGTTCATTTTTCTGTACATCCATATTTTCAATCCTTATTAATCACTGAATAGCTTGTTTACACTCCAAGCATACCATTTCCCTAAAGGTGTGCACTTGCCTATCCAAGTATTTAAATACGTACTTAACTTATCTCTCATTTATCGTACTCATATCAAATTATCATCCATCATAAATATCACCTTTGAGATAATTGTTTATTCTCAAATTTTCATATTATCTTTCTGTCTCCAATATACCCAAAAGACTCCCATATATACACATTTAGTTACTCAAACTTCACTTTGTATTACATTTGTATTATACAAGGTCAAAAGTTAACCTTTTAAGTCTTTTATACAAAGGATTTATTTTTCCTCTTATATTACATCTACCTAGGGTTACAATATCACAAACTTCAACAAAACTCTAATCTTCTTTAAGATCGTCATCCTTCTAATCTTTTTTCAGATTTTCTTGGGATTCTCCCTTCCAATCTTCAATCTTGGCTTGTTAGGTTTTTCTTACATTCCTCATTTTCTTCTTTTCTTTAGCATATTTCCCAATTTCTTTCAAAAAGAAATTTCTCATACCTTGATTAACATCATTACTATCAATACTCTCGTCAGTCCCGCTATCATTAGAGCTCTCCTTTATCCTAACATGCGCTCCCAAATATGATGTAACCCAAACTATAGGGACTCTAGACGAATATCCTTCTGGATTATCAGGTTCAGGACACCATCGGCTTTTAGCCGTGAAATCAATCGATTCCTCACTAATGCTACAAGAGGTGTCAAGACTGTTGTCCTTCCAAGACATTATAAAGGGATACTCTGTGTACCACAAGGCCTATATAAAATCGACAGTGACGATTTAGTCACTATACCTCACAAAGGTACACATAAGTTTCTAAAATCTACGTGCAGACGTTTGCATTCTATACGACCTAACTTAACTCGACTCGAGGCCACGCGGTGTCAATGCAAATTTTTAAAACAACTTTAAAATTAATTTACGATATTTTATAAATAAAAAACTTTCATACTTTTACAACCCAAAAGCTCTTACACCAATATGATTGTCACAACCCAGAACTACCATCGAGTCCGTGACAACTGTCGCGATGTCCCGATAAGCACTCAATCTCCGAGTACTCTATCGAGACCTCGTAAGGCATCTCGTACCAGTTTTCCATCCTTCCTGTGGTTAATAATTTCCAAGAAACATTTTTCAGAGAATAAAATTTATATTTTTCATTTAAACAATCGAAATGCGTAATTAACCACACAGGGGCATTTTCGTCTTTTTTTATCCAAAAATTTCACGATTGGTAAAATCGTTACATACGACTAGAATAAACAAAATTCATAATTGTTAATAGCTTTTAATAGCAAAAACCCTTATAAAAGTAAGAATTTTTAGGGAATAGAATAAACTAAAATATTAAACAAAATATTACGTTTTATTTCAAACCAATATTTTTAGAAAGATCGAAAATCAATTTTCAGCAATTGAAAATATAATAAATTTTTACTTATTGTATTACATATAAACAAAGTACATAAATTAATTACATTGACACGTGGCCCTATTATGTACAACTATGTACCTTTGTATGCTAAGGACGCGGGTTCAATCAAGCCTCTATATGCACTCCGAGTGCTTACCAGTGATCTCGAGCTTGAAAGGGGGAAGAAAGGGTGGTGAGTTTTACAACCCAATGAGTTAGATAATTATCATCTACGACATCTAAAGTCGAGTAGATAAAGACAAGTGCAAATATTGAGTAATAATATATTTCATAGCACATACTTGAATTCTATTTAAGGAATTTATTTCAATTTCATGAATTATCATCAAAATTATCAAAATTATCAAAATTATAAAATCATTAAGGCTTATGATTTTCTTAGAATCAAGCTTAAGCCAAAATCTTTACTCGATAATGCCTTGGCCTAGGGCATTTAATCGAGTCCGCCAAGGCTATTATAAACATATTTCATTTAGAGATACATCCGTTCCTTGGCGTTGATCGAATTCATCTTCACGTGGTGGTTTTTCGTGAAGTAAATTTTAACATGACCTCAAGAGTTACCCTACTCACCTCTCCAACCGAGGTAACAATTAGTCAAGTTTACCGTGCCCCTCCTAAAGGCAGTCCACGGCAAACCCTCACTGCAGTGTTTTATTTAATTGTAATCCACCAAATTTAATAAAATTCAGTAGCATAGCATGGCCAATATAATTGTATCCAGTCATCAAAATCATTAGACAATTTATATCATTCGCAATAATATAAAATTCAGCCAGCATGCTTTCCAATGTCATAAGCCACTGATTTAATTCATATATAAATAGTACAATTCACCAAATAGGTCTCCATATACTCAATTTCGTAAAATTGACATTTAATTTCAAAAACAGTATTTTATCGAAAAATATTTTAATTTGAAAATCATAATATTTTATACTTTTAAATTCATCATGCTTTAAAAAGCATAAATTCATAATAAAATCTCTTTAGATATTACAGACGATAATTTATCCACTCACCTTGTCAGGAGTGCACGATACTCTTGTTTTTAATTTCCACTACACTGTATTTTTCCCGCATCCGGGAGCGCACCACCTATACACGATTCACGACACAAAATTTCATTATTTGTGTCCAACCATTATAATTTATTTCAAGCTCTACATGCTTGGACATTGGGTAACAATGGTTCGGACAGTCATTAAATTACGGTGTCCGACCGACTCGCCTACACGCGTTTAAATTCTAAAATCCTCAATTAAATTTTGATTTGACCCATTTTAGTTTCTAATAGTTCAATTATATCCATAATGCTCAATTACAGTAAATATGGGTCATTGTATCAGTTCTAGGCTATAAATTACGATTTTACCCCTAGTGGGTTAAAATTCTAATTTTTGCTCTAAAAATTCTCATAATTTTCCTATACCCATAATTCACCATAATTCTTCAAAATACCCAAAATAAACATCATTTTCAGCAATCAATTTCTCTCTCTAAAATTCAGCCTAGGCTAAGAAAAATGGAAAATAATTATTTCTTTGCTAATTTTGCTTACTAACATGTTGTACTAACCTAAAACACTAACATATTTCAAAACCAACCAAATGCATTATCATTCTCTCTCTAAACCCATTTTGATCAGCCAAGAATCCACCATAAAAACATGAAATATAACCATGAAAACTAAGGAAAAATCCATGAAAATGATAGCTCATAAGCTAAACTTGAAAAATCATACCTTTAAACACTTGAATTAAAAATATTGGACTTAATTTTTGGAGAGCAAACTGTTGAAGAACTCAAAAACTTTCTTATACATGCTTTAGTATTTTGGCCATATCTCAAGCTATAGAACTCCAATTGCTAAAATTCTTAAACCATTGAAAAACTAAGAGACAGAACTACAACTTTGATGAAGAATCACTTTGCCCAGTTTTGTCTCTGTAATAGAGAAAATTACGTTGGAAAGTGACTGGATGTGATATGTCGGGAATGAAAATTGTAAGGATTGATAATTAAATTTTTGGGTCTCTTATTACACTTTTATGCCTAATTAAATCTTAGGTTAATTAAAGGCTTAAATGAATATTTAAGAGGGTGAAAAGAGGAAAAAGGTGTTGAAAAATGAAAATAAAATTTTATTTGGTCAATTGCCACATGAGAAAAAGAAAAAATGAAGAAAGAAAGTAGCCATGGTTAGCTAAGCATGCAAAATGATAGTCAAACAAATATTTTATGTGGATGAGTGGCATGACATGTAAAGTAAAAAGGAAGAAGGAAAAGTCAATAAAAGACTAAAGGAAATAGAGAATAGAAAGAATAGAGGAGTAAGGGCTGGCCATGAGAAATGGAGAAAAGAAAATACAAAAGACATAAGAAGGAACAAGAAGACAAAATAAGAAAAGAAAGAAATGAAATGATGGAAGAGAGGCTCGGTCAAAGGAAGTAAAAGAAGAAAAAGAGATAAGAAGGAAGAAAGGAAAGTCGGTTAAGCAAGAAAGAAAAGAGATAAGAGAAAGCAAAGAAAGAAAGGCAAACAAAGAAGAAGAAAAACCGTGAAAAACAAAGAGAAAAAGAAAGTCAAAATTCAACAATTTTGAAATACATGAAGATTGAAATTTTCAGCACTTAAAGGAGGTAAGAGAGCTAAAATTTTTGGGGTTATATGGTTGAAAAATTTTGGAAATTTGGAGGTGAAAAAGTTGATTTTTTGGAGGCTCTTACTGTCTGAATTTTTGTGAGTTTTATGGCTGGAAGTTTGTGATTTTTTTTTAGCTGAAAATGGGTGAGTTTGCTGTTGATTTTTTTTTTGGTTTTTCATGGTTGATTTGTGAGTTGGAAATTGTTGATTTTGAGAGCTGAAATTCTGCTAATTTGGGGGTTGAAAAGTGCTACTACGGTGAGTGAAACGGGAAGAGGAAATAAAGGAGAAAGGAGGAAGGACGATGAAGGAGCCACCAATGACGGAGGAGGCCATGGTGGTAAGTGAGTGGCGGGTTGAAGAAGAAGAAAACATGGCTGGACGGTGAAGAAAGAAAAAAAAAGAAAAAGAAAAAGAAAGAAAATAGAAAAATGAATATGCAAGAATAAAAAAAAATTTTGAGCCAAGTAAAGAATAAAATTTGGGCAAGGCCCAAGTGGAAAATGAAATTGGGCTTGGCCCAATAGGAAAATTTGAGAGGTTCATGGACAAGGTCCAATAGCTAGGAGGAATGAAAAAAGCCTATGGCACGTTTATCGATGAGGCGTATTGAACGAGACACGTGACTGAGAAATAGAAATAAGTATATACGCGTACGAAAATAGCGATTTAAAATCTCGCTATTTAGAGGTGAGTAGGGGTGTCGATTTTAAAATATTCATAATTATATATATGTATGAATATATATGATTTAATTTGCCAATGAATCGTGAAGAGCATGAATTAGTAGAAATTTATAAAATTGTGAATGTAAATTGTTTTTAGAAATCGTTTGAAAAAAATATATAAAATATATATGTAAAGCGTTTTAAAAGAAATGAGAAACAAGCTTTTCAATATGATTTAGTCTCGAAATCGTGCCTTATATAATTGTGTGATGTGCAATGTGATTAGAGATTTTAATTCTCTATGTACGGTAATTTATGAATCATATGTTAAAATTCATTTTTATGAACATATGATGAATTTTTATGACTTTTATATTGGATATTTAGCAATAAATTTTAGAATGGAATTTCAAGGGTATAAATGATTTTTAATGTAGTTTTTATAAATGAAAAGAGATTTATAATTTATTTGGAAATCGAAGAGCTTTTGATATTGAGAGCATGATTTGCTGGTTAATTATTGTGTTAGAAATGCATGCATTGTTGTTTGCCGTACGGGCTAGTTAATATGAAAATTTGCCAAATCATGCTGCTAAAATGTTTATAAATTTGGTGGATTACGAGTAATAAAACACTGCAGTGAGGGTTACCGTGGACTGCCTTTAGGAGGGGCACGGTCAACTTGATTAATTGTTACCTCGGTTGGAGAGGCGCGTAGGGTAACTCCCGAGGTGATGTTAAAATTCATTTCACGTTAAACCATCACGTGAAGATGAGTTTGGCCAACGCGAAGGAACGGCTGTGTTTTCTAAAATAAAAATAGTTTTATGCAAATATGAATTGTCACAGCCTTAACGGATTCGGTTGGATACCCTAGCGTAAGGTATCACCGAATATGAGTTTTTGGCACGAGCCAAGTTTTTAAGTCATAAGCCTTATTATTTATTTTTGATAAAATATAATTATTTTACATGGATTGAAGTAAGTTTTAACATTATGAATCATGTTTCTTGGCATGGTGAGAAAATTGAATAAAATGGTTTTTAGTAGCTCCCCTATTGGTTTTCTGTGAAATGAATTCGTGATTTCTCGCGTATAGGCAAGCTATGATGTATACATAATTTTAAATAATCTTTGGTTTTACAGGAGCTGGCTCGATTTTATCGATTTGATGCAAAAGAAATGGTTATAAAGTATAAAACCCCCGTTTGAAATAAATTGATTTCATAATTCTGTATTTGGATATTCAAATGATCTACCATTTGCTTGTTTCCTAACTACGCCCTACTCACTGGGTTGATGATATTCACTGAGTCTATGAGACTCACACCCCATTTTATTCCCCTTTTTGCAGATAGGGATCGATTTGGCGTGAAGTCATCGACGTGTTTATTCTACCGTGAATAAGTAAAGGCATCTCATAGCATACTATTCCGAGTCGCTCCGTTGTACTTGTTATGTTAGAGGTCAAGTTGTATTATTTTACTTATTAAGTTGTAAACGACTTTTAAATTTTTCTATAAGTATTAGTTTGAAAATTTTATATTTTCGCATATATACTGGCGAAAAAAATAAAAAAATTTGTACTGATTTTTATATTTAAGATTTAATTTAATATTTGAAGTATTAATATTATATGATGAGTGAATGTAATGGATTAACGAGGGATTCGAGATAGGCTTGTTCGAGACTTGGCGGGTTTTTCCCGGAAGTCTTGGACGCCGGTAGCGACCGGGGAGTGGTCGTTACATTCTTATTTATCTTATTTATAGATTTATTTTAATTGATGATTGAATATATTTAAGCTTTTTTGTTTGTTTACTTTTTTTTCACTTGAAATTAGAAACCTAGGAATTCCAAATCAGGACCCTCTCATCATATTGGTGGGATTCTAATCGAAATTTCTAACCTAAGGAAGTTCACTTGGAATTGCGACTTTTTGCGTTTCGGATGAAAATCCCATCATCGGTATTATTTATACATTATTTCTATAATTAACTTTATGGTGTTTTAAGATTCAATTTTCAATGGTTGATTCTAATATATATATATTATTATAATTGTTTGACTATTCTCTTTTTCTTTATTATTTTACTACCTCTATAGGTATATTTTTGCCTTAGTTAAAAATTTTTTTATTTCCTATTTTTATAATCCTTACCTATTTAAATCTATATTTTGTAAATAAATATTTATTTAAGGTTTGGTTCATCTACCATGTTTGAAACTATTTTATTTTATTTTGTATTTTTTATTTTCATTTTTACCTTTACTACTATATTTTTTATTTATATCCTTTTATTTAGTTTAATTTTCTACTATTATGAGTGTCACAATTTCTTTTTTTTTATTATCTTTTTGAATTCAGATTTTTTTTTTGTTTAATATTTCTACCTTAACACCAAATAATTTTTCTAAATAACTTATTTCATCTTGTTGAGATTAATCATGTATTTAAAATATATAATTTGAAACAAAACAACTCAACATTTGAACCTCAAAAAAATTCACAAATAAATCAAAAGAGGAATTATACCTTCATTGGGCTAGAGTAATGGCCCAAGTTTTCTGATCCACACAGGAGAGCCTGAGCCTGCTTTACAGTTCACCCTTTATTCTCTCCAAACGCACCGTTTGGTGTTTGAATGGTTGGCTGCTTTGCCTTCCTTCTTTTTTTTTCTCTCTTTTTTTCCTTGGTCCGTCGCTTCTCCTTCTCTCTTTCTTTTTCTTTTTCTTTTTCTTTCTTTTTCCCTTCCTTTCTCCCCCTCATTCTTCATCAACCAAACTACCTCTCTCTCTCTCTCTCTTTCTCCAATCTGTCTACCTTTCTCTCTTTCTTCTCTCCCTTGCCGATCTCCCTCTCTCTTTCTAACCGACGACTCAAACCCTTATATTTTTTTATTTTTTTCTATTGCTCTTTTTTTTTTTGATTTTTTGACTATGGATTCTGGTTATTGGTTGCTAGATGTTGACGATTTTTCTTTTGTTTTTTCTTGGGTATCTTGCCGGTTGTTAGAGAAAGCTAGGAATTTTTGGTTTTTGGTTTTTGAATGATGGTTTTTTTGGATTTGATTTTTTTTGTTTTTGTTTGGCTTGAATTTGGGAATCTTGGTTGTTCCTGAGTGCTAGGTTTTTAAGGAATATTTCTTTTTTTTTTTTGCTTTTTGTTTTTGCTCTGTGATTTTTTTTATGGAAGATTGGTTTTTTTTGCCTTTTTTTTGCTCCCTTTTGCCTTGGCTCCCAAATGCCTCCCTTTTAAAAGTTGGATTGTCCAAAATTTTAGACAATCCATAAGTGAAATCATGCTCTTCTGAGCATGATTTCACTAGGCGTTAGCATAGCTGGGGGCTGGTTGCCGGAGGTGACCGTTCCTCCCCAAAATTTGGTGACTTTTCAAGGGCACTAATTGCCCTATAATGATGAATGAGAGAAGAAGGCTGAGCATAGGCTCAGCATTTTCCCCGTTTTCTCTTTTTTTTATTTTTTAATATTATTTCAAATTTATTTCTTGTCTTTCTTTTTTCTTTTCTCTTTTTTTATTTAATTTTAGTTTAGTTTTTTATTATTATATTACATTATTACTTTAATTTTTTTATTTTTTTAAAATTAAGTGTCTACAATGTCTAAGTTGCAAGATGATAAGCTCATTGATCTTCACAATATCAAGTGTGTTTCAAGCCAATAAGCTCAATCTCCACTTAACATTTGATCACAAGGAAAATATGGCCAAAGTTACTAATAATTCTATTTTATAGAATTATTTTGTCTCATTTTGTTATTAAAATCTAGCTAAGTACTTGAGTTTAGATTAGGATTTAGTTATTTTTAGTTAATTTTTAAATAAGTTTATTTTTATCAAGTTATTTTATTTTATGCTATTTTTATATTTATTTACTTTAGTTTAATTATTAATTATTAGTTTTTACGTTTTTGTAGGATTCTAAGGAATAAGGCTTCAAATTAGTGAAAAAAAAAGTGATTAAAGGACTAACACTCTGTTTATACATGTTGTAGTATCTCGAGCATAACTTATACCCCAAATGTCCAAATGACATTATTCTTAAACCATTGGAAAGCTAAGAGATTGAAATATAACTTTCATGCAAATTACTCTGTCCATTCCTCCCTTGAAGATGGATAAAATCGCATTAGAAGTTGACAGAATGCCATATTCAACACAAGAGGATCTAAAGCTAGGTCAGCACCGTGGCATCAAAGGGTTTTGCCACAACATCAAAAGGAAAAATCTAAAGAATTAGTATGGAAAAGAAAAGACTATGAGCTGATTAAGGTTTTATGGGTTCTACAATTATTCTAAGCCCATGTTAAGAGCCAAGTAGGTCAAATTAGGATGATTATTTTAAGTTAGTGATATTGAAAGAGAATTTAAAAAGACGTTAGTCGTAAGAAGACAAGCTTAAGCGAGATTTAAGAAGTTAGAAGTTAAAGTTGAAGATTGAAGATTAAGGCTACCAATATTTGTGTTTTTTTTCTTCTTCCTTATAGCTTTTATTATTCTTGTAACTCTTCATGGCTAAACTTCATATGTTTTTATTTAATATTGCAATTATAAGTAGCCGATTTCTTTTATCTAAGATTGCAATTAAACTCACATATAGTTTAAATTTTTAATCTCTTTGTTGCTTATTTTCAACATAATTGAATTGTTTATTCAAATTTATTCTTAATGCTTTTAATTGATTGATTACCAATTAAATTAATTTAGAAACCTAAACATAACTTGAGAAAGAGAGTTTAAAGTAGGATAAAATTGGAATAGCATATGATTATATTTATTTGCTTCAATGAATAAATTGATTTGTGTATAGGATAGAGATATACCTATGTGTTATATGTAGCCAATATTAAAGCTTGAACTTACTGAGTTTGTTTTAATTTCAATACACATGAAGATATAGTATTTGATTAAAATAGATAGTTTTATAAAAGTTTTGAGAGAGCTTTAGAAATAATTTAAGACTTTATGTTAGCAATTCAATCCATTGGAATAATTTAAGAGAGAAAAATAAGATTTAGATGAAATGTGAGGGATATTATAATCCTAGGCTTGTTTGAGCTGATTTTCATCCAATTTTATTACTACTTTGATTTTTTTTTTTAAATTCTTGTTAATTAGATTTAGTTAATTTATAATTTATTTAGTTACTTGATTTTGTTTATTTGGATAAGACTAAATTATGTTAATTTTAGTATTTAGTTAAATTTTAGATGAATTTTCTATGGGATCGATACTTTACTTACTAATATATTATTTGTTTGATATGTATACTTGTGTGAGTAGAAATTAAACAATAGTTACATGTTGAATTGATGAAAAAATTAGAGATCTAAAGGCAAGAATCGACCTTAAAGCAAGCATAGTTGTTCTTATGGCAAAATGGTTGAAAAATCATGAAGACATGAAGGCATAGTTGACCTTGTGGCACTTTGGATGAAAATATCAAAACAAAAGAAGCCGTAGTCAACCCTAAGATAGAATACATGAAAAAAATCAAGAGCTTGAGAAGCCATAGTCAACCCTCAAGCCCCTGTAATTGACTACACAAAGCCAAACTTCAAAATCACAAGTTTCTAGAAGAAGATTGACCAGAGAACTTCTATACTTAACTAAAGATGATCGTTAGACACAAAATTTAAAAGGAAAACGATTAGTTTCCTATTTTAATCGTCTCTAACGGCTCCGAGACTTCTCTAACTATAAAAAGGACCATTTGGAAGCATTTCAAAGTGAAAAGGAAGAAAAAAAATGCCAAACTCTTGAAAATTAAAGTCTTGAAAAGAAAAGAGAGAAAAGCCAAGTGAAACCAAGCCTTTTTGACCTTAAACCTTCTTTGTGCTTTCACTCCAATCTTTATACTCATTTTTAGGCATTCTTCCTCATTTGTATTTGTCACGACCCAATTCCCGGGCCATGACCAGTGCAAGGACCCAATGAGCATAGCTCACTAAGCCCAAGCAAGCCTATTCCCACTGACTTTATTCCATACATGCTTGTGTGGGACATCCACATGTAATGTACCCAGTGCGCATACAATGCCAATTAACAATGGCATTTCCGATCATACATACACACACACACCCTTTCCGGGGGTGGACACAGCCAAAGCACAATGGCATTATGAATCACAATATACATGCACTGTTCCAGTCATGTATTTAGCAAATCACATTGCTTACACATATTTACATTCATACCAGTCAAATATAAACTCCGACAATGTACATTACATGTACATACACATCATACAGAAACCCAAGACTACCAGCGGAGACATGTACAATAAAGCGGCAACTAGTGAATGCCAGACACCTACCAGGAGATGGACTACTGTGATCCCGCGATCTAGGAATCTACAATCTCTTGATCTGAAAACATGAATTTTTTTGAAAACGGTGAGTATAAAACTCAGTGAGCAAACATTAGATAGGAACAAGCCATAATATCGAGAAGGGTTAAAATATGATGCATACATTTGGAACACATTCATTTTTATCCAATTTATTATCAAACCCTTCCCCTCACTTCAATTTAAATTATAATGAAGGAATAATCAAATTCATACATACGCACACAGATAAGTACAACATTCCATTGTCTCACCTGCTGAAAATATCGTGTGCACCATGTGCACTCACCAGCTCATGTGCAACCCCCACATCACGCACATAGCTGGAGTGGTCCTGTGCACCATGTGCACTCACCAGCTCATGTGCATCCCCCCACATCGTGCACATAGCTGGAGTCATCATCATGTGCACCATGTGCACTCACCAGCTCATGTGCATTCCCCCACATCGTGCACATAGCTGAAGCTACAGTGTGCATCCCCCCACATCGTGCACCAACCACATTTTCCACATCCAATCTCACCGACATGAGCATTTCCCCACATCACACACATGTACATTTACATATATACATCAACCATATCAAATGTCCATACATCACACATATTCACGCATATGTGACAACAGGTTATAAGAACACATAATTTCATGCATACCACATAATTCCATCACGTAAAATCATTTTTATCAGGGGCTTGTTCCCGGCACACATTTTAAAAACTTTGAATAAATCATTTAATTATCCACATCAATACAATTTGCATTCCCCAAATAATTTGAAATGCAAGTTCACTCACCGTCTCACAAATCCGGATGCACTCGGATTAATCGTCCTCAATTACGATTCCCTTGCCTTTTCCGGACTTCTCACCACCTTTACACAGAATAAAATTAAGAAATTACTATAATGCCCCCAAACTAATATAAACTAATTTAAATTGCTAACGTATGATACGCAAAGGCAAAAATGCGTCCGATTATCGCTTTAACGCGGTATTGCCTAATTTCGACCGATTACCCGATTAATCGGCTATTATGTCCAATTTAATTCCGAATTGGTCCATTCTTTTTCTAATACTTTAATTCACCACAAATCATTCAATTAATGCCAATTTCAGCATCCAATCTTTTCCATTTCTTTATGGAAAATTCGGCCAATGCAGTGCATTAGCACTGAAAATTTTCTACTACATTTTTTCACTTTAAATTGTCATTTTTCTATTTTCTTTCATTTCAAATGAAACCATTTCATTTGAAATGAACCAATTCCTCATGCATTCTCTACACACTAGGTTCGGCCTAACAAAGAACAACCATGAAATTCAATTTCCTTCTTCCATTTTTTTCCATAATCGTGCTTAACTACTCCTAAACACCAACATAGTTTAAACTCAATCCAATCCAACATCAAATCCATACTCATACCCATTTTTCAGAATTCTTCCCATCATGATATCTCCATATTAAACCATAGAATTCAAGAACAAAAGCATAGATATTAGAGATCACAAGCCAAAGTAGAGATTTATTACCCTTTTTCACTTGAATTCTCCTTGAAATCACACTTGTCTTGAATTTCCCTTAGGTTTTTGTGTTTTTCTCCTTTGTTCTTCTTTTTTTTCTTTCAATTCTGGTGGGTGCCGAATTTAGAGAGAGAAATGAGGGTTAAATGCTGATTTTTATGGCTTAAATAATAAAATATAAAAGCTTGCCACGTGGCACCATGTGATTGGCTCGTTTTTTGACTTTTTGACTTTTTCTCCCATTTGATCTCCACCACTTGATTCATCAAGTCAACATCTGATCCAAGGTTGACCATGGCTGGAAATAATGGTTCTGGTGATGAAAAATTACGGTTTTGCCCCCGGGATGGCAAAATTACGATTTTACCCCTATACTCCGAAATGTCCCGGAATTTCATTATTTTCACTGTCCAACCTCAAATAACATCAATATAAATCAATATTACCCAATTGGGGCAAAATCCTTTCAAAAAAATTCACATTTAGCACTCCGGTGGCAAAATTACCATTTTACCCTTGTGCTCTAAAAACACTGAGAATCACTATTTTACACTGCTAAATATCATTTTATACTCCAAAAATCATAACTGTATGTCACATAATTATATTTGGCCCAATGTGATCAAATCTTGGTTAAAAATCTCCATAAATCAACAAATGAGAAAATGACCGTTTTGTCCCTAACCGGTCAATTTTCCCGATTAACTCCAGACTGGACCTTGAACTCCAAATCACTATTCTGACCTATTCTATGGGTCTCAGAATTTTGAAATTCCTCTTAGAATTTCTATTAAACTAGTTGAAGCTCGATTTAACTTAGTTGTACCAATAGGTACAATACCGGTTTTCAACCAATTAGACAGGGTCTCACAGTATTAAATTAGCAAAATCCACCTATTAGAGGCACTCTTGTGATTCTTGTAAAGGTTTTAATTCATCCTTGAAAAGTTAGTGTGGGTTTATGGTTAAGCCCGTTAAAAGCCATTATAAGGGTTATGCTTATTCTCGTTAAAAGGCATTATAATGGTTATCGCTTAATCTTGTGAAAAAGCCATTGTGAGGGTTATCGATTGATCCTGTGAAAAAGCTATTGTGAGAGTTATTACTTGGTCTCGTTAAAAAGCAAGAATCTTTTTAGTGGATTAGATTTCCTCGGTGAGCTAAATAAGTGGATATAGGCACTTGAGGAAGCTGAACCACTATAAAATCCTTGTATGTCGATTTACTTTTTCATGCCTTATGATTTATTGTTGAAAATTTATTTTTAAAAAATCGCTTATTTTGTTTTTGATTTAAATAGGAAATTTATTTTGAAGAAGGTTTAATTTTTACCTAGTGTCTTCATTTCATTATTACCTTATTTTGCTATATTTGTCTTCATTTTTCACATATTGATTTGCTTGTTTGTTAAATTTTTTTCAACTATCATTACTTGCCTATTTCTTATTGAAAAGATTTCTTGAATTATTTCTCTCAAGTTATTTTTTATTTGATCTACATTTGAAAACATTTTTGAGCATTTCAAAAGCAATCTTAGTTCATCTTCAATTACTTAGATTAAAATTGTTAGTTTCTTCAAATCCTTAAAAAAAAACTTCTTTCACATTTGTAAAAGTGATTTTTTGGTATAGGATTAACTATCATTTCCCTAAAGTTGACAGAAACATCATGTGTATTCCTTAAAATCATTCTTCTAATGAAAGATCGACTATAGCTTCACTATAGTCGACTATATCTAGTTGATTTTCATTTTCCAAAATTTTTAGTATCCAATTCACCCCATCTTGGATATTCACTCTTTAAACTAATGTTTCTAACACTTGAAACCTTTTTTCAACCTCTCAAGACCATATTTAGCAAGGATTCAAACTTCTAAACTCAATTCTAGGGTAAAATTTGGCATTTTTAAGTTTAAATCTCATGGTTATGACCTAACTCTAGGATTTTCTGAATTTCAACTCATTTAATCCATTTTTAAGTTAAGGATTTTGGGGGGTTTTGCTTTTCATAGAAGTTGTTAAGGTAAAGACACTTAAGGTTGTTTAATATATGGTTTGGGTTTGAGCTCAAAATTGTAGAACAAGCACAATTTGATGACTTAAAGCTTAAAAAAAGTCGTTTCTGGTCAAGGTGAATGGGTATACCTCTTTAAAGTATTTTATACGGTAAAATTAAGAATAGTTTATTGACTTGATTGTCTTGCATGATTTGAATGCTATATTAATTTCGATAAATCAAATTGTATGGGAATAAATGTTTTCAAATAAGTTTTCAATCTATTATATAAGTAAATATCTCTACTATACATTAATTTTCAAAAAGGAGAGACAAGCCCTTTCAAATGTTTCCATTCAAAATCTCCTCGAAGGTATGTATGAAGCACGATTGGTGCATGGCTAGATAGATGTTTAGGATGTTGATTAAATACCCATTCAATATCTGTGAAAATGGTTGCTAGAATGCCTATTAATATAGAATATGAGAATGGATGAGTAAGTCTCCATCATTTGAGGATTATATATGGATGCATAAGTGCCCACCAATAAAACCAATAAATGAATAACATGACGTGATGCATGAAACACGATTGTGTGGAATTTTATATAATTTCCTTGTGTTATAAATATTGATAATAACTTAATATGGGTAATTATACCACTTGATAAAGCCCACTGTGGGATAAAATTACCACACGAATAAAGCCCATTATGAGGGTAAGAATACCGCTTTTGACATTGTGAACTGTATGTGTATAAATGTGTCGTTGAGAATGTACTTTCATGATTGATGATGTGAAATAATTATTTAATCTAGTGATTATATATTGAATGGATGTCATGGTATTAATGAGTACAATTATAAATCTCCAAGTGAGAACTAATGCCTAATGGTCAAGTTGTGAGTAAATATGATGCCGTTAACGACGGTGAAGGTACTGGTACTCATGAAGGGAAATCTCTAGTTTTCTTCTTGTAAACATTTGGATTTGAAACTATTTTTGTTTTATCAAATATTTAATGTATCATTGATTGAACATGCATTTATGGAAAACGTTTGAAATGAAATTATTGACATTTGAAAGGATTTTGTTGAAGTTAATGAAATTCATGTTTTTTTTGCAAAGTATGGTTTATTGGAAAAACTCTTTCCCTTGGCTTGTCCTCTTCCTTGTACCCACTCACAGAGTCTTTGTGACTCACTTGTTATTTTTCATTGTTTTTGTGTTACAAATCAATAGTTCGCTTGGCTAGACACCTTGTGGAGGAAACTCATATTTCCTAGGTGTGGTAAAGCTTTCCTTCCAACCACCCATGTCATTGCACTTTGTAATGTGTTAAGTCGAGTCTTATATTGTTTATTTTATGAATGACACTTGGATGTGTAAATAAGTATTGATACTTATATTTGTTTCATTATTGTGAATATTATATTGTGCTCCGAAATGAGTGCAGACAAATGTTGATACCTATGGTGAAAACATCATAGTGTGATAATGGTACGACATCTGTGCCAAACCATAGAATTATATGTTTTGTGAATATGAATATGGAATGAGATAGAAACTACACATTATGTCAAGAAGTTCCATAATTATGTGGTGATGTTGATTTACTTGTGTATTCTATATATATAAATAAATGGTTGTTTTTATGAATGTAATGGATGACTAGCCCATGCATGTTGATGTGAGACCTTATCGAATTTATTAAAAGCCGGTATTGTACCTAGTGGTACAATTAAGTTGATTCGATCCTTAAACTAGTTCAAATAGAAATTCTAAGAGGAATTTGAAAATTCTGAAACCCACAGAATGACTTAGAATAGTGATTCGGAGTTCAAAGTCTAGTTTGGAGTCAATCGAGAAAATTGACCGATTAGGGACAAAACGATCATTTTGCCTTTTGATGATAAAATAGTGAATTTTAGCAAAAATTTGATCACATTTGACTAAGAATAATTATATGAAATATAATTATGATTATTGGAGTAAAAATGAAGTTTAGTAGTGAAAAATTATGATTCTCGGTATTTTTAAAGCATAAGGGCAAAATGGTAATTTTACCACTAGATGACCAAACGGGAATTTTTAGAAAATATTTTTGCCCCATTTGATTAAGATTGATCAATATTAGTGTTGTTTGAGGTTGAAAAGTGGAAATAATGTAATTTTGGTACATTTTGGAGTATAAGGGTAAAATCATAATTTTTTCGCCCCAGGGGCAAATCGGTAAATTTTTCACCCCAACACTTGTCAAGACCAAGGGATTTTGTTTAACAATAGAATGGATAAATATTGAAATATTTGTGGTGGAAAATTTAGAATAAAAAGTCAAAAAGTTAAAAAATGGGCCAATGGCATTATGTCATATGGCAAGCCATTAGATTTTATTATTAAACTAATAAAATCAGCTTATAACCTTCACTTTCTCTCTCCAAATTCTGCATAAACCAGATTCAAAGGAAAGAAAAAGAGAACAAAGGGAGAAAACCAAAAACCTAGTCAAAAATTCAAGAAAAAGTGTGATTTTTAAGGAAAATCAAGTGAAAAAGGTAACATTTCTTCACTTTTGCTTATGATCTACAATACCCATGCATTTCTTTCCATTGTCTATGGTTGAGAGGCATGATTTCATGATGAATTCAATTCTGAAAAAATGGGTATGGAAGAGGAATTAATGTTGGATTGGCTTGATTTTAGACTATGTTAGTATTTAGAGATAGTTTAGCATGTTAGTAAGCAAAAAAACAAGAAATGAATTTCACCATGAATCTTCAATGGCCGAATATCCGAGGTTGTGTGTGGAAAATGAAATGATTTCATTTGAAATGAAATGATTTCATTTAAAATGAAATGAATTGGAAAATGATGATTTAAGGTGAAAAAGTTAAGTAGGAAAAATTACAGTGCTAACGCACTGTAATGGCTGAATTTTTCCATGAAGAAATGGAAAAGTTTTAATGCTGAAATTGGCACTATTTAAATGGTATTTGGTGAATTGAGGTATTGGAAATAAAACGATGCAATTTGAAACTAAATTGCTCGCGTTGGTCAATTTATCGAGTAATCGACCGAATTAGGTCAACACTGCGTTTAAGCGATTGATCAAGTATTTTATGCATCCGTATAGAAATTAGGTTAATTTTATACCTAATTAACACCAATATAGTAATTAAGTTATTGTGCTATTTGTCAAGGTGGTAAGCCCTCGGATAAAGGCAAGAAAATCGCACCTTAGGATTAGCAGTCGAAGTGCTCGAATTCGACTCCCGAAAACCTGTGAGTGAATTTGCATTTCAAAATGGTTTTGGAAAATATAAATGTATTTGAATAAAATGCTTGAATGATTCTATTCAATCTTCTACAAAAAGAACGGGTACCATGGGAACAAGTTTTTCGTGAAATATTATTTCCACTAATGTGAAACTTGATTGTGCTGAATTATGCTCATTTATATGATGCTTACTTGTATTGTTAAGAAATTATATGAACTTGATGTAATCGTGCATGTGTGAAGTGGTAATGCACATGCCTGTCATGATATGCAAAGAGGGATGCTGAGTGATACCTCTCGTCGAGTAATTCTCTGCCCGAGAACTTGGAAGGGATGCTGAGTGATACCTTTTACCAAGTGCTATGATATTTATTTTTCTTACCACCAGGGACGATGAAGTCTTGGTTGTGTATGTGATTGCTCATTGTTTTATGCATATACGTGTGATTGTATGCTATGCGAAATGTTTTAAATTGAAGAAAAAGGGTTTAACATGAAACCCTCGTATGGTTGAGCGAAACCTTCGTTTTGTGACGAGTGTGATTATGCTTCGCTATAAGAATGCCTTCCCGCTGCAACGATAATTGTCGATTTTGTTGTCTGGCTAGAATAAATTCCGAGCTAAGTGGAAAATGTTTAAATATTAGCTAGATCAAAAATTGTCTCATTTTCAACCAGTGCATCATGATTATCAAATCTCTTAGTTGATATTGCTTGTTCCCTTCTAATATTCACTCATTGAGTATTGTACTCACCGTTTTAAAAATCATGTTTTCATATCAAGAGACTGTTGGACCCTAGATCGAGGAGTCCCCATAGTGCATCTCCTGGGTATGTGTCTAGCATTCGATAGTGATCCCTTTCATTGTAAATGTCTCCGCTAGAAGTCATGGGTCCTTTTGTATTGTGAATACACTCAAACAATGTAAATATGTGTATGCAATTTAAATTGCTAAATACAGGACTGGTATAGTGCATGTATATTATTATCGATAATGCCATTATGATTTGGCTATGTTCACACCCGAGAAAAGGTGTGTGTGTATGCATGATATGATCAATTTGTTAAGCAAGGGTAAATGGATAGGCTTGCTTGGGCTTAGTGAGCTATGCTCATTGAGCTCATGCGCAGGTCATGGCCCAGGAAATTGGGTCGTGATAGTTGATTAGAGCTTTCTTGGGCCTAATGGGCCATACCCACATAGGTCCATGCATCGGTCATGGACTTTCAAAAATAAGTCATGATAGAAGTCCACCTGACTTGTCAAAGCGGGCCTGGCCTATTGAGCCGACCCATTTTTTATTGAAAGTGCAGTGGATTGAGGTATGAAAATTTAGGCCTATATTAGAATCAGGCCTAAATGGGCCAACCTATTTGATCAATGGGCTATCCTAGGTTGGTGCGAGCTAGACGAAAAAGAAATTCAAACCCCATATTCTCTTCTTTCACTCTGCATTCCATTTTTCACTTTGCTATTTCACTCCTTGTTGCACTTCTGAACCCTTCTTGTGCAATTCTCACCAAGCAGTCACCATTTTCTCTACTTGAAGAGTCCTCGACAATTATCTCCAAGTCTGTAACCCACCTCCATCGGCAGCATTTCTTCTTAAATCTAATTTTTTTCGTTTAGGCTAGGTGGGCATTTCTCCTCCGATCTCCTCTAATAACCCAACTAAGCATATTGAAGATGGTTTTTTATGAATTAATAGAGCTTAATACAATGTTGATTGGTAGTATCAAGGACTGAAAATAATGGCTAAATAGATGGCTAGATCGGGCTACACTTGATTTCTTTCTTCTTGTTTCTAATCTTTAAGACAGATGGCTTCCACATTTGTTGCTAGCAGTTGGTTTACCCTTTGGCTTTTAGCTCTTGTTTCTTATCAATTAAATTATTATTTAGTTTATTTGTTTTATCTTAAAGTATTCAACTTTTGTTAAGTTTTTTTTATCTTTTAGACTCATATGGAAACATAATTACTATTATCAGAATTACAATTTTTTTTTACTGCTAAGTAGCAATAACAAAGCTAAATGATTTCTTCAAAGACTAAGTTTAGTGGCAAGCACTCTTTAGTGCCTTCTTTACAAAGTGAGTTGTCCATACCTTAGACATGAATTCCTTTCTTTCTGTTGCCAGCTTACTAATGCAAATCTATGTAGAACTAAAACCATCTCATGGATTGTCCTTTAGGCAACCAACATGAAATAATAAATTGATAAATAAATAAAAACCTAGTCTTCCTTGCCAAATTATATAGATTAGGACTGTAAAGAACCAATCACATGTTTAAAAGATGTAATTATAGTGAAATTCCCTTAATTTTAAGTTTTTAAGGGAAATAAGGGAGAGAATGCATAATGCATAAAGTGGTGCTATAAGAAGCTTTACAACATCATCCTCGTATAAACTCTAACTATCTCAACAGCAATATAGTGAACTTCACTCTTAAGGTGCAATAAAATCATTATAATAACAGTCAATCTTTCTACCATTTGTTCATTGGCATAGCATGACCTTCTAAAAATTCTTGATGTAATAGATACAATACAAATAAGTTGCAATTTCCACACAAAAAAACAAATTGGAAATTTTATCAGCACAAAGTACGCACCTCATAGAAAACTTATCACTTGAAAGTGATAGGCTATTTCTTAAGTGGAAAAACAATCATCGGTGTCCTAGATTGTCGATAGAAACACATGTTCGGGATCCATTATAAACACAAAGGAAGGTGAATTTGTCGTCACATGGTTACTTCCTCCAATATTGAAAAATTCTACACCTCTGCTCAAACCTAACGATCACATATATAATAACTAATAACCTGGAGCTTCTGTAAGCATATGGTTTCAATATCACTCAAGTATCCTAACACCCTCCTCAAATAACTACGAATAACTAAGAGCTTTCTGGTTCCAACTTCTCAACTAAACTCCTTTCTAAAAATAAATATATAAAAATTGTATGCAACATAAGAATAGATCAACTATGCCTAGTTTAACACTAGTATCAATGCTAGTTATTGAGGCGGATGACTCTGATCTCATAGAGGATAATTGAATAACACAAGGGAACATCCTAAATATCCCTGCCACTAACATTTCACTACCAAAGCAATTGAAAAAACACTTGGTAATCTATTTTAATTCCTTTAATGGAAAATTTTCTCCAATCATAAAAGATTTTATATAATGGGTTATCTAATTTCAGTGTTCTTTGTTTCTTGCTTCTTGCTTCTTGAACTTTGTTACACTTCTAGTATTTCAATCATTTTACTTTTACATATAAACTATAAATAATCTTATATAATAAGTGTGCAAAGACAGAAGCTTGCTCCAAGTTATCATATCTACATCCATTAATTAAAGTGGGAAAAAATAATTTTTACCATTAGAATTACTATTTTAATGATAAAATAAAAGCCACCCCGTTAAGAAAACTTAAAGTGAGTAAGTAGAAGACATCAAATTTAATGGAAAAATAACATTTATTTCTCTTACATCATTTCCTTAGCATTGAGATAGATCTTGAAGTGATCAATTTACATCATCTCCTTATATCTTATTAACTTATTATCTTACATCTCTAATTTGTTACTTATACATTGGCTGTTTCTAATGGAAGGTAAGAAAGAGAAGCGTAAAATATGATCAAGGTACTTATGTAATAGAGAATCATGCTATAATCATTTTCTTTGTGCAACTTTGAATATTCCATTTCCAAGGCATATATATAATATCTATGTCAATGAATATTATTGTTTGTTGGCAGAAATATTTAATGTTTGTTATTCATGTTTATGTTATTTGAAGGTGATGGTGATGAATCAATTAGTTGAAAATTTTGTGCATTTGGGTGATGGTGTGAAAATTTTAAATGAGGATGAATTCCATCCTAATCCCATATATCTGAATCTAAACAATTGAGTAAGAGGGTTAAAAAGAAACTTCAAATGTTTAGAGTTATTTCACTAAAATAGGCAAAAATCAAGATGGAGTAGAAAGGGTAACTTGTAACGATTGTAAAACGGAGTATAAGATTGACCCTAAACTTGGTGGCTCTAATTATTACACTTCACGTTTGCATAATCACATTAAAACTTATAAATTAATTTCATATCTTAATCCAGATCAAATGTTTATGGATCATGAAGGGAAAATAAGGGCTAAAAAATTTGATTTTAGGATTTCATGTGACATGTTTGTTGCAGCCATAATTAAGCATGACTTGCCTTATGCTTTTGTTGAATATGATAATATTAGAGCTTGGGATAAGTATGTAAAGCCAAATGTAGTGATGTATTCTAGAAACATTATTGTATCTGCTGTCTAGAGGATTCATTTGAGAGAGAAAGAAAAACTTAAACAAGTCATGGCTAAGGTACCTAATAGAATTTGTTTAACTTTTGATGTATGGAGAGCATATATTTCTGAGGGTTATATTTGTTTGACTACTACTTTGTCAGTGAAAATTGGAAGTTATGTAGCAAGTTACTTAACTTTTGTCATATGCCTCCTCCATACAATAAAGTTGAATTAGTTGCCACTGTGTTAGTTTGTTTGAAAGAATGAGGAATAGATAAAAAAAATTTTTCTCTCTTACTTTAGATAATGTTTCTACTAATGATAGCATGCAAGCTATCTTGAAATCTTCGTATGCAAAATAGCTTGATTTGTGATGGTGAATTTTTTCATGTGCGTTGTTGTACTCATATAATAAATCTTATATTTCAAGAGGGCTTAAAAGTATTCAATGAAGCATTATTTAAAATTATAGAAAGTGTGCAATATGTAAAGACATGATATGGCAAGATGAAAAAGTTTCAAGAATATGTTCAACAAGTTGGCATTAATGTTGGTGTTGGTTTGCATTTAGATGTGTCAACTAGATGAAATTCAACATATTTGATGCTTGAAAGTGCAATCAAATATCAAAAAGCTTTTGCTAGCCTTCAATTTGTTGATAGAACTTATAAATATAATCCATCCAAATAGGAATGGAGGAGAGCAACGATAATTTGTAAATTTTTTGAGCTTTTTTATGAGACCACAAACTTGATATCCAGTTCATCTTATCCAACTTCCAACCAACTTGTATTTCATGCAAGTTTGGAAAATTGAACCTATCTTAAATGAGAATTTGCATAATGAAGATAAGGGTATCAAAGATATGTCTCAAAGGATGAAAATGAAATTTGACAAGTATTGGAAGGATTATAGTGCGGTGCTTGCATTTGGAGCTATTCTTAACCCAAGGATGAAGCTTGATTTCTTAAATTTTTGCCATTCTAAGATTGATGCTTTTGCCTGTCATGGAAAGTTAGAAATTGTGAAGACAAAGTTGTACAAGCTCTTTCAAGAATATTCAAGCAATATTTGTATATCAAGTATTTCTTCTCACTCAATGAGTAATTTTTCTAAGCAAGCCAGAAGAGGAACTAAACCCAAGGGATCAAAGATCTTTAGGGTAAGTTTCGTGTCTTTCTAACGTTTTATTACATGAGAATTTATGTTACTTTACTTATGTTTTGATAATTGTTTTTTTTTGCCTATATATTTAAAAATTATAAAATTTCAGAATGTTTTAAAATGAAACAATTTCTGTTGCTTGAAAGTCTGAGTTGAATGTTTATTCAGATGAGGCAAAGCTTGATTATGAATTGTTTGAAGACTTGGATGTGCTTAATTATTGGAAGGACAACGTTAAGCGTTTTCCTAATCTTTTTATTATGGCACGGGATGTATTGAGCATTTTGATTACTACGATAGCATTAAAGTCTTTTTATTATGGCACGGGATGTATTGAGCATTCTAATTACTACAGTAGCATTAAAGTCTACTTTTAGTATTAGTGGCCATGTTCTTACCAAGTTTAGAAGTTCCCTCAACCATGAAAATGTTCAAATGCTTGTTTGTACAAAAAATTGGTTGCATGGCTTTGCTTTAGCTACTGATGGTATTGTTTATTTTATATTTTTTAATATCTTTAATTTTTGCTTGTCAAATTAATAATTTAGTTTAATATTGAAACTCATTATCTCTTTTTCTTTTATGACAATGAATTATATATGATAATGATTTAGACATTGAGACATCATTACTGTCCAAACAAGATTTAAATGTTTTGCTTGAAGATGATGATTGAGTCTATAAATGAGTCTTGAAGTTTCTATTTATTTGATTATGTACTTGTGTTGATGGATTGTAATTTGTGTTAAAGATTGAAAATTGATATAATTTATTTGTTTATTTTTGTTTAGTGTAATTTATTTGTTTGTAACATGTTTTTGTTATTCAATTTATAGATTAAATCATGAAACAATTTTGTTGATAAAGAGTTTGTTAGGTAGAATTGTGAAAATTTTTTTTTTTTTTGAAAAAAAAAATGAGTTGGCCTAACTCAACTTATGGGTTGGGATTTTGGCAACCCATGTAAAAAATGGGTTGGCCTAACTCGACCTATGGGTTGGGATTTTGGCAACTCGTGTAAAAAATTGAGTGGCCTAACCCAACCTATATTTCTCAACCCATAATATTTTGGACTGGGCCAATCCATATTGGCCCATCTAAATTCCACATTAACCAACTAAAATAACACGCCAATAATTAAGAAATGAATGCAAGTTTTCTCAAACAACTGCACCAACTACATAATATCTTATCATCATTAAAGTTCACACCTCTAATTTTCACAAAGCATTTTGAAAGGATGCACTCCAAAATTGCTAACCATAAAAGCCATCGCACTTTAGGTGGGATGGAAAGCTTCTAAATGGAAGAAAACCATAACTTTTACTCGTTGGAGGCAGTGATGAGATCCAAAGCTGAGGACAAGGCTTTCATTGAGAAGTTTCCTTTAAGACCATGCTTCAATATTAATTTATTTTTATTCTACACACAAATTTTGCGTCAAAAATTTAAATTAGAAAATTTTGGAGACAAATATTAAATTATTAATCAGACATAGAGTTTACAATCTCTAGTATTCTTTAAATTAAAGAATGTCCTTTGTTTAATTTCTTCACTCTTTGCTTTAAGGGCTTTTGACTTAATCTTGAACGAACAACTTAAGCATTTTGCTTCAAGTGTCCTATGGCTTGATCTTGAAGGAACGATTTAGACACTTTGCTTCAAGGATCTTATGACTTGATCTTGCATAAACAATTTAGAGATTTTGCTTTAAAGGTCTTATGACTTGATCTTAAAAACGATTTAGAGCTTAATAATGGTTTTCATTAGACTTTACTTCAAGGGTCTACAACTTGATCTTGAAAATGATTTGGAGCCTATTAATGACTTTTTTTCAAAAGTTCTTTGTAGGTTTGAACTCTAGAAATACTTTGGTTCTTCAAATCTTCTTTCTTAGATTTGTGGAACTCTAAAGAGGCTTTAGTTTTTCAAATCTTTCTTTTTGGATTTGTGGAATTTTGGGGGAGGCTTTAGTTTTTCAAATTTTTCTTCTTAGATTTATGGAACCTTGGATAAGCTTCAATTATTCAATTCTTTTTTTTTTAGGTTCGTGATACTTTGGAGGCTTTAGTCTTTAACATCTTAATTCTTGGACTTGTTCATTCTTTAGATCTTCCTCTTGCACTTGTGGGTGTTAACTCCATGTGTTTTTAATTATAACAAAACATTCCCTATTCATTAGTATCTAATTATATTATTTATGTAAAAGAAAGCTTAAATTCCTTAACATATTTATTGTTTGAAAGCAAGTCAAGAAGCTTGTTCAATTGCAAGATCAATTAATAAATTAAATAAGCAAGGAAGAAAGAACTCAATGAAAGCATATTGGTTTTAATCTATTAACAATTATCTTTGATCGGTTAAGGTAGTACTAGGTGCTACACTAAAGTCAAGTAAAAAAGTCTTGATAGATTAGCACAAGGCTTAATCGATTAATCGGGTACTAGATGCAAAATAAAAGCATGTTATCAATTGACCAAAGGGGTTAATCGATTAAAGTTCAAACTTGGAGTACTTGAAAATGTCACAATTAAAATCCAAAATGATGTTAACCGTTGAAAGGTGTTAAATAAAGAAATTCAAATTCAAAGATTTTTTAATCAACTCAAGTTTATCTTAATCAGTTAAAGTTGAAGAAAGAAAAGTTAAAGGGAGGATAAATTAATTAGAAAAAGGCTGGTAAAAAGTGTCACTTGAAGGAATCTGAAGATAGAAAGGTTTTAATCGGTTAAATTCCCCTTTAACCAACTAACGCTATGAAGTAGATTGCCGGACAAAAAGGCTTTAGTCGATTAATGTTCATCTTAATCAATTAAAGAATTATTGTCAGAGATTTGAAAAAAAAAATTAGTAA
Organism: Theobroma grandiflorum; assembly: GCA_036013995.1. Lineage (NCBI taxonomy): Eukaryota > Viridiplantae > Streptophyta > Magnoliopsida > Malvales > Malvaceae > Theobroma > Theobroma grandiflorum. The sequence goes on from CP142127.1 coordinate 41,404,512, forward strand.
AAGACAAAATAATGGCTATAATTTATTCAAAACTGTCTCTAATGGTAGAAACAGTCTTTTAAGTATTTAAAAAGCTTTAAATGGTAAAAAATGTATAAAGAAGCTACTAAAAGTGAGATTGAGCCTAAAAATCCAAAAACCCTTTTCTTTTCAAGTGTTTTGCACTCCTATTCTTGTAAACTTGATTGAGGTGAAGCTTGTATACCTTAGATCAGTTAGATGATAATTGTATTTTATCTCATTCTTTGTTCTTAATTAATTAGAGTGTGCAAAGTACTTTAGGAGATTGCTATGAGGATTTGGGGCTTAGATTAAAAGCTCACTTTGTAAAAGCTTGGTGGAAATTGTTAATTTCATTGGTTTAGTGAAGTTGGGTTTTAACGTCAAAAAATTTTAAACCTTCCGTATCAAAATTATTCTAAAAGTTTTTTTAGCTCAAGAGGTGTCTTCAAAACATTTTTATGTGCTATTCACCTCCCCTTTAACACTCTGTTGGGACCAACAGTAAGAGTTATGTAGACTTCATTCTTCAAAAAACTTTTTTTTTTCTCCTAATTGTCTTTTTGCTCCATTGTTTGTCAAATAGCTTGGAGGAGCACTGTATTTATAATGCAAGATGAAAGATTTTCATGAGAATTTATTCTCTTTGAATTATCTTTAAATTATTTTAATTTAATTAGAGATAAGTCATAATGACTCATAGATAGTCTTTTGAGTGGTCAAACGTCTTTGCATTTTTTATTAGTCAAATTTAATTATTATTAGTCAAACTTGGATTTAATCTCTAAATTATCTTAATTTATTTAAAGATATATTGGATGACAAATAGGTAAATGTCACGACCCAATTCCCGGGCCATGACGAGCACAAAGACCCAATGAGCATAGCTCACTAAGTCCAAGCAAGCCTATTCCCACTTTATTTCCACATATGCTCGTGTGAGGCATCCACACGTAATGCACCCAGTGTGCATACAAAGCCAATTAACAATGGCATATCCAATCATACATATACACACCTTTTCTCGGGTGTGAACACAGCCAAATCACAATGGCATTATCAATCACAATATACATGCACTATTCCAGTCATGTATTTAGCAATTTACATTGCTTACACATTTACATTCATACTAGTCAAATATAAACTTTGACAGTGTACATTACATGTACATAACCACCATACAAAAGCCCATAACTTCTAGCGGAGACATTTACAATAAAAATGGGCAACTATTGAATGCCAAACACCTACCAGGAGATGAACTACAATGATCCCATGATCTAGGAATCTACAATCTCCTGATCTGAAAACATGAATTTTTGAAAACGGTGAGTACAAAACTCAGTAAGCAAACATTATATAGGAACAAGCAATAATATCAGGAAGGGTTAATAAAACATGATGCACACATTTGGAACACATTCATTTTGATCCAATTTATTATCAAACCTTTGCCCTCACTTCAATTTAATTTATAATTAAATAATACTCAATTTCACACACAAACACACAATATCACCACTATCTCACCAGCTCATGTGCAACCCTCACATTGCTCACATAGCTGGAGTCATCGTGTGCATCTCATGCACAACCAATATCACTCAATCTCACCAGCTCATGTGCAACCCCCACATCGCGCACATAACTGGAGTTATTGTGTGCATCTCATGCACAAACAATATCACTCAATCTCACTAGCTCATGTGCAACCCTCACATCGCGCACATAGCTGGAGTTATCGTGTGCATCTCATGCACAAACAATATCACTCAATCTCACCAGCTCATGTTCAACCCCCACATCGCGCACATGTACATTTATATATCAACACAATTAAATATCAATGCATCTCACATATTTACACATATATGACAGCATAATTTCATGCCTTCATGCATACCACAATTCATCACATAATTTCATGCTTTCATGCATACCACAATTCATCACGTAATTTTCATGCTTTCATGCATACCACAATTCACTATATAAAATCATTTATTTTTCAAGGGCTTGTTCCCGGCACGTATTTTTAAGAAATTTGGATAAAATCATTTAGATTATCTATTTTCAATACATTGTGCATTTCCCAAAATAATTTGAAATGCAAGTTCACTCACAGTGTCAAAAATCCAGATTCCGGGTGCACTCAGATTAATAGTCCTCAAGTGCAATTCCCTTTCTTTTTTCGGACGTCTCACCACCTTGACACAAAATAAAATTAGAAAATTTACTATATTACCCCTAAACTGATATAAACTAATTTAAATTGCTAACGCATGATACGCAAATGCAAAAATGCGTTCGATTATCGCTTTAACGTGGTATTGCCTAATTTCGACTGATTACCCGATTAATCGGCCAATACGTCCGATTTGATTCCAAATTGCACCATTCTTTTTCTAATACCTTAATTCACCACATACCATTTCTAAATAACAATTTTTCAGCATTTAAACCCTTCAATTTCTTCGGATAAAAATTCGATCATTACAGTGCATTAGCACTGAAATTTTTCCTACTAAACTTTTTCACTTTAATTTGTCATTTTCTAATTTATTTCATCTCAATGAAATCATTTCATTTGAAATGAAACAATTCCTCATTGTTTCTCAACACACTAGGTTCGGACTTGAGTGATTCATGGGGAAATCAAATTTTCTTTTTACGATTTTGCTTACTAACATGCTAATTTATCTCCAAACACTAACATAGTCTAGAATCAAGCCAATCCAACAATCATTCCTCTTCCATACACATTTTTCAGAATTGAATTCATCATGATATCTGAATATTCAACCATGGAAATTAAGAACAAAAACATAGATTAGCTAGGTATCAAGGAGATTTAAAGAATTTCTAACTTACCTAGCTTGTTTCCTTGATTTCTTCACTTTCTCTTTGATTTTCCACCTAGGTTTTCTTGTTTTTCCCTTTGTTCTTCCTTTGTTCTTGTTGCTGGATGCTTAGGCCGAATATGTGAGGGAATTAGGGATTTAATGGGCTGATTTTTGTGCCTTAATAATAAAATAATCAAGCATGCCACGTGTCGCATGCTTATTTGCCCATTTTTCTAACTTTTTGGACTTTTTCTTCCATAATTTTCCACCACATGATTATTCTAAATCAAGATATGATCAAAAGATGACCATGGCTGGAAAAATATGTTCTGGTGGTGGAAAATTACCGTTTTGCCCCCGAGATGGAAAAATTATGATTTTGCCCCTATACTTCGAAATGTACCGAAATTATATTATTTTCACTGTCCAACCTCAAATAACACTAATATTGATCAATATTAACCAAATGGGGCAAAAATCCTTTCAAAAAATTTCTTGTTTAGTCCTCCAGTGGTAAAATTACCATTTTACCCTTATGTTCCAAAAACACCGAGAATCACAATTTTACACTGCTAAACATCATTTTATAATCCAATAATCATAACTGTATTTCATAAAATTATTTTTGGTCCAATGTGATCAAATCTTGGCTAAAAATCTCCATTTAATCATCAAATGGTAAAATGAACGTTTTATCCCTAACCGGTTAATTTTCTCGATTGACTCTAAACTGGATCTTGAACTCCGAATCACTATTCTAAGCCATTCTGTGGGTTTTAGAATTTTCAAATTCCTCTTAGAATTTCTATTTGAGCTAGTTCAAGGTTCGATTTAACTTAATTGTACCATTGGGTACAATACCGGCTTTTAACAAAATTTGACAAGGTCTCACAGTAAATTTTAATTGATCGAATTTAGGTATTATCCTTAAATTATCCCAAGAGATAAATACATGACTCATTGATGAATGTTGATTGGTCCAACTATGTCTCTATGAGATAATTAACCAATAAATTAATTATTTTATAATTAATTATATAGTTATTGATGTCTTCAAGTTCTCATGGTGGTACATGATTCGTCTTTGAATTTTTTTTTTTCAATTTACTAATTTTGAACATGTGACATCTTGTAATAGGATAACAATTTTTCTTTTTCTACAAATGGCTCTTCTAGACTTGTTTATGCATGATCTTGAATTTGACAAGTGGACAAGTCTTGAAATTTAATTTGTTTTGATGCCAACATTCGCTTTATCTCTTCACTTGGGGTTACATTGTTATAACCATGTTACCAATATGCTTAAAAGGATTCATGACCACTTTAAATTCTTTTATTGAAATATGTTAAGATCTTTAGCATATTTTTGTCTCATCCAATCTTAGCAACAATTGAAATTATAATTCATTCATGAGACAATGCAATCTTAGCATATTTTGTCTCGACACCCATTGAATTAATTATAATTCATTCTAAGCACAATTTCATCTTATGCAATCTTGTCATTTTTTTTTGGAACTAATTGAAATTACAATCAATCCATGGGAAAATTTATCTCTTGCAATCTTGGCATTTTTTTTTTGTTTGTCTTGGCACCAATTGAAATTAAAGTTCATCCATGAGACAACTATAAGTCATATAATCTCAATATTTTTTTTGTTTGTCTCAAATTATTTTGAAAATCTTATTATTCTTATCTTTGTTTAATAGCTTGCCACCTTGCTTTCCATTATCCAATTATTGTCGTTTGTCACAACCCAATTCCCTGGCCATGACCGGCGCAAAAGCCCAACGGGCATAGCCCACCAAGCCCAAGCAAGCCTATATTTTTTTTTTCACTAGACGTTTTCTCGACTAAGACATCCACACACATTGCACTCAGTGTGCACAAAGCCAACTCACAATGGCATTATAGATAAAATATGCACATACATACCGGTCAAACATAAAATTTGACAATGTACATTACATGTACATAATCACAATACAAAAGGCCCATGACTTCCAGCAGAGAATTTACAATAAAAGGGAAAAGTTGCTACTGAATGCCCACCTTCAACCCAGGAGACACACTACGGGGACTCCTTGATCTAGGGTCCAACAGTTTCCTAATCTGAAAATATGAATTTTTAAAACTATGAGTACAAAACTCAGTGAGCGAACATTAGGTGGGATCAAGCAATAATATCCAGGAAGGATTTAAAACCATGATGCACACACTTGGAACAAAACCATTTTAATTCAATTCAATATCAAACCCTTTCCCCTCAATTCAAATTAATTTACAATGAAGAGTACTCAATTTCACACATATACACACATAGATGAACACAATTATCACCACTATCTCAGCAGCTCATGTGCGACCCCCACATCGTGCACATAGCTGGAGTTATCATGTGCATCCCCCCACATCGTGCACAGGCAGTATCATCTTCCATATCTCCGCACCCATCATCACCGACATGTGCTCTCCCACATCGTGCACATGTACGGTTATAATTATCACACAATATTATTTGTCAATACATATCACACATCTACACATATATAGCAGTATATTGTAGGGACACATGAATTCATGCCTTAATGCATATCACAATTCACCACACCAAAACATTTTTATTAAGGGCTTGTTCCCCAGTACGCATTTTTAAGAAAATTTGGATAAAATCATCCAAATATTTCACCTCAATACATGTACATTTCCCAAAACAATTTGAAATGCAAGTTCACTAACAGTTTTTGGGAGTCAAATTTAGAAGACTCCGATCACCGATCCTCGAGTGCAATTTCCTTGCCCTTATCAGAGGATTCACCACCTTGACAAATTGCACAATAATTTAATTACTATATTGGTACTAAATTATAATATACTAACATAGACTCTACATTAATGCAGAACATAGAATGCAAAATGTCTAAATTTTTTCCTAAATACCACATTAGCCTATTTCGACCTTTTACCCGATAAATCGATACACGCGTTCGATTTAGCTCCAATTAATTCCATTTCTTTTCTAATGCTTTAATTCATCAATTTCAAGTCAATTAACTTAAAATTCAGCAAATCCATCTTCACTTTTCTTCTTGAAATTTTCAACCGATAATGGTGCAAAAATATCAAAATTTTTCCTATTTGGTTTTCACACCATAAATCATCATTTTCCAATTCATTTCATTTGAAATGAAATCATTTCATTTTTCACACACTTCATAAGGCATTCAGTCATGGAAAATTGGTGGGGAAAATGGATTCTTTTCTTGTTGTTTTTCTTACTCACATGCTAAACTATCTCTAAACACTAACATAGTCCAAAATCAAATTATTTGAACATCTTTCTCTCTTCCATACCCATTTTTCAGAATTGAATTCATCATGATAACTCAATATTCAACCATGAAAAATAAGGAATAAAGCATGGGTAGGCTAAGTATCAAGCAAAACTAAAGAAATTTTACCTTTATGTTGCTTGATCTTTGAAAAATCCTTGAAATCCCTTGATTTCTTGGCCAAATTTTTGTTTTTCCCCTTTGTTCTTGTTGCTGGTTGTTTAGGCCGAATATGGTGAGAGAAAATGGGTTTTCTGGGCTAATTTTTATGCTTTAATATTAAAATACTAAGGTTTGACACATGGCATAAAGCCATTGGTCTATTATTTTAATTATTTGACTTTTTTTATTGAATTTTCCACCACAATTATTCTTGTATTTATCCAATCCTACCACAAATAAAATCACTTGGTATTGACAAGTGCTAGGGTGAAAATTTTACCGATTTGCCCCCGATGTGAAAAAATTACGATTTTACCCCTATACTCCGAAATGTACCGGAATTACATTATTTCTACTTTTCAACCTCAAATAACACTAATATTGATCAATCTTAATCAAATGGGGCCAAAATCTTTTCTAAAAATTCCCATTTGGTCCTTTAGTGGTAAAATGACCATTTTACCCTTGTGCTCCAAAAATATCGAAAATCATAATTTTTCACTGCTAAACTTCATTTTATACTCTGAATAATCATATTATACTTCAAAAGAATTAATCTTGGTCAAATGTGATCAAATCTTTGCTAAAAATCCTCATTTTGTCCTTCAATGGCAAAATGACTATTTTGCCCTTAATCGATCAATTTTCCCGATTGACTCCAAATTAAACCTCGAACTCCGAATCACCATTCTAAGTTATTCTGTGAGTTTTATAATTTTCAAATTCCTCTTAGAATTTCTATTTGAACTAGTTCAAGGCTCGATTTAACTTGGTTGTACCACTCGGTATAATATCATCTTTTAATTGAGCTTGACAGAGTCTCACACCGTTAAAACATTCAGGCAAAGTTTATGGCCCATTCTTTTTTGCCTTCAAAACAATGCATTTTCATATTAAAATGCATGCTTTGTTTCAATTCTTGGTTTTGCTTGATTTTTTGACTTGCCCCATTAACCTTGCTTCGTTTGCCATACAAAGCTCGTATTTCTTCTTTATTTGATATCTTGACCTGCAACATTAAACTTCATCCTCTTTGTGCAATTTGTTTTTACTTCTTTTTTGTTGCAACATCTTTTTTACTGCAATTTTCTGGTTTCTTTACGTGCTGTCATTTGTTGTATTTTTTTATTTCTTTTTTGTTGTAATTTTTTTTGTTGTAATCTTTCTTTGATTTTTTCTCTTACAACCTTTACTATAAATCATTTGATCAAATGCTTTCTCAATGTTGTATCTATTCTTTTCTTGTTGGCTTTATGTATTTTCTCTTTCAAGTATTAACTCTGACATTCAATTAGAGACATCTAAAATTGCTAGCTTTATGGCAAATAACACTTAAGATGTTAACCTTGTAATTTGGTTGCTGGTCAAGATTTACCAATGACTAAACAAAACTACACTTTCCACTTAAGCAAGTTCTTCATATACATATGTCATGTGCTAGCTTTGCCTGTTGGAGTTATTTTCAAAGAATAAAAGAAATGTGTTCAACTAGTAGTTTAACTAGTCTTGAGTTGTTGAGAAATAAGTGAAATAGTTGCAGATTTTTATCCTTTTCTTAGATAACTTATTTTTTTATTGCTAGGAATTAGGAGAAGTCTGTTAAAATCATTATTGTAAATTGTTTATGCATTCCAACAATAAGATATACTTTTTTGACTCAATTTACTTAGTTCTTGGAGGTTTTTGGCTCCCTTGGAGCAACCACCTTTTACTAACTTGATAAAAATAGGTAGACACAAGAAATTATATTCAATACCTACTACTTTTCTTTCTGTTTCTTGTTTTGCTTCAAGGTCTGATAATTTTGCACCCAACATTTTAATAGGTATAAAGGGGTAGCGAATAAATAGTATTGAGAGAGAGATTTCTTTTCTTGCTGTAGGATAAAAGAGACTTTTTAAGGAAATGCAAGAGATGTTTGCCGCCATGAATGCAAGGTTTGATAACCTTCTGCTAGTCCAGAATCAAGAAACAATAGAAAGTTCTCTCAACCAAAGCAAAATTAACAACGATCGTTCTAATAAAGAATGACCTAAGGGAACTAATTACTTGCCCAAATATGTGAAACTCAAATTTCCTCAATAGAATGGCATAAATGATCTTACCAGATGGATTTGTAGAGCTTAGCAAATTTTTGAATATCATCAAACATTAGACGAAGAGAAAGTGTCATTGGCCTCTTTCAACTAGGATGGTGATGCTCAACTATGGTAGCAACTAGGTTGCAGTTACAATTGTAAATGGAAACAAGCTACACAGTGCAGGCCGTTGTATAGAAATTTCTATGGAAATTCAAGGAATTCCACTCATTATAGATTTCCATTTATTACCTCTATAAGGTCATGATGTAGTTTTGGATACGTAACGGTTAAGGACGCTAAAGGCAATTTTGTGGGATTTTTCTAAGTTAACCACGCACTTAAGCTTAAAGGGAAGGATGTTAATCTAAAAGGGATTGGTGCCGCGAGCAAATAGATGGGTGGATGAGCATGATTTGGCAAAAATCCTAAAAAAGGAAAATATAGCTTTGCCCAAAATGCAGTGAAATACTTGGGTCATGTAATTTTTGAAGATGGGGTAGTTGTAGTTCTAGATAAGTTTGTAGATATGCTCAAATTGCCAAAGCCTAATACAGTTAAGGCATTAAGGGGATCTTTGTTACTTACAGGTTACTATCATAAATTCATCAATAATTATAGTAAAATAGATACACCATTGACTCAATTGTTGAAGAATGGTAATTTTTAATGAACTTCCAAAGTAGAAAAGACATTTGAACAACTTAAGAAGGCTGTGACTCAAAAATCGATATTAGCTCTTCCTAACTTTGAGCAATTGTTCATTGTCAAGTATGATGCATCTAGAATAGGCATTGAGAGAGTTCTTATGCAAAATTAGAGACCTATTGCTTTCTTTAGTCAAGCACTAAGAGGTAAAATTTTATTTTTGTTTACTTATGAAAAAGTGATGATGGCTTTAATCATTGCAGTAAAAAAATGGAGGCCATACTTGTTGAGAAGAAAATTTTATTGTCTAGACAAATCATTGAAGCCTAAAATATTTATGGGAACAAAATATTGCCAGAGGAGTTTAAGAAAAATAGTTATCTAAACTGCTTTCTCATAGAACATAAAAATGGAAAAGTGAACCTCGTAGAATATTGTCTTGAAGGCATAAACAAGGGGAGTTGGCTACAATATCTTATCTAATTCAAGTCCAGTTGGAAAAAATTAAAGAAGAGGTGCAAATTATCACAATTTGTGACATTTAGTGCAATTATACAAAGAAAGAGAAGCTGTAGGTCCTTGGCAATACAAGGAACGTATACTTTACATTAAAAGTAAAATTTATTTGGCTGCTAATTCATCTTTGGTACCTACGATAGTTTGTGAAACCCCAAAATTCCAAACAAAGGCAAAAATAAAAAATTGAACCTAAGTGTAAAATGGTTATTCCATGGTGAGCTTTCTTTTTATCAAATGTTATACATCAAAAATATTATTTGGAAGAAAATATTACCTAGATAAATTTAAAGTATAACAATATATTATTTTGATAAAAGTAAAACAATATATTATTTTGATGAAAATAAAGCTTGCAGGGAATCTAGACTTTTCTTGAAAAAAAATCTCTGAGCTTTTTTAGGAAGCTTTGCCTTTCTTCTTTTTCTCACATTGGACGATCCTCACACTTTTCATTTTTACATTGGCTAAACTTCCCCTATCTTCTCCAAAGTTCTACATTTTTTACTTTGTTCTCAATCTTTCATGTTTCATCATATTGTCTCAACTTTCATCTTTTTCTCTTGTTCGTTTTTCAAAAACCATGAGTATGTGTTCTTCAACTTCAAAGCTAAATTAATGTGAGAAATTGAAACTCTAAATATTGTTATTCAAGCGTTTTACAATCGGGATCATTTTTCTTAAATCCAAGCTTTCTTGGTTTTATTATTTTGCTATGAGTTGATTTTAATTTTTCTATTTTCAAAACTCACCAAGGTAAAACTTCCAAAGACACTCAAGTGATTAAAATGGGTACGGATTTTAAGACGAATGTTGAAAAGAACTTAACTCTAAGGACGGGATAAATGGAAAATGTTAAAGAAATAAATTATATTTTCTTTAGCTTAAAAAAATGTATGTGAAAGAAAGCTTTCAAGAAAAATCTAAATTGTTGAAATGAGTATGAAAAATATGAGGGTTAGAAAAAAGGAACCTTAACCTAGAGGAAAGATTTTTAGAGGTTTTTAAATGATTTAGCTAAATATTTAGTTTTGAAATAAACGATAGACTCCTTTTTGGGTTGCTTATATATGATAAGCTCCCTTGAAGTTCCAAGATCAACTAACTAAAGAAGTTTGATTAAGTGGCTTATCCTTGATTTGATAACATATAAAGTGAGGGATATGCATTTAAATTGTTTTTTAAAAAATGCATGTGATGTTTTTTATGATGTTATGATCAATGCTTTCAAACATGTGTATGGGAAAAGAGTCTTTGTATTGCATGTTTTACCTTTAACTATGTTTATTTTGAAAGTGTTATTAATTGGTTTGAGAGTTATTAAATGTTGACAGCATATAAGGTGCTATAATCGATTTGTTGTATGAAATATTATGTGTGGTATGATTATACTCTTTTTACTCATGTTGGACATGGAACTTTTTAGGAAAAATGTTTTTAATGTAAAGCACTTAGTTGAAGACTTGGGATAGCAACAATTCCGCTAACTATTGTGCACAACAGGACCACCCTAGCTAGCGAGGGGAAGTGTGGTAAATGGCGCTAACCTTGTGGCCGAATGATGGCATAAGCAATAATGAATTTAGTACGCTAGAGTGCACTAACTATATGGGTTGGCCACTTATCATATATGACATGTTTATATTTTCTTAAGTCGCTCCACTAGTGTCTTAAATTTTGATCATAATGCTTGGATTATTTGATATATTTTTACAAGTTTTTCACTATTTTAAAGTTATATGAACGTGCTGAAATTTTAAATATTTATTATGCTATGTGATTAGATTAAGTGTGATAAAGTTTTGAAATAAAAAAAGCATCAAAATTTATAGATTTTGAATAAACTCTTAACACTAGTTTCTTGTGTAGTAATACTTATCCCTTGTTTTTAATGAAAATGGTTCTTTTTCATGTGATTTGATACATATGGATTTTAGTTTTCCAGAATATAATTATATCAACATTTTATAAATAAAATATGATGGATTTTGAGTGCGTGCATGCGTAGTTTTATGTTTTCAAGAAAAAATTGCATGGTTTCAAACTAAAATAGTATGGTTTATTAAACATTTTCCCTTTGATGCTTGTTTCCCCTCCTTATCCCTCACTAAGTATTTGTACTCACCCATTCAAAATTCATGTTTTGGTTTTCAAAACAAGAGTTAGCTAGATCGTAGAGGAATAGTTTTGTCCTTCTTTATCATTGTGGTAGGTGTTACTATGGCATTCACTAGGCCCCATCAACCTATATCACTTCGTTGTCCTGAAATGTTTTATTCTGTACTTGATAAAAGTTTAGTAATGCTAATGTAGCCATTAGATGGCAACGCGTCAGATACTTATGATGGTGAATGGATAAAGAGAACATTAGCACTTGATTTTATAATTTTGAGTTAAGGCACATTCAAAATATGTTAAATGTTTAGATATGAATGGCATATAAATATGGTGGAATATTGTTGTATGAGATGCATGTAAACCTATCTAATACAAGTATGACTATAAAGCTTTCTTAAGCTTATTGGGCCCTTATGCCAGTCATAACTTGAGATTGGGTTGTGACATAGTTAAAGAAATGCACTATAGTACTCATGAAGGTTACCATAAGACTTTAGAAAAAATGAGATCAATTTTCTATTGGCCAATCATGAGGAGGATTGTTCGTGATTACGTAAGGACCTATGATACTTGTCAAAGGAAAAAATACTAAAAGTCTTAAGCTTGTTAGACTATTGCTTTCACTTTCAATTTTGATTGACGTAAGGATTGACATATCCATGGACTTTGTAGAAGGTCTTCCTAAATCAAATGGGAAGTTTGTGCTTTTTGTCGTATTAGATAGGTTCTCCAAGTTTGCTTACTTTATTCCAATTTCACATCCTTATACTACTACTACTATAGCTAAAGACTTTTTTAAATATGTATTTAAATTATATGGAATGCCTAAAAGCATTATGTGTGGTAAGGATGCCACCTTCACCAATGTATTTTGGAAATAGCTCTTTAAGTTGTAAGGAACTAGCTTTAATTTCAACTCAACCTACCATCCTCAAATAGATGGACAAACTGAAGTCGTTAACCAAGCAGCTGAAATGTATTTTTGTTGCTTCACAAGTCATAAACCTCATGAGTGGGTTCATTGGATACCTTGAGTGGAGTATTGTTTTAACACAAGTGTTCATATTTCAACAAAAAGAATGCCTTACGAAGTTGTTTATGGCAAACCTCCTCCCACATTTTTATATCTATGTTCCAAGCACCTCAAAGGTGGAAGCTATAGATTAAGAACTAAAAAGCAGAGATCAAGTTAATTAAGAGTTACAAGAACAAATAAATATGGCCCAGCAACACATGAGAAAATTCTATGATGATCATAAAACCAAGAAAAGCTTTAATGTAAGGGATTTTGTTTATCTCAAGTTTGAACTCTATCGTCGAGTGTTAGAAGCATTGCAAAAAAATCTCAAGCTGTCTCCAAAATATTATTGGCCATTCGAAGTCATTAAGAGAATTGGAGCAATGACGTATAAACTCAAGTTACCAAAAAATTCTAAACTTCATCTAATGTTTCATGTTTCCATGCTTAAGAATAATATGGGAACCAATGTAAATGGGACAGCCTCACTGCCTATTATTTTAACATATGACAAACCATTATTTTGACTCGACAAGTTGTCCCTGATCATTGTAAGAAAATGGGGAAAATGAAGTATTAGTTCATTGGCAAGGCCTTTCTCCATCTAATGTTACTTAAGAGGACCTTCAGGAACTTTAGCTACGACTTCCAGATATGTTAGTTAAGGACAATGGTGTTCTTTAAGGGGAAAGAATGTCACATGCTAGCTTTGCCTATTGGAGTTATTTTCAAAGAATAAAAGAAATGCGTCTAGCTAGTAGTTTGACTAGTCTTGAGTTGTTGAGAAATAAGTGAAGTAGTTACAGACTTTTTTCCTTTTCCTAAGATAACTTCATTATTTGTTGTCAAGAATTAGGAAAACTTTGTTATAGTCATTATTATAAATTGTCATTCAAACAATAAGGTACCCTTTTTTGACTTAATTTACTTGGATCTTGGAGGTTTTTGGCTCCTTCAAAGCAACCACCTTTTAGTAACTTGATAAAAATAAGTAGACGTAAGAAATTATATTCAGTGCTTGCTCTTTTTCATCCTATTTTGTGTCCTGCTTCAAGGTCTATTAATTTTTCACCCAACAACATATTTCCCAATTCACCGTGTTTATGGATGGTTGAGTCACTATTTTGAAACTCACTTTCCAACTCAACAAGAAATAACTAGAGCTATAATGGTTAAGTTATCAAGAAAAGGCCAACCCAAATATTTTGGTGAACATGAAGCAAGTGAGTTGATTCAGACAAATATGGTGTAGAATGCTAACTTATTTTCAAAAATAGAGATAAGATCATCATTGATAATAAGACATTTGATCCTATACATCATGATTATCTTACTATCATCCTTTTCATTTATATGCTTGTTGGACGCAATAAGGTCATTATTTTTTTAGCCTTACAATCTTTGTTGATTTGGAAGACAATTTGAGTTGTTAAGATATTTTTTGGAGTACTTAAGACCAACATTTAGAAACACTTTTCCATCGAGTCTTTGTTTTGACTACAAATTAAGCCAGAGTCCATGAAAATAACTATGTCGACCACAAAAGAAAAATGAAGATGAAATATGGACATGCCAGAGTCCATGGGGGTAATGCCCTAAAAAAGATGCATACATTTCACTTGATGAAGCAAAAGATGAAGGGCCTCTACAAAAATGATAAATAAGAAAAGTAACGATGGATCAACTTGTCGAAACCATTATTTCATCAAAAATTCAAAAATAATAGACCCATTAATAAGAATGGAGGCCTATACGGTGGAAATACATTTATAGATCCAGCTACACCATTTAAAATAAAAACCTATTTTCTTCATAACAATAAAGAGGAAACCTTAGTCAACATAATTAAAACCTTTCTTAAAATCAAGCTTAAGTACATTACCACCATCTTTTTGGAGCTATTTCATTATACCATAAATCACTTAATTAGTAAGCATAATCCCATCCATAATTTTACACTTAACTAACAACCACACTCTAAGTATCACCCATGACCATAATGATTATTACTAGCAAGTGACAAAAGGATTCACAAGTTAGTTTCACCTTTGGAATGTTTTGGAGAACTTAACTTGGTAACTTAGATACAAAGTAGTTAAAAGGTCATCTTTTTCACCTTTCCTTAGAATACAAGTGTTTTTTCCTTTTCCTTTTCTCACAAGAAACATGTGACACATTGTTAAGTATCACTGAGTTTCATTATGTCATTAGACCAAAATATCTATCTACAATACAATATATGTAGTAGGCTAACATGTTATTCCCATGATGAACGCATTCTTTTCATAATTGACGTGTTCTTTCCATCATGAATGTGTTCTTCCCAGATATGTTTTTCCATGATGTCCAAAAAACACTTTCTTGCTTACTACTTTTTAACAACTGATAACTCTATTTTATAGAGTTATTTTGTCACATTTTAAGTATTAAATTGACTAAATTCATGAAATTTAGGTTCAAAATTAGGTGTTTTAGTTGTTTAAGGTTTAAGACTAGTACTTTAGTCTTTCTCTTAATTTATTGAATCTAGCACAACTCACTTTATTTATTGCAACATAACCTCTCATTTTGCCATAAAAACCATCAACACTTGCGATACTAGTGTTTTCAATGATTGTTGCAATTACTCTATATCATTTATAAGCCAAACCTTTTTTATTGTTTCAACTAAATAATTCATGTTCTAACTGGTGGTGATTGTGTTTTCAACTATACGAATGATGATAGAGCCACCCATATGCAGTAGGACTTCCAAGGAAATTTTTTCTATTTTTTGAAAAGTTGAGCCAAGTGTTTGGGAAAAACTAAGCCACTAGGACACTTGTTGAATCACTTGCTGATGCTGTTTAGAAAATTACAAACGAGTAAAATTCGAAAGCAGTTGACATTACTTAGGGAGATGTTTTGACTTGGATATGCTACCTTGGATGACTTAGAAGTGGATGCCTCAAAGAGTGTCAGCCACAATCTAGTGGAAGAAGCCAACCGCAACACTAAAAATAGTGCCACCTCTCCACCAAAACCAACACATGTTGCAGCTCCAAAAAAAATGAGATATAGGAGATCCATTTGTTTGGATGCTGCTAATAATGAGTTCACAAGTACTGTTACATCAATTGGGAATTAGATTGATGGCTCTATAGAGCATATTTCTAAACTAGCCTTAAGGGATGTAAGTAAGTAGTTTTAATTTTATTTTATTTTTTTGAAGAACAAACATGCACCTTCATACAACTTCAACAGCTCAATCCATACCAGGAGTTCTATAACTAAAAAAAATCTTCAAAAATATGAACATTAGATTGTTGAAAATGCATAAAAAAACTAAATGCCAAATTGATCAAATAGTACTTTCTGCGTTTGCTAGATGAAGTCTTGTACCCACACTTATAAGGCTTGCCCAAAGGTGTACGTGAAATCTTCCCATAACTCCCACTACTTTTACTTCAACCCTCGCCACCACCAATATAAGGATGTTAGATTCATTACCACTTGCCCTAAAACACCTTGATAATGTCTTTGTTTGAACTTTATTTTCCTAGAGCCTTAACCTTAATAATGGAAATGATGTTGCTCTTGCACTAACTGCGATGCCCTTAATGGCTCTTTATTCCAAAACCTTTGACGCTTTATAGAAGCTACCATACATTACTGACCATTTCTTTAGAGTTCTATACACATGATTTGCCCCAACTGTATATACCTAAAATATTATACCACCATTGCCAAAAACAAGATAAATCATTTTCAAATGTGGGAGAACTATGGGCCTAAATAATAATTAGAGAAAAAGACTACATAAGAACAAAGTGATTTTCTGGACTAGTTATAAAGTTTGAGTAAAAATTGTTGAATTGATTGTACTTTTCAAAAGAATGGTTACACATATTTGTATAAGGTGATATTATCAAGAAAAGGAAAGATCAATGTACAATAATGAATGGTAATGAGAAAATCAAGGAAGACTAATTGATGGTTGACTACAACTAACGTGATTTGCTTGATAGAAAAAATCAAAGAAGATTAATTGATGGTTGACTACAGCTAACGTGATTTGCTTGATTTCTATCTATTATGCCCCCGCAAGATGGTGGGGCAGTTAAATACACCAATCTTGTTACGAAGAAGTTGGATGCGAGTTTTGTTGAAGGGTTAAGACATAAGCGACTTCAAGCTTATTTTTTAGGTTAGTTTGAAAACTTGGTTTTTAGAGCGGGTGATCATAAGATGGGTATTGTCTTGGCTAGAAGGCCTGTGAATGGAAAAAATGGGATTAAATGGTAAGAAAGGTACACAAAAGGGCTCACCTGCAAGAAAAGTAGAAGTCACAATATCTTAATTGGATATTGTCAAGGTCTGATCAACCCAAAAAATGTAGTCAATGGGTGTTAGGTTAAGGGAAACCACGGAGGAATTTGAGGAAGGTAAAGACAGTGAAAAAGAGTTGACATAATCATTTGATAAGGGTTTAGACAAATAAAAAATGCCATTAAAAGAGCTATTTGGGGAAAATTGAGAAGTTGTCCTAGAGGACGATGATAAAGGTGAAGTTTGCAGAAAATGTGCATTGTTAATGGTCCTGCGATTTTTGTAGTGGGTTAAAATCTAACTGGTCAATGGCTGGAGAGTTTGTGGCATCGATGATGACAAGGAACTAGACATATTAGTGACAAGAGCATTGGAGTTGGCAAAAGAGTAAAGAGATGGAGGAAAAATAGACCAAATAGGTAAAGTGTGGGAAGTGACAGACATATTTTTGGTTTGGGAAGGCAAAGACAGAAATTGATGTTCAACAAATTGAACATGACAAGAATAAAAGAATTTGTGAGATGTAAGTTCATGACATGTATAGGCATTGTGAATATTAGAATAACCAAGAAATAAACATGGTTGAAACCGAGGTATTAATTTGTATTTGTTATATGGGCGAAGCTAGGGATAGCACAAACACCCAAAAGTGCAAAGTTTGGAATAATTTGGAACTTTATGGAATAAGCATTCAAAAGGTGATTTGTTATCAAATAGATGTTGGCATTCAATTAATGAGGTAGACAGTTGTATGAAAGGCATAATTCCAAAAAGAGTGAGGTAAAGATGCACGATGTATAAGAGTGAGCCTAGTTTCAACAATGTAACGATGACGACGTTCAGCAAACGTAATATGTTGGGGAACGTGTGGAGGGGTGACAAGATGTTGGATACCATGGTTGGCAAAAATAGTGCGTAACCCTTGATACTCAGTACTTCTATTGGTGTAGATGGTATTGACAGAGGTAATTAAAAACCTTTCAACCATGATTTTAAATTTAGGAAAGATAATTTGCACATCAGATTTGTGAGACATGGTGAACAACAAAGAGTATTTGGTGAAGTGATCTACAAAAAGTATATAATAAGAGAAACCATCAATAGATCGAATTGGAGATGGTCCCTAAACATCGATGTAGAGCAAATCTAAAGATCTTCAACTTTGCAAACTAGAAGTGCCAAACAGCAGCTTATGACTTTTATTGCACTGACACAAGTCACAAAAGAAAAAAAGAAAGACCTAGATTGAATAGGTAATTTTTTAAATGATATAATGCGATTAAGGACTTTGAGAGATGGATGACCCCAATTGATCATGCCACTGACTAACCGTGGTAGTAACACTATAGCATGCTTGCTTTATTTGAGGCTGATAGTCTTTGATAGTAGTCCACTCATAGACATTATTCCTGTTCTTTCCTCTGGCAAAAGATGCCTTCGTGACTAAATCTTTCACACAAAAAAAAGTGGGGTCAAATTTAATAGAGGCATTATTGTTCTTACAAACTAACAAATAGAAATAAGGTTTTGTTTCATAGTAAGCATGTCAAGTCCAGCTCTACAATATATTTATTATGCCATTTATACATTAGAAAGCATGTTTGCATGCCTCGGTACCTCGAAAATCGCTAAAAGTTGGTAGCGTACCTAGTGGTACGATTAAGATGATTAAGCCTTGAACTAGTTCAAATAAAGATTTTAGGATGTATTTGAGAGTTATTGAACCTTAGAATGACTTAATATGGTGAATTGGAGTTCGATGATTGATTTGGAGTCAAATATGGAATTTTCATAACGTATGGGTAAAATGGTCATTTTGCCACCCATGGGCAAAATTGGAATGGTGGATGAAATTTTGATCAAGTTTGACTATTTGGAACATAATTTAAGCTTGAGAAATGAAAATTTTTAATTTTGACATTTTTCAAGCATAAAGGCAAAAAGGTCATTTTACGTGTCCATAGAGACATAATTGAAATTTTTAGAATTCTTCATCACTATGACACTTGTCAAGCTTATGAATTTCACCCATCGTTTTTTTAAGTAAGGAAATATATGTGGTGGGAATGAAATGCTTAATTATAAAGTTTTGATTTTTGGACCAATTAAACGGTGATAAGTGGCAAGCTTTAATTCTTTTAATATTTCCTCTATAAAGCCAACTTAAACTCTTCCACATTCATTCTTCATGGCCAGCCAAACCAAGAGAAAGGAGAAAAACATAAAACACAAACCCTAGCTAAGAAAATTTAAGAGAAATTGTTGGATTTCAAGGAATCAAGCAAGTAAAGGTAAATTTTTTTTATTTTAGCTTGTGATTTACCTTTCCTATGCATTCTTTTTCAATTACCATGGTTGAAACTCAAGATCTCATGAAGGATACATTGCTGACCGAATTTAGAGAGAGAACATTTGATAATTTATTTGGTTAGATTTCAAGATATCTTAGTGTTTTTCGTTGTTTTATGATGTTTAGCATGAAAAATAAGCAAGAAAATTTCATGCCCTTCACCCACACTCATTGGCTGAATTTTTCAAGAGAGATATTGATGATGAATCTTGTGACATCTCATGTCATTGGTTTGAATTTGATGAATTGTAGTGATGAAAATTTAA
This sequence comes from Theobroma grandiflorum, assembly GCA_036013995.1. Taxonomy (NCBI): domain Eukaryota; kingdom Viridiplantae; phylum Streptophyta; class Magnoliopsida; order Malvales; family Malvaceae; genus Theobroma; species Theobroma grandiflorum. Next base: position 41,424,155 of record CP142127.1, read on the forward strand.
AATGGTGAATGCAAAGTATAATTCCTTTAGTGATCGATTTGTTGGAAATGATAAGATTAAGTGCATTAAGGCACCTTGGATGTATTTGGAGTATAGGAAGCATAATGAATTTATTTAGAGTAGAATTGGATGTTTTGATTGATTAAACAATGTATGGTTCGAATTAAGTCAACGCCATTTCAGTGCCATACGCAATTGGACTTACGTAGAACACAGTCTTCAAATGATGATTCGAACATTTTGTATCACATTTCATGCGTTCAATTAGAGCTTGAAATAGCTTTATAACCATTTAGTACAAATATAGTGAATTATTTGTTATGTATTATGTTTAGGTGGTGAACCATCTGGTAAGGGAAAAGAGATTTCACCCGAGGACCAGGAGTAGGATTACTCCCGAAATTGTGAGTAAACACACTATCATCTTAACTATCTAAAGTGGTTTTTCTCGTTCTTATGTTTATAAAGAACAATGGATTTAAATTGTCAATCGTTATGTTTTATAATTGAAGTTTGACTTAGTGAAATGAAATCTGATTTATAAATTTGTTTTAAAATTGAATGTTGTTTTGAAAATTGAGTAAGTCGAGACTGTATGTTTATGATATATGAAATTGATATATGATTTGAATGGATGGCTTATGACATTGTGATGGCATGAATGGCTGGTTTTACGATATGTTGAATATCTGAACTGTTTTGATTTGCCTTGACAGACTAGATAATGTTATGTTAGCCATGTCATGCTGTTGAACTTTTTATTGATATGATGGGTTAATTGATTAGTCACTGCAATGGCGGGTTCTGTGGACTAGCCTATTAGAGGGGCACGGTAAACCTGGTTATATCTTACCTTGGTACGAGAGGCGCAGAGGGTATCTCTTGAGGTAAGGTTTAAGTTCATTTCACGCCGAACCACCACGTGAGGGTGAACTCAGCCAACGCCAAGGAACGTTGTGTTTTAACATAAAAATGTGTTTTATGAATATATGTTGTTTTAACAACCTTGGTAGACTCGGTTGGATACCCCGGCCAAGGTGTCCCTGAGTATGAGTTTTGGCATGAGCCAAGTTTTTAAGTAAGTCATAAGCCTTGTTGAGTAATTGGATGAAATACAATTGATTACATGGGTTGGAATGAATTTTCATGTTATGAAACACATGTTGTGATGGGATATTTTAATTGTCTCCATTTACTCGGCTTTAGATGTTATAGGTAGTATTTGTTTACTCACTGGGTTTATATAAACTCACCACCCTCATTTCCACCCATTTCAGGCTCAGGGTCGTTTGTAGATAGCAGACTTTGTCGAGGGTTGCGTGTGGACTTGCATCATTTGAGATAGTAGGTCTACAGTCTCATTCACTTTTGGTTATTCGGGGACCCACAAGTCATTGTAAATTAATTTACATACCCTGGTTATATGTATTATCGTATGTATGAATTTATTTTACTTTTATACTACAAAAATTATTTGCGGATAATTCTATAAATATTGTTTTATAAGAAAATATAATATTTTATTTAATATTTTTATTTTATTCTATTAGCTATAATTTCACTTTAAATGAATGATTTAGATATCTAAACTTATTTTAGATATGAAAGGTATATTTTTCATCTATATATTATATTTTAACAGATTTCAAAATTTTAGAGAAAAATGACCAAAATACCCCTGTGTAGTAGAAGTTTCCTTTTGATTGTTTTTGAATTGAAAATGGTCCATATCCCTTTAAAACATGATTTTAGTAACTATTACTCACAAGGGAAGTGTAAAAACTGATGTAAAAGGCTTATGAGGTTTTGATTGGCATTTAGGGTAGGAATGTCTATCGAGACATCATGGCGGTTGTCACGGGCTTGATGGGAGTTCCGAGTCATGACAAGGCACACATAAAACATTTGACAAATTTAAAGAGTGCGATGTAAATGGAAGTGTGGTATGCCCAATATGTGTGATATGCAAACCTGAACCGTCACCAATGATGATGTTATCAAGACCTTCATAAGGTTGATAATTAGAGAGATTGTTCATGTCGAAAGTAACATGATGAAAGGCCCTAGTATCGAAAAGCCATTTTGGGGATTTGCTAATGTTGTGGTTGATGATAGTTGGATTTGCCTTAAGAGGAACAAGAATACCCAACAAGCACTTGAGGGTGTGGCAATCTTTGGCAATAAGGCCTTTTTTGTCACAGTATTGGCAAAAGAAATTTCGTTTGGAACTGTTGTTGTTACTTGTGTAGCTATCGCTTGTTTAGGATTTCCATTTGAGTGTTGGTCTATATATTGGTTGAATCGAAATTGTGAGTGTTGATTATTGGGCCAGTTGCTATATCCAGAATGGGAGAACTTGTTGTGATTATACTGAGCAGCATTTACAGTGTAACTACTTGCATGTTTAGCCACTTCTCATTCAAGAAAAGACTCATATTCAATGAGTTTATCAGGAAGTTCCTTAAGACTGATTGGTGTGTCGCGAGCTCGAACAACAGCAGCTATTTCTTTGTATTTAGATCCCACGACATTTAAAACATGGAGGATCAAGTTAGTGTTGAGAACAACCGATCCAGAAAAGGCAAGTTCATCAACTATTGAGCGAATTTTTCTAATATATTCTGAGACTATCATGGTTCATTTGGTGATGTTGGCTAACTGATTCGTGAGGCCCATGATGCGAGAGGTTAAGGCACTTACTAGTGCAATAGAAAGACAATCCCAAACGTCTTTGGACGTTTTAGCAGAGCTTATCATTGGAATGATGCACTTAGTGAGAAAGATCATGATTCTTATTTTAAGGAGTTGATACTGACGATGCCAACGAAGGTGGTCAGGATTTAGGACTAGTTTGCCATCAATAGTCTTTTCCTTGGGAAGACATGGATTTGTCCTATCTATAAAACCATGAAGATTATATCCAAGAAGCAAGGCATCGAATTGAGATTTCCAAGAGGGATAGTTGGTATGTGAAAGTTTTACTGGTAGTAATAAGGCATTGATAATTATCAAGCTTTCTACGAATGATGAGTTTGGTGCTGGGACATGGTTTGTTAGGTTGGAGCTGGCTTCTAACGTGGTTTTTTTTTTTTCTTAAAAGGTCAAGGGATAAGATCAAACAAGACTCGTTGGAGCTAGAGATACTCTGATACCATATAAAGTTTGAGTAAAAATTGTTGAATCGATTATACTTTTCAAAGAAATGATTAACCATATTTATATAGGGTGATATTATCAAGAAAAGAAAAGGTCCATATACAGCAATGAATGGTAATGAGAAAATCAAGGAAGACTAATTGATGGTTGACTACAGTTAACATGATTTGCTTGATTTCTGTCTATTACTAATCTAGAATTATACTATAAATAGTTACCCAAATAGATTGCAAAAATGAACTTTCTTAAAGTGCAAGTACAAGTGACTTTACAGTGATTTTAGTTTATAGCTATCCTCAAACAAGAATTAATGAGTGATGAGTGATCGGAACAAAAATGCATAGAAAAAAAGAATAATAATAAATACTTTAAGTTGTAGATCTGTAAACAGAAGAAATGCAGATATTGGAGAGCAAAACAGGGAAACTTCAAAAACAACACAGCAAAGGCTGCAAAATAAGAAAATTTTGAGAAAGTGATGAGTGAGCCAACAAATGGGTTTCAACCTCTGGTCTCAGCACAGAAAGGGGAAGCAAAGTAGACATTAAGGAAAATGAGCCATGCTATCACAGCCCAATTTATGGGCCATGACCTGCGTATGGGCCCAATGAGCGTAGTTCACCAAGCCTAAGCAAACCTATCCCATTTATATTGCTTAACGTCTTATCAACTAATGCATCTATACGCATTCCAACTGGTGTGAAAGTAGCCAACTCATGATGGCATTATCGATTAAAATATACATATAATGTTCAAGACATATAACTTAGTAATTTACATTACATGAACATATTCAAAAGACAAAAGGACCCGTGACTTCTAGCGAGAAACTACGATAAAAGGGGTAGCTATTGAATGCCAAGCACCTACCCAGGAGATGAACTACGGGGACTCCTCGACTTAGGATCCAACAGTCTCCTGATCTGAAAACATGAATTTTTAAAACAGTGAGTACAAAACTCAGTAAGCGAACCTTAAAAGGGAATAAACAGTAATAATAAGGAAGTTGAGAACCATGATGCACTTATTTGGAAACAAGACAATGTAATTCAAGTTAATATTAAAACCCTTTCCACTTAACCCTGAGTTATTAATCATTCAATGATAAGGCAACCATGTTCAACATGAGTTGAGAAGAAAAGAAATTTACTTCAATCATTCTAGCAAGATAGCAAAATCAACGGGTTATCGTTGCAGCGGGAAGGCATTCTAGCAGCGAAGTGAAATCACAAACTGTCACGGAACGAGGGTTTCACTCAACCATACGAGGGTTTCGTGTTAGAACCCTTTGTTCTCAATTTAAAACAATTTGCAATAAGGAGAATTTCTCAAGGTTCACATACCATACAAATCACATTTTTCCATCATGCATACTATATCAGGCATATATATATATATATATAATCACGTGCAATTACATACACCACCCCATCCTCTTCCACTCTAGTGCACTCCTTACTCGCACCAAGTAATAAGATCATGCATGCACTCCTTACTCGCACAAAGCAATAAGATTATGAGTGAACTCCCTACTCGCACAAAGCAATAAGACCATGTGTGCACTCCCTACTCGCACATCCCCTGGTCATCAATGCACATTATCCATTCATTCATATCATTATCAACACAATAAAATGAGCATGTATTCATTTTCTTTACACAATGTACATACTCATAAAATTAAAATAATTGTCAAATGTTTGTTCCTAGGACTCATTTTTAAATAAGAAGTTGGATATAAATCATTTAAGCATTTCATCTCAACTCAATTAAAACTCCCAAAACAATTTGAAATGCAAGTTCACTCACAGTATTAGGAGTTCAAAATACTCCTATTCTTGGTCCTCTAGCACAATGCCTTTACCCTTGTTAGAGAGCTCACCACCTATACATAATATGCAACACATAATTCAATATATTGTGTCATACCATTATAAAACTATTTTAGGCTCTATATAAGTGCATGAGGTTGTTTGGATAGTTACTTAAAATCGTTATTCTACATAAATTCGATTGTGTACCTAAATAAAGTGGTATTGGCTTAATTCAATCTATCACCCGATTAATTAGCCAATACGTCCAATTTAACTCCAAATAACTCCATTTCTCTTCCAATACTCAAAATCATCAAACACAAGTCAAATAACATAAAATGTAGCAAAATCATCTCCATATTTTCTCTTGGGAATTTCGACTATGGTGGGTGCACAAACAATATAATTTTTCATGCTTGATTCTCCACAATAAATCATTAATTCCTAACCAAATCACTTGAAATAAAATCACATCCACCATTAATATACAATAAGGAAGATTCAGCCATGAAGGGTGGGTAAAGAACATGTGATTTTTCTTATTTGTTTTTATTCCAAACATGATAAATTAACTAAAAACACTAACATATCTTAAAATCTAATCAAATTCACCATCAAATTCTCTCTCTATATGTTCGGCCAACATGCTATCTTTCATGATATCTTGTGATTCAACCATGGAAAATGCAAAAGAATGCATAGGAGAGGTAGATCACAAGTTGAAATTAAGAAATTTTACCTTTAATCACTTGTTTTCTTGAAATCCAACAATTTGTTTGTTCTTCCTTTTCTCCTCTTTGTTCTTCACTTGGGCAGCCATATGAGTGAGTTTGGGAGAGTGTAAATTGGCTTTATAAAGAAAAATATTAAATGGACATAAACTTGCCATGTGTCACACATCATTGGACCATGTATAAATACTTAGTAATTAAGCAATTTCTCTCCACTACACATAATTATCCTTGGTATAAAATGAAATTCATGGGCGTAACAAGTGTTGGGCGGTGTAACATTTCGATTTTGCCCTTAGGCGACAAAATGACTATTTTGCCCTTATGCTCGAAAAAATGTCGGAATTAAAATTCTTCACTTTTCAAACTCAAATTATGTTCTAAATAGTCAATCTTAGTCAAAAACCTCTTCCAACATTCCAATTTTAACCTCGAGTGGCAAAATGATCATTTTGCCCCTACATTATGAAAATTCCAATTTGACTCCAAATCAGTCCTCGAACTCCAAATCACCATATTAAGTCATTCTAGGGTTTTAAAATTCTCAATTTCATCTTAAAATCTCTATTTGAACTAGTTCGAGACTTAAATCAACTTAGTTGTACCACTAAGTATAATTTCGAAGTATTCAAGTATGCAAGCATGTCATCAAGCACATGAATGACATGGCAAATATTTTATAGTGTTGGGCTTGACAATATCTCACACATGCACATGGCTAGGGATTAGTATTTGAGTCATATGGATTTGGTTTCCTTCTAAACTAAAGTTGGTAAGTTTTAAAATTAGTTTGAATAAGTAGTAAACTTGATTAAAGTTTAGTTTACTTTTCATCCAGTTCAAGTCTTCATAGTAATAAAAATTTAAATATTTTAAATTTTATTAATAAATGAATAATTGTTAATAATAATAAACCTTAAATTTATTTATATTAAACTAAAATCAATATTATTTTGTTATTTAATTATAATATAGTTTTTATTAATTACTAACTAAATTTATTATTTTGTAAAATATTAATTACTTATTTATTATAAGTATAAGTAATATGTTAATATTGGCAGTATATATTTATATATATTTCTTATATATATATATATATACACACAAAATTAATGACATAACTTATATATTATAATATTTTATATCAAATTTTGTATACATAAAAATTAATTATAAATAATATATAATAAAAACTAAGGTGCTAACTAATAAAGTTATTAAATGTAATCATATAAATAATAAATTTTATTATAAATTATAGTAATATTAATGTATAAATTAAATATATGTATATATATACAATATTTATGCAAATATATATACAATATTTATGCAAATATATATATACATTCATAACATTTTATAGTATGAAACATTACTAACGTATAATAATTATAACATATTAATACGTAAGATATTTGCTAGCATTTATTAATATTAACATATAAGTTATATTATTTAAAATATGTAACTTGTAATTTCATATTAATACAGATTTATAAATAAACAAATGTATAGCTAATATTAAAATACTATGATTATGATTTATATATGTACATATAATAAACTAATATATTTTAAGTATATATTATTAACTAAGCTTACAATCAATTCTTCTAAATTTATATTAACTAATATTAATATACATCAAATATTATTATTTTTGTATAGCTTATATATGGTGTTATCTATATATATATATATATATATATAAATAGTACTCATGATTTCAATTATTAAAAATATAATATGAAACTAATCGTAAAAGAAGAAGTACTCAAAGTAATATTAAAATGATCTTATATGAATTTAATCAATGTAAAACATAATGTTATATCACTTAATTTATCATATATATATTAATGACACAAATTATATATTGTAATGTTATATATATTACAAAGTTTGTATCATTAATTGTAAATATAATTTTATAAAAGCTATGATAATAACTAATAAAGTTAATAACTGTAATTATATAAATAAAATTTACTATAAGCTTACATATAAAACATATTAATATATATATGTAGGATATTTTAATATCTCATATACATCCATATATATATATATATATATATATCTTAACTTATAAAGTTATATCAATTAAAGTATATAACTTGTAGTTTCGTATTAATACAATAGGTTTTTTTTTTATGAATAATACGGGTTTATATATATTCTATAGTTATAATTCTAATTTGTATACATACATATAATAAATTAATATATTTTATATATATTATATTAATAAGTTTATACATATCTGTCTTCTTAATTTATACATATTAACTAATATCAGTATGTACATAAAGTATTATTATTTTTTGTTTAATTTATTATTGATCTGATCATCTATTTTTGTAAAAGTAAAAAATTTATTATGTTCTTTTTATCAATTTTTTCATTTTATAAAATTAATAAATTTGGAACTATTAATTTTTAATTTATGATTCAATGAATTTTCAACAAATGTAAAAAAAAAAAACAAAGGAAAATATATTTAAATTTTAAATATTATAAACTTAAGTATGTATATATTTGCTTTTATTGATATTTATTTTTTATAAAGGATTAATAAAATTTATAAAAATTTTAAAATATTTTTGTAAAAAAAATTTTAAAATAGTATTATCAATAGAATTTTTCAATAGAATATTCCATTGAAAAATTTTCGTTGGTAATAGCTTTTCCTAACAAAAAATTCTGTTCGAAACTTTAGCGAGCTTTAAATTCTTTTGGGGCCTTAAACTTTCCGAAAGATTTCCAACGAATAGTTTTCTGTTGGAAAATTCCAACTGAAATGTCACGACCCGAAACCACCCTCGAGTCCATGACAACCGTTGCGATGTCCCGATATGCACTTATCCCCCGAGTACCATATTGAGACCTCGCAAGGCTCTCGTACTAGTTTTTTCAACTCCCCTGTGAGTTTCTATTTATTAATTCCATACTTTAAAACATTTCGTTCAATTTTTGTTCCAAATAGGGAAAAAGACGAAATTTACTACACAGGGGCATTTCGATCATTTTTCGTCAAAAATTTCAAAATTTGAAAAAATTGTTACTCATGAGTAAAGATTTCATAATCTGCAGTCAAAATTGAAATCGGATATCTAAAACATGAAATTTAAGTAAAATTACATTTAATTGAATAAAATAATAATATTCCATAAAATAAAATATCTTCTCATAAAACAATTTTTATACAGATATCTGGAAATAATTTTTACAGCGTAAAAAAAAATATATTATTACATACTGTAACACAGTTAACTGAAGTATAAGATTTAATTTACAATGTTAAGTGGGCGCGTAATAGAGAAATACAGTCTAAGAAATGAACTTGCGCACTGAAGGTTATCACTCTAAACCTTCTTCTCAACAAAATCCTCTATCTACAACTGTCTGTGAACTTGAAATGGGAAAATTGAGAGGGTGAGTTTTACAACCCAGTGAGTTAGATAATTACCATCTACGACATCTAAAGTCGAGTAGATGGAGACAATATAAAAACGTCATGCTATCATGTAATTCATAGCACCAATTAAACCAAATTTAATATAATTATTCAAAGCAATCTTATTTTATCAAAACACAAGGCTTATGGTTTATTTATAGAAATCAAGCTTAAACCAAATCTCATACTCATGGACACTTGATCAGAGCATCCAATCGAGTCCGCCAAGGCTGTTAGAATTTCATAATTTTTCAAATACAGCCGATCTTTGGCGTTGGCTAAACTCATCTTCACGTGGTGGTTTAACGTGAAGTGAATCGTAACATTACCTCGGGAGTTACTCTACTCGCCTCTCCGACCGAGGTAACAATTAGTCAGGTTTTTCCGTGCTCCTCCTAAAGGCAGTCCACGGCAACCCTCACTGCAGTATTTTATTAATTATGATTCACCAACTTTATAAAATTTACAGCAGCATAACAAGGCCATTTTAATACTAGCCAGCCTACACGACAAATAGCAATTTATACAATTTTAATATAATAAACCAGCCAAGCATGCTCACCAAGATCATAAGCCATAATTTTAATTTTAATACATAAACACAAATTCACACCGATCTCCACATACTCAATGTTAAAAATCCATTTTTCTCAATTAAAGAATCATTTATAAAATTCAATTTACTTTTAATTACAGAAACAGATAAAACTACTCTAGATATTGAAAACGGTAAATTATCCACTCACCTCGTCACAAGAATGCACGATACTCCTGTTTTTAATTCCACTACACTGAAATTTTTCTGTATCTGGGGGACCCACCACCTATGTGTAATTTTTGACACAATTCCAATCATTTGTGTTAGACTACTGTAAATTATTTCAGGCTCTTCATGATGCATGAAATGTTATGCAACTGTCCGAATAACAGTCTAAACACGGTATTTGACTTAGTTTGCCTACACGCGTCTAAATTGCTAAAATCTTCATTTTTACTCCGATTTGACCCGTTTCAGTTTCTAATTGATCGATTACATTCCAATTACTCAATAACAGCAACTACAGGTCAATTTACCAATCCTAGATTGAAAATTACAATTTTACCCCTAGCGGGTAAAAATTATGATTTTTACTCTGAAAATTCCCATAATTTTTCTAAGCTCATAATTTATTAAATTACACTTAAACACCACAAATTTGCATCAGAATCAGCAGCCAATTTTACCTTAGAAAATTCAGCCTAAATGGATAAAATGAACAACATTTCATTTTCAGTTAAATTTTCCATTTCATTATTTTTCCTATTTGATTTCTACGCCATAAATCACCATTTTGCCATCCAATTCTCTTAAAATAAAGTCAACCTCATCCTCACACACCATTGGCTAGATTCGGACTAGAGAAATTCAAGAAGAAAATGAATATTTTTCTTGTTGTTTTACTCATAAACATACTAAACTAACACTAAGCATTAACATATATCAAAATCAATTATTTCCCATCAACTTTCTCTCTTTAAACCCATATGACCAGAATTGAAATCATCCTCAAATCACATGATTCAACCATGAAAAATAAGGAGAAATGCATGAAAATGGTAGATCTTAAGCTAAGCTTGAAAAATCATACGTTTAAACACTTGAATCCTTGAAAAATCACACTTTTTCTTTGATTTTCTTCCACCTAGGGTATTATTTTTGGTTTCTCTCTCTTCCTTGCTGGTTTGGACGAAATTTAGGAGAAGAAGGCCAAAAATTTAGCCTTTTTAAGCCATTAAATAAAATAATATTATTTTATTATATTTTTTAATTTTTTATTAATTTATTATTTTTTTTCAATCCTTATCTTTTGACTTTATTTTCAGCCACCAAATTTCGTTCTCTTATCCTCAGCCTGCATGAATTTTCTGGACAAATCCAAATATCTTGGTGGTGTAATTTTACAAAATTACACTTTTACCCCCAAAAAAGTACGAAATTATATTTTTGCCTCAAAAATTGAAAAATTGCCCATAGATATATTTTTCAACCCTCATACTCATACCATTCTCCAATTTGTCAAATTTGATCCAAATCCTCTCGAAAAATTAAATTTAGTCCTCCAGTGGTAAAATTACCATTTTGCCCCTATACTCCGAAATGTACCGAGAATTGAAACTTGTCACTACTAAATCCTCAAATTATGTTCTAAATAATTTAAATAATTTATATTGATCAATTGTAGTCAAAATCTTTTCCAACAATTCCCGTTTTGGCCTCTAATGGTAAAATTACTATTTTACCCTTGTGCTTCAAAACTATCGAGAAATTACATTTATCACTACCAAACCTCATTTTATGCTCCAATAAATCACATTATACTCCAAATAATTGATCTTAGTCAAATGTGATCAAAATCTTTTATGAAAATCTCTCCTTAAATAACAAAATGACCATTTTGTCCCTAATCGGTCATTTTTCCGATTAACTTCAAACTGAACCTCGAACTCCAAATCATTGTTTTAAATCAATCCATGGGTTTTAGTTTTCTCAAATTCATCCTCAATTCTCTGTTTAAACTGATTCAAGACTTATTTAACTTAACCATACCATTAGGGGCAATATTATCATTATCATTTAACTTGTTTCCCGGGGCAATTCAATATACAACCATGCTATCCAATGCATGTGAATGATATATCACAGCTAAATTAGGGTCGGGTATTACACGAAATACGTTGAAATTTCATCTGAAAATTTGGTAGGAGTAAATTTTTTTTGTGCTAAAAAAATCTCCAACAGATTTCCAACAAAAATCGATCAAAAAAATTTCTATTGGAATTCCATTGAAATTTCGTTAAAAATTTCCAACAGAATTTTTTTCGTCAGAAAAAATCTGTTTTTTTTTTTTGTAGTATCTAAACAATATTGTAAATTAGAAAATGCACTATAATCCACAAAATCTCCCAAAATAATGTTATTGCCCCGCGCGTTGCTGCGAGTTGTTAATTAGATGAAAATCTTTTGAATAATATCAAAACAAAAAAACGAACCATTGATTATCAATCAAGACAAAAAAAACAACAAAAGTACAGATTAAGACCTTTGGAAACTGATGGAACAAAGAAACAACAAATGCCAGAATGTAAAGAAACGAAACAGCAAAGACTATTCCAGAAAGGAAACCTCACTTTCACAAATAAAAACAAATAAGCATGACATAATATGTACAATAGAATAAGCTAAAACTACTGCAAGAATTGTAAAAAGATCTCACAAACAGATGTAACCGGTTAATAGCAATGCCTACATCAAGATAAGAATTAGACACAAAAGTCAAGCTAACTGACAATTGACATGACAGAATAAAAAGCAAAAAATCTGCATATATTTTATACTTTTCCTCTTTCTAATGATCAAAACGACACAATTTCAAAAGCAAACAAAACGCTTACAACCCAATGGAACCCATCAGCTTGTTGCAGTAATGTCACGACCCAATTTTCGAGCCATGACCGGCATAAGGACCTAATGAGCATAGCTCACCAAGCCCAAGCAAGCCTATTTTCATTTACTTTACTTAACAGATTTATCCAATCATGCATACACACACACTTTTCCCCGGGTGTGAATATAGCCAAATCATAATGGCATTATCGATAATAATATACATGCACTATACTAGTCATGTATTTAGCAACTTACATTGCATACACATATTCACATTGTTTGAGTGTATTTACAATACAAAAGGACCCATGACTTCCAGTAGAGAAATTTATAGTAAAAGAAATGGGTTACTACTGAATGCCCACCTTCTAACCAGGAGATGCACTACGGGGACTCCTCGATCTAGGGTCCAATAGTCTCCTGATCTGAAAATATGAAGTTTTTTATAAAACGTGAGTATAATACTCAGTGAGTGAATATTATAAGGGAACAAGCAATCTCAACCAGGAAATTTGACAATCATGATGCATCGGTTGAAAATAAAGCCATTTTCATCTAACTACTATTCCAAACCTTTTTTTCCTTACCCAGAAATTTATTACGCATTCAAGGATTAAACATCCTTGAATTTACACCGATCATTCTATCAAAGTAGCAAAACTGACGATTGTTTACAAACCGTCATAGAACAAGGGTTTCGTGTTAAACCTTTTTTCTTCAATTTCAAACAATTCACATACCACACAATTACACATATACACATAAAATCAAGAGCAACTATATACACCGCATATTTACACATAGATAAAAATCACACACGATTACATACACCACACCTTTTTTCTTTCAATCTAATCCACTCTCTAGTATAGGCATATATAAACACATATATAAACACAAATACCACCACTCTCTCACCAGCTCATGTGCAACCCCCACATCACGAACATAGCTGAAGTTATCGTGTGCATCCACCCACATCGTGCACATATCTGGATTTATCGTGTGCATCCACCCACATCGTGACATATTTGGATTTATCATGTGCATCCATCCACATCGTGCACAGGCAATATCATTATCCATATCTCTACACCCATCATCACCGACATGTGCTCCCCCACATCGTGGACATGTACAGTTATTATTCTCACACAATATTACTTGTCAATACATATCACACATATATTCACAAAAACAAGAACAATCATATACACCGTCAAGTCTTCACTATCCTTGGTGGTAAAAAAGACATTTATCAGAGCACTTGCAGGCGTTACGAATCGCCATCCCTGCAAGCCCCTAGACAGATAATCACGCTTCACCAAAGTTCACGCATGAAAATTTCCAAGAATCGTGGGCGCTACGTGTCGCCGTCCCCACTTTGCTCAATTCTGAATTTCTAGGAATCATGGGCGCTACGTATTGCCGTCCCCACTTTGCTCAACTCTGAATTTCTAGGAAATTGTGGGCGCTACGTATCGTCATCCTCATTTTGCACACCATTACAAGCATGTGCATTTCCCACTTCACACATGCACGATTACATCGAGTTCACATAAATTTCTTAACCATACATGTAAGCATCATATAAATGAGCAATATTCAACACAATCAAATTTCACATCAATAAAATAATATTTCATGAAAAACTTATTCCCATGGTACCCGTTCTTGTTAACGAAAATTGAATAAAATCATTCAAGCATTTTATTCAAATACATTTATATTTCCCCAAAACCATTTTGAAATGCAAATTCATACACAGGTTTTCGAGAGTTGAATTTAAGCACTTCGACTACTAATTCTCGGGTGCGATTTTCTTGCCTTTATCCGAAGGCTCACCACCTTGACAAATAGCACAATAATTTAATTACTATATTGGTGTTAATTAGGTATAAAATTAACCTAATTTCTATACGGATGCATAGAATACTCAATTAATCGCTTAAACGCGATATCGACTAAATTTGACTGATCACCCGATTAATTGACAATTATGTCCAAATCACCTCCAAATTACTTCATTCCTCCTCTAATATTTTAATTCACCAATCAAATTTCAAATAACTAAATTTCAGCATTGAAATCCTTTAATTTCTTCGAGTGAAAATTCGGTCATTACGGTGCACTTACACCGTAATTTTTCCTAGTCACAATTCTCACTTAATTCATCATTTTTCCAAGCCATTTTCCTTGAAATATAAACAATCCCCCATTGATATTCAGCCTACATGGTTCAGCCAATGAAGAATCCTAAAGAGATTAAATGTTTTTCTTATATTTTTGTTCATAACCATGCTTAACTACCTCTAAACATTAACATAGTCTAAAATAAAGCTAATCCAACATTAATTCCTCTTCCATACCCATTTTTCATAATTGAATTCATCATGATAACTCAATATTGAACCATGGAAATGAAGGAATAAGGCATGGGTAAGCTAGGATTAAGGTAAATCTAAAGAAATTTTACCTTTGTTTGGCTTGATTCTTTAAAAACCTTTGAATTCCCTTGATTTTTGGATAGTTTTCTTGTTTTTCCCCTTTGTTCTCTTTTGTTTTCTCTTCAATTCTGGTTCATGCCGATTTTGGTGAGAGAAAATAGGTTTTATGGCTGATTTTTTGCCTTTAATATTAAAATATTAAAGCTTAACACATGGCATAAAGCCATTGGTTCATTTTTTTAATGTTTTGACTTTTTCTACTTAATTTCCCACCACAATTAATTCCATATTTATCCATTCCTACCACAAATAAAATCCCTTAGTCTTGACAAGTGCTGGGGGGAAAATTTACCAATTTGCCCCCGATGTGGAAAAATTACGATTTTACCCCCATACTCCGAAATGTACCGAAATTACATTATTTTCACTTTCTAGCCTCAAATAACATCAATATTGTTCAATTTTAATCAAATGGGGTAAAAATCTTTTCAAAAAATTTCCTGTTTGATCTTCTAGTGGCAAAATTACCATTTTACCCTTGTACTCCAAAAATATCGAGAATCACAATTTTTCATTACTAAACGTCATTTTATACTCCAATAATCTTAATTATATTTCATATAATTATTTTTTGTCCAATGTGATCAAATCTTGGCTAAAAATCTCCATTTTATCATCAAATGGCAAAATGACCGTTTTGTCCCTAATCGGTCAAATTTCTAGATTGACTCCAAACTGGACCTTAAACTCCGAATCACTATTCTAAATCATTCTGTGGGTTTTAGAATTTTCAAATTCCTCTTAGAATTTCTATTTGAGCTACTTTAAGGTTCGATTTAACTTGGTTGTACCACTCGATACAATATCATCTTTTAATCAAGCTTGACAAGGTCTCACAAGTAAACATGCCAATCAACAAACAACGATCCATTCAGTTAACCTTGCTCATCATCAAACAAAGAAAAAAAATTAACCAAGCCGAAAACAACAAACCTGATGTTCATTGAACTATTTATTCTTTAACTGCTTTGTCTTTCGCCTTTCCAGCAACAAAACCCTTCAATTGCTTGTTGTCTCAACTTCTTATAAGCTAACAACAAACCAAAAATCTCACTCACCCAAACCGCTTCAAAACAACAAAACCAATGTTTGTGCAACCATCTATTCTTTAATTTGTATTGATGTTGCCTTTGCTCCCGTTCAAGCTTTCAATAACTGGCTGGGTTCATCTCTTGCTTCAAAAATTTTTTTCCCTTGCATATCTCATCTGTGAATAGCTTCCCACAGTTTAAATGTGCCTATCTGTGTTGTCCTTTGCTTCATCAGGTATAGAAAGGGGAAAAAAAACTCTAGAACGATCGACAGGTTAGAACTAATAAAAGCAAAAAACAAAAACAATATAGCCATAACAAAGACCAAAACGCCGTCACTTCAGTGGAAGAAACAACAGCATGGGGGGAAGGGAAAAAATAGCAAAGCGACGTCGTTTAGAGGAACAAAAAGGGCAAAAAAAAAAGAGCAACCCATCTAATTGAGTGACACTTGTTACTCAATTGGGCATCCAATTGAAGAGAATTGAAACAGTACAACCGGATCCTCCTTTTATATATAGTATAGATATATATATATATATATATATTATGGTAATGTGTACACAAGAATTTAACTAACAAACTAATATGCATGCAACTTAGATGTAAGCAACCATCCATGAGTAAGAACTCAACCCACAAATAAAACATGCATTTTCGAGCATTAATGCATAATTAACAATCTGATGAAACCCATCAAAATGACCATGTAATTGATGAAAAATTATGTCAAGTACTATTTACGATAAACTTTGCAATGAACATAAGACAATTATCAAATTAGCTATTAATAAAATAAAATAAAGAATGTCCCTGAAATTTCCTTTCCTTAATCCGAAAGAAGAATGAAAGAAAAACTGCCCTTAAAAGAACTTATCTGTAAGATAAGAATCTCATTCCAAGAACATATACCCCAAGAGCAATTATCTTATCTTACACTTATACAACGAATCCTTCATCATGTACCTGGCATGCCTCATTGACTACTGGGAAGAGTAACTTCCCCAGAATTTCTTTATTAGAAACTGACTGGATAGAGTTTTGGTATGCTGTCTGGATTGAAGGATCAGGTTTTGGCTTGCTTCCCTTCTCGTATTTTAGTTATGTTGGATGTTTTTTGTAAACACTTCTTTTTAAACTTTTCTTCCATTGTTAACTGTGGAAGAATTATGTGCATGATTTAGGTACGTTGAACTACCACAAGTTGCCCCTAAGCCTATTAGAATGTTAGGTTCTTTTTGTTTATTACTAACTTGCAATGGCAAGTTGGGATTTCTTGTTTAGGGGGCGAAGAGCTTAAAATAATGTCAAGAAGTTTAATGCTTAAAAAAAAATAAAAAGCAATTTAGATGATAAAAATTCATATGAAAATTATATAAATAAATTCTGAAAATTATTCAAAAAAATTAATCTTAATAATTTATTTAAAAAATTAACTTGTATAATCATAAATAATTTAATAATGATAATAATCTCAATTTTTAGATAAACTTAATAACAAACAAAAATTAACAAATATAATAACAAAAATCTCAATCAGAAATAAACTTTTAAAAAATATTAAGGACTATCAATAAACAATTTAATAGGGAAACAATTCCCTAAAATTAATCACAAAAATTAAATACAATATCAATAAACAATTCAATGAGGAAGCAATCTCAAATAAAAAAGTTAATTGTTCACAAGAATCTAAGTAAAAAAAAAACACAGAATTTTTAGGAAAACAATCAAACAATCCCTAAATAAATAAGTAATAACTGATCTTAGGTATTTAATCAAATTCTTGTTTTGTTGCTTTCAACAAAAAAAAGTTAAAACGGTAAATCCTAAATCAAATTTACAAGTAGAAATTATTAAATAAAGACAAAAATTAAAATTGAAAATATTAAAAATAAAAATAAGTAAATAAACTAAATTTATCAATTATTATAAGATGAAAATTAAGCTACTAATTAGAAGTTTTTTGCATAGAGAATGCTGGTAAGCAAAAAGGTATAAAAATATTTTTTTTTGTATTTACAATATTTGATTTAAAGAAAAGAGAACTAGAGGTAGTGGTTATGAAATTTTGGAAAAATGAAGTTTGAGAATAATTCTATAATAGTAAGTTTTATTTCAATCTTATTAAAATTAATTGTTGACTAATTATTGTAAATATCTAACCAAATAAAAAATTATTGTAAAAGTAAAATTATAAAATTATAAAAAATAAAAATATGTTAAAAAAATTTTAAAAATTTTGTAGAGATTAAATTATTTAATTTCAAAAATATAAAAAAAAGTTATAAAAAAATTTAAAATTTTTGCGAGGGGGCCTACTAGCCCCCTCCCCGCCGCCTCTGGTAACTTGGATTGGGCATGCTGTGAAACACTAGTAATTTATTATATTGCAATAATGTTTTTTGAATTATATTGATTTTGGTCTGACTTAGGCCTTTTGATTTGATGACTTTGTAGCGTATGAGTAATTTAAAATAGCATTAATTGTTACCTTTTTACATTCTTTCAGTACAAAAATTTGTTTGGAGAATATACTTTGCTGCTGTGAGTTGTAATATACAAAGATATATTTTGAGAATTTGTGTCATCATTAGGGTGTCAGTTTTCAGTAAAAGAAAAAATTGAGAAGATAAGATCAAAAGCGGCCTTTTATAAATGTTGGCTTCCACAGGTTGACATTTTGGAGCCATACTTTTCTTAATTCCAAATAACAAAAATGGCCGGACCCTGCACAATCAAAGTCCTTGACCATAGCAATGCTTCTCCACCGCCTGGCTCTGTGCCCAATACCTCCCTTCCCCTCACTTTCTTTGACGTCCCATGGCTTGTTTGCCGTCCCATGCAACGCCTCTTCTTCTACGAATTCCCTTGCTCTACTCTCCATTTCACACAGACCATTCTCCCCTCTCTCAAAACATCTCTTTCTCACGCTCTCCAAACCTTTTACCCTTTCGTTGCCAAACTCGTATGCCCTCCCTCACCCCACAAGCCCCATATCCTGTACACAGATGGCGATTGCGTCTCTTTCACCGTTGCTGAGTCTTCCGCTGATTTCGATCGAACCGTAGCCTACCTTTCTCGAGATGTCAAGGAACTACACCCTTTTGTCCCACAGCTGCAGCCCGCACGTGTGCTGAACAACACACGTGTTGTGCCTCTTCTGGCCTTGCAAGTCACAGTGTTTCCGAACTCCGGAATATGCATTGGAGCGACGTTTTGCCATGTGGCAGCAGATGGAAGGTCATTTAATCATTTCATGAAAGCTTGGGCGTCCATTATGAGGTCAGGTGGAAACTCGGCAGCCTGTCTTGAGAAGTCAGCGCCCTTTTTGGAAAGGAATGGGATCAGGGAAAAGGACCCTCGTGGGCTTGAGTCCATTCTCATGACTGAATGGTGGAGTTGGGCTTCGAATTGGGAGGAGGACAAGGTGCCAGCCCACGACATTCTTGCAAACAAGGTTCGAGCCACATTTGTAGTGGGCCGGGGTGACATCGACAGACTAAAACGTTGTGTCTTGATTCAGTGCCTGAAGCAAAGTGAATCGGAGCAGCTACGCGCATCAACATTCGTGGTATCTTGTGCTTTTGTGTGGACTTGTTTGATAAAAGCCCAAGAGCTTTGCGGCAGCGAAAAACATGAAGATGACGAATTTCATTACTTCTGCTTCGTGGCAGACTGTCGAAACCGCCCTGAATTTGCAATACCAGAGACATACTTGGGCAACTGTCTATCAATATGCTTTGTACGAATGAAGAGGAGTGAACTGCTGGGAGAGAATGGGGTGGTAGCGGCTACAAAAGCCATTGGAAACAGAGTACGGGAATTTGAAAAAGGGGCATTGAGAGAAGCAGAGAAGTGGCTTACTAATTGGAAGGAAATATCTGAAACGGGTCATCTTGTCACGGTCTCTGGCTCCCCCAAGTTGCGTGCTTACGAGACAGATTTTGGGTGGGGAAAACCAAAGAAGACCGAAGTGGTTCAGATTGATGTTTCGGGAGCTATATATCTTGGTGACAGTAGAGACGAGGAAGGAGGTATTGAGATCGGTTTGGCACTTAACAGAGATGAAATGGAGGCATTCCATGGCTTCTTTGAACAGGGCTTGAAGACGATTTAATTAGTTTCCAGGCTCATTCCAATTTCATGCGTACTTGAAATTGTATTAGATAATAGAATGAAAATATGGAAATTATTTAGTTTGGTATTATTGTAAATAGTTAGTCTTTTTGTGTATAGTTTTAGTCCTTTCCTTTCTACTCCTCTAGAACAATTTTTATGATTGAGGTATAAAATACATCTTTGTAAAACACTATAATTCTTAATGAAACAGAAGAGAAAGTTCCCAAACGTCTTCTCTCTGTTTAGCAACCAACGTTAGACTTGTCTATTACTCTTCCAATATAAATAAACCATCAATAATGTTCACCTGCAAATTTATTATCTCATTCTCCCATGTTTGCAGGACCAAAATTATGCTGAATAATTTATTTTATTTGTCTTGGGACGTACATTTACCAACAGCGAAATTTACTAAAAGCGATTGATGTACTGGCAAATGTAATAAGGCATCAAAGACTCAATCCCTTGTCCAATAGATTCCCCATGGTCAACTTCCAAAACAAAGAAAAATGAAGGAATAATCGGGGATTCAATTCAAAGCATGTCTTGACCAAATTAAAAGGAAATTAAGACATCTTAGCTGTTGGAGGTTTGAACCAACAACTACTATACGGAAAATTTCTTGCTGATTTTGTAAGCAAATTAGAAGAGCATGCTTTCGGCCTATTCAAATTACCAGCCTTTCCTCACATTCGTTTGCAGTTGGAACAAATTAGCCGCCTTGGAAGGACTTGCCAATTGCTGTCTAGCAAAGTCCCAAGTTTCTAATAAGTGAAAGTGAATTTCTCTAAACATCACAAGAAATATTCCTCAAGAAGGGAAAGCAGATTATTCATAAAAGATGAAGCATTATTAAATGTGCTTAATTCTTTACGTATATTATATGTATTCCTTCTGATATGTGTTTGACTCGTAAACATGCCATGCTCATCGTCAACGAACATGAACGCAAACTGTAAAATGTCTAACTGGGCTTTAAAAAGGTCCCCAACACATGCATCTTTATATATTCAAATTGGTTTGAGTTACATTAACTACCAATGCATTTCAAAACAAAAATAAATATTTTCGTTGATCAGAAGTAAAGGATGGAAATCATACTTGGGAATATAAATGGATTATTGTAATATGGTTACTCGTAGATATTCAATCAGATAATATAAGATTAGGATATTTTGTATTCAGTTATGGAATGGATTAGAGTAATGTTTTTAAATCCCAACATAAATTCGAGTAAATTTTAAGTATCACTTTTAATTTATTTTAAATTTGAATCCAATTATATACAATGTTACAAATATTTTAAATTTTGTGGTGTTTGAATTTTTGTCCCTCTTACCTTAATACAATCTTTATCATCTCAACTAACATTCTTTTTTCTTTTTGATACTAGGGAATAAAATAAAAGATAATTACATCATTCTAAGCCAAGATATATGTAAATTATCTGCAAGTAAATATAAATAATCCTAGTGGGTGGAGAATTAAAAATATGAAGATCTGGAGCTAAATCCCCATTATGTGTTACCATCCAATCGGCACACTAATTAGCTTCACGATGAACATAAGATAAAAAGCATTCTCAATTTAAATTAGGAAGCTTTCTTATTTCACTCAACGGGCGAGTATTTGAATTAAAGGATGAATTTGGATTAGCAAGCTTTTGAATAACCAACATTAATTAGTCTCTACTTGAATATTTCTGTACCCCCTATCCCATCACAATTTTAAGCCTTGATAAAGTGCCCACAATTTAGCTATCAATGAGTATGAGATACCGATTTTGTAAGTGAGTCCAACAATCCACATACCTAGCTCATCACGAATCAATCCACCTCCAGATGCAATTCCTGGTTGCCCCTTAGCACTACCATCAACATTAAGCTTGACAAAGGATTTTTTAAGCCTTTCCCAAGCTATCAGGAACTCTTGTCTTAGTGCTCGTTTGGCCTAGCTTATTTTTAGCTTATCTATTGCTTAAAAGCAAAAGCTGGGTCAAACAAGATTTTGTAAAAAGTTCTTTAAAAAAAGTAGCTGTTTTTGAAAGAATAAAATCTAAAAAAAAAAACTTAAAAAAAAACTTGAATTAGGAGCTTTTTTTTCTCTTTTTTTTTTAAAAACACACCAGCTGATTAGAAGAGTTATTTTTTCCAAAAAGATCCTCCTCTCAAAAAATACTCCTTCCCTCTCTACCTATCAATCTTCCTCTCCTCTCTCTTTTTTTGTAAATCATCATTCTCGGGTTTTTTTTTTGTTCTTACAAAAATTAAAAGAAAAGAAGATTCAAAATTCAAAATTGCATTCAGGTATTATTTCTTTTTTTTTATTTGTTTTTGTACTTTGAAAACTCTTTTTATTAGTTGGAATTTCTTAATTTATTGTTTGATATGACAATTCTGTGATGTTTATTTATTCTTAATTTCTTTATGGTGTATAAAATATTTGATGATTATGATTGAAATAATTAATTAAATAGGTCAATGGTTGTTGAGATAATATTATTCATGGAAGTGAACTTTGTTAGTAAGGACATCAATAACTAAACGTGATTTTTCTGAATTATTATTACCACCTTAAACTTTTCTTCTTTTTTGGGTTCTTTTTCATTGTTAGGGTTAAGAGTTTCAGTAGTTTATTCAATGCTTTCTTTCATCTCTTTTTTTTTTTTATTTGATTCAATTTTTTTATTTTGATTTTATTTATTTATTATTATTCAATAAAAAATTATTTATGAATTATGTATTACTTATAAATTATTTGTGAAACTCTTTTTTTATGATTTATTATTAATTATAAACTTTATGTTCCTTTTTATTTTCAAAAATTTATTTTAAATAGATAAAAAAATAAAATTAATTTTTTTATTTTAAATAAAGAAATTCGTGATTAATAAAAAGTTATTTATTAAATACCTTTTATGGTAATTTTAACTAAAATTAGTTTATATAAGTTGTTTTGCCAAACAACTTATCTATAAAAAAGAACTTATAAAAAATAAATTTACTAAACAATTTTAACTTAATTTTAAAGGCTATTATTTTCATAAAAACTTTATAATAGCTTTTAAATTAAAAAAAAGTCAAGCTAAACATGCTCTTAATCTAATCTGTTCTTTGCTTAAATTATCAAAAGCCTCATTTGCCTTGTTCCATATCTACTGCCTCGCATTGTAAGGCCACATAAAAGAACTATCAAACAACATCTTGTTCCTCCAATACCAGAGCATCCATAATGTAAACAAATATTAATCCCCATGGGATACCGTCAAATGTCACTACGCTTAAGCTATCCTTCATTACCTGTAAATTTTGAAGAAAGAAATCTCCATATATAATTTTTGACTTAAACTGCATCCACATATTTCTTGAACAATTACAATCCCTTAATGCATGCATTATTGATTCTGATATACACCTACACCGTATACAAGAAGTCGACACACCTGCTAATCAATTCGATAGCCATGCTGAAGTTGATAACGAATCATGCATTATTCCCCATGTGAAGATTCTAACCTTCATAGAACACTTGAAGTTCCAAATTTTCCTCCAATGACTCAATGCTGGTGCAGATTGTGTAGTTGAATTCGATAAGCCGACTTGACAAAAAATCTACCATCACTCGTCAAAATACAAGATCCCGTGTTTGGTTCTCCACTTTCAGTATCTATAAATAAAGCAAGAATTATTAAAATAATTTGGTTAGGTAAAACTAACCTCATTTGCTCAATATCCCATTCACCAAATTTGTTACAATAACTTGCTACTAGTAAATCAACTTTCAAATTTGTCAAAGGAAAAGTAGCAAAATTAATTAGAGGACCACATCCCAAGCAATTGTTTGTCCAAAATCTAACAAATTGTTCATTATTAATATTTACCCCCAAACCTTTCTCCAAAATCAATCTACCCTTTAAGATACTTTTCCATATATGAGAGTCATTTGACTTTGCTCTCACTATCATTAAGTCATGGGATTTTAAACATTTTTCCTTCAATAAATTCACCCAATAACTATCCTTATTTTGCCAAATGCTCCGTCCAAGCTCGGCAAGCAGAGCCAAGTTGAATTTCCTAAAGTCTCTAATCTATAATCCACCCTCCTCCTTTGAAAGATAAAATTTCTCCCAACTCAATGCATGAATATTCCTCTCATTTGCACCGTGTCCCTAGATAAAATTCCTATTTAATCTATCAATTTCTTGTACCACACTTTCTGAAAGAAAGGTTGTTTGCATCAAATACATGGCCATAGAACTTGTAACATATTTAACTAACATATTTTTTCATAAACTAATAAATGTAATATTCAATTATATTAGTTGAACTATGGTGCAAATTTAGTAAGGATTGAACTCATAGAAAGATGACAAACACTCTAAGTTTTTGTCAAATTTTCCCAATTAAACGGATATTTAACAGAATTGGATAATTAATGGATAGTTGTTTACTATAAAGATTCAATTTTGAATAGTGTTTTGTAATTTTATACGAGTTTTAATAATTTTTGGATATTTTAATAGCTAAATAGTTTTAAATTAGATATCTCAAAAATAACGAATATTCTACCCATTTACATCTTTAATCATGTTCTCAATATTTCGTACACGTAAATGATAGAATATACCATTACAAACATAGGCAGGGCATGATTTAAGTGTCCAATTAATATCATGTTGTTGACAAAGATTGAGTAATGTTCACTACAAAAAAAGAGTCTATTTCCAACGGAATTTTCCGTTGGAAATGTTTATTTCCAACGGATTTCCAAAGGAAAATTTCGTTGGAAAATCTGTAGGAAAAAGCCTCGTAGGTAATACTTTCCGTTAGAAATCCGTTGAAAATTTTCAACAGAAAATTCCATTGGAAAAATCCGTTAAAAAATTGTGAAATGTATGAAAACCTAATTGAAATTCCGTTGGAAATTTTTAACGGATTTCCAAAGGAATTTCAGTTGGAAAATACTAGTGGGACATATTCCGTTGGAAATTTCCAACGAAATTTCCATTGGAAAATTTTTTTCAACGAAAATTTATTGAAGACAAAATTCCGTTGGAAAATTATTTCCAACGGAATTTCCATTGGAAATAATTTTCCAACGGAATTTTAATCACCTCAAAAATTTCGTTGGAAAATTATTTCCAAAGGAAAATTTCGTAGGAAATAATTTTCCAACGAAATTTTTGTTTCTATTTCCAACGGAAATTTCCGTTGGAAATGTTCCATTGAAAATTTAATAACCTATTCTATTACTTTTAATTTTTCAACCAATATTCCCTATATTCATTTCAATGATAAATTAACAATTCCCATCCATATTTCAGTATCAAAATATATAAAATAAACACATCTTAAAATTAGATATTCATCACTTAGAGCATCAAATTAATAATTACCCAAAACACACAATATATAAAAAAGTAAAATACACATGAATATTAAACATAACTATACTAAAAAGTATCCAACTGTAGCACTAAAAAATATACATCAAGTTCATGGAGTTTTGTATTCTTACTTGTCAATATTTTATCTTGAAGGTCCCGCATCTCCTTGTGTTGAACGCGCATTACTCATGAACATGGTTTTCATACACGCCATAAATTCACCCATGTTTTCTGCCATTGCAGTCTTAATTGCTTTGGGTATTTCCCCACGTAATTTCTCATGCATCTTACCCAAATTTTTTGAAAGATTTTCCATTTTTTCTTCCAATGCAATTGCGGGACTATTAACGTTTGAGTTGATAGGTCCACACACAGACTCAGATGTTGATACATTGTTGTGTGTTCCAGTAAGTAAAGCTGTAATTGGCACCCAAGTACCAAACCCATAGACGTGAGTCTGTGTATTCTTCATCCCCCAATTGCTTCAGTTCATGCATGCGGATCAAATTCTGGCTAAGAAGATGAATCCTTATCATACTTCTACGATAGTACAAAATGATACAGTTCCTACATAAAAAATTATATATACCATTAATATGAAACTAGATTATCAAATTTATAAATATTAACAATTAATAAGTTTTTTTCTTACACTTGTAGACTTGGATTTGTTATCTATAAAATCATCATGGCCCCATGAGCGCTTATGAGTGCGGTTGAACACTTCCAAGAAGCTAACATCTCGTTTCATCTCATTTGTCTGCATTTATTTACAACGTTTTATATAGTTAATCATAATCAATATATATATCAAATTTAACGTAACAAACAACCAAAGTGAATATACTAAACATACAATTTAAATGAGAGAGATGAGAAACCAAGCATATAAATTCGAAGTAAGATTAATTTATACTATTCTTTTTGCATGAACCACAAATAGAACTGAACCAACTGTGTGCTTTAGGATGTCTCCTTCTTTTGGCGTTAAATGATTTTCCCTTGCTTTCCTCGATTTATTTTGCCACTCTTCTGTACCCCATACCATATCGATCAGGGTATCCCAGATTTCATTTGTGATACATTCCCTTGACATGCTTTTGCAATCCCTAATGTTGTTGGTTTTGGCTTCTGGCATTGCTTTATGCCTTTTTTTTGAAAGCATGTCTTTTAACCAATCGGTACAAATTTTTTCCCATATACGTCGAACCAAACCATTTTGACTTGCAGGCCAAACGCATTTTTCCATCAACAAAATAATAACGTAATTAAAAATATTTATACAAAAATTTTGAAAACAAAAAACTTATAATTTAATTGAATAACAAACATAGTACTTGAAATTTATGAAACATTAACTCATTTATATCATTAGGGACTTTCCTCCATGTCGACCATGGACCATTGAAGTGATTTTTTATGATCTTCGTTATTGTAGTTATGACCCCTCACTCAAAAAAAGTACTTGTAAAAGATGTTTAAAAAAATTGACATATATTAAAATTTATCACATATAAAAATTGAATTAACAACATTAACAAATATAACAATATAACATACCTCTCCCCAATAGGAGTTATACGCAATCTGTCTGCTGGGTCTACATGAGGAGTTTGTAATCCTAAACTCGGCCCCTACCTCTTGACCTTGCGGATGTATCATCTAAACTTGCACTTAAATCAATAGATGAGGATCTTCACGAATCAGGAGTAGATGTTTCATTTTCATCTTGTTGTGCGGATGCCCCCAACAATATTGGTGTCTCATATGGCACATCATGATACTCTTGCTGCATTTGTTGTTGAATGGATAGATGAGCAAAGGCAGCTGCACTTGTAGGCAAAGACATACTTTCAGAGGCATTTGTTGACCTAGGTCTTAGTTTTGAATGTTTCCCTTTCACCATCGTTCCTATAATATTTTTTTGTTAAAATCTCAACAAAATTTATTAATATGCAATTGAATATATGTATTGAAATCATCAATTCACGTACAATCAAATCTGTGATTATATGGGTTTAATTTCAACATTTAGAAATATTAACTTTCATCTTAATTGTATATCATGTTCAAATCATCTAATATTATAACATTAAAGTTAAACAACAATGTTAAAAAAATATATGAAACCATTAGCTTATATGCATACCATCATCAATCACTGCCAAAATAAGCAAATTCATTTTCATCATTATTATCAGTATCATTATTAAAAGTTTCACAATTGTCGTCTTCAAGTTGATCTTCATCTTCATCTTCATTTTCATGTCCTTCCATGTCATCTTCTTCATCATCATCTCTTTGCATGTCATCCTCTTCATCCTCAATCAAAACATCAACCTCTTCATAATTACCATGTGATAAACTTGTAAAATTATCATCTTCTTCTTCTATCGTACCAATGATTGAAGTAGACACATCTTTTTGGTATACTCCTTCATTCAAATCACTTTCATTTTCTCTATCACCACTACTAGGAAGGTGAAATCTACTCCTAGCTTTTGTTTTAAATACAGCCCACCAATCACGACGATCTCTTTTGTTTGATGGATAACTACTATAATAAACTTGGTGAGCTTGTGCAGCTAAAACAAATGGTTCATTAGTGGTAAGAATTGAGTTGTATTTAATTTCAACAAGACCATGCACTGGATCAACCTTAATCCCTTTTTCAGTGTCAAACCAATGACACTTAAATAGCACAACTCTGTTTCTAATACTAAAATACTCCAACTCAATTATGTCAACTAAAAGACAATAAAAGCCACGCTCATGATCATTGTAAAAACGCCATTTTCTGCAAACTCCACAATTCATTGTCTTACGATTATGGTCATAATCTAAGGTATGAAACTTGAACCCATTAACAAAGGATCCTTTGTAACACCTTATCATATGTCCTGGACTATGAGAGATTTCAATTATACGTGAGTCAATTTCATCTTTACGTTGTGCAACCTGCGAACATTATAGACAATTCGTTAAATTCATAATTACATACTTAATGCCTCTATGTTATTAAAATTTGGGTTCTAATTCCGTAGTACTTACAAAATTTTTAAACCATTTCACGAATCGTGCATCACGTAATTTCTCCAATTCTTCTTTCAATATATCCACAAAATCTCCCTTGACAGTGTTGTCAAATATCCTATCATCATATCCACAACTTTGTGATTACTTTCATGCTTATGATCAATCATTACCAATTATGGTATACTGGAACTTACTTTATATATGGGAGCATCTCCTCACAATTAAGTAAAACATATAACTTAGCAGCATAAAACTTATCCTCATCTAAAAATCAAGATTTATCTAATAGGCCAAAACCTCGCCCGAGGTGAGTGAAAATTGAAAGACTACCTTGAGAATCCAACTATCCCCCATCATCATTACGTGGCACTGTATTTGCTCTTGTTTGCACGGCAGGTTCAAAATACCATGAGCAAAACGAGGATACTTCCTCGATAGTATAAGCCTCACATATAGATCCTTCAACAGAAGCTCGATTTTTTACTTTCTTCTTCAAATGTTGCAAAAACCTAAAAATCACAATATTCATCAAACTTATACAGTACCTATAACTCTTATAATTAACTATATGAAAATAAATAATAATTATAGTACCTCTCAAATGGATACATCCAACGATACTGGACAAGTCCATAAACCTTCGCCTCGTAAGGTAAATGTATTGGTAAATGTTCCATAGAGTCATGACTTTTCATCCCATAAAATTTACAATCAATCTCATTAACACAGTGAGAAATGTTGGAAGCAAACCCATCAGGTAATCTCAATTGTTTCACCTAAGCACAAACATTTCTTATTTCGTCCTTATTTAACATGTATGTTGCCTTAGGCTTGTAAATTTTTCCATTATGTTCCACCGATTCCAACTCTTGCCTCTTGCAGTACAATTTCAAATCTTGTTGTGCCTTTAAGTTGTCTTTTATCTTTCCCTTAACATTCATCATTATGTTGAATATATTCTCGAAAACATTACGTTCAATATGCATCACATCTAAATTGTGACGAATAAAAAGCATATGCCAATATGGCAATTCTCAAAATACTCTTCTTCACCCAATTATAACTTACACCATAACCCGAAATTTTCTGCATACCACATTTTGTTCCGAATGGGAGATGAGGAAGCGAATTCAACCGTGACAAAATTTTCTCACTTGATAAATGAAAAAATGGTAAGTCATTTTCTACTCTTTTTTTTCATAAATTTATCTTTCTGCCTCCTAAAAGGATGATTAGCTAGCAAGAATTGTCGATGACAATAAAAAAAACAAGGTTTCCTACCATGATCCAAGATGAAAGATTTAGAATGTTCCATGCAATATGAACATGATAATTGTCCATGAATACTCCACCCTAACAACATCCCATAAGCAGAAAAATCATTAATTGTCCATAATAATACTGCCCTCAGATGAAAATTTTGTTTCCTATATGCATCATACGTCACAACACCCTGTGTCCACAGTATTTTCAACTCATCTATCAAAAGCCTCAAGAAAACATCAATATTTTGACTTGGATTTTTCTTCCCTTGAATAACCATATTAAGAAAAACATATTGTTGTTTCATACACATCCATGGGGGTAAATTATACACACAAATCATTACTGGTCAAACAAAATAAGGATTCGCACTCAATCCAAATGGATTGAAACCGTTAGCACATAACCCTAGTCTGACATTTCTATGTTCTATTGCAAATAACTCATGTTTCCAGTTGAAGTGTTGCCAAGCCTCACCGTCAACAAGGTGTCTAACAATTCTATCATGACTTCGGTTGTGCGCATGCCACATCATATGTTCAGCAATTTTGCATGACATATGAAGCCGTCGAAGCCTGGGTATAAGTGGCAAGTAACACAAGATCTTGTAAGGTTTCTTCTTTTGCCTACTCACACTTGAATTTCTCAATTTATACCTAGGATGCTTACATAACATATAATAATCCAAATTAGCAATTTTCTCATAAAATAACCTGCAATTGTTTTTGCAAGCATGAATTTTGATATATCCCAATCCAAGTTTTGCTACCTTCATCTTCATTCTATAAAAGTCGGTTGATAAATTTTCATCTGATGGCAACATATTCTTGATTATCTCCAATAGTCTATCAAAATAGGATTCACTCAAATTGTACTCTGACTTAACATTTAAAATTTACGACACAACTGAAAGCGTTGTGTGCTTTGTGCAACTTGACCACAAAAGTTCCTCTGCATTGCTTAACAAAGAGTAAAAGGTAAATGCATCCCTATTCGGATCTTTTTCCACAAAAGTTGAATCATTTGCATAACCATGGTTGAAAGCAACTTCCGGACTCATAGCATCCCTAACCATTCTAGTATATGGATTTTTTATTTCATTGTCATCTGTACGTTCTCCATATTCATCATGTTCATCATTACTAGCATTGGGTTCAACTCTATTTATACTTCTTGATGATTGCCCAACATCATGTTCCCCATGTAAACTTCAAATTGTGTAAGCACCGATAAAACCCCTGTTGAATAGGTGCTCTGATACCTGATCGGAATCTAGAAATTTGTTGTTACTACATCTTTTGCAAGGGCATCTAATCTTATTCGCCCATATAAATGTAAGATTAGAACGTGCAAAATGAATGAATTCTTCAACTCCATTTACAAATTCTTCTATAATGTATCCATTAGAAGCTAAGCGACAGTTCATCCAAGAGCGATCTCTCGTCATTTTATAATCTTAAGTGCCATAGAATATAATAGTCGAGTAATTTCCACTGTTGTTAACAATAAAATTTGATAACAACGACACTTTTTAAGATATATATTTAAAATATATATCTTAAAAATTAATAACAACTGAAGATAGTATCTATGATTCCATACAGGAATGGAAAAAAAGAACAAGATGGTAAATAAATATAACTTTATAAACGATTATATAAATTCATATTCAGGGGGTTATCTATGTATTAATGATTCCAAAATTCATATAAAGTAATGTCAATGAAAAAAAAAAAAAAAAAACTATTCGGCTTGTAATATTGAACTCAAATTAAGCACTATAAATTCTACATGAACTCATGAACCCTTTTTTTAATAGGAAAAGTAATCACAATTCTAACATTATAATGTTCAAGTTTGGACCCCAAATGTCTATTGTCAAATATATCTCATGCTTGGACGTTGGATTAGTCGAAAAAGTTAATAACATTTTAAATATATCCCAAGCTTTTACAATTAATAGCATAATGTTATAAGTTTCTTAAAGTAGACAAATATTAGATATATTCATATTTGGAAATATATTAATTTGATTACAAATTAACTTAAATTATTTATGAACCTTTACACAAATGAAATATAATATTCTTTCATTCTTGGGATTTGGTTGAAAGTGTTAAACCCTTTAAATATATAAAATATAATCTCTCATTTTTATTGTACATTTTAAAATACAAATAACAAAAAACCAAGCATTATTTACTCAATGGAATTATTGAATAAAACTTTTTTAATTTTTAATTTTTTTAATAAATAATAATTGCCAATAATATATCAATCCAAAATTATAAAATATTGACAACTTTTGATCGCTTGGAATGTAAAAATCATATTTTACTAAACGATGGGATGTACAAGGAGAAGTAACGCATAAATCAATTTTGTACAGGGAGGATGAGCACAGGCTCTCTATATGACCCAATTTCACAAACAATGGTTATCCGGCAGTGGCGAGGTTGAAATTAAGTAACCGTCCTTCTTAATGAACAACATTCATCGCTTAAGCACCCATTGGAAAAATTTAATTTTCGGTCATTGGTGGCATATAATTGACTATCTATACTTTAACGTAAATAACAAAAACCATCAATATGAAAATAAGAATTTTCTTCACTCTTATCTTGAAAGAATTAAATGGAATACAAAAATCGACTTTAACATTAAAAAGAGAGATGCCCGAAGCTTTGATGCTCAGATGCTGAAAACCAACTTTGATGAGTAAAAAGTTTTACAGATTCCTGCAATTGTTGAATATTTAAAAAGAACCTTAATGAAAACATTAAATACAAGGGAATTAATCATGGGAAAACCAAGTTGGAATTGAAAATGCTACAGATGTATGAAACTAATTTCTCGTCATGTATATTTTCCTTAGAAATATACTGTCATTACTACTATTACTATATATATTTTGATTCATACAAACCAAAGCAAACACATAATTTCCAACATGTAAAAAAAAATATCTGAGAAATTCTTATTTAATTTCAATAAATATCCTGTAGCTGCTAAACAATAATGTCCATAGAGAGTTTCCAGTTTGTAGACAAAGCTAGAAGTAATGAAACTAGGGTAACAATAAACCAACATATTTCCCTATAAGAACTTACATAATTGAAGCACATACGGAAAGCAATAATGACATTTTGCCTAAAAAAATCATGATATCAAGAATCGAAGCATAAACAGCCAACAAACAGTTAATTATGAGAATTTCACATCAATTCCAGTAGAATGACATGGATTACGGTATGTGCCTATTCATTTCAGATACAATTTAAATGATATCTCCTAACTAGTCTCACATTTCAGGATGAACAGGCAACGAAACAAACCTAACCCTGCAAAAGATCCAACCGGTTGACAAGCATTACTAAAATTTCATTCAGCCAATCCATCTTATTTCATCAACATTTCATATATTTTTAATTGAAGCTTACCTCAAATCGGGTGGATTTTAACCCGAAAGATACGTTGATTCACTGAATCGAACCCTTTAACCGAGAAACCCAAATTTCTACAACAAATTATAAGAATATGTTAGGAACTTTAGATAAACGAAAAGCATAAATCAATAGCACAAAATCGCACTCAACTTTACTTAACTGGGAAATATAATTACTACAATGAAATATAAAAATTCCGTCTCAAAATGCACAGCTTCAATGTTGACAGATCGCGAAGCAAGAAAAGAACACAGCACTGGAAAATGGAGGGAACAGAAGCAAATCAGCTTCCCAACGGAGAGAGTGGAGATTGCCAAGCTGGTACCGTACAAAACCCTAAACCCAAAATAAAAACCCATGGACAAAAAACCCACAAATTTGAGTTCGGAGAGGAAGGGGAGATCTGTCGACGGTGGTGAGATCTGTCGACGCTTAGCTAGGAAGGCAAGGAAGACAGGTTGAACAAAAAGAAAAACGCAGAGAAAATAATGGGATTGTCGACGACAAGGCCAAAACCCAACGGAAGCTGGAACGTTTTAGAGAGAGGGAATAGTGTTGGATACGTAGAGAGAGAAAATGGAAGAGGGAAATGTGGGAGAGAGGAGAAAAATTAGATTTTATACTTAGGGTTTGTAGGGCTAAAACTATGTCGTTTTGGATGAACCTTAAAATCAAGACTTGGCAATTCGTGTTTTCGTGTCGTAAACGTGTCAGACACGATTAGACACGAAACACGTTAAGGGTAAACACGAACACGACAAGTTTAATAAACGTGTCTTAAGTATAAAACACGTACACGAACACGTTTAATAAACGTGTAACACAACACAACACGATTAACACGTTTATTAAACTTGTTAATATACGACACGACATGATTAATAACACGCTTAACACGTTTAACACGATTAACATGTTTAAATAAAAATATTTACAATTAAATATAATTTTATTATTTAAATTCAAAATCTATAATTAAAAAAATAATTATAACAAAACAAAAATAATAATAACATCAAATATAATAAAAATTAATATAAATAATATATATAAAATTCATTATCATATAATATGATAAAATGCATAATTAACATCAAATCTTCAAATATTAATAATATTAAAAATCTTCAAATAAAATCTAAAGGTTAAAAGTTAGGGTATTAATGTATAATTACATTAATACTTTTTATAAAATTAAAAAAACTACTTAAAAATAATTATTTAAAATTATTTATATAAGACTAAAATAGTCTTTAACTATCAATATTTAATGGGTTAATAAACATGTCACGTGTACACGTTTAAACACGATAACACATTTAAACACGATAACACGTTTAAGTAAACGTGTTTAAACGTGTCTGGCGTGTCTGACACGTTAAGACATGTGTCTTAACATGTCAGACATGACTAAACACGAAACACGTTAAGGGTATACCCATAACCTATTTAATCCGTATCTTTTCGTGTCGTGTTAACATGTCGTTTTCAAAATTGCCAAGTCTACTACTATCCCTTTCTAAACTATAAAGTGGTGTCGTTTTGGCCTATAGATTCGAACAGTGCATTATTGGGAGCAGATCATGGGCCAACAAATTAACTTTGGGTCAGTCTGATCCAATCAAGTAAAAGGTTTAAGTCTTGACCCAAACACAAAAAGGACTTTTTTATTTTTTTTAATAAATTATATTTTTTTATATTACTTAATATAAAACATTAAGAAATATTACTAAATTTATTGTATACATATATATATTTATGACACAAATTATATGTTATATTTTAAAAATTATACAAAATTTATATAATTAGTTATCAATATAATTTTATAAAAAGTATGATAAAAAACTAATAAAATTAATAACCCTAAACATCTAAATGAAATTTACTATAACCTTACTTTTAAAACATATTAATATATATATATATATATATGTATATGTAGGATATAAAATATATCTCATATCAAAATATATATCTTATAACTTATAAAGTTATATCAAATAAAACATATAACTTCTACTTTCAGTTTAATACAATAGCTAGGTCACATATATAGATTTTTGTTTTAATAATGGAGGTTTATCTATATATATATATATATATATCTATATATATTCTACCTATCAGTATAATTTGTATGGATATATATGATAATTTAAAATATTTTAAATATATTATATTAATAAGTTTATTATAAATATCTAGCTTATTACTTAAAACGTCTATAAAAGTAACTAGTTATAATTTTAAATATAGTAACTAATGACAATCCAAATGTATATAAAGTATTATTATTTTTTTGTTTAATTTATTATTATATCTTATCATGTATATTTATAAAATTAAAATGGTTTTATTTTCTTCTTTTTATTAATTTTTTAATGGTATAAAATTAACTAATTTGGCATTATTAATTTATAATGTATGAATTAATAGAGTTTACAAAATTGTTCATAATTAATTCAAGCAAAACATACTTCAACTTTAAAATTGGCATAAACTTCAATATGTATATACTTCCTTTTATTAATATCTATTTTTAAAAAATTAGGCTTAAATTTTATAAAAAGTTTAAAATATTATTAGAAAAAATTAGCAATTTCTTATTTCTAACGGAAAAATTCTATTGGAAATTTTCGTTGCAAAAAAAAATTTTCAACGGAAATTTCCGTTAAAAACTTTTCCGGACTTTTCTAATTTTTTTCAATTTCTATTTTTCAACGGATTTTCAACAGAAATCTTTCCTTTGAAAATTTTTAACGGATTTCCGTTGGAAATGGTGGTAAGAATTCCATTAGAAAAACTAAGTTTTTTTTGTAGTGGTTTAACGTTGCACATTATATACGGCCTGTCACATGCAAATTTTATTTTCCAAAGAATTTCCTAATTAGCAACATGCTGATGGTATGTCGTTGTTGCGGTTGCGGATGGTATATCGTTGTTCTTATTTAATTTTCAATAATGAAGCATTACATAGAAAAAGAAAGAGAAAAAACCAAACTCATTTAATTTGCAATGTAAAGTATATTAAGAAAATATTCAGCCGTTCACTGAATCTACGACCCCGTTTCCTGTTTCTTAACGTCCAGAACATTCAGCCGCAGAGGAAACTGCCTGAGTTGACCATAATTTAAACCATACATAATTGCATACCTAATTTACAATCTAATAATTCCGATGGTCGTATATATCAAACGTGCATCACGGTGGGCGTAACAAAGTGTCCCTAAATATTACATTGACGCCAGCATCGATCTTCAACGACTCTGATTAATCCTCTACGCGTAATTCTCTCACTTTCTCTCCGCACCTGCACCATGAACCTCAACCACGTGTCCTCAAATCCAAACCACCGACATGATCGAGCCCAGGGAGGCATATAGTTAAGAGAATTTGGAGTTCTTGCCTGCGTAACTACCATAAAAAATATGCTCATCGTACTCTCATGTATACCATTTACAACAAATTTGGCTAACGTATTCTTACCGAACCTTATAAAGTATAGATGTGAACTCTTAAAAATGCTGCCTACGAAGAATAAACAAAAGCTACATTAATATTCAAAGTTTGTTGGAAATCTTGGACACCCTTCCAACAAGAAATTAACAAACAAAATTTGTATGACTACCATATACGCTTAACATTTGTAAAATATAACTTTTTGGTCAACTTTGAAGATGTGGATATCTATATATGG
Source organism: Theobroma grandiflorum (assembly GCA_036013995.1). Lineage (NCBI taxonomy): Eukaryota > Viridiplantae > Streptophyta > Magnoliopsida > Malvales > Malvaceae > Theobroma > Theobroma grandiflorum. Next base: position 41,461,237 of record CP142127.1, read on the forward strand.
CAATGCTATGCACAAGCAAACCTTACATTTGTCACAAGCGATTACCTTTGCTGGTATCAAGTATGTAAGCATCGACTAAAATTATATTAACCAAAGCTTGAACCAAGAAATCAAGGTGACGAACTAAAGCATCAAGTTTCCCCGACCAGGGTCCAGGGGTGACATTGCAGCCACATATATGGAAAAAGAGGATCAAAATCTATGAGCCCCTTTTTTTTTTTGGTTTAAAATTATATATCCACATTAAGCACGCATGTGTCATCATGATACAAGTTTCGTAAGCCTATCTCTAGTCTTTATTTATATAGAAAAATGAGAGGTTTCTAGACGAGGAACAGGAGAACAAGAGATTTTGTTTTAGCAAAAACAACTACTGAAAAATCCTTGGGTATCATTCTAATACTCTGGTTATGTTATTTATTCTTCATTGTCAATCATCACTACCATCTCAAGTTTATAATTAGAATGAAAAGTAGAACGTAATTATAGAACCATCTTGGAGGGATAATAATTGAAAGATATAAATGCAAAGGCAAGGAAGCAAGCAACGGGGGTTTTGACCTTAGGAACAAAACTATGCAGATCGATATATATATAAAAGCATTTGACCAATTCCTGTCATGTTAGATGGAGGTGGATGAAATTATGCACCTGTTTGTCAATGACGTTGAATTGAGTTTCCAAGTTGCAGCGCTGGCCTTAAATCTAGCTTCTGCAGAAGAGCAGCTTCTGCCTTTACTCTTTTTAGAGTAGCAATTGTCAAAATTAAGCACGAGCACATGTTTTGAGAGAAAAGGTTGTACCCCAAAATAAAAATGAGGGGGAAGGGGGATGGTTGACTTTGTAGCTGGAAGAAGAGAAGACACCTGGCGCTGCCTGCTTCGTGCTCAACATATAGTGGTTTATTCCAAACAAAGTCCATCTAGGAGAGTTGACACCCGTTTGAAGAAAAACTCATGTTGAAAAGGAGAGCTGACACGCCATCATAAACTTGTGTTTACTGAAATTCAAATAGGCTTGATGCTTCGACAAATAGCTTTTAGTTGTTGGCAAGTGCAAAAAGATTGAAATTGCATTTGAATATTAATTAGTATTTTTTTTTTAAAAAAAAGTTGAATTTCGTTCAATTCGTGATAAATATATCAGCATAACTTGAAGAGATCAGCCTCCAACCACCTGCGGAGAATATCGAAAAGCAATCTGCAAATCCTAGAAACCTCGAGATGTCCCGAATATTAAATAACAGCATAAATTTTGTTGAAAATTCTATTAATCTTGTTACACCGTATCATATATCATATGCACTTCAAACTCGATCAATCAAGTTCCTTCACCGACTTGTGGAATACATGCATGGCACCCAAAGCAAGTACCACAAACTCATGACACCTAAAACAAATTACTTTTAATAATTGTTACTAATGACTCGGAAGGTGTGATGTCAAGACAGATAGGTACTCCTCATATATGAAGAGGAGAATTCATCTCCCATCTCATTTTAGCCTAGAGAATTTCTATTTTTATACTTGTGTGTGTGTGTGTGTGTGTTTTTTTTTTCTTTTTTACTTTTTTTGCAACAGGTTGTGGGCTTTTAGTCTTGGAGACATGTTAATATAAATTAACTTGGGTAGATTAATTTCCCTATAGTGATAGTAATAATTTTTTTTTGTCACTCTTACTGAGAAATATCATGATATTAAGTGTGCTACTTAGTTATAGTCTTTATTAATCAATCGATTGCAAAACGTCAAGAATATTAATGTGATTTTAATTATGCTTATATGGAAAGTTTTGAGTAGTTATTAGGCCAAATGCTGATGAAAGCTAACGTAGGTAAGAACTTTTGGAGGGAGGCTGATTCAAAATTGGGGGGAAATGGACAATGAAAACAGTGTAAAATTTTCTTCTATTGTGGATAGCGTACTTAACTACTTTACCGTCCAGGTCTTATCAACTTTGAGATGCACAAACACGGTCGAACTAAGAGCATGCTTGTCGTTCATCACTATTATCCAATTCGATTTACAGTAAATTAGTTAGCAAGATTTCCCTACACTCAATGTAATGACTCCTTCAAAGGAACTATAAAAATTCAACCAATGAGCATGAGCTTAAGAACAATGGTGGCAGGCCATTTTCAAAATGTTTAGATAGGAAGTTGTAGATGCAATAATAAATCATCATAAGAAAAAATATATCCACAGAAATCTAGGCTTCAAGTTAAGTTTCAATGGGGATCAACATTTTAGCATCTATCATAATTAATTGTTGTCTTTGTTGTCTTTTAGCACTCACACTGACTATTCTGATCAATTATAGCTATCTCTCAAAAATAAAAACCACCATCTATATTTCAAATTTTTGCTAATTTTTTTATAAAAAATTAGTATAATTTTTTTATAAAAAATTAGTATAATTTTTTTTTATTTTAAAAAGCAAAAATCTAGTATAATTGATGTCAACCAAATTGAAACTGAAATTTTACAACATAAATATTGAAAAAAACCCCTCCATTGTATATATTTATTAAATCAAATTGTTTACCTTTTATTGTATTCAAACGAATCATTAAACTTTTATTTTGAATCAAACAAACCTTTTGATCTAATGCAATTTAAACATCCTTCAACACAATACCAATTATTATTTTTTACTCATATGATACATGACTTGGCTAGGTGATGTAACCATGTGGCATAACCAAAATCTAAAACTCAGAATCCGACAAACCACAATCACCGAGTCATCTCCATCTACCGCCATGGGAATCACAAAAAATAAAAATTCATTTTCTGATTTTTCTCAATCTCCTCTTTCCTTTAATCGAAATAGCTTTTCTAAAATCTCTAGAAAAAAAATATATACAGGAGAAGAAAAAAAGGGGAGGCTATAAAGCCTTCTTAAAACTACATTGTACTGAATGCGTGAGGTAAAAAAAAAAGAATGAAAAATTGTTATATCATTTGTCACATGGTCAAATCATCAAGTCATATTATATGTCATTGAATAGAAACTATTAGTTAACATTGAATTTAATGATAATTAATTTTTTACCAGGATTAAATTAAAAATTTTTCGATTCTAAAAAAAATTTTAACAACTTCTTTTGAATGTAATAAAAAATGAGACTTTAGTTGAATAAATAGGAACCGTGCAAGAGCTCTTTTTAGAGTTTAAGTCGAATTTTTATTTACTTGAATGCAGTGCTTGAGTTTAACAAACTTCAAATGCAATAGTACACTTTCTAAAACACATCAAATGAAGAAGAGTGTTTCAAGTAAGACGTATAGTCATTGGTGGAAGTTATATCTAACATCCTAAATAATTGTTTATATATATGGACTTACTACCATGCCATACTTAAACTTATATCTAATTTCAAATGCATTTATACAACATTAATTAATGGGATAATCATGTAATGTACGTACACATGTAATGCGTAGAGACAGAGGCACGTGTCAGAGGGCCGGCGCCAAATTCCGTTGACTTCAATCTTGGTACCCTTCTTGTTTCCGACTATTTATATGGAGGTCATAGTTCCTTTGGATCCACCACTTACACTTTTTCCCATCTTCTCTTCCAGGCCTCTAGCTACCCCCTCTCACTCCTTCACGTAAACAGCACTATCATAGCTGCATCTGTGTATTTCTCTTTTCCAAGGAAAATCAATGGGGAGAACACCTTGCTGTGACAAAAATGGCCTCAAGAAAGGTCCATGGACTCCTGAGGAAGATCTTAAGCTTACCAATTATATTCAGATTAATGGCCCCGGAAACTGGCGTACCCTTCCTAAGAATGCTGGTATACAATTATTTCTCTCATATCTGCACGGTAATTATCACTTAAATATACATTAGGATTCGGGCTTTGATGGTGCTTTTATTTGAACTGTGTAGGGCTCCAAAGATGTGGAAAGAGTTGCCGTCTCAGATGGACAAACTACCTTAGACCTGATATCAGGAGAGGAAGGTTTTCGTTTGAAGAAGAAGAGACCATAATCCAACTACACAGTATTTTGGGAAACAAGTATGTATACAGCTTTTCTTTTAATCGATTTCAATTTTTAATGAAGCCTATCAATTATTACGTATTATTCTGGTCAATATCATATTGTTTGGTTATCCTTTTCTTGTATATTATTGATCTTGGACCTTACGCATTTTCCCTTTTCTGCTCAATTTCAGGTGGTCGGCTATTGCCGCTCGCTTGCCAGGAAGGACCGACAATGAAATCAAAAATTACTGGAACACTCATATCAGGAAAAGGCTTCTTAGAAATGGAATTGATCCTGTGACACATGCTCCACGCTTTGATTTTCTTGATCTTTCCTCCATTCTCAGCTCAACTTTGTGCAACCAATCTCTTCTCAATGTCTCAAGCTTGTTGGGTGCACAAGCTCTCCTAAATCCTGAACTGCTAAGGCTGACTAACACCCTCTTATCATTGAAACAAGAAAACCCAGAAATACTGCTGCAATATCTCCAGCAAAACCAGCTATGCGACTCTCAACAAAATCTAGTTTCCTCTTTACAACCAAGTCAGCTTCAAGCTTCCATTCAAAATGCTTCCACTTGCACCACATCTAATGTTCCTTGTACTTCGACGCTGAGCCAAATGCAAGCCAGCGGGGAAGGGTTTTGTTCAAATATGACAAACTTCAGCTGCCCAAATTCCCAAGAAAATTTGACATCTTCTACTTTAAACAATGCATTTGTTTCGCAACCGATTTATGTGCAGTGTAGCCCAAATTCAACAGTTCCCCTCCTATCTGAAAATTCGAACTTCCAATCACTCGATGGCGGCCAGAATTTTAACTTTGATTCTGTCCGGTCAACTCCGATTTCAAGTCCAACTCCTTTGAATTCATCATCTACATTCATCAACAGCGGTAGTACTGATGATGAGAGAGAAAGCTTCAGCAGCTTGCTGAAGTTTGAAATTCCAGAGAGTTTGGATATCAATGATTTTATGTAAATATATACGTTACAGCTTAGGGCCTTAGAGTTTGGGACTTGTTTTGTAAACTGAATGAACTGTCATTATTTGTGATCTTGGTTTTTTATTTTTATTTTTTTTAAAGGCCTATGGGTTTGTAGTGTTTTTTCTTTTTCTTTTTTTTGTTCTACTGCTATTGCAGTGAAATTTTCTTTCCTATTCTTTCCCAATATATAGTAATTATCCTTAATTTGCGGAATATATAATAGTGTCTATTATCTACGAACAAAATGTGAAATCTTGTTAAGGAAGAATTAATTATATACACAAGAACTATTTACTATATATCTTTTTTTGCGAATATTTATATTGGTGCTATCAAAGCTCATTTCCCGAACGAATTGAAAAAGAGAAAGAGAAAAAATATTCTTTTATCACCATTAATTAGATTCCGCACCTTCATCAGCGGCAAATGGATGCATTTACGCAAACATAAGAATTAGAGGCTGTACCAGCTCTTGAAGATAAGCTAGTACCTAATAACGCATGTATGGTTCGATTAGGTGCAACAAAGTTCAACAGAAATTAACTATCAGAAAAAAAGGGATAAAAAAAATTTAACGAAAGTGATAGGCCTTACCATGTTCTTCTGATCAACAAGCCTGAAAAAAAGGGTTTTGAAGACAAAGGAGTTAATGTATTGAGTGAAAAAAGGGACTTGTATAATGCAGCCTATTCCTTTTAATTTATCTTCTATTGTGTTTAGGGAAAAAAATTGGGAAAAGTCTAGTAATTGATTATATATGGATGCCCATTAACTCTAAATCACACCATGGTTCAATTAATTTGTAGCTTTCGACTATTATGAGGTCATATACTAAGTAAATTTTTTTACAAAAAAAAAAGAGAGATATAATTAATATTATAAAAATTCATGTAAAACGCGAAAATGATTTATAAACAAAGAAGATAGCTCAGCAAACCAATTCACCTAAATAATAGTTTTCTAGGCAGATTAAGTATAGCAATTCGTCATATATCATCAATTCCGTATATTACGCCACCTGTAATTTTAATTAAACTAAAAGTACCCATTTATTTTACAATGTCAACTTTTCACAAGCTCTAGATGATGGCTAAATTACTAACCAATGCTTAAAATAGATAGACTATTGTGTAAAAATTAGTTGCTACAAAATAAGAGTATGCGAACGCAAGCAGATTCTAGAACTATATATAGGATAGCGTCTTGAATTTCCCTTCTCCTCATGCATCACTATCATCGTTATTTTCCCTTTTACTTCTTCTCCCTCTTTAAGCAAACTAATTAAGACAAAGCACAATCGGTTCTCCCCCCACCAAAAGTTGAAAATCTTTGGTTCCAAAGCTACAAAAAGTGCCATCTTGTCTTTTCATGCCTCTTTTTCTCTCCACATATATTGTCGTTATTTCGATGGATGAAACTAAAACTAGCCAGAGACATTAATAAACAGCGCGAAGTTAATGGGAATGGACCTTTCTGTTGTTGCTCTTTCTTTCCCTTGTTTCTGAAGACGTAGACGATTTTGTTGACTGACCCTGGGTCTTTTACTGCTGCGACTTGCTACTGCTTGCTTGGTTTATGAATTTTCCTTCGCCGTCCGTCCTCCTATCTTTTCATGACTTGTTCCGGGCCTATATGATTGTCCTTTCTCATCTAGGGCCTCTTCTGTGTGCAATGATAAAAAGTGCATTAATTGCTGTCTAACCCCACTTATAGAAAACACTTTTGCTAACTGCTCCGTACTGTTATGTTATGATTTCAAGCAAGGGTACCAAAAGCGGCAGGGGCTAGAACGGAGCTCCCCAAGATTTTAATTAAATATCCATTATACATGTCACAAATTGAAAAAGTTTCTCATTTTGAAGATTCAAACTCATCCCTCACAGAACTTATTCAATGGGAAATGCAATTAATTGTACCAATACCATGATATCATTTTACACAAGGAAAAACTAATAAAAAGCTCTAGCCTTTAACAACTCTTTCTTGCTATAACCAAAATTACAATAATATTTAATAACGAAGTTATCAACACAAATAATTAAAAAAAACTCAAACACAAAACTTAGCCTTATTAACCTCTAGATCACCTGGATTTTAAACAAATTTCATTTTTAATATCAAAATGTGACTTAAAAGAATACATACTCAAATATCTCAATTCCACTTAATGTAATTATCCTATAGCTTGATCAGTAAATTACTCCAGATGTATAAACATAATATAAAATATCATAATATGAATAAAAGTAGCTGGTAAATAATTTCAGTCATAGAGAGGGAGTATGTATGAAAACTGCTTCATTTAGATTTATTACGTAAACATTTTCCTCGTGCTGTTTACCTCGTAGCGAAAATCCATACGCAAAAACAGATAAGCTCCATCTGGGCGTTGAAAAGAAGATGGGTGCAGCCTGCTGACGCATGTCCAATCCTACACTGACAACTTGATGGAGACGAGGGTGTGGAAAATTAATGACTTAATTACCCTAAAAATGGGACCATCAACGGCAAATCGATTTCCTGGTAATCACATTCTGAGTAAAGTTAATTGACGTTTCGCTGGGCTGTCTTTGTTCAACTGAATCATGCTGCCGTCCAATCAAATAATTTCATAAAGGTCTTCGTATTTGAAATGAAAACAAAAAAGATTTGGACACTTCACCCTATGACTCAACACGTTAGCATGTGATTTTATAGCTAGCTACCGACCTGCTACTTGCATCAAAGGAGTTTCATCTCTAATAAAAATATACTTTTTTGTACCCGGCTCGCCCTCTGCGACTGTTTATGAATAAAATATCATTTACTCAATCTCAATTAGATTTCTTTTAAAGAAAGTAAAAATAATATATTTTTATCGAAATAAACCGTGAAAATAAAATTTTATAATAATGCAGTTAAATTAAAACACTTATTTTGAGAATTAGGTGCTAACTACCGTTATAAGAACGAGAGGAAAAATCAGTTGGGGCTATGTTGTGTCCAGCAGGAAGCTAATCTCAAAGCCCAAAGTGAAATGGGTTTCTCTTCGAACTTGTCCATATTCCTATTCTTTCATGACTTTAACCTTAAAACTTTTGAGGGGGCAAGAAACAAACCAACTTTACATTAAACTTGAATTGTACTTATGTTATTCAGGTATATTTATAATGTAGTAGTATTTAGGTTTGGAAACAAAAATGTGGAGCACATAATCACTAGATTGAAAAGTTATTCAACCCCGACACATTTTTTTTCCTCAACTTCACACTAATAATTTAAAGAAGTTCGAACTCATTATTATACTGTCATTAATTTATTTATGCTATTTTCTTTGGTGGGTCCTGCTTATATGCTGGCAAAATTAGAGAGTGGTGGATGACGTGAAGGACTCTTTCCTCTTTTTGTTGCGGGCTGGCGCCTTCCAATACATATTTGAATTTAATCCTACTACTTTATTCCAATTATATATAGGGAACTCTTTCTAATTTACTATATATTTTCTTGTCACAATTCGATTGCAAGCTGATGGGTAAATGGTGGAATTTCATTTCAAAAATTACGTGACAAGAGCAAATTAAGCTAGCAGACTTTGGAAGTAACCCAAGTAAATTTCCAACTGAGCAGTCAAAGGGCCTTTCTATAAATTGCCTTGTCTGTCAATTACCACTGCATGGCTAATGCCAGTTAAGTGAAGTTAAATGAGGACTATTTTAATTTCTTCCCATATACGCCCATTGGCTTTAGAAGTTGCCTCAATTCATTTGTTTAGGTATTGCTGATGAAGAGAACACTAGTTAATTAGACATCCACTCATCTTTACTTGGAACTTTATGGAATGTTCAATCTCCATTTGTCTTAAGGGAAAAAAGATACCAGCATCCTCTAAATAAAAGAAAAAGAAAAAAAACTTGTTCATGTTTGAAACTCATAGTCTCATACATATGACAATACAAATAAGTTGAAGCAATATAGTCTGAAATTAAGTTTGTCTTCGTAAAGCGTCCCAGGCATGAGATGAGATATATAGTAGCAAACATTGAAAAAGAAGAAAAGAAAACTAAAGTTATCCAAACTAAAGCACTTTCATAAGCAATAATTATTGGATTCCTAATCAGCTGATTGAAAAGGAGCTTGATCCTAACAATGCTTTATCATCAGCAATCTCAGAATTTTGCATCCGTGCCAAATATTTAGAAACACATACAGTAACCATGTTCGGTGATTTTCCAGAGTGGGGTCTGATTGTGTGCTAGGAAATTTTATAGTAACAAGACAGCTGCTTTTGTTTCTTTACTAATTTCTTTGAAAGTTAAAGCTTTAAGTAAGTTCTATCATGCATTTTTCTCCTTTCCCCACTTTCCTTTCATATAATTTCAAAATCATTTTGCTTTAGGACTAGTTGATGTGCTGTTAAAAATGGTAAAAGGTAGCTGAATGATTGATCTAATTTAGCCGAACTCAGCAATGTACATCTTTCCTTTAGCCTTCCTTTACCAATCTTTCTGTGCTTTTAACTGAAGCTAAAACTCTAAAGTGACAGTCCCATGCACAAACTTACTGTTATTAGCATCAAATTATTTACATGCTTTTTTTTCCCTTCCCTAAGAATATGACAAGATTTACGAAAGCCAAAGTCACGGTAGAGTTGAACTTCCATTGTGTTCTTTCCAACATACAGATCAGTGTTTCTTTTTTTTACACAAGATATGTTTCTGATATTATTAAGATTGATTCTCGACTGAACTATTACATATTAATTGAGAAATCCTGTTTCCTTGGGCGCTGTTGACCAGACGAAAACTTAAGTTACAAATGAGGCAAAAGTTTTGTATGTACCAATTCTTCTTTAGTCCTACATGTATACATTTGTAGTTGATCTACATCCAAGAATTTAAGTCAGTAAACATCTTTATATGTTGTTAGAGTTTGCGCTCAAAAACACTAGCGTCAACTCCTTGAATTTTCTTTTTGCTTGATTTCATTACAAGAAAATCAGGTATTTTTTGCAAAATATTTTTTGTTGAAAAAATTTCATCAATAAGACTACTTATTATTGACATGATAAATTATTGACAAAACAAATTTTTTGGATTTTAAAATTAATTATTTTCAATAAATTTTTGAAAAAATTTGTTTTAATAGGATTACTTAAGAAATTCATTCCGTCGACATTATTGGCAATAATTTGGTGAAAAATAGTGATTTTGACGGGAACAATTCAGATGGTCTGGACTGCAAGCACTTTGTCGCCAACAAACTCCTCTCCCTTTCCTCTTTCGTTTTCTTGCTTTTATTTTTCTTCTCTTCTTTCTTATTTTCCTTTCTGTAGTAAAGCCTTACACACACTCCCTTTCTCTTTCTTTACAAACAAATCTTGAACTGAAGCTTATAATTAGTAGTTAATTTTGCTTTCAAAAAAAAAAATAGTAGTTAATTTTTTCACTACTTGATTGGGCGGCTCATATATATAACCATCACTCCACTTGAACTTACTTATTTAGCCGATTTATGCATGAGCCACGTCAAAAACACCTAAGATATAGCCATGCGAGTATTGAGATAGTTAAAATCATCTACAGCCCAAGTCACATTTCTTCTATCATCTAGTTCTCTCGCTTTAAAATGCATATTGTGACTCAGATTGGGCAATTAAGTAATTATCCTATGACCAAATGCTCCACTTCAAGATATATTGTCCTGGAAAACTAAGAAAGAAACCAACAATGTTGAAGCCAAATATCGCTTAATGGCTGTTAGGTTAGTGAGTTGATATGGCTGCATATTTTTTTACAGAGTCTTGGTGTCTCACTTCATTCTCCCATGACTCTCTATCGTGACAACAAGGCACCAATTGTCCAATCTAGTATTTTCATGAATGAACAAATCACATTGCGATAAATTACCATTTCATTCTGTAACACATCCAATATGGCGCAAATATTGTTGCTGCTTATACGGTTATACCCGTACAAAAGCTTCAGTAGGCAGACATTTGCTCTAAAGCCTTGGGACATGATTAGTTCCATTCTGTTATTCGCAAGTTGGTCATTATAGACATCCATGCTCCAACAGGAGAGTATTCTCGACTAAACTACTGCACATTGATTGATAAATCTCATTTAATTGGGCTGCTGTATAGGCGCACGCTTAGGCTATAAATTAAGCAAAAATTTTGTAATTAATTACCAATTCTACTTTAACACGTAAAAACAAGGCTTTAGTGTTTGGACTTAAAGATTTGAGATCAAAAGCTTTGATCTTTCAGTTTAAAGATGTGATCATATAATATAACCATATTTGTGGTAATTTACGGTTTATGTATATATATACTAACGAAGCGTATATATATAGGGACCCCTTTAAAAGAAGGAAAGGAGCAACGAACATGTGACATACTTTTACAGCCGAAAAGTCCTAAAAGAAACCTGTGAAACTGTCGTCAGACTTCCCACTCACCAATGCCATTCGCCAATGGCCGTCCGTCTCTAGGATGGGGCTTCCCAAAAACCAGCGACCGTACCCCATCGAAGATTAGAAGTAGCCAATATGTTTGGTTTGGGCCCTCAACATGATATTACAACACCATGATTATGCCTTTTCCCTGCCCCTTTTAAGCTCAATTACCAAAGATTTCGCAGGGCCACATCATAGATACCTCTCACTTTTGAATCTAATCTGCTCCTGGATAAAATTTGCATATCTGGGTCTTAATAAAGCTATATGTCCGATCCTTTTTTCCATGTATCATTTTATTGAAACCGAAGGTCCCAACCTCAAACCTAAAGTAAGAAACAAAAGTTACAAAGAGGTAAGAGAAAAAGAAAAAAAAACAACCATAGGGAAACGAGATTGTTTTAACTTTTTAACAAGAGAACTTTTTGCTGGAATTATTTTTGCTTGATTGAAGCTTTATGTTTATTTTTGGATTAATGCATCACTTTCTATTTGAGAAGTTTCGTTTACATTCCTTATATTTAACTTGTAATCTTCCAACCATGCATTGCTATGGGTGTGTGATAGTATTTCTTTTCTTTCTTTCTTTCTTTCTTTTTTTTTTCAATTTGTCCTTTGTGTGAAGAGAATATACGTGAAAAAGAAGCAAGATCAATTTGGTAGGTAGTTGTTGAGGGACACTTATTTGGACATTTGTGTTATGTGTAGGCAATAAAAAATGATAGAAACTAATGCGTTTCTTGAAATTGAAATACAGAGTGGACAGTCCATGTGAATTTGTTTGAATTCAAAAATGTTGCATGAGACTTTTCATTACTTTATGTTATCTCTGTATAAAAGCCATTTGTGGAAAAAAGAGGGGATTAGAAAAAGAAGGGAAAGAGAGAAAAGTTTGGTGTTTAGGCTGTCACGCACAAGGGCTTGTATTTGTTGGGAGTAGAGAGAGAGACGGTACTGGTAGTGTTAGCTTAGGCTCAGTCTGTAGTAGCTTAAGTCACGCAGATAATGCTGCCTAAAATGAGTTCAACAGAGAGACGTCAAAATCCATAGGATGCTTTGCCTCTTTCCAGACGGTAACGCTCCTTTGCTTAAAGTGGCTTTGTCTTTTCTATTGTTTTCCTCTCTCTCATAGTAGAAGTATATCTCTTATACTTTCTGTTTCTTTTTCTTTTCTCGTAGTTTTTGTCCCCTTTTTTTTTTCCTTGACCAAAATAAAATTATGGGGATTTTTCTTTTCTTTTACCAATAGCAAATCCTTTTTACCCAAACTATCTTCTTTAATCATTATCTAAGTTAAGCGTTGACTGAAGCTTTTTCTCATGCTCCTGTCCATTGTTTCTCTTTGGAAACTTTGAGGATCACAACATTAAGATGACTCCCTAAAAATATATTAGACACTTTAACCAATAAAAATCGTTCCCTCTCATTCGCAACTTGCTTTTCATAATTTTATATCATATACTCAATTTTATGCTGTTACTTAAAAAACATTGTTCCTATCTCTTTACAAATTTTTTAAAAATAAAACTTAATATATATTTTTTAAAATAGATAAAAAATAAACAACAAAACTTGGATAAAAAGAAATCGAAATAAATCACTCTATTTCTTTTAAAGAAATTATGCATCAACTGTAACGATACAAGTAATAAATTGCGTCCCTCAGCAAATTAGTAGACTCCCGTTAACCTTTTTTTTTTTTGGTTGGGAGGGGGGGAAGGGGAGGAAATGGAAGCTTCGCTGCTGAGTACAATGATAGTCCCTTTTATTATTTATCTTGTTTTCCTGATTCTGAATTCAGCAAAAGCAATAAGAGAGATGATAGTGATCCCCCCATGCTTCTATTTTGATGATGATTTCAATTCAGTCAAATTATCATCGTAACATTGACGGAAACGTGTGGTTCATTTTGCTTTTGATAGAACGATTCTCGGTCTTGTATCTTTACTATTTCGACAGCTAGCTAGCTTCATCCAATGTATTCCACTATGCTCGTCGCAAATTCAAAGGCTTACCTAAAACGTTAAAAACTCTGTGCTATGATGGATCAATTGATTTAACGATTAAAAGAAAAGAAAATACTAGAATCGGTTTGTTTTTTTTTTTTTTGGTTAGGAGAAGTTTAAAGAAACAATTAGCAAAATATTTTAATTGAAAGTTGAAGGATAATATGTTGAGTATAGTGGGTTTTAGGAAAATGATTGTACGACTTGTTAAAGAAACAATAAACAACTAGCAGTACCACAATATTTATTTCCTATTTAATTCTCTTTAGCTTATAATTCAAATCACCATTTTCAAACTCATTTTTCACAAATACTAACTCCTTTTTCCTTACTTCAAATTGACACACAGGTTAAGTGAAAAAAGAGAAGAAAAAGAATCGTAGAGGCTGGAGGTGCAATTAAAGAGCTAGCGAGCATAGAATCTCATAGACACACACTAGCAGATACGAACTAGCAAGTGAAAAAAAAAAATAGTAGCGGTTAAGCAATGACTGGAGGTGAAAGGGAGGGGGCACTTTCATATCATGCTATACTATCAGCCAGGAGAAGATAGAGAATGAAAAGGAAAAGGACACCACAAGCAGCCAAATCCTCAGACAGACAGCCTTTCTTTTCAAGCTCCAAAACCAAACGAATCTCTTCTGTTTCTCAATGGACCCATCTCTTTTTCGCCCTTTCCATTGAAACTTTAGACTATTAGAACGAGATTTACCAGTATTAAAATAAAGTAGGAGCATATAGTAGTAATATAAATTAGTGAATGATTACTTTGTTTCGTCAATATGCACCTAGAGAAATCTCTGAAGCCATATCCTATCTCTTTTCGTGTGGATGCTCATATCCGTAATCTGTCATTTCTAATTTTCTAAGGACAGAAAGGTGGGAACCTCCCGATTGAAGTTGAACACTGAAGAAAGAGAGAGAAGAGAGTCAGGAGACCCCCATTTCTTCATGTCTTTCACTCTTCGCTCTTACACCTTTCGTTTTCCATAGCCTGCTTATAGTTTTCAAAGGCCTCTGCTTACAGCTTATAGTTTTCAAATGTCATCTCTCAACGGGGCACAAAGCACCACTACCTTTGCTACTGCTACCTTTTGAATATCTCTTGAATCTCTTTCCTTTTTCCTCTGTAATATATAAAAAAAAAAAAGGAACGACTATAAGAGCAGATTCAAAGTCGCCTCTTTAGCTTTTACCCTCTAACTCCGATCCCCAACTCCCAAGCAAACTTTTTTCCATCTCTTTCCTTGCTCAAAAAACACCCTGGAAACCTCGTCATCAACGTAAAAAAAGAGGATAAAAAAACATGGTTTCCTTTACCCTCATTTCCACGTTAATTGTTTTAGTTTCTTTCACTATATTCCATCACTCTCTCGCCGGTTTTCTAGCTCAACCGGTATCCGGTCACGACCAGCCTTTAAAACCGGGAGACTACTCATCCCCAAATACGGTCCCCGCATTTCCCGTTCAAACCGAAGCTCAGGTTTGCCGGCTAGACCTGTCAGCCGAGCTATTCGGCGGCGTCAGCGATGCCTGCGGCCACAACCTGGACAGGAGCCGCTGCTGTCCGGTGTTGGCAGCTTGGCTCTTTGCAGCTCACGCCAGGTACGCTCTGGAGGTGTCGGCTCCGGCTCCAGCGGAATCAGAGCAGCCAGAGCAGCCCATGATGCCGGATGATTCGCAGAAGTGTGTGAACTCGTTGCAGAACGCATTGTTAAGCAAGCGCGTGCGGATTCCTCAGCCAAACGCGAGTTGCGATGCGATTCTATGTTTTTGTGGGATAAGGCTACATCAGATTAGTTCCTTGAGCTGCCCCGCTGCGTTTAATGTTTCCGGGTTCCGAAACGCGACACCCACAGCCGCCGTGAAGAATTTGGAGAGAAATTGCGGGAACTCTTCTTATGCTGGGTGTACCAAGTGTCTCGGTGCTCTTCAAAAGGTAAGCAGTAATAATGAAAGTTGTTTCCTTTTATGGTTTATGTTTTGGTTAGTTTATCAATCAGACAATAAAAGTTCATGCGAATGCATTAATTTGGAGCTCTTGAGTCTTTTGATCTTTTTTCTGGGAATGTTGTCTTAAAACTCGTTTTGGTTCATGAGAAAATAATTGCTCTTTGAGATTCCAATTGTTAATTAATGAATCAATTAATGAAGATGCATTTAATAGTACCTGATAATTGGTCCACATAAGAAGAATTGCATTGCAAAAATTTCTCCCTTTTGATAAGTTTTGAATTTTAGAGGCCATTGGCAAATGGGGGTTGGTTTTGGTTGTGGTTTTGAACATTATTAGCTAGTTTCGGTGTTTGTGAAATTTGGGTTGTAATCAAAATAGTATGTGAATTGGTGATGGTCACATGAAGAAGGAGTGGCTTGAGAGTGGACTTTTTGGGCGGAGGAGGGTTCTTCTTTTTGCCGTTTTATGAAAGGAACCAAAGTCATTCCGGTAGACCCAAGACAATGACATTGGCATGTGCATCAATGAGCTATCCTTCTACATTGCAAACAATTAGACCCTTCGCTCAGATTTCCTTCCTTATCACCTTTCCCATTCCATGCCACCAGCTCTCTGCTGGGTTGCTGCCTTTACTTTTCAAAGCAACCCAACCCACCAGGACTCAATCTCTAAAACACCCTTGGTTGTTGTTGTTAATTACAGCTTAAAGGTGGATACTACAAGAACGGAACGGAAGACAGGAGCACGAGCGAGAGAGCCAGCAAGATGTTCAACCGAGACTGTCAGCTCATGGGGCTGACGTGGCTCCTCGCGCGCAACAAAACGGCATACATACCCACCGTTTCAGCCGTGCTGCGGGCCATAATGTACAGTGCGCACCCTCACGAGTCCAAGTGCAGCCCAGATCAAGAGAACATGCCCTTAGCCGTTGATTCTCTGCAGTTCGAAATGGCCCAATCGTCTGCATCGCCACCGCCCTCGTGGGCATCTTTTACGTTCCCGGTTTTGCCCCTGATCATTTTGGTTTCTATGTTTGGGTAGTCTTGGGTGGTGAGTGGCACTGTGCTTTTGCCAATTGCCTCTTAAATTTTTTTTCTAGTCCTGTGAGACTGTCGGGGGTTCACGTGAAAGTTTTAGAGCTATCAGACAATTAAAAGAAGGGGCTAATGCGGGGTCATTTTTGTCCTTTTACCCACTGTAAATTTCAGATCGTTTTCAGATTTGTTTGACATGATGTTGTGGCGGACGACGACGAGGAGCAGCTTTATATATATATATATATAAATATATAGTTTACTTATATTAATTGACCTTTACCATTTGTTCATCCCATTTCATTTCATTTCACCGATCTTCCTGAATTTGTTAATATCACTTTGGTTATGATATAGTAGTAATTGGTAAGTAAAAGTCATTATATTAGTACATAACAACGTGAAGATTCATTGGATTTACCACTTACAAAAACAGAGAGGGCCTTTTGCGCCTGCCTCCTTTGTGCTTGAAACCAATAATTTTAAAGGCAGATAAGATAAGATGCCTTTTGGGGCTCTTAAAACAAAGACTGCTTCAAATCGAGATTTGTTCCGGTTAGCGTTTACTAATTGAAGGTATCAATTTCAAGAACAACTTAGTAAGAAGGGAATCCCTATGACTGAGTATGTTGGTCGCCTAGTAAATGTTTTAATCAATTTCAATACCATAAACAGCCAGTTTAATTCAATTTATAATCAGTTTCGATAATGGACCAAATTCTGCATTGCGAATACCAACAAAAAGATCATGTCCAAAGTTGGACTGTTTTGTAAATTGATGTTTAAAATATATGGGAGGTAACAATGTTCAAGAGAGTGATTTCGGTCGAATGTCGTCGCTACGCAGTATCACTTTCCAAAGGATGCCGCTCCCTTTCACCGACACCCAAAACACCCCAACAAGGGATTTTTATCAACTTTCTTTTTTTTTTTTTTCAAATTGAGGTAATGGATTAGAATTAATTAGAGTTGTTTATCATTCCAAAATGTATTTATTTAAAAGGAAATAATTTTTAAAAATTATTAACCAGGATATTAAACTTTTATTTTGCTTCGGTTAAATTATGAAATCATTTCTTATATTTTATCAAAATAGTAGATTTACTTCTCTACAATAATTTATAAAAATTGAGTGACTATATTTTTAAAAATTAACAATGTTAGTTTAATTGTTAACAATATTTAAAGTTTTGTGTTACTTATGTTGATGACTTTTTTTTTCTGATATTGTATTAAACATGATGATGTGATTTTTTTATTTATTTCACAATATTTTTTCCACGATTTTAAATTATGGAGTACAAAAATTCAAATCTTTTATGTCTCACAATACTCTTTTTTTAAATCTTAAAAACTTATTCATATTTTTTATCTTTATTTTTTCCAATTTCATTTAAAATCATTAACTCGCATTGAATAATTTTATGTCTACACTTATAAACTTCATATCAATCCTTGATCGTATCATATCAACAGTAAATTGTGTCATTCATGAACTGTTAGGTAATATAATGTCATCATATTTAATATCATATCAACAACAAAATACCACGTCAATATAAACAAACACCGTATTATAATAGAGAATAGAAAATTTTTAACACATAGGACTGGCATTGTTAATTTTAAAAAATACAAAATTTAATTTTTTAAAATTATTGTACAAAAATTAAATTTCCCATTTTAAAAAATTACAGTGGCTAATCGCTTAATTTGACTTTTTACTTTTGATTTTAAATTGCAGCTCTGAGCAAAGAGAGTAACGGAGATAGATGAAGAGAATCGCAGAGACACGTCGCTGTTGGCATAACGCCATCGAGAGAGGCTGAAAACAACTCGACCCGACCTGTGACGCCAAATCTGACAATTTCAATCTTCTATCTCTATCTCTATGCCCCGAGTCCCCTCCCATTTCAATGTATTGAGGTTCTTCAACTCAATTGGACGAGCACATCGTCTTATTTGATTGGGTGGCTACCCAATTGGCAGTCGCATTTGCTTTCCTTGGAACGCAACATCTTCAGAACTATTCAACTATGCCTTAATATCTAATACCAATGCTTGAATCTTGCAATCTGAGTAATTCCTATTTACATCTTTTAGGTTTATACATTTGTATAAGACCTTTGAATCAGTTTCTAGCACAGTCATTTGAAAATTTTTCATGCTTTGCCAACCAGAGTCCTGCCATAGCCATTGCCTCACTTCCTATGCTTGCACCTGCTTTAATTTGTTTATCAACTCCACTTAATACGATACCCTTAGTGTCCCTAACGTCAATTCCAGTAGCTAGCAGCTCTAGGAGGATTATCATGAAATGCTCGATCAATATTTCCTTTTCCCAACCCTCTCTAGGCCCCTTCCATCTGCCCTGCCGTTCTGTCTTGTTCCCAGTAGCTTGATTGCCCTTTTTCTGCTTTAATCTATCACCATACTCAGTCATGGGCGTCCTTATTCCTTTTTGACTAATAGTTTTAGTCTCTTGTGCAATATTATTAGATGATAATAAATTAGGAGGTTTTAAAGTTTAAAAATGAAATAAAAATTTACTTATAATTATAATTAATCCAAATTTGTAACTTCCATGGGAGGTACCAGATTGAGTTGACGCACGAGTTTACGCCTTCATATGCTCATAGTAGACGACAACAATTGGTGGGCTACGTGTACCGTGTGTTGTGTCAGAAATTTCTTGATTTCTGAATGCTCAGTTAGCAAGTTTGGTAGAAGTCGAATAAAGCCCGTTTCGAAACGTGTTGGGAGTCCAATAATTGGGGTCCTGTTGTTGATTCCACACCAATATGGCTTTGGGCTTGCTACCAGAAGACAGACGGCAAAGGATTCCTTTGCCCCAAGCCATCCCAACCATTGGGACCCAAAAAGTCCAGTACACTCTCACCAAAATGGCTAAAATACCTGAAACAGCCTTGAGCCTTGCAAATACGCGCTTCTTGAGGCCTCTTCACTGTAATTATGATATGATTAACACATGCAAGACAATGAACATGAAGTTGAGAAAATTTACAAAGCAATATGAATTTGGCACTATCTCTATCTGAATAAGAAATTTAAGCATCCCTGCTTGTAGAGTCTTCAACTATTGAACAGTTTCACCATGTCACCGAGTTTGAATAGATGAATCACTATTTTGAATTTCACCATCCGTTCAAATGAGAAATGTGGTCTTTCATTCTTAATACCAGCTTTAGAACCTAAGTTTACCATCCCTTGCCTATGAGCCATAACCAGTCAAGTGTGACCCCTGCGAAGATGCCTCCTAGGAGAAACAAAACAAGCAAATTTCCCAGTGCATTCTGCTCTGGTCCCTGTAAAATCCAGATTCCATTTAAGTTTTAACTAGAAAACTGTCTACAAGTTTCAGAAGTTGGCATGTTTCAAGTAATAGTAATAGGCTACAAACCTTATAGCCCTTGGGTGCAGAAGTAAGAACGCAGACAGTGAGGTAACCATTAGTTAAGCCCAAAAAGCACGTTAGCATGATCATCCAGCCTTGGTCCCCGTATTTAGCTGTGAAATAAAATGCTGGGATAAGCAAGAAACGAGAAAGTATCACTGTTGTAAGACCTTTCCTTGATTCCAGCTTCAAGAACTTCACTAGTGGAATGTATCTCCCAATAAGATCCCATACATTGTACATTGCTATCAAAACAAGCGCGTACCTGAAATGTCACGAGTGTAAGTACATATTACACACTTAGAAGGAATAGCAATGTCGCAAACAAAAACTTACCACGTGCCTAAACTGTGCTTTCCAGTATCTTCAGACAAAAATCCCGGAAAAATAGACAACGTTAGCACATATATCAGGAACATGTCAAGCGCATAATCAATGTTCTCAAGTAGTAACTTTTTGTTGCTCAGCCTTTCTTGGTATTTTGAGTCTTCCTCAGCCTGCAGGAAGACTTTGATTGTTATAAAATTCTGAATTGAGAATTACTAGGAGCATTTTATGTATGACACTAGGCAAAAGGACATACATTTTGGGGCAATGTTTGAATGCCACCAGCAGCCAGGTCAGCTGCAACAGTTTTAGATCCTTCAGAGGCTGCCTTGGAGCGATAGTACTTGACAATGGGTAATTTTGGGAACACATATGCATAGAGAAGAACACAGAGAAGCTCAAAAAATGCAGAGATGGCAAAGAATAGAACTGCACAGGAGTGGGGGTTAGATACAGAAAAAAGAAAATTAGTATATAGTAAACCAAATTGAGATGAATCCCCAAGACAAGTACAAAATAAAGAAGGAATAAAGGCTAACAGTGCATTTTTCAGTCAATTCCAATAACAAGAAATGCAAGAGATTATAACAGCATACAGCATTTCAAGCTGTAACCATGTTTGAGATACTGCATCATCCAGACTGACCAATCATATACCAATAAAAACAACTATAATTCTAGACGCGCTCTCCTAAAAGTTCAGCATTTATTGAATGATAATTTGAAATAAAACCATGGACTTTGAAGTGAGTTATCTTTCATTCTTTATTTTCTTATGCCATAGAGAATAGTAGGAAGCATTCTATAACACAAATTACTCATCACTGTCCCAATACAATGGTTAATGGAGATCAGTAAAATTATGAAACAACAGGCACAAGAAAATGACACTAATGACTTGCAAGTTGATTAATAGTCAAGCTTAATTCAATTTCAGATCTTTAGGCTATAATTAGCAAAAACACTAATGGCATTTCAACAGCAAAGATGGATTTTCTTTTCTTTTCTTTTGTGATAGGGCATAAATCATAAGGCAATTTGAACATACTGGCCCCTTTGCGAAGACCATCCTGTGAATTCTCAAATGCTGCTTTTGTGATTAACCTCAAACCAGAGGTTATAACCCCTGATGCAGCCAAACCAGCGACAAATGACTGAAGAATTCAAAAAATACAAGGACAAAAATATCATAAAGGTTGGTCATCAGATAATGAGGAGAAAGGAGAGTTCATTAACATGTAAAAATGTCAATCCCTCATACTGACTTGAATAAATTCAGGGCTCATGTAGGAGAGATCTCCAATCATTCCACCTTGCACATGAGCATCTGCAACCCCAAAGGCACTGCTGACAACACAAATTCCGATGAAAGTTCCAATTCCTCCTTTTCCAGAAGTAGCTAAATCCAACTATATAAAAAGTAGAGGAGAGAAATCACAGTCTTCTCAAAGTATATAACTTTGAGTTAATGAAAAAAGAACATATGAAAAAGTTTAGGAGCATGAAGAGTGCTTCAACTGCCATTCTCAATGTAAACCTATCATGTACCATGATACTTGTCTACTACATCTTTTGTTATGCAAAATGAAGGTTAGGAGAGCTGAAGGATCAAAAGAATGAAATTTATGAACAATACTTACAATTAGAACGGCAAGGGAGCTTAAGAAAAACAGGATATATCCAAATAGATTCCTTCTTCTTGTGTTTATTTTTGCCTCATTGTAAGCCAATATTGCAAGTGTTCCAAGTGCAAATGGCTGATAAACAAGAGTAAGGACCCTTGAGGGGTGATAATGCTGCACTAGGGAAAAGAAACTGGGTTAAATGACAAGAGCAATTACAAATATCACCACACATACTTTCCGCTAAAGTAAAGCAAAGCAACTCTGGAGAGT
Source organism: Theobroma grandiflorum (assembly GCA_036013995.1). Lineage (NCBI taxonomy): Eukaryota > Viridiplantae > Streptophyta > Magnoliopsida > Malvales > Malvaceae > Theobroma > Theobroma grandiflorum. The sequence goes on from CP142127.1 coordinate 41,483,290, forward strand.
GGAAGTGTTCTGCAAGATGAAGAAGCATGAGTTGCAAAATTTAGAATTTAACAGTTAGATGGAAGAAATATAATGCATTGTGAAGCATGAAGATTACGATATTTAAGAACAATAATAGTAATTATAGATCACCAGCCAAGAATCAGGATGCAATCAGACAATTTGCAATCAATTGAAAAACTCCTTGTTTGAATAAACTCAATGTAACAAGGCTGGTGCATCAAACCCAGTTGCAAATTTTGTGTGCAGATTGACAAAGTGCTTGATGAAAGTACAACAGCATTCCCTGGCTTTCTGTTATTAAGGTCTCCTGAAGAACCTAAATGCTGATTTATGAATATAATGAAAGTCTGACATTGGTCATTGACAGTGTTTTCAAATGACAAGATATAAAAGCTTGTTTAAATGTCAATGATTTATTCTGGGCTAGAAGTGTTAATTTGACGATTTTGCTACAGACTGCAGAGTGGCAATAAAACTCTGTTCAAGCTGCAATCTTTTGATGATTCTCTATCGTAGATTAAAGGTGTGTGCTTATAAAACCAAAGCAGACCATCACAGTACCACATCCATGAGAAATAATTAAAGAGCCAACGAAAAAGTGTGAAATTAGGATACCAAAAAATTACCGGGAACAAATAACCATAGTAATCTTCTATCGTAAGCATACTATTCCATGAAAAGAGGCAGCCATTTCCAAGAAGCCAACACACAACCATTGCTGCATACTTCCCCTATATGAAAGCAAATGCTTATCAGATTCAATGGAGTTCGTTGTCCAGCTAATTTTCTTGGTTAGAGGAATAACAAAGTTGAATAATAAAACCTCAAGCCTTTGAGAAGCCTCATCAGGGAACACCATAATTGCTTTCTATGAATTGCCTCGCACAGCTACTTGGAAATAAAGTTGCTTACCATCCAACGATCATGATCTGTCTACAAAAAAATGGTCAAGCATTTATAATACGCCCTATGTAGTATTTAAGGAACCTATTCTAGTTATATTTGCACAGGACCACACATCAATTTCCCTACTCTACTATTTATTAAGAATTTCCAGGGCACTTTTACAAATCATTCTTATCTAATCAGAAAAATTAAAAATATAGGAAATTCTACAATCCTTGTATGAATCCAACTCCACAATCTCATAGGATAGAAGTCAAAATCAAATACCTCATCACTCCTACAGTAGAATCAGTTATTGTTGAGTATGAACTATTTCACCAAACTTAATCACCTCTTCTGGATGCAGCATGCCAAGCCGAAGCCAGCGATCAAAAGCTTGACATTCATCACGCAATCACAAAAAGCTAATAGCATTTGTTATGAATAGGGAAGGCTTTTAACCAGAAGCACCGAAGATCAGGTTCATTCATAACGCATGCTTTTATGGGAAGAGCGAAAAGCATGAAGTTTCTGATGATTCCGTACATTACCAAAGTGCAGAAAAAAAATATTTTGTCTACGAGACATGGATAGCACTCAATTGGAAAAAGAAGGCGAAAGCAAAAGCCAGAGAGATTCAACTTACTTGTTAAAGAGATTCCTTTCACGTTAACAAGAATCTGGAATCTGTAAGTTTATATGATTCAGTTTCATCAGAAATACAGCATGTCGAGAGATACTTAACAAGGATAATAAAACAAACCGTAACTTTTGAAAAAAAAAATGTAAAAAGTCTACTTGTGGTTATGTCATATGGAAGAAAAAGAATACATACAACATTCGCCCTTAAAGCAGTGTCACTGACGGTGGGCTGTTTCTAATTTCTATCTTCCGACGAAACCGTAAGTGATGGAAACTCCTTTGTTTGAACGCGGGCTTACAACGCTTTTGACATTTCTGGGTCTGTGTTTTGCCTTACTTATCTACCCTTCCACACGAGTTTTGCGGCGTGCAGTTGACCGAAACGAAACGTTTAGATAAGATTTTCACCTATTGTATTCTATTCTTTCTTTTCAAAAATATATTAGCCTGTTTTGTTTGTTTTTTGAAGTTATTGATCAGTTGGAGTATTTTATTGTCAATATATGTTAATTGCCACTGCGTTCATATATTAATGTCAACTAAGTTTTGACTTTTTGGTGTAACGATTATTTGAGATATCTCTAAAATATTTTAATTTTGTCCATTTATTTACATTTTATTATTTCGTGATTTTTTTCTTAAATTTTTCAATTAACACCATTAAACAAGAGTGTATAAATTCAAATCGAACCGAAAAATTGAATCGAATCGAAGTGAGTTCAGTTTTTTGGTTCGATTAGTTGATATTTGGTTATTTTGATTAAATATGTTCGATTACAATAATTTAATCTGTTTAATTTTTGAGTGAAAGATTTTCAATTGAATTAATCTCGGTAAAAAAATACTTATATAAAGAGAGATAATTTTATTGATTACACAAATTTTTTTTCAAAGGAATTCTAATTTATATTACAACTAAGTTTAGGTGTGAAGGTAACCTGTCGCTTTTGGGAGGGTACTTTGTAGAAGTAGTTCTTTCAACTCAGGCATAGACCCTTCAACTAGGAATTTGGCCAATGGAACTCATTTCTTGAATACATTAGAACAACCCAACCTCATCTTTTTTATCTTTTTTATTCTAACAGGACTATTCGGAAACAAACTACGAATGGACCCTATTCGGCATCCTCCTTTATTAAGCTCCATTAGGTGGAATGTGGAGAACCCAAGTTGTCTGGACGCAACTTCGAAAATGCTTTGCCCCCCAAAAGTTATTATTTTCACCTGGTAGGTTATCATGGCAAAGTCGCTACCAAGTATGATCTCCACAAAAAAGGTCTCCTTGAGGCTAATGCCGTTCTTTGCACAATGTGTAGCACCAAGATTGAACCCTTTCACACCTCTTTTTCACTTGCCTTGTTGCTTGGAAAATATGGATGAACAACTGCAGTCTTTGGGGACTCAAATGGGTCCATCCTGGTGATGCTACCAACTTCTTGTCGGATGGCAGCACACCATCCCTCTTTCAGGGGCCATTGAGATGTGGAATATGCTTTTCTTTTCCATTATTTGGTCATTGTGGCCTTGTAGGAACGAAATTTTATTTCAACGGAAGCACCTCGATACAGATAAACTCAAGGATATTATTTTAGTAAGGTTGGCACACTGGTGCAAAGCTAAATGGCCTTTCAACCACATCTCGACAACCCATTTCCTCCTTGGGCCTTGTCGAATCACCTTTAAGAAAAAGAAAACCAAAACTGTCATCAATATAAAATGGGAAAGACCCTTTCCTAGTTCCATGAAACTTATCGTGAATGGTTTAGTCCTTGGTTAACCAGGGCCGGTAAGCATAGAAGGTGCAATAAGATATCATGATGGATTCATCAAAGGACTTTTCTCTTTTCCAACGGGCATTGAAGACTTAAACTATGCAGAATTCCTTGCCAATCAAGGAAGGCATCTCTCTCTTTCTCTCCTTTCCATGGGCCTCTTGTTCTCTCCACATTAAAAACGACTCAAAAAACGTTATCTCCTGGGTTATGGATCACACCTCTGTCTCATGACGCATGAAAAACATTTCCAACAGTATTGTTGAGGCCCTTAAAACCAGCATTTGCGAGTTAACTATCACTCACATTAATCGAGAAGCCAACACACTGCGAATGGGCTTGCTAGCTAGGACAAAAAGGTGAGATCACTACCCAACTTTTCTCTGATTCCTTTTCTTCTGGGAGCCTATTATTCTGGCCTTTGGTGATCTGCCCACTGGGTCTGTTTTTTCTTCTTTGTGTTGATATTACCTAGAGGTGCTATTGGTTAATGAAAGGAGCTGCAGATCAAGGTGTTGATTTTATTGAATGAGGATTGCTTTAATAAGGTTTTTGTATTGTTTTGTTGTTGCTTTTGTGTTGGGAAGCTGATTGGGAGATTTTTTTTGGTTTGTATTGGAATGGTGGGGTTATTTTGGTCCAGGATAGAGGGAACTTGAGTTTATTGAAGGAGTTTTAGAGGGATACACCAAACTGAGTGTAAAATTTCACTTGCTGGTATACACAGACCAAATCTTCATTTGCTCTTGTCGTTTTTGTATCTTGTTCAAAAAGAAGAGAAAATGCTATTCCCTCCGATTAATGAAATTTGCATTGCTCTTCAAAGAAAAAAAGTTAAGGTACGAAGAAATTATGCTTAGAATCAGGTGAATTTGAGTTTAAGCAAGTAAATCAAACATTGTTTGATATCTAAGATATATCAAATTTTAATATATTTTTCATAAGTTCGATTTTTAAATTTTCGGTTTTGATTTGTATTTAGAAGAAGTTTGATTTTTTCAGTTTTAGAAAATCTAGAACCGAACTAACTGTTTTAATAATTTAAACTCCTCTATAGCATTAAAGGGAAAATGACATATATGTCCCTCATTCATCTTTTGTAAAAAAGGAAATAAAACACAAGAGAAAATAAATTAAAAGTTATTAGCTCTTTGGACAATTAAAGTTGGATAAAATGTGTTGAGAGAAATTAAAGTCTATGGTTAGTGTACCAAACCATCATACTAGTAAGGATAAAAAATGCAAAAGCACGAAAGCAAATACTACATGTATTAATAGTACATCCTCTAGCCAGGCCCACCATTTCGAAACCCAAGTCGAGCCTAGCTTGCTGGAGAAGTTGGGTATTGGGCTGTTACCAGGCTTTAACATGTACGGTCTGTCAAGACCTTGGTCCAATCACATTTCCCCTACCGACGTACGTACGGTACCTAAAATATTAGGCATTTTTCTTTTTTGAGAAAAATGATCCTTAATAATTTCGCATAAGAACAATAATAATAATTTTTGTTGTTATTTTCTATTTTATTTATGTTATTTTTTTTACTTTATGTATTTTATTAAATTAATTAAATGGTAAATATGGCAATAATATGTGTTGAAATTTGCGTAAACAATTTCCATAAAACACAAAGCATGAATGGTTAAAGGTACTCCCAATGTAATAATTTAACGAAAAAGGTTATAATACAAAAATTAAATTACATATATATATATACATATGTGCAGAGCAATATTTTATTTTATTTCTTTTTAAGAAATATATAATTTTATGAGGTTTAAATTTGAGATTACCCAAAAATATAATTGAAAATTCTACCTTTTAACGTAAATAATAACAAAACAAATGCTTAGATGGGGAGAATTGAAAGACTATTAGGTGGAACCAACTTTTCTTTAGGTTGAAGATTGGGTAACTGTCCTTTTTTATACATGTTGATATAAGTTAGTTAGATGTTAAGGCAGCATAAGACAAACGAGTCTTCATTTACGCAACTCTGAGTTTGCCAAAAGCTGAACTGCGCATCGTTGACCACTTGAACGGTACACAGCACAGTTTCGTAAAGTTTAGCATGACTTAGCCATTTCCAGGAAAGAATGCAATTATTTATGCATTAAACATATGTCGTCATCGCTTCCGTAACTCCAAAACAATAAACATTTTAATACACTACAACAAACAATAATTTAAAAGAGTACTTAAAAAATTTACAAACAATAATTTAAAAGAGTATTCAAAAAATTTATATACTAAACATATGTCATCATCATTTTCATAACTTTATAATAATAAACATTTTGATACACTACAACAAAAAATAATTTAAAAAAGTATTTTTTTTAAGTGACTTCAAATGCAAATTCCAACGTAACTAGGTTTTTTTAAGCCTTGCATGATCTTCTAATTAAACTAAATTAATATATATTATTATTTAATAAAGACACTTCACGCTTGATTAAATAATAAATTATTTTAATTTTAATTAAAATTTAGAATTAAATGGTTGTTAATTAACTTTTAATTGTGCCAACGGATTTATTTGTGGGAAATAGACAATTATATAAGCAAGAAATGTATATATATAATTATCTTTAAATAGGGATTCCTCTCCTTCAAAAGAGACAGGAAAACAACACTAATACAATCTCTCCTTATTCTCTAATATTTCTTCAAAAATTTACTGAACTATTTTACTATAAAAAAGTTCTATAAAAATTTGATAATTTTGTCATATATTGGTGAAATACTTGGTAGATTGGTTTCATTAGTGCAAAACATAACTAATTACTAGGTTTCATTGTATTCTTAAGGTTTATTATCTGTAATTTTTTTACAAACTATTGTAGACACCCAATTTAAAATCAACCAAAAAAATAATATAATTAAAATAAACAAAACAAAACAAAACAAAACAAAAAAAAATAATAAAAGAAACTGGAGGCACAGTCGGCCTCCATTGTCAACAAAAACGGAGCATTAAATGCTCCTCCGGAGGCCAGATTTGGAGATCATTTTCGGCAGATGTGTTTTGACTTGAAAGATCTCATCTGGGATTCACGCTGAACAAGGCAGATTTGCTTCTTTTGGTTGTCCAAAAATTTGGACAACCCAGTTCTATAAGATCCCAAAAAATCTTACACCGGAAATGACCCTTTTGAAAAAACAGAACGATCCCGGCAACAACCAACAAAAAAAAAAAATCCCTAAATCACTCTAACAGCCAGCAAAATACCCAAAACCACAACAAAAAAAAAAAACCTAAGCTTTCTAACAGCCATAACCACAATCCACAACCAAAACAATTAAAAAAAAAGAGCAACAAAAAATAAAAAAATATGAGGTTTGAATGGTGCCGGTAGAAAGGATAGGAAGAAACGGTGAAGAAAGGAGTGAGAGGCCCGATCTTGGGGTGACAAAAGGGAGAGAAGATAGGCCTAGGAGAAAGAAAGAGAGGGAAATCAGAAGAGAAGGGCTGAGTGTTGATCGGTGACGGGAACCGAGAGAGAGGGTGAGAGAGAGTTGTCGGCGGTCGGACAGGAGAGGAGAGGTCACCGGAGAGAAGGGGAAGGCTACGGGTAGAGAGAAGGCAAAGGAATTTGGGGGTAGAGAGAGAAAATGGAAGGAAAGAAAAAAAAAAGAAAAAAAAAAGAGAGGCTTCTATACTGTACTGAGAGACTCAAAACGACGTCGTTTCAAGGGATTGTGGGAGCTGAGGAGTTTAGGGCTAAAACGACGTCGTTTTGAGCGGCTATACTAGCACCAAAACGGTGCGTTTTCAACTGCCACACCGCGGGCCAGCTGAGCGGACCGTCTGGGGCAACTGCTAGCCTCCCGTCGGCTTGTGAAACTGGGCTAATCTCAGCCCAGAAAAGGTATAACTCTTTTTTTTTGATATGGGCTTCTTTAATTAGTTTTGGGTCCAATTATTTTTCTTAATTAAAGGTGATTTTAGTTTAATTTAAATATTGTAGGACAAGGTTATATATGTTTATTTGAGTGTTAGGAAATCAAAATAAACAAAAAAAAATCTATAGTAGTGGAAGTAAAAGTAAAAAAAATAGTTTCAAACATGTTAGGTAAACATAAACTTAAATAAATATTTATTTACAAAAAAAAAAAGATTTTAAATAGGTGAGGTTTTTATAAGTAGGAAATAAGTAGATTTAACTAAAGCTAATATATATGTATATAATAATAGTAAAATAATAAAGCAAAAGTAAAAAGTTAATAAAAAAATAAATAAATAATACATGCACGTATAATAAAGCAAATAACAAAAATGAAATAAAAATAAAGAACAAGAAATATAATGATAATTAAGAAAATAATAAAAAATAGTAGCAACAATAAAAATGATTTAGAAGAATGAAACAATCACTTTAGAGTCAATACCGATGATGGGATTTTCATCCGGAACGCGAGAAGTCGCAATTCCGAGCGAACTTCCTAAGGTTAGGAATTTTGATTAGGATCCCACCAATATGATGGGAGGGTCTTAATTCGAAATTCTGATGTTTCTAACAAAAGAACAAAAAAAAAATAATAAAAAAAATCTTAAACATATTTAGTCATCAATTAAACAAATCTATAAATGAAATGAACAAGAAATTAATAATAATGATAAATTTGTTAACCATAATAACACAATGATAGATACAAACACACAAACATAAATAATAACAATGATAATAAAAATAAAATAAAAACAATTAATCCAAAAATCATGACTATAGGGAGGCTTTATGAAATAAATAAATACCCACATGCTAAAACATATGAAGAAATAGAAATGGCAAAAAAAGGACAACGAATAAACGAGAATTTCGTGAAAGATAAACACAAGGGAAAATAATAAATAGCAAATGGACATTGGATTTACGAGCACATTGCGTACCATGCTTGCATTCTTAAATGTCATGGCATATAGAATTATTCTGTATACAGGTTTAAACCCCGATGATTGGACTTTCCGAGGAAGCTTGCGAAGACGAGTTTCATTGGTAAACTCCCTAGGTGAAAAGATACCTTCGTACTCCATCAGCATGATGGGAGGGTTCGGAGAGATGTCTTTAATAAAAGGTTTTTGCCCGCATTAGGATTTTGCATTCACGAAAGCACCGTTTTTCACTTACGAACAATTATCCCGATGATGGGATTTACCTAATAAGCTTGCGAAGGTGAGTTTCTTAGGTATTTTTCTAGGTGAGAGAATACTCCTGGATTCTATCAGAATGATGGACGGATTCGGAAAGTACGCTCAATAAAAGGTCTTCGTTTGGTACTGTTTCGATTTTATGTCATGCATTTCATGATTGCATCATATGTACGTCAAACCCACTAAAAACTTTAACTTGATTGATAGAATAAGAGATAAATCAAATAATAATAATAAAGGAAACACAAGAACAAAATAAAGGGGTTAAGATGATAAGTGATTAAAGGGTACTGTTCGAAGAACGAACGTCACGGGGGTGCTAATCCTTCCCCGTGTGTAACCGTACTCCCGAACCCAAACCCTAAAAAATACGTAAACCAGTTTATTGTTCTTTCGATGAACCTAAATTTAATTTAGTACTTCGTTGAATAGAACAAATTTATTAGGTGGCCAATTACATCTAAACAAAAAAGGTTGGTGGCGACTCCCCAAGTTGATCACGTCTAGCGGTTGGATTCCCGCACCCGCACGTTACGACAGTTTGGCGACTCCACTGGGGAAGATAAGAGAGTCGAGCCATAATTAATCATAGATTGTTTTAAGCCCTAAATAATTTAGTGTTTCCTTCAAATTTGAGCATTTATTTTGTACATTGTAATTTATGCATTATAATTTGTGCATTAATTATTAATTTATTGTGTTTGAATTGTGAGGGAATTTAGGATAGAGGGATATGAGAATATTTGTCAAAGGTTGGTATGTTCTTTCAACACACACAACACGTGTTTCATTCATGCATAAGCCTTCCACCCGGGCTTTATCCTTGTTAAAAGGGAGTTTAGTAGCTACGCTCTCGTGAGGTGATAACCTCCGCATGGGCTAGTGAACGCTCCCACTCAAATTGAACATAGTCTGTTTGAAGCCTATAATGGGTGAAGATCGGGGTGCCTTACTAGTCCGAGTGGATGACAATGAGGAACAATTTGGGAACCTTTAGCCACTTTTGAAATCCAACTCAGCATATAGAATGCCGTAAGTGCCTTTTCCCTAGGTAGAGCCTTACCCACGCAATAAAAAGTATGACCTTGAATTAGGTACACATGAAGGAACTCCTTTTACACCCTCTATTTTAAATTCTTTCCCAAAAATAAAATAATCGTGGAGTAGGCTACGTCTAATGACGTGATAAAATACCCATGACAATAGTTACTATTTTATTGTAAGTTAATATAACTCACTATACTGACTCGAATATTCTTTTGCTTTTTCTTTCATTTATCATGCATCCATTTGCATCATGGTATATAGGGAAATATTGGCTATACAACAATTAATTGTCTGAAAGAACGTTAGTCATATCCATGGCATCGTTATCGGTTAGCTCACTCAATAAATACAGAAACGACTATGAGGTCGACTTACAAATGAAGGAAGCTCAACAAACCAAGGGGGACTGTTTGGCTGAAGGGCACGTTTTGACTCTCCTAAAAAAGGTTCATCTTGATTTTCGACAAAACGACCTTGCAGAAATGACAGATATTTGGAAACAATGGCAGCATAAGAGTCAAGATGGTTTATGCACTAAGTATGGGCACATCGCATGGCTTCTTTTTATGCATGTAGATGATCAGTTACTTAGAGCCATCACCCAGTTTTGGGATCCCTCTTATCAATGCTTCGTGTTCAATGAGGTGGACTTGACACCTATAATAGAGGAATATTCAGCATTGCTTCACATGGATCAGATGCAACCCGACAAAGTATATTAAAGGGCTCAGAAGATTGGACATCGAAGGAAGCTGGCCAAGATGTTAAATATCACCATCGAAGAGGTCGACTAGAACTTGAAGAAAAAAAGAGGTATCGAATACCTTCCTTGGAATTTCTTAAATAACTACATTAATAAACAAAAAGAAGATGAACAAGGTCATCTCGCCTTCACCTTGGCAATCTACGAGTTGATAATTTTTCCAAAAATCTTAGGGCATGTTGAAGTCTCAATCATCGATTTCTTCGATCAAGTAACAAGGAACATTAACCCAGCTCCAACCATCATAGTCGAGACATTAAGGTCATTAAACTACTGCTGTCAGAGGGGTAAAGGGCGTTTCATCGGATGTGTTCAATTGCTCACCATATGGATAAAAAGTCATTTCGAATGCGAGGAAGATAGGTTTCGAAAACCTTTCCTCCTATCGGCTTGTCCTATCCGTGAATTTTACGAAAGTGAATGGCCAGTCTGCAAAAGAAAAGAAGAGTGGATTGTAAGACTTCAAAAGCTGATAAGTGTGGAGGTGATTTGGAGGGCTCTTTGGATGCCTAGGACACAAGTCATGTATAAATATGGAGACGAACCATGGGTACCACTGATGGGATTGTGGGGAGTAATTAGTTATGCCCCAATAATGGTACGGAGGCAGTTTGGGTCTAAACAATTTATACCAATGACTCACAGGCTTAATCAATTAGAGTTCACATATGGAGAGCTTGGAACCCTTAAAAAGATCCAAGATATTATTCAAGCATGGAAAAGACCAAGTCGAGTGGATCAAGGAAGGTACACGGATGACGTCACTGACGAATACTTAGATTGGCATGAGCAGCAAGTAAAGGACATTGTATGCCCTCCAGAAAATGAATCTAAACTTCCTATTGGGCCGAAACCTCAAGATGTCCTCTTAGAGAGCGAGCTAGCTAGGAAAAAACTCGAGGCAAAAATGATGAACATGAAGCACAGACACGAAGCTGAGCTAACGGAAGTCAAGAGAGAAGCCTCAAGAAAAGTGCAGAAAGCTTTGGACGAACGAAATGAGTGGCAAAACAAATTTGAAAGTGCAGATGCGGCATGTTCGGCTTTAGTCGCTAGAATTCAAGGAATGCAAACCACTAATAACACTCTGTAAAATAAGGTATAACTGCAAGAACGAACTATACGGGAACTTAGGAGTGATTGCAACTTAATAGAAGCAGCCATGGAAGGTTATAAAGAGCAATATGAGGCCGCCGACAAGAATGCTTCCGAATACGAGAAGTAAGAACCTCATACGAGCAAGATCTCTGAAGAAAGCAGTCTGAGATGGAGTGGATATTGACACAAATGAGAGAGGTAGCTTACAAAGCAAGGGAAATGGCAAACAAGATCGAAAAACTCAAGAGAGAGATCTTTTCTAAAAATGAGCTTAGTGAGCAGCTGATAAGCCACTTCAAGCTAGTGCGCGACCAATATGATCGAGTTGGTTATTTTTTTTGAAGTCAGTGATGTAAAAGTTTCCAAGTAGTGATGTAACCAGATGCTTAATTTATGAATCAAGACTCTTCAAGACAATTGTTGTTGAATGGTCAATATTTTTCACTCACATTACATGTGCATAATTAGTTTAAAAAAAAAACATAAATTTAATACTCGTCATTAGCAATCCAATAACAAAATTTGAGGATTTTTTTCTCTTCACATTTTCATCACATTCATGAGATAGAAATGCACCTAATTCATGTTTATGATTTGAAAAAAAATAAAGATTACAAGATGGCTCCACAACTCGAAATCGGTAGCCAGTGTGTTCATAATACTCGTCGACGAGTAAGGATCATGGAAGAAGAACAAAGGGAACGAATGGAAAGAATGGAGAAAGCTCAAAAAAAAAATGAGAGAACAGTTAGCAAAGATGATGTAATTGGTGATGACTTTAAGCAAGGGAAAAAGAGTGGTTGAAGAGTCAGCTCCGCCTAAAAACCCACCAACACAAGACACTAACAACCCAAGGGATGATCCACCTTATCCCCTAGGATTCACCCCACCCCATGCATTTGAAAGGGCTCACCAACAAATGGCACCCCCTGTTTATTACAATGTGCCACCCCCAACCGGTCATCAATCAATCCACGGACAATTGGGGTCAAATTTCAGAGCAAATCCCGCCGAACCAATACATGTTCCAGATTTAGATGATCCAAAAGAGTAAGAGAAATTAAGAAAGAGTTCATCTCAAACGGGGGAAAATGAGAAAGTCGAGAAAATGTATGATTTTTCGAAGAGCGCCTTCGTGCCATCGAAAGAGTCGATAGGTTTGGGAATATGGATGCAATTGAGTTATGTTTAGTTCCCAATGTCGTGATCCTTCTGAAATTTAAAGTGCCAGAATTTGAAAAGTATGACGGAACAAAATGTCCGATGGCACACATGACCATGTATTGCCGAAAGATGGCCGCCCAGTCACATGATGACAAATTGTTAATCCACTTTTTTCAAGACAGCCTAACTGGATCGACAGCTAGATAGTACGTGCAGCTTGACCGAAGTCATATCAAAACTTGGAAGGATTTGGCTAGAGCTTTTATGACACAATACAAGCATGTTACCGATTTAGCCCCTGATCGTTTATCCCTTCAGACCATGGAAAAAAGGGCTAGCAAGAGTTTCAAAGAGTATGCTCAAAGATGGAGAGATATAGCTGCACAGGTACAACCACCATTGACAGACAAGGAGATGACAATATTGTTCATAAATACGCTCAAGGCTCCTTTTATGAACGGCTGATCGGCAATGCCACCAAAAACTTTGCAAATCTAGTCCTTTTAGGGGAAATAATCGAAGAGGCAATAAAGAATGAAAAAATTGAGGCAAATGAGGCTACTAGCGCTAGAAAGAGGGCCCCATTTAAAAAAAAAGAGGGAGACGTGCAGGTAGTTGCTTATACTGACCCTCAAAACCATAATCTCAACCCTTACCATCCATATCACCTATATCTACCATTCTATCCCGATGTAGGTAACATTATCCAAAACCCTTATATATGTCCGCCTACCTAACAACCAGTGTTTTGACCTAATACCTTCTCACAGTGACCAACAACAAGACCCACATCTTTAACCAACAACTCCGAAAATGCTTAACAAGGATCCAAGACTACTCAAGAAAAGGCCCAATTCGATCCTATCCCAATCTCTTGCACCACTTTGTTACCACAGCTGATTGAAAATTAACTGTTAGCCCGTACCCCTTTAGAACCATTCAAACCCTTTTTTCCAAAATGGTATGACTAGAATGCACATTATGATTATCATTTTGGGATCCAAGGACATTCCACTAAAAACTGCATTGCACTTAAGCATAAAGTCCAAGCACTCGTTAAGGCAGGACTCTTAAACTTTACCAAACGAGACAACTCAAATGTAGGTGGGGATCCCTTGCCTAATCATGGAAGACCAACAGTGAACGTTATCCATGAGGAGATAACTCAAAAAGTGAAAAGAAGTGTCGATGAGGTTTGGACACCAATGGATAAAGTGTTAGAGGCACTATTCAAAGTAAATGCCATCACTTCAGAGCCAACGGACAAGAAAGAATCGGGGCATGATCTTACTTATTCTTGTAGGTTCCATATGGGGGCTATTAGACATTCCATCTAAAATTGTGATGGCTTTCGACGAAAGTTGCAAGAGTTGATGAACTTGTCTATAATGGAGATCTATGTGGAAGACAATGAGGGTTTGGTTAGGACTATAAATGGAGATCCCTCACTTAAGGCGATGTCAAGTTCATCTAGTGTGAGCAGACCTAAGCTTTTTACCATTTTCTATGAAGAACAAAAGAACCCAATCAGTGATGGGTCTTCTATCGTCGTCGGAAGTGGTATTACCATCGAAGTACCCAGCCCATTCCTGTACAAAAGTGACAAGGCTGTGCCTTAGAATTACGAGTGTAATATCATGGGTACAGCCCCTCTTTCTTCCCAAGTATCTTTTACAGACCTGATTGGTGTAGAGGGTATAACATGAAGTGGACGATGTTATTCTCTTGAGATGGTGGAAAAGGTTGAAAAAGGAAAATCCAAACAAGGAGTAGAAGATCCAAAAAAAGCAAGCATCTCTCCGAATGATCAAATCATTGAACCCGTAAATGCTCCAAACAATGAAGTAAAAAAGCTTGTCACAGAGAAAGAAGCAGCTGAATTCCTCAAATTTATCAAGCATAGTAAGTACAGCGTAATAGAACAATTAACAAAAATGCTTACTCGTATCTCGCTATTGTCCTTGCTGTTGAGTTCGGAGGCACATAGGGATGCACTACTTAAAGTCTTGAATCAGGCTTATGTGGCCCATGACATATCAGTGGAGAAGCTAGACCATATTGTGGGAAATATCACAATGGGGAACTTCATTGCCTTCAGTGATGAAAAAATCCCATCAGGAGGCCGAGGAACTAATAAAGCTCTCAATATAACTATCAAGTGTAAGGACCATGCCATACTTAGGGTATTGGTCGATAACGGTTCAGCCTTGAATGTCATGCCCCTTTCCACATTAACAAGATTACCGGTTGATATGACTCATATGAGGGCTAGTTGCATGATAGTCAAAGCATTTGACGGGACCAAACGAGAAGTGGTGGGTGACATAGAGATATCAATGAAAATTGGTCCCTGCACATTTGATGTCCAATTCCAGGTGATGGACATTATGCCATCTTATAACTGTTTATTGGGGCGACCATGGATCCATATTGCCGGAGCTGTACCGTCTTCTTTGCACCAAAAGGTAAAATTCATAATTGAGGGCCAATTAATAAGCATCTCAGCGGAAGATGACATACTAGCCATCCAACCCTCATCTTCTCTTTATGTAGAAGTGGCAAAAGAAGTCCCCGAATGTTCATTTAGATCATTTGAGTTCATTAACGCTACTTATGTAGGAGAGGGATCAGTGATACCAACTATTCGTTTGTCTACAATGACTCAAATGGAAGTTAAACAGACAGTGGGAAGAGGATGTCGTTCTAGTCTGGGTTTAGGGAGAAATTTACAAGGGATTAGCTGCCCTTTGATTTCGATTAAAAATGAAGACAGGTTTGGTTTGGGGTACAGGCCTACCAAAGAAGAGAAAAGGAAATTGGCAGCCCAAAGGAGGATCAAGAGAAGGGCTCAGCTCGAAAGAAAAAAAGAATAATAGGAGAAAAAAAAGATTTTATACTTGTACGAGACTTTTCGCTTTACAGGTTACATTTATCCCTAGACATCAACAAGAGTCAATCGAGTTTTGCATAAGTTTGAGGAGTTGTCAATCCATATGATTAAGGATGAGGTAGTTGATGAAAAGGTCCCTATGGTATATCCGGTACTGCCTGAAGAAGAGTTGACCAATTGGACAGCCATGGAGCTACCAATCATCTTTAAGTCTTTAAAAATGTAATGAACAGCTTCACCTAAATACCTATGCCCAAAGGCATTAGGGTCAATTTCTTGTTTAAATAGCACTTTCATTTACTTTAATCTTTCAAATAAATGACAAACATGATGTTTTCGTCTCATTCGTTACCATTCTTTCTTGCACGTATCATTTTCGTTTCTTTCTTTTAAACCAATAAATGATTGCCTGTATATATGTCCAATTGCACCTATCTGTAGGTCTTTAAATAATGAACACGAAGAAAATTTTGAGCACAATCAGATTGTTGATTTTGAAAAAATACCAAATGTTGATGAACTGGAAAATGAAGAAGAATTGGATGACTATGATCTACCCTCGAAATTGTCAAGGTTGTTGGAACAGGAGGAAAAGGAGATTTTACCTTATCAAGAGCTCACAGAGATGATTAATTTGGGAAATGAGGAAGAAAAGAAGGATGTGAAGATTGATACCTCATTATCATCTCACGAACGACAGAAGCTAGAAGAGTTGCTTCGTGAATATATGGATGTGTTTGCTTGGTCATATCAAGACATGCCAGGTCTCAATACTGACATTGTTGTCCATAAGTTGCCTTTGAAGCTAGATTGCAAGCCGGTTAAACAAAAGTTAAGGAGGATGAAGCCAGAGATGTTGCTAAAGATTAAAGAAGAAATAAAAAAGTAATTCAATGTTGGGTTCTTGGAGGTGGCCAAGTATCTTGAATGGGTAGCTAATATAGTCCCAGTTCCTAAGAAGGATGGAAAAGTTCGAATGTGTGTGGATTATAGGGACTTGAACAGAGTAAGCCCGAAAGATAGCTTTCCTTTGCTGCATATCGACACTCTTGTAGACAATACAACAAAAAACGCTTTATTTTGATTTATGGATGGCTTTTCAGGGTTTAATCAGATTAAAATGGCACCCGAAGATATGGAGAAAATAACGTTCGTAACCATGTGGGGAACGTTTTGTTACAAAGTGATGCCATTTGGATTGAAAAATGTAAGCGCCACTTATCAAAGGGCCATGGTGACTTTATTTCATGATATGATGCACAAGGAAATAGAAGTGTACGTGGATGATATGATTGCAAAATCTCGTACGAAGGAGGACCACACTGTTAACCTCAAGAAGTTATTTGAAAGATTGTAGAGGTTTCGGCTCAAGTTGAATCCTGCAAAATGTACCTTTGATGTTACTTCTAGGAAATTATTGGGGTTCGTGGTAAGTGAAAAAAGAATTGAGGTGGAACCAGATAAAATACGAGCCATTCGAGAACTGTCACCTCCCAAAACACAAAAAGAAGTGAGGGAATTTTTAGGAAGGTTGAATTATATTGCTCGATTTATATCGCAACTCACCTCTAAGTGCGACTCAATTTTCAAGCTCTTTCATAAACATGACCCAGGGGCATGGAATGAGGAATGCTAGATTGCTTTCGACAAAATCAAGGATTACCTTCTAAGCCCACCGGTATTGGTACCACCAATAGTCGGAATGCCTCTCTTTTTGTATTTGACGGTAAATGAAAGGTCAATGAGATGTGTGTTGGGACAACATGACGAAACTGGCAAGAAAGAAAGTGCTGTCTATTATTTAAACAAAAAGTTCACAGATTACGAGTCTAAGTATTCCTCATTGGAAAAGATGTGTTGTGCATTAGCGTGGACCGCACATCGACTTAGGCAGTACATGCTGTATCGTACCACTTGGCTCATAGCAAAGTTAGATCCCATTAAGTACATCTTTGAAAAACCATCTTTATCAAGGAGAGTGGCAAGATGGCAAGTGTTGCTTTCTGAATATGATATTGTATATGTGTATCGAAAAGCCATTAAAAGAAGTGCAATTGCTGACTTCTTAGCAGAAATGATGGAGGATGATTATGAACCAATGAAGTTTGAGTTCTCGGATGAAGACTTGATGTCAGTATGCCAAATAAGCAAGGAAGAATTTGAAAGGGATGAAAATTGGAAGCTATTCTTTGATGGAGCTTCAAATGCTTTAGGGTATGGAATTAGATCAGTGTTAATTTCTCCAGAAAGAAAGCATTACCTAGCTACGACGAGGTTGAATTTCAATTGTACTAATAATATGGTGGAGTATGAGGCATTAGTATTGGGGTTACAAATAGCAATCGACATGAAGGCCGACACAATAAATGTTTATGGAGATTCGACTTTGGTAGTATGTTAAATGCATGGTGAATGGGAAACTAGGGATTCCAAACTGATCCTTTATCAAAAGCTGATTGTAGAATTGGGTAAATAGTTCAAGAAAATTAGCTTTAATCATTTGCGTCGAGAGGAGAACCAGATTGCTGATGCTTTGGCCACCATTGGAGCAATGTTCAAAATAAACGAAGCCGTCAATGTACGCCCTTTTAATTTGGGAATTCGTGAAGTCCCTGTGCACTGTCTAAATGTTGAAAAAGAGGTCGATGGTAAACCATGGTATCATGGTATCATGCAATACATCAAACACCAGGCATATCCTAAGAGTGCCACGGAAAATGACAAACGAATTCTTAAGAGGTTAGCCATGGGCTTCTTCCTCAGTGGAGATGTGCTTTACAAAAGAAGTCGGGACTAAGTGCTCTTGAGGTGTGTGGATGATGTTGAAGCCAACAGAATAATGGAAGAAGTCCATGAAGGGATTTATGGAGTTCATGCTAATGGACACATGTTGGCTAGACAAACCATAAGAGCGGGATATTATTGGTTGACATTAGAATCAGACTGCATAAACTTTGCTCGAAGATGCCACAAGTGTCAAATTTATGTAGATAGAATCCACGCTCTACTAGCCCCATTGCACATTTTTACGACACCTTGGCCATTTTCAATGTGGGGAATGGGTGTGATTGGGCTTATTACCCCAAAGGCATCTAATGGGCATCGATTCATATTGGTGGCCATTGATTATTTCACAAAATGGGTAGAAGTAGTTTCCTATGCCAATGTAACACAGAAAGTAGTGTGTAAGTTCAACAAGAAGGAAATAATATGTCGATATGGACTTCCAGAAAGAATCATTACCGATAATGCAAGCAATTTGAATGGCACAATGGTAAAAGAGGTTTGTGCTAAGTTCAAGATCAAGCATCATAACTCGACAACTTATTGCCCAAAAATGAATGGAGTGGTAGAGGCAGCCAACAAAAATATCAAAAGGATCCTTGAAAAGATGATCGAAGTTTATAAAGATTGGCATGAAAAGCTTCCTTTTGCCTTACACGCGTATCGAACTTCCGTGCGTACCTCCACGGGGGCAACCCCATATTCATTAGTATATGGAATGGAGGCAGTGCTATCCATTGAAGTGGAAATTCCATCCCTGAGAGTGTTAATGGAAACACAATTGGAAGACGCTGAGTGGGTTCGCTCTCGCTATGAACAGTTGAATCTGATTGAGGAGAAAAGGCTCGCAGCTCTTTGTCATGGCCAAATGTACCAACGAAAGATGATGCTAGCATACGAGAAGAAAGTTCGTCCTAGACTTTTTCGAGAAGAAGAATTGGTCCTCAAACGAATACTCCCCGGCCAAAATGATTCTTGTGGAAAATGGGCACCAAATTGGGAAGGGCCTATGTAGTGAAAAAGGCTTTTTCCGAATAAGCCTTAATTTTAACCAACATGGATGGAAGAGACATACCCAATCCGATAAATGCGGATGCGGTAAAGAAATACTATGCCTAAAAAAAAGAAAAAAAGAAGAAAAAAATATAATAAAAGGGATTCGTGTTGAAAATCTGAAAAGGACAATTCGAATCCAAAGGAGATGGTTCGTGTTGAAAATCCGAAAAGGACAACTCGAACCCAAAGGAGGTGGCTTATGCTGAAAACCCACAAAGGGCGACTTGAGACCAAAAGAAAAAATAGGGTGAGAATCTAAAGCTGTTGGCTCAAATGAAGCACAAACTGGAATATACGCTGAAAAAAAGAGTCCGTCGACCTTGCAAAACTGGGAGAAGTCATGGAATTTAAAATCTTCGGATTTGCCTTAGACATCAATGAAAGATAATTTTCAGAATCAAAAGATCAGATTGTCTACTCTGAATAATCTGAGTGTTCATTATTTGGATGATCTAATCATTGCTTTGTAATTTTTCGTTTCTTTGATCCTTTTTTAAATAAATGAAATTTTCCTTCACTTCTATACTTCAAGCTTTGCTTTCCATCATTGCATAATCCAACATGGTGTTTGTCATGGAAATGAATGATGATTGGTAAAGAAATGAACCAATTAAGCAAGAAATTACGTTCGTTGTTTAAAGAAAGACTTAAAGATGAGGTAAAAAGAAAAATGGCCTCAACATGAAAAGCCAAAAGAAAAAGGCGGTCAAGTGTCGAAGGAAGATTCGCCTAAGAAAAATTAAGGATGTTAGTCGATGAAGAAACACACAGACAAAGATGATTGAGAGCTGCAGCGAAGAATTGGATGAAGTAAGAAGAGGGTCAAGGAACCTTAATGAATCATAAACATGAAAGCATTCTATCATTTCAATCATGCATACATGCCTAGCCATGCACATGATCATGTTCAAAACAAGAACCAAAAGTACTTCATGTTCCAAGTTTCAAGAGTAGAAATTCACCCAACTTAAGATGTTGAGGTTGTGAGACTTTCGGGGAAAGATTTGAGTCTTTCATTATCATATTAACCCAATTATATTGGCATCTTAAATCGAACCTGTTTATGTCAAGCCTAGATCAAGTCTAGGAATCTCATTTTTAAGTTGAACCTGTTTAGGTCGAGCCCAAATCAAGTCTAGGAATTTTAATTTCTAAGTCGAACCTGTTTAGGTCGAGCCTAGATCAAGTCTAGGAATTTTTGTTTTAAGTCGAACTTATTTAGGTCGAGCCTAGATCAAGTCTAGGAATTTCACTTTTTTAAGTCGAACCTGTTTTCAGATAGGTCAAGCCTAGATAAAGTCTAGGAGTCATTTTTAAATCAAATCTGTTTTGAGAAAGGTCAAGCTTAAATCAGATCGAGTAAATCAACTTCTTAAAAAAAAATTGAATATGGTGTCTACGTCTTTACACTATTCTTGATTCTCAAGAATGTGCAAAGAGGGGTAGCTGTAGACACCCAATTTAAAATCAACCAAAAAAATAATATAATTAAAATAAACAAAACAAAACAAAACAAAACAAAACAAAAAAAGAAAAAAATCAGAAAAAAATAATAAAAAAAACTGAAGGCATAGTCGGCCTCCATTGTCAACAAAAACGGAGCATTAAATGCTCCTCCGACGGCCAGATTTGGAGATCATTTTCGATAGATGTGTTTTGACTTGAAAGATCTCATCCAGGATTCACGCTGAACAAGGTAGATTTGCTTCCTTTGGTTGTCCAAAAATTTGGACAACCCGGTTCTATAAGAACCCAAAAAATCTTACACCGGAGAGGACCCTTTTGAAAAAATAGAACGATCCCGGCAACAACCAAGAACAGCAACGAAAAAAAAATCCCTAAATCACTCTAACAGTCGACAAAATACCCAAAACCACAACAAAAAAAAAAAACCTAAGCTTTCTAGCAGCCATAACCACAATCCACAACCAAAAAAATAAAAAAAAAGAGCAACAAAAATAAAAAAATATAGGGTTTGAACGGTGCTAGTAGAAAGCATAGGAAGAAACGGTGAAAAAAGGAGTGAGAGGCCCGATCTTGGGGCGACAAAGGGGAGAGAAGAGAGACCGAGGGGGAGAGAAAGAGAGGGAAATTGGAAGAGAGGGGCTGGGTGTTGATCGGTGACGAGAACCGAGAGAGAGGGTGAGAGAGAGCTATTGACGGTCGGACGGGAGAGGAGAGGTCACTGCAGAAAAGAGGAAGGCTGCGGGTAGAGAGAAGGTAGAGGAATTTGAGGGTAGAGAGAGAAAATGGAAGGAAAGAATTAAAAAAAAAGAGAGGCTTTTATATTGCACTGAGAGACTCAAAACGACACCGTTTCAAGGGAGTGTGAGAGCTGAGGAGTCTAGGGCGAAAACGACGTCGTTTTGAGTAGCTATACCAACAACAAAACGGTGCATTTTCAACTGCCACACTGCGGGCTTGCTGAGCGGACCGTCTGGGGCAACTGCTGGCCTCCCGTGGGCCCGTGAAACTGGGCTAATCTCAGCCCAGAAAAGGTATAACCCTTTTTTTTATTTGGGCTTTCTTTAATTAGTTTTGGGTCTAAATATTTTGCTTAATTAAAGGTGATTTTAGTTTAATTTAAATATTGTAGGACAAGGTTATATATGTTTATTTGAGTGTTAGGAAATCAAAATAAACAAAAAAAAAAAATCTATAGTAGTGGAAGTAAAAGTAAAAAAAATAGTTTCAAGCATGTTAGGTAAACATAAACTTAAATAAATATTTATTTACAAAAAAAAAGATTTTAAATAGGTGAGGTTTTTATAAGTAGGAAATAAGTAGATTTAACTAAAGCTAATATATATGTATATAATAATAGTAAAATAATAAAGCAAAAGTAAAAAGTTAATAAAAAAATAAATAAACAATACATGCACGTATAATAAAGCAAACAACAAAAATGAAATAAAAATAAAGAACAAGAAATATAGTGATAATTAAGAAAATAATAATAAATAATAGCAACAATAAAAATGATTTAGAAGAATGAAACAATCACTTTAGAGTCAATACCGATGATGGGATTTTCATCCGGAACGTGAGAAGTCGCAATTCCGAGTGAACTTCTTTAGGTTAGGAATTTTGATTAGGATCCTACTAGTATGATGGGAGGGTCCTAATTCGAAATTTCGATGTTTCTAACAAAAGAACAAAAAAAATAATAATAAAAAATCTTAAACGTATTTAGTCATCAATTAAACAAATCTATAAATGAAATGAACAAGAAATTAATAATAATGATAAATTTGTTAACCATAATAACACAATGATAGATATAAACACACATACATAAATAATAACAATGATAATAAAAAATAAAATAAAAACAATTAATCCAAAAATCATGACTATAGAGAGGCTTTATAAAATAAATAAATACCCACATGCTAAAACATATGAAGAAATAGAAATGGCAAAAAAAGGACAACGAATAAACGAGAATTTCATGAAAGATAAACACA
Source organism: Theobroma grandiflorum (assembly GCA_036013995.1). Lineage (NCBI taxonomy): Eukaryota > Viridiplantae > Streptophyta > Magnoliopsida > Malvales > Malvaceae > Theobroma > Theobroma grandiflorum. The sequence continues at coordinate 41,506,017 of CP142127.1, forward strand.
AAGGAAAATAATAAATAGCAAATGGACATTGGATTTACGAGCACATTACATACCATACTTCCATTCTTAAATGTCATGGCATATAGAATTATTCTGTATACGGGTTTAAACCTCGATGATGGGACTTTCCGATGAAGCTTGCAAAGGTGAGTTTCATTGGTAAACTCCCTAGGTGAAAAGATACCTCCGTACTCCACCAGCATGATGGAAGGGTTCGGAGAGATGTCTTTAATAAAAGGTTTTTGCTTGCATTAGGATTTTGCATTCACGAAAACACCATTTTTCACTTACAAACAATTATCCCAATGATGAGATTTAGCTAATAAGCTTGCGAAAGCGAGTTTCTTAGGTACTTCTCTAAGTGAGAGAATACTCTCAGATCCCATTAGAATGATGGGCGGATTCGAAAAGTACGCTCAATAAAAGGTCTTCGTTTGGTACTGTTTCGATTTTATGTCATGCATTTCATGATTGCATCATATGTACATCAAACCCTTGAAAAACTTTAACTTGATTGATAGAATAAGAGATAAATCAAATAAATAATAATAAAGGAAACACAAGAACAAAATAAAGGGGTTAAGATAATAAGTGATTAAATGGTACCGTTCGTAGAACGGGCGTCACGAGGGTGCTAATCCTTCCCCGTGCGTAACCGTACTCCCAAACCCAAATCCTAAAAGATACGTAGACCAGTTTATTGTTCTTTCGACGAACCTAAATTTAATTTAGTACTTCGTTGAATAGAACAAATTTATTAGGTGGCCAATCACACCTAAACAAAAAAGGTTGGTGGCGACTCCCCAAGTTGATCACGTCTAGCGGTCGGGTTCCCGCATCCACACGTTACGACAACTATCACTGAGGATGAATAAAATTTTAAAGACAATAACATTGATACATGCCTTGGAGGCATTTTATTGATTCTTTGTCTTTGCAGTCTTGTATTATAACAATATTAAAGTTTTATTTTCAATTTAATAATGGTTGCTACAAGTGGAACACTAAGGAAATCGGCTTCTGGTTTTATGAAATTGGATTAATTTGATGGTGACAATTTTTGAAATGGAAGAAGAAAATGCACTTCTTACTTTCAACTCTGAATGTTGCCTACGTACTAACTATTCCTAGGCCAAAAGAGAATGATAATGAATCGGTTGCTGTAACTTAAGAAAGGCAAAAATTGGATGATATAGGCTATATGTGCAAGGGTCATATTTTAAATAGTTTGTCTAATGGCTTATTTGATAATACTAGAGTGAGACTACTACAAAGGAATTATGGGAAAAATTGGAGGCCAAGTAGACGACAAAGGATGTAACCATTATAGAATTCCTTGTGAGTTGTTTCAATAGTTATCAAATGCGTGGTTGATGCGGTTGATCTGTTATTAAACAACTACGCGAAATTGAAAGAATGATTAATTAATTTATATAAAATTGGGTAACTATCCGTTTTTATACATGTGGATATAAGTTAGTTAGATGTCAAGGTAGCATGAAACAAACGAGTCTTCCTTTACTCAACTCTGAGTTTGCCATACGTAGAACTGCACATTGCGGACCACTTGAACCCAGCACAGTTTCGAAAAGTTTAGCGTTGCTGAGTCATTTCCAGAAAAGCATGCAATTTTTTATGTACTAAACATATGTCGTGGTCGCTTCCGTAACTCCATAACAATAAACATTTTGATACACTACAACAAACAATAATTTAAAAGAGTATTTAAAAAATTTATGTACTAAACATGTGTCGTCATTGCTTCCGTAATTCCATAACAATAAACATTTTGATACAATATAACAAACAATAATTTAAAAGAGTATTTTTTTTAAAAGAGACTTCAAATGCAAATTCGAGCATGACTAGGGTTTTTTAAGCCTTGCATGATCTTCTAATTAAATTAAATTAATAATATATAATTAATATATATTATTATTTAATAAAGACTCTTCACACTTGATTAAAGAATAAATTATTTTAATTTTAATTAAAATTATAATTAAATGGTTGTTAATTAACTTTTAATTGTACCAACATATTTATTAGTAGGAAATAGACAATTGCATATCTAAGAAATATATATATTTAATTACCTTTAAATAGGGATTCCTCTCGTTTAAAAGAGACAGGAAAACAACATCCATACAATCTCTCCTTATTCTCCAATATTTCTCCAAAATTTTACTATAAAAAGGTTTTATACAAATTTGATAATTTTGTCATATATTGGTGAAATACTTAGTAGATTAGTTTCGTTAGTGCAAAACACAACCAATTACTAGGTTTTATTGTATTCTTAGGGTTTATCATCTGTAATCTTTTTGCACACTATCAGTGGAGGTGAATAAAATCTTAAGGACAATAGCATTAATACATGCCTTGGAGCTATTCTATTGATTCTTTGTCTTTGTAGTCTTGTATTATAACAATTTTAAAGTTTTATTTTCAGTTTAATAATAGTTGTTGCAAGTGGAACACTAAGGGAATCAACTTCTGGCTTTGTGAAATTGGATTAATTTGATGATGACAATTTTTGAAACGGACGAAGAAAATGCATTTCTTATTTTCAACTTTGAATGTTGTCTACGTACTGACTATTCCTAGGCCAAAGGAGAAAGATAATGAATCGGTTGCATCAACTTAAGAAAGGCAAAAATTGGATAATACAGGCTACATGTGCAAGGGTCATATTTTGAATAGTTTGTCTAATGGCTTATTTGATAATACTAGAATGAGAATACTACAAAGGAATTATGGGAAAAATTGGAGGCCAAGTAGATGACAAAGGATGCAACTATTAAAGAATTCCTTGTGAGTTGTTTCAATTGTTATCAAATGGTTGACACGGTTGATCTATTATTAAACAATGACGTGAAATTGAAGGAACGATTAAGCAATTTATATAATATAAGATGAATATAGATAAAACTATAATTGTGTCTGCCCTAATAGATGAGGAATAGGACTATGATATCCCTCAACACTTCATTTGAATCCTCTTTCTTTCTCTAAACTTACTTTAGTGGATTGAGTTGCTAATTTAGAATCTTAAGTTATTTATAAGTCTCTATCGAAGTGCCCATAAAAATATTTTTCTAATAAATTTATTATATGTCTATGTGAATTCAATTGAAGAAATATTTATTAAGTTTGTATTCTAATCTTGGCTACATGTAACTTAAAAGTTATATGTCTATCATATATGCAAATCAAATTACCTAATCAATTAAGTGAATTTGAACACATGTTATTCTATTCATGGCCTAATCTAAACTCCCTTCGTCAAGTTGTATATAGATATCCAAGTCAATCTAATTGGTGATCAAGCAATTAGAAGCATTAATCACATAATTGGAATAAACAACTTAGATTCCATTGAAAATAAGCAAAAGATAGATAAAAAATTCAAACTGCATGTTGAATTCAATCATAACCTAAAAAAAGTAAATTAGTTCATAACTAAAGATAAAAACATAATCTAAAGAAATTTAACCATTGTAACAATTCAAGAAAAACAAAGAATAAAAAGAGAAAAATAAAAACTAAAGATTTGTCAGATCTTTAATCTGCAATCTTGCACAATCTTGCTTGCTTTCTTGATTGTTTTGTAGTCGCTTTTGTTCAAAGAAAACCTAATAAAAACATCCTCTTTGATTGCCTCAAAGTTGCATTTTAACAGCTTTTAAAAAGACCTAATTCTGCCAAAATTTAAAAAGGAAAGCCTAAATATTGTAACCTGGCATCATGGTTTTTCTCCTTGGACACTGTTGTGCCCTTTTCTCGGGTGGTAGTGTGGGAGCTAAATTCTTTTAGGGTGCTGCAGCCTTCCTTCACTAGCCTCGAGGTGCTCTCCTCTTTAGTCCTTGTATGGGAGCTGGGCCATCAGGGGTGCTTCGGCCTTCTTCTCTCCAAGGTTGCAACCTAGTTTTCTCATGTTGTGTTGTGCAAAAACTACAGTAGTCCAACCTCTTCCAATACAATTTTCATCTTGATCTGATCCAAACTAAGAAAAGGTAAACATAAAGGTTTTATTCTTATTTCTTAACTTTCCAATAACTCAAGAATCATATCAATTGAACTTCTATAGCGAGACTTATACTCGAAATACTATAGCATGTACGAACAAAGCTATCACTATTCTTGCACAGGTTATCACCAAATAAGGTATTTTCATCAAATTTTCTACAAAAACAATAAAAGAGATCAGCAATAACCAAACTTAAAGTTATTTAAAGTAATTTAATATAAAATTAAATTAAAATAACTTAAACTAAACTACTCATTATGCATTGAACTTAACTAAAAAAAACAACTAAAGTCTTAAAGACTTAGCTACTTAAGTATTCAAAATATGATAAAATAACTTTATACAATAGGGTTATCAATTACTCTTGGGAATGCTACTATGTTGAAATTTGTCGGTGCAAAACATTTTGAAGGTCCACGTTATATCATTGATAGCTAATGAATGGCGAATATTTTTGGAGAATAAATTCGATTTTAAGGTTGATCATGGTCTAAAAATTAGGGTGCATTTGTTGTTTGAGAATTTATATTTAACTATCTTGATTGGATTTACATCTTTAATGCCCTATTTGGTATGTTTTTCAGTATAAAACAAATCCCAAAAATATTTAAAGTAATGAATTTGTAGTTTTGGTGTAGATGAAGTTATTTTTAGTTTCAAGATACAATAAATCAAATTCTCATCAAACGAAAAGTATTTTGGTTTTATGAGTCCAAATGATAACAATCCACGGTGAGTGTAAAATGATACGAATTTCCAATTTGCTAAAATTCAATTCTAGATGAAAATTACAAAGGGGAAATTCGCAAACAAGGAAAAAATCAAAATGGTTCGACCTTGTATAAGTCCGACTCCCATTATCTGCGGAAAGAAATATCTTTGCTCCCATCACATTAGTTCAAGTCAGTCATGACAAATATAACGGCCCAAGGACTGAGCCAACCACATATCATCATATATTCATATTAATACATTACTTAAATTCAAAAATATAGACTTGCGTTACTAAGGTCATATGATTGCGAAACATAATGTCCACCTGGGAGGCGTGTACGTATTTTTATGTAGTAAGTACCCATTAAAATTTTAAAAATATTTTAAAATAAAATAAAACGGCCCCCAAATTCTCTAGAACCTCCCTTTATAACTTTCTCATGCATATCGTGAAATGTAACTTTCATGATTCTCCAAAAGATATTTAGAAGCTTCTCTTCCTTTGTCCCCCTTTTTTCTCACATGTTATTTTATTATGCTAAGCATGCAAGCTTTACCTACGTGACACATTAAACAAATGAAAAGCTAGATTAAAATATATTTCAGATTATAGCTTTTTACACATATGTGTATCTTGTTTTTATATCATTTTTACACATGATTAGGTCCTTGAATAGAAAAAAAGAAAATAGTTTTATACTAATAATGGAATTTTTGTTTGTTTCAATCATCCACATGAAAACTTCTTTGTAGTTGCAAAAAGGATAGAAATAAATTTTGGATGTATTGTTGACTAGACAAAAATGGATATATTACTGAGGCACTGTTAAATGAATAATAATAATTGGTTGAAAATAATGAAATACTGTTGAAGCCTAAATTCTCATACATTTTACTTAACGATAAAAAAACACATGTATGTATATGGGAGACATAGTCGAGACTACTTTGTGGATTTTTATCAAATATAGCTTAGTGTGTTAACGAGGCTAAATGCAAGTTCTATGAGCTAAAAAGTCATGACTACCATGTTTTATACAACAATTGCATCCAATGGCATTCTGCGATCTAGTGCCTAACTTAATATGGAATGTGATTACAGATATGTCTCATTTTCTTAGAGATGTTTGTCAACAAAATACACGTAGATCATATAGTGGTATTGGAAAGAAATATTATTAAAACTACATGCAAACTAGAAGAGGTCTTTTCTCTTAGTTTTTTTGACTTTATGAAACATTTGTTGGTTCACTTACCTTATGAGGTTAAGGTTTACAAACCTTTCCATTATAGATGGATGTATCTATTTGAGAGATACAATGTTGCATGAACTTCAGCTTTTTTTCATTTACTACATAGCTTGTCAGTTTCCTAAGAAGTTAATTTTAGATTTTATGATACTTAGGTTTTAGCATTATCTTAATAAGGAAGTCAAAAATCGAGTATCGATTGAAGGATCAATATGTAAGGCATATATAATTGAGGAAATCTCTTCTTTTTACTCATTGTATTTTGAGCTTGTTGTGTGAATGAGATTTAATCGGATGCCATGCAATGATGAAGGGAGAGACATGGAATTTATGAGTCATCTTTTAATTTTCGCTCATCCTAGATGAGCTTTCAATCCATAAGATAAGTCTCAATTTTTGGATAAAGATGATGTTGCACAATTATATGTTTTAATAAATTGCAAGGAGATACTCACATACATTCAATAAGTATCATTATAAGTTATATATAGAACTTCATATAATAATTTCCTAATTTCTAAACCACAATTATAGAATATTTGATGGAATTGTGAACTTAGATGCACTGAATATTTCATAAGACGACTTAAAAAAAGTTTGTGACGCTTGATTCCTGAAATGATTTAGGCAATTTGTAAGTTTAAGAGTAAAATACATTCGTTTTCAATTATAATTTGTATTACATTTGTAGATTGAATATATTATCTATGACTCATTCTTTGATAGGTTAATGAATGTAAAGATAGAATGGACCTTGTATCATTGAGTTATCTTATGGCCCAAGACATCTCGCAAGGTGTTACATAAGTTAATTTGTTAATGCTTTCAAGTTCTATGTGATAGACTAAAAGTAAAATTGTAAAACAGTGGGGTATGTGTGAAAGGAAGCTGCTATAATGAATATGAGACCTTTACAAAATTTTGGTCCATATCATCGAGTTGGAGTATTTTGGTGTAGGAAATAAGGTTGCATTATTTATATGTCATTGGTTTGACACTAATAATGATGTTAGGGGATGCCTTTTTCATGGTCTTATTGAAATTAAACACAAGTCAATACTTGCTAGCAATGAACCATTTGTTTTAGTTGGGCAATCTCAACAAGTATACTACAGTACTTATCCCTCTACCAAAAAAAATTGACATGATTAGTGGACAATGTTCAAAATAAAAGCAAGGAGTAGATTTCATTTTCTTATTAGTAGTGATGGAGACAAGAATAATACATTGATTTGGATGAAGGGGTTATCATAATGGGATTTTTTTTATTGAAGTTTTCATGATCAGTTGGTGAATGTGATTCTAATTTTGCTGAGTTACAAGCTACCAACGAGGTATTTAATCTTTTCACCAATTATATGAGAGACTCAAATTTATATTTATGTTTAGAAAGTGATTTCAGGAATGCTATAACTTCGATTAATAATACTGAGATTGCTCCATGGAGATGTAGACAATGTTTAATACAAATTTCTATCTTCCAAGCTTTAGTGAAGACTTGGAAAATCACTCATATTATGAGAGAAGGAAATGAGAAGGTGGATAAACTTGCTAAAGAAGGTGTTGGCTAGGTAGAGGGATTCTTTGAAATTTTGGAGTCTTGAGTTTGTGTTAGTTTTGATTGGGATCAGCTTATCTAGGTGTTTAGTTGGGACTGGACTCTATTTATGTGATTTTGATATAAATGCCATGTGAATGAATAATAGTTTAAAAAGGATTAGGTCTTTTTTTTTTTTTTTTTTGAATTTGCAAGTTTCAAATTAAACAGAACTGATTAGCACCAGATGGACCCATGTTGGGAATTACACGAGTGGATAGCAAGTTAAATCAGATGTGGGCACATGTCATGGAGTTCGAACATAAACCTATGTCCTAAGATCGGTCAAGCGGTGAGTCCGTTTGATGTCTAAATTTGGTTTAAGGCTGGTCGTGTTATGGACATGTTAATGCTGATCATTATGTTTGGACATGTGTTATGAAATTAATACGTGGTCCTAATAGCCTTGGACAAAATTTCTTGAAGCTTGGAGATCCTTACTTCCAAGTTCTATGTACCTAATGGTTTATTTTTTAAAAAAAAAATTGGTTTTTTTTATTTCCTTTGTAATAATAAAGTCTAAAGAATTTTCTTTGACAATTAGCAACAAAATTACGTATATTTAAAAAAAAAATGAAGTGTCTATTCCAACAAATGTTGCTCCTTCAAAGGAACTTGACAATCTTAGGATTCTTGGTAATAGTGATTATGAAAGGGTCAATTCATATATTGAGGAGGAAGAAGAAGGTGACATGGACGAATAAGAAGATGAAAGAGTGGTGGATGAAGAGAATGAAAACCAAGACCAAGACTAAGAAACCAAAAATGGTGATGTGGATGGTGATGAATTTCGACATGAGAAAAATGATTTTGTATACTCTGATGATTGATATGCTTAGACATATAACTTAACTTATTCGGAATTTTGTAGGTATGTTAAACTTAGTGATACACCTTATATTATAAAAATGTTATACTTTACGTTTGACTATTTGACACCATTAATACTCATGTTTTAATATAGAAATTAAAAACATATTTGGCTATCGTTTTATGAATGGTAGCATTGTTTTATTTTCTCATTTTGGTTCTAAATATTAAAAAATATTTATTTTATATGATTCCATGTAATGGTTATGCTTTAAAGGAAAGCATTCCAAACCACACTATAAACCAATAGTTTTGTCAAGTTCTAAGTAGCTAGTTACAGAAGCTCCATCATTAATCGATCAAGCCATGGCTTTGCACATGAAGGCACCCTTTTGGAACAATCCATCCACTTAACAAGGAGTGAATTCGACCAATAGCTTGCCTGTGAAGGCACCCTCATCAGTTGAGCCATCCACCATTAAGCCCTTATCCCCTTATCTTGTTGATCTTCTGCCACCGATATAGGTGGCAATGGAAAAGGTTCAACCACACAGAAAAGTACGAAAGGACCTAATGTAGGTTTGTATGTGCCAAATAATCTGGAGAAGAGGTTGTGTTTGACTCCTCTTCAAAAAAGATAAGTAAAATTGCTTAATTACGAGGATGGAGTATTAATTATATATTTTACCATCTAATCATTTGTATTAGAAAAAAATTGTGAGCAATAGCCAACCTCATAAGCTCATCTTAAAAATAATTTTGAATATAAAGTTAACTATTTTTATTCAAATTTTACCATAACTTGACAAAAATGTCATTTTTAGACAAATTAGATGCTCCCAATTTCTCTCTAATGCCATCTAGAACACTGCCCATCCAGCCCTCTCATGCCCTTTAAACCATTCAAAACGATGTTTTTGGTTTGCTCATCTTTTTTTTTTCCAAAAATCTTAATAATAAAAAGAATTTAAATAGAGGAAAGGAAATGAATAGTTCAAGATTTTCCATCCATATTGAAATAAACCAAAAGGTTTCAATATTTTGAAATTTGGCGCAAAATTGAAATAAAGAGACAATGGAAAAAGAGGAAAGAAGACAAAGTTGAAAAAGAATTACAGGAAAGAAAACGGTTTTTGTGTTTTGGTTGCAGAAAGAATGGCTCAAGATTTTCCATCCATCTTGAAATAAACAAAATGTTTCAATTTTTTCAAATTCGGTGCAAAATTGAAATAAAGAGGAAGTAAAAAAAAAAGAAAGAGGAAGAAGTTAAAAAAGAACTGTAAGGAAGAAAACGGTTTTTGTGTTTTGATTGCTTCCATCCATCTTTGATTTGGTAAAATCTCATAAAGAATCCTAGACAAGTCCTTATCAGATGATTTTGTTGATGAATCGCAAAGCTTTGTATTACTTCCTAATGATTTTGTAAAGAAAATGTTCAAGAGGTTTGTTGGAAAAATGTTCTCTACTGTTTGTGGAGGCCTTAGTAAATGACTGCAATATTCTTTCAACGTGATGTGTAAGAATTTTTTTTTTCAACATGTCGTGTAACAATTTTTTTTTCTAACATGGAGTGTAATAACTTTTTTTTAACATAACGTGTAATAACATTTTGAATATAACGTGTAATAAATTTTTTTCAATCTGATGTGTAACAACATTTTTTCAACATAGCGGGTAATAACTGTATTTTTCAACATAGCATGTAATAATTGTTTTTTTTAACATGGCATGTAATAACTTTTTTTCTAACATGATGTGTAACAACTTTTATTTCATCTGCGCTTAAATATAGGAATGTTTCATTAAAGGTAATTTTGTCCAAAAATATTTTCTTTTGGCTAAAAAAATTTAAAATTAAAAAAATGGTTATTTTTAAAAGCACCTTATCGTTGAGGGTTAAAAAAAATTCCCTTTGTATTATGTGTTAGTATGTTCTTAGAGCTTGGAGTGACCACAACAATCACACAAACAATGAAAAAGTAACTGCAACTGTTCGTGGTGCACATTGAGAAAAATTTTGACGCAAACAAAGGAGTTAATGTGCAAGAAATTTGAGGTATAAAGTTTTTTTATGACTTAAGTATAAGTTTGTCTGTTTCACTTATTTTTAATAGGATGATAATTTACTTTTATTGTATGGTAAGAAATTTTTATATAGAGTAAAACAGATGCTCCAATGGTACTTAAGAACTTAAAAAAATCTGTAAGGATAAGTTGAAAGACATTTTACTAGAAGAGTGCAAAAATGTTGTGACAGAGGCTTGTGTCATTAATATTAGAGAATGCAAAGGCATGGATTACGAGAGAAATTTGGAATGTTTTTATTAATGAAGAATGAGAGACTGATAAATGGTAAAATTGATCCCAAAAAGCAAAGGTGAATCGCCTTAAAAAAAAAGGGGGAAGTATTAAGAAGCAAACAAGCGGTTCACTTCCTTTTCTTGTGCGAGTTACTTTTTGCTTAGTTTATTTTTTTCATCCATTCATGCAATGTATTCAAGCTTCTTAAATTTTTAGAAGAACTAATAATTAATTGCCATATTGGCATTTTATTTTTTTTGTAAATGATTGCAATCAATTGCTTGGAGTGTCCCGTCACATTTTTTGAAGTGTTCAACTGTATGCATAAATGATTGACGGGAAAAGATGATTTGGTGGACAACAAATCAAAAGCTATAGTAAGTGAAATTTTATTTATTTATACTTTTAATTTTCATACCTGTTACCTTAAATGTTAATAATATTAAAGTAATTATATTTAATAATAATCGTTTTACCTTATTGTAGGAAAACTATACTTTTGCATTATTGTAAAAATGCGGTGACTCCTCATCCTCAGTCGAAGATCGACTCCCAAGTCTGCTCATGAGCAATTGGAGGATTAGAAATGACTTAGACTCATGTATATGTGTTGGGGTACTAGAGTGCCATCCATAACTTTACAAGATTTAGCAAAGTCCAATGCATTAAGGCTTGAGTTGGCTTGTGGCCTTCTCATAACAAATGCTTCCCAACAAGAAACAAGGCAACAAAAGGTAACGGAGATTGAAGATATATTAGAAAACATGCAAGGTCAGATCTAGAGATGTCAATGAGCAAAGTACCCATTATTTTTTAAGTACCCGAACCTGAATCTTATTAAATTATAAAGTACTCGAAATCTATAATTATTTAAATAAAATTAAAAAATATTACCTGAACCTGTATCCTAATATCCTAAAACTAGTTAAAAACTTGAACGCGTTAAATACCCATTTAGGGTTAGAGACAAAAACAAAACAATATATATTTTTAATTTAATGGGACAAAAATAAATATAATTCCTTTTCATATAATATCGAAAATGGATTTAGTTAAATTTTCTAGCCTTTTGGTTGTCTATGAGCATTGCTTGATGTTCAATCCCTCTATAAAAGTATAAAATATATTTTATATCTATTTATATATAAATGGATTTGAGTATTGAGTATCGAAATGGTGATACCCATGCCCTACCTGAATTTGAGACGAATAGTAAAATTTCTACCAGAACCCATCCCAAACCCGAATATAGGGCATTCAAACCTTACATAATTGGGCCAGGTACTCGCGAGTACCTGGTTAAAGAGTACCCATTACCATCTTTAGTCAAATCCAAGACACAAATTTGATTGTAAGAATATCAAGAATACCATGGAACTCATGCTGGAAATCATGAGAGGTTTTTGCGATTCCTCAATGATAATAGGCAAGAAATTCGAACACAAACGAGAATGCAAGAGGAGTTCACAAGAAATGATTGGCATCTTTTAAATTTACTGTGTATTTTTGGATTTTTTTATCTATTTGAAATTATGTTAAATATTTATTTTGAATCATTAATATTAATTAATTTTCAATTTCATTTTCATACTTGATTTTATTTTTGAATATATTTATTTAATACTTATTTATTTTTAATTAAAATTGTCAAGCCCAGCCCTAAAATGCCTGTCATGTCATTTATGTATTTGACATCACGCCAGCATACTTGAATATCTCGAAGGAATAGTTAAAAGTCGGTAGTGTACCTAGTGGTACAACTAAGTCGATTTAAACCTCAAACTAGTTAAAATAGGAATTTTAAGATGAAATTGAAAATTTCACATTCCATGAATGACTTAAAATGGTGATTCGGAGTTCGAGGGCTGATTTGGAGTCAATCGGAAATACTGACTACTTAGGGGCAAAATGGTCATTTTGCCACCCAAAGTTGAAATTTGGATGTTTGATGAAATTTTTAACCAAGATTGATCATTTGGAGTATAATATAAGGTTTAGCAGTGAAAAATTTTAATTCTTGGTATTTTTGGAGCATAGGGGCAAAACAATAATTTTGCCACCTTGAGGGCAAAATGGTAATTTTCATGTGAGACCCTATTGAGTTTGTTAGAAGTTGGTATTGTATCTAGTGGTATAATTAAGTTGATTCGATCCTCGAACTAGTTTTGTCACGACCCGAAACTTCCCTCGGGCCCTTGACAACCGCCACGACGTCCCAATTGACACTCATCATCCGGAATGCTAACCGGAACCCCGTAAGGCTTACGTACCAGTTTCTAGCCTTCTCTGTGAATAATTCTTTCCAAACATCCCCTTTTGAGGGTTTGCAACTCATTTCTGGCTTAAATAAATCAAAATATATAATTTGACTCATAGGGGTATTTTGGTCATTTTTTGACAAAAATATTAAAATCTGGTAAAAATATAGTTTATGCATCCAAAATACATAATCTGAAATCGGATTTGAAATCGGAAGTCCGAATCCTTCTTTTTCAAGGGTTTAAAGTAACATTTTACTATTCAAAAATATTGATAAAAATATTCCATTTTCTTATAAAATAATTTTTATAGACACGCGTATAAGTAATTTTATAACGTGAAAGTAAAATAAATTCATACATACATTAACTTACAAAGTCATAATGTACAATAATAATTACAATGACCGGTGGGCCCATAACTATACAAGTACGATAATGGCAGTAAACCTACTATCTGTCGTGGTAAGACGATCTATGGTAGTCCTCGACAAAATCTGGTATCTACAAGCTACCACAAGCCTAAAATGTTTAGAAAGGAGGTGGGTGAGATTTTGCAATCCCAATGAGTAAACAAATATTATCATAAACATCTAAAGGTAAGTAAAATGGAGGCAAATTTAAATAGCTATTACAAACCATTTCATAAAGTTTCCTTTTTATTTCTTAAATCAAGAAATATTTATAAATCACCAAAACAATTGTTAAGGCTTATGACTTTTATTAAAATCATGGCTCAAGCCAAAACTAGTCCTCGAGGATACCTTGGCCGAGGCATCTAACCGAGTCCACCAAGGTTGTCAAGACATTTACATATTAAACACGTTTTAGTTTTGAAAACAAGCCGTTCCTTGGCGTTGGTCGAGTTACACATTCACGTGGGAATTCGACGTGAAGTGAACTCTAACACTATCCCGAGAGTTACCCTCATTGCCTCTACAACCGGAGTAACTATATAACCAGGTTTACCGTGCCCCTCTAATAGGCGGTCCACAGAAACCCGCCACTGCAGTGACCAAACCCATCAATTTTAATAAAATTTCGACAATATAACGTGGCTTTTATTTATTTACCCAGCCTGCATAATAAAAACCGCTTACATTTATTCCCAATACAGTTTATAATACAGCCACATATACTCACAATCTCATAAGCCAATTTCATCAAAATGTCATTTATAACATAAGTGAAGGCTTCCAAGCTACTCAATTTTTAACTAAAATCACATATTCACATTTAAATCTATTTATTTGCATACAACAAAATTTCTCTTTTTACAGTCATTTTCTTTGCATAAAATCCATAATTGACATTTAAAAAGAAACTCTAGATAGTTTACAATAATAATAAGTTTACTCACTGGTCATATAAATCCAATTCTCTTGAAGAAAAACATCCCGATCACGTTTCCTCGGGTATGACCTCCTTGCCTTTTCCGGATGTCTCACCTCCTTAATAAATTACAAAAATCACACAATTCAACACATTTATGCTAAATCACTATATAATTGATTTAAATCCTATATTAATGCATGGTATGAAATGCAACGGCCTAAAACAGCTTAAACACGATATTAGCCTATTTTCGGTACTTTACCCGATAAATTGCTAACGCGCTCCATTTTTGCTCTAAATCATCCCATTCTCTCTCCAACATTTTTAACCATCAAATGTCAGCTTATAACCCTCTGGAATCACTAAATTTAGGTCATTTTCTTCCTTGAAAAATTCGGTTAAAATGGGACATTCACCCGGTAAATTTTTTACTTTGTTTTTCTAGCACAATTAATCATTTTTTCATCATTTTCCCTTCAATTCATTTGAATAAAAATCAATTCATCACCATTGGACAGCATTGAAGATTCAGCCTAGGGTGGGTATTGTGAAAATTCCATGCTTTCGAGTCCAATTTAATTTCTAAACATCTCTAACTAACCGAAACTACCAATTTAGCTAAGAATCGAAACTTGAAAATTCAAAATCTCCCCCCTTGAATTTCGTCCAGCCATTAGATCTATTTTGTGATCTCTCTCTTGAAGCATGGAAAATGAAAACAAAAGCATGGGAAATGTAGAAACCAAGCCAAAATCGAAAAATCTTACCGTTAGACGTGAAAACGGGCGAAAACCGCGAATCCTTCGTCAAATTTCAAACTTTTCTTTTGGTTTTTCTCTTTTCTTCCTTTCCTATCTATTTTCTCTCTTATTTTCTCCTTAGGGTCGTGCTTCACCTGCTGAGGGGTTTAAATGGGCTGATTTTTCATTAAAATAATATTAAATCATTAAAAATGCCACGTGTCACTTTCCCGTGGGACTCGTTTTTAAAATTTTGTCTTTTAAACTTCAATTTTTAACCACTTGAAATACCATGATTATTCATACCAAAAATGTATAAATCCTAATATTTTGACAAGTTTTGAGTGGTGAAAATTACGATTTTACTCCTGGGATGATAAAATTACCATTTTACCCCTATGTTCCGAAAACTGTCGGAATTGAAAATTTTCACTTCCTATCATCAAATTATACTCCAAATAGTCAATATTGATAAAAAATTTCACTCCATGGTCAATTTATTATCTTGGGTGGCAAAATGACGATTTTGCCCTTAGACATCAAAATTTTCAAATTCATCCCAAATTAACCCTCGAACTCCAAAACATCATTTTAAGTCATTCTTGGACTGTGAAATATTAAATTTCATCTTGAAATTCCTATTTGAACTAATTCGAGGTTAAATAAGCTTAAGTGTACCATTTGGTACAATACCGGGTTTTAGCTATTATTTGAGACTTTCTTAACATACAAACACGTTGTTCATTGCATGTATGTCATGACATGTATTTATAGGGTCGGGTTTTACAAGTTTAATAGAAATTTTAAGAGGAATTTGAAAATTCTAAAACTCACAGAATGACTTAAAATGGTGATTCGGAGTTCGAGGTTTAATTTGGAGTCAATCGGAAAAATTGACCAGTTAGGGGCAAAACGGTCATTTTACCATTTAAGGACAAAATGGAGATTTTTAGCAAAGATTTGATCACATTTGACCAAGACTAATCATTTGAAGTATAATATGATTATTCGGAGCATAATATGAAGTTTAGCAGTGATAAATTTAATTTCTCGGTATTTTTGGAGCACAAGAGCAAAATGGTAATTTTGGTACTAGAGGACAAAACGAGAATTTTTAGAAAATATTTTGGCCTCATTTGATTAAGATTGATCGATTGAAGTGTTATTTGAGGTTGAAAAGTGGGAAAAATGTAATTCCGGTACATTTCAGAGTACAGGGGTAAAATCGTAATTTTTTTACCTCGAGGGCAAATCGGTAAATTTTTCACCCCAGCACTTGTCAAGACCAAGGGATTTTATTCAGCATGGAATAGGATAAATAGGACAAAAGTGTGATGGAGAATTAATGGATAAAAAGTCAAATATTTAAAATTTGAACCAATAGAAAAATGCCATGTGGCATATTTTGAATATTTTATTATTTCTTTATAAAATGGCATAAATCAGCCCATTTCTCTCTCATCATATTTGGCCAAGAGAGGAAAAAGGAGAATAAAAGGAAAGAAAATAAAAACAAAGAAGAAAAACCAAAAACCTAGCCAAAAATTCAAGAAAAAGTGTGATTTTCAAGGAAAATTAAGTGAAAAAGGTAACATTTCTTCACTTTTGCCTATGATCTACAATACCCATGCATTTCTTTCCATTTTCTATGGTTGAGAGGCATGATTTCATGATGAATTCAATTCCGAAAAAACGAGTATGATAGGAGAAATGATGTTGGAATTGGTTGAATTTGAGTTATGTTAGTGTTTAAGGCTAGTTTAGTATGTTAGTAAGAAAAACAATAAGAAAAGAATCCATTTTCCCACCAATTTTCCATGACCGAATGCCTTATGGAGTGTGTGGAAAATGAAATGATTTCATTTCAAATGAAATGCTTTCATTTCAAATGAAATGAATTGGATAATGATGATTTATGGTGAGAAAACCAAGCAGGAAAAATTTCGATATTTTTGCACAATTGTTGGCCGAATTTTTCACGAAGGATTGAGAAGATAATTTTGCCTAATTTTAGGTAAAATGACTTGTATTGGGTAAATTGAAATGTTGGAAATAAAATGGTGCAATTGGGAACTAAATTCATGCGTTGGTCAATTTATCGGGTAAAAGGTCGAAATAGGCCAAAATGATATTTAGGCAAAATTTAGACATTTTGCATTCTATATTCCGCATTAATGTAAAGTTTAGGTTAGTTTATTATAATTTAGCACCAATGTAGTCATTAAATTATTGTGCAATTTGTCAAGGTGGTGAATCCTCCGGTAAAGGTAAAGAAATTGCACCCGAGGATCCGTGATCGGAGTCCTCTAAATTCGACTCTCAAAAACTGTGAGTGAGCTTGCATTTCAAATTGTTTTGGGAAATGTACATGTATTGAGATGAAATATTTGAATGATTTTATCCAATTTTTTTTTAATGCGTGCTGGGAAACAAGCCCTTGATAAAAACATTTTGATGTTTTGAATTGTGATATGCATAAAGGCATGAATTCATGTGCCCTTATAATATGCTACTATATATGTGTAGATGTGTGATATGTATTGAC
The DNA here is from genome assembly GCA_036013995.1 of Theobroma grandiflorum. Classification (NCBI taxonomy): domain Eukaryota; kingdom Viridiplantae; phylum Streptophyta; class Magnoliopsida; order Malvales; family Malvaceae; genus Theobroma; species Theobroma grandiflorum. The sequence goes on from CP142127.1 coordinate 41,523,597, forward strand.
AAATAATATTGTGTGATAATTATAACCGTACATATGCATGATGTGGGGGAACACATGTCGGTGATGATGGGTGCGGAGATATGGAGGATGATATTGCCTGTGCACGATGTGGGGGGATGCACATGATAACTTCAGCTATGTGCGCGATGTGGGGGTTGCACATGAGCTGGTGAGATAGTGGTGATATTTGTGTTCATCTATGTGTGTATATGTGTGAAATTAAGTACTCTTCATTATAAATTAATTTGAATTAAGGGAAAGGGTTTGATATTGAATTGAATTAAAGTGGTTTTGTTCCAAGTGTGTGCATCATGGTTTTAAATCCTTTATGGATATTGTTGCTTGTTCCCACCTAATGTTCGCTCACTAAGTTTCATACTCATAGTTTTTAAAAATTCATGTTTTCAGATCAGGAGACTATTGGACCCTAGATCGAGGAGTCCCCATAGTCTATCTCTTGGGTTGAAGGTGGGCATTCAGTAGCAACTTTTCCCTTTTATTGTAAATTCTCCGTTGGAAGTCATGGGCCTTTTGTATTGTGATTACTTACATGTAATGTACATTGTCAAATTTTATGTTTGGCCGGTATGTATGTGCATATTTTATCTATAATGCCATTGTGAGTTAGCTTTGTGCACATTGGGTGTGATGTGTGTGGATGTTTTAGTTGAGAAGACGTCAAGTAAAAATAAATAAAATAGGCTTGCTTGGGCTTGGTGGGCTATGCTCGTTGGGCCCTTGCGCCGGTCATGGCTCGGGAATTGGGTCGTGACATTTCACCCCCCAACACTTGTCAAATTTATGGATTTTATTCATTATGGGAATGGATAAATATGACATAAAATGTGGTGGAGAATTAAAGTTTAAAAGATAAATATTTAAATTTTGGACCAATGAAATCATACCACGTGTCAAGCCATGATTACTTTAATATTTAACTTGAAAAATCAGCCCATAATTCCCCATTTTCATTCCCATATTTGACCAAGCAAGAGGAAAAGGAAACCAAAGGAAGAACAAAACCCTAGGAGGAGAAATTCAAAGGAAAAGTGTGAAAATTCAAGGAATCAAGCAAGATAAGGTGAAATTTCTTTATTTTTACTTGAGATCTACGTTACCCATGCTTTATTTTCTCATTTAAATGGTTGAATTACATGTTTTCATAATGGGTTCATGGCTAGCCGAATGGGTATAGAGAGAATTTGATGTTGGAATTGGTTTGATTTTAAGGTGTGTTAGTGTTCTTAGCTAGTTTATCATGTTTGGAAGCAAAACAACAAGAAAAAAAATTCATTTTCCCCACAAGCCATCATTGGCCGAATCTTCTATGAAGTGTGTGGATGGTGGATTGATTTTGTTTCAAAAGAAATGGGTTAGGAAATGATGAATTATGGTGTAGAAATTAAATAGGAAAAATTTTAGTGATAATGCACCATTATGGCCGAAATTCCCAAGAAGAAATGTGAAGATGGTTTTGCTGAATTTTGTGTCATTTGACTGGTGTTTGGTGATTTGAAGAATTGGAAAAGAAATGGAGTCAATTGAAGTTAAATTGAACACATTGGTCAATTAATCGGGTGATAGACCAAATTTGGCTAACACCATGTTTAAGAAATATCTAGATAATTTGCATTTCATATCATGCATTAGTATAGGGTCTAAATTAGTTTATTACAGTTTAGAGCTAATGTAGTAAATTTCTTGATTTTGTACTGTGTCAAGGTGGTGAGTCCTTCAATAAAGGCAAGGAAATTTCACCCGAGGATTACAAGTCAAAGTACTTCAAAAATCCGAACTCCTGAAAATAATGAGTAAACTTATTATCGCCTTAATTATCTAGAGTAATTTTTATTCAATTTGGTGATTTTGTGGAAAAATAAATTAAATGATGAATTGCTTTGTTTTATGAGAAAAATGTGAATTTATAAAATAAAATGAATTTTTATAAATTGATTTAAAAATTGAACAATAGTTTTGAAATCAGAGTAATTGGAGACCATACGCTGTATTGTAAATTATGATTTGAATCAAATCAAATGGCTTATGATATTATGGCATGATTGGCTGAATTGATAATGGTATTGCAAAATGTGAACTGTCTGCTTTGTCTTGATAAATTGGTTAGTAATGTAATTGCCATATCATGCAATTGGAAATTTTGATTGATTGGTGGGTTATAGACTTATCACTGCAGTGACGGGTTTCCATGGACCAGCCTATTTAGAGGGGCACGGTAAACCCCGTATATTATACCTCTAATGAGAGGCATGGAGGGTAACTCCTGAGGTATGATAGAGTTCACTTCACACTGAACCACCAAGTGAGAGTGAACTCAGCCAACGCTAAGGATCAACTACGTTTTGAACAATTAAGAAATTTTAACAATCTTGGCAATCTCGGTTAGATGCCTCGGCCAAGGTATCCCTGAGAATGAATTTTTGGCAAGAGCCAAATTTTTTAGGAAATCATAAGCCTTATTAATTATTTGAATGAAATGAAAAATTATTTTAATTATTTGAAAATAAATTCCATGGTATGAAACTCTGTTTAGATGAGAAGTTTTTCATTGTCTCATTTTATTCACCTTTAGATATTTTAGGAGATATTTATTTACTCACTCAGTTGTGAAAACTCACCACTCTCTTGTCCACCTTTCAGGCCCAGAGTAGTTTGTAGATAGCTGTGTTTGCTGAGGACTACAGTTGGCTTTGCTACCTCACCAACAATAGGTTTACTGTCTTCTCTACTTTTGATTATTCGGGAGCCCACGTGTCGTTGTAAATGAAATTGTAAACTCTGGTTTACTTTAGTATTGTATATAAGAATTTATTTTGCTTTTACGTCCAAAAAATTATTTATGTAGTGATATAGAAATATTGTTTTATAAGAAATTACAATATTTTATTAAATATTTTTATTATATTCTAATCATTACCATTTTCATTTAAAATGAATGTTTTAGATAATAAAAATACGTTTCTGATTTCAAAATATGTGTTTTCCGCATATTTGCTATGTATTTATCTGGGTTCGAAATTTTTTGAAAAAAATGACTAAAATGCCCATGTGAGTCAAAAATTATTTTATGGTTATTCTGATTTGAAAATGGCTTGTAACTTGTTAAAACATGATGTTCGGCAACTGTCACTCACAAGGGAAGTAAAAAAACTGATATAAAAACCTTGTGACGTTTTGGTGGGTATTCAGGATATGAATGCCTATCGAGATGTCGCGACAGTTGTCACGGGCTCGATGGGAGTTCCGGGTTATGATAAAAATTAAAATTTAAATATTTTTAATAATTTAACAAATTTTCTGGCACTACGATATTGTCGACCAAATGGGAACTCATTTTCAATGAAAATTAGGCCCATTTGTGAAATAATTTGGGTCTATTTCCAATGAATTTTTTTAAAAAATTAAAATATTATTTTATAAATAAAAAATCTTTTTTAACTAAGTGGAATTTTTTTTCAATGGAATAATTTTACTAACTAAAGTGTTTTTGGTGGATTTTCTTCTTTTTCTGTTGAAAATACTTTTTTTCGACGAATTTCATGTTAGAATGAGTCTTGTAACTAATTGGATTGGTCAAGGCTTACATCCAATAATGCAATTATATCATTCATGCTGAATGACTAGAGGTTTTTCTTCATCAATACAACTATTCTTGTAAGTCTATTAGATGAAGTCCATGAGATTAACATACCTTGCAAGGGAATTGTAAATTGTTACAATTATGAGATCTTTATGCATCAAAGTATAACATCTAAATTGTTCTTAGTCGGTACATCATTGAGACTGGACATAAATGATACTTAAAGACTAGTACATTCTATGTTTCTTACGTTGGAAGTAAGTAACCAATCTCATAGATTGAAGTATAAGGATACTTGAAGCTAGAATGTAGGTGCTTGCTCTAGGAACAAGTTCATTGAACATGACCTAACTGTTGATTCCATGTGTTTTTTATGATAACAAAATATTCTTATTTATTGATGTCTAATTACATTATTTAAGTGTGTAGAACAATGTTTAAAACCCTTAATATTTGTTGTTTGGAAACAAGTCAAGAAGCTTACTTAATTACAAGATTGGTTAATCAGTTAAAGAAGCAAAGAAGAAAAGACTTAGTGAAGACAACATGTTGATAATTGATTAACATAGAGCCTTAATCAATTAAGGTAGAATTGGGTGCTTTACAAAAAGCAAAGTAAAATAGCCTTAATCAGTTAGCATCAAGTGTAATTGATTAAGGAAGTCCTGGAAGCTGAATTCAAAGTTGTGCTAATTGATTAAGGCGTGGGGCTAATTGGTTAGAGCATAAGACTTGAAGAATCTCCAAGCATTAAAATTCAAATTTAAAGTGAAGTTGACCGTTAAAGGGAGCCAAAATGGAAAAGTGGAAATTCGAAGAATTTTTAATTAATTAGAGCTTGTGTTAATCGGTTAAGGCTAAAGGAAGTTACGCTTTAATCATTTAAAGGGAAAGTTAACCAGTTAGAGGAAGATTGTTGTGTAGAGAAAAATGAAAATAGAAAGCTTGTAATTGGTTAGAGCCTCTTATAATTAGTTAGAACAGAGAATACAACAACAAGACAGTGAAAGGTAAAGTAGCTATAATCGGTTAAAGCCTCTTGCAGTCGGTTAGAGCAGAGAACAGAATAGTAAGATAGTGCTAGGCAAAAAAGCTGTAATCAATTAAAGTTGCCTATAACTAGTTAACGGAACACTGTCTACCTATTTGAAAAGAGTAGCTAGAAGATAAAATAACGGCTAGTAATAGCTAGAAACTGCTTTTAATGGCTAGAATTAGTCTCTCAAGTATTTAAAGCCTCTTCAACTGTAAAAAATGATATAGAGAAGCTACCAAGAGTGATCTTGAGCTTAAAAACATCCAAAAACCTTCTTTTAACACTTGTATTCCACTCTTATCTTTGTGAAAGTGTTTATACTGAAGCTTATACAAGTTAGATCGGTTAAGTGATCATATGTACCTCTTTTTATCTTTTATTCTTGTTTATTTAGAGTGTACGAGACACTCTAAGGAGTAGTATAAGCTAAGGAAGGCTTATAATTTGTTATAAAAGGGTTTTAAGCTTAAGTTAGAAGTTCGCCTTGTAAAAGCTTAGTAGAAGTTGTTAATTCCACTAGTTTTAGTGAAGTTTGGTTGAAAATCCTTCATTGGAAATATCTAGGTAGTGAAGTTCGGTTGAAAATCCTTCATTGGGAAGATCTGATGGTTGCCTAAAATTTTAATATTGCTAAGGGTCAATCCATAAATAGGCTTTCTTTATTTGATGGAACAAACTACCAATTTTAGAGTACTAAGATCTCCATCTACATAAGGGTTGTTAATTATGAAATATGGGATGTCATCACTAATAGTCCTTATGTTCCTATGAAAGTCGATCTTGTAACTAGTGAGAAAAATTCCAAAATTAGAGATAAGTCGGCTGAAGTTGGAATGAGAAAAGTGCAAATAAACTTCAAAGCCATAAAGACTCTCTATTATGCACTAAATTTCGATAAGTTCAACAAAGTTTTTACTTGTACCATAACCAAATAAATTTGGAAAAAGTTAAAGATCATTCATGAAGGGACTATACAAGTTAAGGAGTTCGAGATTGCTCTTCTCACTCACAACTACGAGATGTTCAAGATGAAACCAAAAGAAGACATCATAATCATGTATGATCAGTTCACTAACATTGTCAACAAGCTCAAGCAACTTGGGAAGGAAATTCTTAAACAAGAAGTGGTAAAGAGGTTGCTTAGAAGTTTTTCAAAGGCTTGGAAGCTAATGGTGACAATAATTTGAGAAGCCAAAGATTTGAATGTCATCACCCTATATGAGATATATGGGTCACTTTTCAAATATGAGCAAAAGATGAAAGAAGAAAAAAGAAAGGAAGGAAACAAAGGAAGATATAGAAATAAGAGCTAACTTTTGCTTAATGACCAACAAAAAAGAGTTTTAGGTAATTTCTGATTTATCTAATATTTCCTTTGATGAATTTTACGATGAGTATGATTGTTTATATGCTAAATTTGAGAAGTTAACTTTAAAGTATAAGGTTTTGAAAAAGAAAGCTTTATCTTTAGATGATGAATTAGAAAAAATTAAATGTGATTTCAAATTTGCTTTTGATCAGAGAAACATTTTTCAAATTAAGTTGGAGCATTTCAAAACAGGTTTTGGATCTTTGAAATTGGAACTAGAGAGCAAAAATGAGACCTTGCAAAAAGCATTGGATGAAAATATTACTCTTAAAGTTTCAATAAAAGAAAGATCAAAACTGAAGTTGTATAAAGAACAAAACCCAAAAAGAATTATTATTTTTAGAAGGAAAAATGATGCATCTTCATTCCATTGTTATGCTTGCGGCAAGACAAGTCATATCTTTTATAATTGTTATCATAAGGGTAATAACCTCTCTAAAACCAAGGTGGTTTGGGTGCCTAAAGGTTCTTATGTGCTTATTAACCCCCAAAGACCCATCTAAGTATAGGTATCTTTTAAAAAGAAATGAAAAATTATTTTGTAGGTTAAGTAAGAGCAAAAAGAATAATGTTTGAAAGTTTAACCAAAAAAGAAGCAGCCTTAGTACTTGGATAATGGCTACTCAAGGCATATGACTGGAAATAAAAATTTGTTTGTCAAGCTTGACAGCAAGAAAAACGGTAGTGTCTCTTTTGGTTACAACTCCAAAGGTATTAGCTAAGGAATTGGAACCATTGATAACACTTCTCAAAATATAATCAAGCATAGTTTATTTGTTGAAAGTCTAAAGCATAACTTGTTAAGCATTAGTTAGCTTTGTGATAGAGGATTTAGAATTTGCTTTGATTGTCATGTATGCCATGTGATTGACATTGACACTAACAATGTTGTATTCATTAGCATAATATTTGAAAATGCTTAAGTGATTTTTCTTAATGAAATTAATATCCAAAATGAGTTTTGTCTTATGGCCAATGATGTGTGTGCTAGTTGGTTGTGGCATAAAAGAATAAGACATGCTAACATGGACACATTTTCAAAGATTTAAATAAAAAAAGATTTGGTTATTGAACTATCAAAGATTTCTTTCTAAAATGATAAAGTTTGTGATACGTGTCAATTTGACAAACAAGTAAAAAGATATTTTAAGTCAAAGAAATTGATTTCAATTGCTATACCATTGGAACTATTGCACATTGACTTGTTTGGACCATTAATGTTATTAGCATGAGGCCAAGTCATATGGTTTTGTTATTATTGATGATTACTCTAGTCATACTTGGTTGCATTTTTTTGCTCATAAAGATGATGCATTGCATGCTTCTGTTAAATATTGTTAGAAAGTGCAAAATGAGAAAAGGTTTTTCAATATTAACATTAGAAGTGACCATGGTGGTGAATTTGAAAATTGTGAATTTGAAATATTTTGCAATAAAAATCATTTTGATCACAATTTTTCAACCCCTAGAACTCCACAACAAAATGGAGTTGTAGAGAAAAATTAAGACATTGAAGGAAATAGCAAGAATAATGCTTTGAGAAAACAATTTGTCAAAATAATTTTAAACGGAAACTATAAACACAACCTGTTTCATTTTAAATAGAGTTTTCATTAGGCCTATGATTTCAAAAACCCCTTATGAACTTTACAAAGGAAGAAAACTAAATATTTCACATTTAAGGAGTTTTGGATGCAAATTGTTTATTTTAAAAAAAATTAGAAAACACACTTTAGAAAAGCTTGATACTAAAAGTGATGAAGCTATTTTCTTGGGTTATGTAATTAATTCTAAGCTTATATATTGTTTAATAAAAGAATTTTAGTTATAGAAAAATTTGTTCATGGTTTTTTATGAAACTAATGCTATGCCAAGAAACGTAACATGTGATGATGATGTAGATGATTTTGAGGAGAAAATGGAATAAATGAACTTGAAAAATAAAGAAGATAAAAACAACTCCAAGAAGAGAAATGAAGAAAAGCCATCATTAGAGAACTTGCAAAGAGTTGAAGAGTAACACAATAATCTTTCTAATAGCTGCAAATTTGTAAGAAATCATCCTTAAAAGCAAATAATTGGAGCTCCCATGAAAGACATCAAAACCATAAGAGGACTAGGGGAAACTTGTGAGTTTATGGCCTACATTTCACATGTGAAACCCCAAGACTTTTGAAGAAGTTGAAAAGGAAGAAAGTTGGATGATAGCCATGTAAAACGAACTTAGCCATTTTGAAAGGAACAAGGTTTGGACCTTGGTTCCAAGGCCAACCAACCATCCCATCATTAGTAATAAGTGGTTATTTAGGAACAAATTGGATGAGTTGGGTAATGTGGTAAGGAAAAAAAGTAAGGTTTGTTGCTTAATGCTACAATCAAGAAGAAGGTATTGATTATGACAAAACTTTTTCTCCCATAGCTAGATTAGAAGCAATTAGTCTCTTACTTGCATATGCATATCATATGAATCACAAATTATTCCAAATGGTTGTTAAAAATGCATTTCTAAGTGGTTTTATTCAAGAATAAATATATTTGAAACAACCCCTGATTTTGAAGATTTTGAAAATATTGATCATGTTTATAAATTGTACAAAGCATTACATGGATTAAAGCAATCTCCTAGAGCATGGTATGAAATGCTTTCAAAATTTTTTATTGGAAAAAGGATTTTCTAGGGGGACTGTAGATATTACACTTTTTATTAAGAAAAGCAAAAATGATTTACTTGTCATTCAAATATATGTGGATGATATAGTCTTTGGTACTATTAATGAAAAATTTTATAAAATTTTGCTAAGAAAATGCAGGGTGAGTTTGAAATTATTATGATGGGAGAATTAAATTTCTTCCTTGGTTTACAAATCAAGTAATGTGAGGATGAGATTTTCATTAACCAAGCAAAACACACTAAGAAATACTAAAAAAGTTTGGTGTGATGAATGTATAGTCAATTGTAACACCTCTGTATCCTTCTACAAAGCTAGATAGAGATGCAAAAAGGAAAAATATGTGGACTAAAAGCTCTATAGAGGTATGATCATTTCATTTCTTCATTTAACAACAAGTAGATCTAGTATATTGTTTAATGTGTGCCTACTTGAAAAATTTTAATCATGCTTATGAAGCTGAATACATTTCAATAGGTAGTTGTTGTGCACAAATTTCATGGATTAGGCAACAATTGAATGGTTCTAGTATGTCCATGTATAATGTTCCTATCTTTTCTAACAATTCAAGTGCCATTAACATCTCAAGAAATCCAGTTCAAAATTCTAGAACTATGCACATTAAGATTAGATATCATTTCATTAGATATCATGTGCTTAAAGGAGATGTTAAAGTAAAATTTTTGAACATGCATTTATTAACTGATATATTCACAAAACCATTTTGTGGGGACCAATTTAGTAAAATTAGAAGAGAATTAAGAATGCTTGATGTGAATGAGCATTGTTTGACTTTATTTGATTATGTTTTTGATGATAAATTGTGTGAAATTTTACCTTATTTTCATGTGTTAATTGGTTGAGATCACATTTTGATCAGTTGTAGGAATTTTAGAAATGAGATAAATTTGCTTTGATTAGTTAGGACTTTTTTTGACTAGTTAAAATTAGTTTGTGTACATGATGTAAGCCCAAACTAGTAACGTTTTAATCAATTGAAAATTCTTTTAATCAATTAAAACAGTTCTGTTCAACAAACTCAAAACTGAGCCTTTAAGTTAGTAGCACTTTAATCTGTTAAAACTTGCTTTTAACCAATTAGAGTACTAAAAATAAAAAAAAATATGTGCATTATGAACACCTTCATGACCATTTAATGCCAATACATTTTCTTAGAATTGACAAAATTTGAAAAATGAGAAATTGTTCATAAGTGTTTGATTTTATTATTTCTTATGTACTTACATTAAAATATCAAATCTTGAAAATTGAAACGTGCAAATGCTTAAATCTAGGAACAATTCTTGAAATATGTTTCATGTTTGTACTTAAATGATTGTTTCAAGATTGAATCATTGCTTAAACTCATAAAATTGATTAGGGTGAAATCATTGAACTCAATGAAATGTTTTTTTGGTTCATCTATTGTTTTGGTCAAGTCAAATGCTTACATGAATTTTGATCTTACATGATCTTAATGATTGAAGTCTATAACTTGACTTAAGTGATAGAATTGCTTGTAGTGCTTAATTTCATAACTCAAGTCAAGTTTGATCATGATATAAATATTTATATTATGTGTTGACATAGTTGAAATTTATTTTGTATATACATTTAAATGTTAACTATGTTTTCATTAAGCCTTAATGTTTACATGATCTAAAGATTTGTATGCATCAAACTTTAGCTTACAAGTTACCATGAATAACTTGACATATCAAATGAAAATTGGCCTATAGCTTTAGTTAGCAATGAATGCTTAATGTGCTTTGATTAAATATCTCTTTTTTGAATCTTGGTCATTGATATTCATTGATGCTTGGATGTTCACTTTTGACATATTCATGAGTTGAGTGCTTTATTTTCAATATTTCACACTCATGAATTATGAGAATTATTAAGAAATAGCATGTACCACATTGAAGTTCAATGCTTGCATACTTTTGAATGCGTATATGTTTATTCTTATGAAACTGAAATCATGCTTGCATTTCGTTAAACAAATTATATTCATGATTAATGAAGATAGCCATTGTATTTTTTGTAATCATGCTTAGGCGTACTTGATCATAATATTCTCTTACATGATTGTAATAAGTGCAAAATGCTTTGGTAATCTTCATTAATAATGATATTTTCTTGATGTTAAAATTCTCCCTAAATTGATAGGTTTGTTAATGATTTAAAGAATATTTCTTGGTGATACTTGCTAAATAGTGATTGAGAATAAATAATGAAGGCTTGATGATGATTAATTATTGATAATACTTGATGATAATTGAAAATGATGCTTAAGAACTAATGATACCTTAAACATACATAGGAACTAGTTTGCAAGTATTTCTTGGAAATATGAGTATTTGATGCATATATTGAACACCTATTTAAATACTCATACCTATCTAGTTCAATGATACTTGAGTATTAGATAAACTTGTTGAATATCTACTTAAATACTCATTTATTTTAAGTTCATGATTTCTCTCCTAATAATTGGTGTTTTAACAATTAGAAACTTATTGGTTTCATAATTTGTTTGAAGAGGGAGCGTTTGAATTAACCTTGTTTTACTTTAAACCCTTCGTTTGATAATAACAAAAAAGGGAAAGAAAGAACAAAGAATTGTTGTTTTTGTTGTTGTGTTTGTTGCAAAGAACTATTGTACTTTAATGCTTAATTTTCTTAAAATGCAGTTTATAATTGTCTTGAAATGCTTATGGTACTTGTTGTGAGACCCTGTCAAGCTCGATTAAAAGACAGTATTGTACCGAGTAGTACAACTAAGTTAAATCGAGCCTTGAACTAGTTTAAATAGAAATTCTAAGAGGAATTTCAAAATTCTGAGACCTACAGAATAGCTCAGAATAGTGATTCAGAGTTCAAGGTCCAATTTGGAGTCAATCGGGAAAATTGACCGGTTAGGGACAAAACGGTCATTTTCTCATTTGTTGATTTATGGAGATTTTTAATCAAGATTTGATCACATTGGACTAAAAATAATTATATGACATACAGTTATGATTATGGGATCATAAAATGATGTTTAGCAGTGTAAAAATGGTGATTCCCGATGTTTTTAGAGCACAAGGGTAAAATGGTAATTTTACCACTAGAGGATTAAACGGGAATTTTTTTGAAAGGATTTTGTCCCATTTGGTTAATATGGATTAATATTAGTGTTATTTGAGGTTGGACAGTGAAAATAATGAAATTCCGGTACATTTCGGAGTGTAGGGGCAAAAACGTAATTTTACCATTTTCGGGGGCAAAATCGTAATTTTTCACTACTAGGATAATTTTTCCAGCCATGATCATCCTTGGATCAGACTTTGACTTGATTGATCAAGTGGTGGAGAATAAATGGAAGAAAAAGTCAAAAAGTAAAGAAAACGGGCCAATAGCGTGATGCCACGTGGCAAAGTTGTTTATTTTATTATAAAGGCCATAAAAATCAGCCTTAGCCCTCATTTTCTCTCTTAAAAGTCGGCACCCACCAGAATTGAAGGGAAGAAAAGATGAACAAAGGGAAAAACCATAAAACCTAGCCAAAAATCCATAGATTTCAAGTGTTTTTCAAGATTCAAGCAAAACAAAGGTAACTTTTCTTTAGATTTACTCTAACCCTAGCTTACCTATGCTTTTGTTCTTGAATTCTATGGTTAAATATTGAGATATCATGATGGAATGAATTCTGAAAAATGGGTATGAATATGGATTTGATGTTGGATTGGATTGAATTTAAACTATGTTAGTGTTTAAAGGTAGTTAAGCATGATTATGACCAAAAGTGTAAGAAAGAAATTGATTGTCATGGCTATTCTTCATTAGGCCGAACCTAGTGTGTAGAGAATGCATGAGGAATTGTTTCATTTCAAATGAAATGGTTCCATTTGAAATGAAATAAATTAGAAAATGACAAATTCAAGTGAAAAATGTAGTAGAAAAATTTTCAGTGCTAATGCACTGTATTGGCCGAATTTTTCCATAAAGAAATGGAAAAGGTTGGATGCTGAAATTGGTATTAATTAAATGGTTTGTGGTGAATTAAGGTATTAGAAAAAGAATGGATCAATTTGGAATCAAATTGGACATAATAGCCGATTAATCGGGTAATCGGTCGAAATTAGGCAATACCACGTTAAAGCGATAATCGGACGCGATTTTTACCTTTGCGTATTATACGTTAGCAATTTAAATTAGTTTATATTAGTTTGGGGGCAATATAGTAAATTCTCTAATTTTATTCTGTGTTAAGGAGGTGAGAAGTCCGAGAAAGACAAGGGAATCGTGATTGAGGATTTTTAATCCGAGAGCATCCGGAATCCGGATTTGTAAGACGGTGAGTGAACTTGCATTTCAAATTATTTGGGGAATGCACATTGTATTGAAATAGATGATTAAATGATTTATTAAAAGTTTTTAAAAATACGTGCTGGGAACAAGCCCTTGATAAAAATGATTTTATGTGATGAAATTATGTGTTATGCATGAAGGCATAAAATTATGTGTTATGCATGAAGGCATGAAATATTATTTTATTGAGGTGAAATTTAAGTGTGCTAAATATGTACATTGTTATGATGTTTATATGTATTGTTAAGAAGTGTTGTGAAATTATTATCACCGTGCACGTGTGAAGAGGAAAATGCACATGCCTGAAATGGTGTGCAAAGTGGGGGCGGCGATACGTAACGCCTGCGAGTGCTCAGATAAATGTGTTTGTGTATGTGTTCTTATAACATGTTGTCACATATGTGAATTTGATGTAATCCTGCACGTGTGGAATGGGTAATGCACATGTCTGTAATGGTGTGTAAAGAGGGATGCTGAGTGATACCCCTCACCGAGAAATTCTCGCCCAAAACTTGGAAGGGATGCTGAGTGATACCCCTTACCAATTGATTTCTGCCCATGAACTTGGAAGGGATGCTGAGTGATACCCCTTACCAAGTGATTTCTACCCATGAGCTTGGGAAGGGATTCTGAGTGATACCCCTTACCAAGTAATGCTCGCCCAGGTACTTGGCGGCAAAGCTGAGTGATACTGCTTGCCAAGTTCCCTAATAAATGTTTTTCCACTAAGGATAGTGGATATTAGCAATGTATACGATTGCTTATGTATTTGTGAATATATGTGTGATTGTATGGTTTGTGAATTGTTTAAAATTGTGGAAAAAGGGTTTAATACGAAACCCTGGTACGATTAAGCGAAACCCTCGTGCAGCGAAGGGTTTTGATTTCGATTTGCTGCAGTAGAAATTTTGGTGCAGAGATAATTGTTGATTTTGATATCTAGCTAGAATAAATCCCAGGGTAAGCGGGAAGGGTTTAAATATTAATTAGATCAAAAAAACTGTCTCGTTTTTAACCAGTGCATCATGGTTATCAAATGTCCTAGCAAATATTGTTTGTTCCCTTCTAATATTCACTCACTGAGTATTGTACTCACGTTTTCAAAAATTCATGTTTTCAGATCAGGAGATTGTAGATTCCTAGATCGCGGGATCATTGTAGTTCTTCTCCTGGTAGGTGTCTGGCATTCAATAGCAGCCCGTTTTTATTGTAAATGTCTCCCCTGGAAGTCGTGGGTGTTTATTGTATTGTGAATACAATCTAATTATGTGTATATGTGTAAGCAATGTAAATTGCTAAATACATGACTGGTATAGTGCATGTATATTAATGTTGATAATGCCATTGTGAATTGGCTGTGTTCACACCCGAGAAAAGGTGTGTGTGTGTCTGTATAATTGGATGTGCCATGGTTAATTGGCATTGTATGCACACTGGGTGCATTACGTGTGGATGCCTCACACGAGCGTGTATGGAATAAAGTAAGTGAAAATAGGCTTGCTTGGGCTTAGTGGGCTATGCTCATTGGGTCCTTGCGCCGGTCATGGCCCGGGAATTGGGTCGTGACACTTGTGCTCATAAAATTGACTTGCATCACAATCATTAAGGGGGAGTTTTGAATATATTTTTTAATGATGACAAAAAGAGGGAGAAGATAGGAGAAAAAATAAGACGTAATGTAATGTGTCTATCTGTTGTTATTTTGTTGTTATGTGTTTGTTTTTGAACAATTGTTGGATTGGTCATGTTATAATTATTGTTGATGATTGTTCATAAATCTCTGCACATGCGAGATTAATGTTATATTTTGGTTAAGAAATCTTGAAATTTTTTTTTTTGGTATGCACATATTAAGGGGGAGTAATCCTTTAACTGCATATACCTATAGAGAATATATAGACATTACACTCTTAATCTATGAGTGTTTTGTCATTATAAAAAAGGAGAGAATGTTGACTCTATGTTTTTTTTATGATAACAAAATATTCTCATTTATGGATGTCTAATTAGATTATTTAAGTGTGCAGAACAAACTTTAAGACCCTTAATATTTATTGTTTGGAAGCAAGTCAAGAAGCTTGTTTAATTACAAGATTGGTTAATCAATCAAACAAGTAAAGAAGAAAAGACTTAGTAAAGATAGTGTATTGATAACTAATTAACATAAAGCCTTAATTAGTTAAGGCAGAACTAGGCACTATACAAAAAGCAAAGCAGAGGAGCCTTAATCAGTTAGTATCAGGTTTAACTGATTAAGGAAGTGCTGAAAGTTGAATTCAAAGACGTGCTAATCGATTGAGGCGTGGGGTTAATCATTTAGAGCACAAGACTTAAAGAATCTCCAAGCTTCAAAATTCAAATTTAAAATGAAGTTGACCGTTGAGAAAAGCCAAAATGAAGAAGTGAAAATTCGAAGAATTTTTAATTAATTACAACTTGTGTTAATCAGTTAAGGTTAAAGAAAGTTAAGCTCCACTCAGTTAAGGGGAGAGTTAACCAGTTGGAGGAAGACTGCTATGTAGAAAAAAATGAAAATAGAAAGTTTGTAATCGGTTAGAGCAATGAACATAAAAACAAGACAGTGACAGGTAGAGAAGCTGTAATCGATTAGAGCCTCTTGTGGTCAGTTAGAACAGAGAACATAGTAATAAGATAGTGCAAGATAGAGAAGCTATAATCGGTTAGAGCTTCTTGTAACCAATTAATGGAACATTATTTGCTTATTTGAAAAGAGTCGCTAGAAAGTAAAATAACGACTAGTAGTGGCTAGAAACTATCCCTAACGACTAGAATCAGTCTCCCAAGTATTTAAAGCCTATCTAATTAACAAAAATGATATAAAAAAGCTACCAAGAGTGATTTTGAGCTTAAAAACATCAAAAAACTTTCTTTTAACATTTATATTCCACTCTTATCTTTGTGAAAGTATTTGTGCTAAAGCCTGTACAACTTAGATCAGTTAGGTGATCATTTATACCTCATTTTATCTTCTATTTCTTGTTTATTTAGAGTGTGTGAAACACTCAAAGGGGTAGTCTAAGCTAGGGAAAGTTTAAAATTTGTTGTAAAAGGGTTTTGAACTTAAGTTAGAAGCTCACCTTGTAAAAGCTTGGTAAAAGCTATTAATTCCACTAGTTTTAGTGAAGTTACGTTCAAAATCCTTAATTAGGAAGATCAAGGTAGTGGATGTAGGTCACATGGACCAAACCACTGTAAATATTGTGTTTTGTCCACTTCTTTTAACCTTTCTTTACTTGGTGTTCATTAACCTTTACAATTTCTCAACCATCCATTTTAAATCTTCTAAACGATTTTCAAATTTCTAGACTTACCTTTCAAATATTTTTTAAGTGCAATTCACCCCCCTCTAACACTCCTTTTAGGACCAACACCAACATGAGGATTTTATTTGGTATTTCATTTTAATGTCAATGGAGCATATCTTTATGTGACAGTCATGCAAGTGATCCTCATGTGAAGTGCTATGCTTTAACTTCATTTCTTCAAGTTCTAACTAAAGATGCCTAAAAAAGAGAAACATTGGATATAGCATGAAGTACATGAAATAAAATGAGTGGTCAAGATAAGATTCATCACTTCGAGTGATTAAGAAGATGTATCTCAATTGTTCATGCCTTGAGTTAGCTTATGTGAAAACTCTGGCCAAGCATAATGGATTTTAGGAAAGAGTTTCCTATCATCCATGATTGCTAATTAGTATTATAATTGTAATGGAAGCTTTAAGAGTTGACATTGCACCATGCTCTTAAGTTTTCTGAGATACATAATGAAAAGATTGAATTGCACTGACAGACTGATCATTGAAAGATTGAGTCAAACCATCTTAAGTCTTATAACATTTGAGTGGCCATGATGGATTGTTAGATCCAACTCATGGTCTATGATCATAAAGTGGTTGATATGATCAATGATAAATTCAAAGTAAGTTTGAATTTATCTAATCCTAAATTTAATTTATGGATTACATTTTAAGGTCATTGCCAACATGTTGGAAGCTTAATAGGTCACACAGTAAAAGATGAATATTGAGATTAAATTGGGAGAGGTGACTAAGTTAGACTTAACCAAAACTAGAAGTTATGAACTTCTATCGAGCTTAATTAAAATGTTTAATTAAGTGTAAGGGCCAATTAATAGTTACATGGAAAAGTAATTTGGGCTCAGATTGGTCCATGGTATATATACCTTGCTTAAGTTACTCATTTAAGTGATTTAGGCACCACTCAATACTAATGAGTAGTGTAACTGCCACTTATAAGTGAGTGCAATTAAAAATCAAATTTTCTCTTATTCTTTTGGCTAGGGTGAAAGGAAGGGAATGGTGTTTAATTAGAACACATCCTTGCTAAGCACATTGAAGGCTTGGAAATCCCACCTTCTTGTAGGGATTTTTCCATTCACCGTGTGGACTTTCGTTAGAGGTTGCATAAGAATTTCTTAGACAGCTTTGGTTTGCTGCAACCGGGCTTGGTGTGAGTTCTCTTGGATGTGCTGTTTTGGTGCAGTTTGTACAAGGAATCAAGCTTTCCTTTATATCCAAGGTAATGACCAGATCACGTGTGTGTTTTGTTGTAATACATATCATCCAAAAACCATGAAAGTGACCTTGGGTGGAAAGATTGGTTTTAATTGTTATTTCGCTGCGTTTGTAATTTTGGTTTTATTTTCGTTATTTGCATTGTGATGCATGGTCAGGCTTTTCCCATCACTGGTACTAGGGCCATATTTAGAGGATTTGGATGATCACTGCATATTTTATGATCATCATTAGCATCTAAGATGCTTTGTGTTTTGATTTGATATCTTTTAATGCAAAACCATCCAAACATGAATTGATCATATTTAAGTTCTTTTTAATTATGTCAAAAGATAATAAAGTGTGGATGAGTCTTGCATAAGATGGTCGACCAAATGAAGCATAATTACATTCAGTTTTTGTTTATGTTGTCTTAAGGTAGCATTCTCGTTTCTATTTTATGATTATTGTGCTTCTATCCAGACTTGAATACCAGCCTTTTAAATGCATTTTCAGTCACTTTAAATCATGATTTAAAGTCCTTAAAACTATGGGTTAAGTGTTGAATGAAATACACTTTCAAATGAAGCAAAATCTTGATTTGGTTTTAGTGCTGTTTTTTGGGCAGCACATGAGTTTTCTTTTTAATTTTAAAATCTGATTTTGAAATTGATTAGCCTTTGTTTTGGAAATGATTTTGTGTTTTTATGGTCAATTAAGAGGATTTGTAACCTGCCTAAAATGCAATTAAATGATGCATGAGATGCAAATTTCAAAAAAATTGCAAAACTGGTTCAGTTAAGGGAAAAACCGTGTGGGTGGTCCTTGTGCTATTTTTGTCCAAAGATTCACTTGATTTCCTGTAAGCTAAGGTTGTGGAATTGTTCCACACTCAATGCTGGATAAACAAACAACTTGATCATGACATGTTCATGATCAAATAGGCTAAAATTAAGCAATAAATTGGAGTCAAAAACAGAATCTGTCCAAGATATAATTTTAGCATATGTTTCGATTTTGAATGGCAAGAAAGTCTTGTAAATTTAATTATGAAAATTCTAGAATTAAATCCCTTTTTAAAATGTTCATTTAAGGGATTAATTTTGAGCTAGAATTGATGAATGATGGCCTGGAAATTTGACAAAAGTAATGATTTTAATTGTGCAAATGGCAGCCTATGACAAGAGTTGTTTAGGGAGCCGCCACACAAGGCTGCCGCACCTCCCAATTGGCATGGCAACCACCGCACTTTATAATAGGCAACAAGCTGAATAAAGTAGCAGCAAATGGTTAGGAAGGATTCTTTCTTTGATTGATCATTAACTCCCAAATTGTTGGGGACACATGCCTAGAATTAAGGTGATTGCATCCTTGATTGGAATCAATCAATTTTGATTGATTGATGTCAAATCTCCAAGCTAATTTTCTATTCAATTAAATTGAAAATCACC
This sequence comes from Theobroma grandiflorum, assembly GCA_036013995.1. Classification (NCBI taxonomy): domain Eukaryota; kingdom Viridiplantae; phylum Streptophyta; class Magnoliopsida; order Malvales; family Malvaceae; genus Theobroma; species Theobroma grandiflorum. The sequence continues at coordinate 41,542,610 of CP142127.1, forward strand.
CAATTAAGGGAATGAAATTGATTGACCGGTCATAATCTAATAAAGATTAGATTATGTTAATTAAGTTTATTGGTCAAATTTTAAAATATGGCTATCTAATTGGATTAGGCAAATTTAATTAAGCAAAGTCTTTCTAATTTGTTGAAGATTCTAATAAAGATTAGTAATTTAAAACTAGTTAGAATATAGAAACAAAATTATAGAATGGATAAGCCTAATTCCTAAAAATGTTTAGGACCCATGATCAAATTTAGAAAGTTTCCTAATTTGATTAGGACGAAATATGGAAAGTTTCTTAAATGCTAGGACAAATTTGGTAAGTTTGCTAAAATATTTAAGGTGTTTAAAATGATCATAAACCCTTCTTAAAATGTTTAAGATGGATTTTTAAATTAATGAAGTTTCCTAAATGGTTTAGGATTCGAATTAAAGGAGTTTAATTAGAATGAACTTATGAATCTAGAATAAATTCAAATGAGATTTGAATTGACTAAAGTTATTAATTAGATTAACCTCTTTAGTGAGTGATTTCGAAAATGAGTTTTTCAAACCATCTTTTATACTAAAGGACGTCAAATTATTCAAATTTTGAAATCTTCAAATGTTGAATGATAATTTTTGAATAAAATGCAATATCATCATCAAATAAAACATGTTTACTCTTGCATGTTCGTAACTAGATTATGGATGTATAAGGATGATTATGGACTACAGACCCAATGTGATTGTGGATGGTTTGGTTAAATTATCTTTATAAAAATTTTTGAAAAGGGTTTGTGCACCCTGCCTTATCTCTTATTCCTTGGATTTGTAAAATTCTTTTCTCATCTTATTCCCCTCAAATGTAACTTAAGGTCTTTCAATTCAATTGTAATTAGAAAATAAGATTAGATTAGGAAAGGAATTTTGTAATCCAAAGATGGAGATCTAAAGCACCATGAAGATTAAAAAAGGACGCAAGTTAAGGCTTGTAATGCATAGTGTGTATTATCCTCTAGGATTTGACAAACTAATTTTCTTTGATGGCTCAAGGAAACTAGAGTAGAAAAGTTCAAAACCATCTTAATAGAACAACATGTGATAGATTTACTTTATGCGATAAATTAAATGCTATACGTGTTAAATAAATAAGATCTAATAAACAATACTAAAAATCTCTTGTAAAATATTAAGTCTCATGCCACGCATGATTAAGATACCTTTCACCTTCGTAGTAAAAACTAGAGTTTTTATTGGAGGCTTGTTGAGCAAACTCAAGATCAAACTTTATTAAGAATATGTTTGTACTATGAAGGGTGGGTCTTACTCAACTAGTTTCATAAAATTTGGATACTTAGAAGCTTGATTTTTATGAAACTAGAGGCAATAGCTAGATGAAACATATATGATATGTTTAGGCAAAGAGTTGCCACATAACTGAATCCAGCAGTCACATAAGTTATGTGATCAATAAGCTAAGTTATCCACTTAACTAGGTTTATCATGGCTTGTTGAGCAAACTTAAGGTCATGGTAGGTACAACGAGGTCTTAGCCCACTAAAAAGATCCTAGTAAAGACTTTCTAGAATGACTTAGATGGTTGTCATTTTGAATAAAATAGTGGGAGAGATATTTAAATTATTAAAATCTTGTTTTAAATAGTTTATGTATTATATTTACAAATCGCTTATTCAGGTTTAATTATCTACATTGTTATGGCTAACAACCTATCACACTAGAGCATCTTGGATGCAAAGGAAACCCACTAGACTAAATCTATTTGAATGTTACCAAGAGTTGAGAATTGTTCTTAAGAAAAAAGTTGTCTATCTGTAGTTAATGTTGCCATAAGCCCATGTTGAGGTCAATGGAAATGAAGCATGGGATGCTCATTAAACTCATTAAGCCACATTTATGATATTGGCTACTATGACTCTAAAGCTTCAAAAGTAACATAAGAACATGTATGCTAAATGTATGACTTTGTAGGCAAAAGAATTGTTTTATAAGTAAGGTGATACATATAGGTATGAGATAACATAGAAATTGTTTCTATGTGTAAAAGACAAAAGATATTTCTATTAAAACTATGATTTAAGGTTGCTAGGCTTTGTAGCAAAGCTAGAGCAATGGGATTTTGTCATAATTAATGAACTAATTTTTGACTTAGTTTTATAGTCTCTACCAAATCTATTCATAGTTAGAAATGAATTTCTATTTGATGGAACTTTCATTACCTTAATTATTATTGAATATGAAAGACAACTACAATAAGGACACAAGCTTGGGAAATTTTCTTAAGTGTCTTTATGGTAAAGATGGACGAAGGAGGAACTAATGATGTTTCCTTGACATAGTTATAGAAAAAGAAACTTATAAAAGTTTCTAACATAACCAAATTTATGATTGAGCTATGAGTTACCATTATTGTACCAACATCATAACTATTTAATACTAGATGTGGGATGCTTTTAAGTAATGACTAAAACACTAAACAATAGTAGTAAATAAATGCTCAATATAAATGTCAAGAAAAACTTATAATCGCGTATGATCTCAATTATGGCATTGGAGTCTTGGTCATTAAAAATAGAATTAAAGTATGAAGATACTTAGATCCTTTTGATTTGGAATCATAATCATAAAGGAGCTAGTAATTCTTATCTACATGACTAAATCACTTTTCGTGTAAAAATGAATGACTTGGTATGTTTTAAAGGTCTCATACATCTAGATGTATATGAACCATTAAACATAAAATGCTATGGGAAATGTTCCTATTTCATTAATTTTACACAAGACCAAATTAAAATTTTGTCTTGTATATGTTTTAAAGGTCTCATACATGTAGATGTGTATGAGCCATTAAACATAAAATGCTATGAAAAATGTTACTATTTCATTAATTTTACACAATACCAAGTTAAGATTTTGTCTTGTATACTTAAAGAAATATAATTTGGATTGTCTGAAATGTTCATAGAATTCAAATATAAGATCATATGAATTATATAGTATGAAGTACTCTTATTAAAATATGATCTTGATGAAGACTACTCTTACATGTACTTAATTGATTGATGAAGGATGAATATAGATTCATAATAGATGGAACGTTCTTATGAATAAAATATAAAAATGTTTGTTCAAAGAAGAAAACGAATTCATATGGAGATATGATGCAATCCTTAGTTCTCCAATATATAAAGCCTATTATAACATTCCAAACCAATAGGCTTCCAAGCATACATTGAGATGTATATATGTAACTTCATGGAATATTCAAGATGTTTTGAATATGACTGTCTTTAGGAATCTTAGATTTAGTAGGAGCATGATGATACTTAGAAAAGAAGTTTCTTAAGTATCACTTGGTTACAAAGGAGTCTAACATTTAATATTTTACATAAAGATGTGTAATCTATATGCTTTCGAAATATAAAAACTTCATGGAATTAGTAAGACACATTGAAGATGTGTTATTCATATTTGATGAATCTACTAAAAATAACTTTGTCATTGGAATTATACACAGGATTCTATCCAAAAGAATCTAAAAAAGTTAGACTTAACAAAATATATTTGTCTCATACACATAAAAAGAGTAGAGGGAGTGAATCTAATTCTTTGGTAATACAATTGCATGGAATGCAATGTGTATACAAAGAAATTGCCAAAATCTTAAAAGATTGAGCAGCATAACACAAAGTGACATATGTATATAATGCATATAGCATAGTCTAATTGGAATGGTTCCAAGGTATTAAAGGGACTATACTATATATAAAGTCATATACATCCTATTGCAAAAGGCTTGAATAGAAAGATATTTAGATAATTAGTTCACGAAACTAATAAAGGGTTATAAACATTGTTAGTGTAACAATGGAGCCATTTTAATCAAATTCGAGTTTCATTAGATCTAAATATAGTAATATGATAAGATTCTCAAGCATTGACTAGATGGATAAAAGTGATTGACCACATTAAATGACATAAGCAAGTCTCCACAGACACACGATTGCTAGATGGATTGGATCCACATACAATGAGCTAGTGATTGGTTTTGTATTAATAGGAGATGTTGGAATGAGCCCTGTAGTCAATCAGATTGGTTAAAGCTTACATCCAATAATGCAATCATATCATTCATGCTGAATGATTAGAGGCTTTCCATATGACTATGCTTATAAGTCTATTAATAAAGTCTATAAGATGAACCTACTTTGCAAGGGAGTTATAAAGTGTTACAATTATGAGATCTTTATGTATCAAAGCATAATCTCTAAATTGTTCCTAGTCAATTTATCATTGAGATTGAACATCAATGATGCTTAAAGACTAGTACATTTTATATTCTTTAATTTGAAAGTAAGCAACCGGTCCCATAGGTTGAAGTATAGGGATACTTGAAACTAGAATATAGGTGCTTGTTCTAGGAACAAGTTCACTAAACATGACTCGACATAAGGATTTCATTTGGTATTTCACTTTAGTGTCAATAGAGCATATTCTTATGTGACATTCATGCAAGTGATCCTCAAACTTGAGACACCAAGTTATCTTATGTGTGGAGTGCTATACTTTAACTTCATCTCTCCAGGTCCTAATCAATAATGCCTAAGAAGGATAAACGTTGGGTATAACAAGAAACACATGAAGTCAAATGAGTGGTGAAAAAGGATTCATTACTTTAAGCGATTAAGGAGATATATCTCAATTGTTCATGCCCTGAATTAACTTATGTGAAGACTCTAACCAGAGCACAATGGATTTTAGAAAATGAGATCCTTATAATCCATGATAACTAATCAGTCTTTTAATTGAAATGAAAGGTTTAGTAGTTGACACTGCATCATGCTCCTAAGCTTTTTGAGATACATGATGAAAGAATTGAATTGTACTGAGTGACCGATCATTTAAGAGTTGAGTCAAGCCATCTTGACTCTTCTAACATTTAAGTGGCTATGATGGATTGCTAGATCCTGTTCATGGTTTATGATCATAAAGTGATTGATGTAATTAATGATAAATTTAAAGTAATTTTGAATTGATCCAACCCTAAATTTAATTTATAGATTACATTTTAAGGTTATTACCAACATGTTAGAAGCCTAATAGGTCACACACAAAAGTTAAATATTGAGATTAAATTGGGAAAGGTGATTAAGTTTGACTTAATCGAAACTAGAAGTTATGAACTTCTATTGAACTTAATTAAAAGGTTTAATTAAGTGCAAGGACCAATTAGCAATTACATGGAAAAGTAATTAGGGTTGAAATTGGTCCATGATATATATACCTTGCTTAAGCTACTCATCCAAGTAACCTAGCCACCATTCAATACTAGAGAGTAGAGTAGACACCACTTATGAGTGTGTGAAGAGAAAAATCAGTTTTTCTTTTATTCTTTTGGCTAAGGTGAAAGGAAGGGAATGGTGTTTTAAAACACATCCTCGCCAGCACATTAAATGCTTGGCAATCCCTCCCACTTGTAGGGATTTCTCCATTCACCGTGTGAATTTTCGTTAGAGGCTGCACAAGAATGTCTTAAACAGCTTTGGTTTACAACAATTGGGCTTATTGTGGGGTCTCTTGGAGGGGCTGTTTCGGTGGAGTTTGTGCAAGCAACCAAGCTTTTCTTTGTACCCAAGGTAATGACTTGATCACATGTATGTTTTATTGTACTACATATGATCCAAAAACCATGAAAGGGACCTTGGATGAAAAGGTTGATTTTAATTGTTATTCCACTGCATTTGTAATTTTGGTTTTATTTTTACTATTTACATTGTGATACTTAGTCGGGCTTTTCGCATCATTTCGAATCGTTTTCCTATAAAGCTTTCTGTCAAAAAATGACTAATTTTTTTATAGTGCCAGATATATTTTGTACGATTATTTTGTCATTTTCTTCATATAAGGGTGCACATATTCTCAACCCTTGGAAGATTAAGTTGTAACATCTATAAATATGATCGTCACGTTAGCACAAATCGCCCACACATGAAAATTATAAAAGAAATCGAAATGTTTCGGGTTATACGAAACACACATAATTTTAACCAAAATGGAATCATAATTAACATAATTATATATATGATGAAACAATAATTTACCTTTTTGTTAAAACTTTCATTAATTATGCCATAAAGAAGAAAAGACAACCAATGATCAAGTGGAAGTGCAACCAACCAAAGTTATGATAGTGAATGTGTATTTTTTTTTTATTTTTTTGAAAAGCAAGAAAATGAATTTTTTTCTCCAAGAAAAGAGATGCTGCAGCAAGTTCCTTCTTAGAATGTGAACATCCATCGGGTTTTGATCAAACAAAAATAGAAAAAGAAAAATGTAACGCAATTTGGCATATTTTATTATATTTGGCATATTTTCTAATAAATTTTTTTTAACCATATCCTAGCAGCTACCTAAACAATTGTTATTGCTTTACGTTGCGCCGCTGTCTTTTGTTGTCTTGTTTGAACATTTTGGACGCTAGCAGGTTTCCAACCACAAAATTCAAAGTTCAAACCTAATATGATTTGATTTCTTAGAGACGTTTTGGAGCTTTCTACCTTTCAATCTATCTCTAAACATAGTTGGAAATAATACAATATAAACAGAAAGAAAAGTAAAGCAAGGGGGCGGCCTATACCAAAGGCAAAATGTGTGGTGCACTGTTCAGATCAAAACGAACCATTCGGGTTTCATAGTTCCTGGCGAAAGATCACTGAGACAGAAAGAAAAGAAAAGAACAGAAAACAGAACCATATCCAAATCTTTCTTCTTTGCTTTCGATGGACCCAAATCTAGACTCCCTGATTGGTTGTGAAAGGCTGAAAAAGTGAAATGACTAATCATCGGGGTTACGAGATGTGAAGAATCGTGGATGACATGATCCGCTTTCCCAGGAACCCGTTTGTAGGGCCATTTAATCATGATAAAATTGTGAGAAATAACCTTCGTAGTAAGGGCATTTTAAAAATGACCGTCTTTATAATTTTAACTATTTTTAAACAATTTTGACAGGACTTGACAAGAATACCCTTTAAACAATTTCAAACAAATTAAAACAGTTTCAGTTTTATCTATCCCGCCATCTAGACAAAAATTTTAAAATTAAATCTGACTTTCTCTCTGCTCAAATACCATAAGGCACAGAAAAACAACTCCAAAAATGATCAGCTAAAACTCCCTGAATGATCAAATAGAGAAACTAAGCATAAAGGAATCCAAACACCATAAACCAACGCAAAGAAGAAGAAAAACTCAATAATTTGACTCGTTGTCAAGGGAAAGAAAGATTAGCCCAAGAGCATCACATCCCAGATCGGTGAAGGGCAGAAGCAAGATCATCACCGAAGAAAACAACATCAGATACAAATTTCTCCCATCACCAAGGTAGAGGTAGATCGTCATGTGGGAAGAATTTTCGACTCAGAGGTAAGGAAAAACATGTAAATTAGTAACCAAAGACAAAAGAGTAGGGAAAGCCCTCAAAACTCATAACGGGAAAAACAAGACATTAACACAAACAAGAACTCTGAGGGAACAAAACATAACCAGAAAAGAAAACTCCTAAGACCCAACCAAAAACCAAAGTCATGCAATGCCTATCCACTAGTCACGCAATGCTTTACTAAAAATTAGTCATATAATGCTTAAACACTAGTCACGCAACTCAAAGTCAGTCACGTTTGCGTGACTTTAGTTTTTGGTTGGGTCTTAGGAGTTTTCTTTTCTGGTTATGTTTTGTTCCCTCAGAGTTCTTGTTTGTGTTAATGTCTCACGCAACTCGCTCCCTCAGAGTTCTTGTTTGTGTTAATGTCTCACGCAACTCGCTCCCTCAGAGTTCTTATTTGTGTTAATGTCTCACGCAACTCGCTCCCTCAGAGTTCTTGTTTGTGTTAATGTCTCACGCAACTCGCGTGACTGACTTTGGGTATTGCGTGACTAGTGTTTAAGTATTATATGACTAATTTTTAGTAAAGCATTGCGTGACTTGTTAATAAGGCATTGCGTGACTTGTTAATAAGGCATTGCGTGACTTGTTAGTAAGGCATTGCGTGACTTTGGTTTCTGGTTGGGTCTTAGGAGTCTTCTTTTTTGGCTATGTTTTGTTCTTTCAGAGTTCTTGTTTGTGTTAGCGTCTTGTATTTCCCGTTGTGAGTTTTGAGGGCTTCCCCTACTCCTTTGTCTTCGGTTACTGATTTACGTGTTTTTCCTTACCTCTGAATCAAAAATTCCTTCCACGTGACGATCTGCCTCTGCCTTGATAGCGAGAGAAATCTATATCTGATGTTGTTTTCTTTGATAATGGTTTTGCTCCTGCCTTTCGTCGATTTGGGATGTGATGCTCTTGGACTCGTATTTCTTTCCCTTGACAAAATAGTCATGCAATGTCTAAAAACTAGTCACGCAATATCTAAAAACTAGTCATGCAATACTCCAGAGATGAATAGTCTGACGAGAAAAGCTCAAAGAATATAAGTTTGTTTGAAGTACAGAACTAAACATACTTGACCCGTTAATAGGTTTCGGGTTGAGACACGGAACTAAATAAATGGGTCGATTTCATTAAGGGTAATTTTATCAAAATTTTAATTCTCTTGACTAAAAACAATTAAAATTATAAAAAAAGTCTATTGTCAAAAATACCTTATGCATATGACCTATAAAAAAAAAAATCATCTTTAATCATTGACCACTTAACCATGACCCTCTCATCAAAACCAGCCATAAACTGGTGGCATTCACTAGTAGCACCTGGAAAATAAACCATACCTTGACCTTTTGACTATCAGCTGATATGGATATGGTTGGGAGTTTTGATAAGACGTGTTGTTTTATATCCTTTTCGGAAAAGCTACGTAACAGAATTGACAAAGTATTTGGCAGAAAAACATTTCGACATTTTAATAGAAAATATTTATTACGTAACAACGTTTTTTTCTTTTCATAAATTTATCATATTTAGATGATCACAATCCTCTCCACTTATTATTATTAATTATTATTATCATGAATTTTTCATGTTCATGATATCTCTTTTCTTTAAAAAACCTTCACACACAGGTATTGTTGATGTTTTACCAAACCCTAATCCTCCCCCGCCCTCAATTCCTCATTAGAAAAAAAAAATAGTACTAGTTAACATCAATAATTATCAAAACAATTTCCGATTACACCAAAATAGAGAAGTAAAAAAGAAATACGTACGTACTAATTATATTTATTATATATATACACCTAACAAGACCGCCCGAAAATAGTAAAATACCAAACGTAAATATTATATTAATACTAACCGCGCAATGCTTCCCTCAATTTCTTTCCCTAGCCACAAATATATACCCCCTGATAGCACCAAGATCCACACCTCTCTAAAGTAACATAATCTCTTTCTCTGTTCCCTTAGTTGAAATAACAAAAATTTAAAGAACTATGCAAGTAGCTGATAAGGTCGTCTTCTTCAGTCCAAGTTTACGTCTTCTTCAGGCCAAATTTGATGTCTTCACTCCCAGAGTATTGAATCATAGACTATCCTTCAACACCCTTAAACGTCGTTTGATTATGTGTAGACTTGACTCTAACTTTCCCGACACTTGCCATTTCAATCCCTTAGACCCCGAAGATTTCAGAAAACAAGCCCATGAAATGGTAGATTTCATTGCCGATTATTACCAAAAAATAGAAACCTACCCAGTTCTAAGCCAGGTGCAGCCAGATTTTCTCCGCTTCAACCTCCCAGAAAATGCCCCGTATCTCCCTGAACCCCTCGAAACAATTATCAAAGACGTGCAAAACCAGATAATCCCTGGCATGACCCATTGGCTAAGCCCTAACTTCTTTGCTTTTTTTCCTTCCACTGTTAGCACTGCCGCTTTTCTTGGAGAAATGCTTTGCACGTGCTTTAACTCTGTAGGGTTCAACTGGCTAGCTTCTCCAGCCTCAACCGAGCTGGAAATTATCGTCATGGACTGGCTAGCCAACATGCTGAAGCTACCAATGTCCTTCATGTTTCAAGGTACTGGTGGTGGCATCATTCAAAACACCACCAGCGAAGCTATTCTTGTTACTCTCGTTGCAGCCAGAGACAAAGCTCGCAATGTTCTGGGCTTCGACATCATGCACAAGCTTGTCGTCTATGCCTCTGACCAAACTCATTCCACATTCGCGAAAGCCTGTAAGTTGGCTGGTATTTCTCCTCAAAACATAAGGTCCATTCCGACTACTCTCGACACTGCTTTCTCTCTGTCTCCTCTTCATCTCCGAAAGGCCGTGGAAGCTGACGTGGCAGCCGGGCTGGTCCCACTTTACCTTTGTGTAAATGTAGGGACGACTTCGACCACTGCCGTTGATTCAATAGGACCGCTTGCTGACGTGGCGAGTGAACATGGCATCTGGGTGCATGTGGATGCTGCCTACGCGGGCAGTGCATGTATATGCCCGGAGTTCAGGCATCACCTGAATGGGATAGAACGAGTGGACTCGCTGAGTTTAAGTCCCCACAAGTGGCTACTCAGCTACTTGGATTGTTGCTGCTTGTGGGTCCAAAAGCCGAGCTTGCTAGTGAAAACACTGAGCACCAACCCGGAGTACTTGAGAAACGAACAAAGCGAATCAGAGTCGGTCGTGGATTTTAAGGATTGGCAAGTCGGTACAGGTCGAAGGTTCAAATCGTTACGGTTATGGCTCATTTTAAGAAGCTATGGTATTGTCAACATACAAAATCACATCCGGTCGGACGTACGCATGGCCAAAATGTTCGAGGGGTTTGTAAGATCTGACCCAAGGTTCGAGATCGTGGTGCCAAGAGAGTTCGGGCTGGTGTGTTTTCGGTTACAACCGGATGAGAATATCGGTTCGGATTATTCCGAGAATTTGAACCGAGAGCTGTTGGAGTGGGTCAACTCAACAGGGCGGGTTTATATGACCCACACCAAAGTCGGTGGGATATACATACTGAGGTTTGCAGTGGGAGCTACGCTGACAGAGGACCGCCACGTGGTTGCCGCGTGGAAGTTGATCAAGGAAGGAGCTGATCGCATTGCTCGTCAAGGGCACTGAATCCTTTCCACTCCCACCGTGTCTGGGTGACAAAGACGTGCTTGCGGGGAGAATGAAAAGAATTTCATTCCTTGACTATAATAATTATTTATCTTCTATTTCTATTTAAGTGCTTTATGATATTAAATCACAAAAGAAATTTGTGGTTAGCAGTTGGGAGCATCTATAGTTGTATTTGTATCCCCTCTGTTGCACTAGCACTATCATTCCCATTTGGCATTAATGCTTCATAAATAAAAATGGTAGACAAATGATTATCTAGAGATACTTTAACTTTTAAATTTTTCGTTGCAAATCCAATATCTGTTGCTCTTGCGCCATTTCTTGGCTAGAAAGGATATCAATTCATAAAAAAAAAAAAAATAAATGTGCTACAATAGAAGTGATTAACATGGATGCGACATGTTTATTAAAAAGATTACATAACACAATCTTATTCTAATTAAATGAATAATGTTAAAAAGTATCATACCACACGATATTATTTAGGGTAAAAAACTTTACTTCTTTTTAAGTTTTAATCGAAATTCAAAGTGAGTCTATTAGTTTTTGAAATTGATACTTCATTCCAAAAGTATAAACATAGTTAACAAATAATATGAAAATACTAAAATATCTTTTTTTTTCTTTAAGTTTAAACAATTATTATTATATAACTTTTTTTTTTTAAATAAAGAGCATTGATCAGTGTACTCAGCTCCCCAAGAGAGGAGAGCACCAAATCGGTGCTCCCCTCGATTGATGCTCCTTTCTTTTAGGGAGCACTAGATCCCTTAGGGAGCACCAGATCTAGTGTTCCTGATCAATGCTCCCAAGATATTAATAAAAAATTAATAATAGCATTTTTTAAAATTAATAAAGAATAAAATTGTTATTTCAATATTGTCACATCAGCAACCTAACAGAAACCACGGTTGATTAGCGGTTGAGCTTATATGTCTAGTAGATTTTTTTCTAAAGTGGAGTATTCATTTCAAAAACTAATGTACTCACTTGAAATTTTGATTAAAATTTACAGGAGTGGGCTATTTTACCATATTATTTATTATTTTAAACAAGTTTAATGGATTATTTTTTATTTTAGAATATCGATAAACGAATTTGAATGCATTCAATGTGTTGAGTTATGGAGTTTAACTTATTTACTGAAAATTAAGGAAAAACAAAATAAAAATAAATAATAAACAAAAAGAGATAAATGTGAAAAAGGGGTAAGCATCAGTTTGCACCAATCTTAATCTCAAATAAACTTCAAAATCTAAAAGAGATAAAGTTAGATTGAATTAAAATTCAAGAAACTAAGTTCAAGAAGAAATAGAACACATTGAGTATTAATATACCCAAACCTCATATCAAAAAGGAAGAAAAAAAAATAAAAACTTAACGGAAGTGTTTGGCATAGTAGAGAAAATAGTTTATGAGTTCTTGGGTTCGATTTAGTTTCTAAAGAAAACGACATCATTTTGCATAAGCTAAAGAAGAGACTTATGGGCTAGATCTAAGCAACTTGATTCGTGCATGGTGTCTACGTCTGCAAGAACCCATTTAGGTAATCTTGGCCTATTAGTCTAATTTTCTTTTTGGGTTTTTCAACCCAATTAAGTGAGTTTCCTTTTTATTTTATTTTATATTGAAATTAGTTTAATTGATTTTTTCAACATTTTGATTAAAGTATTTTTTTAATTTAATAACATTTGAACTAATTTTTTTTAATTATAATTTTGATTTTGATTTCTTTTGTCATTTAAAAATTAGAAGTTTACATAAATTTATGGGAATTTTCCAATGATGAAATCTCAAGAATGTTAAAAAATGTAGCTTCTTGGGAATTTCTAAGTGACAAAATTTTCTAAAATTATGCCATAACAGTTTAGGGATTTTAGAAAATTTTCAATAGCAAGAATTTACATATATATTTAAATAAATAAATAAATAAAATATATAGTTAAATAAATAAATTCTCCAATGATGCAATCTCAAGGATGCCAAAAAAGACTTCTTGAGAATTTTTAGGCGAGAAAATTTTCCAAATTATGCTATAAAAGTTTGGAGATTTTGAAAAATTTTCAATTTCAAGAATCTTTAATTATTTATTTAAAAAATAGAAATTATAAAAATAGAAAACTGGTAAAGGAAATAAAATTGAATAGTAAATAAAGTTTTATTTAATAAGGCTTAAAGGACTCATAATTGATTAGGTACAAATTAAATAGGCGTTGTAAGGGTGCTAATACCTTCCATACGCGTAAATGAACTTTCGAACCTAATCTACTTCGTAGACAAGAACCTATTCTTTTTAATGGACTTAAATTAAGCTTAGGACCTTATTAGGAAAAATAGATTCACTTGGGTGGAGGGTGGCTCAATAAGTTCAAAAGCCTAAAGCGAAATAGTCAAACAAGGTTTTTTTTATTGAAATTAAAAAATTATTAAAATTTTATTCTTCTAACTTTTTGAGATGCAAAATTTTTAATTAAACTTTTATAATCAAGTTCTTCTAATGTTTCTTTTTCAATTAATAATATAGTCAATCCATTTAATCTTTCTTGAGACATTGTTAATCTTAAATAAGATTTTATTAATTTTAGTTTTAAAAAACTTCTTTCTCCTAAAACAACACTTACCAAAATTGTTAATATTATTCTAAAAGCAATATATGCATTTGAAAAAGAATCGAGTCTTCTTATATGATTAAGTATGTCAATTGGACTATTTTCTTCCATTTGTATAATTTCTTTTAAAACTTTTAACTCTAAAAATAATTCTAAATCATCAATATTCGAACAGTTGCTATATTTTAAAGAAAATTCAAGATTAAGGTAATATTCTTTCAAACTATTACCATATAATGACTTCAACTTTTCACCGCTAAATAGAAAAACCAATAATATTTTCATTTATATTAAATTGTTCAAATTTACTTTAGAGTAAAAAAATTACTTGATCTAATATATACAAGAAGTAACCAATTCTAAATGATTCTTCAAGAGATCTAATTGTTTCATTATCAACATTCTGATCAAATTATTTTTTTTTACGAATGATATGTGTATTACGAAATTTAGGTTCCATGTTCATTTCAGATGCAATTTCTTTAAAAGAAATAATAGCATATGCAAATCTATTTTCTCTATAGTTTTCAAAAAAAAGAAAGAAGACCTTTTAATTGTTCTATAGCAACATCAATACACATATCTTTTCATTGCAAATTTTTGCTAATAGAGTTAACAACAAACAATATATCATACCAAATAGTCATGACCAACAAAACTCAAAATTTTGAAGCTCATATGTTGTTAAGCAATTAGCTTCACTTTTAGTTTTAGGATTTTCACTAACTTCTGTTAATTTTAATAAAGCATCTCTTATTTGTGGAGCTTGGAATCTTATTGCTTTAACACTTTCAATACGACTTTTCCAACATGCTTTTGACAATGATTTAAGAGTTAGACTAAGTATATTATCTTGTAAAATTATTCATCGTTTGGTAGAAGAAGAAAATAGTGAATATATACATTGTTCTTAAAAAATGATATAGCTTTAGTGCAAGAATTTGCCATGTCGCAAAGTACTAAATTTAGATTGTGATAACCACATGGTGTATAAAAAGGATCTGGGATTTAAGTCTAAAATTATTTTTTGCACTCCTTGTTGCTTGCCCTTCATATTAGATCCATTATCATATCACTGTCCTTTTAAAATATTAATATTAAGCCCAATATTTTTTATTTCATCCACAATGGCATCAAAAAGATCTTTTCCAATTATATTATCTACTTTTAAGAATTCAAAAAACTACTCCATAACTTTAATTGGATTTGATGAAATATTAACACATCGCAATATAAAAGACATTTTCTCTTGATGACTTACATCTGGAGTGCAATTAAGTATTATTGAAAAATATTTTGCTTCTATGAGGTTTTTAATAATTTTATTTCTAATTTCACTTGCTAACAAATTTATCAATTCATTTTGTACATTATGTCCAAGGTAATGAGCATGAATTTTATTGTTTTTAATGTGTCGAATGTCTTCTTGCATCATTGGATCAAATCTTGCTATCATTTCAATTAGACATAAAAAATTTCCATTACTTTCTTGATAGATCTTTTCATTTTTTCCACGAAAAGCCAAATTATTTTTACCAAGAGTTTTTATTACAGCAAGAATTCTAGTTAATAATTTTTTCCAATGTTCTTCATCCATTTTTATTTGTTCTTGAACACTTTTATCAATTGTTTTATTTTCAATAATCTCATTTCTAAATCAATCCAAGAACTCATATTAGTAATATGCTCATTACTCATTTCATGACTCATAAGCTTAGCACTAAGGTTTCTCTGATCTTTTGTGCCTACATTAGCTAGTTTACTTACACTAGAAGCCAAACTAAACAATTTACAACAAAAACAAAATACCTTATCTAAGTCTTTTGAATAAACTAGCCATCTTCTTTCATGCGTCTCCTCATATGCCAACTTTTGAATATAGTATGTAGTAGAAAAATATCTTGAAAACTCATCTTTAGGAAATCTAAATCGTTAACTTTAATTGGACCTTTTTCTACAATAAATCTCTTAAATTTGTATCAATATTTGTCCATTGACTTGGATCATAAATATTTTTAAGAAAACAATCATTTAAATTAATAGGTTGATCCTTTTCATCATGATTTCTATGATTATTTTGAATCTCTTCATGATTTCTATGATCATCTTGATTATCTTCATTAACTTCTTGTTCTAGTATTTCATCATCATCTAACTCTCTGAGATTATTAACTTGTTCGTTTAAGAGACAATTATTAATAATTTTTTATTCATTATTTTTGTTATCTATAAAAAATTTATCAAGAGCTCCTTTTTGAGATTGTATTCAATATTCAATATTTCTTTTTTTTAAGCTTTGAATAACTAGATTCATATTTTCAATTTAACATGAGGTACAAAAATATTTAACTATTATAATTATCTTATATTTTCTAAATGGCTAATATAAAATCAACAATCAAAATTTCTATTCAAATAAATCAACTAGCACATAAAATAAAAACAATATAACAATAATATGAAGTCTAAATTAAAGTAAAAAAGTCTATAAAGTTAGAACAATAGTACCTAATTGTTGATTGCTTATTGCAAACCGCAAATGAGGCTCATGGCTTTATGAAGATAATAAAGTAACAAACTTCTTGTGTATTCCTTAAGGAAAATTGAAGTTCAAGGAAGAAAAAGAAATGAGAAAAGAAAAATTCAAAAGTAGATATTATACATTGAAAAGAAATTGATTTTATATATAAGAAGAAAAACATCCGTTGGAAATCATTAAATACGTTGATTAAAAATAAGAGAAAAAAGTAAAAAAAAATAGCTATGGAGATGATTAAATATATATGACCGTTAGTTAATTGAAAATAAGAAAATATAGTTTAGAATTAATAGTATTCTAGAAATAAGGAAGTAATAGAAAATTGAGATTTATCAGGAATATAATAAGGAAAGTGAGAGAATAAATAATTTTATTGATTATTTTTTAATTTTATTTTTAATTTTTATATATTTTTAATATAATTAATTATATTATAATTATTATAACATTATAAGTCTTCCCTAAATTTGGTGCCTCTCTAAATTGGAGGCCTAAAGCCTTTGCTTGGGTAGTTTCACCCAAGAGCCAGCCATGTGGGTGGTCAATCGCACCTAAACAAAAAAGATTAATGGCGACTCCTTTTCACATTAAACGGTTGAGTTCTAAGACTCACATGTTATGACAGCTCGGCAACTCCATTATAGACTTTAGAGTAGAGCCAATAACTAGTTATGTGTAGTCTTAAAAGCCTTGTAGTTTACAATAGTTCAACTTTTAAAGGTATTTTCCTTTATTGTGTTTTTCTGTTCTTTATATGTATAAAATGCTTTTTCACACATTCACTATGCATGCATGCATAAGCCTTCTATGGAAGCTTTGTCCCTTTTAGAAGGAAATAGAGTATCTTTACTCTTGTGAGGTGATAACCTCTGCATGAGCCAATGAAATACTTCTATTCATATTGAACTCTTTTTGTTGATAGCCTATAATGGGTGAGGATTGGAGTACCTTACTAGTCCTTAATGGACAAAAATAAAGAACAATTTGGAAACCTTTACCTTTTTGTTTAATCCAAGCCCAACATATAGTGTGCCTTATGGAGCCAACCTTAAGTAAAGCCTTTTTATCTTATTGTGTATAGGACAGAGCATCGGTCGATAGCAACCAAGCAATCAACAGGAACCGACTACAACAACAATCGTCGACGTGGTTATTCAGTGGTGTTGCCAACATCAGTTGTGATCGATGGTACTGAGGTCACCTCGGTTCGATCATCGAAGGCACTCTCATTCTAACCAGATCGATTAAAAAATCAAGAGGGAGGGGGCAAATTCTATTAATAGGCTTCATTAATCCCCCACTCCTCTTCTTTCTTCCCCTATCAACATTCCCCCATTCTTCATTTGTCCCCGCTTATTGCTTCTTTCTTTCTTTTTTTGTTTGGTGCTCTTTGTCGTCTCCATCTGCTTGCATCTATCTTCTTCCTTACTGCCAGCCACCTTTATTAGTGATATGCTTTTTTAGGTGATGGGTTTGAGGGGATGAATGTTAATGTTAAAGGAATGATTTTTTGTATTGAAGGGCTGAGATGTTTACTGGTGTTTTTGTATAACCGGTTTGTGAATAAAGGACCTTGACTGCTTCCCTACCAGTCTTGACTCCATGAATGTACAAGGATTATTATCTTGTTTGAATGAAACCTAACTTAAAAGAAAAAAACTTTCAACTGATTGAAACCGAGATTGGCTTCGGTCGATTGATTTTTCATTGTAACTGGTCAACTTCGATCAGTTGAAATTTGTCATCAGTTATGTCAATTTTGATTTCTTCTGAAATCGAAACCGACCAAAACTAACCGATGCACTCCCTTAATTGTGTATAAAGATGCCCAAGAATAAGTACATAAAAGAACAAAGCTCACATCTTTACTCAATTACTACATGTACTAACTTGCACTTTTTTGTTTTGCATCCATGCATCATAATCATACTAGAATATTCAATTTTGCCAATTTAAGAAGAGATTTACTAGTTGAAAATAGTCAAGCAATGGCTCTTGAATCCTCACCAACACATTAGAAGGATTTTGAGAACTTAAGGTTCCAAAATATTTCTACCTCTAAAAAATTTTCAAAATAGTCCACTTGCTTGCAAACTAGAGTTATGGAGGACAAACACCCAACTCGAATGGATAAAGTGGAAAAAGTTTAAGAAGAGATGAAGGAACAGTTGGCTAAGATGATGGAATTAATTATGAACATTAGCAAAAGAAAATGAGTGGTTGAAAAATCTTCGAACCTAGTAAGCCAATAGACCTCAAGCAGTAATGATCACATATTCGGTCCTCCCCAACACCAACCACAAGCATCTCAAAGGTAGCATCAGTTCTTTGTACCACTTATAGACGGACAATCATCAACACAAGGAGCCACCACTGAAGTGTACCCTATCAATCCAATTATAATTCCAGATTTAGATGACCCTAGAGAACAAAAGCAATTGAAAAGAGGTATGTCTAAGGCCATGGATAATTTGAGAGTATTGAAGAAATTTGACCTCTTAGAGGAACCATTGTGTGCTATGGAAGGGATAAATATCTTATGCTCCATCAATACATTAAAACTTACTCTCGTATTTAAACTAGTTATTCCTCCCATGTTCAAAGTTCTAGACTTTGAGAAACATGATGGAACTAAATGTCTAATGGCACAGGTCACAATATATTGTAGTATGATGGCTGCACACACTCAAGACAAAAAGTTGTTGATTCATTATTTCTAGGACAACCCTACAAGATCAACTATTTGAGGGTATAACAAACTGGATAGAATTAAGTCATGTGCATTCATGGAAAGACTTAGCACGAGCATTCATAGCTTAATACAAACATGTGGTAGACATGGCTCCAAACCGCTTAACCTTGTAAGGCATGGAAAATAAAGCTACTGAAGGCTTTAAGGACTATGTTCAGAGATAGAGAGATATCGCCTTATAGGTCTAACCACTATTGATTGAGAAAAAAAATAACAATCATATTTGTTAACACTCTGAAGGCCCTATACTATAAAAGACTAATTGAAAATGCTACAAAGAATTTTGCAAACATGGTGCTTTTAGGAGAAATAATTGATGTGGCAAGATCGAAGGAAAGGATTTAGCTAATCCTAGAATAGAAAACTTGCCAAACAAGAAAAGGTGAAATGCAATCAATTATATATGAAAGGCAACAAACTAAGGGTTTCACCCCTTATTATCCATATCTTTTTTGCCAACCTTACTACCTCATTCTAAATAACATCTCCCAAAATCCATATCCTTATCAATTGGTTCCAAAACCAACCTTCTAGACAAATACCAATCTGCAAACACACACAAGTTCACCTATATCTCGACCATTTCCAAATCCTAAGACTCACCCATTGTTAATACACATTCAGAGTTTAAGGTTATAATTACAAAATTTAACTAATTGTGTAAAATCATGTATTAGTTATTAATCAATTAATCACTTAATTGAATTAGTAATTTAACAAATCAAGTGATAATAATTAATCAATTCAAACCGTATTGGTAAATTTAGTAAAATTTAAAAGTGTTTACATTAATTAAGGTTTTATTAAATTAATTAAATAATTTAACTAATCAAATGAAGAACGTTTTCGTAGTTAAGCAATAAAGTAAATTAGTAATATTATTTAATTTTTTAAAAAAAATAATAAATTAAGCTGTTCAATTAGGTAGTTAAATAATTTAGTTTATTAAGTGTTAAGGTGTTATAAGTAATTAAGGAATTAATTAAATTAGTAATATTAGATAATATTATTTTTTTAAATTAATTAAGTGGTTTACGAAATTAATTACAAAATTTAACTAATTTTGAAGAATCATGCATTAGTAATTAATCAAATAATAAATTAATTAAATTAGTATTTTAATAATCGAATGATAGTGATTAATCAATTCAAAATGTACTAGTAAACTTCATAAAATTTAAAAGTATTTACTTTAATTAAGATTTAATTAAATTAATTAAATAATTTAACTAAACAAATGAAAAAAGTTTTAGTAGTTAAGCAATAAAGTAAAGTAGTAATATTATTTAATTACTATCAAATATTTTAATAAATTAAAGTGCTTAGTGTGATAATTAAATAATTTACTTAATTAAGTGTTAGGGTGTTATAAGTAATTAAAGAAATAATTAAATTAGAAATTAATTTTATAATATAATTTTTATTTAAATCATTTTAATATTTAGTTCGATTTTGTTTTCCATTGATGTTTGTGTTAACATTTGATAACTGACAACATCATATAGCCGTTATAATATTTTTCTCAAAATGAAATGAGATAAGAGTTGAATGTTTTCCTGAGTCGATTCAAGTGGATTTTTTAAGACGTAATCTATGAATGGCATAAGTGAATTTATTTTATTTGCGTTCAGTCAACCAAAATATGTTACTGAGAATAAGATTGGATTCTTTACTCTCAGTGTATGAATAACAAGTTCTTAGCGATTGATAAGATTCGAGAACAACTATTTCGTAAAGGGTTTACCAGTGCATACACAATATAAGATGCATGTCACGACCCGGAACTCTCATCGAGCCTGTGACAATCATCGCGATGTCCCAATAGACATTCCTACCTCGAATGTCGATCGAAACCTCGCAAGGCTTTTATATCAGTTTTCTCACCTTTCCTATGAGCAGCAGTTGTCGAATATCATGTTTTAAAAGATTATAAGCCATTCCCAAACCAAAACAATCATAAAATAATTTCTATCTCACATGGGCATTTTGATCATTTTTCTCTAAAAATTTTGAAATCAGCTAAAAATGTAGTGAGTGGGTGAAAAACACTTATTTCATAATCAGACATAAGTTTAGATGTCTAAAACCTTCATTTAAAGTGAAATTATAACTATTTGAATATAATAAAAATATTGAATAAAATATTCTATTTTCTTGTAAAACAATATTTTTAGAACTATGCGTAAATAATTTTTGTAACGTGAAAGCAAAATAAATTCATGCATACAATGGCACACGCAGCCAGGTATTCAAAATATTTTACAATGACATGTGGGCTCCCAAATAACAAAAGTGAACTAAGGTTGTGAACCTACAGTTTTTGAAGATGCAACTCCAATTGTAGCCCTCGACGATATCAACTAACTACTGACTATCCTAAGCCTGAAATGAGTGGAAAAGAGGGTGGTGAGATTCTATAATCCCAATGAGTAAACAAATATCATCTAAAATATCTAAAGTCGAGTAAATGGAGACAGATAAAACAGATTAGCATAAAATGATTCATAGCATTTCGAACTCATTTCAATAAGATAAATAGATTCATTTCACCCAAATAATCAATGAGGTTTATGATTTCTTGAAAAACTTGGCTCGTGCTAAAGCTCATACTCGGTGACACCTTGATCAGAGGCATACATCCGAGCCCGCCAAGGCTGTTAAAAATTTCATGTACACGTAAAACATATTTTTACGTTTGAAAACACAATCGTTCCTTGGCGTTAGCTGAGTTCACCCTCATGTAATGGTTCAGCATGAAGTGAACTCTGTCATACCTTAGGAGATACCCTACACGCCTCTCCAAACAAGGTAAAAATATAACGGGTTTACCGTGCCCCTCCTAAAGGCTAGTCCATGGAAACCCTGCCACTATAGTAGCTAATCAATATCCCACCAATCAATCAAATCTCAATAGCATGGCATGTCAATTAAATTACTATCCAATTTATCAAGACAAACAGACAATTCGTATTTTCCAACACAGATATCAATTCAGCCAATCATGTCATATTATCATAAGCCATTCGGTTCAAATCATAATTTATAACACAACAAGTGGTCTCTAATTACTCTAATTTCAAAACCATCATCTAATTTTTAAATCGATTTATAAAAATTTATTTTATTTTATTGATTCACAATTTGCTCATAAAACAAAGCAATTCACCATTTAAATTCATTTTTCCACAAAATCACCAAATTGAGTAAAATTTACTCTAGATAATTAAGGCGATAATAAGATTACTCACTGTAATAGAAATCGAGTTCGGGATTCTTCGATCCTTGATCCTCGATCCTCGGATACTACCTCTTTGTTCTTGCCAGAATGCTCACCACCTGGACATAATGCACGATAAGCAATTTACTACATTTGTGTTAAACTGTTATAAAACCAATTCAGGCTCTATACTAAATAAAAATAGTATTGACCTAACTCAATTTATCACCCGATTAATTGGCCAATACATCAAATTTCACTCCAAATAACTCCATTTCTCTTCTAATACTCCAAATCATCAAACACAAGTCAAATAACATAAGATTTAGCAAGATCATTTCCACATTTTCTCTTAGGAATTTCGGCCATGGTGAGTGCACTAACACTATGATTTTTCATGCTTAATTTTTACACCATAAATCATTCATTCCTAACCAAATTCACTTGAAATAAAATCAATCCACCATCAATATACCACAAGTAAGATTCGACCATAAAGGGTGGTTAGAACATGTGATTTTTTTCTTACTTGTTTTCCATATCAAACATGACAAACTAACGAAAAACACTAACATATCTTAAAATCGACCTAAAATCATCATCAAACTCTCTCTCTACATGTTCGGCCAGCAAGAGATCCATCATGATATCATGAATTTCAACCATGAAAAACACAAAAGAATGCATAGGAAAGATAGATCACAAGTTGGAATTAAGAAATTTCACCTTTGATTGCTTGATTCCTTGAAATCTAGTGATTTTCTCTTGAAATTTTCACTCTATGGTTTTTGTTCTTTCTTTTTCCTTTCTTCCTTGTGTTGGCAGACCATATGAAGAGAAATAGAAGGGTTTTGGGCTGGTTTTTTAAAGCCAAGCATGCATGGATGAGAATTTGACACATGTCACCACGTAATTGGTGCATGTGTCATACATACTCATTAAGCATTCTCTCTCCACCACTTAAAATTTTCTCAATTATCCATGATAATAATGGGTGGAATTCATGTGCTGGACATATGTTGGGTGGTGTAAAATTACAATTTTGCCCTTGGGCGGCAAAATGACTATTTTGCCCCTATGCTCGAAAAAATGCCAAAATTAAAATTCTTCACTTCTCAAACTCAAATTATGTTCTAAATGATCAATCTTGGTCAAAAACTTCTTCCAACATTCAAATCTTAACCTCGGGTGGCACAATGATCGTTTTACCCCTAGGTCATGAAAATTTCAATTTGACTCCAAATTGATCCTCGAGCTCCGAATCACCATATTAAATCATTCTAGGGTTTTAAAATTATCAATTTCATCTTAAAATCTCTATTTGGACTAGTTCAAGGCTTATTTTAACTTAATTGTACCATTTGGTATAATATCGACTTTTAACGATTTTCGAGATACCCAAGTAAGCAAACATGCTTTCTAATATATAAATGACATAATAAACATATTATAAAGCCGAGCTTGACAATGCATATGGTAAATTGTTCCATGCTTTACGATCAGAGTTTCAGTTCAATGATGAGACCAGAGATGAACTGGTCTTTCCTAAATATCCAAATTCGAATGTTGTATCTTTCTTTTCGTTGTTGAATGATGCCGATATAACTTTTTGGGTTGGATGCAAGAAGCACACAAAACTGTCAACTATGTCCTAATTACTAAATGTGAAATCAGAATTTAACATGCGTGAGGCATGCTTTAATCATCTAATATAGCTAGTAAAAGAGATGTTGCCATTTGATAAAGCATTATCAACAAACTTTTGTATAATGAAAACACAACTGAAGGAACTTAGGCTCAATAATCAGAAAATTCATGCATCTAAGAATAATTGTGTGCCGTTTTATAATGAATATTTTGAGTTGTCTTATATCCATCTTGTGGTCATCTTTGGTATAAACTGGATAATTTAAGGGGAGGAAGGGAGAAACAAATTTCATCTCAGATTTTGCGATACTTTCCACTAACACAGAGATTGTAGAGGTTATATATGTTGGGAAAAACTATAGAACACATGACACAGCATGCCACGCACCCATCAATCTTTTACCTTTGAGCCTCGTGACGTCAAACTCGGTTTATGTTCGAATGGTTTTAGTTCATTCAGGCTGACAACAAAACTGAATTCTATCCTATAATGGTCACTATCTAAAACTTACCTTTGTGAAAATGTATAAAGCAACCATACATCTTTCTTAATATGGTTATCCTAAGCAAAACAAGTCTTGGACAGAACACAGATGTGTTTTCCAACCTCTGATAGATGAGTTAAAAGTTCTATGTGACAAAAAGGTGGTCACGTACGATGCCTTTACTCGTTAAAATTTTATTCTACAAACAACACTTTTATGGACCATTCATGACTTCCTTACATATGATATATTGTTTGGGTGGAGCGCTCATGGACATTTATCATGTTCATATTTCATGGAACATGAAAAGAGTTTCTTCTTGGCATATGGGAGAAAGGTTTGTTTTTTTTTTATTGTCATCAACAATTCTTGCTAATGGTTAATCTTTTTCATTGTCGAAAAGATAAACTTAAGAAACGTATAGAACGAGACCTTTTAATTCTTCAGGTATTCGATGCAAAAATCTTGGAACAATTTGAGTCAATTCCAAAAAGCATGTGTGGTACAAAAGTGGGCAACCAAAAGTTAGTGGGTTTTGGAGAAACCCAAAATTGGAGTAAGAAAATCATATTTTGGGAGTTACCGTATTGGCAGATAAATCTCATTCGTTACAACTTGGATGTGATGCATATTAAACATAACGTATTTACAAATATATTCAACAAAATGATGGATGTTATGGGAATGAAGAAAGACAATATCAAGGCTTGTTGTGATTTCAAGGTGTATTATAGGCATTTGGCATTGAAGTTAATTGAAAATAATGGTAAACTTTTTAAACCGAAAGCGTCATACACTTTGATGAAGAAACAACAAAAAACTGTTTGTGCTTGGGTGAGACAAGTAAGATTACTAAATGGTTTTGCCTTTAACATAGCAAACTGTGTGAATGAGTAGGAAGGCAAATTTTATGAGATGAAAAATCATGATTATCAAATTTTCCTATAGCGGTTGCTCCTAATTGCCTTATGACATATGGTCCCCCAAACTATATAGAGTGCAATTGTTGAGATCTCACATTTCTTTTATGATGTATGTGCAATTGACTTGTGTCTTGAGCACATCAATGCATGGGAAAGGAAAATCGTTGAAGCCATTTACAAATTAGAAAAGATTTTTCCTTTGATTTTTTCTATTTAATGGAGCATTTGCTGATCCACTTGCCATATGAAGATAAAGTTGGATGACCAGTCCATTATTGATGGATGTATCCATTTGAGAGGTAAACCCTTAAACCAACACAAGTAATTTAAAATTTTAGAGTATTTGACAATTAGAATTTAAAAATGAACGTTAATTTTTAAGTTTTTAAAGCATCTTAAAAAAGGTGAAGAATCGAGCATCGATGGAAACATCCATTTGTGAAGCATATATCATCGAGGAAATATTATCTTTTTATTCGATGTACTTCGAACCTTAATCCTAACAAGAATGATTCGGGGTCTAATAGAATGACGATGGTGAATATGTTGATACTGACGATCATCTCTCAATTTTCACCAATCCCAATCAACCTTTAGGTCAATGCGAGAAATGTTGATACCTAAAGGAGGATAAGTTCTACACGGTCGACCTATATGTACTAATGCAATGAGATACTATCGTACATTTAGTAAGTATACATTTAAGCAATAATTTAGAAAACTGTAATTTAGAGAATGGCATTAATTTACAATTACTGTTCCTTTTATCTATACGATGTTCAATGATATGGTTAAAATAGAACAATATGATATATCCGAGAAGGAATTGGAACTATTGGTCCTAAATATAAATGCTAGAGAGGGGGATGAATAGCACTATCTCAACTTTTTTGCAAGATTGAGACTTGATATCAAAACAAAGAAAGCAAAACTAGAGAGTCAATAGACAAAGTATTTATAGTAGTTCGGTCCAAGACATACATCCACTACCTTGATTATCCAACCAAGGATTTTCAAACAAATCACTAAAACAATGGAATTCACAAGCTTCCACCAAGCTTTTTACAATGGCTTTTCAATGCTTAGCCATAACCTTTACACTAGTTTTTCACGGGCTCAACTAAAACCCCAAGGTGGTTTTTCAAGGCTCAACCACAACCTTACACTAGTTTTTCATGGGCTAAACTAAAACCCCGAGGTGGTTTTTCAACGGGTCAACCACAACCTTTCACTAGTTTTTCACGGGCTAAACTAAAACCCAATGTGGTTTTCCAAGACTCAACCATAACCTTTACACTCAACTTTTCAAGGCTAAGTTGGAACCTACAAGCATCCAAGTAAACCTTGTTTGAATCAATCACTTAGAGTGAATCCCGCACTCTAAGAATACAAAGATAAGTAGAGAAAATATCTATTGATCACACGGTTGATCTAAGTGGTACAAGTTTAAGTGCTAAACACAATAACAAAAGATAAGCATTTGAGTGCAATGAAGAGTACAAACAATTTCTAAGTTTGCTGCTCTTTTTGGCTTGAATATAATGAAATCTCTTAATAATCTTCCAAAAGTTCTCAAATGTTCCAAAAGTTGGTTTTTTGCCATTTGAAGATCCTTTTACACTTGAAGAAGCTTGTCTGATGGCTGTTGGGATGTTTTTGACCGTTAGAAACAGTTTGGGAAAAGTTCTAGCCGTTAATATGTCTTGTAGTGGTCTTGTGTATGTTGTAGACAAAGAACTCTTAGTCGACTAAGATTTTTCCCTTAGTCGACTAAGTTGGTTATGTCTCGATCACAGATTCTAGAAAGCACTTAGTTGACTAGCCCATTTTCTTGGTCGACTAACTCGTTTCTGTTTCTCACTAATCTTCAGCCTTCCACTTCTCCACCTTGAGTTTTGCCCAACTAATGATCTTCCTTGTTCTACCAGGGGACTTCCTTTATATTAGTCATCTTTATTCTTTATCCAAAACACATCTTTAAGTGCTCATTAGGAAGATTGAATTATTGTTTCTTTGTAGACATTTCCCTTGTACACTTAGGTAGAAATATTAGACACAAATGACATGGAAATGTTTTATTATCATCAAAAACTAATAGAGTCAACAAAATTACCCTTTTTGATAATGACAAAACATCCCTTGATTAATAGCATAGTGTCTTTTTAATTCTTTTTTAGTTTCTACAGAAAATGAGGGATACTCCTCCTTAGTTCATGTTCTCTCTAAGTTTGTGCATATTTTTTATTCATTCCAGCAAGTTTTTATCTATGTTATATTCATAGTGACATTGTACATTCTTGCTTTGGATAGAAAATGTTCATATATGCAGATTTAAGAGCAAATGGAAAGTTGACAGATTATTATTGGTTTTTCATTTCTGTAAATTTCTGTCAGCCAACATGTGTTGATTCCAGATTTCATTCAAATCATCATTTTTCTAACAAGTTCTCTATGAATCATCATCCATATGTATTCTAAAACATGTTCAAGTTGTAATATCATGACAGAAATTGTTTATACACTTAGTAGCTCATTATCAGCACAGCATTAGAAAATTGCAGTAGCATTTCACAGATATCAGTAGAAATTTTCCAACAATACTTCACAATGTCATAAACATCATTTTCAAAGTTCAAATACCACAATCAACTATCAGCATGCATGTTTCAAGCATTCATAAAGTTATCCAAAATTAAAATCCAATGTTTGAATGCCATTTTGGCACAAAATAACCATTAAAACAGTAACGATAAATTTGTTCCAGAAATACCCCTAAGCTAACTTTTCTTCTTAGATGTTATAGAAGTTTGGTATCTCTACCCTAATGATTTTTTTGTTTTTCTTGTTGTTTTCCCTAGACGTCTAGTACCTCTACCCTAACATTTTTTTTGTTTTACTTGTCATTTCCTACTCCCCTTTTTGTCATCATCAGGGAGGGGGTTAAGGCATCAATTTTCAAAAAGAGATGGTGTGGATTCAGGGGACATTGTCAGTTCCCACCAAGGATTCAGAGGAATAGGAGAGGGTAGTCTTAGAGATGGTTGAGTAGAAGTTTTAGGAGGTTGCTAAGGAGGCTGAGGAATAGTTTGTGTAGTTTTCTGAGAAGTGGTCTGATTAGAGACTTCTATTGGTTCTTGAGGAGAGGTTGTAGGAGGTGACTTTACTTTCTCTATCAGTCCGGAAGACTTCCTTGTCTTAGGAGGTATAGATTTTCTAGCTGTCTTCTTTTGTCTCATGACAGGTAACTGAGGCTTAGTTGCAGGAGCTGTTTATTTCGTTTTTCCTTTTTCTTTGTCTTTCCCTTTTTCTACAGCTTCTTGTACTGAAGTCATTTCCTGAATAGCTTGAGCTGCTGCTGTCTCTTTTTCTACTTGTTCTTCTCTTACCATTTGATAGAAAAGTCTCATGACAGACACTTCATCAGAGTGAGGAGGGGATGCTTCTTGTTCAGGGTGTGATGGAGGCTGTTGTTCAGAAGGGCCAAGTGGTGAACCAACCACTTTAGTGCTTTGATCAGATGTTTCATTTTCTGCTGAGGTGGATTTGAGAGGTTCTTTAAATCCTGGTTCAGGGCTTTGATGTCCAAGACTTGCACTTTTTTAGGCAGACTCTTTAGCTTGAAATTTAGGGTTTGCATCTTGGAATTCAGAACCCTTTGGTTGCAAGGCTGATCCTTCAGCACCTTGTTCTTCTGGTGCCATGCTTTGGATCGCAGAAGACTCAGCTTCAGTAGGTTCAGATGGCATTTTAGATTTTTCTTTCAATCTGGCCTCAATCTTATTCATCATTTCTTCAATTTTCACAAGCCTTGCACCTTGATCAGTGAGCTTGGCATCCATCCTCATCAATAGATTGAACATGATTTCATTTGAGAATGGAAGGGTTGCTATTTCTAGTGGTGTAGAGGCTGCCTCTGGCTGAGTTTGCACTGAAGTAATCTTGGAGGTCTTGATGAAAGTGTCCCCATACACCTTGTATCCCATTTTGATTAAGCTTCCCAAATAAATGGGCTGATCCCTACTCTTCACCATGTCCATATCATACTTTTTAGCCCAGATTCCCTTCTTCTTAACCAGGGATGTGATTACATTGCCATATGGCAAATGAATCTTTTCCAGTTTACATGCTGCCCTCATTATCTCAATCATGAACCTTCTAAGGTTCAGAACTTCTCTAATGAAAGTATGTTCCATTAGCCAAAGATCTTAGAGGCTGATGTAGCTTAAGCTACAACTCTTACCATACAGATTAGCTGCCACAAAGTAATGCAGGATTTTAAATTGTGGACTAATGATCAGTCTTGCATTGCTCTTTGAAGAAAATTTTTTTTTCCAGTAACAATTTCCCACATAGATGCATGATCATACTTGTCAAGCATTTCATACTCTCCATCTTCACCATCTATTTCTAACAGATTACTCAAATCTGAAGCTGTAACCAAAAACACTTTCCCATTCAAAAATACATTCAAATTTTCTTCTGAAAAGTCTTTTGAATCATCAAGTTCTCTCTCACTTAGTGCAATGCTAGCATAGAATTCTTTAACGAAATTAGCACTATATGTCTTGTCTTTGAAAGAATTATACTTCTTTATCCTCATTTCATTAAAATAGTCTGTTAAGCTTATTTGGAGTTTAAGGGTTTCACTGAAACTTTTCCAATCAATATACTTCCTGCATGTAATGGAAGCATTCTCAATTTTCCTAAATCTCTCCTCATGAATTTTGTTTCTAAATTTGAGGGATGAGGAGGATAAAGTACCTTTTGAAGACATTTTCTTCTTGTCTTTCTTTTTTGTTTTTATAAACTTTTTCTTTTTTTCTGTTTATTTTTTCTTGCTGGGATTTTTCTCAATCTTCTGTATGTCTGCACCCGATATCTTTTTCTGCTTCTTTTAAGGATTTTCTGTCTCGGTGCTTTCCTCCATCAACCTCTTCCCCTTTTTCTTCTCCAGTAACTCTTTGAGTAAAGTCGACTTGGCCATTTGGAGTTTCAGGTTGTGAGAGAAGAAAGATTCTCAGTTGATTTTAGAAGAGGGATTGCAGATGAGATTACTAAGGTTTTGAGAGATTCGGTTATCAGAAGATGAAGAAGAGAAGTGATTGATAGTTTCTAATTTAGAAACCGTCTGCCTCCCCATTAACAATTGCCTTACTTTCCTAAATTTCAAAATTCCCTATAATATTTTTACTATTTACTTTCTCAGCTTTTTTTCTCACCTTTTATTACCCAGTAAGCATAAAATTTCATTATTTTAAACCTTTAAAATTCAGCTAGCAGTTTTTTGGTTCTAATGAAACAGAATACTCTTAGTTGACTAAGTTTTACACTTCAGTCGACTAAGTGCCTTATGTTTTTCTCTACTTAGTCCAGACTTCTCCCTATAACCCTTCTAAACAGCTCATCCCTAAATTTTTCCTAATTTCATAGAATCTATCTCACTAAGGGGTTTGGTAAATATGTCAGCAAGCTGATGCAAAATGCTCACAAATTCAATATTGATTTCACCCTTAGTTACATAATTTCTAATAAAGTGGTGTCTAACCTCAATGTGTTTGGTTCTTGAGTGTTAGACAGGATTCTTTGAAATGTTTATAGCACTAGTTTTGTCACAGTATATGGGAGTGTTGTTCACTGATAATCCATAGTCTTTCAATTGTTGCTTAATCCATAAAACTTATGCACAACAACTTCCTAAGGATACATATTCAACTTCAGTAGTAGATAGTGCTACAGAATTTTGCTTCTTGCTTGACCAGGATACAAGCATGCTACCTAGGAACTAGCATGTTCCACTAGTGTTTTTCCTATCAATTCTACTTTCAACAAAGTCAGCATCTGAATATCCTACAAGGCTAAATAGTGATTCTTTTGAAAACCAAATTTCTAAGTTTTGAGTTCCTAATAGATATCTAAATATTGTTTTCACAGCAATTAGGTGTATTTCTTTAGGTTGAGACTAAAATCTAGCATATAAACACACACTAAATTGAATATTTGGTCTACTCGATGTTAAGTAAAGAAGAGATCCAATCATACCTCTATAGAGCTTTTGATCTACATCTTTACCTTTCTCATCAACATCAAGTTTTGTAGATGGGCTCATTGGTGTGCTGGTGGTCTTTAGTTTCAACATGTCAAACTTCTTGAGCATGTCTTGAATGTATCTATCTTGGCTGATAAAGATTCTTTCCTTGCATTGCTTGATTTGAAGGCCAAGAAAGTACTTCAATTCTCCTATCATGCTCATCTCAAATTCTCCCTGCATTTTCTTAGCAAAGTTCTTGCAAAGAGATTCATTAATAGCACCAAATATAATGTCATTTACATATATTTGAACTATGATCAAATCATTTAAGCATCTTTTGATAAATAATATGGTGTCAATGCTGCCCCTTATATAGTCTTTTTCTACCAAAAATTAAGCCAACCTTTCATACCAAGCTTTAGGAGCTTGCTTCAATCCATATAAAGCTTTGTGAAGTCTAAAAACATAATTTGGTTTCTTAAAATCTTCAAAACCAGTAGGTTGTTCAACATATACTTCCTCTTGAATAAGTTCATAAAGAAATGCACTCTTTACATCCATTTGATACAACTTGAAGTTCATATGACAAGCAAAGGCAAGTAATAACCTTATGGCTTCTATTCTAGCTACCGGAGCAAAGGTTTCTTCATAGTCTATGCCTTTCTCTTGATTATATCCCTTTGCCACCAATCTTGCTTTATTTCTTACCACATTTCCTTGTTCATCAACCTTATTTCTAAATACCCATTTAGTGCCAACTATAGGATGATTTGAGGGCTTAGGCACTAGTGACCATACATTGTTTCTCTTGAATTGATCTAGCTCCTCTTGCATGGCTAAAATCCAGATTTCCTCTTTTTCAGCTTCTTTAAAACTTTTGGGTTCAACTTGAGAAATGAATGCTGAAAATTCACATGTCTCTCTAATTCCTTTTCCTAGTCTTAACTCTATGAGATATGTCACCTATGATTTGTTCTTGTGGGTGATCTCTCACATATCTCCTGCTTCTAGGTAAGTCACTATGCTGAATTTTTTGTCTTTGCAGATTTTCAAGAGGTGGAACCACAGATTCTTCTCTAGATGAGTCTTCCTTATTGTTCTTGCTATCACTTAGACTCATTTCACCCATGTGTTTCTCTAAATTTTCTAAATCTTCATCATCCTCATGAACTTCCTTTTCAACATGGATTGATTCATCAAAAACTATATGGAAAGATTCTTCAACATTTAATGTTCTCTTGTTGAAAATTCTATAAGCCTTGGAGTTCATGGCATATCTTAAAAATATTGCTTCATCACTTTTTGCATCAAACTTCCCTAATGGTTGTTTTCTATTATTTAGAACAAAGCATTTGCAGCTAAAGCTCTTAAGGTGAGAGATGTTTGGTTTTTTTTCTTTGTACAACTTATATGGGGTCTTTGAGATAATTGCTCTAATTAAAACCCTATTAAGAATGTAAACTGTTGTATTTACAGCTTTAGCCCAAAAGTACTTAGAGGCTGTTTGGCCTGGCTTTTTTCTAGCTTAAAAGCTATTATGAAGCTCTTATGAAAAATAATAGCTTTTAAAATTAAGTTAAAGTTATTTGGTAAATTTTTTTTATAAGTTTTTTTATATAAGTTATAATTTTGGTTGAAATTATCTTAGAGGGTATTTCTTTTTTTAAAAAAGATAATATTGTAATTATTTTTAATAGATAAGGATATTTTAAAACAAAAATAATTTTTTTTGTATTTTTAATAAAAGAGAAGAAAAAGCTCCTCCCAGGAGCTTTTTTTGAAGCTCTTTTTTTTAAAAATTTTACTTTAAAAAAAAGTTACTTTTTTTTAAGAGCTTTTCAAAATTTATGTTTGGCCTGGCTTTTGCTTTTAAGAAGTAGATAAGCTGAAAAAAAGCCAGGCCAAACATACACTTAGGAAGATTGTTCTCACAAAGCATAGTTCTAGCCATCTCTTTTAATATTCTATTCTTCCTTTTCACAACTCTATTTAATTGGGGTGTTCTAGGTGCAGAAAAATTATGTTCCATCCTTTTTTCATTGCAAAACTTCTCAAACTCATCATTTTCGAATTCTCCTCCATGGTCACTCTTAATACTAACAATGGCTATCTCATTTTTATTTTCAACTTTCTCACAATAGCCTATGAAAGCTGATAATGCATCACTTTTGTGAGCAAGGAAATATACCCAAGTAAACCTAGAATAATCATCGACTATCATTAAGCCATAAGATTTTCCACCTAGACTTGTGGTGCTTATTGGACCAAAAAGATCAATGTGCAGTATTTCAAGAGGTCTAGATGTTGACACAACATTCTTAGCTTTGAAAGAAGTTCTGACTTGTTTTCCTAAATGACAAGCTTCACATATTCTATTATTTTCAATCTTAATGCTAGGTAATCCAACAACTAAGTTTTTCTTGATCATCTTTGTCATGGTGTTTAAACTTACATGTCCTAGTTTTCTATGCCATAACCAGCTGTCATTTTCAGTGTTTGCTACTAAGCACATTTCACTATTTTTCTCTAGATGTTCAAGAAAGATAACATACATGTTTTTCACTCTTTTTCCTATTAAGGTGACTTTGTTAGTGCCTATATCAATAACTTCACATTTGTTTGAGTCAAAATAGACTTTAAATCCTTTATCACACAGTTGACTTATGCTTAACAGATGATGCTTTAGGCCTTGAACAAATAACACATGACTGATTTGTGTACAAGAATTCTTACCAACTGTACCTATATCTTGGATTCTTCCTTTAGAGTCATCTCCAAAAGATACGGTGCCTCCTTTTTTCTTGTCTAGTTGAGCAAACAGGAACTCATTACTTGTCATGTGTCGAGAGCAGCCACTATCCATGTACCAAGGCTGTTTCTTCTTGCTGTGTTGAGCCTTTGAACATGTTTCCTTTAGGTGCAACTCAACCTACAAAAACATGGTTCAGTTCTTCTTGATAGGTACCCATACTTTGATGGGTCCTTAAGTGTTAATGGCAATAAAAAAACCTTTTGGTACCCAAATTTTTTTGGTTTTCTCCATGTTTTTATTTTTGACACAATCATATAATAAATGATCATATTTTCCACAACAATAGCATCTAGCTAATGCATTATGATGATTCTTCTTACCATATGAATTTTTCTTTAAAGTATTATTGTTTAAACACTTAAGAGCTGTATTTTTATCAAGAGATTTTTGTAAAGCAGCTGATTTATTTTGCAGCTCTACCTTCATAATTTCAAAATCTATTTTTAAATGTTCCAACTCAATTTGTAAAAAATTTCTTTGCTCAAAACAGAGTTGAAATCATTTTTTATCTTTTCTAAGTCTTTCTCAAGGAATGCAGCTTTTTTCTTCAAGGTTTTATACTTTAAAAACAGGCTTTCAAATTCATCACATAAATTGTCATACTCATCTTGTAAATCATTCATAGATATATCACAAGTCGATGAGCATACCTCTGTTTCATCATCCCGAGCCATCAAGCAAATGTTTGCTCTTTTTTCTGAACTTTCTTCATCAAATTCTGTGCTCGAGTCACTGTCTAACCAGGTTACAGCAACTATTGCCCTTTTTGACTTTTTATTCTTCATAGGTGTCTCCTTTTTCAGCAATGGACATTCAGATTTGTAGTGCCCTGGTTTCTTGCATTCATAGCATATCACTTCTTCCTTGTTACTGCTGTCATTCTTGTTTTTCTTCTATAAAAGACCTTGATCTATTTTGAAGATTTTTCTTGCAAATCTAAGATTCCTTCTTCCCATTAGTTTTTTGAATTTTCTTGCAACAAGTGGAAGTTCATCATCATCATCGCACAAGAGTTCTTCCAACTCTTCTTCAAGGATACTGGCTTTAAGTGCTATGTTCTTCTTCTTTTTTTTTTGCCTCTCTCATTTTTTCTTCTTCTTCTTCCTTGAGCTCCAACTCATGTGTAAGGAAAGACCCGCATATTTCATCAAGTGTGATGATGTTTAAATCTTTAGCCTCTCTAATTGCAGTCACTTTTGGTTTCCAAGATTTAGGCAGACTCCTAAGAAGTCTCTTTACCAACTCATGTTCGGGAATGGGCTTTCCTAGTTGGCTGAGTTTATTTGTTATGTTTGTGAACCTATCAAACATATTTGTGATGTCCTCATTAGGCTCTATTTTGAACATCTCATAGTTGTGGGTCAAAAAGGGAATCTTGGACTCATTAACTTGAGAAGTCCCTTCATGAATGATCGTAAGTTTGTCCCATACTTGCTTAGCTGTTGTACAGCTTGAGACTTTGTTAAACTTAGTGGGAGTTAAGGCACAATGTAAGGTGTTGATTGCCTTAAAATTGGTCTGCACTTTCTTGGTTTCAACCTCAGTCCATTCAGACCTTGGCTTAGGCATCAACTCACTTATGACTACATTTACAGTTAAAGAAATAAAGGGACCATCAGTGATGACATCCCACATTTCATAATCTATGGCTCTAATGTATATAGACATTCTAGTGCTCCAATAAAGATAATTAGAGCCATCAAACAGAGGTGGTCTATTTGTAGATTGTCCCTCAGCTACAACTGATTTTTGTAGAGCCATTTGCATCTTCTATAAGGGTGTTAGACCTTATATGTAGAGAGCTAGCTCTGATACCAATTGTTGGTCTCAAATATAAGTGCTAGAAGGGGTGAATAACACTATCTCGGTTTTTTTGCAAGATTGAGACTTGATCTCAAAACAAATAAAGCAAAACTAGAGAAACAATAGACAAAGTATTTATAGTGGTTCGGTCCAAGACCTACATCCACTACCTTGATTATCCAATCAAAGATTTTCAAACAAATCACTAAAACAGTGGAATTCACAAGCTTCCATCAAGCTTTTTACAATGGCATTTCAAGGCTTAGCCACAACCTTTACACTAGTTTTTCACGGGCTCAACTAAAACCCTAAGGTGGTTTTTCAAGACTCAACCATAATCTTACACTAGTTTTTCACGGGCTAAACAAAAACCCCAAGGTGGTTTTTCAAAAGCTCAACCACAACCTTTCACTAGTTTTTCACGGGCTAAACTAAAACCCAATATGGTTTTCCAAGGCTCAACCACAACCTTTACACTTAACTTTTCAAGGCTAAGTTGGAACCTACAAGCATCCAAGCAAACCTTGCTTGAATCAATCACTTAGAGTGAATCCCTCACTCTGAGAATACAAAGATAAATAGAGAAAGTACCTATTGATCACAGGTTGATTTAAGTGGTACAAGTTTAAGTGCTAAGTGCAGAACAAAAGATAGGCGTTTGAGTGCAATGACTAGTATAAAGAATTTCTAAGTTTGCTACTCTTTTTGGCTTGAACATAATGAAATCTCTCAATAATCTTCTAAAGGTTGTCAAATGTTCCAAAAGTTGATTCCTTGCCATTTGAAGATTCTTTTATGCATGAAGAAGTTTGTCTGATGGCTGTTAGGACATTTTTTACCGTTAGAAACAATTTGGGGAAGGTTCTAACCGTTAATCTGTCTTGTAGTGGTCTGGTGTATGTTGCAGACAGAATGCTTTTAGTCGACTAAGATTTTTTCCTTGATCAACTAAGTTAGTTCTATCTCAATCGCAGATTCCAGAGAGCACTTAGTCAACTAACCTATTTTCTTGGTCGACTAACTCATTTCTGTTTCTCACTAATCTTCAGCCTTCCACTTCTCCACCTTGAGTTTTGCCCAACTAATGATCTTCCTTGTTCCACTAGGGGACTTCCTTTATATTAGTCATCATTGTTCCTTATCCAAAACACATCTGTAAGTGCTCATTAGGAAGATTGAATTATTGTTTCTTTGTAGACATTTCCCCTACACACTTAGGTAGAAATATTAGACACAAATGACATGGGAATGTTTTATATCATCAAAAACTAATGGAGTCAACAGGAACAAGTCCATTATGCATCATTTCGTAATTGGTTTAAAAATATGCAAGTTATATTTAATAACTTAATTTGATTTTGTTCATTTAATACTTCAAATAATTGAAAACCATGTAACTTTTTTGTAGGTCTGCCAACGTGCAAGTCAAACTGATTCTCATGTTGTTGACATCTCTCATTGACCTGGTCGTATGGTAAGGTATTTCAAAGGATATTATGGCAATGGATACGAGTTTCACACATTGGATTATGGTCACAATAGTAAAATGATTAACAATGGTGTTTGCATAAAAGGAAGTTATTATAATGATTATGATTGTGACTTTAATGGATTGTTGGTCAATATCATTGAGTTAGAATACTTTGGTGTCAACAATTGAGTCGTGTTGTTCAAATGCCATTAGTTTGATATCAACAAAGGTGTTCGAGTAGATCTTATTCATGGGTTGGTTGAAATTAAACACAATTTAACTCTTACTAGCAATGAGCCTTTTTGTTAAGCCAAACAAGAAACTCATGTGTACTACACTCCATATCCATTAAACAATAGGGATTGACGTGATTGGTGGGCAATGTTCAAAATGAAGGCTCAAAGTCAATTTCCCATTGCGGATAATGAGCAAAGTGAAAAGAAAACAATTCACCTTAACAAAAAGGTGTATCAAAAAGATGAAATTTCCTTCAAATCAAAATTTGATCATTGTTTGATTAACCTTAACAATAATACAAATCTTCTTACTAGTGAATATGAAGAGGTTAATACGATGGTGTATCTTGAACATACCGAAGAATATGATGAAGCTGAAGGAGAATATGACAAGATAGAGAAAAAATTAAACGAACATGATGAAAACGATACTAATGATGATGAATATGAAAATGAAGAAAAAGAGTTACCTTGTTTTGATGATAATGGATGGATCTTTTAGTGTTCTAAAAAAATTGTATGAATTTATTGTTTTGACTATTGCATTTAAATTAATGTTTTATATACATATTCTATTTTTTATAGTTATACTAACAGTTGTACATTTTTCTTTTATTGGACAAACATGGTTATGATGAAGAAAAAGATGAAGGATTGCTTTTAAGCCAATAGTAACGAGGGCCTTTCGGTTATCAAACATTTTGTGTAGTAACCTCTACCACCTCCTCTGCCGCTTCCTTCCCCCAAACCACAAATTCCACATGCAATCATAGATACTACTCCAGTATATACAAAGGTACCGATATTAAGTCTAACCACTCCAATTGAAACCCCCATTCCAGACATTGTCGTGGCATCCAACATGTCACAATCTAGGGGCAGAGGGTTGAGTCTTAATTTGCCAACATCGACTCATCCGTACTGATGGATACTTATACATACTCTCAAAGGTGGGTAAGTTCCTCTACTCCAATTTATATCATTAATTATATGCAATCAATTTGGTTAATTAATTTAAGCATTTTACTGAAAATAATTTTATTTTGTAGTATTTTGAGGAAACTAGAGTTACTCTAATGATTATCAAGATTATCAAGACTAACTTTAGTGGACTTTGGCTGATATGGAGGCAAGTTCCTCAAGAGCACATGGATAACAAATGGCAAAATTTTGAGCTAATGTAAGGATATACTATTAGTGTATAACATCGAATAATTTCCCGTACTAATTATATTTTTATTGGATGTAGAAATTTTTTACATGGGCTGCTGCAAATACAATAGAGGTCTAATCCATAAAGGAGAAGATTTGCAAAGGTCACCTCAAGGACTTATTAGGGGATAAGCATAAGAAGGCGAAGAAAAAAGTAAAGGAGAAGATTTGCAAAGGTCACCTCAAGGACTTATTAGGGGATAAGCATAAGAAGGCGAAGAAAAAAGTAAGTTGCCTCAACGTTGATCTCAAATTAACAAAGGGTAAAGTATGACCCTGGATCACTGTTGATGTATTAAACCGGTTAGTTAATGATGTAAGGTCCAAGCTTGAGCGGCAGTCATGCTCTCACAAAGCTAGGCAAAATCACCACACTGAGAAAGATGATGTCATGGCAAAACATATCAATGATTCCTTACCTTTCACCTTACACTAGAAATGGTTGGTACATGCTTTTATTTTAATATTACAAAAATCATTCACTTTAATAATATAATTGTTATGTTGTTAACGTGTTTTTATGAATACAAGAAAAAGAAAAACAATGTCAGGTCACATTGTTTGAGCTTTGCAAACACACTCACAAGTTATAGAAAGTTATCAAGAATTTGTGAGCAATAGGTCCAAGAATGTCTGTGTAAGTAATACGTGTATTTATATATATATTCGATATATATATGATGCTTACCGATTAAATAGCTTAATAATTTTTAGTTGTATTTCTATTTGTAGGAATCATACGTTTTGGATATATCACAAAAGTACAGTGATGAGCCGTCGACCTAGCTGGAGTTTGATTTAGAGGCATAGACCTAGGCCATTGGAGGGCACATCAACATTAAGACCCACGTTTATAGATTTGGCACCAGAGTCCCTACTTTGAGACTTCTAGCTACATCGGCAAAGTTTGTGTTTTCTTGTTGCCCTACTACAACCCCCAGTCTCCGACACTTGTGTTTGAGTAGAGGGTTATAAAGAACTAGTTACCAACGTCAATGACTTGAATATGTCTTTTACCAAACTTAGTGTTTTACTGATGGAGGTAATTGGATTGAGAAGATCGTCAAACACCTTAAGCTTTCCTTATCACAGTTGTCGGATCTGCAACCTCCACCATAACAATAGCAACAGCCACCCCCACCCCATCAAAGACTTTTGTATTTTTATTGGAAGTTTACATTTTGATTATTATCAAATGTTTACATTTAGATGTTTAAATTTGTATTACATTTTCATTTTTTCCACATATATATATATATATGCATTTTTGTGCTATGTGTTAACTTTATCAACAACATCATATAATGATTTTATTACGAACAAGACAAAATTTGATGCCAAAGAAAAAAGTTTTATAGGTATTATTGATGGATTTCATCATTTAGCGACGGTTTCATCATTTATCGTCGGCATACCATCATTTGCCGATGGATAATGCTTGCAAGCTTCCAAGCAAGATCATCAATAATTCCATCAATATTTTCCAATGAAATTTTTGACGGGTTTAAATTCGTAGGTACTATTACCAACGACATTTATCGATCAATTTCTTTCCTTATCGATGACATTTCGACCAACGAAATTTTCAATGAAATTTTCAGTCAATAAGTTACCGACGGAATATTTCGTTGTCAACAGATTTGTCTTTATTGAAGATAGCCTTTTCAATTGACAAAATCAATGAAAAATTCTATCAGTAATTCCATAGACAATTCCTCTTACTGATAGAATCGTTCGTATTAGTGATTGAATTTTTTGTCGATAATATCATATTTTTTTATAATGAATGATCAATGAAATAAGGTGGTTAATTTGCCAAATACCTTATAGAAAATCAATCAATAAGGCACTCTAAATAAAAAAAAAAAAAAACTCTGAATTCAATAATTTGATAAATGTCAAGGCTATGCTAAAATTTCACACAATACGAATCATTTCAACCTATTCTCTAAAGCATTCATGCACTCACTATTTTTGTAATTTGCAGCAATATAATTGAAGGAGTAAGATTACCTTACATCCTTGAGACAACATAGTTTGTGCATTATCATTTTCCCTTCTCATTGGCAACTTTACTTGAGTAAGAGCTCAATGTGGTGCATCCTACACGAATCATTGTTTCTTGACAGAATCTGATGTATGAATGAATTGTGAAAAAAAAAAAAAGAAAAAGGTGAACAACTGTTGGTAACATAATGCACTTGTGATATTCAAAGTGATGAAAATCTTTTTCCTTCAAGGATTGCTCTTTAATAAAAGTAACTATACTTTAGATCACAAATCACCATCTTTCATATTCCTTTTCACAAATGTGAAATTATCCACTTGCTACCGCTTTGAGCTTATTGAATTCTTTGTTAAAATGAACCTTAACTAAAGATCACCCTCCACATTAGGGTGCAAACGCAAAGAAGAATTAATTCAAGGTAAAAAAAATGTATTATTTTAATTGGGTTTCAACATCTTGGAAATTTGTTCATAAAAAACAAAAAGCAAAAAAAAAAGAGACATGCAAAATAAAAAGAAAAAGAAAAATGAAAAAAAGAAAAAGAACCATAAGGCATACGAACGTTTAATGTTCTAGAGAGAATCCTTCACACAAATGATCCTTGGTGATTACCCTTTAGCACATTTTAGGACTATTTATCTTTTCTTTCAAGAACCCCTAGCCCTAACCTACGTTATAGACCTAGAAATTTCCATTTCGATCAAGTATAGTTGTTTAAGTTGAAGAGCTTTCTTTGAAGGATAATCATCATACAATCAATAAGGCCTTGGTCTCATTTCTTGGCTAAAATTATCCCTTTGGATCTTTTCATTCATTTTGGGTAGATTTTGGATTCTTCAAGTGTATGGTGAAAAAATTAAAAAAAAAAAAAAAAAAGTGGAACTTTAAGGTGAAAACTTGAAAGACAGTCTAAAGAAAAATGAAGACATTGGAAACTAGCAAAGTATCTTAATCATCATTTTGTCAAGAGCATAACGAGAAGCATCAAAGGGAGATCAATTTGAGGCCATCAATGAGCATCGAAGACCATTAAGAAATCCAAGAATTCAAGATCTCAAGTCAATTTTGAAATTTGAACTTTTCTCTTTCAAATTACATTCAACAATCATGACCTTGAAATAGCTGGTCCTGACACGTATTGAAATATCACACAAGAGATTTTATGAGTGATAAAATTGATTATACTTTAGGATGAATCTTTGCACAAAATGCTTGTTGAAAATTGATGTTTCACTATAAGCTTATATATTAATTCTTCTTTTTCCTTATCGAGTAGGATAACTTTAACGACCTTGATGTATCGAATAAGTCAATCCATTTGAAAAGACCAAAATTGTTAATTGCCTCATTCGAAAACATTTTAAATAGTGATCACTAATCTAAAAAAATTCAAAATTCACCATTTTGTTCAAAAATTGGGATTGATCCATTGTTTGTTCCATGATTCAATTGTCATTGTTATGTTAAATCGTTGTGTAGGGCAATTTTTAACAACATAAGCCTTGCATGAAAAGGAAATAGTAGGAAAAGAAAAATATGTTTCAAAAAATAAAAAATAAGAGAGAGAATTGTTATGGTCACCATGAGGCATCCATTATAGTCATGAGGGTAAAATTTTTCAATGACAAAATGATCAGTTTTGAAAAGAATAAATGTGATCATTAACTTCTTCAGGAAAAAAAGTGTTTTGCCAAAGTAGTTTGCATGATTAAAAGTCATGAAACCATTGAAAATTCAAATTTGATATGATACTTGTATGAATTCTAATTCTCTTTTTGATGATTATTGCATGTGGACGAGGAAAAAGGATTTCAAGAATCCAAATCGATATTGCAAGGTTGACACCAAGATTTTTCTAGAACGTGGAAGACATCAAATACATGAGGTCATACATACAAGTTTTCATCAACAAGACCAAGTGAATATTGATCAAATGAGCACCACCGAAAGGCAAAACCAATGAATATCATTCTCTTACCATCATTCAATCATGCATACAAATCTATTCATGTATATGATCATGCAATATCATAATTGAAAATTTTCATTTAAAGTCAATTAGCATAATTTTTTTGACTCTTAGGAGTAAAAGTCCATCTAATTTATTATTTTTGTTATCAAGTTTAATGAGTTCAAAAACCTCCAAGTACATCTTTAAATCCTCCACGTAATCCTTTTTGAATCCTCCAAGAAATCCTGTTGAGTATAAGCCCTACAACCAATCAAATCGCTCAAGGTTTATATCCTTAATTATGCAACAAGATACTTATAACGAGTGATCAAAGGTTTTCCTTCATCAATAAGCGCTTGTACATAGACTTATTGGATTAAGTCCAAGGAATTGACGTGGCTTGCTAGGGAATTGTAAAGTGTTACAATTATGAGATCCTTATTGTGAGACCCTGTCAAATTTGTTAAAAGTCGGTATTGTACCTAGTGATACAATTAAGTTAAATCGAACCTTGAACTAACTCAAATAGAAATTCTAAGAGGAAATTGAAAATTCTGAAACTCACAGAATGACTTAGAATAGTGATTCGGAGTTCAAGGTCCAGTTTGGAGACAATCGGGAAAATTGACCGGTTAAGGACAAAACAGTCATTTTACCATTTGATGATTAAATGGAGATTTTTAGCCAAGATTTGATCACATTGGACCAAAAATAATTATATGAAATACAGTTATGATTATTGGATTATAAAATGATGTTTAACAATGTAAAATTGTGATTCTCGGTGTTTTTGGAGCACAAGGGTAAAATGGTAATTTTACCACTAAAGGACTAAACGAGAATTTTTTTGAAAAGATTATTGCCCCATTTGGTTAATATTGATCAATATTAGTGTTATTTGAGGTTGGACAGTGAAAATAATATAATTTCGGTACATTTCGAACTATAGGGGCAAAATCGTAATTTTACCATCCTGGGGGCAAAACTGTAATTTTCCACCACCAGAATATATTTTTCCAGCCATGGTCATCTTTTGATGATATCTTGACTTTGACTAATCAAGTGGTGAAAAAGAATTGGAAGAAAAAGTCAAAAAAGTCAAAAAATGGGCCAATTGCATTATGCCACGTGGCAAACTAGTTTATTTTATTATTAAAGCTTAAAAATCAGCCATTTCAACCCATTTTCTCTCTCTAAATTCGGCACACACCAGATTTAAGGGAAAGGACAGAAGAACAAAGGGAAAAACAAGAAAACCTAAGGGGAAATCTAAAGAAAAGTGTGATTTTCAAGGAAAATCAATTGAAAAATGTAACATTTCTTCACTTTTGCTTATGATCTACAATACCCATGCTTTTGTTCTTCATTTTCATGGTTGAATATTGAGATATCATGATGAGTTCAATTCTGAAAAATGGGTATGGATGAGGAATGATTGTTGGATTGGCTTGATTCTAGACTATGTTAGTGTTTAGAGATAGGTTAGCATGTTAGTAAGCAAAACCGTAAGAAGAAAACTTGATTTCCACATGAATCATTCAAGGCCGAACCTAGGGTGTTGAGAATCAATGA
This sequence comes from Theobroma grandiflorum, assembly GCA_036013995.1. Taxonomy (NCBI): domain Eukaryota; kingdom Viridiplantae; phylum Streptophyta; class Magnoliopsida; order Malvales; family Malvaceae; genus Theobroma; species Theobroma grandiflorum. The sequence goes on from CP142127.1 coordinate 41,586,927, forward strand.
GGAATTGTTTCATTTCAAATGAAATGATTTCATTTGAAATTAAATAAATTAGAAAATGACAAATTAAAGTGAAAAAGTTTAGTAAGAAAAATTACAGTGCTAATGCACTGTAATGATCAAATTTTTATCCGAAGAAATTGATGGGTTTAAATGCTGAAAATTTGTTATTAGAAATGGTATGTAGTGAATTAAGGTATTAGAAAAAGAATGGTGCAATTTGGAATCAAATCGAACGTATTGGCCAATTTATCGGGCGAGCGGTCGAATTTAATCGATACCGCGTTAAAGCGATAATCGGATGCATTTTTGCATTTGTGTATTATGCGTTAGCAATTTAAATTAGTTTGTATTAGCTTAGGGGCAATATAGTAAATTCTTTAATTTTATTCTGTGTCAAGGTGGTGAGATATCTGAAAAAGGTAAAGGAATCGTGCTTGAGGACTATTAATCCGAGTGCACCCGGAACCCAGATTTTTGACACTGTGAGTGAATTTGCATTTCAAATTATTTTGAGAAATGTACGTGTATCAAAATGGATAATCTAAATGATTTTATCTGAATTTCTAAAAATGCGTGCCTGGAAACAAGCCTTTGATAAAAATATTTTGATGTGTGAATTGTGATATGCATAAAGGCATGAATTCATGTGCTCTGTAATATGTTGCTATATATGTGTGTTGATGTGTGATATGTATTGACCAATAATATTGTGTGATAATTATAACTGTACATGTGTACAATGTGGGGAGCACATGTCATGATGATGGGTGCAGAGATATGGAGAGGGATATTGTTTGTGCACGAGGTGCACACGATAACTCCAGCTATGTGCGCGATGTGGGGGTTGCACATGGGCTGGTGAGATTGAGTGATATTGTTTGTGCATGAGGTGCACACGATAACTCCAGCTATGTGCGCGATGTGGCGATTGCACATGAGCTGGTGAGATTGATTGATATTGTTTGTGCACAAAATGGGGGGGATGCACACGATAACTCCAGCTATGTGAGCGATGTGAGGGTTGCACATGAGCTGGTGAGATAGTGGGATATTGTATTCATCTGAGTGCATATGTATGAAATTGAATACTCCTTCGTTGTAAATTAATTTGAGTTAAGGGAAAGGGTTTGATAATAAATTGGATCAAAAATGTTTTGTTCTAAATGTGTGCATCATGGTTTAAAAATACTTCTTGGATATTATTGCTTGTTTCCACCTAATGTTCACTCGCTGAGTTTTGTACTCACAGTTTTCAAAAATTCATGTTTTCAGATCAAGAGATTGTAGAATCCTAGATCGCGGGATCACTGTAGTTCATCTCCTGGTAGGTGTCCGGCATTCAATAGTTACCCGTTTTTATTGTAAATGTCTCCGCTGGAAGTCATGGGCCTTTTGTATTATGGTTATGTACATGTAATGTACATTGTCAAAGTTTATGTTTAACTGGTATGAATGTGAATATGTGTGTGCAATGTAAATTGCTAAATACATGACCGGTATAGTGCATGTATATTATTATCTATGATGCCATTGGGAATTGGCTTTGTGAGCACATTGGGTGCATTACGGGTGTATGCATCACACAGTCGTACAATAAATAAAGTAAATGAAAATAGGCTTGCTTGAACTTAGTGAGCTATGCTCATTGGGTTCTTGCGCCGGTCATGGCCCGGGAATTGGGTCGTGACACTTATGCATCAAAGCATAATTCCTAAATTGTTTTTGGTCGATGTAACATCGAGACTGGACATCAATTATGCTTATAAACTAGCACATTTTATGTTCCTTACTTGTGAAGTAAACAACTAATCTCATAGGTTGAAGTATAACGATACTTGGAATTAGAATGTAGATGCTTGTTCTTGGAACAAGTTCACTGAACATGACCCTTCAAGAGGATTCCATTTGGTATGTCACTCACGTGTTTATGGAATATATCCTCATGCGACAGTCGTGCAAGTGATCCTTAAACTTGAGACACCAAATTATCTTATATGAGTATTGCTATACCTTGATATCATCCCTCTAGGTCCTAACCAAAGATGCCCCAAAAGGATGTTATTGGGTGTAGCATGAAACATATGAAGGCAAATGAGTGATCAAGAGAGGATTCACCACTCTAAGTGATTAAGGAGATGTATCTTGATTGATCTTGCCTTGAATTAACTCAATGAAGTCTTTGGCCAAAGCAAGACGGATTTTGAAAAAGAAGTTTTCCATAATCCATGATAGCTATTTAGTGGTTGCAAGAACTAATATGGAAATATCAAGGAGTAGACATTGCACCATGCTCCTTGGATTTTTGAGACATTTGATAAAGTGATTGAATTGTATAGAAAGACTAATTACGAAAAGGTTGAGTCAAATTATCTTGACTCTTCTAACATTTGGGTGGCCATGATAGATTGCTAGATCCACTCTTGATCTATGAACTTTAGATAGTTAATTTAATTAATTAGAAATTCAAAGTAGTTTGAATTTATCTAATCCTAAGTTTAAGCATTATATCTTAAGTTCATTATCAATATGTTAGAAGCCTAATGGGTCACCACCTAAAATGAATACTGAAATTAAAATGGGAGAAGTGATTAAGTTAGACTTAATCAAATTAGAAGTTATAAGCTTCTTAAGGACTTAATTAAATAATTTCATTAAGTTATTGGGCTAATTGGTAATTACATAAAATTTATGTAATTAACCTAATTAGAGCTTAAATTAATCCAAGGTATAAATACCTTGTTATAGTCGCCCAACATAAGCAAGCCTACACACTTGCAAACATTCTTGCCCTAGCCGCACCACTTCTGAGGAGAAAATTATTTTCTTTCACTTTGTGTTTAGTGTGTTCGGCCCTAAGGTTGTTTATATGGGAATTTGAGTTTATGAAACTCATTTTTGCTAGCACATTGTCATAGCATAGCACTCCCAATCCTTAGAGAAGGATTTTCAGATTAATTGGTATGGGTCAACATTAAAGGTTGTAGAAGAATTGACAACTTTGGTTTGCAACAACCAGGCTAAGGTGGTTGAATCTTTTGGGGGCTATTATGGTGGTTTAAAAAAGGATCCAGCTTCTTTTGTTATTGAGGTAATATCCTTGTTCTTGTTTCAATGCTTAAATTGACAAGAAAGAGATCCTACGAGGGTGAGGTGTGTTTTTCTTCGTTCATTTTCTTCTACTACGATTTTATTTGCATTTGATGCATAGCCAGCCCTTACCCAACAGTGGTATCAGAGCCCCTTTCATGTCATTAGAGTGCTTGTTTATGTTCAATTGATGATTGATTAACAAAGAATTGTTTACATTTTGATTTGGTGAGTTTTTTATTAAAACCGATTTCTTCAAAATTTGTTTTTCAATTCTGTTTTAATTATATCCAGCAATGCTTTAGCCCCTTTTAATCTTGTCTTAATTCATTTAAATAATGTTTAAGACTTACATAATGTGTTTTTAATTTGTGCAAAAAATGCACAAGCAAAATAGCACTAAAAGGGTTGGATTTGGAGGTTGTCTTGTATATACAGCATAAATGGTTTTGGGTGCAGGTTTTTTACTTTTGTTTTGCTTATTTTCCAGCAAAGGAAATGTGAAACGGTTTCACATTCATTGTTTGAAAATGGATAGAAAATAATCATGAAAAGTTCATGATTCAAGGGGCTGAAATTGAGCAAGAAAGAGGTCAAATACCAAATCTGTTCTGCTGTAATTTCAAAATGGATATGTGCAATTTAGATGCAAAATTTGATTCTGTTTTGTGCTTAATTTCCAGAAAATGAAGTGTGTAATTGTTACATATTCATTGCTGGATATGTGGACAGCAAAATCATGAATTTTTCATGATTTGATAATCTAAATTTAAGCATAAAAGGAAGCTAAACCGAATTTGTCGTACTAAAATTTCCAGCTTGTGTTTTTCGGTTCTTTTAGTGCAAATTTGTTTTGCATTATTTCTGAAAAGTTCCAGAACTTAATCCAACATGAATTGCTCATGTGTGAGGTTTGAATTAGGCTGAAAATCAGTTTGAAAGGCAGTTGAAAAAAGACTATATTTTAGAAGTTTTTCCACCTAGGGCCACGGCTACCAAAAAGCAAAAGTTGCTCCAAAGGCTGCTTCACATGGTGACCTAAATTGCCATTGGTATGGTTGCCACCAGACCTAGATTGGGAGGTTAGTTGCCATACATGGCAGCAAGTAATGGTATGCAAGGATTCTTTCCTTGGCTGATCCTTGATCCCTAAATGTTAGGGATGTGCACCTAAAATCAAGGATGTGATCCTTGATTGATTTCAATCAATAATTTGATTGAGATCAAATCTTCAAATCAATTAATCTTCCTCATTTGGATGAGGACTGCCAAAATCAAGGGATTGTAATTTAAATTGGTCAGCCTCTAATTAGATTAGATGAACTTAGTTAAAAATGGCAAGTCATCTGACATCTTAATCGGATTAGGAAAGCCTTTTAATTAATGACAGTTACTAATGAACTAAGACTTCTAATAATAATTAGAACTCCAAAATTAATAAATGGATAATGCAAGATTATAAAGTGGATAAGGACCTTCCTAAAATGCTTAGGGTGAGTTTCTAGATTTAGAAAGTTTCCTAGTGTTTAAGCTAAATATGGAAAGCCTCCTAAAATGTTTAGGACATATTTAGAAGTTTCCTAAAATGTTTAGGATACATGATTGGGATCATGACACATGTTTGGGATCATAAACCTTCCTAAATGGTTTAGGATGGATACTCAAATTAGGAAGTTTCCTAAAAGGATTTAGGTTTCTAATTAAAAAGGTTTAATTGGAAAGAACTTACTAATTCAGTTCACTTAAATATGATTTGAGCTAGCTAAAGGTCTTGATATGATCAGTTCCTTTACTAAGTAATTTTTAAAAAATTTATTTTCTAAAATTACTAAATCTTTTCAAACCTAAGCACCAAATGATTTGAAATATGATCCTAAATTGTTGAATGACATTTTTCAAATGAAATGCATGATCATCGTCGTATTGAGCATGTTTACCTTATATGGTCATAACTAGATTATGGGTGTATGAGGATGGTGATGGACTATAAGCCTAATGTGATTGTGGATTTTTGGTTAAATTGCTATTTATGAAAAAATTTTGAAATAAAGTATACCATACCTTTTCTCTTACTTTCTAGATTTGTAAAATTCTCTCCTTATCTTACTCCCCTCGAATGTAACTCGAGATTTCTACATTCAATTGTAATTAGTAATAGGAAAGGAATTTTGTAAATCCGAAGATGGAGATCTAAGATGCCATGAAGAGCAAAAGAGGAAGCAAGCTAAAGCTTGTAACAAATAATATATGCTATCCCTTAGGATTTGACCAACCAGTTTCCTTTGGTGGCTTAAGGAAACTAAAGTAAAAAAGCCCATAACCATCCTAGTAGAACAACATGTGATAGACTTATTTTATGCGATAATTTAAATGCTATACATGCTATACAAATGAGACATAATAAAAAATACTAAAAATCCCTCATAAAATATTAAGTCACATGTTACACATGATTAAGATGCCTTCCAAATCTATAGTATAAAACCAAAGCTCTACACAATGGAGGCCTGTTGAGGAACTCCAAGTCCAACTTTATCAAAAGTATGGTTTTGCTATGGACATGGGTCCTACTTAACTAAAATTGTATGGTTTGGATGAGTCACACTTGACCATGCAAGCTTGGAGGCAATAGTTAGACAAAACATATACGATATGTTTAGGCAAAGAGTTGCCACCTAACTAAATTTAGGAGTCACATAAGTGATGTGATCAATAAGCTAAGTTATCCAACTAACTAAGCTTATCATGGCTTGTTGAGTAACTCAAGGTTAGGGTAGGTTGAACGGGGTCCTAGCCCACTAGACAGATCATAGTGGAGACTTTCCAAAATGACTTGGAAAGTTGTCATTTTGCATAAAAAAGTGGGAGAAACTTTGAAGATATTAAAATATGATCCTAAACGACATATGCATGATAATTCAAATTTGCTTAATTTATTTGCATTTTTGTTAATATATATTGCCATGGATAACATTTTTTACTTTAAAATGCATCAAAGATACAAAGCAAACCCACTAGACCAAACCTTTTTGAAAGGTACAAAGACTTGAGAAATGTTCTCAAGCAAAAGGTTGTCTATCTATAAAAAGCTTTGCCATAAGCCCATGTTGCAGTAAATGGTGATAAAGCATGGGATGTTCCTTAGACTCGTTAAGCCACATCTATGATATTGGCTACTATGATTCCAAAGCTTCAAAAGCAACATGAAAACATGCATGCAGCATGTATCATTTTACAATTGAAAAAATTGGTCTATAAGCAAGGTCATACATAAAGGTATGAAATAACGTAGAAATTGTTTCTATGTGAGAAGATAGAAGATAATTTTGTTGCAACTCATGACTTAATGTTGCCAGGTTTTATAGTAAAGCTAGAGCAATGGAGATGTCATGGATAATGAACTAAGTATCGACTTCGTTCCATAATCTCTACCAAACACAATTCATAATTAGGAGTGAGCTTCCATGAGATGGAATTTTCATTGCCTTAATTTTGAATTGGGAAGACAACAACAATAAAGGCACTAACTAAGGAAATATTCTCAAGCATCTTTATAGTAAATATAGACAAAAGAGGAACTAAAGATGTTTCATTGACAAAGTTAAAGACCAAAAAACTTATACAAGTTTCAATTTAACCAATTTTATGATTGAATTGTGAAATCCTTACCATTTTACTAGCATCATAAGTAATTAATATTAGATGTGGGTTGCAATTATGTAATGACATAAGAATGCTAAACAATAGAAGGGAATCAATGCTCAATATAAATGTCGAGAAAATTAATATTAGATAATCATGTATGTCTTGGTCATTGAAGTAGGAATTAAAGTATGAAGATACTTAGATCTTTTTGATTTGCAATCACAATGGAATTAGAAATTCTTATCTACGTGCCCAAATCACTTTTAATGTAAAAATGAATGACTTGGCATGTTAAAGGTTTCATACATATAGATGTATATAAACCGTTAAACATAAAATGATATAAGGAAATATTACAAGACCAAATTAAGATTTTGTCTTGTATACTTAAAGAAATATAAATTTGAATTGTTTGAAATGTTCATAGAATTCAAATATAAGATCATGTGTATTATAAAGTATGAGATACTTTTCTAGGATGAGATCTTAGTGAAGTCTACATACACTTATAGTTAATTTATTATTGTAAGAAATGAATAAGATTCATACAAAGATGGAACTCTGTATTTGAACGAACATAAAGATGTTTATTCAAAAGAAGAAAGCGAAATCATATAAAGATATGATTCGATCCATATTCCTTCAATGATCTTAGCCCATTGATATATTCCAAATTTGGAAAAAAGATTTCAAATCAAAGTTGTAAGAAAATCATCTACATTTGATATAGGATGGATTTGTGCTACTTAAAACTTTGACATACAAAAGAGTTATATGGATGTAAGTTCATGGACTATCCAAAAGTTTTTTTTTTTTTTTTGGATATTATTCCTTTAAATGAAAAGAAGTTTTCTTGGTACATCTAAGGATTAGTGGGAGCATGATGATACTTGAAAAGAGTTTCAATTATCACAACTTACATTGAAATCTAAACCATGGATTAAGGCATAAAGATGCATAATCATGGTTTTTTAATGTACAAGAAGTCTAAAGATTTAGTAGGATATATCAAGAATGGGTTATTCATAGATGATGAATCTACTAAATGTGACATTCTTATTGGAGTCACGCCTTTTATTTTGATATAAGAAATCAAAGTATTTGATTTATTGAAAATGAACATGTGTTGGTTTCTTATATGCATAAAGGGTTTAGTGAGAGTAAATCAATTTCTTTAGTAACGCAATTACATGTGTTGTATTGCACACTAATAGAAGATACAAACCTAAGCTAAAATCTTTTGAGATTTAACAACTCAAAGGGAACTTTTTGATGAGATGTTAAAGGAGTTTAACATAGTTAAATCCAAAAGGGGATTGACATATGCATAAGATGCACGTGGAACAGTCATTTGGAATGGTTCCAAACGAGATGCTATTGGGTATAACATGAAACATATGAAGGCAAGAAGTGGTCAAGAAAGGATTCACCACTCTAAGTGATTAAAGGGATATGTCTTGATTGATCTCGCCCTGAATTTACTTATTGAAGTTTTTGGCCAAAGTAAGATGGATTTTGGAAAAGAAGTTTTCCATAACCCATGATAGCTAATTAGTGGTTGTAAGAACTAATATGGAAAGATCAATGAGTAAACACTACATCATACTCTTTAGATTTTTGAGACATTTGATAAAGGAATTGAATTGTACTGAACAACTGATTATTGAAAGCTTAAGTCAAACCATCTTGACTCTTCTAACATTTAGGTGGCCATGATGGATTGCTAGATCATATTCTTGGTTGATGAACTTTAAATAGTTAATATGATTAACGATAAATTCAAAGTTGTTTGGATTTATCTAATCCTAAGTTTAAGGATTATATCTTAAGTTCATTGCCAATATGTTAGGAGTCTAATGGGTCACACACCAAAAATGAATACTAAAAATAAAATGGGAAAGGTGATTAAGTTGAACTTAATCAAATTAAAAGTTATAAGCATTTTAAGAACTTAATTAAATAATTTAATTAAATTATTGGATTAATTGGAAATTACATAAAAATTATGTAATTAACCTAATTAGGATTTAAATTAATCCAAGGTATAATTACCTTATTATAGCCACCTAACACAAACAAGCTTACACACTTACAAACACTTTTGCCCTAGTCACACCACTTGTGAAGAGAAAATTGTTTTCTCTCACTTTGTGGTATGTTCAACCTTAAGGCTGTTTATGTGGGAATTTGAGTTTATAACATTATCACGACATAACACTCCTAATCCTTGGAGAAGGATTTTCATATTAATAGGTGTGGATCACCGTTAGAGGCTGCACAAGAACTCCTTGGACAGTTTTGGTTTACAACAACTGGGCTAAGGTGGTTGAGTCTTTTGGGGGCTATTATGGTGGTTTAACAAAAGATCCAACTTCTTTTGTTATTAACGTAATATGATATGATTATTTGGTTATACCCTCGTTCTTGTTTTAGTGTTGAAATCGATAATAAATAGATCCTAGGGGCCGAGATGTGTTTTTGTTTGTTCATTTTCTTTCGTTATGATTTTATTTGCATTTGATGCATAACTAGCCTTCACCCAACAAATCCTTCCTCAAAACCTTCGAGTACACTTTCAAATGCTCTAAGTAATTTATTTCAAAATCCTTCAGTACACTTTCAAATGCTCCGAGTAATCATTTTTATATATTTTAGGTACATCTTTCAAATCTTGTGAGTAACCATTTTTCAAAACTTTTGAGTAACCATTTTCAAAATCTTTAGATAACCATTTTCAAAACCTTCGAGTAATCATTTTCAAATCCTCCAAGCACATCTTTTAAATCCTCAAGGTAACCATATTTCAAAACCTTCGAGCAACCATTTTTAAAACCTCTGAGTAACCATTTTCAAATCTTTCGAGTACATATTTCAACATCTTCCGGGTAACTATTTTTCAAAACCTTCGAGTAACCATTTTTAAAACCTCTGAGTAATCATTTTCAAATCCTATGGGTACCATTTTCAAAGACTTTTTAATCTTCAAAAGTCATTAAGCCTTATTAGAAAAACACTTTTTAAATTTTCAAAGTCATTAAGCTTCAGATGAAGAGCTTTTATTCATTTTAAAGTTATATAGCCTTATTTCAAATGAGGAGTTTATTCATTTTACAGTGACGTAACCTCATTCTAGATGAGGAATTTATTCATTTTTAAAGTGACATAGTCTCATTCCAAATGATGATCTTTTTCTTTAAAAAGGTATCTTTTCAGTCAAAATGGTGTTTACGTCTTTCCATAATTTCTGATTCTCAAGAAACAAGCAAATAGAGGTAACTATAGACATCTTATTTTGTTTAGGGTGATTACTAGAAATTAACAAAAAATGGAAAAAGAAAAAATGAAACAAAAAAACTATATAAAAAAGAAATAAACGCGAAAAAGGGATAAAGATCAGTTTGCACCAATCCTAATCCTAGATAAACTTGAAAATCTAAAGGAGATAAAGTTAGATTGAATCAAAACTCATGAAACTAAGTTTAAGAAGAAATAGAACACATTAGGTATAAATATACCCAAGCCTTAGATCAAAAAAAGAAGGAAAAAAGAAAACCTAACAAAAGTATTTGGTAGAGGAGAGAATATAGTTTTTGAGTTCTTGGGTTTTGATTTTTTTCTAAATCTAGAAGAATCAAATCAATTAAAGGGAGAAATAAGAAAAAGAATATCAAAAAGAGATATATAATAATCTCAATATGAGATCATTTTGCATTAGTTAAGGAAGACATTTGTGGGCTAGATCTAATCAATCTGATCCGTGCTTGGTGTCTAAGATGCATGAACCCATCTAGGTAATCCTGGCCTATTAGTCTAGTTTTCTTTTTGAAGAAATTGTGAGAAATGACATTCATAGTAAGGGCACTTCAAAAATAACTATCACTATAATTTTAAATGTTTTAGACAATTTTTGGCAAGACTTGACAAGAATACCCTTTAAACAATTTTAGACAAATTAAAATGATTTTAATTTTCTCTATCCGCCATCCAGACAAAAATTTCAAAATTAAAATTTACTTTCTCTCTTTGCTTAAATACTATTTATCTTGCCATCAAAAGAGTAGAGATGATATCAAGCTATTTCTTATTTTGTTTTATTTTTTTAGATGGTGGATCTTGGTGTTCTCAAGAGTGATGAACAGGGATTTTGCTATGATTGCAAGCAGCATGATGAATGTGGTAATTGGATGCTTTTTTGTGATGACTTGCTTCGAAACGTGTGCTGCGATGGAGATACCTGTGTTGATGAGTTGGATCGGATTAGTTAAGATGATGGGCTCAGAGAGAAGAAACAACTAAAGTATGTTTGATGGGTTTTATGGTGGTTCACAGTTTTGTTGTGTCTAGAATTGAGATGATTGTTAAGTATGTTTGCTGGAAATTTTGATTTTTTTTAATGAAATTTTGAGTTAAAATTGTTTAAGGAATATTTTGTAAAAGGAGTATATTTTGTTTTTGCATGAGGGGAGTGAGCAAGGCCCTCCCGATAGAGATATATTTTGTCTTGCTTTGGAGGGTTATAGAGTTTTGTAATCTATCTTTTATAAAATGCAGAATTCCATAGCTTAGCAAAAAAAATATATATGTATTTTAGGTTTTTGAGTTTATTGGTTTATTCATAAAATCTCAAAGTTGAGAAGTTGAAATTGATTAGATTGGTTTTTAAGTATTACGAGACTGGTTTTTAAGTATTGCTGACTGATTTTTAGGCATTGCATGACTGATTTTTAAGTAATGCCTAAGTCACACAACGCATCAGTAACTAATCACGCAATGCCTTGCTAACAAGTCACGCAATGCCTTACTGAAAATTAGTTATATAATGCTTAAACACATAGTCACGCAATACCCAAAGTCAGTCACGTAATATCCAAAATCAGTCATGTAATGCTTAAAAACTAGTCACATAATGTCCAAAAACTATAAAAACTATTGAATTCCATTCAATAAGATCAACAATTTCAAATGATACATCATATTCCATTTAACAACATAATTAACAAATATACCTACTTGAAAAAAAAATGCTCAAAATGTTCAAAGGTTTTTCTTCATATATAAAAAATCACTCCAAAATGCTTAATGTTGACTCCATTAGTTTTTTATTATAATAAAACATTCCCATGATATTTGTATCTAATATCTTTACCTAAGTGTGCAGGGCAAATGTTCATAAATGAGACAATATGTCAATCTTCCTATTGAACACCTAAAGATGTGATTTGGATAAGGAACAAGGAAGATTAATATTAATGAAACTCCCTGTTGAAACAAGGAAGATCATTGGTTGAACTAAAGTCAAAGTAGAGAAGTGAAAGATTGAAGTTTGGTGAGAAACAGAATTGAGTTAGTCGACCAAGAAAATAAGTTAGTAGACTAAGTGCTCTCTGGAATCTGCATTTGAAACAGAACCAACTTAGTCGACTAAGGGAAAAATTTTAGTCGACTAAGCTTTCTCTGTCTGCAACATCCACCAAGCCACTACAAGAAAGAATAACGGCTAGAATCTTCCCAAAACTGTTTCTAATGGTCATAAACATCCTAACAGCCATCAAGCAAGCCTCTCCAAGTATAAAGGATCTTCAAATGCCAAGGAACTAACTTTTGACAACCTTGAACAACTTTGGCTTCATTAACAAAGACTCCATCATATTTAAGCCAAGAAAGAGTAGAAAACTTGCAAATCCTTTGTACTCTTCATTGCACTCGAACTCCTATCCTTTGTATTTGTGTTTAGCACTTAAACTTGTACCACATAGATCAACCGTGTGATCATTAGGTATTTTCTCTACTTCTCTTTGTATTCTTAGAGTGAGTGTTTCACTCTAAGTGTTTGCTTCAAGCAAGGTTTGCTTGAATGCTTGTAGGTTCCAACTTAGCCTTGAAAAGTTGAGTGTTGGTAACTAGTTTAGCTCGGGAAAAACTAGTGATAGGTTGTAGTTGAGCTTTGAAAAATCACCTTGGGTTTTAGTTGATCTCGTGAAAAACTAGTGGTAGGTTGTGGTTGAGCCTTGAAAAACCACTTTAGGTTTTAGTTGATCCCGTGAAAAACTAGTGATAGGTTGTGGTTGAGCCTTAAAAAACCACATTGGGGTTTTAGTTGAGCTCGTGAAAAACTAGTGTAAAGGTTGTGGCTAAGCCTTGGAAAAGCCATTGTAAAAGCTTGGTAGAAGCTTGTGAATTCCATCGTTCTAGTGATTTGTTTGAAAATCCTTGGTTAGATAATCAAGGTAGTGGATGTAGGTCTTGGACCGAACCACTATAAATACTTTGCTCATTGTCTCTTTTGTTTTGCCTCTATTGTTTTGAGATCAAATCTCAATCTTGCAAAAGAGCCGAGATAGTGCTATTCACCTCCCTCTAGCACTCACTTTGGGACCAACACTTAAAAATGCTCAAAACGCTCAATGGTTTTTTTCATGTATCAAAAACAACTCCAAAATACTCAAAATGCTTAAACGTTTTCCTTTCTGGTAAAGAATACTCCAGATATAAACAGTCTGACGAGAAAAGTTCAAAGAATATGAATTTGTTTGAAGCACAAAACTGCTTTTGAGGAGATGTACTGTCTATCTATGAGAATTGAGAAGTTGTGGACCATATAAACATACTTTACACATTGAAACGTTTCGGGTTGAGGCGCAGACCCAAACGGATGGACCGGTTTCATTAAGGACAATTTTGTCCAAATGTGACTTTTTTTGACTAAAAACAGTTAAAATTATGAAGAGACATATTCTTAGAAACACCTTATGAATGGAGCCCATTTATAAAAAGTACCCTTTCTTTTTTGGTTTTTCAACCTAACTAGGTGAGTTTCCGTATTATTTATTTTTATATTGAAATTAGTTTAATTGATATTTTTTAACATTTTGATTAAAATGTTTTCTTAATTTAATAGGCTTTGAACCAAAATTTTTTAATTATGATTTTGATTATGATTTTGATTTTTTTGATCATTTAAAAATTAAGAGTTTACATAAATTTATGAAAATTCTCCAATGATGAAATCTCAAGAATGCTATATAAGGCGGCTTCTTGGGAATTTCTAAATAAGAAAATTTTTCAAATTATGCCATAAGAATTTGAAGATTTTGAAAAAATTTTAATTGCAAGGATTTACATAAATATTTGAATGACTTAAAAAAATATAAAATTAAATAAATAAATTCTCCAATGATGAAATCCCAAGGATGCCAAAACAAGGCTTCTTGATAACTTCTAAGTGAGAACATTTTCTAAAATTATGCCAGAAGAGTTTAGAGATTTTGAAAAATTTTCAATATCATGAATCTCATTTATTTATTTTGAAAAACTAATAAAAGAAAAAGGAAATTATAAAAATAGAAAATGAGTAAAGGAAATAAAATTGAATATTAAACTAGATTTTATTTAATAAGGCTTAAAGTACACCTAATTAATTAAGTATCAATTAAATGAGGGTTGAGAGGATGTCTTCCTCACGCGTAAATGAACTTCTAAACCTTATATGCTTCACAAACTCAAACTTATTCTTTTTGATGAACTTAAATTAAGTTTGGGATCTTATTGAGAAAAATAGATTTACTTGAATGATCAATTGCTTCTAAACAAAAAAGATTGATGGTAATCATTTTTTACGCTAAATGATTAAATTTCATGACTCACGAGTTATGATGTGTAAATACAAGTAAAAAAATTTTCTTTTAATTTGAATGAAGGAGTTCAAAAAAAATATAAAAAGAAATAAAAGATTAACTTATAACTAAACATAAATGTTTATGTCCTACTCAAGTTGGCATAATTATGACACAAATAGGATTATCTCTAATCCAAACCTGCTAGGTAACATATTGTGTGCAAATACAGTGTTACTAAGATGTATCACAAATTGTTGATTCAACCGGAAAACTTTTATGCAAGCTCTAAGTAATCAATGAGATGACCTTACTTTAAAAGCAATTGTCAACTATCTTATCCTTTAACGTTAACATTTATTTAATTTAAATGATTAATAAATGAATTTTTCAAAAAAAGGATTATAAATTGATTCAATGGATTAGGTTATGATATAAAACTCGCAAAAATGAGTGATTTGATGTGTCGGTACAAGAAACTGAAATGAACCATATGAAGAATGACATTTCCACGGCACAATCGAGGTGACCAACTCATATCAAACAAGACGTCGTTTTCCATCTCCTAACCCATTTGATCTCATAACGACATAAATACGATCATGTCTGAACAGAACCTCGTAATGATGTAAGGTGCACGTGATTCTGTTATCGAAATAAGTCACAAATTGAGGGCCCTACTAAGAGACCTGTGTACGAGTTTGAAGTAAGTGATTACACTACGGAACAATTGCAATTCAAGACAGTCTTATCAAGTTAAGCTTTTGTTGCAGATAACGAAGGAATCATGCTCCGTTCCTTTTGTTTTTATCCAAAAGTGTGGGTCCACGGGGCGTGCGGGAGGGCAGGGGTTTACCGACTTCAAACGTTTTAAATTTTTATAATATATTTTTATTTTTTAAAAAATTTTAAAATTTTATTTTTATAAATATTAATCTTTTGATACAACTGTTTTATAAATATTATTTTTACTTTTCAAACACAGAATTCTAATATCTTCCTTTTGTTTTTTTCTTTGGATACTATGTGTTTCTTTAATTAGAATTAGCAGAAGTCCATGAATTTCACAATAGTGGGGCTTTGGGGCTTAAGGTGAGTTAGGCTGCCGAGCAAAATGTCAGACATCATCTAGTTTGAGTATACAAACAGTTTGGGTTCATGATTTTTCTTCCACAACTGAAGCATACGGTAAAGAGGTTCTGTTCAATCTGAATGTTTTTCAACCGTAGAAGTTGGACTTAGGATAACTTCGACATTATGTTTGGCTGCTAAATACTGCTTTTTGGGAGCTAAGTACAGTTTCAGACACCATCTAGTTTGACTTTAGAGACATTTTTGGTTCATGATTTTTCCATTACAAGTTGAAGTTGAAGCATCTGAAAAGATATTCGTACTATTCCTTTCGTCCGTGATTCTCTCCTAATTTCCAAAAATATTAAATACTCCCCGCTCGCATAGAAGCAGGTACAGCACGTGAGAACGGGTGCAGTTGTACACCTACCATTTAAATATTACAACGAGCACAATAGTCGAAAAGCCTATTAATAACTTTAGCTACACATTAGAGAATCAATTATAATTTCAGGCATTTCCCATTAATATTTCTTTTTCATTAGTTTAAAAGGTTAGGAATAAAAATAAACTAAATATTTAAATTGAAGTTAAACGTTTGAACATTTTTTTAATTAAGTATCAAATATTTCAATTGTAATAATTAAAAATAAAATATTTTTAATTTTTTAAAATTAAGAGTTAAGTTGACAAGTAAATAAAAAGTGTATCACATGTGATATAAAATTAATTGTTACATATTGTATTGAAATTTTAATTGTTACATGTTATATTGAAAAATATAATTATTATATATTATATTAAAATTTTAATTATTACATATTATATTAAAAATTATAATTATTACACATTATAATAAAAAAAGTTATTTTATGTCATGTCATAATTTAAACTGTTTTAACTTCAAAAATATTTTAAACAAAATTACTGTTCTGTATTTTTTTCATTCAAATAATGTTTGAATTATGTGTGTGTTTTACATGCTTCAGGCATCTCTTATTTTAATTTTTAATTATAAAAAACCAAAAACATTTAATCATTCATTATTATAATTAAAACGTGTGATAGACAAAAATCTAAAAATTTTAACTCCAAATTCAACATTTAGTAATAGAAAATATGTAGCCGAACGGCAAGCTTTATCTTCAAATAAGTGGATGGAGATGTTAGAGCAAGAGTACATAATTTGTCTAATCAGAGGCAGACAGAGGCTAGTAGGGATCCCGTCTTCCAAAGTTTTACAATTTTAAACCTTTTTTATTTTTTAAAAAATGTTATAAATTTATCTCAAAAAATTGACCATTTAACCATAAAAAATATGCAGCGGAACGGCAAGCTGTATCTTCAATCAAAGTGGATGGAGATGTCAGATCAAGAGTACATTAGAGGAAATTGTGAGGAATGTCCTTTTTGATAAAGATATTTTAAAAATAACCATCAGAATAAGTTTAACTATTTTTAGCCATTTTTAATTATGACTTCACAAAAATACCCTTTAAACTATTTTAAATAAATTAAACCATTCATCATAATTTCTCTCCATTTCTGTTTCAGATTTCTCTCTCTCACCATCCCACTCTCTCAAATTTTATCGATTTCTCTCTTCGATATTCGTCTGTTATTCTTCCGATTTCTCTCTTCGGCATTCGTCTACTATACTTTCGATTTCTCTCTCTCGCGTTTTCAGATTTCTTTTTCTTGCGCTTTCAAGACATTAAGCAATCGTTTCGAAGTGTTTGGGTGGGTGGGTATTTGAAAATTTTGATTTTTAGGTATTTTGGAGAAAATTAAAATGGTAGAAATAATCACAGATGTATGAAATAGCTTTTAATTGAATTAATTCGAGATCTAGACACCAATAAATTCAAAATTTTGAAATTTATAAACCTAGATTTTCAAAAGAATTTTTTTTTAATTTTTAGTCAAAGTAGGTGTTTTAGATAAAAAAAATTATATTTTGATTTATGAAAACATGTTGGAAACACTTTAAGTAGTGTTGTGTCACAAATTTTTGTACATGGCGTGTCACAGCCTAACCATGGCGTGTCACAGCCTAACCATGACGTGTCACAGATTTTTGTATATGACTT
Organism: Theobroma grandiflorum; assembly: GCA_036013995.1. NCBI lineage: Eukaryota > Viridiplantae > Streptophyta > Magnoliopsida > Malvales > Malvaceae > Theobroma > Theobroma grandiflorum. Next base: position 41,604,433 of record CP142127.1, read on the forward strand.
GTCACAGACTAACCATGGCTTGTCACAAGTTTTTGTACATGGTGTGTCACAGCCTAACCATGGCGTGTCACAACTTAACCATGGCGTGTCACAGATTTTTGTACATGGTGTGTCACAACTTAACCATGACGTGTCACAGATTTTTGTATATGGCTTGTCACAGACTAACCATGGCTTGTCACAAGTTTTTGTACATGGCGTGTCACAGCCTAACCATGGCGTGTTACAACTTAACCATAGCGTGTCACAGATTTTTGTACATGGTGTGTCACAGATTTTTATACATTGTGTGTCACAGCCTAACCATGGCGTGTCACAGCTTAACCATGGCGTGTCACAGATTTTTGTACATGGTGTGTCACAGATTTTGGTGCATGGTGTGTCACAGATTTTTATACATAGTGTGTCACAACCTAACCATAGCTTGTCACAGATTTTTGTACATGTGTGTCACAGATTTTTGTACATGGTGTGCCATTTAGAAAATATAAGATAATTATAATAATTTAAAATATAAGATAAAAGTTTAATTAAAAATTTTACATCTTAAAAAACTAAAAGAATAAAATTTTAATAATTTTTTTTAATTTTAATAAAAAAAATCTCATTTGAATATTTCGCTTTAGGCCTTTAAACTTGTTAGGTCACTCCTGGTGTGTCACAGATTTTTGTACATGACGTGTCACAACCTAACCATAACGTGTTACATCATAACGTGTAATTTCATTAAGGGTATTTTTATCCAACTTGGTTAAAAATAGTTAAAATTATAACGATACCTACTTTTGAAAACGTCTTATTTTTAAAAGTTATTTTTTAAAACGTCCCAGTACATTATTTATCTAATCAGAAGCAGGAGAGGCGAAGGTTAATCATGAAAATATGTGAATATGTGGCGGAAAAGCATCTTGAATCAAGTGGATGGAGATGTCAGAGCACGAGTATATGATTTGTCTAATCAGAGGTAGAGAGAGGGAGGCCAGTTGGGGTCCCGTCTTCAAACGTTTTTATAATTTTTTTTATTTTTTAAAAATTTTATAATTTCGTTTTTAGTTTTTAAAAATCTTTTAATGTTATCTCTACAAATTGACCATTTAATCATAGAAAATATGTAGCGGAACAGCAAGCTGTATCTTCAATCAAGTGGATGTAGACGTCAGAGCAAGAGTACACAATTTGTCTAATCAGAAGCAGAGAAAGGACGGTTAGTAGGGATGTCGTCTTCCAAAGTTTTTGTACTTTTAAAATTTTAAAATAAAAACAAAACAAAACAATTTTAAAAAAATAAAAAAATTATAAAATTATAAAATTTTGAGAAGACGAGATCCCTGCTTGCCTCCCTCTCTCTACCTCTGACTAGAGAAACAGAAATTCTGACCCTACTACTGTGTATAATGCTGCTTTAAAGCAAACAAGTGGCTTTCGGACAAAGCGGGCTATTACGTTATTAGTTTAAGTTTGGCTGCTTTTTTGTGGCTTTATAGACCAGTTTCGGGTGCTCTCTGGAACCATTTTTCTCTTATATTGAAGTAGCGCTCTCCTGCGTAGTGGGATGGATGAATGAAAAAAAAAGAAAAGGGGAAAGGAGTAGTAAACAACAACATACAAGTTCCGTGATTTCAATGATCAACTATTGTCTACAAAATAGATGGAACAAAAATTCAGCATAAAAAATAGACTTAAATACTAAAACGAAATTCTTGTACCTCAATTATGCTTCTAACTTTTATTTTATTCAAACGAATTCTTGTATCTCAATTATGCCTCTAATTCCTTTAATGAAAGAAATATTAAACACAGACACACTCGATACAAATCAGCATTTTATATTCAAATGATATATGCCCTGATTAACTAACCTAATCACGGGGTAGTTGACCTAGTAGCTAAGTTAGTAGCAAACCTAACAAATAAAGTGGTAACGTCGAGGGTAGTTGCCTAGCCACGTTCTAAAGCAGGAGTGGTTGTTTTTTTCTTCTCACTTGTCACCCTTTCGTTGGTTCTTACAAAATAATTAAAAGAAAAAAATCATCTATATGTTTTGACATAAAATATTTTCTAAGTGTTTGTTTAAAATGAAAATTTTATTTTAGATGTAAAATATTTTACAAGTTAATAGAAAAAACTTTCATTAATCACATAAAAGGTTTTATGTCTTTAAAAAGCGTAAGACTTTTTTTGAAGAATTGAAAAAACACTTTTATACTAAATCTAGTAATGTATATTTGATGAATATTAATATTTAATTTAAAATAATAAAAAAATTAATATTTAACTTAAAGTAGTAAAAAAATAAAAAATATTAATATTGAAGTAAAGTAATTTAACTTTTCATTTTAAAGCTAGAATAACTCTTATGACCAACTCCTTGTTAAATTTTTATTAATACTCAGAAAATAAAGTACATTATGGAAAGGGACATAAACTTTCCTTCAAAAAATAAATTGAAAAAAAAAACCTAAGAAAAATATTACTCTCCTATCATATACTTTCCTTGCGCATAAGAGAAGCGATATATATTTCTTTTACAATGATCTAATGTGCAAAAATAAAATAAAATTCCTAAAAATAGATATTATTTTCCTAGCAAATTTTAATAATACTATGGGAAAATAATATTATTCTTTTACAATAAGCTAACATTAAAAATAAATAAGGGGTATTACTCCCTGACATTTATTCAAACCTAACATATGGTAAGTTCATTTTATCTAATTTTAAGAAACCATTTAGCATATCTTTATCATGATGAAAAACCTTGAGTTCGCTATGTGAGTGGCCTTGATTAGATAAGAAATCTGCTGCTTGATTACCTTCACGATGGATATGAGTGATTCGGTAATTGAAGTGCTGTAAACATTTTCTAATAGAGGCAAGAATGTGCCGGATATCATAAGATCCATGAGTACCTTGGGCTACCATATGGACAATCACCTTTACATCCATTTCAATCCATAAAGTATGAACATTATAATCTAGACAAAGGAAAAGGTCTCTTTGAAGAACAAATAATTCGGCTTTCATTGAATGTTGTGCACCAAAATTTTCAAAAAAGCCAAAAATAAGTTTACCTATGTTATCTCTCGCTACGTACACCACCTCTTACTGCATTTTGACAATTATCTCTTGAACTCCCATTTACATTTAATTTAATTTCAGACCTACCTAGCTTCAACCATGTGATTATTTGTGCCGGAATGAGGGCAGGTGGATTCAGCAAAGAAACACTCCACAACTTTGTAATCTGCGTGTCCCCTTTCCATTGGTGCTTGCGTATAAGAACTCCTTTACGAAGCTACCAGTGTCGGCCCTTGGGTAAAGCCACCCAAGCAATGGCTTTAGGCCCTCAATTTGGGGGGCTCCAATTTAAAAAAAAAATTATAATTTTACAATAATTATAATATAATTAATTATATTAAAAATACATAAAAATTAAAAATATATATAAAAGTAAAAAATAGTTATTAAAATTATTTTTTTCATTGTTTTAATTATGTGCATAATAATTTTAATTTTCTATTACTTCCTTCTTACTAGAATGCTATTAATTCTCAACTATATTCTCTTATTTCCAATAAACCAACAGTCATATGTATTTACTCATATCCAATAGCTATTTTTTTCTCACTTATTTCTATTATTTCCAATAAATGCTTTTAATGATTTCCAACAGCTATTTTTTTTCCTATATATAAAACTAATTTTTTTTTCAATGTATAATATCTACTTTTGAAATCTTTTTTTCTCATTTGCTCTTTCTGCATTTAACTTCAATTTTTGTCCAAAGAATACACAAGAAGTTTGTTCTTTTATTATCTTCACAAAGCTGTGAGCCTCATTTACGGTTTGCAATAAGCATTCAACAATTACGTACTATTGTTCTAATCTTTACAGATTTTTTTACTTTAATTTAGAGTTTATGTTATATTGTTATATTATTTTTATTTCATGTGATAGTTGATTTATTTGAATTAGAAATTTTGATTGTTGATTTTATATTAGCCATTTAGAAAATATAAGATAATTATAATAGTTAAATATTTTTGTACCTCATGTCAAATCTAAAATATGAATCTGGTTATTCAAAGCTTAAAAAAAAAAGAAGAATTGAAAGTTTAATACAATTTCAAAAAAGAGCTCTTGATAAATTTTTTACAAGTAATAAAAATAATGAATTAGAAATTATTAATAAATATCCCTTAAACGAACAAGTTAATAATCTTAGAGAGTTAGATGATGATGAAATACTAGAACAAAAAGTTAATGAAGAGATTCAAAATGATCATAAAAATCATGAAGAAATTCAAAATGATCATAGAAATCATGATGAAGATGATCAACCTATTAATTTAAATGATTGCATTTCCTAAAAATATTTATGATCCAAGTCAATGGACAAATATTGATACAAATTTAAGAGATTTATTAGTAGAAAAAGGTCCAATTAAAGTTAATGATTTAGATTTTCCCAAAGATGAGTTTTCAAGACATTTTTCTGTTACATACTATATTCAAAAATTGACAAATGGGGAGACACATGAAAGAAGATGGTTAGTTTATTCGAAAGACTTAGATAGAGTATTTTGTTTTTATTGTAAATTGTTTAATTTGGCTTCTAGTACAAGTAAATTGGCTAATGTAGGCACTAGAGATTGGAGAAACCTTAGTACTAAGCTTAAGAGTCATAAAATGAGTAATGAGCATATTACTAATATGAGTTCATGGATTGATTTAGAAATGAGATTATTGAAAAATAAAACAATTGATGAAAGTGTTCAAGAACAAATAAAAAGAGATGAAGAACATTGGAAAAAAGTATTAACAAGAATTCTTGTTATAATAAAAACTCTTGTAAAAATAATTTGGCTTTGATAATTTTTATTTTATAGAGTTATTTTATTCCAATTTTGTTATTAAATTTTAGCTAAGTCCTTAGTTTTTTAATTATAATTTCTTAATTTTTAGTTATTTTTATATTTAGTTTATTTTTAAGCAAGTTATTTAATTTTATGTTATTTCCTTTAATTTGGTTAATATTTATTAGTTTTTATATTTTTGGTAGGACCTAAAGTCATTGGGTTTAATTTTGGAAAGTAAGGTGCTGAAAGATCCAGAAATCTGCTTACATATGCTTCAGTGTTTTAGCCATATCTCGAGCTACAGAACTCCAATTGATGCGATTCATGGACCATTGGAAAGCTAAGAGGCAGATCTACAACTTTCATGAAGATCAGTTTGCCCAGTTCTGCCTTTAAGATAGATAAAATCGCATCAGAAAGTTGCTAGACGTACTGTACCGGGAATGGAAATTTGTAAAGATTGTTAAGTGATTTTTTGGGCCTCTCATTATGTTTTAAGCCCAATTAAACCCTAGGTCAACTTGGAGAAATCTAGGTTAAGTTTGTTAGTATATATAGGATATTTGGAGACCTAAAAAAAGAGAACCTTTGGAGATTCAAGAAGTTAGAAGTTGAAGCGGAAACCTGGAGATCAGAGCGGCAATTATTTTTTTTTCTTCTTTAGCTTTTATTCTTCTTGTTATTTTCAATGGTTGAACTTTATACAATGTTATTTGATTTTGCAATTATGAGTAGCTAATTTTCTTTTTCTAGGATTGCAGTTGAACTCACATGTAGTCTAAGTTTTTAATCTTTTTCTTACTTATTTTCAATGGGAATTGAATTGTTTATTTCAATTTGTTCTTAATGCTTTTAATTGCTTGATCACCAATTAAATTGATTTAGGAACCTAAACAAACTTGGGAGAGGGAGTTTACAGTAGACTAAAATTGGAATAGCATATGATCATGTTAAATGATTTGCATATAGGATAGGGATATACCTATAGGCCATATGTAGCCAGATTAGAGCCTGAACTTAATGAGTCTGTTTTAATTTCAAATCACATAGGGATATAGTGTTTTGATTAAAATAGATATTTTTATAGGACGAGTCGGGAGACTCTTATAAATAATTTAGGACTCTAGGTTAGCAATTTAACCCATTGAAATAAGTTAAGGATGAGAGGTAAAATTTAGATGAAGTGTGAGGGATATTGTAATCCTAGGCTTGTTTAATCTGATATTTTCTCCAGTTGTTATTATTTTTATTTTTCTTGTTATTTTAAATTCTAGTTTATTAGTTTTAATTAATTAATTAATTTGGATTATTTGGATAAAATTAAATTGTTTTAATTTTAGTAATTAGTAAAGTTTTAGACCAATTCTCCGTGAGAACGATACTCTACTTGCTAATATACTGTCTATTCGATACGTATACTTGCGTAGTGGATTTTTAACTGACAAGTTTTTGGCGCCGTCGCCGGGGAATTGTTTCTAGAATTTTTATTAATACTAATACCAATCAATTTAGTCTTACTTCAAATTTTATTTTTCTTGTTTTAATATTAATTTTTGCTTGTTTACAGGTATCTTTGGTTATTGTATGCAAAGAAGAAACAACTTGAATCTTGTTCCTTTTGATCCTGAGATAGAAAGAACTTTCAGAAAGCGTCGAAGGGAGAATTCACAAGTTGCAGCTTTAGATCAGACAATGGCTGAGGATCACAATAACAATGGCAATAATGCCATTAATCTAGTTCCTAAAGCAAATAGAGCACTGAGAGATTATGCTGTTCCTCTGTTGCAAGGTTTGCATCAAAGTATCAGGAGACCGTCCATTAATGCCAACAATTTTGAAATTAAACCAGCTTACATTCAGATGATTCAGTCTTCAGTCCAATTTGGTGGGTTACCCAGTGATGATCCTAATTCTCATTTGGTAAATTTCTTGGAGATTTGCGACACTTTTAAATACAATGGAGTAATTGACGATGCTATCAGATTGAGACTGTTTCCGTTTTCTCTGAGGGATAAAGCAAAAAGTTGGCTTAATTCACTACCTAATGGGTCTATCACTACATGGGAAGAACTGGCTCAAAAGTTTCTTGCAAAATTCTCCCCCCCTGCAAAGACTGCAAAGATGAGGAATGATATTACCTCATTCACACAATTTGATGGTGAGTCCTTGTATGAAGCTTGGGAAAGGTTTAAGGAATTATTGAGAAGATGTCCACATCATGGGATTCCTGATTGGTTGCAAGTTCAGACATTCTACAATGGGCTGGTTGGGTCAATTAAAACTACAATTGATGCTGCTGGTGGTGGGGCATTGATGAGTAAGAATGCTGCGGATGCCTATAACTTGTTAGAAGAGATGGCCTCCAATAATTATCAATGGCCTTCAGAAAGGTCAGGATCGAGAAAAGTGGTTGGAGCCTATGAAATTGATGCACTTGGTAACTTAACTGCTCAATTAGCTTCACAAGTAGCTGCATTGACCAAAAAGTTTGACACACTGGGAGTCCATGCAATTCAAAATTCACCAGTAGTTTGCGAGATGTGTGGAGATGGGCATTCACATGATCAATGTCCATATAATTCGGAATCAGTCCAGTTTGTGGGGAACTTCAATAGACAGCAGAATAATCCTTACTCCAATAATTATAATCCTGGTTGGAGAAACCACCCAAATTTTTCATGGAATAATGTAGGGCCTTCCAATCCAAAACCCATCATGCCTCCTAGTTTCCAACAACAAGTTAGACCACCAGTTCCTGAAAAGAAGCCTCAATTGGAAGAACTTCTCTTGCAATATATGTCAAAGACTGATGCTTTAATTCAGAGTCAAGGAGCTTCTTTGAGAAATCTTGAGACCCAAATGGGGCAGCTTGCGAATTCCATCAACAATAGACCACAAGGTGCCTTACCAAGTGATACACAAATCAACCCCAAAGGTAAGGAACAATGCCAAGCAATCACTTTAAGGAGTGGAAAAAAGATTGAAAGGGTGAGTGAAAAAGTAGTAGAACCTGAACATGAACTTGTTGAGAAAGAAGGATTAATGGAGAGTGAGAATGTAAGTGAACAGCGAGAAGATGTAAAGGTTGAAGATGAAAGAACTTCGCAAATCATTCATCCTCCACCACCTTTTCCACAAAGGCTCCAAAAGCAAAAGCTTGAAAAGCAGTTTCAAAAATTCATCGATGTCTTCAAGAAATTACACATAAATATTCCTTTTGCTGAAGCTTTGGAACAAATGCCTAGTTATGTCAAGTTCTTGAAGGACATCCTCTCCAAAAAGAGAAAGCTAGGTGAGTTTGAAACTGTTTCCCTTACAGAAGAGTGCAGTGCTATTCTCCAAAATAAACTGCCACCAAAACTCAAAGATCCAGGTAGTTTCACTATCCCTTGCACTATTGGTAATTTATTTTTTGCAAAAGCTTTGAGTGATTTGGGTGCAAGTATCAATTTAATGCCTTGGTCAATTTTTGAGAAACTTGGTTTGGGGGAATGCAAACCCACTTCTGTTACCTTGCAATTGGCTGATCGCTCTTATGTGTACCCAAGGGGAATCATTGAAGACGTTCTTGTCAAGGTAGATAAATTTATTTTTCCAGTTGATTTTATAATTCTGACATGGAAGAAGATAGGCAAATTCCAATCATCCTTGGGAGGCCATTCTTGGCAACTGCTAGAGCTTTGATTGATGTGGAAAAAGGTGAGCTCACTTTACGAGTGCAAGACCAACATGTAACATTTAATATTTTCAAAGCTCTAAAAATGCCTGTAACATCTGAAGACTGTTTTGCTGTGAGTGTGGTAAATAAGTTTACACATGATGTTTTCTTAGAAGAAAATCCCAATGACCCTCTTGAAGCATGTTTAGTTGCTAATTCTAACAGGGATGATGATGAGTTTGTTGAATATTCTAATTTGTTAAATGCTCACTCAAGACTTAAGACTAATCATCAATTTGAGTCTTTAGATGTTTCAGCTTCTCTAGTGCCAGCTTCTAAACCTTCCATTGAGGAACCACCTACTTTGGAACTTAAACCTCTACCTAATCATTTGAGGTATGCATTTCTTGGAAAATCATCTACTCTTCCAGTTATTATTTCTGCTGCTCTTACTAACATGCAGGAAGAGAAGTTATTGAGGACACTTCGAGAATTCAAGAAAGCAATTAGGTGGACCATAGCTGATATAAAGGGAATTAGCCCTTCTATTTGCATGCACAAAATTCTCCTTGAGGAAAATCACAAAGCCACAATTGAGCAACAAAGAAGATTGAATCCTATCATGAAGGAAGTAGTTAAAAAGGAAATCATCAAGTGGTTGGATGCTGGAATAGTTTATCCTATCTCTGATAGTTCATGGGTAAGTCCAGTTCAATGTGTTCCTAAGAAAGGAGGAATGACTGTGGTCACCAATGATAATAATGAGCTCATTCCAACAAGAACTGTGACTGGATGGAGAGTGTGCATGGACTACCGCAAGCTCAACAAAGCTACAAGGAAAGATCACTTCCTTCTTCCATTCATTGATCAAATGTTGGACCGCTTGGCTGGTAAGGAATATTATTGCTTTCTTGATGGTTATTCTGGTTACAACCAAATTGCTATTGCTCCTGAAGATCAAGAGAAGACTACATTTACATGTCCTTATGGCACCTTTGCTTTTAGAAGAATGCCATTTGGATTATGTAATGCACCTGCCACCTTTCAGAGATGTATGATGGCCATATTCACAGACATGGTGGAAAAGTGCTTGGAGGTATTTATGGATGATTTTTCTGTTTTTAGGAATAATTTTGATGATTGTCTTTTTAATCTTGTTAGGGTACTCAAGAGATGTGAAGAAACGAATCTGGTGCTTAATTGGGAGAAATGTCACTTCATGGTACGAGAAGGTATCGTCCTTGGGCACAAGATCTCTAGTAGGGGCATTGAGGTAGATAAAGCAAAAATTGAAGCAATTGAAAAACTACCACCTCCAATAAATGTCAAAGGTATTAGAAGTTTTCTTGGTCATGCTGGTTTTTATAGAAGATTTATTAAAGACTTTTCAAAAATTTCTAAACCACTTTGCAATTTATTGGAGAAAGATGTACCATTTAAGTTTGATAATGAGTGTCTTGTTGCTTTTGATGATTTGAAGAAAAGATTAATATCTGCACCTATTATAATTAGTCCCGATTGGACTCTTCCTTTTGAACTAATGTGTGATGCGAGTGATTATGCGGTGGGAGCTGTTTTGGGACAAAGGAAGGATAGAGTCTTTCATTCAATCTATTATGCTAGCAAGACTTTGAATGATGCCCAGAAAATTATACAACAACAGAAAAGGAGCTCTTGGCTGTAGTTTTCGCTTTTGACAAATTTCGCTCCTATCTTGTGGGGACAAAGGTGATCGTGTACACTGACCATTCAGCTATCAAATATTTGATTGCCAAGAAGGATGCGAAACCAAGATTGATAAGGTGGATTCTCTTGCTTCAAGAATTTGATCTCGAGATTCGTGACAGAAAAGGAACAGAAAATCAAGTGGCTGACCACCTCTCACGATTGGAGATTGAAGCTCAAGGTAAGGACTCCACCTTAATCAAGTAGACTTTTCCTGATGAACAAATCCTTCAAGTTGGTAAGAAATCCCTTCCTTGGTATGCTGATTTTGTGAATTATTTGGTAAGCAATGTTATTCCCCCTGAGTTAAATTTTCATCAGAAAAAGAAATTTTTGCATGATGTCAAATTTTATTTTTGGGATGAGCCTTACTTGTTTAAGCAGTGCAAAGACCAGATTTTCAGAAAATGTGTTCCAGAAGAAGAAATTCAAAGTGTGCTTCACCACTGCCATTCTTCAGATTATGGAGGACACTTTGGAGGAACAAGAACTGCTGCTAAAGTCCTCCAATCAGGTTTGTATTGGCCTACATTATTTAAGGATGCTCACAATTTTGTTTTGCATTGTGACAGGTGTCAAAGAATGGGCAACATCTCAAGGCGACATGAGATGCCTCTCAACAACATTATGGAGATTGAAATTTTTGATGTATGGGGTATTGACTTCATGGGTCCTTTCATATTTTCAAACAACAACAAATACATTTTGCTTGCTGTTGATTATGTCTCCAAGTGGGTTGAAGCAGCAGCTTTTCCGCATAATGATTCAAAGGTGGTGATCAATTTCATGAAGAAAAATATTTTCACTCGATTTGGCACTCCGAGGGCAATTATTAGTGATGAGGGCAGTCACTTTTGCAACAAGTATTTTGATGCACTGTTAGCGAAGTATGGAGTTAAACACAAGGTTGCAACTGTGTACCACCCTCAAACTAGTGGCCAAGCGGAGGTATCAAACAGAGAAATCAAGAGGATTTTGGAAAAAACTGTATGTCCCACAAGAAAAGCTTGGTCAAAAAGATTGGATGATGCATTGTGGGCATATAGGACGGCTTATAAGACTCCGATTGGCATGTCTCCGTACAAGATGATCTTTGGCAAAGCTTGTCACTTACCGGTGGAACTTGAGCATAATGCTTTTTGGGCTGTGAAGAAGTTGAACTTTGATTTACAAGCAACAGGTGAGAAAAGGTTATTGCAATTAAATGAACTTGATGAATTTCGCCTTCAAGCTTATGAGAATGCCAAACTCTACAAAGAGAAAACAAAACAATGGCATGATAAGAAGATAGTGGAAAGAAGCTTTGAACCGGGACAATCAGTGTTGCTTTATAACTCTCGTTTGAAGCTATTCCCGGGAAAGCTCAAATCAAGGTGGTCTGGTCCGTTTATTGTCAATGAGGTATTTCCACATGGAGCTATTGAAGTTCACGGGACAGATGGTCGAAAATTTAAAGTCAACGAACAAAGATTGAAGCATTATTGGGGAGGCGAAATTAATCGTCAAAAGTCCTCAATTCACTTGATTGACATGACCTAGAGTTCGCTACAGTCCAGCCGAAGACTATAAATGAAGCGTTTTTTGGGAGGCAACCCAAGTTCCTCAACTTTATTTATTTATTTTCATCCTTATTTTATTTCATGAGTTTTATTTTAGTTTATTTATTCTAATTTTTCTTTTTCATGTCTTTTTTTGCAGGAAATTGGTTTCAAAACAAAAGTTTCAAAAAAAAAATTCAAAAAAAAATTTCAAAAAAAAAAATTTCAAAAAAAAAATTTCAAAAAAAAAATTTCAAAAATTCAAAAATTCAAAAAAAAAAAAAACCAAATAAGGCACAACCAGAGAGGTTACGCGCCGCGGCCCTCAAAGGGAGTGCCGCGGCGCTGAAAGAAGCTCAAAACGTGAGATCGAAGCAGAGGCCTCGAGCGCGGCGGCGCTCACTCCCCAGAGCCGCGGCCCTCAAACCCGAAGCGTACAGCTTCGGGTGAAATCCACTTTTGCACGCCGCGGCCAAGGCCGCGGCGCGAGGTTAGGGTTTTGAAAATTTTTTTTAACTATTTTATTTTCCTTCTTATTTCTTTTATTATTATTTCTCTCTCTTCTTTTCACTTTTCCTTCTTTTCTGCCGCCCATCCCCCTTCTCCCTCCATTTTTTTTCCTGCAACTTTCTTTCTCTCTCTCTCTCCTTTTAACTCAAATTTTTTCTTTTTTACACAGTATTTCTACTTAGTTTTTTTAGTTTAGTTTCCATTCCACTCTTGCACCCACCACCCTCACTCCTACCTCCAGGTAAGCTTTCTCTCTCCTTCTCTCTCACACACACACACTCTTTCTCTCTCTAAACCAAAAAAAAAAAAAAAACAATGCCCATTTAATGTTTCCATTGTGCAGGTTTGTGGATGTTTTTTTTTTTTCCCATTACTTTATGCTTTGAGTGTAGTGGTTTTTCATAATTGATGCTTAATTCGTTTCACTCATTCCATGCATTCCTGGACTTTATTTGCTGCCACTATAATTGTTAACTGCTTGGTTGGTGAAGGAACCTATGGTTTAATATTGTGGTTAACTGTTGATGTTTGGATTAGCCAGTAGGAATACATTCTGGAGTTGTTGATGCAACTCATGCCATGGTTGATCATTTTGGATGCGTACATTGGCACAAAATTCTTTTTATTTTTATGTTGGCCTGTTGCATGATATCAAATATGATTATGAGAAGATTGCTTGAATGTTGTTTTGCATCTTAGTGTGGTTATCAATGCACTTTTGGAATATAGGTTGTCAATGTGTTTTTATATTTACATAATCATGCAACAGTACTTGCAGTTATTATTATTCTTTGGACTTATTTTGAGAATTAATTTTTAGGAATGGCACCAAAGAGATCCAAAGCAAGTTCCAGTGGGTCTTTTGATAGATTGAAATTCGTCTCCGCTGAAGCCTCGGAGCGATATCACACGTCCTTGATCAACAAAGTGCCCATTCCTGAACGAGGAATCGATATTCCTCCCTTACCCTACCAGGCGCTTTTTGACATGCTTTATGATAGACATTGGCTCACATTTACCACTCAACCTGAAGCCGCAGTTGTACCTGTAGTTCACGAATTTTATGCCAATGCGGTCGAGCATGTTGATAATGTAGCATTTGTTCGTGGTAAACGAGTACCTTTTCACAGCCAGGCTATCAATGCATTTTTTAGGACCCCAAACATCGAGCATGATGAATATGAGCAATATTTGGGCGATCATCAAGACTGTAATGAGATTATATCGACGTTGTGTGTTGAGGGAGCTCAATGGAAGACATCACATGAGGAGCCAGTGTCATTTAAACGCAGTGCCATGACAACAGAGTCCAAGGCTTGGTTGCATTTTGTAGCGGCACGATTGCTCCCTTCCACTCATATCAGTGATGTCACGAGAGATCGTGCAGTACTTATCTATGCCATTGTCACTCATAAGTCTATTGATATTGGTAAGGTGATCTCGCATGCCATCTTACATACGGGGCGCACAAAATGAGATGGTATCGATTTTCCGTCCTTAATTACTGCTTTATGTGCGAAAGCTGGTGTGTCTTGGAGCAATGGCGAAGAATTGCAACAACCAAAGCTTCCAATCACCCTGAGCATTCTTCAGAGATTCGAGCCATCTGCACCGATCGCTGGTAGTTCTTCTCAGGCTGCCCCTCCTCTTCACAAGCTGTTCCTCCAGCCTCCCAAGCAATGCCCACTCGCAGTATCGCTCAATGGATGGAGCGTGTTGATCGTCGCTTAGATCGTCAAGAAAGGCAAAATCGAGCACTTGAACAGATGATGAGAGCTTATGGTGCCTACATTGGGATGGACATGACTACGTTTCCTTCGTTTCCTACGGATTCAGACTCTGACGATGATCTTGGAGGTGACGATGCAGAGGACTCATAGTCTACCGCTTCGAAGTTAGGGGAGTATTCTTGACCTTTTTCTTTATTTTCTTTTATCACATTGAGGACAATGTTTATTCTAAGTTTGGGGGTAGTATCGAAATTTTTTATGTTTAATTAGCTTTGATTTAGAATTTGTCTTGCATGTTTATTTATATTTTGCATGTTTCATTTGTGTTTTCAAAAAAAACAAAAAAAAAACAAAAACAAAATTTTGAGATAGTTGCACCTTATTCATGATTGTCCCAATCCTAGGATGATATTTTAATTATCTTTGAATTCTTAGCTTTTGGGAAGCATATAGTTATGATTTAATTTTATGTGATATTCATGTGTTAATTTTATTTTAGAATGTGACTTCTAATAATTTGAGCACTATACTCTTTTACTTAGAATTTTTATGTGATTCAGAGAAAATTTATGTTGATGAAAAAGTATAGTTAAGTCATGAATTCTAGAATTTGTTTGATTCTCTCTCGAGGCGAAATCTTAGATAACACTTAGGATAGGAAGTGATTTAGGCCATCTTTGGATCGTTTGAGCCTTTTTGAGCCTACCTTGTTATATTTATCCCTAGTCACCCTTTTTGAGCTTAATTTACCTTTTCTTTGCAATTAACTAATTATGTTAGCCATGACCTTTCTATTTAAATCCAGCAATTTGAACCTTTCACCCTCTAAGTATTTTAATCTTTCTAAAGAATGATTTGAGCTTCAAAAATAAATTGAGGAAGAAGGTTTGAAAAAAAAAATTGATGAAGGTTGTTGGAAAAATTACCCTTTGTTATAATTGTCAAAAATAAGTTTGGGGGTTGAAAAAAAAAAAAGAAGAAGAAAGAAAAGAAAGCAATGTGTGTTACAAAAGAAAGTTTATTTCAAGTTTGAGGGTGCTAAAAAAAATAATTTTTTTTTGAGCTCTTTATGTGTCCTAGATTGATTAAGTGCTTAGGGTGAATTTGAGCCTAAATATATCCTTTATCATACCTTGACCCTAGCCTTACATTACAAGCTTGATAAAGACCTATTGATTCTTGAATAAGTGTTAATCTACATTAGTGGAGAGAGAGATGAAAAGCAAACTTATGGGATCCAAGTACTAATCTATGCTTAGATTTAGCATGAACTAATTTGAATTGCATGATATTCTTTGTAAAAGAGCATTCACACACACACAAAAGTCCATTCGAAAAATAAAGTTTCACTTGAATTGATGCATGAATTTAAAGATTAGTTGTATGCTACCTTAAGCTAGAATTTGAGTTAATTTCTGAGGAAAAATTGAGAAATCATTATTTGGTATTTCTATCTCTCGTTCAAGGATTTTCATGTTTGCGTTTTCTTTTTGTGATTCTTTTCTTTTGCTCGAGGACTAGCAAAATCTTAAGTTTGGGGGTGTGATAATTCTATTTTATAGAGTTATTTTATTTCAATTTTGTTATTAAATTTTAGCTAAGTCCTTAGTTTTTTAATTATAATTTCTTAATTTTTAGTTATTTTTATATTTAGTTTATTTTTAAGCAAGTAATTTAATTTTATGTTATTTCCTTTAATTTGGTTAATATTTATTAGTTTTTATATTTTTGGTAGGACCTAAAGTCATTGGGTTTAATTTTGGAAAGTAAGGTGCTGAAAGATCCAGAAATCTGCTTGCATATACTTCAGTGTTTTAGCCATATCTCGAGCTACAGAACTCCAATTGATGCGATTCATGGACCATCGGAAAGCTAAGAGACAGAGCTACAACTTTCATGAAGATCAGTTTGCCCAGTTCTGCCTTTAAGATAGAGAAAATCGCATCGAAAAGTTGCTAGACGTACTGTGCCGGGAATGGAAATTTGTAAAGATTGTTAAGTGATTTTTTGGACCTCTCATTATGTTTTAAGCCCAATTAAACCCTAGGTCAACTTGGAGAAATCTAGGTTAAGTTTGTTAGTATATATAGGATATTTGGAGACCTAAAAAAAGAGAACCTTTGGAGATTCAAGAAGCTAGAAGTTGAAGCGGAAACCTGGAGATCAGAGCGGCAATTATTTTTTTTTCTTCTTTAGCTTTTATTCTTCTTGTTATTTTCAATGGTTGAACTTTATACAATGTTATTTGATTTTGCAATTATGAGTAGCTAATTTTCTTTTTCTAGGATTGCAGTTGAACTCACATGTAGTCTAAGTTTTTAATCTTTTTCTTACTTATTTTCAATGGGAATTGAATTGTTTATTTCAATTTGTTCTTAATGCTTTTAATTGCTTGATCACCAATTAAATTGATTTAGGAACCTAAACAAACTTGGGAGAGGGAGTTTAGAGTAGACTAAAATTGGAATAGTATATGATCATGTTAAATGATTTGCATATAGGATAGGGATATACATATAGGCCATATGTAGCCAGATTAGAGCCTGAACTTAATGAGTCTGTTTTAATTTCAAATCACATAGGGATATAGTGTTTTGATTAAAATAGATATTTTTATAGGACGAGTCGGGAGACCCTTATAAATAATTTAGGACTCTAGGTTAGCAATTTAACCCATTGAAATAAGTTAAGGATGAGAGGTAAAATTTAGATGAAGTGTGAGGGATATTGTAATCCTAGGCTTGTTTAATCTGATATTTTCTCCAGTTGTTATTATTTTTATTTTTCTTGTTATTTTAAATTCTAGTTTATTAGTTTTAATTAATTAATTAATTTGGATTATTTGGATAAAATTAAATTGTTTTAATTTTAGTAATTAGTAAAGTTTTAGACCAATTCTCCGTGGGAACGATACTCTACTTGCTAATATACTGTCTATTCGATACGTATACTTGCGTAGTGGATTTTTAACTGACAGGCTTTTCGAGGGAAAAATGAAAAGATCTATCAAGAAAGTAATGGAAATTTTTTAAGTTTAATTGAAATGATTGCAGAATTTGATCTACTAATGCAAGAACATATTCAACGCATTAAAGACAATAAAATTCATACTCATTACCTTGGACATAAAATACAAAATGAATTGATAAATTTGTTAGCAAGTGAAATTAGAAATAAAATTATTAAAAACCTCATAGAAGCAAAATATTTTTCAATAATACTTAATTGCACTCCAAATGTAAGTCATCAAGAGCAAATATCTTTTATATTACAATGTGTTAATATTTCATCAAGTCCAATTAAAGTTATGGAGTATTTTTTTTGAATTCTTAAAAGTAAATGATACAACTGGAAAAGGTCTTTTTGATGCCATTGTGGATGAAATAAAAAATATTGGGCTTGATATTAATAATTTAAGAGGACAAGGATATGATAATGGATCCAATATGAAGAGCAAGCAACAAGAAGTGTAAAAAAGAATTTTAGACTTAAATCTTAGATCCTTTTATACACCATGTGGTTGTCATAATCTAAATTTAGTACTTTGTGACATGGCAAATTCTTGCACTAAAACTATATCATTTTTTGGAGTGGTACAACGAATATATTCACTATTTTCTTCTTCTACCAAACGATGGAAAATTTTACAAGACAAAATACCTAGTCTAAATCTTAAATCATTGTCGCAAACATATTGGGAAAGTCGTGTTGAAAATGTTAAAGCAATAAGATTCCAAGCTCCACAAATAAGAGATGCTTTATTGAAATTAGTAGAAGTTAGTGAAGATCCTAAAACTAAAAGTGAAGCTAATTGCTTAGCAACATATGAGCTTGAAATTTTTGAGTTTTTGTTGGGCATGACTATTTGGTTGATATATTGTTTGCTATTAACTCTGTTAGTAAAAATTTGCAATCAAAAGATATGTGTATTGATGTTGCTATAGAACAATTAAAAGGTCTTCTTTCTTTTTTTGAAAAATATAGAGAAAATGGATTTGCATCTGCTATGATTTCTTCTAAAGAAATTGCATTTGAAATGAACATAGAACATGAATTTCGTGATACACGTATTATTCAGAGGAAAAAACAATTTGATGAGAATATTGATAATGAAATAACTAGATCTCTTGAAGAATCATTTAGAATTGATTATTTCTTGTATATAGTAGATCAAGCAATTTTTTCACTTCAAAGTAGATTTGAACAATTTAAGATATATGAAAATATTTTTGATTTTTTATTTAGCGGTAAAAAGTTGAAGTCATTAGATGATAATAGTTTGAAAGAATATTGTCTTAATCTTGAATGTTCCTTAAAATATAACAACTATTCTGATATTGATGGTTTAGATTTATTTTCAGAGTTAAAAATTTTAAAAGAAATTATATAGGAAGAAAACAATGCAATTGACATACTTAATTATATAAGAAGACTCGATTCTTTTCCAAATGCATATATTACTTTTAGAATAATGTTAACAATTCCAATAAGTGTTGCTTCAGGAGAAAAACGTTTTTCAAAATTAAAATTAATAAAATCTTATTTAAAATCAACAATGTCTCAAGAAAGATTAAATGGATTGGCTATATTATCAATTGAAAAATAAATATTAGAAGAACTTGATTATAAAAGTTTAATTAAAAATTTTGCATCTCAAAAAACTAGAAAAATAAAATTTTAATAATTTTTTTAATTTTAATGAAAAAAACCTCATTTAAATATTTCGCTTTAAACCTTTGAACTTGTTGGGCCACCCTTAGAAGCTACATCAACAACTACATGATCCGCCATATAGCTCACTGTTGATAAGCACCTAATTGCATGTGCTTAGAGTCATTCCTTTTAACCCTTAAAAACCAACATATAAATATTGGTGATAAAACATGAATATGTCCCGGCTTTGTATAGTCGCCTGAGTAATACCAAGCCCATAAGACATGCAAAATATTACGTGGCCATTCAATCGAAACTTGAAAAAATTGTGAAAAATAGTTCGACACATTCCTTGCAACAAGACTTTCCCAGCACACATGTAATAGTGTCTCTTCAGATCTACAACACTGACATTTTAAAGCCATTTGGAAGCTCTTTGCCTTTAATCTTATATCAACAGGCAACCAGTTATGTATGACTCTCCAAAAGAAAAAAAAAATAGTCAGAGGAATACTTCTATGCCGAATTAAATTATAAGCATTATTTCAAAGATATTTCTGACAAATTAATTCTCTTGCAGTTTTAGTAGAAAAGGCTCCATTAAAAGTATGGATCTAGTATGCTACATCATCACTGTCATATTCTATTAGGATTTCAATAATATTTTCTACCATGTGATTAGGTAAATAGCATTTTAATTTCTCCACATCCCACTTGTCATCTTCATAAAAATAATAAACTTTAATAGAAGAATGCAAATGGGAAGAGAAAGAATTTAGCAAAGGCGTATCTCCCATCCAACAATCATGCCAAAAGCATAAATCTCCTTTGCCAATTTTCCAACTTATATCCTCATTTGCAATTCAATAACCACGTTTTAACCTTTTCCGAATGGACAATCGTGAATTTTTTTTATTCACCTGCATAGGCACTTGTCCACTACAATATTTTTGTTTCATGAATCTAGCCCAAAGACTATTAGAAGTGCGCAATAACCACCAAAGCTTTATATTAAAAGTTTCAAAAAATCCATTAAGCTTCTAATTTCCAACCCACCTCCCTTGCCAGGATAAAATATTTTTCGCCAAGTAGACCATTGAATGTGCTTGGTATGTGCTAAATCTCCCTTAAAAAGCTATTGAAAATTCGCTCTATTTTTTCGATCACGCATATTGACGGTTTGAGTACCTGTAACAAATATAGTGATGTAGAAGGAAGTACACTATGAATCAAAGTAATTGGACACCCAGAAAAAAAATCTTGTTCTCCCAACCTAAAATTTTATCTCAAATTTTAGATATCAAAGAATCAAATAAGATCGATTTCTTTAGACCTTTATAAAACGACGCTCCCAAATAAATAATCGACAGAACTTTATGAAAAAATCCAATAGCTGATGTAATAATTTGGATCCTGGAAGGAGATCAGGTTTTGTTGCTCAAAATAAAACAACTTTTTTCCTTGCTAACTCGTTGACCAGACATTGTCTCATATTCTTGCAAAAACTTCAAAATCGTCCCTAATGCTGATTGGTTACCATTAGTAAAATTAACAATATCATACACAAAATGCTAGATGACTAATATTCTTGAGGCTACTTGAAAAATATCAGATTGATGGATATTTCTCATATAAATCATTTAACACCCATGAAAAAGATTCTGTTGCCAATATAAAAAGTAAGGGAGAAATGGGATCACCTTGTCACAGCCCTCTGCCCGATTTGAAGTACCCAACGATGAGCCATTGATTAGGAAGGAGAATCAATAGTTATCAACACATCGTTGCATCATGTTAACCCATTGTTCAGAAAATCCAAATTTTCTCAACATCTTGTATAAAAAATTCCAATCAAGCCAATTATAGGCTTTCATCATATCCAATTTAAGAATCTCATTAATTTCCACCATGCACTTTTTATCAATCCAGTGAATTAATTCTTGAGCCAATAAAATATTATCACCGATGAGTCTTCTCACAATGAAACCACTTTGATTATGTGAAATAATAGAAGGCAAAATTTTGGCTAAACGGTTAGCAAGCAATTTAGTAATTATTTTGTTCATTACCATGCATAAGCTAATAGGTCTAAAATCCTTCCAATGTGTCAGTGACAGATTTTTGGGCAACAGAACTATTGTTATCGGAGTAACTCCCCTTGGCAGTGTCGCACCATGGAAAAAGTCTTTTACCGCTTCCCATAAATCTGTAGAGATGATATCCCAGCAACATGGATAAAAATATGACGAAAAGCCATCAGGGTCAGCTACACTATTCTTATCTATGCCAAATACTGCTTCTTTAACTTCCTCCAATGTTGGTGATATCGATGCCGAATACTGCTTCTTTAACTTCTTCCAATGTTGGTGATGCACATAAAACATTTTTATCCTATATTGATGTAACATCAGGGATTAATGCATCATTAAAGGTTGAAAGATCAGAAGTTTCAGACTGTATCAGGTTGTTGAAAAAATCAACTGCTGAATTTTGCATTAATACTGGATCATCAATCATATTGCCATCAAAATCTTAAATTTGGAAAACAAGCTGCCTAACCCGTTTCTTTCTCAACATCATATGAAAAAATTTAGCGTTACGTTCTCCTTCAACTGTCTATTTAACTCCAGATTTTTGTTACCAAAACAATTCCTCCATGCTCAAGGTACGGTTCAGATCTGCATATACCAGATGCATTGCTTCTCTATTCTGTGTAGTTTGATCATTCTGAAATAAAATCTGACATTCTGCTACCCAATTTTCAGCCTGCCAAATATTTGAGATAATATCTCCAAATACCGTTATATTCCAATGTCGAAGACCTTGCTTAAGTCTTTGTTGTTTCAACCAAAATGCCTTAATGCTGGAACCATGTATAGGAGCACTTCAATTCCCTTCCACATATCTCAAAAAAATTATGATGTTTAGTCCAAGCATGTAAAAAATGGAATGAAGTTGGCCTTTTAGACTCCACATAGCTCAAAGGAGCATGATCTGACCCGTCTCTTGCTAAATGTTGTACCCTTGTAATCAAAAATAGTTTAGACCATTCCATATTGTAAAGAACTTGATCAAGCCTTTGAATGTTAGGATAGTCTTGAATTGTAATTTAATTAGGATTGTTTAATTCTAATTAAATTAGTATACCTTATCAAATAATCTTTAAATCTAGTTAGACTAGAATGACAATTCCTAATTGTATTAGGATAAGATTATTGTATTTGGTACTATAAAAGGACCCTATGGGGTTAAAGAATAATCATCACCTAGATTTAGAGAGAGTGGTTTGGGTGAACATGGGATAAGGGTTGTGAGTTTGACACTATACTTGTAATCTCCTAGTTTTTCTCTTTGTGGATCTTTCTCTATTGCTGTGCTCGTGGACGTAGGTCATCAAAAGACCGAACCATGTAAATTCTTGTGTTCTTATGAGTGTGCTTGATTTATTTCTTTCTTTATTCTATTGATTGGGTAAGATCTTGGGCAACTCTTTAGAAATAATTTTACAATTTTCACAACAAACTGGTATCAGAGCATCAAGGTTTTGAGTCAATCTGAATCTCACTATGGCAACTTTGTCGACCAAGTCTGAGATTGAAAAGTTTAAAGGAAGAAACAATTTTAGCCTGTGGCATGTTAAGATACACATATTGCTAGTGCAACAAGGACTGTTGAAAGCACTGAATCGAATTTATCTAATGGTGAGAAATATGACTTTATGGAAAAAATGCATAGTGCTATTCTCCTAACTTTATCTGATGAGGTGCTAAGAGAAGTCACAGATGAAAAATTTGCTGTTGTAGTGTGGCTTAAACTCGAAAGTATTTATATGACCAAATTCCTGACGAATCGACTTTATATGAAGCAACGATTGTATACTCTCAAGATAAGTAAAGGTACGTCTGTTAATAACCACATTGATGAATTTAATAGAGTTATTCTTAATTTAAAAAATATCAATGTTAAAATTGAGGATGAAGACCTAGCCCTAATTCTTTTATGTTTTTTGCCTCCATCGCATGAAAGTTTTGTGGATACTATGTTATATGGTCGAGACACTCTCACCTTCGAGGATGTAAGGGCATCTTTAAATTCCAAGGAATTGAAGAAGAAAGTTAGTGGTATTTGGAATGAAAATCAAGCAGAAGGGTTGGTTGTGAATAGAGGAAAAGATAGAGAGAAAGGTATAGACAGAAAAGGTAAATCTAGAGCAAAAGGGAAAACTTGTTGGAATTGTGGTCAGAAAAAGCATTTTCATCAAGACTGTACCAAATTCAAGGATGATGAAAAGATCAACAAATTTGAAAGTACTACAAACGTGTTGAAGATGACTTTGATACTTTTGAGGGAGCTGACAATGTTCTTGCAATAACCAATGGTAACCCAATGGATACATGGATCTTAGATTCGGCTTGCTGCTTTCATATATGTCCTAGGCATGATTGGTTTACAACTGATCAATCTGTTGATATGGGCATCGTACAATTAGGAGATGATTCCTCTCTCTCAGTTGTTGGGATTGGCACAATTCAGATCAAAATGTTTGATGGTATGGTAAGGACACTTGAGGTGAAACATGTCCCTGACATGAAAAAGAATTTGATATCCTCGAGTTTGTTAAATAAAAAGGGCTACAAATATAACGGCCAAGATGGTGTCTTGAATGTATCTGAAGAAACCTTGACTATCATGAAGGGTAAGTTATCCGGTGACCTTTATTGTCTAGTGGGAAACACGGTCCTTGAAACTATTTCTGTGGTTTCATCCAATGATCTTGATAATGATGTAACACATTTATGGTGTATGAGATTGGGTCATATGAGCGAAAGAGGGATTCAAAAAGTGAGTAAGCGTAGTTTGCTGTGTAGTCAAAAGACTAGGAAGCTAAATTTCTGTGAGCAACATATAGTGAAATTTAGCACTACAACTCATCAAGCCAAGAGTGCAGTGTACTACATCCATTCAGATTTGTGGGTCTTTCTCCGGTTGCATCAAAAGGTGGATCATTATACTTGTAGACCTTTATTGATGTTTTTTCAAGAAAAGCGTGGACGTATTTTCTTAACCACCTTTTTGCATTGGAAAGCATTGATCGAGAAGCAGACTAAGAAAATGATCGAAAGCTTTCGAACAAACAAAGGTTTGAAATTTTGCAAATGTGAGTTTGGTCTGTTTTGCAAGAATAAGGAAATCGTTAAACATCGCACTATCGTCAAAACACCACATCAAAACAATATTGTAGAATGGATGAAAAGAACACTTCTAGAGAAAGCAAGATGCATGTTTTCTAATGTTGGCCTACCAAAAGTATTCTGGATAAAAGCTGTCAACACAACTTGCTACTTGGTAAATCGGTCTCCATCAACTGCAATTGAATTAAAGACTCCTGAGGAAGTTTGGTCTGGTAAGCCCACTGATTATTCTATATTGAGAGTATTGGTTGTCCTGTTTATGCTCATGTGAGTGATGGTAAACTTAAGTTAAGGGCGACAAAGTGCACATTCCTAGGTTATGCATATGGGGTGAAAGGTTATCGATTGTGGTGTACTGATTGTAAGTTTCCCAAGTTTATGGTGAGTTGGGATGTTACCTTTGACAAGTCTACATTACTTCATGGGATAGAGTCTAGAATTGCAAACACATCAGACCAGGAAGTTGGCAAGCGGGTGAAACTTGAAATCAATGCTCTTGTGACAGTGTGGGATGATAGTGAAATCCAGAATGAACTGCAAGAGGTACAAGAATTGGTATCTCAACGAAGCATTACTTGTATTGATGGTGATTTTGATTCTTATGTTTTATCTATGGAAGTAGAGATTGATGAGCCTTGCTTTTATCGTGAGACAATTACATGTGCCGAGTCTTCTAAAAAAGATTAAGTCTCTACATTGTGATCAAACATGGGAGCTTGTGCAAACACCTAAAGGTATTATTGAAGTTGGCTTAGTGTGTGAAGGAGGTGCAAATAATAATTGTAATGTGGTTAGCTTCTCCAATTCAAATTTTGTTGGTGATTTAGATAATAGAAGATCTCAAGGGAGGTATGTGTTCACTCTCTCAGGGTCTGCAATTAGTTGGAAAGTAGTAATTGCTTTGTCTACAATTCAAGCTGAATATATGACTGTGACCGCGGCAGTGAAGGAGGCCTTATGGCTTCAAGACTTGGTTAGTGATCTTTGTTTTGGACAAGAATCTAGATGTGAGATTGTAGTAAAGAAAATAGCTACAAAAGAAAATCTAACAGATATGTTGACTAAGTCAGTTTCTGGGATAAAGTTCAAGCATTGCTTGGACTTGATCAATGTTCGTAGTGCTTGAGGCCCTTTAGGGCATTGGCGGTGTCGATAGAGATTGGTTCGTGAGGTGGAGCTTGGTGAATTCAAGCCTAAGATGAAGATTTGTTAGGATAGTCTTGAATTGTAATTTAATTAGGATTGTAAAATTCTAATTAAATTAGTATATCTTATCAAATAGTCTTTAAATCTAGTTAGACTAGAATGACAATTCCTAATTGTATTAGGATAAGATTATTCCTAATTGTATTAGGATAAGATTATTATATTTGGTACTATAAAAGGACCCTATGGGGTTAAAGAATAATCATCACTTAGATTCAGAGAGAGT
Organism: Theobroma grandiflorum; assembly: GCA_036013995.1. Taxonomy (NCBI): domain Eukaryota; kingdom Viridiplantae; phylum Streptophyta; class Magnoliopsida; order Malvales; family Malvaceae; genus Theobroma; species Theobroma grandiflorum. The sequence continues at coordinate 41,629,730 of CP142127.1, forward strand.
GGTTTGGGTGAACGTGGGATAAGGGTTGTGAGTTTGAGATTGTTTTTGTAATCTCTTGATTTTTCTCTTAATGGATCTTTTTCTGTTGATGTACTCGTAGACGTAGGTCATCAAAAGACCGAACCACGTAAATTCTTGTGTTCTTGTGCATGTGCTTAATTTCTTTCTTTCTTTATTCTATTGATTGGGTAAGATCTTGGGCAACTCTTTAAAGATAATTCCGCAATTCCCACAACATTGAAACCTACATGAGTTAGCCCAACTATATTGGTTTCCTTCATATCCTGCATCCATCAAACCACAATCTAAAATAGCTGAAGCAAATTCCTCCATTGCACCCTTGTTTGGTCAAGCACCATACAACCTTTCATTACCATTGAACAAAGTGTTAAAATCCCCTCCAATAATCCATGGAGCTTGCAACTGATTAGAGATGGACCCTAGGCACTCCCATAACACTTTCTTTCCGTTCGTAGACATTTAGCATAGACAAATGAAACAAAAAATGGTTTTGTTATCCACGTTGAAGATACTCAAATATGTAGACATTGTGCATGATTTAAAACCACTTCACAAGAAATATCACGGTCCCAGAAGACCCATATTTTTGAAGAGAGATTATAAATTGCCCTCTCAAATCCCAAACGGTGTCTGAAAAAAATAATTTTTGAAAAATCTACCATAAGTTCCAAGATTGCTATAATTTTTAGGTTGTGCATTAATTTCAACCTTTTAATTCGCCTAAGCACAACTCGTCAAGCTATCCCTCAAGCATTCCATATGAGGCTATTAATCATGGATATAAAAAAGAATTTGATTCTTTGGAAGAATACCTGCCATCCTGCCTTATGCTTCGTTGTTCAGTCTCACTATAATCATCATCTGAATTAGACTCAACATCATAAGGAGTCAATGGGATATCACTGGTGGATTTCCTACGCCTTTCCTTGGAGGGATGAATTTCTAATTCCTGACTTGAGTTAACTACAGAAGAAGAGAAGATAAAAGTTTCATGTTAGTACCACAATCTGCCAACTCTATTTCCTTTTCCAATGTCTGATTATTGTTCGTGTGTAAGCCAGATAAATTTTGCATGGGAATCCGTATATTTTCCTCTTCATTTTCCTATTTAATTTTAGCCTTGTCACTGATTTTTTGCGATGGTAAAGGACTTTCTTCTTGGCTGGAGGATACCTTCTGCTTTTCAACCTGAGATGAGCCCAACTTATTTTTTGCTCTCCCAGTTTTGTTTTTTCACTTGGTAAAAAAGCAGTAATACCATGTACTGCTTGCATGTGAGCCCCAACCCCTGAGTTAGTGCTCGTTTGGTCTGATTTATTTTTAATTTATTTATTGTTTAAAAATAAAAACTGAGTTAAACAAGATTTTATAAAAAGTTCTTAAAAAAAAAATTAACTTTTTTTTTAAGAATAAAATCTAAAAAAAAAATTTAATAAAAAGCTCTAATTATGAGCTTTCTCTTTTCTTTTTTTTTTTTTAAAAAAACACGTCATCTTATTAGGAGAGTTATTTTTTTTCAAAAAGATCCTCCTTTTCAAAAAATACTCCCCTTTTTCTCCTTATCGATCTTCCTCTCCTTTCTGTAAATCATCATTCTAAGGTTTTTTTGTTCTTACAAAAATTAAGAAAAAAGAATATTTAAAATTTAAAACTGTATTCAAGTATTATTTCTTTTTTTGTATTTTGTTTTTCATTTTATTTTCTATCTTTTTTTTGTATTTTGAAAACTCTCTTTATTAGTTGATATTTATCAATTTATTGTTTGATATAGCAATTATGTGATGTTTATTTATTCTTAATTTCTCTATGATATATATAATATTTGATTATTATGATTGAAATAATTAATTACATAGATAAATGGTTGTTGAGATAAGTTATATGAAAATTGAGATAATATTTGTTGATTATGATTGTTAAGATAATATTGTTCATAGAAGTAAACTTTGTTAGTAAGGAAATCAATAAATAAACGTGATTTTCCTAAATTATTATTACCACCTTAGACTTCTCTTCTTCTTTTTTGAGTTCTCCTCCATTGTTAAGGTTAAGAGTTTTAGTAATCAACTCACTGCTTTCTTTCATCTTTCAATTTTTCTCTTGATTTTATTTATTTATTATTATTTAATAAAAAATTATTTATGAATTATGTGTTATTTATAAATTATTTGTGGAACTCTTTTTTTATGATTTATTATTAATTATAAACTTTATGTTATATAAAAATCCTTTTAATATTTTTAAAAATTTATTTTAAATAGATAAAAAATAAAGTTAATTTTTTTATTTTAAATAAAAAAATTTGTAATTAATAAAAAGTTATTTATTAAATACCTTTTATGGTAATTTTAATTAAAATTAAAGTTTATATAAGTTGTTTTATCAAAACAACTTATTTTTAAAAAAGAGCTTATAAAAAGTAAATTTATCAAATAATTTTAACTTAATTTTAAAAACTATTACTTTTTATAAAAACTTTATAGTAACTTTTAAGTTAAAAAAAAGTCAAGTCAAACATGTTCTTAGTAAGAAAAATCTCCATGCGCCTCCTGCACCTTAGAATCAACTCCTTTTCAATTTTTTTAGTTTTTCTGTACCTTATGATATTCAATGATTTTTCTCGAGCCCATTGCAGCATAGCTTCTTCAACATTTTCTGCCATAATGCTTGAAGAGGTTTCCACACTATCATCACTTGAAGTACCTATACCGTCATTACCTTCATGCTGCATACTTGAATCCTTCATCTTATCTTTCATTTTTTTAGCATCAGAAGCAGTTTCAATATTCATCATTTTTTCTTGCTGCTCACCCCCTTTTACACTACTGGTATTTTCCAAAATTTGGTCTGACTTATCCTTTCCTTCAACTGCCAATTGACTATCATTTTTAACAGCCACGTAATTTTTCTTTTCACCATTTGGCATTTTAACTCCCTGTTTTTCAGCCACGTTCCTTTCCTTTTGCATGCCACCCAACTGATTTTTCAATACCAAAGAATTCTTCACTTCTTGTACACTGTTCCTCTCTTTTCCCATGCTCTGTTCTTCATTTTTACCTTCAGTGGCAATCACATTAAATCTATTAGAAACTTCAACCTGGGGATTCTTAGAGCTATTTTCTGAAACTATTTCCACCCCCAAAGAATTTTTAGCTCCACTTTTACTCGCTTTTCCAGCTTCCTTGCACTGCCTACTCTGCTTTGGTGGTACTGTCCACATTGCTTCCTTTCTTTTTCCGTTGTTAACGATCACTGCCTTCTCTTTTCCTCCATGAACTTCAAAATTTTGTTCTTCATGATTCTCCCGGATCGGAATCCTTGATGGCTCATTTGTCTTAACAGCCTCCGAAGGTTTTGGCATTAGGGATCCCTGGTTTTTCTTGTTTATTTCAAATTACCAGACAACTGGAAATGCCGTGACCTACATGGCAACAATGAGTACAATAATCTGGCATTTTGGAGAACTCTACCTTTTGTGAATACCTCCTGTAATTGCACCAGTTTCTCTCTTGCTAATAACTATCCATATGTTATCAATTGGCGGCTGCAAGCAATCATACTCCACGCACACCCGGGCTACGCTTGGTCTAGTGCCATTGGCAGTGGCTTCATCAACAAACAAAGGCCTTCCTATCGTTTTTGCAATTGTCAAAAGAGCCGATTTCTCATATAAATGAGCCTGTAGATTTGGAAAAGAGATCCACACCGGGACAAGCGAGGATTCTTTTTCTGGGTGGAAATCCAGTGTCCACTTAAAGGTTCGCATCTTCTGGTTGGAGATGAACCAGATTTGCTTCGTTCAAATCCGATTAAAGTCCTGCTCATTGAAAAGGTTGATGAGAATGTGTTTGTAATCCAACCATCGAATACTGTAAAGACCAGCGAGGCCTATTCCGGTGAAAGGTTTTAGGATCTCAGTCAACTGTGGCATTTTAGAAATCTTTCTGTCAAAATCACCAGAGGAACGAAACAGAGGAATGAGGAAGAATGAGAAGCTACTGTGAAGGAAAAGAATGATTTATTCAACAACCAAAAACTGTCATTACAAGAGTATTTATACTAACAACTGATTAATTGACTAACTACCTTTTAACTATTTACAACAGTAAAGTAACTAGCAACAATAAAAGTAAAATTAAACTTTACAATTTGTACAATAATAATAAAAATGCATGTGTCCATCCTTTTCTCATCACCATAACCGGTCTTCAGCTTCTTCAATCTTCAAATACATTCGAACTGCACTCTTCTTTAAATAACTATTCTACTTTCTACTTCCAATACTCCCTCTCAAGATGAACTTTGTATTTTATGCACATTCATCTTGCTGAGAAGCCTTTGAAAACTTTTTGGCTGCAAGGCTTTTTTAAACAAATCTGCAACTTGCAGTGTTATTGAAACATGTATGGGAATGATCAATCCAGTCTTTACCTTGTCACAGATGAAATAAACATCCATTTCTATGTGCTTTGCTCTCATGTAAAATTGGGATTTTACATATATGAATGGCCGATTGATTGTCTGTATAAAGCTTTATGGATGTAGGATGCTCAATTCCAAAATCTGCAAGTAAATACTCCATCCACATTACTTCACAACATGTCACAGCCATGGAATGATACTTTGCTTCTACTGAACTTCTAGCAACAACTGACTACTTTTTGGACTTCCAACTCACTAATGATTCACCAATGAAAACACAAAAATCAGTTATTGATTTTCATGTATTTGGACAACCAGCCCAATCACTATCTGAATATGCAGATAATTAAAGATCAGACTTAAATTTTAAAAGAATGCCTTGCCCTGGAGAACCCTTCAAGTACCTTAAGACCCTATATGCTGCCATTAAATGAACATGTCCAGGTTTATCCATAAACTGAGAAAGTGTTTGAATTGCATATGAAATGTACGGTCTCGTGAAGGTTAAGTATAAGAGCTTCTCAATAAGCTGTCGATATATAGTGGCATCACTCAATTCTTCTTCAACAGATGCTGTTTCAAATTTATGATTATAGTCTATAGGTGTAGACACTGGTTTTGCACCAAGAAATCCATGCTCATCTAGCGTATCCAGAACATACTTTCTTTGACAGATCGAAATTCCTTCTGCTGATCTAGCCATTTCCAATCCAAGGAAATATTTAACCTCACCAAGATCTTTCAATTTAAAATGATGACTCAAATATTTCTTAACATCATCCGCTAACTGTAAAGAACTTGTTCCAATAATAATGTCATCAACATAGACTAGCATAGCTATAAACTCACTATTCTCTGTATTCATTGTGAACAATGAATAATCTGACAAAGATTGTTTGAAACCATATTGCATCAAGACTGCTTTGAGTTTTTCATTCCACTAACGTGAGGCTTGCTTTAAGCCACATAAGGATCTATGCAATTTGCATACAAGCTTAGCATTAGGTGGATACTCCCAATGAACTTTATAACCTGGTGGTAAGGACATATATACTTCTTCAACAAGCTCACCATTAAGAAATGCATTGATAATGTCCAACTGAGATAAGAACCACCCTTTTGCAGCAGCTAAAGCCAAGAAAACTCTAACAGTTGAGTGCTTGGCAACAAGATTGAATGTTTCCTAATAATCAAATCCCTCAACCTGACTATAACCTTTGGCCACTAAACGAGCCTTGAACCGTTCTATAGTGCCATCTGCCTCTATCTTGGTTTTATAAACCCACTTACAGCCAACAACATGAGAATCAGCAGGTAATGGAACTATGCTCCATGTGCCATTATCCTCTAAAGCTGCTAGTTCAGCAGCTATAGCATCCCTCCAATGAGCATGTTTAACAACTTGATGATAAGTACTAGGCTCAGGAACATGTGACAAAGAGATGGTAAAAGCCTTGTATGCGAGAGACAACCGAATAGTGGATAAAAATTGAGTGATTGGATATCAAGTAACAGAATTGGAAGAAGTGGGAATGTCAACATCAAAAGCTTCAAGATATTTAGGTGGCTTTCTAATTCTATCACTTCTCTTAGATGGTATGGAATCAGTAGGAACATCAAGATTGTCAACAAGACTTGAATCAAAAAAGTCAACTTCAAAGTCAACAAACTTACTAGAACTCGACTATTTTCTAGAATTTGAAGGGGAATTAACAAAATGTGAAGAGTCTGAAGTTTTTGAATGTGTAGAAGACTGAGTAGAAGGCGTAGAAACAAGGGTAGGATCACAAGATGGAACAAAATGAGATACAGCATCCAAAAAATCAAAATCTATATCATGCACATGAGATGTTTAATAAAATGCATGATCATATGAATTCTTATCAAGGGATTGCAATGGAAATACATGTTCATGAAAAATCACATTCTTAGATACTAGAACCTTGTTGGCAATTAGATCATACACCTTATATCCTTTGACACCATTTGGATATCCTAAAAAGACACACTTACTAGCCCTTGGATCAAACTTCTTCCTATGTTGACTAAGAGTTGAAATAAAACAAAGATTGCCAAAAACCCAAAGATGATCATAAGAAAGTGACTGCTTATACAAAAGTTCATATGGAGTTAAATTGTTAAGAATCTTACTTGGCATCTTATTAATAATATGAACAGCAGTGAGAATAGTGTACCCCCAAAAGTGAAGAGGAACATGAGATTGATGTAAAAAGGATTTAGCAACCACTAAAATATATTAATGTTTCCTTTCAACTCTACCATTATGTTGTGGAGTTTCAACACAAGTTAGATGATGAATAATACTTGTCCTGGCATAAAAACTCTATGAGTGCAAATTCTTTTCCATTGTCAATCCTTAAAATTTTAATACAAGCCTTAAATTGAGTTCTAACAAAATTGTTAAAACTAGAAATGATAGTTGAAACATCAGACTTGCATTTCATCAAAAACACCCATGTAAATCTTGTAAAGTCATTTACAAGAGTAAGAAAATATCTTTGATTAGAAAATGTGGGAATTTCATAAGGCCCTTATACATCAGCATGCACAATTTTAAAGGGATTGACAGTAGCTTGTACATGAACATGAAATGGAACTTTTCTTTGATTGGCCATTGGACATACTTCACAAAGTAAACTTGATGAACTTTGAACTTTTAAACATTGTTCATGAATTACATTTATTCTTTCTAAAGGTGCATGACCTACTCGAAAATGCCACAAATCAAAGTTTAGATGTGTAACTACATTGCTGAAAACTGAAGACATATTAGTTGATTTAACAAGATTGTTAAAACAATACTTGGACAGATTTTGTTCATCTTCATTTACTTGCATAAAGAATAAGCCTGTAGTGTTTTTAGCTACCCCAATCACCTTGCATGAACCTAGGTCCTGAACAACACAGATTTCATCAGTAAACCAGACACCATTTGCTTTTGAACCAGTGAGTTTGCTTACAGAAATGAGGTTAAACTTGAAACTAGGAACATGTAAGACATCAGTCAATATGAGAGATAAAGTAAGAGTAACAGTCCCAACATGAGTGACTAAAGCTTTTGCCTTATTTGGAAGTTGTACAAAACAGTTAGACTTTGGTTTAACAAAAACAAAGTTATCTAAGGAATAAGAAATATGATCTGTTGCTCCTGTATCCACTATCCAAAAATTATGATTGATCATTACAGCATTCACATATCTATATTTAGATGGAAGATTATTGGAATTACTAAAACATACAAGGCCAGAAACGATTCCTGCAAATACAAAATTTACCAAAAAATGTTTACTTTGTTGAGAACTTGTAGAGATTTCCTTACCATCATCAATGTTAATACCATTCTCATTTAAATGATCCATCAACTTGCTCACTTGCTGCTTAATGAGTGACATTTGAAACATGGTGCTATTTCCAGCAACCTGATCATCTTGTGCAAACTGTTTTCCATTAAAAACAGATTGTTTTCCTTCAACAGTAGTCACATGATTCACTGATTTTTCTTTCTTGTGTGCATTTTTTCCTCTGTTGAACTTAAAATCCTTAGGAAATCCTATCAAGCTATAGCACTTATCCTTTGAATGTCCTTTCTTGTTACAATAAGAACAAATGATATCTTTCTTAAACTTTTTCTTGTCATATGATACAATTGCCACAACAGAGGAATCTAACACTAGCTACCCTTGAATCAACAAATTTCTTTGTGCTTCCTCCCTTAAGAGCATGCTATATACTTTATCCAAGGTAGGTATAGGATCCAACAAAATTATCTGTGATCTAATAGCAAAATAGGAATCATTCAAACCATTTAAAAACCTAAAAGCCATATTCTTTTGATATTGGTTTGAATATCTCTTGAAGCAATCAGGATTGCATGTATCACATTCACATTGTGGCAAAGGCTTGTAATTCTTTATTTCCACCCAAATTCCCTTTAGTTCAACAAAATAGGCATCCACAAATCTGGTTCCTTGAGATATGTTTCCCAAAGTGAATTGCAAATTGCATACTCTTGTGTCATCAAGCTATGAAAAATCTTACCTCAAAACATTCCAGATTTCAACAGTAGATTCTATGTAAAATACAGTTGAAGCTATGGGAGGAGTTAAAGATTCCAACAACCAGGATGCTATTAAACTATTGCATCTTTTCCACGAATCAAAAAGTAGATCTGTCACAGCTAATCTAACAATAGTTCCATTTAAAAACCCTAGTTTATTCCCGATTGAGATTGCCAAGAGAAAGGACCTAATCCATAGAACATAATTGTTTATGCTAAGCTTAGGGGAAATAACAACTGATCCCGGATGATCAGAATGGTGTAAAAAATATGGTGATTGTGGATTTTGAATTGGAGAGAAAAAAAATTTGCTAACTATATATTCTTCCATGAAAATTCCAGAAATTGCAAGAACAACAGTAGAAACTTAACAATAATTACACCAAGAACGACTAAAATAAAAGAAAATAAACAACAAGTAAGAGCTTTAGATTCAATAATCTTGAAATCCCTAATCTGAAAATGGCTTTTCTACCATGTCAAAATCACTAGAGAAATGAAATAAAGGAATGAGGAAGAATCGAGAAGCTGTTGTGAAGGAAAAGAATGATTTATTCAATAACCAAAAACTGTCATTACAAGAGTATTTATACTAACAACTGATTAACTGACTAACTACCTTTTAACTATTTACAACAATAAAGTAACTAGCAACAGTAAAAGTAAAATTAAACTTTACAATCTGTACAATAATAATAAAAATGCATATGTCATTCTTTTTCTCATCACTATAACTGGTCTTCAGCTTCTTCAATCTTCAGATACATTCGAACTGCACTCTCCCTTAAATAACTATTCTACCTCTACGTCCTATACTTTCCAATTTGAAAGGATATGCAAGGGCTTCGATCTCATGTTCAAAGAATATGGCTGCTAGTCTGTCTTTGTAACATGTAGGGCTACGTGATGCTGAAATCACGAGATGTTTTTCTTCAACAGCTATTGACGGGAATGATTTTTTGAGTGCACGGAGTGAAATAGGGGCTGGTATTGTGGTCTGCATGCCTTGCCGCAAAGCTTTAAAGGCTAGTGGCTAGGTTGATTTTGTTGGGTGAGGGTTGATCATGTATCAAACACAAATAAAATTGCAACGGAAATAAATTTAAAAATTAAATTACGCCTCACCTTCCCAAGATCTCTTTCATGCCAAATCGAGTACGAAATTAAATGAAATTGAAAGTATATGATCATATCACTTTACCTAAATAACAAAGGTTAATGAATCCTTTGTTAAACCACCAAATTAGCATTCAAAAGCTCAACCACCTCAGCCCGATTATTACAAACCAAAGCTATCCAAGGAATCCTTGTGCGGCCTCTAATGGTGATCCACAACAATGAATAAGAAAATCCTTCTTCAAGGATTGGGAGTGCTAAGCCTTGACAATGTGCTAGCAAAGATGAGTTTCATAAACTTATAATCCACACAAAATTATGGGGCTGAACACATAAAAAGTGAAGTGAATGAAAAACTATTTTTTCTTCACACAAGGAACAGCAAGACAAAAGAAAGTCTAATGTGTCGTTCACCCTTTTTTCTCTCAACCGTTCTCTCCAATTTTGTTTGGAGGCTATAGCAAGGTATTTATACCTTAGATTAATTTTGAACCCTAATTACAAAATTATTTTGTAATTGCCAATTAATCCAATAATTTAATAAATAATTTAATTAAGTCCTTTAAAAGCCTAATTAACTTAATTGTTTCATGTAATCAATTAGGCCCAACAACTTAATTAAACAATTTAATTAATTAAGCCCAACAATTTAATTAAACAATTTTAATCAATTAGGCCAAATGACTTAATTAAACAAATTTATTAAATTAGGCCCAATAACTTAATTGTTTAATTTAATTAATTAGGCCCAATGACTTAATTAAACAATTTAATTAATTAGGCACAACTTAATTAAACAATTTTCATCAAGTGCATGAGAAGTCATAACTTCTAATTTGATTAAGTCCAACTTAATCACCTCTCTCATTTTATTTTCAACATTGATTTTAGGTGTGTGACCTATTAAGCTTCTAACATATTGATAATGAACTCAACATATAATTCTTAAGTTAAACTTAGAATTAGATAAAATTAAACTATTTTAAATTTATCATTAATCAAGTTAACTACCTAGAGTTCATAGACTAAGATTGGGATCTAGCAATCCATCATGGGCACTCAAATGTTAGAAGAGTTAAGATAGTTTGACTCAACCTTTCAGTGATCAGCCTTTCAGTGTAATTCATTCCTGCATCATATATCCCGAAGATGATAAAAGCATGGTGTAGTATCTACTCTTATTGATCTCTATATTCGTTCTTAAAGTTTGATCATCAACTTTATAAAAACTTATGAAACTCCTTTTATAATCTTCAAGTAGCCTTGGCCAAGGACATCAATAAGCTAATATCAACCAAGAACAGTCAAGATATGTCCCCTGCATCACTTGGGGTGATGATTCCTATCTTGATCACTTATTTGCCTTCACATGCTTCATGCTATACCCAAAAGCATCTTGTTTTGGCATCCTTGGTTGGGCACCTATAGGGATGAAATCAAAGCATAGCACTCTACACATAAGACAACCTGGTGTCTTAAGTATAAAGAGTATTTACACAACTGACACATAAGAAGTATTGCATAGACACTTGAATGAAATACTTAATGCACTTCTCATGACGAGTCATGTTTAGTGAACTTACTCTTTTAGGCAAGCACCTACATTCTAGTTCTAAGTATCTCTATACTTCAACTTATAAGATCGGTTGTTAACTTCTCAAGTAAGGAACATAGAATGTACCAATCTCTAGGCATCATTGATGTCTAGTCTCAATAATACATTGACTAGAAATATTTTTGAGATTATGCTTTGATGCATAGGAATATCATAACTGCAACCCATTACAGTTTCCTTGCAAGGCATATTAATCTCATGGACTTCATCCAATTAGATTTATAACTTATTATAATTGATGTCTTATTGATGAAGGAAAACCTCTAATCATTCAACATGAATGATACTATTGCATGATTGGAATCAAGTTTTAACCAATCCCAATTGGTTGCAAGGCTCATCCTAACAGATTTTGCTATTGTAAGTATGGGGTTGGATACTGCCAGTCTTGGGATGGAAAGAGCAACGACTGGTGATTGGTAGAGGGGTCCGGCGGCCTATCGGCTACCAAACCATGGGTAGTAGCAAAGGGAGGAAAATCGGCTTGGTTGAGAATGTTATGCATTTTTTAACTTAAAATATTAATATTTAAACTATTTATTTAAATTATTTAATACCATTAAAATATTATAAAATTAAATTTTTAATAAAATCATTTAATGTAAATAAAATTTTTATTTATAAATTAATAAAATATTATTAATAATTATAATAAAAAATAATTAAATGATCATCATTTAATTAATATATATTTATAATTATTGAGTTTATTTGATTATCAAAATTTAAAAGTTTCTTTAGGTATTAATAAAAGGTGAGGGTTTAGTTGAAATAATGATAAAAAATATTACATGTTTTTCTTTTCACTATTTAAGCCTTAAAAATAATTAGAAATATGCTAGCATGAGATCTGTTTTAGACTTTAATTAAGTAAAACAAAGATATAAAAGTAGGTTAATCGAGTTATTCCTGGGTGCGGGAGCTGCATGAAAAGAAGCCTGCAGCCTGCTTGCCATTAGGCCTGGGGGACAAAATTCAAGAAATGTTTCAATAGTTTAACTACTTAAACCGTGGAAAGAATATTTTCGTCAATTATGAGAATGTTACAGTAATCAAAGAGAGCAAACAAATATTGATTTGAACAAAAATTATTTAGAATCAGTACTTAATTGCTCCCTAAATAACCATCTTCAACATCTTGGGAAGAAGTCAACTGTTGCTGGTGCGTAACATGGTGTTTCTTGTACCATCGCAATTTGGTTATCTGATTGGTGACCATTTCATACAGAACAGTAACCACACCATCATGAATAGATATGAAAGAAAACTTTTCAATATCACGAGAATATTAGCGCCATGTCTAGATTTGGAATTAGGTTCTTGCATCTGACAAATTGCATTATACAGAAGATAACTCTATGGTACACGATGTTTGGCGATGGTGCAAAACATACAGAGTGAATAAATCTTAAATACCCAAACGGGGGCGAATGAACTGAGAAGATGTTTAAGCCCACCATGGAGCCTCACCAGTTCTGAAATCTGTTTCGACCCATGGAACAAAGACTACCTTCCCATCATCCACATCAGCATGAGCCAATGCCAAGGACTGTTCCAACAAAGACAATACAATTGGTCATTATAAATAAAGAATGAGATAAGAACAAAACAAAAGAAAAATGACATTTTGAGAAGAAAAAATTAAAATGTAGAAACTTTTGACTACTGTACTAAAATGCACGCTTGCACTTATTTGGCAATGAGATGAGATCTGCTCAATTATTAGGGTGCACTAGGTTTCGCGTTTCTGGAAGAATAACTCCCAAGTATAATGTCAATCATGACGGATTTACCTATTCTGTGATCCCTTAATACATGTCCAAATATTCTTAAAGTCGAAGATCAGTGATATAACCGAAATGTATACTTTTCCCTCTTAATCTCACTCACCAGGGGGGCAGGTCCTCTCACAACTCTTCCTTGATCGTTGTACTGAGATCCATGGCAGGGGCATATGAATTTGTTCTCAGCTTGATTCCATGGAACAACACATCCAAGGTGTGTGCAGACGCCATTTATACCATACGTTGCAAGAGTTTTGTCTTTCTCCACCACTAGGTAGGTCGGATCTCCCTGAAATTCATAAAAAACCAAAATGCCTTTCAAATTCACATATTTTTTTACAACATCCTGATATTAGAATGTTTGAAAACTGATTCTTCTTATATAACGAAAAAAAGAAGAAGCAAAAATCTAAATTCGCCTTTCCAGTTTCATATGCCTCTGTTGTAAGAGAACCATACATCACTAAAAAAATCTTACTATATGACATTGGCTACAGAATCGACATTCATAATACGGTTACTACTCTTATTAGTGTCTTATCATGCCAAACATTAACAAGAGGTTAACAACCTCAGCATAAAAGAAGATTGAGCTCAAGCAATTATAAGCATAATTCATCTTCACAAAAGTCAACATTCACCACCAAAACCTTGCATTAAGAAACCACAGCTCTTAAATTGTTCATGTTAACTGCTCTTTGGATGGTCTTTGACATTCGCTTAGAACAAATTGTGATTAACATCCTACAATTACCTTCAATCCTTGAGTCAGAGTTCGGTCTCCAGGGCCATGGGTCTTAAGCCATTCGGCAGCAATGACGTCATTTCCAATTGCGTCCTTGGCAACAGTACCTTCACCAGCACCTCGCCCCCTGGTATTGCATTTTAGCAAAGGTTTAATCCAAATAGATATAATGAGATTGCCCACCAAGCAAAGAGCAATCTTTTTGATGAAAGTTTATTGACTTATTTCGACCAAAAACCAGTGACATGATTTGCAGGTCCATATTTGATGGCTTGATGCAAATAAGTTAAATGGCTAAGTTCTCCATGGTTTCCGACATGCTCACAAATGAAATAAAGGGCAATTGTAATTTACTACATTAGAATACCAACTAGCTATGATGGGGAATTTGGCTCAATTAAATTCCGGGGCCATAAATCAGTATGGGAGGTCAATTAGGTGGAAAACACTTAGGTAACCAGTATGGGAGAAACCAATTTTCGGCTTCTCCTTATGTAAAACGCTACCACAATCATGTTGCTCCTGTCTTGACTTTAGTATATTTTCAAGGGTACTTAAGGTGAATTTATCACTTCAAAATTCATAAACTAATAGTTGTAACTTAAATTTTACTAACAAGTAACTTTTCCTACCAAAATGCAATCAATCAGTTATAATAATCAGATGAATCATCTTAAGGCATTAATATCATCACTCTCATTATCAATAAAGTTAAATAATATTATTATTAAAGGAACTGAACAAGGAAAGAGGAGGAGACCTTACCCAGCTGGGACAAAGAAGGCCCCATAAGGAACCAACATGAAACCTGAGGGGAGTGAAACAGCCCCCAACAGAAGCAGATTCATGAGCTGCCTCTTGCCCATGTCTGGCACTCTATCATCAGCGGGGATGCTGGTGGCCTGGCATGTGAGTCCCATTCCATTGTCCTTTTTAACCATCTGGGTCCTTGTTGGTTTCATCAGGAGAGCTTGTGATGGGCAGAACAAGCCACTCTTGCTGGAGCATAGCTGTTAAAACGGAAAAATAAAGCAAAAGTTGAGTTTAGAGTTTCGAAGAAGGATTTTGCAGAGTAATTTAACCAACTACAACTGCCGGGAGAAATATATACCTGCGAAGGAGCAGCAGGGGAGAGAGTTGAGGAAGCCATGATAGAAGATAGTGGGTGCTGTGCTGAACCTGTTGGCGTGTGTTCCATCTGATATTATGGAGAAGACCCAAGCTATAACGACCACAACAGCAAGGAGATAAGGCGCGTTGCAAGTTATGGTGCCACATAAGCCACATGTCTGGGGTGGGGATCGTGCTTCCCTTCTCTGCAAGTGCCTCATCCCAGTCTTGGGCCCAGTCCAAACACTCTCAAAGTCGAAGACTTGACTTTCTGTTACGTCAACCGGGGTCGTGCTCCAACTTAATGGGCTAAGAAGAAGTAGCTTAGCTTCCCGAAGGCTGCTTATAGCCCTACATAGCCTGTTTTATTTTATTTTAGACTTTTCTTTGTCAAGGAAAAGCTGCCCTTGTAAGGCTGGCCTTGTGCATATAGAGCCACGGAAAAACAAAAAAACAACAGAGTGGTTAACTTTTGAGTAGCAATGACACATTTACAAAAAACTTTTCAATTGAGTTAAAATTGCCTTTTCAATTTTTCTCGATATTCTGTTTATATGATTAAATCATGTTAAAATCCAACTTAGATGGCTCGAGTGACATTGTTGATGCCGGGAATTAACTGACCTGCTTCTGGGCCGAACTGGTCTAATCTCATCTGTCCCTGATCCCCTTCCGTGTTGTGCTTCATTATAGTATTCACCTAGCTTTGATTCATTTTCAGCTGGCATCAGCTTATTGATTTATATATCTTTTTGGGATAATTGAAATTTCATTAATCATCCAAAAATAAGCAGGAAAACCTGCTTTTGACGTATAAAAATGGTAAACCCTAAACAGCTTATTAAGTTCATAACTATTATAAAAGGGTAATAGCTGAAATACGGTGACACTCTGCTGAGGCTTGAGTATTTCATGGCTACATTTCTTGCTTTATGAGATCAGAATTAGTTCCACTCACCCAAAGGCAAAAACGAATACCTCTACTGGGTGCATGGTCAACTGCATCCATTTCGGGCCATATTTTTGTGTCTGTTGCGGCGTTACGCTAATTTCAGGCCGCTTGTTCCTTAGCATCATACGTTTACAAGTTGTATATGCTGAATTTGTTCAGTTCCCTTTAATTTTGCTTCTTGAAACATTGTATTATGTAACAAAACATAGCTAAAGTTGAGACATCACAGCCTTTCTCTTTCTCCCTTTTCTTGATCTTTTCTTGGTTGCGATTTTCATGAGGAAAAGAAAATATTGATGTACTTGATATATGCAGTTTATAGAGTAGGAAAAATAGTTACTGCTTGTTTTTCTACATGGATAATTATTTTGAATATATATTCTTTATTTTTTGTGCATCATAATAAACTAAACAGTTCTATTCTTTATTTTCTATTCAACTATTGAATTATTAGAATGAAAGAAAAAAAAATTGAAGGGTAACTTTTTTTTTTTGAAAGATGAAAGGTAACTGATCTTTGACAGCTTTTGCTTGGTATTGGTCCTTTAATTATGACCTCACTTTATAAGATTACACCAAAGTGTTAGCCATAAATCATAATTACTAAAAAGGTTAATAAATAAAGGTCTTCAAAGATAAAACTATCTGACAAAGTTTGAGAAACCGACTTGACTTGGATATAGATTTTTAGATTCAAATCCAGTTCAACTAGACTTGATTATACTGATTTATAAATAAATAATATATTTTCATTTAATTTAAATTTTAAACTATATTTCAAAATATTAAAAGATTAATATAAAATAAATCAGCAAAGAGGATTGGAAGTCCAAACTTAACTCTGAAAATAAAATGTTTGGTAGACTCCATATGATCCTTGGATATCACTATTCATAATAATTGAAAGAGTTAATTTTGGGTTGGTCTTATCACAACTTCGGCACCAAACCAAAGTTGAGATTGAGCTTAATCTTGAGAACCTTATCGAGATGAACATGATCAAGCCTAAGGTTCATTTTGGATTGTAAATATTTGAGTGGCTCGTGCACAATGTCATATGTCAACTTCTGTATAAGGTCATGATGGGCTAGAATTGTTTAAGAGACTAAGTTGTTATAAGGGGAAATGTCTTCATTTCAAACAATAAAATGTTACTTGCTAGTGTACTTATAAAAACTTATTAAGTCTTTAAGGAAAAAACCCTTGAGGGAAAGAATGTCTCTATTTCATGCATTATAATGGCTCATGATAGCATAAGTGTAAAAGCTCATTAGCTCTTTTTAGGAGTGAACAGTTGACTGATTATTGGGTTACTTCATTGGTGAAGGTATGTTTATGGCTAATCATATAGGGCTGCCCTTATGGCTTGACAATAGCACATTTATACTTTCAGTCCCTTTGTACTCTTTTTTTAATATTAATAAAATATTTTTCCTTTGCTTGGAATTGGTAGTTATGTATATGGCATTTACTATGCTTTATGATTTTGCTATTGTTTTTCGTAAGCTAACTTATGATTGTAATTTGTGTTTACTCGGATATAATCGAGTTCTTGGTTAGTTTATGCGAAAGCGTCTTCCCAAGCATCGCACAAGCTATCATGTACTTGAGCTAAGGTGGTGTTTGGTACTTTACAGTGTAATGTGATTACAAGTAATGTGATTGCAGGGAATGTGATTGCAAGTAATGTGATTACAGGGAAGATAACATTGCAGTGTTTAGTATATGAGTAATGTAATGATTAAAATGCAGGGAAGATAACATTGCAGTGTTTGTTTCACAAGTACTTTGCAGGGAATATAATGTTAATTTACAAAATTACCCTTATTTATTAAAATGTAAATTTAATATGCTTGCATTCTTTATTATTAATTTTTATATAATATTATCTTTTAAATATATTTTTAATGTCATATATTTTATTTTCATTTTTTATTATAATTTTGTATATTTTATTTCATTTATTTAATATAATTTTTATATTATATATTTTATTTTAATTTCTTTTGTCTATATTATATAAATTTTAATTTTTTATATTTTATTTTTTAATTTTTATTTCTTATATTATATATTTTATTTTAATTTCTTTTACCTATATTATATAAATTTTAATTTTTTATATTTTATTTTTTAATTTTTATTTCTTATATTATATATTATATTTTAATTTCTTTTACCTATATTATATAAATTTTAATTTTTTATATTTTATTTTTTAATTTTTATTTCTTATATTATATATTTTATTTTAATATTTTTTACCTATATTATATAAATTTTAATTTTTTATATTTTATTTTTTTAATTTTTATTTCTTATATTATATATTATATTTTAATTTCTTTTACCTGTATTATATAAATTTTAATTTTTTATATTTTATTTTTTAATTTTTAATTTTTATATTTTATTTTTTAATTTAATATTTTTTATTTTAATTATAATATTATAAAATATTTTTAATAAAATAATAAAGTTGAAGGGTAAAAATGTCTTTAATAACATTGCAAACATTGCAGCCTGCAATGTAATGTACATTGCATTGGTTTTGGGCTGCAATCACATTGCAGTCAAAGGTTGCAATGTGATTACATTGCAATCTGACATTGCAGTGGTCTATTACAAAACAAACGCTGCAATGTAATTTAATTAGGCACATTACAGGTAATGTCACTTTACAATCCCGCAAACAAACGCCACCTAAGGGCATAGTCTATAACAGTTGCTATGAAAGCAGACTATAAGGCATTAGTAATGTGTCACTGAAAATAGTGGATCTTTATTTTCTAAAAAAAGGTATTTTATTAATCACCTCACGACAATGCCATTTTGAGTCTTAAGCTTTGTGTTAAAGACTCTCTTGGCATAGTTGGTAAATGAGGAAAAGAGAACCTTAACAATTGTCCAGAAAACCCCGCAACTATAACAAAAATGGAGGCTTCACATCAAAAGAGCAAAACCTAGGACTTACCCAATGCTAGGAAAACATAATGCTAGAGAATAGAAACCAACAACCAGCACGTAAAACTTTGCCATGTAAAACACCAAAATAGTCATCAAATAGACAAGTATCCTTAGCTAGAGGGAGTGAAGTATCTTGAAAGAATCTCGAATAGAACAAAAACATTGAGCAACCTCTCAAGCACCAAATGCCGTAATGTGTGATATGGGAAAATTTTAAAGTTTAGGAGATGCCATCAATCTTTTTTTTTTTTATCTAAATGTGATTGGTCACTTATTAACTCTATTCTAATCAATAAAGTCTCAAATTGACTTTAAGTCGATTGAAAGAATAATAAATTGATCTACGAATTTTAGAGTTAGGGTTTGAAAGTATGGTTACTTACGGGGAAGGATTAATACCCCCACAATGCCCGTTTCATGAATGGTACTATTTAATCCTATATTTTCCTATTTTAACCTTAACTTTTTATTTTATTCTTATGTTTCCTTATAGATAATTTTTATTCTTGATTTTACATGTCTTGTTTCTTTATAATCTTTCTTTCTAATATATTATTATTATTTTTAAACCTAAAGTTTGATTTTTTAGTTTTACAAATACACATTATGTAATTATAGAGTGATGTCATGATTTATTGATTTTAAATAATAGAAAGCGAAAACCTTGTGTCGCAACATGCGGGTCCGGGAACTCATCTGCTAGACGCGAATAACTTGGAGAGTCGCCACCAATCTTTTTTGTTTAGGTGTGATTGGCCACCCAATAAATTTGTTCTATTCGACGAAGTACTAAATTAACTTTAGGTTCGTCGAAAGAACGATAAACTGGTCTACGTGTTTTTTTAGAGTTTGGGTTCGGGAGTACGGTTATGCACGGGGAAGGATTAGCACCCCCGTGATGCCTGTTCCACGAACAGTACCATTTAATCACTTATTCTCTTAACTCTTTTATTTTGTTTTTTGTGCTTCTTTTGCTATTATTTGTTGGATTCATCTTTTATTCTATTGATAGAATATTTTACAACCTTAGCGTACATGTGATGCAATTATGAAATGCGTAGCATAAAATCGAAATAGCACCAAACGAAAACCTTTTATTGAGTGTACTTTCTGAATCTGCCCATCATACTGGTGGGATCCAGGAGTATCCTCGCACCTAGAGAGATACCTAAGAAACTCGCCTTCGCAAGTTCGCTAGGTAAATCCCATCATCGGGGTAATCGCTTGTGAAAGAAAATAGTGTTTTCATGAATGCAAAAATCCTAATACGGGTAAAAACCTTTTATTAAAGATATCTCTCTGAACCCTCCCCTCATACTGGTGGAGCTCAGAAGTATCTTTTCACCTAGGGAGTTTACCAATGAAACTCGCCTTCGCAAGCTTCTTCGGAAAGTCCCATTATCGGGATTTATACCCATATACAAAATAGATCTATATGCCATGACATTTAACAATGCAAGCATGATACGCGTAAATTCCATATTTATTCCATGTTTATTATTTTTCTTTTATGCTTACTTTTTATGAATAAAATTCCTTTACTTATTTTTTTTTTTACAGTCCTTTTTATTTCTTTGTATATTTTAGAGTGTAGGTACTTAGTTTTCATCACATGAGACTTCCCTATAGTCACAATTTTTGGGATCAAAATTTTTTATTATTATTTTATGCATATATATTCCATTTATTATTTTTTTTATGTTATTATGACTTGATAAATTTATTATTGCCATTTATTGATTTTTATTTATCTTATTGATTTTATTTATATTTTTTTTTATGATTACATATGTTTAAAGGTTATTTATTTATTTATTTATTTATATGTTTTTTATTCATATTTCATATATTTTTTTTATTTTATTTTTCATTAGAACCATTGAAATTTTGAATTAGGACTCTCCCATCATACTGATGGGATCCTAATTAAAATTCCTAATCTAAGGAAGTTCACTTGGAATTGCGACTTCTCGCGTTCCAGATGAAAATCCTATCATCGGTACTAGCTCTAAAATATTTGTTTAATTCTTCAAAATCATTCTTTTTTGTCATTATTTATTATTATATATATTTATGTATATTTTATTTATTATTATTTATTTATTTATTTTTATTTTTTATTTTTTATTTTTTTATTTTTTTATTTTTTTGTGCTTATTACTAAAATAGGAACTCATATTTTATATGTTTTTAATTTGGTTTGATTTTAAAAAAAAACAATATTTAAACTAAATTAAAATGCTTTGAAATTAAAAATAGATTTAAAACAAAGTCCAAAGGTAAGAATGTACCTATCTGGACTTGGGTTAGCCCAGATCCGCGGCCCACAAGAGGCCCGAGGCTGCTCCGGATGGTCCGCTCAACAGGCCCGCAGTGGAGAAGTCCAAAACGTACCGTTTTGGTGCTGGTACCCGCTCAAAACGACGTCGTTTTGGGCAAAACGCTTCAGTTTCCCTCACTCCTTTGAAACGACGTCGTTTTCCCTTTTTCGCCCAGTATAAAAGCCTTTTTTTTCTTTCTTCCTTATTTCTCCTTTCTGTTTCTCTCTCTAGGGCAGACTCTCTCCCTTCTCTCTAAAACAGCCCTCTATTTTCTCTCCGGTGGCCTTTCCCGTCGTCGCTCAGCCACCAAAACGCCTTTCTCAGTCGTTCAGCCCTCCTTTGCACCGATCGCCCTCCAGATCAGCCCTTTCCCCATCACAGATCTCCCTCTCTCTCCACCGGTGCCTCCTCCGATCTCCTTCCCTCTCCACCCAAACACAACCCCAAACACCCCTTCTTTCGAACCACAGGTCGATCAGTCTGGCCCCTCACCCAAACAGCCTTCTCTCCTTCACCGGACCCGACCTGAACCCCGACAGCCCAAGTCAAACCCCCCTTTTTTATTTTTCAATTGTGGTTTTTTTTTTTTGGCTGTTAGGCTTTTTAGGTTTTTTTTTTCTGTTGATTGGGTGTCTCTCTAGCTGTTAGAGGAACTAGGTTTTTTGTTTTTGCTCTCTGTGTTTTTTTTTTTTGTTTTCAAAATGCCCTATGTTGTTTTTTTTTTCTAATCCCCTCCCCTTAGAAAAAATTTGGCTCCCATTTAAATTGGGTTGTCCAATTTCTTGGACAACCCAGAGAGGGGGGCTCTGGCACTAGGGAGTTGGTAGCCGGAGCCCCCTCTCTCCTCCTTTTCCCGATGCTGCAGGGGGTTCGGTAGCAGGGAGCCATGCCTCCCTGCTTCCCTTTTCTTTTTTTTATTTATTTTATTATTATTATTTTTTATTTACTTGTTTATTATTTTTTGGAAAGGTGTCTACAGTTGCCCCTCTTTGTATATTCTTAAGAATCAAGAATACTACAAAGACGTAGATACCGTATGCAACACATATAAAAGCAAGTTTAGTCTCGACTCTTTTAAAAAATTGAAACTCCCAGACTTGATCTAGGCTCGACCTATCTTTAAACAGGTTCGATTTAAAATTGAGATTCCTAAACTTGATCTAGGCTCGACCTATCTTTAAACAAGTTCGATTTGACAAAGTTAAAATTCCTAGACTTGATCTAGGCTCGACCTAAACAAGTTCAATTTGAAATTGAAATTCCTAGACTTAATCCAAGCTCGACCTAAATAGGTTCGATTTGAAAGAAATTGAAATTCCTAGACTTGATCTAAGCTCGACCTAAACAGGTTTGACTTTGAAATTGAAATTCCTAGACTTAATCTAGGCTCGACCTATCTCCAAACAGGTTCGATTTGACAAAGTTGAAATTCCTAGACTTGATTTAGGCTCGACCTAAACAGGTTCGATTTGAAAGAAATTGAAATTCCTAGACTTAATCTAGGCTCGACCTAAACAGGTTCGATTTGAAAGAAATTGAAATTCCTAGACTTAATCTAGGCTCGACCTAACAGGTTCGACTTTGAAATTGGAATTCCTAGACTTAATCTAGGCTCGACCTATCTCCAAACAGGTTCGATTTGAAAGAAATTGAAATTCCTGGACTTAATCTAGGCTCGACCTAAACAGGTTCGACTTTGAAATTGGAATTCCTAGACTTAATCTAGGCTTAACCTATCTCCAAACAGGTTCGATTTGACAAAGTTGAAATTTTTAAACTTGATCTAGGCTCGACCTAAATAGGTTCGATTTGAAATTGGAATTCCTAGACTTAATCCTGGCTCGACCTAAACAGGTTCGATTTGAAATAAATTGAAATTCCTAGACTTAATCTAGGCTCGACCTAAACAGGTTCGACTTTGAAATTGAAATTCCTAGACTTAATCTAGGCTCGACTTATCTCCAAACAGGTTCGATTTGACAAAGTTAAAATTTCCAAACTTGATCTAGGCTCAACCTAAACGGGTTCGATTTGAAAAATTGAAATTGAAATTCCTAGACTTGATCTAGGCTCGACCTAAACAGGTTCGATTTTGAAATTGAGATTCTCATCTTAGGTTAGGTGAATTTCTATTATTGAAACTCAAAACATGAGTCATTTCTGGTTCTTGTTCTGAACATGATCATATGAATGGCTAGGCATGTATGCATGATTGAAATGATAGAATGCTTTCATGTTTATGATTTATTAAGGTTCCTTGACCCTTTTCTTGCTTCATCCGGTTTTTTGCTGCAGCTCTCAATCATCTTTGTCTGTGTTTTTTTTCTTTCCTTAGGCACCTCTCCTTTCGACACTCGACTGTCTTTTCTTTCCACTTTTCATGTTGAGGTCCTTTTTTCCTTATTACCTCATCTTTAAGTTTTTTTTTTAAACAACAAATGTAATTTCTTGCTTAATTAGTTCATTTCTTTACCAGTCATCATTCATTTCCATGACAAACATCATGTTGGATTATGCAATGATAGAAAACAAGGCTTGAAGTAGATAATTGAAGGAGAATTTCATTTATATGAAAAATGTGAAAATGATTAAAGAAAAGGAAATTTACAAAGCAAAGATTTGATCGTCCAAAAGGAAGTTTACAAAGCACAGATTAGATCATCCAAATAATGAACACTCAGACTATTCAGAGTAAACAATCTGATCCTCGGATTCTGAAAATTATTTTTCATTGACGTCTTGGGCAAATCTGAAGATTTTGAATTCCATGACTTTTCCCGGTTTTGCAAGGTCGATGGACCCTCTTTTTTTTTAGCGTACGTTCCAATTTGTGCTTTATTTGAGCCAACGGCTTTGGATTCTCACCTCAAATCTCCCCTTTTGGTCTCAAGTCGCCCTTTGCGGGTTTTCAACATGAGCCACCTCATTTGGGTTCGAGTCGTCCTTTTCAGATTTTCAACATGAACCACCTCTTTTGGATTCGAGCCGTCTTTTTCGGATTTTCGACACGAATCCTTTTTTTTTTTTGCTTTTCTTTTTTTTTCATTTTTTTTCAAGCATAGTATTTCTTTACTGCATCCGCATTTATCGGATTAGAGAGGTCTCTTCCATCCATGTTGGTTAACATTAAAGCTCTTCCCGAAAAAGCCTTTTTCACCACATATGGGCCTTCCCAATTTGGTGCCCATTTTCCACGAGAATCATTTTGGTTGGGGAGTATTCTTTTGAGGACCAATTCGCCTTCTCGAAAAAATCTAGGACGAACTTTCTTCTCATACACTCGCATCATCCTTTGTTGGTACATTTGGCCATGACAAAGAGCTGCGAGCCTCTTCTCCTCAATCAGATTCAACTGCTCATAGCGAGAGCGAACCCACTCAGCGTCTTCCAATTGTGTCTCCATCAATACTCTCAGAGATGGGATTTCCACTTCAATGGGTAAAACCGCCTCCATTCCATAGACTAATGAATATAGGGTTGCCTCGGTGGAGGTACGCACAGAAGTCCAATACGCGTGCAGGGCAAAAGGGAGCTTCTCATGCCAGTCTTTATAAACTTCAGTCATCTTCTCCAGGATCCTTTTGACATTTTTGTTGGCTGCTTCTACTGCTCTATTCATTTTCGAGCGGTAAGTTGTCGAGTTATGATGCTTGATCTTGAACTTAGCACAGACCTCCTTTACCATTGCGCCATTCAAATTGCTTGCATTATTGGTAATGATCCTTTCTAGGAGTCCATATCGACATATCATTTCCTTCTTGATGAACTTGCACACAACTTTCTGTGTTACGTTGGCATAAGAAGCTGCTTCCACCCATTTTGTGAAATAATCAATGGCCACCAATATGAATCGATGTCCATTAGACGCCTTTGGAGTAATCAGCCCAATGACATCCATTCTCCACATTGAAAATGGCCAAAGTGCCGTAAAAACATGTAATGGGGCTGGTAGAGCGTGGATTCTATCTACATAAATCTGACACTTGCGGCATCTTCGAGCAAAGTTTATGCAGTCTGATTTTAATGTCGACTAGTAATATCCTGCTCTCATGATTTGTCTAGCCAACATATGTCCATTAGCATGAACTCCACAAGTCCCTTCATGGACTACCTCCATTATTCTGTTGGCTTCAGCAGCATTCACGCACCTCAAGAGCACCTGGTCTCGACTTCTTTTGTAAAGCACATCTCCACTGAGGAAGAAACCCATTGCTAACTTCCTAAGAATTCGTTTGTCATTTTCCGTGGCACTCTCAGGATAAGCCTGGTGTTTGATGTATTGCACAATATCGTGATACCATGGTTCACCATCGACTTCTTCTTCAACATTCAGGCAGTGCGCGGGGACTTCACGAATTCCCAAATTAAAAGGGCGTACGTCAACTGCTTCGTTTATTCTGAACATCGCTCCCAATGTGGCCAAAGCATCAGCAATCTAGTTCTCCTCTTGAGGCAAGTGATTGAAGCTAATTTTCTTAAACTGTTTATCCAACTCTACAATCAGCTTTTGATAAGGGATCAGCTTGGAATCTCTAGTTTCCTATTCACCTCGCATTTGACATATTACCAAAGCCGAATCTCCATAGACATCTATTGCGTTGACTTTCATGTCGATTGTTGTTTGTAACCCCAGTACCAATGCTTCATACTTCGTCATATTGTTAGTACAATTGAAATTCAACCTTGTCGTGGCTGGGTAATGCTTTCCTTCCGGAGAAATCAATACTACTCCAATTTCATGCCCCAAAGCATTTGAAGCTCTATCAAAGAATAGCTTCCAATTCCCATCCCTTTCAGATTCTTCCTTACTTGTCTGGCATACTGACATCAAGTCTTCATCCAGGAACTCAAACTTCATTGGTTCATAATCATCCTTCACCCTTTCTGTCAAGAAATCAGCAATTGCACCTCCCTTGATGGCTTTTCGAGACACATATACAATATCATATTCAGAAAGCAACACTTGCCATTTTGCCACTCTCCTTGATAAGGATGGCTTTTCAAAGATGTACTTAATGGGATCTAACTTTGCTATGAGCCAAGTGGTATGATACAGCATGTACTACCTAAGTCGATGTGCTGTCCAGGCTAATGCGCAACACATCTTTTCCAGTGAGGAATACTTAGACTCGTAATCTGTGAATTTTTTGCTCAGATAATAGACGGCTCTTTTTTTCCTGCCAGTTTCATCATGTTGTCTCAGCACACATCCAATGGACCTTTCATTTACTGTCAAATACAAAAGAAGAGGCCTTCCAGCTACAGGTGGTACTAATACCGGTAGGCTTAAAAGGTAATCCTTAACTTTGTCGAAAGTAATCTGGCATTCCTCATTCCATGCCCCCGCGTCATGTTTATGGAAGAGCTTAAAAATTGGGTCACATGTAGAGGTGAGTTGCGATATGAATCGAGCAATATAATTCAACCTCCCTAAAAATCCCCTCACTT
The DNA here is from genome assembly GCA_036013995.1 of Theobroma grandiflorum. NCBI lineage: Eukaryota > Viridiplantae > Streptophyta > Magnoliopsida > Malvales > Malvaceae > Theobroma > Theobroma grandiflorum. The sequence continues at coordinate 41,656,309 of CP142127.1, forward strand.
CTTTTTGTGTTTTGGGAGATGACAGTTCACGAATGGCTCGTATTTTATCTGGGTCCACCTCAATTCCTTTTTCACTCACCACGAACCCCAATAATTTCCCAGAAGTAATACCGAATGTGCACTTTGCCGGATTCAACTTGAGTCGAAACTTTCGTAACCTCTCAAACAACTTTCTGAGGTTAACAGTATGGTCCTCCTTCGTACGAGATTTTACGATCATATCATCCACATACACTTCTATTTCCTTATACATCATATCATGAAATAAGGTTACCATGGCCCTTTGATACGTGGCACCTGTGTTTTTCAGCCCAAATGGCATTACTTTGTAACAAAACGTGCCCCACATGGTTATGAACGTTGTCTTCTCCATGTCCTCGGGTGCCATCTTAATCTGATTATACCCCGAAAAGCCATCCATAAATGAGAACAAGGCGTTCTGTGCTGTATTATCCACGAGAGTGTCGATATGCGGCAAAAAAAAAGCTATCCTTCGGGCTTGCTCTATTCAAATTCTTGTAATCCACACACATTCGAACTTTTTCATCCTTTTTAGGAACTGGGACTACATTAGCTACCCATTTGGGATACTTGGCCACCTCCAAGAATCCAGCATCGAACTACTTTTTTACCTCTTCTTTAATCTTCAGCAACATCTCCGGCTTCATCCTCCTTAATTTTTGTTTAACCGGCTTGCAATCCAGCCTCAAAGGCAATTTATGGACAACGATGTCAGTATTAAGACCTGGCATGTCTTGATATGACCAAGCAAACACATCCACATATTCACGAAGCAATTCTTCTAGCTTCTGTCGTTCGTGCGAGGATAATGAGGTACCAATCTTAACCTCTTTCTTTTCTTTTTCATCTCCCAAATTAATTGTCTTTGTGAGCTCTTGATAAGGCACAATCTCTTTTTCCTCCTGTTCCAGCAACCTTGACAATTCCGAGGATAGGTCATAGTTATCAAACTCTTCTTTATTTTCCAATTCATCAACGTTCGACATTTTTTCAAAATTAACGATCTGATCGCTTTCTAAATTTTCTTCGTGTTCATTATTTAGAGACCTGTGAATAGATACAATTGGACATGGGCATAGGCAATCATTTATTGGTTTAAAGCGAGAAATATGAAAATGGTATGTGCAAGAAAAGATGATAACAAATGAGATGATAAAACATTATGCTTGTCATTTATTTGAAAGATTAAAGTAGAAGAAAGTCCTATTTAAACAAGAAATTAATCCTAATGCCTTTGTGCATAGGCATTTGAGTGAAGTTGTTCATTACATTTGCAAAGACCCAAAGATGCTCGATAGTTCCGTGACTGTCCAATTTGTCAGCTCTTCTCCAAGTAACACTGGATATACTTCGGGGACCTTTTCATCAACTCCCTCTTCTCTAATCATGTGGATCGACCGCTCCTTAAACGCCTCCTAAAGAGTCCCGACAACCTCGTTCGGTGTTTCATGGAGAAAAAGAGTTATTTTTTCATCAAATTCTTCCTTTTCGATGTAAAATTCGATCACTGATAAGTCCATCAACTCTTGTAACTTACGTCAAAAGCCACCACAATCTTGGATAGAATGTCCAATAACCCCCATATGAAACTTGCAAGAACAAGTAAGGTCATGCCCTGATTCTTCCTTGTCCATTGGCTGTGGAACGATGGCATTTACTTTAAGCAGCGCCTCGAACACTTTATCCAGGGGTGTTTGAACCTTGTCGACATTCCTTTTCATTTTTCGTGCCATCTCCCCATGGATGAAGTTCACTGCTGGTCTTTCATGATCAGGCAAGGGATCCCTGCTTATATTTGAGTTTTCTCATTTGGCAAAGTTTAAAAGTCCAACCTTAATGAGTGTTTGGACTTTGTACTTAAGTGTAGTGCAATTTTCGGTGGAATATCCCTGAATCCCAAAATGGTAATCACAATGTGCATTCTGGTCATACCATTTTGGAAAAAGGGGTTTGAGTGGTTCTAAAGGGGTGCGGGCTAACAGTCGATTTTCAATTAGCTGAGATAACAAGGCAGTGTAAGAGATCGGGATAGGATTGAATTGGGGTCTTTCTTGAGCAGTCTTCGATCCTCTTTAAGTATTTTCGAGGTTATTGGTTGAGGATGTGGGTCTTGGTGTTGGTGTTTGTGGGAAAGTATTGGGTCGAAATACTGGTTGTTGGGTAGGCGGACATGTATAAGAGTTTTAGGTAATGTGACCTACACCGGGATAGAATGGTGGATATGGGTGGTATGGGTGGTAAGGGTTGAGGTTATGGTTTTGAGGGCTAGTATAAGTGACTGCCTGCACATCTCCATCTTTTTTCTTAAATGGGGCCCCCTTTCTAGAGCTAGTGGCCTCGTTCGTCTCAATCTTGTCGTTCTTTATTGCCCCTTCGATTATTTCCCCTGAAAAGACTAGATCTGTAAAATTTTTGATGACAGTGCTAATCAGTCGTTCATAAAAAGGAGCCTTGAGAGTATTTATGAATAATACGGTCATCTCCTTGTTTGTTAACGGTGGTTGCACCTGTGCTGCTGTATCTCTCCATCTTTGAGCATACTCTTTGAAGCTCTCACTAGCTCTTTTTTCCATGGTTTGAAGGGATAGGCGATCAGGGGCCAAATCGGCAACGTGCTTGTATTGTGCCATAAAAGCTCTAGCCAAATCCTTCCAAGTTTTGATATGGCTTCGGTCAAGCTGCACGTACCATCTAGCTGTCGATCCAGTTAGGCTGTCCTGAAAGAAGTGGATTAACAGTTTGTCGTCATGTGATTGGGCAGCCATCTTTCGGCAATACATGGTGATGTGTGCCATCGGGCATTTTGTCTCGTCATACTTTTCAAAATCTGGCACCTTAAATTTCGGAGGGATAACCACATCAGGAACCAAACATAACTCAGCTACATCCATAGTCCCGAATCTATCAACTCCTTCGATAGCACGAAGGCGTTCTTCCAGCAAATCATATCTTTTCTCAGTTTTTTCGTTCTCCCCCGTTTGAGATGAACTCTTTCTTAGTTTCTCCTGTTCTCCTAGGTTATCTAAATCTGGAACATGTATTGGTTTCGCAGGATTTGCTCCGAGATTGGACCTCAATTATCCGTGGATCGATTGATGACCGGTTGGGGGTGGCACATTATAATAAACTGATGGCGCCACTTGCGGGTGAGCTCTTTCAAATACATGGGGTGGAGTGAATCCTGGGGGATAAGGCGGATCATCCCTTAGGTCGCTTGTGCCTTGGGTTGGTGGGTTTTCTGGTGGAGCTGGCTCTTCGGCTACTCTTTTCCCTTTACTTAAAGTTATCACCAATTCCATCATCTTTGCTAATTGCTCCCCCATTTCTTCTTGCGCTTTCTCCATTCTTTCCATTCGTTCTCTTTGTTCCTCTTCCATGATCCTCACCCGTTGACGAGTATTGTGAACACGTTGGTCACCAACTTTGGGTTGTGGAGCTATCTTGGAATCCTTATTTTTTAAATCATAAACATGAATTAGATGCAATTTTTGGTGCATGAATGAAAATGAGCACATTATTTTTATTTTCAGATGAAAAAACTTATTCATGAAATGCATGCATGAATGATGTACTAAGAGTATTTGTCACATAACACCCATCAACAAAGTGATCTATTGCATAAGATATTGTCTTTGACTGCAATTTCAAGAGTCATCTTTTACATCTACTCCGTCAATGGCTGTCAAGTGACAAATACTATTCCTATATGCAAAATTATGATGCAAACGTGCATATGCAAAATAAAAATAACAAAAAGGTTTAAATTAGTACAAGAAAATATTTAAGAACAATGTTTATGAAAATGATGAATAACATGGGTATGCATGATACCTTCTTTATTTTGCTAGGAGAATTTAGAGTAAGGGGATATGAAAAATTCCTTCATGTGTACCTAGTCAAAGGTATATTCTCACGGGTAAGGTTCTACCTAGGCAAAGGTGACCCTCGGTATTCTATATGCTGAGTTCGGGTTGAAAATAGAGCTAAAGGTTCCTAAATTGTTCTTCACTGTCGTCCACTCAGACTAGTAAGGCACCCCGGTCCTCACCCATTACAGATTTCAAACGGACTAGGTTCAATCTGAGTGGGAGTGTTCACTAGCCCATGCGGAGGTTAACACCTCACGAGAACGTGGCTACTAAACTCCCTCCTATCAAGGACAAAGCCCGGGTAGAAGGCTTATGCATGAATGCAGCACGTGTTGTGTGTGTGAAGGAAATATACTAACCTTTTACAGACACTCTCACATTCCTCTATCCTAAATTCTCCACAATTCAAATACAATAATTTAATGATTACAAAATGATTATTGCACAAATTACAATGCACAAAACAAAATGCTCAAATTTGAAAGACACCAAATTACTTAAGGCTTAAGACAATCTATGATTAATGATGGTTCGACTCTCTTTCTCCCCTAGTGGAGTCACCAAGCTATCGCAACGCGTGGGTCCGGGAACCCGTCCGCTAGACGCGAATAACTTGGGGAGTCGCCACCAATATTTTTTGTTTAGGTGTGATTGGCCACCCAATAAATTTGTTCTATTCAACGAAGTACTAAATTAACTTTAGGTTCGTCGAAAGAACGATAAACTGGTCTACGTGTTTTTTTAGAGTTTGGGTTCGAGAGTACAGTTACGCACGGGGAAGGATTAGCACCTCCGTGACGCCCATTCCACGAACGGTACCATTTAATCACTTATTGTCTTAACCCTTTTATTTTGTTTTTTGTGCTTCTTTTACTATTATTTGTTGGATTCATCTTTTATTCTATTGATCGAATGTTTTACGACCTTAGTGTACATATGATGCAATTATGAAATGCGTGGCATAAAATTGAAATAGCACCAAACGAAAACCTTTTATTGAGTGTACTTTCCGAATCCGCCCATCATACTGGTGGGATCCAGGAGTATCCTCGCACCTAGAGAGATACCTAAGAAACTCGCCTTCGCAAGTTCGCTAGGTAAATCTCATCATCGGGGTAATCGCTTGTGAAAGAAACAGTGTTTTCGTGAATGCAAAAATCCTAATATGGGTAAAAACCTTTTATTAAAGATATCTTTCCGAACCCTCCCATCATACTGGTGGAGCTCAGAAGTATCTTTTCACCTAGGGAGTTTACCAATGAAACTCGTCTTCGCAAGCTTCTTCGGAAAGTCCCATCATCAGGATTTATACTCGTATACAAAATAGATCTATATGCCATGACATTTAACAATGCAAGCATGATACGCGTAAATTCCATATTTATTCCATGTTTATTATTTTTCTTTTATGCTTACTTTTTATGAATGAAATTCCTTTATTTATTGTTTTTTTTTACAGTCCTTTTTATTTCTTCGTATATTTTAGAGCGTAGGTACTTAGTTTTCATCACATGAGACTTCCCTATAGTCACAATTTTTGGGATCAAAATTTTTTATTATTATTTTATGCATATATATTCCATTTATTATTTTTTTTATGTTATTATGACTTGATAAATTTATTATTGCCATTTATTGATTTTTATTTATCTTATTGATTTTATTTATGATTACATATGTTTAAAGGTTATTTATTTATTTATTTATTTATATATTTTTTATTCATATTTCATATATTTTTTTATTTTATTTTTCATTAGAACCATTGAAATTTTGAATTTGGACCCTCCCATCATACTGGTGGGATCCTAATTAAAATTCCTAACCTAAGGAAGTTCACTTGGAATTGCGACTTCTCGCGTTCTGGATGAAAATCCTATCATCGGTACTAGCTTTAAAATATTTGTTTAATTCTTCAAAATCATTCTTTTTTGCCATTATTTATTATTATATATATATTTATGTATATTTTATTTATTATTATTTATTTCTTTATTTTTATATTTCATTTTTTATTTTTTTCATTTTTTTATTTTTTTGTGCTTATTACTAAAATAGGAACTCATATTTTATATGTTTTTAATTTGGTTTGATTTTTTTTTAAAAAAAATAATATTTAAACTAAATTAAAATGCTTTGAAATTAAAAATAGATTTAAAACAAAGTCCAAAGGTAAGAATGTACCTATCTGGACTTGGGCTAGCCCAGATCCGCGACCCACAGAAGGCCCGAGGCTGCTCCGGATGGTCCGCTCAACAGGCCCACAGTGGAGAGGTCCAAAACACACCGTTTTGGTGCTAGTACCTGCTCAAAACGACGTCGTTTTGGGCAAAACACTTCAGCTTCCCTCGCTCCTTTGAAACGACACCGTTTTCCCTTTTTCGCCCAGTATAAAAGCCTTCTTTTTTTCTTTCTTCCTTATTTCTCCTTTCTGTTTCTCTCTCTAGGGCAGACTCTCTCCCTTCTCTCTAAAACAGCCCTCCCTTTTCTCTCCGGTGGCCTTTCCTGTCGTCGCTCAGCCACCAAAACGCCTTTCTCCGTCGTTCAGCACTCCTTAGCACCGATCGCCCTCCAGATCAGCCCTTTCCCCGTCACAGATCTCCCTCTCTCTCCACCGGTGCCTCCTACGATCTCCTTCCCTCTCCACCCAAACATAACCCTAAACACCCATTCTTTCGAACCACAGGCCGATCAGCCTGGCCCCTCACCCAAACAGCCTTCTCTCCTTCACTGGACCCGACCTGAACCCCGATAGCCCAAGTCAAACCCCCTTTTTTTTATTTTTCAATTGTGTTTTTTTTTTTGCTGTTAGGCTTTTTAGGTTTTTTTTTTCTGTTGATTGGGTATCTCTCTGGCTGTTAAAGGAACTAGGTTTTTTGTTTTTGCTCTCTATGTTTTTTTTGTTTTCAAAATGCCCTCTGTTGTTTTTTTTTTCTAATCCCCTCCCCTTAGAAAAAATTTGGCTCCCATTTAAACTGGGTTGTCCAATTTCTTGGACAACCCAAAGAGGGGGGCTCTGGCACCAGGGAGTTGGTAGCCGGAGCCCCTTCTCTCCCCCTTTTCCCGATGCTGCAGGGGGTTCGGTAGCAGGGAGCTATGCCTCCCTGCTTCCCTCTTCTGTTTTTATTATTTATTTATTTTATTATTATTATTTTTTATTTACTTGTTTATTATTTTTTGGAAGGGTGTCTACACCTTGTAACAAAAAATCATTCGTAGACCATCTCCACATTTTGGGAGGTCCAGATGTTTTCCTCACCTAGGGATGTTCTCGGAAAAACTCATCTTTATAAGTCTTTCGAGGAAATTCCATCATTGAAGTTCTCGTCCCATTAACAAAATAAACATGTAGTATGCTATGCCAAAATAAAATTATAAATGATATCATATGAGCGCATTTATGAATATAATTTTATTCAACAATATATTTAATATTTTAATGTAATTAAACACCTCATTTATTTTTTTATATATGTTTTTAAGAAATATTCTATTTAAATCGATAATTTTTAATTAATATTATGGGTTAATATATTTTATTGAACTATTGTTATTGAATAAACAATTTATTTTTTATTTGCAACAATTGTTTCAATTAATTAATAACTATATAAATTTTAATTTTAGATAGAATATTACATGAATTTATTTCTTTATGAATTTGCAGGTAATGGCTTGAATTAATCGGAATATTGAAATACAAAATTAGGATTTATCCTAATATTTTAGAGAAAACCTTAATTGAATTCTGTTCCTAGAAAAGTCATCTCGAAAATAGCAACTCTTTACCTTTTCAGGTGAAATTCCATCATCGGAATTAATTCAAACAACAACTCTATTTTTATATTTATAACTTTATATTATATCATATTTTTACTTTTATATATACTTATTTATATTTTTATAGCTATATATTTCAATTCTATTACCTACTTAACTTATTTTTATTTATGATTAAATATATTTTATTTCTCTTCTATTTTCTTTCATTTAATAAAGTCTATTTCTTTATAACTAGGTATTTTTCATTTTTCAATTTAAATCTCTTTTTTTACTAAATATTTTTTTATTTTCTATATTTTTACCTTAACTAAGTCTATCACCATAAGTATATTTTTTATTTAGACATTTACTTTCTATCCACACACACACACACACATATTCAACTTACCTAAATCTATTCTTCTTCTTTTCTTATAACTAAATATTTATCTAAATTTATATTCTTTAATAGTTAAATATTTTTGTTATTATTATTATTATTATTATTATTATTATTATTATATTTATTTATTTTAATTTCCAAACTCTATTTGTTAGTCCCTGTAAAATGTGCTAGAGGGGAGGTGAATAGCACAATTCGGCTCTCAATCAAGATTAATAACTACTCTTGAAAACTAAGAAAATAAAACAAAGTAGACAATAGACAAGGATTTAAAGTGGTTCGGTCTAAGACCTACATCCACTACCTTAATTATCTAACTAAGGATTTTCAACCAAATTCACTAAGAAACAGTGGAATTACCAAACTCCCACTAAGCTTTTACAATAGCTTTTACCAAGTTCAGCCACAACCTTTATAATGGGTTTTCAAGAGCTCAACCAAAACCCAACACTTAACTTTTCAAAGCTAAGTTAGAACCTTAACTCTTTCAAGCAAACCTAGCTTGAAACAACCCTTAGAGTGACTCTCTGACTCTAAAAACAGAGGTAAAGAAGGTAAAAGAAAGTACCTAGTGATCATCAAACTAATCTAATTGGTACAAGTTAAAGTGTAGCTCACAATTACAAAGATAGGAGTTGAGTGCAGTGAGAAATCAGAAGGCTTTGCTAGTATTCTCGCTCTTTTTGACTTTGAAGTGTTGATCTCTTTCAAAAAACTAATTTCTAATCACTTGAAGACCCTTTTATATTTGGAGAAGCAAGTCTGATGGCTGTTTGACAATTTATGACCGTTGGAAGCAGTTGAGAGTTGGTTCTAGCCGTTAATCTGTCTTCTAGTGCTCTGGTTTAAATTGTAGACAAAGAGCTCTTAGTCGACTAACTTCTTCCTTGGTCGACTAAGTTGGTTTTATCTTCTAGTTGCAGATTCTAGTAGAGAGCATTTAGTCGACTAACTCATTTCTTGGTCAACTAAATTGGTTCTATTTCTCAACATTCTTCAGCCCGTCATTTCTCTAATTTGAATTTTAGCTAATTAATGTTCTTCATTATTTAGCTAAGGAGCTTCCTTCTTGTTAATCAATCTTGTCTCTTAATACATATCATTTTTAATATACACTTTTTGAAGAATTGATCTAATATTGTCATGCAAATATTTTGTCATGCACACTTAGGTAGAAATGTTAGACACACAAAGATGAGAATGTTTTATTATCATCAAAAACTAATGGAGCTAACACTATTTCTAATATTCATACATAAACACATTTTCTCGTATTTCTAATATTCATACTACAGTACAAATATTTATTTTATTTTATTATTTTATTATATATTATTTTTAAAAAAACCTATATTAAAAATGCTCAAAAATAATACCAACATCAAAATGCAAACCCAAATAGTCCAAGGTCTAAAATATACTATAATACAGCCCAAACTACAAGACCCAAGGTCCATAGCTAGCTTAGGCTCAGAATAGCCCAAGGACTTCAAGGCCTCTCTTCAAGCATGGACTCAAATAAGCCCGTTTCACAAATTCACCAAGCCTAAAACGCAATGTCTGGGACCATGGATATGAAGCCTTCCTCTTTTCTCCAAGAAAAAGCATCATTTAGACAAAAAGCCCTAACCATTGAAGCCCTCTTTTCTCAAATCTTTTCCATTTTTGCCTGCCCTTTTCTCTTTCTAGTCGCAACTCTCTCCGCCATCTCTCTAAAACTTCAAAACTCAAAACTCAAACCCTATCTTCTTTCTCTCTCAATCGTCGACCTCCCACCGTCGACGGTGTAACCTTTACTAGCATTCTACCTCACCCCATAAAAATCCCCCCACCCCCCAACTTTTTTTAAAACTCCTCTAAACCCAAATACTAAACCTTATTCTACCGTCTCCCCCTATCCCTTTGTTCTTCATTTTTTTTTTGTTTTTGTTTTGGTGACTTTTTTTTTGTTTAGTATTTTTTATTGCGGCTAGGTGTTTTGGTTGGTAAAATAAAAGCTAGGTCTTTTTCGATTTTATGTTTGAGGATTTTCTACGGGGTTTTCTAAAGTTTTTTGGCTGCTGATTTCTTAAGGTTTTTTAGGATTTTTTTGAAACATTGGCTGTTACTAGGGAATTTTTAGGGTTTTTCGTTTTATGTTTTTGCTCTAAGGATTTTTTTGGGTTTTTTAGTTATTGGGTTTTCTTGGGAGCTAGGGTTTTTTTTTTCTTGGTTTCTTTGAAATTAGATTGCCCAGGGTTCATGACATTGGCTCCCCTTTTATAAACAGGGGAAGGATTTTGAAAATCCTTCCTCCCTATTTGTTGCCATTGGCAACATCTTGGTGGTTGCATATTGCCAATGGCTACGTCTTTGGGTTAAGCAGCTTGCTGCTGAACCCTTGAATTTTTTAAATTAATTTTTTCTTTTTTCATAGATCGTTAAAAGGGAGAAAGCATAAATGTGTTGATTCAACTTGGGGAAGGAGAAGGTAGACTGTCATGGCAGTCCAGCCTTAGCTAGCTACCATAGCAGTTGCAACAAATCACGTTTTTTTCTTTTTATTTATTTATTTATTTATCTATTTTTTGTCAAAATGAGTTTTTCTTTATTTCCTAATTGAATATGAAGTTAAAAAGATAATATAGTAAAAATGGGTGTCTACACCAAAAGAGAACCCAACCTTTGGGTCCAGAGACGCAAGAGAAGCATCCCAAGATAGTGGACTTTTGTTGAAGTGGAGGAAGATGTCAGTCGCACGGAGAATTTAACAGTCCAAGAGCCCCAAATCTCACATCGAAGAGAAGTTCTTAGAGAGGAGTGAATGGAGGGATATTTGGTATTTAAAGACAAAATCGTGAGCCTAACAGACCAAAGTAAATAATATCTAACAAGAGTTAGTATGGAACGTAACACAGTTCATATTGAGAGCAACTCAACTCTAGGGGGCTTGTTCCAAACCAGGAATCACAATTATCGATTGAATTCTATGTATTAATATGATAAACTAAAATATTAATTGGACGGCCCTCCTTTCATTCTTGACAAATTACAAGGTGAAGTAAGCATAAGCACCTAGTAATCAGTTCAATTAGATTCAATTCATTGGATTCCTTTATATTATTAGAGCAATAACATTGCTTGGAACTTAAACCTAAAGCTTTATTTTTATATTATTAGAGCAATAAAATTGCTTGGAACTTAACCCTAAAGCTTTATTATTAAATATCAAGCTATTCAAAATTTAAGCTCAATAAGAAAAGAATCCAATACTCAATATCACTTTCACTTGTCTAGTTACATCTCTTGCAAACCAATCTGATGCTTTAATTGCTTGATACTCAGCTTAACTTCATGATCTTCATCATAACTTGAAATCCTTAATTCCACCTTAAAATCTTTAATAACAAAATTCTTGTGAATTGTGAAAACTTTTTCAGTAAGTCAGTAACCCCTCTGTCTCTCCCTCGTTGGATTGCAGGGATTGGGGGCTGCCAATGTGTTCCAAAGAACATAAATAATTGGTCTAGGTCTTTGATTTTTGTCCCAAAGTTGGAAAAAGGCCCACTTGGGCATTGTCTACATTCTAGTATTATAAACTGAGAAATACAATGATGGTGTCATCTGCATGGTGGTATGGCGTGAAACATGCACTCATCATGTGACTGCATGTGTGTGTCTCTGTCTTGTCTCTTCCCATTTTTTGCCCTGCAATATTTTCCCCTCTGCTCAACCCTCCTGTCATTCTCTCATCCTTTTCAATATTAATTCTTCACTTAAAATCTCCTAAAGTTTTATTTATACAGTGAATTATATATAGTCAATCCTTGTGTATAACTGAGAGAGAGAGAGAGAGAGAGAGGAAAAGGCGAAAGGGCATTGTCTTCTAATGAGTGGAAATGGGGTTCTTTGGTTTTTCTTTAGGCTTTCTCTTGCATCGATGTAGAGAAAAGAGAATCCATTGTTATCGTCAAAGAAGTAGACACCCAACACGAAAAGTAAAAGAAGGAAGAAAAAAAAATGGTATTCTATAGATAATTGAATAAAGGAGAGGGGTACGAGATGGAGCAACCTTGAAGCAACCCCAAGAAAATGGAACGTTCTTCAAAGGCATTTCGAAGTTATGAACTCTTAAAAAAGTTTTTTGGCTTCTTCTGGTATCTCTAGCTTTTTGTCTCTGGGCTTACTTCTATCCATTCTATAAGGCAAAACCCAGCATTCCATACACCAAATTGGATTATTTTAACATCTAGGATTAAGAGGGGGACTCATTCAGCAAACAAAAGAAAAGAAGACTCATTTCTTAAGAAGAATCCTAGGGAGGGTAGTATGATTTACAGCGAGAAAGGATAAGAAAACAAAGGGAACATTAGCAGAAGATTCGACAAAGTAATTATTTCATGGTAGCTACCGTTTTAAAAGTTAGTAATAGTATACATATAAACTCTGTTGGTTTGGGCATTCAAGAAACGATCGGCTACCTATTTGCTTATAGAAGGGACCGCTGCTTCGGATTCCTTTAGGATTTAGGTGTTGAGAATTAATTAGTATCAACTGTTGAGTTTCTTTCAAGTTGATGCCCAAAGGATAGGCTAAAAAAGTTGAGTGCATCAACAACTAGTTTGATTTGCCGCCAATGGATCTAGTTTAGACTAACACTAAGTGGCTCAAAATTTACCTTCTTTAAATTATAAGTCCAATTGACTATTAGTTGTATGTATAGTATAGTATAGTATAGTATAGTATATACATATATATATATATGAAATATTATGTCTTAACACAAATCAATTACGGAAAAAGATCTTTTCTATATAATTGAAGCTAATATTGATCGGTTGTATTAGTTTTCAAGTGTCATTATCATCTAATTTAAATGCCAAATTATTTATAAATGTAATTAAATCCATTAATTAATGAATAAGATATATATTCTATAATTGATAATATTCAATTAACTAACAAGTTAAGATTATAGCTATAATCTGGGTTTACCTAAACTAAATTAATAAAATCCTAAATTATTTATTAATGTTTTATAGCATATTTTTGTAATGTACTATCATCCCTCTTGTAAGTAAAAATAAAAAATAAAAAAACAATACACACGCATGTGTACACACACATAAAAATAAAGATTGTGTCATTTATATTTAAATTGATGAATGATTAACTCGTGGAGGTATCACTTGGTAATGAACTTTAATTAAATATTTGTAATTATAGTTATGTACATATTTTTTGGTTGACATAAAAGTTATTAAAATTTAAAAAATAAATAAATAATTGTTTTGATTACGTGTATTTGATCGTGTTGAAAAGGATTAACACCATGAATATAAAAATCATGTTGGAAGATTCGGTTTCTAGTGACACTCTAAACTTTTTAAAATCCTAATAATATAATTGCCAAACCAATACTAAGGGGTTTATAAGGAGATTTATAATGCATTTGTGTAGCTTCAATAGCTTATTGCTTAGTGCTGTTGATATTATGGCAAAATTGAAGGTAGCCAGTGAATTTATGAAAAATGACCACGGAATTTGGAGGCCAACTACGTATCATCAGATGATGATGATAGTAAACTGATTGAACTAGATAATTCAATTTCGTGATAACAAGCGTACCAACGTCAACATGCTTCAATAGGAACTCCAAAAGATGATATAATTCAAAAGGCTATATAGTATACAGCATAATGGGGCGTTTAAACAGTCCTAATAATTGGATTGTCACCCAATTATTAAGATTTGCAGGCTAATTATCAATCCAGTTGGGGGCCTACTTATCAAATAATTAGCACACGCTAATTTGCACTGTTGACCAGGTCTTGCCCCAAAGCCAACCCAAGCTAGGATCCCAACCATCAAATTCCCAAAATAAATTTTCCAATAACAATTGATATCTTGCCCCTGCTCTGCCTCCTTTTGCATTACATACACGAGGCAGTTATGATTAATTTGCAGGTAACCCAAGTATCTCTGCTCTAATAGTTGCTCCCTGTAAAAAAAGTAGATAAAAGAAACTAGCTTCACGTGGGTCTCAAACACTAACGGCAGAGCCAAAGTAGTTAATTGGATGGGTATGTAAATTTCAAAAGTAGGTGCATTTGAGAGTCTTGTTGGAACCCTTTATCTCACTTAAAAGTTAAAAATGACCATACATTTAATTGTTTGGTCTGTAGAGTTAGACTATTTGTCCTGTGTTCCCATTAGCTTTGGGTTGAGACATTTAGTTTGAAACGGGGCAGAGAAGGGGACCAACATTTTGGATTATATTAATGAAGTAAACAGTTTTAAGAAGCTCTTTTCCTTGGAAAGTTGTTAAAGGGCTTTTCTCTATTCGAAAGAAATACAATTATATATTTTAAATTCCCAACAATATATAATCACGGTTTATTTTACATCCTCATAAGTGAAGCAGAGGAAAATGATTGCTTTAGTACTAAGCAAGCAAGCCATAAGATTTGTGCATAGCGTAAAAGCAACAGAAAATGAAATGCATATGTAACAGATGTGTAACACTTATTCCATGGACTGCATTCTAAAGGTCTTCAAACAAAAGTGGTCCCATTCTCTGATATAATCGGGAAAAAGAAGAACAAAGAGAGACAAGTATCCTGCTGATGATGCCCTACCCTTAACGAGTCAATGACATGGATATTAGAGACAACTTTCGATGAAGGTCCACAATAAAACACCAAGAAATTAAGGCATGATTTAATGAAATTTGGTAATCATTTGTCCTTAAAACCCATTTTAGCATAAGCACATTTTCTTAACTCCTTATCTAGTTTGGAGTTTTAGCTTAAAAAGGGCCCTAATTTTTTTTTTTTTTGTGACAATGAAAAGGGCCTTAATTGAAAAGCTTAGATTTACCTGCAGCTGGTCTACCTGTACACCACCCACCCTTCGCATTTTTCTTTCTCGAGGGGCGCAACTCATTATTTTGGTAAAAGTGAAGTCTTCTTGTATGAGAAAGAAATTAGGACACATCATATGTGTTCACTTCAGCAAATTCAACACATGACATCTTCCTCATTGACTTCCATCAATTAACAAACACTTTAAAAATTTGAACTCTTAAGATTTTGGGCTCATGTTCATACAATCTTGCTTCTTGTCCTATTGACGGTACTCTCTCTCTCTTCTAATTGCAAGGAGATTGCATTCAACACAAGGACATAAAACCCAAAGCTGTCACGAGTCCTAAACCCGCCTGCCATGAGATAAAAATCGATCCACGGTAGATTACCTGAAGTAATTATTGTATGGTAATGTTTAGAGCTTTTTTTAATTGCATATAGGAATGGTCGGACTGGGAGGTGAAATATTTGAAGATTTTCACCTGGAGTTGTTACTGATTTGGTGCAAGAAAGAAAAACACAAATGAAACTTGGGACTGCCCTTGTATTTTGTCGAATATGAATATACATATTGTGTGGGTGGAGGAGGATTGGAGGTCCACCTCGCCTGGTTGCCGATGCTTTGATAGTTAATATTGTGAAAAAGGACGAGCAATAGAAAATAAATTGAGAAACCATGTATTTGCTTTACCTGACAAATTTAAAGATGCCATTGGTTCAATATCCATTCATTAATTAGGGAATACATGTCAAATTTCCCCTTAATTTTTCCAATTACTTCATGCTTGACATTCAATTATATAAGTAGGTGATTTCTATCTTCTGCAATTGCAAAGCTTTATTTTTATTATTATTATTATTTGGTAACCTCTACCTAATTAGGTGAAAAGGTTTAAACAAAAAAATGGAGCAGTTGTATCAATATTAATTTTGAGCAGAATATATACCTGGACAGCTAGCCACTTTGAAGTAAAATTTTTAAGTTTCTTAAGTTTTGATAGTTTATAAGAATCTAAGGTGTAAATCTAGTACTCCTATAACTCTCGAAACCTTCATTTCGAATTCTTAAACCATCCATATATTATTTTAAATCTGCAAGCTGCTTTGCTATATTGGCCAAACGAAAGATCTGAGTTCATTTGATTGTAAATCAGCAGGATCTGAGTCAAATAGATTATGCAAGTTCAGTGAAGAAAATTAATAAATCCAATCCTTAAAGTTTTAACGTTACCTCAACATCCTTTTTAACAAGGAAAATCTTGAAACAAAAATGATTTGTTAAAACTTCTTTCTTTCTGTACTGTCTTCTGAGTGGACCTAGGTGCCTACAAGTATGGGTATTTCATGTTTTTTTTTTTAATTTGAAAAACATGGTTATTTCATGTTTAACTTCAATTACTATGTAGATTATCCTTACTTCATTAATTTCATGTAATTTACCTTACTGTGAAAGCGTCATCACTAAAGTTTTTGTTGATTTTGTCTTGGAAAACTATTATTTTGTACAGAAGAATAAGCATATTTTGAAACGTATTAGTCTTCTTCAAGTTTGTTGGTCAATTACTAAAAATTTGAAGAGTTCTTTCCACGTTCACGGTTAAATAAATGGTCTTAGTAACTTCTAACGGGAAAATAAAGTGAAACATTGATAACCATTTACCCATATATAAATTACCCATGCAATAAATGTACAAAACCATAACCTCTCAGGGAACATAATCTAAGCCCAACCATCATCTTGTAAATAACATAGACTAGCAATGAATTGAACATACAGTGATTGCCCTGGCTCCTGGAAGGTCAAAGTCAAAGCATTTGAGAATGAGTGAATGACGAATTTGGACCCGCCAATTTTCTGATTCTACCAATCATCTTCTCCTGATATCTAACCTCAACCTTGCACAAAGTCCCTGACCCTATCTGATCACTGCCCTTTTCCCGTCCCACATAAGTTTTTGCTTCCCTTCTAAAGACTAAAGAGACGAAGAAGAGGACATATGTCAAATACATATACAGCAGCAAAGTAGTGAATTCCCAAGGTCTCCACATCCCATCCTTTTAGAAATAAAAAAGGAAAACAATTAGTAAATTCACCCCCCGCCCTCTCTCTCTCTCCGTGCCTGTATACCATCGTTGGACTTCTCTTTTAACAACGCACATAGAGATAGTGGTGCTCTCTCTTCAACGCCACTAGGCTGACCTTTAACAGACTCTAAACAATTGATGGAGTTCGATCTTGAAAACCCATTAACAAACTTCAATGACTTCTGCCCTGGGACTACTATCCCTTCCCTCATCCTGGTTGAATCTCATCATATGCCCACAGAGAACTACGTAAGGACTCTCAAAGCTAGAGATCTTGATATTTCTGTCAGACGAGGAGCCATCTCTTTAGTCTCACAGGTAAGTGACATAACCAACTTACTTTCTGAGAAGAAAGAATAAAACTGTTTGCTAATTTCATATATGCTTATTCAAATAACGAAAAGTTGCCTCTTGTTTCAGTTGTCTTGCAAATTCAGTCCCTTTTTATCATATCTTGCTGTCAATTATCTCGACCGGTTCTTATCAATCCAAGGAATACCGGTAAAGAATCCTCCGCTTCGTTAGTTTTAGTTAACATGGCTTATTCAGTTTATAGGGCTGCAAAACTAGCAAAGATCTGACTGAACCTTGATGCTGCAGCAACCTAAGACATGGGTTCTAAGACTTCTTGCAATCTCTTGCGTCTCTTTAGCTGCCAAGATGAAGAAAACAGAGTTTTCTCTCGCCCACTTTCAGGTAAAAATTCTTATGGTTAGAACTGTAACATTTCCAAAGAAGTATTATATTGTGGAGCAGGCCTTATCTAAATCTTTTCTGTGGAATATAGGGGGATGGAGGTTTCATATTTGATGCACAAACAATACAGCGAATGGAATATCTAATCTTGGGAGCACTAAAATGGCGAATGCGTTCAATTACTCCTTTCTCTTTCATCTCCTTCTTTATTTCCTTCTTCAAGCTCAAAGACCCTCCATTAAGGCAAGCACTCAAAGCTCGAGCTGTTGAAATCATCTTCAAATCTCAAACTGGTAGGTGCCTTAATGCACTAAATCGCCAAGAATGCAGCCATGCATCTAATCATCACTTGAATTTTATTTCCTTCTCTCAAAACTCACAAAACTCACAAAACTGCTTTGCCTTTTGTGTGTGTGTGTGTGTGTGTGTGTAACAGATGTAAAGCTTTTGGAGTTCAAGCCATCAATAATTGCTGCATCAGCACTTCTCTTTGCTTCCCATGAACTTTTTCCCTTGCAATTCCCCTGCTTTAGAAAAGCAATTTCCAGCTGTTCATATGTAAATAAGGTAATCTGATATTCTGATGAATCCCTTTAGGATACTTTTAATAGTATACCGTTTAACATTTACCAGGCATTAAAAATTTAAAACCAACCAACAGATTATTTTATTTTATTTTTGGATAAATGCAGTGTACAACATACTTTGAAAAAGTTATAATTAAGCATCTAATTAATTTATTAACATTTCCTGTATGTGTTAATTTGGTTGCAGGAAAACATGTTAGAATGCTACAATTCGATGCAAGACATAGCAAAGGAGGGATACGAATCAATATTTGATATGGTTTCGAGCTCCAACACACCCGTCAATGTGCTTGACCAGCATTTTTCAAGTTCAGAAAGTGAAACAACCAATGGCATCGTTACAACCGCCACCACCATACTCTGAGAACAGAGAGAGACATCAAGAGAAGAAAAGTTAATGAGTACCGGAAGAATCAAAGGGTCCACCTCTCTCAGGTCCAACACTGTTGATCATGAGGCTGTATCAAAAGTTTCAACCAATGGCCCATTTTGGGAGTGGCACTAGCTCCTTCAAATAACAAAAGCAGAAAAAAGAAAGAAAAACACTTGAAGAGGGAAGGAAAAAAAGGAGAACTGAGAAATGGGTGCCAGTCCCAGAGATATATATGAGAAGTTGATGTTTGATAGCCCAATCACTTCGCTGCTATGCTACGTGAGTCCTAGTCGTAATGGCCAATCCACTCCCTCTATTAGGTAGAATTGAAGGGCGAAAAAGAGGAGGATTTTGTTTCCTTTTGTTCCTTTTCGTTTTAGGTACCAAACGAAGACAAAATATAACTTTGAATTGTGGGGTTGGATTTTTGTTTGTCTGCTTGGTGTTACTGTTCGTTGTGCCTCTTAGTTTCTGGCAGAATAATAATGTGACCGTACTAATACAACTACAATAATAATTATTATTGGTAATTGAAAATGGAATATTTTTCTTCCTTCTTTTTTTTTTTTAACATTTTATACCCAACTGGAAATTAAATCAAATTTAGAATTACAAAACAATTTGAAATTTAAGAAATATAAAAAATATTTAATGTAATAGGAAGCATATTTACTTTCTTGTTGAAAAAATGAATAAAAATCTTCTTTCTTCAAAGTATGAGCCGATATATGATGCATGGTCCCAGCCAAGCGTCTTGCTGGTAAAGAGATTTCTCTATATAAATCTAACAAATAACGACCCTGGGTCCATTTTGAGATCTCTGTTCCTGTGGCGATGGTAACAGTACGCAAAGAAAAGTTGGACCACTACAAATATAACCAACAATAAATGATCCATTCATATAAATAATTAAATATAAATCAATTTATTTGCGTACGTATCCAAATCGTTTTGTTTGTGCCAATTTAATGTAAGAAGCGAAAAATAAAGAAACACCCTCTGCGGGCAGCAGATCTCGTTATAAGGCAACAATATTTTATATTATATTATAAGCTAGTACTTGCTCATCAGTTCTGTAAATCAAGTGTTCAAGTTTATTAATAATTCAACCGTGTCTAGTATTTAGTAATAGTGTTGCAGATGCAAAGAAAAGGCTTCAAAGTATGCATGAAAGATAAAAGCAGCTTGAAGTCTTCACTTCAATCTGCATTTATCTGTCGATGTTGACGATGCTTATCTTTAATCATATGTTCATCTATTATCAAATGATCTAAAGTATGGATTTGAGTTTGACCTCTTCTGCCATTGTACGGAAAAAAATAAAAATTCAAAATGCCTATATATATGTTTATCTCAGACTAATCCCACTCCAACCTAATATTAACCATGTTTCATTTTGAGACCTTCGAAAATAGTGAAGAATTATGTCCCAATTTTCTTCTAGTCTGGTTAATAATTCCTACTTGATATCTATATCAGTCTCTAGTCATCAGTTTGCTACAGTGAAAATGGCTTGTTCTGTACTGCTTGACTTAAACAAAAGAGGAGGAATTAATTTTCTTTGGATTATTTATTAATTTATTTATAATTTTGGGTGAGAAATCAGAGAATCAGAGATAAGGTTGAAGCCCTTGTCCTCGTGTTTCATGACAGAGTAATGTTGCTATCTGCAGCAGTCATGGAATTTAATGTTAGAAAGTTCAAGGAATCAAAAGTGGCATCGGTTCACCCACTTACTACTCGTCACTGCCTCTGTAAATGATATCCTTTTCAATATAGAAATAAAGTTGGACATGCTCCTCCTCGTGTTAGTTTTTACTTCTTCTATTTGCACCATCCTCAACTCCTCTCTATTTTCTTCTAGACAATTACGAAATCCAAGAAGGGAAGAAAAATAGGCCTTCTAGAGGCCGAATCAAAGGTACAAGTGGCAAAATTGTTTGATTAAATTTAAAAGCAAATGTTAATGGGTTATAAAAGGATGCTCTAATTACTAATCATAAGTTAAAATAATAAATAATAAGTATTTATGTATTTACTTTTTGTGAATAAGACATTGAGATGGTCGAACATTTTAGCAATTTTTTTTTTTAAAATATTATTTTTCGTTTTGTTGTTCTTGGCAAACACAGATATTAATAAGAGGTCTCCCTTGTCATATGCCCCATTGCCAACCCAAAGCTTACATGAAATAAATAGTCAAAAATAACAGGAGAAGGTGCCTGTGGCTTAGTGGTGCGGTTAAAGAAGGTTCCTGGAATCTGCTTTTACCTGGCTGCTATGTTTGTTGCTGGATGTTTATGCACTGCAAATTTCTCAACCTCTGCACAGAGTCACATGGAATCCGAGAGAGAGAGAAAGAAGAGGGGGAAATCTCACAGCCACAATGATAAGCTTCCAAAAGTTAATAAATAGGAAGGTGGCGCATTGTCTACTTGGTTGTTGTGTAAGGTTAATATCTGCAACCAAAACCACTGTATATCATAAGCTCCACTTCCGCTGTTTAGTACGTCTCGGCCTAAATGCTGTGGTGGCTCCTTTGTCTCCTAATTGTAGACATTACCCGCCAAGCAATGCCAAAAACCAAAACCCGCTTTCAGATAAGGATTGCTGCAAACCACATATTAACTTTCAAAATCTTCCTCTTCTACTCTACTTTCTACTGCATACATAAACATAATCCAGTACTTGAGACCACACCTATTTAAGAATATGCTATCCTTTCTTTCTGTCTTTTTCACACAATGGCTTCAAAGACTAATTTTTCTTAAGATTATTTGTTCAAACTAAGATCTAACTTTTATCCTACGTTTTATACCGGAATCAAACTTTTTTTTTTATTTCGTCCAATTTAAGATGTTATATTTTCCATATTTTTCAATTCAATACAAATTTTAACAACAAAGTGCATGTTAGACATGCAAAGTATAATTGCTAAATTATGTGACATTTTAATTCACAGATGACATGTCATTCTTTAGCCATTTGGCAGTAAAAAATTTATGGTTTTCTCTTTCTCAAAGTTTCTTTTTGAGGGAGAAGAAACCAATTATTTTCATTTGCTTTTCTTTCTCTCTTAGTTTATCTTTCTCAAGTTATGATCAATTTCTAATTACGCCATTATCAATTTCCAAAGAAAAGAGAAGACAAAAATAGAAAGATAATATCTAAATATTAACTACCAGAGTCAAAAAAAAAAAAAGATAAAATTCATTCAAGTCTTTAAGGTTCTATCATAATTCAACTCAAGTTCATTAGATTTCAAAATGGACATCTCACCTCAAAACACCAAATAACGTAATAGATGTGATTCAATTACTAAACTATCCATGACCCTAAACACCTAAACACTTCTTTGCAATCATATTGTACAATCCATCTTCTTTTTCTTCATTGTCTTCATCCTCCATTACTAAACCACCCAAACTATTCTTCATTTTTCTTTATTTTTGTGAATTAAAGGGTATTATCGTTATCATGCGATATTCATGTGATTTTATTAATGGCAAAAGTGACAGTGATCGAACCTGCCAAGTTGATTATTTTGGAATAAAAAGTCCGTTTTGGAATTTAATGAACTTTAACTGAATTATGACAAAATCTTAAGGATTTAGATAGATTTTACTTAAAAAAATCATCTTAATGCAATCCCCTTCATCTTTGTACCATTTATGTACTAAGTAAGACATTGGAGATTGTAAAGGGTTTTTCTAATAGGGAGAGAGGATATGTTGCAATAAGTAAAACTGAATGCATTAGGGGCGACAGAGAGAAAGAATGGAGCAATCTTGAAAGCATAAGTGCTTTGATGGCAAGCAATGAGAAATGAGAAAAAATGGAGAAAACAATGAAGCACAACGAATAAAAAGGGCTAAGTAGAGAGAATATTTGAAAAGGTTTTGAAGGTAGTCTCTGCTGAGTTTCTAATTCTTTCTTATTGCCTCCTGACTTTCCAAAGTCTCATATTTATTCTAAATAAGAGTGATTTCTTAAAAGTAGTTGGGAGAAGGGAAGTACTTGTAAGAAAACATGTTCAATCGTGGGAGAATGTGCTTGTCATGGAAAAGCATGTTAAAAAATGGTTATTGGATGTTAATCTTAGTCAAAGGAGAATGTGCTTGCCATGAAAGAGCACGTTAAGGGATGACTTATTGGATATTAAGTTCAATCATAGGAGAACGTGCTAGTCATAGACGATCACATTAAGGAATGACTTATTGGATGTTAAGAGAATGAGTATATAATGCCTACAATTTGAATAAAGCACATGTACTTCAAGAACAAAGTTAAAAAGAGTCCTCTTAACTAACTCTATATTTGAGTTACTAAACCATACTCTTTAAAATATCCCAAACATGAAGATAACTTATGAATCGTATTACTCATTCTAAGTTGCTTTCACTTTCTCGTATGAACTAATTGTTCCACGCTTATTCTTATTCTATAGCACAATACTTCAAGAAATAATGGTTAGTCAAAATTGGGCATCAACAGAGATTCAAAACCATTCGTTCTTAAGCTTCTTCTCTAGTCACTTGTTTCTGAAAAACTCTAGAATGGAGCAAGGAGTCAAAAGATAAGGTTTGCGAAGTTTGCTTTTTTAACATTTGAAGTCACTTTTCACCCAAACATATAACAAATGTGCACAACTGATAAAGTGCCCCTCTTTAATTTGCTCACAACAGTTTAATGATCTCTAGATTTCTACCAAAATTGTCAGCAAAGGATAAGTTCCATTCTCAACTTGCTTGAAGAAATCAATGATAATTATTCCAAAATGTTTTAAAATTTTTCAAAAAAATGGCCAAACCACAAATTGTTAAAGCAGTTATGCTCATGCCTGGCTTGTTATTAAAGTGTTGCGAGATAAAATCCTACAAGAAACTCATTGGAATGTAAATATTCTTGCCTTATTCTTTACCTGTGCGTCTACCTCTTACTCATTAATTACTATTATCTTTGTGAGCTTCTTACAAAAACTCATTTATGTTTCTTCAATATACCTTAACCAAACTTGAGATATGCAAACCAAGTAACAGCACATACTCTTCAATTGTTGGTATCATATCCATTTTGTTGAAAATGAAACATCTATAGGATGGATTCCAAAATTAGGTTATAGCTCTAATCAACTAATTGTCTATGTTAACATGGAGAAGCGATGCAATATGCCTATACTTTCTTGGAATTTTTCTTGCTAGGATTTCTTTTGTTACCCCATATGTAATAAATCACTGAGATCATTGTGCCAAAGATTGAGATGAATCCTCTCCAGATGTGTAGGGATATGACCTCGCCAAATAGTCATCCTTTTTTGGTGAATCTCCTCTTATTGAAATCTCAAACTAAAGGCTTCTTTGTACAAAATGGATGCAAAAATGGAGCATACTAGGTGTTCCATTGATGTAACAAATATTGACTTTTCAATGAATTGTCATAAAGCAAATACCCATACATGAAAAAAGTATGATGAAAATGCATGGTTGTGAATTGAATAAAAAAAAGCAATACTATGAACAGAAAAGACAAACCAAATGAACACTTTTAATCCTTACGTTTGCTTCTAGAAAGGACTAATGGGCTCAATCTCCAAATGCATCTCGAGCTTATTGAATTCGACCTTTTTCTTCCTCTTTTTTTCTCTTTTCTCACTTACTAAAACAACATTGTTTGTCACATTATGTACATTCTCTAAAACCTTACGTTTCTCATTTTCTTCTTTTCCTTCCTTTCTTTGCCTCCCTTGGTTTATTTCTCCAACCTCTCCCAAAGTCCAAATTTTGACCCCAAACCCAAATTCTAATTAATAGCTACAATGAGCTCCGTTGGTCATTGTTGATCATCAACATTGAAGAATCACAAAAAATAGCTTTTCAATTTCCCCTCTTTTGTTTAATCAGTTCCTTTTTCCAAACTTTCTTTCATTTTTCTTCAATCTACAAAAAATTGAGAATAAAAAAAAATAAAAAGCTCAGATTTGGCTGGTGTTAGCTAGATTTACCACTTTAAACCTCGATTTTCCTTTCCTTACATTTTTACCTTTTTTTGATTAGTTTGTTTTTTTTTTTTTTGCCTAAAAAAGCTTTCTTTGCATTTTTAGTTTTATTTTCACAAAAAAAAAAAATAAAAAGGAACCATATCTAAGAACCCTATTCCAGATCTCAACCTATTTTCCTATTTTTTTTTAAATGAATTTGTTTGGGTTTTCACAAAAAATAAAAAGAATCCTAAATCTAGTCTTTTTTTTTTTTTGGATTGTTGTTGTTGGAATTTGTTTTTGATGAAGGCTAAAAAGGGTATTGATCGTATTTTTATTGTTGGTTGGTTTTTTCTTTTTTTTTTTTACTTGTAAATTTCTTAGATTTTTGTCTTGGCAAAGCCTTTGCCTCTTTTTCTATTTAGAAACTCCATTATATAGGGTTGGTTAGGGTTCAAATCTAAGATTTTTTTGGATTAGGAAGACAATTGATGATTAGAGATGTCAACGGGTAGGATACCCGTTAATTTTGAGATACCCGAACCTAATTAAATTGTAAAGTACTTGAACTCGATAATTATCTGAATATTTTTAAAATTTATTACTCCAACCTGAACTCTAATACATACTCACTACTCTTTAATTACTTAAAATTTTTCTTTAACTCTTTATGGGTATCAAATTACCCAAATCCAAATCCAAACCCATATCAATAAACAATTAAACTATATTTTACAATTCACATCCATATTCCATACCATTCACTAATAATTAAATTTATAAAAGGAAACAAATAATAAAATTACAAGTTTACAACAATCATTGTTTAATTTAAATTTATTAAAGCAAACAAATAATAATTATATTCTAATCTCACAACTTCTCTTTAAGTATATATATATATATAAATATATATTATAAGTTTATATAAACAAAGGTATATATATTTATAATTAATAATTTTATAAGTTATAATTTTTTAATATTAACACAAAATAGAAAGTATATATGTTTATATTAGAATTATATAATAGTAATTATATTTCTTACAAATTAACACAATATGTAAATATATATATATATATATATTAAAAGACATTACAAGTAGATCAATAATTATATTTTCATGAATTAATTTAATTAACTCTATAAGTTTATCCCTAATTACATGAAATTAAAAAAAATAAATTACAAAATTGTTTTAATCACACAGTTTCTTTTTAGGTATATATATATATATTATAAAAGGTTACATAAACATAGGTATATATATTATTACAAATAATTTTATAAGTTATAATTTTTACAAAATACAAAATAGAAAGTAAATACATTTATATTACAAGTATATATATAATAATAATTATATTTCTTGTAATATGATACGATATTCATATTATTTAAATATAACTAATAATCTAATAGTTTTTTAATTTAAATATATTAATGACATCATATTAATAATTTGACTAACAATCATAAATCATTAATATATCTATCAATTTCGTCAAAAATGAATTATTCATAAATTAGTAAAAATTACATATTTAATTTAATTATCTATTATATATTATATAAATATTAATAAAATATTATATAAATGGGTATAGGATTTGGGTTCAGAACGGGTACTTGCCAAAACCAGAATATTAACATAATCAAGTTCGAGTAGCGAGTACCCAATAAATGATACTTGAACCCTACTCAAACTTGATATGGATAGTAAAATTGCTATCTGAACTCATTTTAAATCTAATTATAAGATATCTTAATCTTATATAATCGAGTTGATTACCTGCAAATACCCTGTAACAAAATACTCATTGACATCCTTAACGATGATTTCTTGATCACCAAATTCGACTAATTTGAAAAGTTATTTAATGTCTTCCTGCCTAATTTTCTTGTAACGAAGGAAAAAAGGGAAAAAAGTGGTCTAATGAGAGGGAAAGAAGGTAGGAGCTTATACTATTTTTGACTTTATGTTGCAATTTGAGAGGAAAGGAAAGGCTGCTTGCCTTGACAGTCTAGCTCACGTTCCCTATTTGTCTTTTTTTTCCTTTTGCTTTTTTTTTTTTTTTGACCTTTTTGTTTTTTAAATATTTATCTAAAAACTTTGACAAAAAAAAAAGTTAAAAAATAGTTAAAGCAAAAAGCCATTGGGCTTTATGGGTTCTTAAGAACAAGGGAACATAATTTAAGCCCAGTTCAAAAGGAAAGAAAAATGGGAGTGGACCAAAACGCAATTTCAAAACCAGATCTGATATGAACAAGGCCCAAAATAATTTGGGCTTAAAAAGACCTAAATTATTTAATCATCAAGAAAAGTAAGATAAGTAAAAAAAAAAACAAAATAAAAAAAGACGCGATTAAATCTACCGGACAAAATGGATTGTCTACAAGGACATAAATGTTGACAAATCAAGTGCAAGGATGACTAATGGAACAGGCAGTCAAGATGAGGCCAGGGTTGGGATTGGCTAGGCAATTAATTGTCAATAGAGATGCAATGTTTTTTATGCTTGGTGGTGCAGGCATGTGATCTGCGGGTTCTGCTTTTTTTAGCGTCAGTTTACATGACTTGTTCTGGCGTTGGCATGATTGGTGGTTACTAAAGCAGGTATGACTGTGTTTGTGCGTGATTTGTGGATTGTGATTGTGATTGTGATTACTCTGCTCTGCTCTGGGTGCTATAATTATTTGGGAGCGGGAGCAGACTGCCTTATTTTCTTCTCTGTTTTCGATTAGCGGAATATGTTGCCTGCAGGTTATGTTTTGATATTTGCTTTCTATGGCGCTCTGGCGTTTCCTTGGCAATGGCCTGACTTTTACATATTTCGTCTATTAATAAAATGAATTGACTTTGAACAAGCGAAAAAAAAAAAACAATCAAGGAAATATCACACCATTTATCTCACATATGAGATAAAAACCAAAATATGAGAGAGAAGGGAAATAAATAAAAACCAAATATGTATTAATTGGTAATAAGAAAGTAGACACATTACCAGCGTAGATAATAAATCCTATGAGGAATCAAAATGACTTAGAAAAAGCACCTATGAGGCAACATGCTCAGAGGATGGAGATGGCAGCTGTGAGGGCGAAAAGGATGATGTCAAATGCAGTATATGTCAGGATGAGTATGTTATCGGTGATGCAGTAGGAGGGTTGCGGTGCCAGCGCAGGTATCACGTGGCATGCATTCAGCAGCGGCATTTGGTGAGAGCTGGACAGAAATGAATATTTCATTCATTCTGAAAAAGAAATCTTTGATTACTTTTCAATGTATTCAACACATAAATCTTTTATGGTTCAGAAAATTCTTTTTGTGCATAATATATATTTGCTTACCCATATATATTCCGGAAAGATTCCTTTTCTGCTTGGTTTAATGTTTATTTTTTTATCAATATAAATACTTTTCTATCAGCTATATAGAGAGAATGAGATTCAAATCTCTTTTGCCTTTGGGGAAACTTTTATTACTCATTTATATTTCCTTTTCATAAACTCATTTATTTTTATTTTTATAACAACCTTAATTATACTAATACACCAATTTTTTTTTTTGCAAAATCAATTTTAAACAAATTTATTTATCATAAAAATATAAAGAAAAATAATTAGATAACGTTAAATTAATTTGTCGTAGCTTGGAAGATATAAACAAAAATACAAATATCTGAGGGCACATAGCAGCATCAATCTTGCAGCAGTTCCACAGAGAAGCATCTCCCTAGTGTAAAAAACACGTCCCAGAGATGATCGTAACATCATCCCGAGAACGTCCAACTTCCATATTATCTATACATCCAAATCAGAATAACCTCTGCCTTCCTCTCATCATTTACATTCCTACCGAGAGAAAGGTCAGCCAGCACCATTCGAAGCCATAATTCAATAACATCAAAATAAAAGTGAGTCGGGTTGCACATGGGTATGAATCTGTCAGGCTGAGGCTACCCTGAACTTAGACAAAAGAAAATTATCAAACACTCTTTTATATAAATATATATATATATATATATATATAATAGAAAGAACTACGGCTTAAACTTCAGATTTTTATCTAAATCTCACCTCGCGTTAATCATATGAGCTAAGCCCATATAGCAAAATTATCAAAGACGTGAAGAATTGGTCAAGAGAATAAAAACATTGTTACCAAAAGATGTCCTCTCAAGATGCAACTGCTTAACTCAATGCAAAAACAAAGTTGACCTCTAGTTTAGCCAAGGTACATGGTTGGAGTTGACTTCGGCTCGCAAGGAAACATAACCAAGGTAAGCACTAAGGAGGACCAAATTAACAAAGCACTAGCACCCAACAAAGAATTATTAACAAAAGCCCTCAAGAAGAGATATAAGGGAATCGTGTATTCCTAAACTATGCAACAAATCCACAGAGAGAACCTTCATCTGGAAGGTTCTTGAAACAAACACTAGATGGTAAATGAACAAACCAGCAACAACGAAGAAGATCATTTGAAACTAAACAAAAGGAACTCCGATAGTTATTGATCTCTCAGCGATCCAACTATAAAAGAGTAAGCTCACTCTACCTAGGCATATATACAAACTCAGCAAGCATACATATGGCTTCTCGAGTCAAGCGTCAACTCTTTCCTGAGCTTGCACAAAATTACATGCGTATCTCTTCTCTGTCCAAGGAGCCTGTTGCCTACCTCGTTATCTTAATATATATATATATATATATAGACGACTTTTTTTTTATAGATCAAATCCATAAGGCGTTTCTGAGAATGGACTTCTCCATAATTTTCAGTGCTTTTAGACACAAGAAGTCACCTTTGGACGAAAATACCCTTAATTAAACTGACCTATCTTTTTGGGTTCGCACCTCAACCCGAAACGTTTCAATGGGTAAAGTCTGTTTATATGTGGTCCACCACTCAGTTCTCAGAGACAGACCGTACATCTCCTCCAAAGCAGTTTTGTTTTGTCGATACTTAGGCGGCAGTTAAAGTTCTGAGCATTTTCACAGTGGGACCATTTTAGAGCGGTTGTTATCAGCATAAAGGTGCTTCACATACTCAGCAGTGAGAGGAAGTTGACAGTACAAGAAGAAAGGTATAATATTTATTTTATTTTAGTTAAGGAAAGTATTTATTTTTTTTTAAAATTTTAAACCATGTGACGAAATGGTTATTCTTCATGTTGAGGGTTTTGGTTTTTGAACATAAACCTATACATATTGGTTGTTCATATTGATATTGTTGTCGTTTGAAATGGTTGAATAGCGAGGTGAATGTGGTATTGTTGGTGTTGATGGGGTCGAAAGGTGACCGGCGTCGCGTGACTGGTTCATATGTATGCGTCCAGACACTTTGGTAGGAATTGGCATTTAGGGTGACTGATGGCTTACGTACCCGCTGTGCGTGACTGGATTTTGGCATGGAGTCACTAAGGGTGTGCGTGATTGCATTAGGGTTTAACATTGCGTGACATATTGATAGGTCATTGCGTGACAGCACGAGTGGATGGCATGGGGTCAGGGTTTGCGTGATTGCATTAGGCTTTAACTTTGCATGACATACTGATAGGTCAGTGCGTGACAGCACGAGTAGATGGCATGGGGTTAGGGTGTGCGTGATTGTAATAGGGTTTACATTGCGCGAATGGTTGATGGGTTTATATCAGTGCGTCACTTGTGTATAGATGGTTGCATGATTGATGTTCGTAATTGCGTGACTAAATTAAAAGTCATTACGTGACTTGTTTTATATTGAATGGCACAAGTGTCATAACTACATGAAATTTATCCGTATGGCACTGCATGAAAGAAATTGGAACCGTTATATATTATTATGGATCAACTGTAATGCTTTAATTTGTATATGTTGATTTGCTTAACAATCCATGCATGACACTTGCATTAATTATGCTGGTCCAGGGCTGTCTAAAAACAGTTAAAAGTATTGAGAGGGTTTTTTTATGAGTTAACTTATGAGGAGTTTCTGAGAAATGCCTCTTGTTTTTATGTTAATCTACAATGATGGTATTAACATGACTAAATGGAATGTGATCTGTTATATGTTGCAGATGGCCAGCACAGGAACAGAGCATGATAATGTAGAATCTATGCTTTGTGTGCCGAGGCAGCAGTGGGGGTTCAACGCGGGCATTAACATCCACTGTAAGTGGCCGTAGCTACATATGATACGGAAGATGATGTCCAAAGTCAACGAGTTTGAGAGGTTGAAGGGAACATGCTTTGGGCACATGATGGACGTCGAAGCTGATAAGAATTTATTCTGCGCCAGTCTCGTGCACAACCTAATGCTGCGCAGAATAAATTAACCGGCCGCCATCGAGGGCTAGCTATGGTTCCCCATAGGGAGAACAAAGGCCCGGTTCTAAAAAAAAGAGTTCTGCCTCGTGACATGGCTTAAGTTTGGTGCCCTATCGGGCCTTATTGTCAATCGATATGAGGCCATCCCTGGAGGAATTCACCTGCGTTACTGGGGAGAAGGGAACGAGGTGAAGATTCAAAAAGTTTTATATACATTCAAGGGAGGCCAGTTTCAGCAGGAAGGAGATGCAACGAAGATGGCCCTCGTCTTGATTGCCCAAAATGTTTTATTCGGTCAAGACTATAGACGATCAGTTCCATGGTTGCTATCGCTTGTGGAGAACATCGAAGAGTGGAATGCGTTCCCATGGGGCACTTATGTTTGGAGTCTGACCGTAGATTATATGACGAGGGGCTTCGAACCTCCTACTGCGGGAGTAGCGGAGAAAAGTCGCTACCACATCTACGGATTTATTTGAGCGTTTCAGGTAGTGTGCCATACACTGTTTATCATTATTCTTGTCACATAAGATTTTATGAGGTTAAATCTTTTCGCATAAGAATTTAGGAGGTGAGTAAAAAATGTTTTACTTTTGATGCGCAGTTTTGGGCGTTGGAAGCAATTCCTGTAATCCGAAGCCTATTTGGAAAGCAGCGCCAGTCGGGACAGGTTTGGCCAAAAATGCTAAAATGGCAATGTGACGAAAGGCTTGTAGGCTTCCACGCCAGCATTGCAAATCTGGAGGAAGAAGGGAAGGTGAGTAAATAAACCATATTTTTGTATTTAATGAAATTTAATTTTGATTGACTTAGGGTAGCGAGGGTTATACCTAATGGTAATTCATGTTTTGGTGCAGTTGTGCGCGCTGAGAACATTGAAGGCAACTGCAGAAGAGATGTTGACCGCGTACTGGGCCGACATTAAGGTCAACATCTCCGAGGGGCAGCAATATGCTCCATTATGGAAGTTGGAAGGTCGGCCAGAATTCGGTCCCTAACAAAAGAGAAGGATAATGGACCGCAAAGATAAAAGTAAGGCAGCACGAGGCGTTAAACGGAGACGCCGCGTTGACGAGGAGGTCCCTCCCCATTTCGGTGCTGTTGAGGCCCCTGATTCTCCTCCTCCGTGTCTTCATGCTACCCATCATGCTGCACCTCCTCCTGCTTCTGCTGCTTCCCCATCTGTTGAGGCGCGCAACCCACCGCTGCGTCTACAAAAGACTATGAGCATTAAACGAGAGCTGCAACGGATGCGAACACAGTGGAAAAAAGACCTACAGTCCTTGAAGACCGATATGCATATGCAGATGCAGGCAATACAATTGGAGATCCAGCAGGCAATGCAATTGGAGATCCAGCCACTGCATCAGCATATCGAGCAGTCAATGCAAGGGGCGGAGGGTCGGATTGTTGGTCGGCTGATCGACCATTTTGAGGTATGCGCGTTTATGTTTTTCATTGCATGGGTTATAACATGTATGATATATACAGTGTTCTAATGTGTTTGATTTTTTCAATCGTTCAAGCTCGATTTATGGGTGAAGATGATGGTGCGCGTGAGAAAAATGGCAGTGGGATTGGGGTTGATGTTGAGGATGCGGGTGCCATAAATCAGTCAATTGCATCAGCTCGAATGTCACCTCTCGCTAGCCCCATCGAACATCAGCCTGTGGCTATCCCATCCCCAGCAGAGGCAGCCCAGCTTCCTCATGACATACCTTCTCGTGCGATTAGTGAAGCCACAACTTCCTCGCGTCATGTTCTTGCTCTTGTCCCCACTCAACCAGAGGTCGCACAATTAGTGGTATGGCAAGGTGAGATCACACCTGTATTTATGGAGGCTCCACCTCAACCTGAGCTCGAAGATACACGTGTGACCTTAGCCAGCAAATACCTTCGAAGCCCGTACGTTAATCCACTGTTGATCCAGCGCAAATCGAAGGACGAATTGAAGGCTAGATATGAGGCCTTCATGAAAAACGATCAAGCCAGGTAAACGATCAAGCCTTCTGTCTTTACGGTTCTAGTGTATTCATTTCATAGTTTTTTGACATTGGTGTTATTATGAAATAAATATGTAGGGTTAACATTCTGGGCATCGAAGGACAGAAGGGCCCTGATTTTTTTCGATGATTGGAGACGCCTACAGAATTGATGGACAGCCAACATATTGATCCATGCATCGGTGTGTTGTGTAAGCGGGCGCGCGAGCACCGTCGACAATAGTACAAGAAGAGAATATGCATCGTTGACACCACATTCTATGTACGTATATCATATTTTAGTGAGTTGTAATTATTCAAATGTAAGGTATGTGTATTAGTTAGTTTTATTTATTTAACTATTGTGCGTAACGTAATTGCCAGCTTAGTTTGCTCGGTCTGAGCAAAGAAATGGAGCCTTTCCCCAACGATAAGACATTTAACCCGAGTGAGGCAGTAATGCCAGACCATCTGCTGGACTATGCAAGGGGTTTCAGTTCTCTATGGGGTTTGGCCTGGGATAAGGTTGACTCAATTTTCGCACCGTGCTATTTTGACGGACACTGGGTGGTAGTGCACATCAACTTGCGAAGTTGGTCTATGATGTTAGTGGACACATCATACAGTCGGGACGATGCACAGAAGTCTGGCTTGAGTGATAAGCAGATGAGTCCACTAACATCATTGTTTCCCATTATATGCCACCAGTTGGGGTACTTTATCAAATCGCGTCGTCAAATGCGACCTTTGACGCCAATGAGGTATAAATTAAAAGCAAAGACCCTGGTACAGAAAGATTCAGTGAGTTGCAGGGATTGGGTTATCTCCTCGTTGGAGTGGTTCATCCAGTCTGATCCTCCAGTGCTGAAGGCAAACGCGATAGAAGGCATTCGAAATAAGTTTGTCATAGAGATTTTTGCAAACAGCTCGAGTTGTTAAATTTTTTTATTTGTTTATTCTTTTTCAATTTGCAAATAACATTGTTCCGTATCATGTCCATATTATTCTTTGTTCTATCATTTACATATTATTCTTTGTATTCTTTATTGTTTCAATTAACAACAAGAACAGTTATGTATTCATTGCTGTTATACGCATACGGCTGTAATAAGAACAACATTGTTTCTTCTTTCCTTTGTTTCTTATTCACATCGTAAAGTCTCTTAGTCTATTACAGTATTTACATGCCATCGTGATTGCCTCCGCATGTGCCAACCCCCCCTTAGTTTACAGCATATATGACATGTAGAATTGCATTGCGTGACATAAGGTTGTAACCAGTTGATATTGAACTGGGTTACTCAACACACTAACAATCGAGTCCCAAGTTTATATTGATTCGTATTAGTATTTGAGAAACAGTAGTTATTATGGAATCGAGTGAGTAATTGACTTGGATGTCGTGACTACTAAATATGAATGGCGTGAACCTTTAAGATTTAGCATCGCATCAGTAGTTGATATTGACTCGCAACATCTGATATGTAGTGGCGTAACTTGTTGTGGGAATCGCGTGACTAGAAAACTGGAGTGGCGTTAATGATTGTTATGGAGTTGCGTGACTAGTTGATCCATAATCACGTTAGTGATCTGGAGTCGCGTCACTTGTCATGGGAATCGCGTGACTGGAAAAATAGAGTTGCGTTAATGGTTGTTATGGAGTTGCATGACTTGTTGATCCATAATCGCGTCAGTGATCTGCAGTCGCGTCACTTGTCATGGGAATCACGTGACTGGAAAACTGGAGTTGCGTTAGTGGTTGTTATGGAGTTGTGTGGCTTGTTGATCCATAATCGCGTCAGTGATCACTTGTTATTAGAACCGCATCAGTGAATTTTTTCCTTATGTCCGTATTAGAGATGTAATGTATAATCTCGCGTGTGTGGTTAGTATGGAATCGTCAATTGCTATTATTAGTTGATATCGAGACCTCTGAGTTGTTGTTTCAAGTTCCAAATACCCTAACTTCGGAGATATCTAAGATGAGTCACATAAGCAAACGCACAAAGGTGATTTCAAGCAGTGGTGAAAACGGTGCCGTTGATGCGGAAACATCGCCCGGATCGGCTGTCAGTTCTTTTATACAAAATTTCACCTATCAGTCGCACGCTGTGAAATTCAATGCCAAATTCACCAAAAGAAAGGTAATGCCCGGATGTATAATTGACTTTGATTATTTAAAGTCAATTGATTTCCCATACATTACGAACTTTGAAAATTTAGGATGGACACAATACTTACAACTGAAGAGGCCATACTACGAGAATTTGGTCTGAATTTTTTACTTCAATGCAAGACAAAAATATGCTGAGTCAGAAACATCTAGGGCTGTACACCATGACGATTCGTTTGTCACTCACGTCATGGGACAACGTGTCGTTGTTACGCGCGAATTGATAGAACGCGTCTTTCACCTGACTTTGATGCAATCAGATCTGTGCCGTGTCAGTGGCGATGGGAACCTTGTGTCCGCATTTATCCGCCCTCCTTCAAGACAGAGTGAAAGTGCTAATTGGACAAGGATATCTTTCTTTGATCAAGTGTTGCACCTCATCATCGCTCACACTATCCATCCTCGCCAAGCGATGTATGTGAATGTCAGGACAAAGGGGCTCTGGTTCTTAAATAACATCAAATTGTCTCGCCGTATCGACTTTACTAAATTCATAATGGATGACATGCTCCTGACAATTGACGGTCACAACAGAAACCTGCATTACGGCATATTGATCAGTGAGATAATAGACTACTTCAATGTCAACAGCCGTTGCGATCCGCCAATAAACCATGCTTTGTTCGATCACATCAATGAGCACAGTATTAAACAGCTAGGTTTTGAGTTCAGGAACAACACCTGGGTTAGGAACGGGCCAGTCGATGTTGATCCAGCATTCATTCGTCTCCTTTCATTTATGGAAACAATGGACGCAAGGTTGAATACCCGACTAGAATTGTTGGAGGGGCAGAATCGTGAGCTGTTGTAGTGCCAACAACAGTTGGAGGATCTAGTTCGCTCTCAATTCGCACCACCATCATGATATAATTTTGACTGCATGCTCTATTTCAAATATAATTATAATTATTATTGGTATATTTCAAATAAGAATTCTATTGTTTACAAAGAGACAGAAATTATCATCAATTATGACAGAGTACAAAGCATTTGATGATCAGACAGTATCATCTTATCACTGGCTCTAGGCAGCAGTCAGAGTATCACCTCCAGACTCTGGCAAACTCAAATTCAAATATCATTATTCAATGGAAATGTCAATGGCCATTTCGAACCAGTTCGAACGAAACCTTAACAACTGAGGTGTGAAGTTTCACAATCTTCAGGTACGACACCTGTAATGTTATCACTGTTTGTTATCTGCAATGGACAGGTTTTTCGTGTGTGCCCGGGTTGTCTGCATATTGAACATGCCTTCCGTCGTTGTCGTCATCCATCCGGAGGATGAGCAGATGATGTTTCCCCTGGTGTGGATGGACTTGTAAACGGCGTCCGGTAATTTTGTCTATTATGACCATAGCTCTTGCATTGTGAACATCTACGTCTGCGAATGCCTTCCCCAGCCGATGGAATCCTTTTCCTCCTAGGTCTCCCCGCTTGACCTCGCCATGTTGGTGGCAGAACGACGATTTCTTTAACCTCATGGGGGACGTCCCATTCACTGGGATGGCCAACTAGGCGAATGGGAACTGAATATCCCTGCACCCAAGAGCTAGTTGTGTAATAGTACGAGCAGAATTCAATGGGTGAACGATTGCACTTACTGCGAAGGCAATGAAATCTCAGTTGGGGAACAATGTAAACATGTAAAAAATTCAATGAGCAATACCCTAAATAAGAAAACATGATTATTCACACCTTATTGCCGCCATTGCATGCGTGCAGGAGAGTAGATCACTCTGGAACTCACCGCATGAACAAGTCTTCCTGCATAGGTTGACGACTGCGTCCGTATTCCCGCCTATAACTTGGAACTCCACCAGATCAATTGGTTGGATGGAAAAATGACATGCTGCATTCAACCGTTTGTTCAACAGATCGGTAGCCTAAGGGCTGAGTGGAGTGGTCATATTCAATGCCTCGTTGTGCCAGTCATGGAACCAACGTTGGAACATGCCTCTGATGCACTCGATCAAGATGGTTATTGGTATTTTTCTTGCATGCCTAAGGCAGCAGTTAATACACTCCGCAATGTTGGATGTCATCAGCTTGTATCGCCTTGCTGGTAACTGTGCACGTGCCCATCTATCAGGTCCTATTCTCATCAAGCGGTCATAAGTAGGTTTGCAGATCTATTCCAGCTCAGTCATGTGTCTGGTAAAATCGGACAGCCTATAGCAGTTTGCAGCCAATGTGAAAATGGCCGCAACATCTGTGCGCTTGAACAGGTTTTTAATGTTTTTCCCTAAGTGGTAACTGCATAGACCGTGATGCGCGTCGTTGTACACATTCTCAACTGCCTTCTTAATCGCAAGATGCTGGTAAGAAATTAACATATGATTTTCGGAACAACCAATTGCACGACGCAATTGGTTACGAAACCACGACCAAGACTCTTCGTCTTCGATGTCGCCAATGCCGAATGCAACTGGATATATCTGCTCTTTTGTATCTTTGCAAACCGCAACAAACAAAATACCCTTGAATCTACCTTTTAGATGTGTGGCATCGATAGCAAGTACAGGCCGCATTATAAAACGAAACCCCTAGATACATGACCCGTACGCCTAGAAGCAATATTTGAATCGACGTTCTCGATCTGTAGCGACACTCGTGAGCGTACCGGGGTTTTCACGTTCCAACATGTGGAAATATGAAGGGATGAGTTGGAATAACTCTTCCGGGGGACCGAACACAAGATTTTCAGCATACTGTTTCGCTTGCCATGCCTTTCCATAAAGGCATTGCAATCCTCACGTGTGATTCATCTCTTCCATTATTTCCTTAAGTCTCAATGGGGTAACATAATTTCCTTGCAGCCTGGTCGAGATAAGCTCACCAATAACCCTCGCGCTCGTAGGTATCCACATTGCAAAACATCAACAGTACACGTGTGTACTTTATGCAACATCCGAATTTACCAGTAATCTCCCTCAGGCAACTTCGTTTCATGCAAAGCAAACTTACATGCCTTCTCCTTACAACCCACCTCAAAACAAGCGTGGCATGACTCTTTAACTCTTACCTCAAAATGCTCTTTTATTGCCAACATGCTAAAACACGTTTGAAATCGGACTTCGATCGAAACACTTGTCCGCGATATAAGTGGTCAACGTGTGATCCAGATTCCTCTGTCGCAACTGTTTGGAAGGATATCATATCTACCACGGGAATGACCCATTGACGAGATACCCCTGTATTTACCCTCTCTTCATCACTGTCCACTGGCGAACGAATGCCGTTCCCAAGTGAGATGCTGTCATCGTAAATTAGCTCGACACCCTCAACATCTCCTAACGCAACAGTTGTGGCATGGTCTTTGAACTGCACATCTTCTAACACAACAGTTGTGGCATGTCCTGTGCTGCCATCTGCACGATTGAAAGCCGGGAGGTCAATGTGCTCACCCCCGTCATCATCTGAACATGCATAATCTCCGGCTACATAATCATCTTCATAGTCATCGTGCAAGTCATCATGCGTATCCGTCGTGTCATCCTCTTCAACATCATCTTCAATCTCATCAGATGCATCAACATCGCTCACAACCATCACAGTGTCCTTTACGAACGGTGATTGACCAACTGAATTTCCATTTGATAGATTTGTTTGTTATAGTGTACCATGAAATTCGTTCGATGCGCATTCTAATCGGAATTGTGCAGACATCATTTGCAGACACCTCATGTGTGTCCCGACCTGCTCAAACTCTTGACGATACGTCAAACGTGATTGCCATGGTTGTATGTTAGAAAATGCATGTTGTGCTATGTCAGAATAATTACCATTCTGTTGTAGGCGATGACTATGTTAGATACCATGTTCATGTCGAATATCGTTTCCCTTTCCTGCCTTAACTGTCACAAACACAGCAACTGCCCTCTCATCTCACAGAATACTTGCTACACATTCATCATCCCTGATAACTATGTGGGAAACTCCTACAGCATGTCTCAGCGATGCATGTAGATCAATTTCATTCTTCTATGCGTCGACCCCAACAACTTCTTCAACCAGCTTCACTAGGCCTAATAATGACAAATCACTCCCAATAACCCTAACTCGTGTATCACCACCCTTGTAAATGTCATCGACCCACTGACCACTGTATGTAATCATAACCTTCACATTTGGCACGCTGTTGAAATTTGTCAAAAAATAATTGTCACAATCAGTCAATTTTTTTTAAACATAAGTTCCCAAGAATGTATAATACACATTCATGCCACGCCTAAAAACCAGTTAGCGTAAGTCTCGTTACAAGATGTGCATTGCATAAGTCACGCAATACAACATGTCACGCTATATATAAAAAACCAATCACGCAATGTCCAAATACTCGTGACCAAAAGCATCAAAACGAGATAAATTGCACAAGTCAGTCACGCATTACAACATGTCACGTTATATATAAAAACAAGTCACGCTATATATAAAAAAACTAATCACGCAATGCCCAAATACTCGTGACCAAAAGCATTAAAACGAGATAAATTGCACAAGTCAGTCACGCATTACAACATGTCACGCTATATATAAAAACCAGTCACACTATATATAAAAAAACCAATCACGCAATGGCCAAATACTCGTGACCAAAAGCATCAAAACGAGATAAATTGTACAAGTCAGTCACGCATTACAACATGTCACGCTATATATAAAAACAAGTCACGCTATATATAAAAAAACCAATCACACAATGCCCAAATACTCGTGACCAAAAGCATCAAAACAAGATAAATTGCACAAGTCAGTCACGCATTACAACATGTCACGCTATATATAAAAACCATTCACGCTATATATAAAAATCAATAACGCAATGCCCAAATACTCATGACCAAAGCATCAAAACGAGATAAATTGCACAAGTCAGTCACGCATTATAACATGTCACACTATATTCTCACTCCAGTCACGCTATATATAAAAACCAATCACGTGATGCCCAAATACTCGTGACCAAAAGCATCAAAACGAGATAAATTGCACAAGTCAGTCACGAACGGCAAGTCTCGCTGAACTCTAAGAATAAGTCAATCAATGATATTGGGTAGTCACGTACAGCCTCAATATCACGCAACTCTAAAAAACCAGTCACGCAAACCCTGAAAAGTAGTGAACAACATGCTCAATACAACATGTGAATAACTTCAAGTCTAGCAGCACCAGTCTCGCAATACCTAATACTAAGTCACTCAATGCGTGATATCCACTCACTCATGCCAACATAAAGAGTCACGTAATTGACTAATGTCATGCAATACTTAACAACATGTCACGAACTATGTCAAAACCAGTGACGTAATATTTCAAAACCAACACCCGCAACATGAGAGAAAAATTCTTAAATGTTTTTTCATTAATCAGAATGCGACAACGAAGATATTACAAAACAAAACAAAAAAATGAACCGTAGTTCATTTCTTCCTAATTTCATCTACTTTTTCATCGATCTCAACGAGCGGCTTCTCATTGAACAGGATGAAACACTCCAAGTCATGAGCCCTATCCATCAACCTATCGAAGAGGACTCGCACCTCCTGCTCGAATGTCTCCAGTTTGTCCACCAGGGCCCTCACATCCTCCTTAGAGGCTACCCCCCCATGACCATTCTCTTCTGTACCTTTTCTGGACTCCATTTTCAATTATCTGAGAATGTTAAGATAATTGAATTTGACTCAAATGGTTACTGGTTCCCTTTATTTATAGGCATCAATGCTGACTCTTCGTTTGCCACACACATATCCCCGTAAAAGTGCAATTTTGGAGGATGCATTGGGGGGGCTGTACCTGTTCGGCCTGTTATGATGTTTGGCCTAGCTTTTGGTTTTAAGAGGTAGATACAGATAAGGAGATGAAACGCTAGGCCGAACATGTGCCGCCCCCATTAATTGCACTTATATGGGGATATGGGTGTACT
The DNA here is from genome assembly GCA_036013995.1 of Theobroma grandiflorum. NCBI lineage: Eukaryota > Viridiplantae > Streptophyta > Magnoliopsida > Malvales > Malvaceae > Theobroma > Theobroma grandiflorum. The sequence continues at coordinate 41,697,323 of CP142127.1, forward strand.
AAACGAAGAGTCATCATTCATGCCTATAAATACAGGGAACCAGTAAGCATTTTAATCAATTATCTTAAATAATCTAGGATAATGTAGAAAGTCTAAAGGCTTCCGCGGATCTAACCTAGGATATTGGCGAAGGGGCAACCTCCCAGTAGGAGAAGGTGCCCCCCCGGGGGATCAGCTGGAGATATTCTAGGAAGAAATTAACAACGATTTGACAGGAAGATTCTCACCCAGATATATGACAGGAAGAAATTAACAACGGTTCATTATATAATTATTTTTTTCCATCGTCTCGCTTCTTTTTCCTTTTCTTGTACGTCCTTTTCCTCCTCTTGTACTCCCTCCGCCCTGCTCCTGTATTCCCTCTTTCCTCTTCCTATATTCCCTCTTCCCCTTCCTAACTGTATTAAGTTAGTGTATTTGAGCATATAAGAAAATGTATGCTGGAATACACTAACTTAATACAGTTAAGGTGAGGAAGATGGAGTACAAGAAGAGGAAAGAGGGAGTACAGGAGGAGGGCGGGGGGAGCACAGGAGGAAGAAAGAGGAAATACAGTGAGAGGAAGGAGAAGGAGACGATGGAAAAAAATAAAGTGTTTTGCATTATTTCCTTTCTCTTGTATTTCGAAGAATCTTAATATTAATGAAATTTTATGAAATTTTCTTTGAGCATATATTTTTTTATGATTATGTCTTTTATTCGTTTAAGTTATAGTATTATGCATAATAACTGCGTGAGTGGATGTTAGGCATTGCATGAAGTATTATTAGCTATTGTGAGACTGGGTTATACACGCTGCGTGAATTGTACAATGCAAATCTTCATGCAAGACATTGCGTGAGTAGATTGTATGTATATGGTGACCTGTTGTTATGTATTGCGGGACGTTGGGACAGTACGTGGATCGGTGGATGGTTATGTTGGCATAACGTGGGTGCATGTTAGGCATCGAGTGACTTATTATTATGTACTGCGAGAGTGCCATTGCGTGACTGCCTTCTACAATTTATCTCTAATTTTGACTTTTGAGGCCTTTGGACACTAGTTTTTAGGGTTTTCGTGACTGGCGTATTCCATATAGCGTGACCTATTGTTATGTATTGGGTGATTTCACTACGTGACTGGTTATGTTGACATATGGCATTAGGTGTCTGAATATAACGTGTCTGAATATTTGTTGAGCATTGCGTGACTTGTTTGTAGCCATCACGTGACTGAGTATTACGTAATATCCAACCATGCATTATTCAGTCACGTAATACGTGCAGACAAGTCACGCAATGCTCAACAAATATTCAGTCACGTTATATTCAAGCACCTAATGCCAAATAAACAGGTTACGATTACTGATATCCAGAATCCAGTCATAGACTCTAATATCCAATGACGCAATACATAACAACTATTCCCGCATCGGCTATAAACTGATTGATTTCGCTACTCGGAGCCAGATTTAGGTTTCCAGACTCATATAATTTACCCATTAAACATGTTAAGATTCCTAATATCCAATCACACACCCTAATATCCAGTGACACGATGCCTAACAAATATTCACACATCAGCTATAAACTGATTGATTTTCGCTACTCCTAGCCAGATTTTAGTTTCGAAACTCATACAATTTACCCATCAGCTATTGTGTTCTATGAATAACCATAAATAAAACTAAGAACCCATAACACATGCCTTGATTCCATCTCCGCACTTTGGGAACCTCAGAAAGTTCGCTGGCGATATAGACCTCGATGGTGACAGCTAGACGGCGAGATATATACCCCAATGGCCTTGGAGAGCTGGACGGAGGGATAGCTAAATCGAGATTTAATTTTGAAATTTTAATCTGAATGGCGGGAGAGGAGAAAGAGATCGAGACGCCCCTCCTTCATTTGGATTAATTGATTTAAAGGGTATTCTTGTCAAGTCGACCCAAAAATTGTCTACAAACAGTTAAAATTATATGGAGGGTCATTTTTGAAGTGCGGTTACTCTGGTGTCTATTTCTCACAATTTCCTCATATATATATATATGTATATATAAGTTTTTCAATCTGTAACTCCGAGGTCTGCTGATCTAAAGCAATATCAATACCATAGAAGCAATATATATATATATAATGATCATCCCGGTCAGGTATATGATACAGAAAACATACATCCAAAATCGAGTTTGGACTTTTGATCACAAAAGGGATCTGATTTAGTTAGGTTGAAGAATCCACAAGCACCCCAAAACAAGAGGAAGAAATTAAACAGACCTTTCGTTCTGGTTGTGGCCTGTGGGATTAAGTTTCCAACTTCCAATTAGCTAGCTAGAATGCAAGCATAATCGATATGTTGAACATTTTCTGAGTATTGCTTGGAAGTTTAAAACGTCTGATTAAATGAGAGACAAGCAGCATGCATGTAAATAAGTTATAGCTATGATAATTTTAGTTACTCCTTAAGCTACAATTGTAATATAGTACTAATATACTTAACATGCTAGCATAGCAAATAACCAAAAGTAAATTTACGGTAATTCATGCATCAGTACTTGATAGAGCAAATCCTCAGAATCATCAAAATACATGTCATAAGGCAATGGCAGCGTAAATTCACCGCTTGCCAAGGATGATGGATAGCCATCTTGGTTGTAGATATTGTCTGCTACAAAGGGCTCACTCCAGAAATCTCCACTGCTTTGATCTTCATATATTTCTGAAGAAAGAAGACAAATATCGTCCGTGGCACCAATATTTAAGCTGGATATAGATCCACTTTCGGAGCTGAAGGAGGACAATTCGGTACTTGAAGATGTTGTAGGTGACAAGGGTGAACTCTCTAAGATCATACTGGGGAGAGTATCAATAATTATGCTTTCAGCTTCACCTTCAGAGTTGTGGGTGGCCTCAGTTTGGGAAGTTGTATTAGCGTACTCTTTCCCATCAGATGCTATTAGATTTCGCTTTGCACGCTTCTTTAGATGAGTATGCCAGTGATTTTTAATGTCATTGTCTGTTCTTCCAGGTAATCTTGCAGCGATCGTGGACCATCTGTACATAAGAATTATATATATCATAGATGTTAGTTAATTTCTTGCATCCGCAAAAATGACAATTACATGATTGAATAGGTTTCGACTAAATTAATGTAGAATGGCTTAATCGCTGGCGTACTATCTAGTAGAACATTGAATTCTAAATCACAGCACTGTGATGTTCCCAGTATGATAAATTCAACTTGTTTTAGATTTCCCCCTTTTCTCGCTGGCTTAGCAAGATTTTAAAATTGGCTCTAACCTGTTACCCAATTCTTCATGTAATTTCATGATCAAGGCATCTTCTTCTCCAGTGTAGTTCCCATGTTTTACTTGAGGCCGGAGGTAATTCATCCATCTTAATCTACAACTCTTTCCGCACCTTTTAAGACCTGCACAAGATTTAGCAAAATTAGATCATTTTTATTATGAACCTGAAGAGAGTTTTTATTTATACCAAATTAATACTTAATTAGATATCATATATAATTCCAACTAATGCTAAAACCCTGAAACACTTAATTAGGTCTTTCCGTTAAACAAACAAATTAATTTGCCTAAGAAAAAGATTAATGAAGTTGTGTGAAAAGATACCAACATAATAAAACGGAAATGAAATGAAATTCAGAAAATAATATTCTCTCTGCTTGTGATCTTCAAAAGATAGACAGAAGAGCAAACCTCGAATCGGTTTCCACAAATGATCCTTTGATTTTATAATTACACTTCAAAACAAGTTTATAGGATTGAAAACTAGTAAAGACTTTAGTGAAAAGCCATCGTTTCCTCCATAAAATCATAGGATTACATTGTAAATTCTCTCTAATATTTGAGTATTCTAGCAAGAACTAAGAATGAAACTGTACCAGCGAACTTTGGAAGTTCACGCCAATTCCAGTGGCCATATCTCTGAATATAAGATCTTAGTTTATGATCTTCTTCTGCACTCCATGCACCTTTCTTCATTCCATTTTTATCATAGAAGGGAGCTCTCACCATCTTCAAGCTCTAGCTTTCTCTCTCTCTACTCTCTTCAAGGTCAAGTACCCAAGCGCAGCTGTATGCAGATCGGCTTTCATTTAAATGCCCATTACCCTTATTTTGAAAAAGAAACGTGTTTAGACTAGTGATGTGGACTTGCAACCTCCAAACTCTAAAGTATAGATCTACTTAGAATTATTAACTCCATATATTAAGGACCTGGGTCCCTTTTAGAAGGACCGACAAAGCCTTTCAGGCTATTATAATTGTTAAATGAGTGAACAAGGAAACTTCTTATAGGTCACATAAGAAGGAAAATATGAAATTTATAAATATGTATAGAGGGAAACTTCAAGCTAGGTGAAGTGAATCCCTGTGATCTTCGCAACACCCTCTTATCCACCCACGTGGGGTTAAAAGTTGCATCAAAGTATCATTCTTCCCAGACAGAAAAGTCATATATCTCATGAATCACGATTCGTTTTGTTTGTTTCTAGCTCTTGCTTTATGTCGTTATACTTAGGTCATACGCAATTCTTATTCTTGTCAATACGTCATAGCAGCATACATAATGCATAGATTCACTTCTTTTTTTTTTTTTTCTGTAGATCAGTAGATCCCCTTTGACCCTATTTTCTATCTACAATACTGTTTTGATCTTTGGAAGATTATTTTGGTAAATTAAAGTAAGAAACATGCACGGAATTATTTAGATTAGGTTGCAATGAAATTAAAACTCTAGCCCAAGCATCTTTTCCCTTGGGAGCTTTCGGTTCCCTCGCACAGCCAACAAACTCCGATCATAATGCATCCTCTTATTATTTCTGCTTACACACAACTAATTCCAATTATTTTTGGCTAACTGACACTTCTGCTGAAATTTTTGTAATTCATCCATAATTGTTGTTGAGATATATATATATATATATATATATGTATATACATATTAAGATTAATTTTAACCAAGGCTTTCCAGTCAAGCCAAAAAGATAATAAATGTTGACCAAATAAAAATTGACTTGATCCTATTACCTCTTTATTGATTCCATTACATGCTCATCAAAATCTAGTCATGATTAAACATGGTGGAAAGGCAAGAAATTAATGAAATTTCTTGACTTGTAGATGGATCAAGATAAGTAGACAGGAACAGGCAGACAGATCACAGAAATTATTTTTGGAATAAGCTTACCCTGAAAAGGACAAACCAATTCAATGTCCTAATACTTTAATATTTGCAGAAAGTAATTTTCATTAATAGCTTATGTCCACCTTACGCGTTTGCAAAATTGCAGCTTTTCCTATGTTTTACATTAATAATGTACCAAACTGTGTGAAAAGGAGCACATTGAACATAATACAGCTGTGAACAATTTAACAAACTTAAAATCAACATTAAATACTTTATTTGACGCATTTGCCACTTGTTGAAGATTATGACCATAGCAATCAAAGATTATGACCGTAGGAATCTTTATCATTATCAATAGATGGGAAAAGTTAGAAAATTATTTTCACCTATTGACTAGCTACAGTCACATAGTATTTTATACTCTATAGAAATAAACACCCCAAAACTGATAAATACATCTACTAGCTAGGGGCAATCATGAAGGGTTAAAAGTCATCTACATGTACCTGACTTTGTTCTTCATGCACAAAACGATGCTTGAAATATTACTATTTACCATACAGCATCAGATTCACATGTTGAAATACTTTTCAACTTTTTCCCACAGCTACCTAAAAGTTTTTTTTTTTTTTAATTTGGATTTTATTAAGCCAAAAACTAACATGTCATAACAAGTCTAACAACAAAACCGATGAAAGACTCCTCTTACCATGAGCAGCTAGCTGAAAGTTATTGGTTTACTACTTTTGAATTGATACAAGTAGAATCCAACAAATTTTGTCTTGAAAAAGGAAACGTATGTGATGATTAATTTCTTCATCATGAACAGTCATGATTAGGTTATAGAAGCTCCCTGGTTTTCCGCTAGAAATGCACAAAATTGTTTATCAATGGAAGGGATTAATCCTGCTAAATTGATCCCATCACAAGTTTGTATGTATAGAAAAACCCTAGCTGGCAAAGATTGTTTCAGAACATATAATAGATGTATTACTAAATATTTGCTATTGTAGGTATCTATAACTTTTGATCCTTAAAAACTTTCATTAATATTGTCAATTAGAAAACACACATACATACATTCATAAATATATATATATATATATATATATATAAAATATCTCCAGGATGATGCTAGGAAAACGGCATGCATATGAGCTAAGCAGGTGACATCATGCTAATGATGTGAGCAGTAATTTTCTAATCTTTATGACGAAAGAGTGGTTGGAATATTATACAATATTTCATACCGGTTTGCATTTAATATTGGTGAAAAAATCACGTGGTTCCAAGAATTCTTTAATGTAGTAATATTTTGGTAGTGGTAAGTGTTTCGATTAGTTGGTGATTTTTGTCTTTGAATTAACTTAATTTGCTGTAGCCTTTAGAGATTCTACATTACCCATGGGTTCACATTAACAGCTTTTGACAAAAGCCACAGATTGAAAGGAATATGCCTGGTTGACTTTGTGTAGTACTTGTATATATTACAATGGATAAGATATTTAAATACAAATAGATAGAAATGCGATAAACAATAAAATAAATCTGAATTCAACTTTGGGATAAAGTTTAATAATTTGTGGCATTTCAATCTGTAAGCTCTGTTACTTTCCTTCCAAACTTGGCTGCATTTGATCCTGTTAAGACGACCGCAGCTTGCACTTGTGCTTCCCTTCTAATTTCAGTTGCACTAGACTCTGTTTTCTCTATAGTTTTAACTGCACCTGAATCTCTTACATCGTGTTTGATTGGGGGAATTGAATAGCCATTCCCCATATTTCTAAACACATCTTAATAATTTGCTTGCTTCACAGAAATTCTCATTACTCAGATTGATCATTTCTAAAGAAACCTAAATAGCCAATATCAAGTGAACCTCAATAATAATTATTCCAAAGGTAGGAGAATAGATCAATAAATTATGTTGAGCAGAATTGCTTTTAAACAAATTTAAAAAGTACCATCATAAATTTTCACATTTTCCTTCTCTCCTAACCCATTTTTTACCTCTTTCCTTCTCTCTAAAGTCCTTCAATGGAGGGCAACAAAAGCACCATGCCAGTTGCAGGAAACATTAATTGGCGTTCCCTCACCATATCTAACTGCCAAAGGTGCTAATCTAGTGCTCCTAAATTAGATCCAGTCGTAAGAAGCATTGATCTAGTGCTCTAGCAACCAAATCCAGCCACAGGGAGCACCAAATCGGTGCTTCATTACACCAATCACATCTTTGGTGGCCAGCCAATGAAAAGACAGAAAAAAATGAAAATACTAGAACAGGAAAAATAAAAAAAGTTAAAAATTAATACTTTATTTTGTAAAATTAAATTAAAATTTTAATTATAAATTATTAATATTTTCATATTTTAAAATTAAAAATAAATTTTTAAAATAAAATAATTATATATTATAATAAAAGGGTATGTTTGTTATTTATCACTTATTTCTTGGTTGTTCCTAAAATTATTCTTGCCAACTAAGCATTAGAATAAATCATAATAGTAATTTCTATCCTATTTCATTCTCATGAACAACACTATACAATAATTATTCCTCCATTATTTTATTCTCGCATAACGGTTATTTCATTCCAACCTTATTCTATTCTACAAACCAAAAATACCCTTAAGGAAGTTAGTGCAACAGTTTATCCTTTCTTTATATTATACTCACGCAAGATGGTGGCATCCTTATTTATTAGATTATTATTTTATATATTGTAGGTAAAGTTTTTAAACTTTATAGATAGAGTTAGTGTTGGTGTATTTTTAAAATAAAACAATTGTCTCTTAACACAGAAAGTTATCTTAGCTCAAAGGTTATGAAACAATTGAAAAAACACCACAAATTAGAAGTTTGGATATGAAAAATTATCCTTTCATATTAAAGCTCAAAACTTATATTTTACAAAATGAGTGGTTGTTCTTTCATAAGGTGATATAAAAAGTTATCTTTTCATATTGTAGTTTAAAAATTATGTCTTATGGAATAATTGGTTGTGCTTTCGTAAGGTGCCTATTGAAATAATACTTTTATCTAAAAGTTGTGTCATACAAAATGCAAAGGTATCTTTAAGAAAAAAAGATGTCTTGATGAAAGAGTTGTGTACTTGAAGAAGAGACACTTACTAGCTTATAGAAAAGACTTGATGCCAACTATTTTGACACATCAAAACAAAAACAAAACAAGAATAGAAAAATCAAGAACAAGAGAAATGTTGTGTTTTGAAAATTAACATAAATATTTAAGTTCCTATCAACGACAAAAAGTGTTCAAATTTCTTATAATTTACTTTTTGTAGAAAGGAGGCTCTAAGATCAAATAACTTTGCAAACCCTTAAGTGTATCTAGTGGCTTACTCTCGTAAAATGTAAGATGAAGTTAGACATTAGCTTCATTGTATCCCTAAAGCTTCGCATCATTCTCCTTTGCATACCGAGTCTTGGAGATGAAATAAATTTTAAAGATAATATTTATTGAAAGGTTCACCTTGAAGTCAGTTTTGTCGGTTCCTTGAATGCCACCTAAACCCCATTTACATCAACAATTAGAGCATTGGTACATATTCTCTTATTTATGATCATATTAAATTATTAATTTTTTAAACATAGGTTAAAAATTATTATGCTATACATAGTCATTTTTAAACTTTACAAATAAGATTAGAGGGTTGTCACATACCCTATTAGAATTTATTATTAAAAGATTAAAAATTTAATATAACAAATAATAGAATATGTGGTAATGTTTTTACTCATTCGTGAATAGAATAATTTTCTTTATTTATTTTAAGTAATTAGTTAAGTATACATGCGTAATGACAATATTATCCATTACATAGAATAATGAATTACTATTGGTTATTTTGGGAGGCTTGAGCTAACATAGATAACTTTGATTTAACTCAAAATGGTTAATGTGAATGATTGAACAGTTATGTAAGTTTAACTCAAGAATTTCAAATGCAATATGTTCATATTTTTGTCATATCAAAAAAGGGAAGAGGGGGGGGGGGGGGATTGTTAGTATTAAGGTACATCATATTTTGATTTGACAAAAATCACATATTTTTTGAACTTAATGCCAAGCATTTGAAATTATCTTAAATATATTTTTAATTCCTTAAGGTTATGTATTTGTTTGAAAAGCTATACTTCATTAGAATACATCTTACAAACTTTCAAATGATGCATATTCAACTGAAAATGGAAAATGCAAAAGTAAACATGCTTTGAAATGTTATTTGAACGTAAGAACAATGTAAGGAGGAAATAGCTGGAGAGAAGCACCACAAAACTAAGGAAACCTCAAAACACAAGCCAAGAGTAGATTATAGAGAAGCTTGAGTCGATCCAAAGGTTGAAAGAGTGCAAACTTGAAAGTTATGAAGCCATAGTCAACTTTAAAGTGTTTATAGTTAACCTTATTCCAAAAAGCTCAAGAAAATCATGTTTTAAATAGACATAGTTGACCTTGGAGCAAGCATAATTGATCTTGCCAAGTCAAAAGTGAGAAAAAGTTAAGATTACTCCACCATAATCAATTATAGAAAAAGCATAGTTGACTATAACAGCTTGAACTTGCAAACAACACGCTCTTGGGAGATGTATTGTGACATCCCCTCCGGGGCCCACCACTACTCAAGGTATTGTTTTGCCTAGTCCCCAGCCCTTCCGTTATTTCAACCTGCAGGTTGCCACAGCAAGGTTCGAACCTAAGCCTTTTGTTTCCTTTAAAGAGAATGCCTTTCACCATTTAAGCTACAGCTCAAATGGTGAAAGGCGTTCCCTTCGGGGGAAACAAAAAGTTTGGGGTTCGAGTCTCGGGGGTGAGGCCCGCTGCAGCGGACTAAACTCAGTACTCTCGACCAGACATAACAATACCTTGAGTGGGCCCCCGGAGGGGATGTCACATGTATCAACTAGAAGAAGATTATACTCGACTATAGAAGCCCTAATTTAAGATTTGAAGAACATAAAGAACATTGTAGTCGACCCTCAAGCTTCAATAATAGTTAGATTTGATTCAAACTTGTGTCTAACGACTCCAAACATTGCCTTAACTATAAATAGACATATTTGAAAAATTTTGAAGGAAGAAAAGACCTAAACCAAAACTTCAAACCCCAGAGAGACTACCTAAAAACTCATATTCACTCTTTACATATTTTTAGCCTTCCACCAAGCTTACAAAGTTGAATCCTTACTTCATTCAAGTTGAAATTTCTTTTCTCACTACACCCAAACTATAATTTCTAGCATTCAACCTTTGTGAGGCAAATCTTTACTAGTATTCTTTTGTACATATATATTATAAAGGTTCTAACTTAACCTTGAAAAGCTATATTGTAAGAGTTATCACTTCTTATATAAAAAGTAAGAATCCCTTTCATGGATTATGTGGGTTATCCCTTGATCTTGTGAAAACAATGATCTCTTTGTGGATTGTATAAGGGTTATCGCTTGATCTTGTGAAAAAGCAAAAATCTCTTTATAGATTATGTGAAGGTTATATGTGTGATACCCAACATCCCACATCTGGTGTGAATGTGATTGTTAAGACCTATATAACAATCCAAGTCCATCACTACTAGCAACTTGAGCTTAAGCTTTTGAGGGTCACGTGGTTTAGGCCCAAAAAGCTGCTGGGCCAGTGGTTGGACTTGGGTCGTTACAAATGGTATCAGAGCTTGGACCAGTCCGATGTGAGCTTTCACATTGTTCTTGTAAGATCTTGGCCCTGTGGATGTGATATGTGGCCTTGATGAAGACATCAAGGATTTGAGTGGGTGGGATTGTGATACCCAACATCCCACATCTGGTGTGAATGTAATTATTAAGACCTATATAACAATCCAAGTCCATCACTACTAGCAACTTGAGCTTAAGCTTTTGAGGGCCATGTGGTTTAGGCCCAAAAAGCTGCTGGGCCAGTGGTTGGACTTGGGTCATTACAATATGAGACCTCAACCTCTATAGACTTGTAATGAAAAGTAGATATGATAACACTAACCATGGGTAATTTTGTTATTTCTTTAGTGAGCTCCTAGAAGTAAGTTTCAAACAATATTTAGGTCTAAGTAGGCCTAAAGCATAAATGAATGATGAGAATAAGGTAAAATAATGAAGAAAATAGAAATAATGAAGATTTCCATAATAGAGGCAAAATGATCATTTTTCATGTTGAGTCAAAATTTTTAAATTTTCATGAACCCGAGTATTTCTAGACTATTATGGACCTAGTCCTAGTGTCAAAAGAGTAAAAAGATTGCACAAAGAAATGGAGGAAGACAAATTAATTTGTTAAGGGCATTTTGGTAATTTAAGCAAAAATAGGTAAGCTTTAGCTATAAATATCATTTTTTCCAGCAGCTTCTTCTTCTTCTTCCTTCCATCATACGTTTCTTCATCTTCCATGAGGTTTTTCTTCAAGCTTCCATAACTTCTCAAGTTAGCCTTAAATTTTCATGCTTTGTGCACCTTTTCACAAGTCCTTTGTGCTCTCTTACTTTTTCCCCTTAAAACCCTCAAAAGTCTTTCCATAATACTTTCTCTCACTAGTTAGAAATTTAGAGAGAGAAAGAGGGATTTTCCTTGATAGCTTGAGTATTTTTTAGAAGGAATTCAATTACCAAATTATCAAGGTGAGTAATGAAATTGAGTTGAATTTCTAAGTTGTTGATAATAGCTAGTAATTGGAATTGTGAGTTATTTTATTGTTGAGGTTTGTTTATTTATTTCTAATGATACTAGGGTGGAGAGAATAGATAACCACTTAATGGTTGTTGGAAGCTAGTTAGGAATAACTAGTAGAACATGATTTAGGCAATAACTTTTAAAATTATGGTTATGTGAATTGAGTTGGTTTGTGATGCCATTGTGTGTGATAGGTTCCAACAAGACGTCACATGTCCATTTGGAGCATTAGTTGAACCTAGAGTCAAGCAAAAAAAATCAAAAAGACCGGTGAGTGAACTTGCATAAAATATTTTGGAATTAAGGCCTATGTGGTTGATTGAAACATTTTAATTGTTTTTTTATAAAAATGCATAGAAACAAGCCTTTAGTGAAATGTTTTTGTGATGTGGAATATGATTGTGATGAATCCATATACCTCTATATGATGCTAATATCTATATAAGAGTATATGATATGTATTGTTAAGTAATTTTGTGTAATTGATGTAACCGTGCGTGTGCACGATGTGGGGGGATGCACATGTCGGTGATGACTAAATATAACCGTGCGTATGCACGATGTGGGGGGATAAACATGCCGGTGATGACAATGTGTGGGAGTGTGGAGGATGACATAGTTGTGCGCGATGTGAGGGTTGCACATGAGCTGGTAATGTGGTGGTGATATTTGTGGTTATGTATGTGTAAATATATGTATGAAATAAAATGTTTATGAATATGGTTTATGGTTGTAATGTATGTGAATAATGCATGTTGTACCTTGAGAAATGATAAGTATTTTAATTTGAGTTTATTGAGGCAAAAATGATTTCCTTCGTGTTCAATAAAAACTCTTTTTTTTATGCCCTGTTTTTGGCTGCAGCCAGAAACTCTCTGGTGGTTCCAGAGTCTTGTGCCTTACTTTTAGTTTGACAATTTTTTTGACCACCTTGAGATCAGAACTGGGCAAAGTGGCAAACATGAAAGTTGTAGCCCAGTCTCTTAGCTTTATAATGGTCCAAATGTGAATTGGACCTCTTTAGTGTGAAATATGCTTGAAAAACCGAACTATATGCAAACCTAGAATACCTTTCTGCTGCAGTGAGAGTGCTTTCATTTTAAAAAATATTTTAACCACCTTCCATTTGGAAATGGGTAAAGTGGTCAACACCAAAGTTGTATCCCAGCCTCTTATCTTTCTAATGGTCTAAAAATCAGGTCAATTGGACCTCTGTACAGTGATATATTCTTGAAAAACCGAACTATATACAAACCCAGAATATCTTTGTGTTGCAGTGAGAGTGTTTTCACTTTGAAAAATATTTTAACTACGTTCCAGTTAGAACTGGGAAAAGTGGTCAACATCAAAGATGTAGCCCAGCCTCTTATCTTTCTAATGATCTAAAAATATTGTCAATTGGACTTTTGTACCGAGAAATATACTTGAAAAACCAAAACATATACAAACTATGAATGCCTTTTACTGTAGCGAGAAATGTGCTGTCACGTTGCTATCTTGCTTAGTTCTAATAAAATTTTTCTTTCACTCCTTTATCTTCATGATTGAGCATGGGTTTTTGCAACACAAAGAGTTACTAATTGATGTTTGAAATGAGGGGTTTTAGAAAGAGGTTAAATTAAATTGCATTGTTTCCAAAACAAGTGCATCATGATTTTCAAATTTTTCTTATCGTTGCTTGTTCCCTTCTTATGTTCACTCACTGAGTTTATATTTACTATTTTTAACTCCAGTTTTCATATCTTGAGGCAGTTGAAACCTAGATAGAGGTGTCCTCATAGAATCTTTTCGGTAGGTATCCATGGCATTCAGTAGTAGCACCTTCACCGTGGTCACTCCGCTGGAAGTCAATAGTTATTTTTGCTTGTGAATAAGTTCATGTGATGTAAAGTACTAAGATATATGTATTAGACAATATGTGAATATTTGGATTGATAATGCCACCATGAGTTGGCAATGGTTAACGCTATTTTGGGATTAGTGTAAATGCAGTACTTGATTACCATAACACATCATTAAAGTACTTTTAGGTTGGAATTATGAAATATGACCTTACGAATAATTGATGGAATGATGAGCAGGATCATAGAAATAGGCCTATTTGGGCTTACTGGGCTATGCCCATTGAGCCCATGTGTCGATTATGATCAAAAAATTGGGTCGTGACAAGTTATCGTTTTTTGTTACAAAGTAAGAATCCTTAATAGTAGATTGAAATTCTTTAGTTACCAAAAAAGTGTATGTAGGCATTAAAAAAGCCAAACCACTATAAATTTTTTGTGTCTTTTTTTTTTTAATTTTTCACATAATTAATTGTTGTTTATATTTGCCTTAAGAAAATAGTTTTATGTTAATTTATTATTTTACACTTAGAAAAATATTTTCCTTTTAGTTCTTATAACTAGTATTTTATGTAAGGAAAAATATTTATCTTGATATATTGTTTTAGTATTTAAGTGATTTGTTATTGAAAATTATTTTTAATGATTGAAAATATTTTTGGATGAAAAATTTTTGATCTTGATAACTAGATTTTCAAAGAAATTTTCATAAAAACCAATTCCCTCCTTTGGTATATTTCAGTTGGAGACTTCTACACTAATGCAATGTATGAAATTGCAAGACAAATTGTGTGGAAGGAAGTAAGGAAAACCAAATGAGCTAATGACAAGATGAGATTTCGATGATGTGAAATCAGAATCTAACTCCAATCATGGCTTCGATAACATGTTAGTTCACCAGGACCTGTGAATAATGAAGAAAGAACTCCATAGAAAGGGTAAATGAATACCAAAACGGGAGGAAAAAATGAACTAATTTCTTATTCAATTAAGAATCTATTACAACTATTTATACAAGACTTAACACTATAAAAAAAAAGAAGCTAATCCTTATTTCAAGAAATAATTAATCTATATAGTTACAGAGATATTTACAAATTAGACACAAGTACCATAACATGGGTGTGTACACTCTATCCAACACATGTTCTCTTATTTATGATCATATTAAATTATTAATTTTTTAAATATATTTTAAAAATTATTATTTTATACACAATCATTTTTAAATTTTATAAATAATATTAGAGGTTGTCATATACCCTATTTGGATAATTTTTTAAAAAAATTAAGAATTTAATATAAGAAATAAAAGAATATGTGGTAATATTTTTACTCTTTGGTGTATAGAATAGTTTTCTTTGTTTATTTTGAGTAATTAATTAAGAATACATGAGTGATAACAATATTATCCATTACCTAGAATAATGAATTACCATTGGTTATCTTTGAGAGGCTTGAGCTGATATAGATAACATTGATTTAACTCAAAATGGTCAATGTCAATGATTAAACAGTTATGTAGACATTTAACACTTTCCTCTTGAATAATAGCCATTCTAAAATTTATTCACCAAATTTGAAAAATGAAAAACGAGAATAATAGCCGGTCTAAACCTAACTGGAACAGGAGCAAAGAAATTATGAGAGAGAGTGAGATAGTGAATTAATTATTTGAGACTAACGAGTGGTGTGAGTCACATGTTGGAAACTGTTCAAGCAAAGTCATCAATATTTATCACCTTTGCTGTGGATAGACGTTGACTCCACTTCTCTGTGTAACCCTCTTGTAGCCAAAAAAAAAAAAATATAGGATACGACAAAACAGAGGGCCATGGCTGATTTGAATAATATCATCCAAAGATAAATTATTTTATTTTTCTTTGTATCGTTGCTTTTGGGCATTAGCCCTATTTATCATGCGCGACAAAAAGCTCTTACATAGAGGACCTTGCTGGCTTAAAAGACAAAGCGCCACAAATTAAGCTGATATTTATCTAATATTTACAACTGAGGTGTCAAAATTGGCTTATTAATTAGTCTAGTCATGAATTATATATTGGGGCCGGCTGAGAAAAATAAAGAGAAATAAGTTATATTTAGAGTCTATTTGTTAATCGAAAAATAATTTATTAAGAAAATTTTTTGTGTAAAATATTTTATAAAAAAATTTAGATAAATTGTCAAAAATATTTTCTATCGTTTGGATCATATAGAAAATATTTATCACTATCAGTCATGGAGTTATTTGGATGTTAAACTGATAAATAGGAGTTGATTATAAAATAATGGTGTCGTTTGCTTTTTACATTAAAATTAAGAATGGAAATGAAAATGAGGAAAATCAATAATGATATTTTTTAAAGTATTTAACCATATATTATAATGAAAGTAAACTCTAATTTTCAAAAAAAATTTCATCTCATCAATTTTTTACCATAACACTATAAACATATTAATATTAATCAATTGTGCAAAATATATAAAACCTATATGTATAAATATGTATTCATTAAATGATAATCATTGAAATATTTTTTGTTATAATTATTAGTAAGATTTCTTCAATTTATAAATAAATATTAATTGCATTTGATGATTTCATTAAAAAATATTTTTTTAAGTTTAATAGTGTTGGATAATTTAAATATTAATATTTTAAGTTAATTTTTTTTAAAGTTAAATGTTAATATTTTTCTAATATTTTTTGATATTTTATGTCAAATGTTAATATTTATCAAACTTAGTTTGCTAAGCTTAGTATAAAAGCAGTTTTTCTATTCTTCGGAAAATGTCATTCACCTCTCAATGGTGTAAAACATTTTACGTGATCAATGAGTATTTTTCTTGTTAACCCGTAAAATGTTTTACATCTACAATAACTTTTTCATTTTCCAAATAAGTATAAGTTCTGAAAACGTTTTTCAAAAAATATTTTATGTCAAAATAAATAGACCCTTAACTAATTAACTAGCCCATTCCAGATTATCCAGAGAAAGTAAAAAGAAAAAAAATACTTATTATATAAAATTTTAATTTCCCTCCAGACCTTTTATTTACCTTTACAAGAGTTGCCTTAAAATTGCGGATACTCTTGTCTTTCTAATCATTTTTCGATAAAAACATAGCAAATTAATGATACAAATTTTTATGAATTTTTAAAACCTTCCTAAATTATATATAATAAGAAAATTTGTTTAATATTAGATTAATCTTTGGTCAAAATACCTATTAAGTCTTTATATTTATACATTTTATTCAATTTAGTCAATATATTCAAAATCAAATCAATTTCATCTTTTAATTTTGAAAATTACTTTAATTTAGTCATTTACCTTAACGGCATCTAATTTTACCATTAAAGGAGATGACATCATCACTACCGTAACACATTTTGATGATGTGGCATCAAATGATGACATAGTAATGCACATGTCACCGATGTGATGATGTGGTAGTGCCATGTGACACTAATATAATAATGTGGCAATATTGATGTGGCACTGACATGCAGACGTATTGGTGTCACATGGTAATACTGACATGGTAGATCGAGAAAAAGATTTTTTTAAAAAAATTTGTGCCATGTCATAGAGATTAAATTGAATAAAAATTTATAATATAACAACTAAATTGAACAAAATTAAAGTGTTTAGGAACTAAATTAAAAAAAATTAAAAAATACAAATATTTAAGTGAATAACACATATACTTATTAATATACCAAATGTTTAAATGTAAAAGAGTTATAGTATTAAGAAATATATATAAATATTTTCTTATTTGATCCTTTGATTTCATGATAGGCATATTAATGTATCTATTTTGCAAAAGTTAAGTTTGAATTCCTTTTTTATAAAAAAAATATCAATATTTTATCTTGAATATATACTTATAGAAAAACAATATCGCCATTTATACAAACTCTAAAAATGCTTAGAATAATTAAGATTTTGTTTTCGTATTTATAAAAGGCAATAGCTACTCTTCTCCTTAGCCACCCCTCAGCCTTCTTCTCCGTTCTTTGTTTTTCTATTTAGAAGTTTAATGCCTCTATTAATTGTTACGAAATTAGGGCAATGATGACAGATTTATGTTTCTGGATTCTGATTTGGATTTTTTTTCTTAAATTCTTTTAATTTAAGGACGAAACAACTATTTGATGACAACATTTGTATGTGTTTGAGCCTCATTGTTCTTGGTTTCTATTTGTTTAGTTTTTTCTTTTAAAAAAATAAAAAAGGGAGATATAAAGTTAGTGATGATTATAAAAATAAATTTTCATCATGACTTGCTTAATTTGGGCATAATAAACCTTTTATTATACCCATAAAATCTAAGCTATTCCACCATTTCAATTTTTTGTTTATTTTTTGTATTTTATTTTGTTTAATATTTCAAATTATATTTTTCAGATTGAAATTTTTATAGATTAAAGATTGCGTTTATGACTGATAAAGTTAAATATAATAGTAAATAGTTGTACAATTTTATTTTGTATTTACAAAGTTTTTGTACTTCCAAATTAATAATTTAAATTTAAGTTTATAAAAATTTAATCTTGAGAATGGATATTTATAAATTGTGAAAATTGTGACTAAATCAACCTATTTTGTCAATTTTGGTTTAGTTCAAGTTAAAAACTAAACCAAATTTAGAATATAAATTTCAAATTTTTATACTATTATAAATATAAGGAAAACATAATTTATTTAGTCTTTTTATATTATTTTATTCCAACATAATACAAATTATTCATCCAAATCTAGCTTTAAGTTTGAATTTTTTTTTGAAATTTTTTTATAGAAGGAGAATTCAAACTTAATTTTTGCAAAGAACATAAATTAATGTACATATTTTGAAATCAAATAATAAAGTAAGAAAATATTTATATATATATATATATATATTTTAACACCATTAATCTTTTAAATTTGAACATTGGCTTATTAATAAGTATATATATCATCTACTTCAAAATTTATATTTTTCAAATATTTTTTTTCAATTTGATCCCTCAATATTTCAATTTTGTTTAATTTAATTAATGTACTATATATTTTTGTTCAATTTAGTCCCTATGACATAGTATAGATTTTTTTAAAAAATGTTTTTTCTTGATATGCCACATCGATCAGCATTGTCACGTGACACTAGCACATCAACATGCTAATACCATGTTAAATTTGTGACGTTATCATAATAGTGTTACGTGACACTGTCATGTGATCACTTTGATGCCATGTTAACTCTCATATCATCTTCTTTAATAGCAAAATTAGTTATTGTTAGAGAAAGAAACTAAATTGAAGCAATTTTAAAATAAAATGATTAAATTGCTTTGATTCTGAGTATAAAGATTAAATTGAACAAAATATATGAATATAAAGATTTTGTGAATATTTTGATTTTTTTTAATATAATAATTTTATGTTGTAGGTTTTGGATTAAGACATAGTATGATCGTATGCTGACGTGGCACTTAAGAAAGAGAAAGTCATCGGACGCGGAAAGGAGGACTATGTTTAGTCTCAGGGCTAGACTTTGACCATCGCTGTCTGAGTCTCCATGTGTTGACTTGGACGGGGAAAGGAAGACTATTAACTATTTCAATGGCATAATTCAACTATGCCAAATATAGTTGTCACCAATTTTAACATATTTCAAAGTTTTGATCCACATTTTCAAGCTGGGAACTATGCTGTTAAAATTAGTGTATAGGTTTCTGTCAATTAGAATTAGTGACAGTAAGCCTAATTCAACTGGGGCTCAAGCGAAAGCCCAGTCCAAACTCTATTCACAGGCGGTTTGATGGGTTTTGAGTTTTGATGAATAATGTTGAGAGTTATACATATTTGACGTACTACGGGGTTTTATTTATGAAATTAATATTTTATACAATAATTAGAGATACATGTACATACATAAATTATTGTCGTCACTAAAAATCTTAATCTTACACTAAACAAATCAGTTGTTTAACAGTAAAACCTGAAAAATATTGGTAATTTGTATTGCATATTAATTAAAGAAAGGCTTATTTCGGCTCCCATTAAAAATTTGATATCAAATTTACACCAATTGAAGCAAATTTCGTATAATGAGATAACTGCCTTCTAATTGCAAGACGGTAACAAAAAGGGCACCCAAATAAAATATATACCCAACCATTTGAATGAGTGCTTTTTCATTCCTGGAGCTGATCAAGTCATAATTAATCTTATACGGGAGTTTTCATTGACTTGACATTCAAGAAAAAGGTATATTAGATTATTAATCTATAAAATGAATTTTTCTAAATGTTTCATTAAAATGAAATTGTTTTCTCCCTTAAATAATTTATAATTAAAATTTATATCACCTATTATAGATATAACGTTGACTTAAAATAACTATAATCCTATCTTTGTACGTATGCTAGTGGTAGATTTTGTATTGCTTCCCTTGTTGGTAGGGATTAAGGCGATTGATATTTATAAAAGAAATTATAAGTAGTATATTATCTTTTGAATTTGATGTATTAATTAATCACTTATCATTTAGAATTGAATTATTTTGGCCTGAAGGGGAGTGTTCAGCACTTGAAGATGGCGGTGAGCTTGAGCTAGGCTTGGTGGCTCCTTTCATTTTTGACAGATTCGGTGATTACCCCTTTCTCCTCAATTCATCCCGTTCAGACAAAACACATGACATTCGATGAGACTCTTGATCAACTCCAAATTTTAGGATTGTTAAAAGTTTAGGGGTGCGTGAATCACATGTGAATATACCAGAAATTCTACTATTACTTAACTAATCACGACAGCCTAGGCCCTATTGGATTGACGTCAAGTCAATGTCTATTCTTTTGCTGACATAAGCACATGCCAAACGACACATGGCCCGTTCGTGGCGTCATCCTGTCCATGGCTTTTTGTGTTTCAACATTTATGCATGATTTATTTAGTAGACTTCTTTTCTGACTTAGAATCTTCCTTCCCATTACGGCGAAGCCAACATGGCGGCAGGCAAAACTTTGGTCAGTCATTGCTAAAGGAGGTGAACTCAACGTTATGCACGAACAATGGATAATCACAATTTAGTTAAAATATTTGCTCTTCTAATTGAATTTGAAGTTATTAATTTCAAACATGAACAACCATAGTAAGATAATTTTGAACAAAATAAAAGAAAGAAAGACTCCATTTAAAGCGAAGTCACTTGGTCAAAATCTCGATTCTAGAGATAGAATTTGTTTTTTCTCTGGGCAAAGGCCAACACCAAGAAGTTAATTACTAGAGGTCTCCAAGGCCGCCTTTGCTATTGAGATATTACAAAGTGAATCCAAATCCCTTGCTCCTTAATCTGTCTAACTCTCCCATATTGTTATATATATATATATATATATATATATATTATTAAGTTAATGCATGTTTGATTTTTATTTTTTTTACTTAACTTCTCTCATATTTTTTCACTCCTTCTCTCTTCACGGCTCATTTTCATCCAATTGCCGCTAATTACAATAACCCAAATTCCTACTACAGTTTAGAAAGAATACCATTAACTTTTTCTGATGGTTTGCATCCCAGATATCTACCATTGATAGAGAATCTTCAGTTAAAAAAAAAGTTTATTTCAAATTATACGTTTGAAACAAATCCTCATTGTCTAGAAATTTGAAAATCAAAATTTGTTTTTACAAACAATTTAAAATCACTGATCTGTAAAATTCAAATGCTATTTGTAATATTTTGCATACTTAGTGGTATTAGACCAATCAACTTCTTTTGTTAAATTTGTGGCTTATTGTCATACTTACTAGGTTCGATTGTTAAAGTTTTTCTTTTATGATAAAATCAATAGCAGTATAGTAATCAGGCCAGAGATGAATCCTCGAGAGACTGATTGAGAGGAAAAATGATACTTCTTCTTATTGAAATGAATTAACTAGTACAACATGTATTTATACTACAACTAACTAACTCTAAAACCAACTAATTACCAGACTCTAACTAACAACTAACTATTTACTAATTACTGTATCACAGTAAAAGTAACAAGTAAAAATAAAACTATAATAAATTACAGGTACATGTGTCTTGTTTACTGTTACTCTGTTTTCCCTTCAATCATTCAGTCAACAACTTAATCTTCTGTAAATAAATATTGCAGCTTCTAATACTCCCCCTCAAGATGAATTGTGTATGTTATGCATATTCATCTTGCTGAGGAGTCTCTGAAAAACTTTTGGCTGTAAAGCCTTTGTGAACATGTCTGCAACCTGTAATGTTGTTGAAACATGAATGGGACTAACTAAACCAGATTTCCACCTTATCACGAATGCAGTGAACATCCATTTCAATGTGTTTTGTTCGTTCATACAAAACTGGATTTTTGCATATATGGATGGCTGACTGACTATATGTGTAAAGCTTTATGGATGTAAAATGATCAATGCCAAATTCTGAAAGCAAATACTTCAACCACATTACTTCACAGCAAACAGCAGCCATAGATTGATATTCTGCCTCTGCAGAGCTCCTAGCAACAACTGATTGTTTCTTAAATCTCTAGCTCACTAATGATTCATCGATAAAAACACAAAATCCTGTTATTGATCTTCGTGTATTTGGGCAACTAGCCCAATCACTATTTGAATATGTACTTAGTTGCAAATCAGATTTTGACCTTAAGAGAATTCCTTGTCTTAGTGAACCCTTTAAGTACTTTAGTACTCTATAGGTTGCCATGAGATGAATATGCCCTGGTTTGTCCATGAACTGAGACAATGTTTGCACAACATAGGATATGTCTAGTCTCGCGAAGGTTAAGTATAGTAACTTCCCAATGAGCTGAGGATAAACAGTATCATTAGTTAATTGTTCTTCATTTGTTGCCTTCTCTAGTTTATGATTGTAATCTATTGGTGTTGACACTGGCTTTGCTCCCAGAAAACCATGTTCATCCAGCATATCTAAAACATATTTTCTCTAACATATAGAAATGCCTTCTACTGATCTAGCCACTTCCAAGCTTAGGAAATATTTAACTTTTCCAAGATCCTTCAATTTAAAACGAGATCTCAAGTAATCTTTAACATTGTTTGCCAATTGAAGAGAACTTGTGCCAATGATTATATCATCAACATAGACAAAAAGGGCTATGAATTCACCATTTTCTGTATTCATAGTAAGTAAGGAGTAATTTGATAATGATTGTTTGAAACCATGCTATACTAGGGCTGCTGTAAACTTTTCATTCCACTGTCTTGAAGCTTGTTTTAAGCCATATAGAGACTTATGCAGTTTACATACAAGTTTAGCATCAGATGGATACTCTCATTTGACTTGATAGCCCTGTGGTAAGGACATATATACTTTTTCATCAAGATCTCCATTCAGGAACGCATTGTTAATATCTAGCTGTGTTAAACACCATCTTTTTGCAGCAGCCAAAGCTAGAAACACTCTAACTGTAGATTGCCTTGCAACATGATTGAAAATTTCCTAATAATCAAAGCCTTCAAGTTGACTATAACCCTTGGCAACCAGGCAAGCCTTAAACCTTTCTACAGTACCATTTGCCTTCATCTTTGTCTTATATATCCATTTACAACCAATGGCATGAGAATCAGTAGGTAGAGGAACTATGCTCCATGTGCCATTATCCTCTAGAGCTACCAATTCAACAGCCATAGCCTCTTTCTAATGAGCATGTTTAACAGCTTGATGGTAAGTGCTAAGTTCTTGAACATGTGACAATGAAGTAGTAAATACCTTATGTGCAGGAGACAATTGAGTGGTAGATAAGAAATGAGTAATTAGATGAGAAGTAATTGAGTTTGAGGAACTAGGAACATTAACATCATACACTTCAAGATACTTAGGTAATTTTCTATGTTTGTCACTTCTTCTAAGTGGGAAAGATGTAGCAGGGTTAGAAGTGTTGTCAACAGATGCTGAGTTAGAAAAGTCAATTGCAAGGTCAACAATTATGCTAGAAATAGACTGTTTAGTAGAATTTTTGATGGAATCAACTGTATTCAATGTTTCTGTGTTATCCAAGGATGTAGAAGGTTGCAATGATGATGTAGAATCAATTATAATTGTGAAAGATGGGAATAAAATAGGAATGGAATCCAAAAAATCAGAATCTGTGTCATGCACATGAGGTGTTTGATAAAATGCATGATCATAGGAATTGGAGTCAATTGATTGAAATGGAAATACATGCTCATGAAAAACCACATTCCTAGATATTAGAATCTTGTTGGCAAGTAAATCATAAACTTTATAACCTTTAACACCACTAGGATATCCGAAGAATATGCATTTCCTAACCCTCGGATCAAACTTTTTCCTATGCTGGCTAAGAGTGGAAGCAAAACATAGATTGCCAAAAACTCTAAGATGAATATAAAATGGAGATTTTCTGTAAAGAAGCTCATATGGAGTAAGGTTATTGAGAATTCTACTTGGCATTCTATTGATAATATGAATGGCAGTAAGAACAGCATGACCCTAGAAATGAAGTGGAACATGAGACTAATGCAATAAAGCTCTAGCTACAACCAATATGTTCTAATGCTTTCTTTCAACCTTACCATTTTGTTGAGGAGTTTCAACACACGGTTGATGATGAACAATACCTGTCCTAGCATAAAACTCAATAAGATCAAATTCTTTACCATTGTTTGTCTTTAAAACTTTGATACAACTATTAAACTGAGTTTTGACAAAATTATGGAAGTTAGAAATGATGGTCGAAACATCTGATTTGCACCTCATCAAAAACATCCATGTAAAACTAGTAAAATCATCTACAAGAGTGAGGAAATATATTTGATTAGAAATAGTAGGTATCTCATAAGGACCCCATATATTGGCATGCACTATTTCAAAAGGATTGACAGTATTTTGCACATGAATAGGAAATGAAATTTTTCTTTGTTTAGCCATAGAACATACTTAACAAATCAAACCTCTTGAACTTTGAACTTCCGAGCAATGCTCATGAATTACATTTATTCTTTCTGAAGGTGCATGACCTAATCTAAAATGCCAAAAATCAAAGTTGGAAGGTGTAACTATGCTACTAAAAACAAATGTTACATTAACAGAATCAATGATTTTATTGAAACTATACTTGGACAAGTCTTGCTCATCCTCATTGGCTTGCGTGAAGTATAAACCAACAATGATTTTAGCTACCCCAATCACCTTGCATGAACTTAGGTCCTGAACAACACATAGCTTATCAGTGAACCAGACACAATTCATTCTTAAACTAGTAAGCTTACTCACAAATAGAAGATTAAACTTGAAACTTGGAACACACAAGATATTATTCAAAGTGAGGGATGAGGTAAGTTTGACAGTCCTAATGTGAGAAACCAAAGCTCTAACTTTATTTGGAAGTTGCACAAAATAGTTTGACACAGGCCTAGTAGAGACAAAATTGTTCAAAATGCATGAAATATGATCTGTTGCCCCTATATCCACTATCCAAGAATTATGATTAATCATTAGAGCATTTACATTTCTATGTTTGGAAAGAAGGTTGTTAGAACTACCAAAGCAAGTAAGATTAGAAATGATACTTGCAAATGCTGAGTTGACTAAAGAATGTTTGCTTTGTTGAGTAGTAATGAGACTTTCGTTGCCATCATCAATGTTAATGCCATTCTTATTTAAGAGATTCATTAACTTGCTGACTTGTTGCTTAATGAGTGACATTTGGAACATGGAGCTATTTCCAATAACCTCATCATCCAATGCAGACTGTTTTCCTTCCATAACAGATTGTTTCCCCTCAATAAGTGAAGCATTATTCACTGACTTGTCTCTCTTATATCAATTTCTTCCTTTATTGAAGTTTAAATCTTCTAGAAAGCCTATCAACCTGTAACATTTTTCTTTCAAATGGCCTTTTTTATTACAGTGGGAACAAATGACATCCTTCTTGCATCTTTTCTTGTCATCTGTTGCAACAGCCATGGCAGAGGACTCCAACACTGGTTGACCTTGTATCAACAGGTTCCTTTGTGCCTCTTCCCTCAACACCATACTATAGACCTTATTTAAGGTGGGGATAGGATCCAACAAAATTATTTGAGACCTTAGAGCAGAGTAAGACTCATTTAAATCATTCAAAAACCTAAAGACCATGTCTTTTTTGTACTGATTTGAATACCTTTTAAAGCAATTAGGATTGTATTTTCCACACTCATATTGTGACAGGGGTCTGTAGTTCCCCATCTCTTCCTAAATCCCCTTCAGTTCAATGAAATAAGTATCAACTGATCTTGTGCCTTAAGACATATTCCCCAAAGTAAACTGCAAATTATATACCCTTGTGTCATCGGGTTGTGAAAAGTTTTATCTTAAAGTACTCCAAATTTTTGCAACAGAGTCCATGTAGAACACAGTGGAAGCTATAGGAGGAGTCATTGACTTTAACAACCAAGCAACAATTAAATTGTTGCACCTTGTCCATGAATCAAACAAAGAATCTGTTGCAGGTGGTTTATGAATAGTTCCATTCAAGAACCCTAATTTGTTCTTAATTGAAATTGCCAAAAGTAACGATCTACTCCATGAAACATAGTTTGTTGTGCTAAGTTTAGGGGTAATGGTAACTGATCCAGGATGATTAGAATGGTGTAAAAAGTATGGTGACAGAGGATCTTGAACTAGAGAAACAACAGGTCTTCCAAGTATACTTTCTTCCATCACAATCTCAAAGATCAGAAGAATGATCGCAAGAATCAATAGACAAGTTCACCAAGAATGATACTACAGCTTACTAGAAATCAAAAACAAGTGACAAGATTCTTGAAATAATGTGAGTTCAAAATCCCTAACCTGTATGCTCTAATACCATGATAAAAATTAACAACAGTATAGTAATCAGGCCAGAGATGAATCCTCGATAGACTGATTGAGAGGAAAAATGATACTTCTTCTCATTGAAATGAATTAACTAGTACAATATGTATTTATACTACAACTAACTAACTCTAAAACCAACTAATTACCAGACTCTAACTAACAACTAACTATTTACTAATTACTGTATCATAGTAAAAGTAACAAGTAAAAATAAAACTGTAATAAATTACAGGTACATGTGTCTTGTTTACTGTTACTCTGTTTTCCCTTCAGTCCTTTAGTCAACAACTTAATCTTCTGTAAATAAATATTGCAGCGTCTAATATTTTATTGGGAGAAGAAAGGGATCAAAGCAATGCTATTTATTTTTTATTCTGTATTTGATTTGATGAATGCAAAGGACATGGTTGTGTATTGCTATATTTTTGTTCAACTTAAGCAAGGGTAGAAAAAAGTGAGATAATGAAAGAACTGGAAACATCGTCTTGTTAGGCTTAATTTGTTTTAAGGTCTTACCCTAGTTTGGAAATTTTGCAATGAGTTACGGGGTCTATAATGAGAGGGCGGGTTTATGAGCTGTGTTTTTGTAACTTTGGGTAGTAGTTTTGGCTGGTGGCTCTTTAGTCAAATTTCATCAATAAAGCTCTAATTATTTTTTTTAAAAAAAGACCAATGCTATTTGCTATATTCTGCATACTTATTGGCATGATAATTAAATTTGTGGCTAGTTTAACTGATGAGTAAAACACATCTGTCATGGTGGCAGAGAGAGAGAGAGAGAGAGAGAGAGAGAAATTGAATGAAAATAAGTTGTGAAGAGAGAAAGAGCGAAAAAATTTTAAGAGACAGAAGGAAAAAAATTAAAATTAAATATGTATTAATTTATTAATAAAAAATAAACAGATGATAATTTATGAGAATTGATTAATTTAATTCGAAAGTCTCACAATTTTATTTACAAAAAATACTTCACAATCACGATTTTATCTATAAAAAGTACTACACAGATATAAGTTTAGAAGACAAATCTTAATGTCCTCACCAAACTCAACATATCACACACAAAACAAAGGTCACATAACCATGGAAATCTCACATTCAATTTGCAGAGTATCGTTTTCTTTGATTCGAAGGTTTTATACGATACTATCCCTAAAAGACTTCTGGTAGATATAAATTTAAATACTTACATACATGCCATAGTGGATTCTTAGAAATTCCTAATGTAGATGAAGGCGTCACACAACTTAGCTAATGCATTTAAGTCAAAAAATATTGGTCAAAAAATCAATTTGGTTGGAAAGTACTGAAACTCATGTCCAAACACAATTGCATTAGTTTATAGGTTAGTATAAACAATTTTCAATATTCATGTCTTGCTTTTTCCTGTCAACTTAATCTTGAACCAAATCTATTTATACTTTTGGATTGTTTAAGTTTTTTTGAAAGTTGTAGCTTCGACTATTGCTATTCAATTTATCTTATAGTGGTGAATTATGAAGTGGCGCGCCTTGCCCCTTGCTTTCCACTTCTCAATTAGACAATTACTTAATCAGTAAGATGTATATAGTTATTGAGAAAAATATTAAAAATAGTTATTGAGAAATAAGCTAGCTAGCGTGGGATAAGCTATATTCATGTAATTTTAAATAATTGATTTTATGTCAAAGAAAATAAATATTACTATATATATATATGTATGTGTTTGTGTATGTATATAAATATGCTTAAGAGTTGTTTAAAAATACTTATATAGGATGTTAATAACTAGAATTGAAATGGCATCTCTTTTTTTTGTCTACACTCAATGGCATCTTTAGAAAGAGATCCTTTCATTTGAATATTGATCAATCATGCTTGTCATATCTGTAGCTTACACTTTTTGTTTTCTTTGTAGCTGAGTTAAGTTGCTCGCACTTACACCACAACTAAGTCCAACATAAGAACAATTCTGCATCTTTATTTATTTTAAGTGCCGGGCTATCACCTTTGTATTTTGTCCATTCAAGACAGCCTGAAGGCTGGAAGAACCATCAGTGATCACTACCCATGTAGACCCGCCCTAACCGCGTGTAGAATTGTGTGGTAAATCTTTTGATAATTGTACAGTTCTTCACTAACCAAAGCAAGTGTCGATGCCATGGAAAGTCTTTTTCTATTTGGAAAAGACTTAGAATGGCACCTTGGTTGAAGAGGTCAACAAATCGCTTTTAAAAAAAATAAGTGATCATACCACGACACTTTCTTTTTCTTGGAATAGTTATACCACTGCACTTCCATGCATTGACAAAAGCCGAAAGCAGGACATTGGTTTTTTTTTTTTCTTTTTATTAGATTTCCTTATCTGCTCTTTAAAAAAAAAAAGCGAACTCTTTACAGCCCCATACATCACTTCAGACAAAACAAAGGCCGAGTAAGATATGGCCCAGGAAGCCCATCAACAAGAAGTAACATCGGGAAGATAAAACCAATAAACAAAGCTGGTTTAGCTGTTTTAATTAGAAGTTCAAGCCTTGAACCTGATCGTAGAAACCAAACGGGCATAAGATTTCTCCATCAAGAAAAGGAAATTCATGAGCTTCATAGCGTGCAGGATCCATCATGGGTAACAACATATCACTTGACATATAACAACTGTCTGAGAAAAATGGTTCTGTCCAGAAATTTCCACTATTAGCCTCATAGGCTTCAAGCAAAGCCTCCTTGTTTATATGAACTGAGTCTTTGCTGGATACAACTGTGTTGTCTGCTGTGATGGAGGAGTTTTGATCGCTTGAGGCTGGTTGCGGGGATGATAGTGAGCTTTCAAGAATTAATGGGGGAGTTGTGGAATTAATCAGAAGATGATTATCAAGCTTTGTTTCGTATTCTGTCTCTTTACTTGTTCCACGCTTGATTGGATATCGGGGGTTATCTGTCCCATTTTTTGGTGCTGATGGCTTATGTTTAAAGCGCTTTTTGAGAGTTGTATGCCAGTGGTTCTTTATCTCATTGTCTGTCCTACCAGGTAACTGGGCAGCAATGGCAGACCACCTGCATATTTTGAAAGAGCATTAGACCCTCTTTCCATAACTTTGTGGAATAGTATGAGAAAGGATTATTCAAGAAAGTTGGGCAAATCACTACTATAGCCAGTCGGGTAGATTACTACTTGAGAATTTCTATTGAACCAAATTCTTTTTCACAAAATACGAGTGGTAAAATGTGTTTGAAGCCATTATTTAATGGACTTGTAATTCTCGAGTTGTCCAAAGTAAACGACACTGCATTTTCAGGATGGGGAAATTCCATACTAGAAAGTAGAAATCATAATAGTTCTTTTCCCGCTCGAAAACATACGATTTGGTGGTAAACGGGTAATTGGGCTAACAAAGTTGGGGTAAAAAAATATCTGTGCCCTCAACAAATTACGACTTCTTCATAGGACCAAATTTGAAAGAAACCTTTTCAATTTGTTAAGGAGTAGTTGCATGATTCATTGTTTTGTCGATCGTTTTGGAGTTTTGATCATGTGAACGCCAACAAATACAAAGCAATTACTATATATATATATATATATATATATATTATATCATTTAAGTTCAACCAGGTTGGAAAAAAACTATCAATTAGCAAATACCTGTTTCCCAGCGACTCGTGTAATCTTATGATAGTCTCTTCTTCTTCCTTGCTGTAATTGCCTCTTTTTATGTTTGGCCTTAAGTAATTCATCCATCGCAGCCGGCAACTCTTTCCA
This sequence comes from Theobroma grandiflorum, assembly GCA_036013995.1. NCBI lineage: Eukaryota > Viridiplantae > Streptophyta > Magnoliopsida > Malvales > Malvaceae > Theobroma > Theobroma grandiflorum. Next base: position 41,727,602 of record CP142127.1, read on the forward strand.
CATCTTGCCAGACCTGAAACAAGAGGATAAACGATATTGAAGAGAATTTCCAAATTGACCAAATGAGGTTAATTATAGCAACTAGAAACCATTTCAAGAATCATTCTTTTATGAAACTTTGCTGCTATATATATTTTTTATCATTACAGCAAAGGATCCCCAAAACTGAATTGATAGAAAAAGCGAAAGAAGAAATAGGATAGTATTTTGTTCAATTGAGCCACAGATTAACTGGTTCTTGCAATCGCACGAGTTATAGATAAAAGGCATCCCAGTAATCGATCGGTTCAAAGAAGATTCACTAAATCAGACATTATTGTTAAAGAGGTCTGCTTTTTTAACTCCACATGCCTTACCTGCATACTTTGGGAGCTGGCGCCAATTCCAGCAGCCATATCTGGTGACATAAGCACTTAGTTTTCTATCTTCCTCTGGAGTCCAGGTTCCTTTCCTAAGTCCGCTCTTGTCACAGCAAGGTGTTCTTACCATGTTTCCTTCCCGCGTCCTCTCACTCACTCACTCTCCCTCTCTCTATTATACTCTCTCTCCGTTTCAGCTTCCCTGGTACCGTCCGTAACTTCAAAGTTGCAGCTATTTATAGTCTACCATCACTTCAGACCAAAACGTGTTACACCTTTTACTATTTAATATTATGGCATTGTTTTTTCATTTCATATTTTTTTTGTCGTTGTATACATGCCAATTTGCGCTTAATAAATAAAAAGCCCTTCATTCTTACGGGCTGGTCCATATCCAGGAAAATTCACATGGTGTCGCTTTCCTCTAGTCCTATGTATGGTACTATCACTCATATTGAATCATTAACAACGCTGTGGCTGACCTTCGAGGAAACATGATGACATAGCACGCCAAGAGAAAACGTGATATGTGCTCTCGATCAAGCAAAACTTCGATGAAGGTCAGTTGAATTTATCAGAGATTGAGCACGTTTTTCGGCAAATTGTTTCTTGAGCGTATAAACTTGTAGATTTGGAGGTTCTTGATTGATCAAAATAATCTGATATACATTTCCAATCCCATCAGCTTTGTGTTTGAAGTTTTGAAACTGCTATATCTCAAGTTAGTAGTGATCTCTATCCCTATAGGAACCAATGATTTGATTCAATTTGTACTTGTTTTTTATAGATTGGTCTCCGTTATATTAGTAGTGGGTGGTAATTAAGACAACATCTTATTCCCTATTCATCATCTAACTGGGTAACATAACGTATATAAACTTTTACAGAGAAAGAAAGTAAGAAATACATAAAATGAAAAAAGCGAAACAAAAATACACGAGTCTTTCTGTACCATACATGAGAAAGTTTTTGTATGCTACTCCATACACTGTACCAAGTAGGCAAGTACATAGTACTGACAACAAGTCCAATCCACAGAAGAATAAAGTCAAATTTTTTTGTGGTCTAGATGCTGCCTTCAAAAAGTGGGACATTGTTGAGAAGTTTGTTTCTCTCCATGAGGATCATGACTCTTTTGTTATCACATTTCGCTCGGTACATGCAGCTTTTCATTGTTCAAATGGACGATAGCAATCAGTGATGAGTGGCCGGTGTTGGAAATGAAAACTGATCCCAACAGTGCATACCCACAAATTCATTTTCCATTTATCTACCTGATGAAGAGCTCCGAATTTAACAGTTATGTTTTCATGGTTTAAACCCCCTCTGTTGTCCGTTGACAATAGTTCATGCTCTGTCATGATAATTGTTTTTGTTATGTAGTTTTAACACGGAATTTGAGGGGTTCATTGAAATTCATCAAACAATTCAAGTCAATTAGGCCTCTTAGGTAAACTAAAAGAAAGCAATTAACTAAAACCCAAAGGAAAACTGTAATTAATCATCTTTTGACCAGGTTCATCTAGTCCAGAGAAAGTTTTGTGATACAAGGTGCAAAGTGACACTGGCAGGTCACTTTGATTTCTTAATTACAAGCGACAATAGGAAGAGGTTCCACATCACGTGTGAACTTGACCATGCTCTATCGATTTTTGAGTCACGTTTAGCACCAGTCAATGGAAAATCTTTTTAAGAGTCGACTGCGGAAATAAGAAGGAACCAACCACAAAAGCGGTGGAAGGCCTGTATGTTTTTTTCCAGTTTCGGCTTTGCCTTTAATCCCTTTGCTTTTAATCCGGCAATATGTGGCCACAAACTCACATCATTTCTAGACGCTAGATATATAATCTTCAATCTTGATTTTCGAGGAAGGCAAAAAAAGAAAGTCACTGTCGTTTTGAATGCTTTGGAAAAGGTATTTTGATTTTTGAATTGGTATGAACAATCTTTGGAAAGTTGGGAAAGGGAAAAATGAAGGCAACTTAAGTCCAGGACACGATCAAAATGGGGAACCAATTTAATGAATACCCTCAAGTCCCTAAACTTGTCCTGGGTTCACACTTTTCTCCGCCTCGTATCCTTTGGGTACGTTCAGTTTCGTTAGCCCGAGCCAGGAGATCTCACATGGAAGAAGTTGATTTCTGTCGAAGCAAACATGAATCTTATCATAGTGATCCATGATGTTTCATTTTAAAATGAAAAACCAATGACTTCCAAAAACAAAGTAAATCAAAGGTGTAGTCTACATAGGTAGAATTTACGTTTCCAAAGATATAGTAGTCATAGATTCTAGAAAGTCTTAAAGAGGTTTCAAGACGAGATTAATTATAACAAAACGAGGGGCGCACCCAATCTATTTTATGTGAGAAAAAAAAAATCTAATTTTAGATTAGTTTGAAAAGCTTGGGTTACTTAGTAAAAACAACTGTTTTCACTAGCTGAATGTCAGAGGTCTTCCTAAAAATGCCTCCTAGCAGTTGGAATATAAAAATAATATTAATAACAAGACTTTTTCCTCTTATTATTTATTTTCTACCTCATTTTTTGCGTGCAATGGATGCTTGTTTTACCATAATTTTTTTATTTAAATAATAAAATGCAACCTTAACTGAGTCAACCAGGACAAGGAAAAGAAGAGGGATAATGATGTCTTTGTCTTCGTTGCCCCAGTGCAATGAAGCATCAACAAACCACAGTCAGCTCAATTGTCCTTTTCGTGGGTTGACACTAATTTTTATGGTAATTCTCTTAAGTTTTAATTGAATTTATATAGATATTTATTAATTTTTAAAATGAACACTTGATTTCAAAAATATAAATACCATTAACAGAAATTATAAAATGAGAAGCTTAAAATCCTTTTTTTTATTAATTTAAAAAATTATTATTATTATTATTTTTAAAAAAATATCGATTGATGCTTTTCAAAAAAGAAGAGCACCGATGCTCCTTTGGGAGTCCAGATCGAGCTCTCCAAGAGAAGCACCAGTGCTCCCTTAGAGAGCTCGTCGATTGGGACTCCTCAAGGTAGCTCCGGTGCTCTCTTATGAGTAGCTCTTTTCTTTTTTTTTTTTTAATTAATAAAAAAATAATAAAATTAGATAATAATAATTATAAAAATTAATTAAAGATAAAATTATTTTTTTTATTCTTACCACATCAATAAGTTGATAGAAATATTAACGGTTGACTAACTGCTATATCTATGTGTTGAGCAAAAAAAATTTGTTTTGGTACAAAGTATTTATTTTAAAAATTAATATACTTCTATGTAATTTTAATTGAAATTTTAAAAAATTAAAGTATTTTATTTTAATTTTTATTTTGTATTAAAAAAATAGTAGTAACAAGTATGTAGGAAGAAACAGTACAAGCTATACATCTAGTAGTTATTAATTAATATCATCGATGGGACCAAAAACATGTCCAGGAAAGTGCTGGATAGTCGAGACAGCAAAAAGCAAAATAAAAAAAAAATAAAAGGGCTGAGTTTCATGTTTTGATTACTAAAATCTCAACCAAATTCATTGAATGAGAAAACAGGTATGGCAATATTCAATAGAGTATACGCGTTCCTGAGGGTCAAGTTAATTTTTATAGTTCTTTTGATCTTGACTCTTACCTTGAATTATATCAATAAATAGATTTTTTATTGATATTATTGCAAAATTGAAGTAAGGCTGTATAAGTCGTGATTCTTTTGGAAATGCATATAAACTAAAAAATATTACTTCATGGACAGATATACGAGTGGGCCGATGTGACGTCAGAGGTGGGAAATTTGGACATAGTCAAGCGTAAATTAATGCTTATATTGATATCGAGCATTGTTTTTCAGTGTCAAACAGAGGCAGTGAGTGGTTCAAAAATTATGTCGTACCTGACAATTTTCGACAAGGTGAGAACCCAAGGAAATTTGGACTTTGGCAAGCCTTTCCACGCGGCTAATGTTATCCCAACTTTTCTCTTTTCCCTGACTAACAAGACGAATCCCTCAAAGTTTTGGCTCAAAATTCCAAAGTCACAACATATATTTCTTTTAGAGTAGAGAAAACAGGATTCAAACTCTATTTTTGAAATAAGGAGATAATATATCAATCAATGCATTAAATGTTTACTTATAAAAAAAAATTAAGAAAAAAAGAATTAGAGAAAAAGAGAGTCCAAATGATGACTAAAGAATGAAAATAGAAAAACCCAGTGAAATTTGACTTCACCAAGCGCATTCGGCTAGTAGTGAGCAGGCCATGGCCCAATATGTAGCCCAGGCCACAACTTTCTTTATCCCTAATGGACTGGAAACCTGCGGAGTCCTTGTTGGGCTATCTTGTTTTGAGAATATGCCAATTTACGAATTCGAAAGAATTAAAACTAACACTTTTCATTCCTCAGATATAAGGATTGAAGATCAATATAGAAATGGAAAGGGATCATCCACTCCAAATTTTCTCAATTGCATGTTTCAATTTTAAAGTTGTGTTGCCTTGATGCTTAACGTACGTTTTGCCTAATCATTGAAGCTTTGATAACTTCTTTCCTTTGGTAACAAATGAGAAACAAAGCCAAGCAATTGTAACAAACAACGCTAGCGTTGACCAAGGTAGGGCATATCTAGCAGATATGTAGATAGCAAATTACTAGTAATTAGCTATGCATCCAATCGAAACAGGTTTCAGTTATCCCAACATTTTCATCCTTTTTGGATAGCTGGCCGGGCCGGCCTTTCTTAAGAAAGACATAGATTTCTTAGCAAACTATTAGTCCTATACCATCTTACGTGAACGAAGGAATCACGTCCTAAAAATAGACTCAACAGGCAACTTATGGAGACAATTAATCGGTTTCAATATTTTAAGTGACTACATCTCCTTTATCTAGTGATTTTGGTCAGTTTCTAGTCCAACAAATAGAACGTTTCTTTAATTCCATTCGTTTATTTGACAACAAAGAAGAGAATATACATATATAAACAAGCTTCAATTAGTAGTGTTATCTCTTTTGAATTTCCAAATGGAATCAGCGACCAAGAGCAATTTATTCGCACCTAGCTTTTTGACAAAATAGGTGCTTCACTACACCAATTTGGGTTGATTGCAGTTGGCATGATTTACCACCACAACAACAACAATAATAATAACAACAATAATAATAATAACAATAATAATAAAAGCACAAATGTTGGCATGTTATATAAAATTTTGAATCGTTGATCAAAATGTCAAAGTTAAAGTTCAAACAAGTTGATTGCTATCATCTAAAATTAAACTCCCTTTAATTTTTTTCCTTTTCCCTTCTCCTTGTTAATATGACAATTTTATTATTTTGGAAATAATTTTAATTGATAATTATTTATGTTGAAGTTTAATTTTTGAATAGATTTTTTTTTTTTATAAAATTTCAGTTACAATCAAATACTTTCATATATATACACACACACACATCACATATTGCATCCTTAGAATAAATCAGTAAACAAATAAACTAATTAAACAAACCAATATAAAATTGAATTAAACTCACAAAAAATGGCACTTAAACTTAGGACTTAAAGCTCCTCTCATCATTAAGACAGTTTATTGGCAATAGCTTTTTAATCTCTAGTCAACCTCAAATTTCTTCTAAAAATCTCAAAGAGATTTTAAGTATTTTTTCCACGACTAGACTTAATCATTAAATACATTTTTCATAATGAAAGAAACTTGATACTATAAAGTAACTATATGATTAAAAAATGGTAAAACTAGAAAGCAATGTGAGAATCGAAGGGAAACATCCAAAACTCACGTAATGAGTGATTGAACAATATTAGTTCTGGACACATCTATAGATACTACTGTTAACTTTCATTTGGAAACACTATAAAAAAAATTGATTTTTAATCACATTTCTTTAAGTGACATATTTTTTTGTATAGTAAAATTTTAAAATGTGCAGCTATTTAAACTTTTAGTTTCACTTTTTTCATATTTAGTAGCGATATAAAAAAGTACAACCTTTATTGGTGTATGCAATTTCTATCATTACATTTTATTCATAATGCATCTAAAATTTTTTATAATGAAGTTAGATATAAAAAAATGTTCTAAAAATATAAAAAAAGTGTTATTAAAAATATTTTTAGTAACACATTTTTAAAATATGCTGTCTTAAGTCAAATTTGTTGTAGTGAAAAGATTAACAAAACAAAATTAGATTAGGTAAAAATGCAAGAATCTAAGAATAGTGACAATAAGTGTATGTGTATGTGTTGGCTAAAGATCAAAGCAGATGACAACTCAAACTAGTTTAAGGCATGATATACTATTCTCAAGCATAATTTCTGCTCCATCGAAGTATGAAACTCGGTGTAAAGAACTAAAGTGATCATCCTTTAGGATTCAATAGACTTTTTTGAATTAGTTTGCACAAATTATCAAAGATACAAGAATAGCAAAAAATAAAAAAGAAAAAACTTAGTAAGGTTGAGCAGAGAATATGAAATAGTGAGAATTGAGTTGAGAATGAATGTGAAGGATACTTTAACGTTATTGAAAAAATCAATCTGTAATAGTTAAAGAGAAAATCAAATTCTAATAAAAAGCTTGGTCGAAGAGATTAAAACAAAAAACATAGCCAAGGTACAAAAATATCACTTAGGCCTAGCCTGCATGTATACTCATGTGCAGGGGTTAAATTCTCATTTTCTTAAAGTTTGACCCGATCTCATGTGCAGGTGTGCCTACTTTCTTTTCTTGCTTAGAACAAACTTATGATCAATTTGCTTATATAACGCACTAACATCTTTTGTACCAGGCAATGTGGGATAGAAATTTTATGAGATATTACTATATATCCAACAATCCCTTTCATATTTCATAAGGTTTCATAATAAAAAGTTTTGTTGGGTCTAATCTCACTCGAGTGTAATGCATCAAGATTGGTGCTTTTTGGGCTATGAATCAAGCTTGGAAAGAATGAAATATAAATCATAAAATTTTGGTGAAGTTTATAACTTGTATGAACAAAAAATTCTTTATGTGAATTATGATTTTCATCAATCACATTACACCTCCACAATTTTTGTTGTTCGATGCAGTTTTACCCAAATAAGCCATGCGCATGCCTGGTTATTCATAAGTGCTCTAGAGATTTGTCATAATTTCCATAAGAACGGCCCCACTCCACACTTATATGGGTGATTCCATTGACTGTATACTGCAATTTACTACACTACCCATAAGGAATATAGAATTCATTAAGTGTTTAACTCAACCCCTCCTTCATTACAATCTTTGCACTATTTACATAATATAAAAGGGACAATGATTTTAATAGTGCATCAATTTATCAACAAATAACTTGTTATTACCCATAAGAACCTAATTCATGGGATTGCCACTCACATAAGTTGGGTTGTCTTATTGTTGATTTTTCTCAGTTGGCTTAAGTCTCATTCTTCTCAATGTATCATTAATTAATTTCCTTTCCAAGGGTTTAGTTAGAGGATTGGCTAAATTTAGTTCTGAGTTCATATAATTAATGGACATAATTTCATCTTTAAGCAGTTGTTTTATCACATCATGTCTTAAACGAATGTGTCTATTTTAACCATTGAAGTTTTATTTTTTGCAATGGCTGTTGCCATTTGGTAATCACAATGCACAGATACAAAATGTCTTGGTTTCATTCCCAACGAAATATTTGCTAAGAGGTTTCTTAACCATTTAGCCTTATTGCTAGCCAACTCCAAAGTTACAAATTCTAATTTCATTGTAGATTTAGCAATTATTGATTGTTTGGTTGATTTCCAAGTTACAGTACCCCTACCAAGGGTGAATGCATATCCACTTGTGGATTTTGTCTCATCTGAATCTAAGATTTAGCTAGCATCACTGTATCCTTCTAATACAACAAGAAATCCATTATATAAAATACCATAATTTTTGGTGCCTTTTAAATATTTCATTACTTTGCTTAAGGCAATTCAATGATCTCGATTGAAACTTTGCGTATATCTATTTAGTCTACACACAACATAAGCTACATCAAGTCCAGTATAATTTATCAAATGCATCAGACTCCCAATGATTTGAGCATACTCAAACTAAGCCATACTATAACCTTTATTTTTCATTAATTAGGTGTTAGTATAATAAAGAGTACTCACAAGTATAACATTAAAATGTCTAAACTTTTTAAGTAGCTTCTCAACATAAGGTTATTATGTTATCATTAAGCAATAATCACATTTTACGATTTTAACACCCAATATAACATTGGCTTTTCCCAAATCTTTTATATCAAATTTAAAAGTTAAAAAACATTTTATTTGATTGACAACATCAATGCATGTATCAAAAATAAGCATATCATCAACATCAATAGTTTTTATTTACATGCTTTTATCAACTCCAACAATAGAAAATCCATTATTGATATGAACTTGATCAAATTTCTCATGCCTTTGCTTTGATGCTTGTGTTGTTTAATTTTCTACCCACACAAGTATACGTTTCGCAATGATAATATAATAAGGAGTAGAGTGTTGAACTCATGAAGAATTGAATTACTTCTTACTGTTAACTACTAAAATTGTAATACCTTAATCTTATTCAAACAATTAATTTAAATTATTAAAAAGTAAAATGAAACTAATAAATTGAAATAAAATTTAATAGTAAATTTGTTTTATAAAACTCACTTAACTACCAGACTTAAGATTATGATGTCCTTTAATACTTCATTTGGTTATTGTCTATTTCTCTTAACTTTGTTTAATGGATTAAGTTGCTAACCTAGAGTCCTAGATTATTTACAAGCCTCTGTCGAGTTTCTCATAAAAATACATCTCTCAATTAATTTATTATATGTCTATGTAAATTAAATTGAAGAAAGATTCATTAAGTTTATGTTCTAATTTTGGCTACGTATGGCTTATAAGTGTATGTCTACCCTATATGCAAATCAAACCACTTAATCAACTAAGTGTATTCTATCTTATGCTATTTTATTCAAGGTCTACCTAAATCTCATTCGTCAAGGTTTAACTTAGGTTTCCAATTCAATCTAATTGGTGATTAGGCAATTTGTAGGACCTTGTATTTTGATATTGTGTCTAATAAAGTTTACGGATACTAATTGAGGTTAATTATCTAGTTAAAAAGGGTAATTCAGAAGTGAATATGTGAAATCTCGACCTAAATAGACACGTAACTAGAAGTAGACGTGATAATACGGACTAGGGGTAATTTTGTCATTTCTCTTGATAAGCTCTTACGAGTGGGTTTTCTGATGTTATTAAGGCCTAAGTAGGCCTAAGGAATAAATGAATGATGAAAATGAGGATAAAATAACGAAAGAATAGGAAATAATGATGATTTCCAAGACATGGGCAAAATGATCATTTTTCATCTTGGGTCAAAATTTTTAAATTTTCATGAGCTTGAGTATTTCTAGACTATTATGGACCTAGTCCTAGTGTCAAAAGAGTAAAAAGATTGCACAAAGAAATGGAGGAAGACAAGTTAACTTGTTAAGGGTATTTTGGTAATTTAAGCAAAAACTAGATAAGCTTTAGCTATAAATATCATTTTTTCCAATAGCTTCTTCATTATTTTCCAGCAGCTTTCTCTTCTTCTTCCTCCCATCATACGTTTCTTCATCTTCCATGGGGGCTTTTCTTCAAACTTCCATAACTTCTCAAGTTAGCCTTAAATTTTCATGCTTTGTGCACCTTTTCACAAGTCTTTTGTGCTCTCTTACTCTTTCCCCTTAAAACCCTCAAAAGTCTTTCCATAATACTTTCTCTCACTGGTTGGAAATTTAGAGAGAGAAAGAAGAATTTTCCTTGATAGCTTGAGTATTCTTGAGGAGGAATTCAATTACCAAATTATCAAGGTGAGTAATGAAATTGAGTTGAATTTCTATGTTGTTGATAATGGCTAGTAATTGGAGTCGTGAGTTGTTTTATTGTTGAGGTTTGTTTATTTATTTCTAGTGATACTAGGGTGGAGAGAATAGATAACCACTTAATGGTAATTGGACGCTAGTTAGGAACAACTAATAGAACATGATTTAGACAATAGCTTTTAGAATTATGGTTATGTGAATTGAGTTGCTTTGTGATGCTATTGTGTGTGATAGGTTCCAACAAGGCCTCACATGTCCATTTGGAGCATTAGTTGAAGTTAGAGTCAAGCAAAAGAATCAAAAAGACTGATGAGTGAACTTGCATAAAATGTTTTGGGATTAAGGCCTATATGGTTGATTGAGACATTTTAATTGTTTTCCTATAAAAAGGCATGGGAACAAGCCTTTAATGAAATGTTTTTGTGATGTGGAACATGATTGTGATGAATCCATATACCTCTATATGATGCTGATATGTATATAAGAGTATATGATATGTATTGTTAAGTAATTTTGTGTAATTGATGTAACTGTGCGTATGCACGATGTGGGGGGATGCACATGTCGGTGATGACTAAATATAACTATGCGTGTGCACGATGTGGGGGGATACACATGCTGGTGATGACAAGGTGTGGAAGTGTGGAGGATGACATTAGTTGTGCGCGATGTGGGGGTTGCACATGAGCTGGTAATGTGGTGGTGATATTTGTGGTTATATATGTGTAAATATATGTATGAAATAGAAAGTTTATGAATATGGTTTATGGTTGTAATGCATGTGAATCATGCATGTTGTACCTTGAGAAATGCTAAGTATTTTAATTTGAGTTTATTGCAGCACAAATGGTTTCCTTTGTGCTCAACAAACATAGTTTTTTTTTTATGCCCTGTTTTTGACTGCAGCTAGAAACTCTAGGGTGGTTCCAGAGTCCTGTGCCCTGCTTTTATTTTGACAATGTTTTTGACCATCTTTCAGTCAGAACTGTATAAAGTGGTAAAGGCCAAAGTTGTATCCCAGTCTCTTAGCTTTCCAATGGTCCAAAAATCATGTCAATTGAACCTCTGTAGTGTGAGATATTCTTGCAAAACCGAACCATATGCAAACCCATAGTACCTTTCTGCTGCAGTGAAAGTGCTTTCACTTTGAAAAATATTTTAGCTACCTTCCAGTTAGAACTGGGAAAAGTGGTCAATATCAAAGATGTATCCCAACCTATTATCTTTCTAATGGTTCAAAAATTATGTCAATTGGGCTTTTTTAGTGGGAGATATGCCTAAAAAACCGAAATACATGCAAATCAGGAATGTTTCTCGCTACAACGAGAAACTTGTTGTCATGCTTGTTACCTTGCTTGACCTTGACATATTCTTACCTATTTAACTTCTTGGATTGCTCATGGGTTTTTCAACACTTGGAAGCTATTAATTAAAGTTTGAAATGAGGGTTTCTAGTAAGAAGTTAACTCAATTGCATTGTTTTTGAAACGAGCGCATCATAATTTCCAAAATCTCCTTATCGATTGCTTGTTCCCTTCTTATGTTCACTCATTGAGTTTTATACTCATATTTTTAAACTTCATGTTTTCAAATTTAGAGGCAATTGGGACCTAGACCAAGTCGTTCATGCATGCTCGTCTTTTGGTAGGTACTATGACATCTTAGTAGCTATGCCTTTATTCGAAGTCACTCTGCTGACGGTTGAGAGTCTTTGTCTATGTACAAGTATATGTAATGTAACTACTAGGAGTCTTGTTATAAATGAAGTATATATATATATATATATGTTGGATTGATGATGCCTCTATGAGATGGTAATGAATGACAGTACTTTGAGATAATGCAAATATAAATATGTGGTATACATGTTATGTATTGGAATACATTGAGTTGTGAATCACGAATTGTGGTTTAAGAATGGTAATGCAAGATTTACGAAATGTTGAACATGATTACTGAAAAAGGCTTGCTTGGGCTTAGTGGGCTATGCCCATTGGGCCTATGCACTGGTCATGGCCCGAAATTTAGGTTGTGACATAATTAGAAGCATTAAGAACAGAATAAAATAAACAACTTAATTTCATCAAATATAAGCAAAAGAGAAATAAATAAATTCATACTACATATTGAGTTCAATCATCTTAAATGAAAATTTTAGTTCCCCATCATGTCACATATCATCATTAAAAATGAAACTAAGAAAATAAGAGAATAGAAAAGATAGAAAAACTCACGAATTATATTCTTGATCTCCAAATCTCCTTGAATCCTTTAAATTCTTCTTAGCTTCAATGACTATGTGGCTTGACTCTCAACTGTCAATCTAGTGTTTCGTTCTCTCTTTTTCTTAAAAGTCCTCTGAAAGGTTGTTTTTATAGGGCTTTGAAGTTAGGCCAAGTTGAGTGAAGAAAGAACTCAATTCCAATTAGGATTTCCTCATCAGATTACGTAAGTTGTGGCCTCGACCAATTAATTAATAGAAATCATAATTGCTCTAGGACTGTTACAGTGCATCAAATTTAACAAGATTTGAGCATGTTTCAAGCTGAATTGGGTGAAGTGGTAAACATAAAAGTTGTAACTTTTTCTCTTATCTTTTTAATGGTTTAGAATCACTTCATTTGGAACTTTGTAGAGAAGTTATATTCGAAATACCAAAATATATGCAATAGAAGTCTGCACGTTGAAATTACTCTTTTTTTTCCACTAAAATTCTTCTTTCACCAAACACTACAAAAGCATAAATAAATTAGTAACAACTTATCTTAACCACATTAATATCAAATTAAGTATAAATTAACTAAGATTAGATTGACCTACATAAAATAACTAATTTAAAACAGCTAAATAAAAGCTACTAATTTTTATGTATTATTATAAGAACTAAGCTAAATTACTATCTAAATTACGTACAAATAACTCTATATCTGAGAGTTATCAGCTTGTTTTAAGCCATATAAAGATTTAATTAATTTACAAACTTTGTTTTCTTATCCAGGAAAAACACATCTCTCGAGTTGTACTATATAAATTTATTCTTCTAAATCATCATTTAGAAAAGCTGTTTTAACATCCATTTGATGAACAACAAATTTATAAATAGACGCTGAGGCAATTAAAACATGAATAGATAAAATTCTTGTTGCTGGAGTAAAAGTATCATAGTGAATATTTATTTTTTGATTAAAACACTTACCAACTAATCTAGCTTTGTATTTATCAATAGAACTATCAAGATTAAACTTTTTTTTAAAAATTCATTTGCAACCAATTGGTTTAGCTCCATGTGGTAAATCAACTAATTCTTAGATTGATTTTGAAATGTAGAATCAATCTCCTTTTTATAGCTTATTTCCAAAATAGACTTTTTTAAAAAGAAATTGCATCAGCATAAGTTAAAGGATTATTATCTTTCCTTGGTCTTTTACTCTTTCTCAAATCATCATTTGATACTTCCAAATCATTTTTACTAAAAGGTGTATAAGAAATTGTATCAATTCTCAATGGAAAAATATACTTAAAAAATTTAGCAGTTTTTGTTTCAACAATAGTATTACAATTAAGAACATCACTTTTTAATACAAAAAATTTAGATGCAATATTATATTCAGCATAACCAATAAACATGCAATCAAATGTTTTAGAATTAATTTTTCTTAGAATCAAGAAGCAAAACCTTAGCAAGATACCCTCACACTTTCAAAAATTTTAAGTTAAGAGAATAGCCTTTCCATAATTCATAAGATGTCTTACTAGTTTTCTTTTAAGAAATTATATTTTAAATATGACATGCAAATATTAAAGCTTCACCTCATAAATTTTCATGAATTATTCATTCTTTTTCACAAATATCATTAATCAGTATATATTCACTACCTTTATCTTATTTAACTCTTTTTATCCTTTTATTCAATTAATTTTCTACCTCAACTTTATATTTAAGAAACATGTCACAAGCTTCATCTTTATGTCTTAGTAAATAAACACCAGTTAATCTAGAGTAAGCATCAATAGAAGTAACATAATATTGCTTATCACCTCTTGTCATAGTTTGTTTCAAATATCCTAAATTAGTATGGATTAAACTTAACAATTCAAATTCACTATTTATTGAAATGCAAGTTTTCTTAGTTAATTTCGTTTGTGCACATATTACACATTTACTAAAGCATGCATTTTTAATACTAAAAATTAAACCTAGTGATTGTGTTTCCTTAATATAAGAAATGCAAGCATATCCTAATCTGCCATGCCATAAATCAATAGAGTCAATCATGTAAGTAGGAGAAAAAGCACTTTCACTCAGTACATTTGAAATGTTGAGTATTAAAGTCCTTGATTACAATACCCGTTGCCCATAAAGACATTATTCTTTGTCATTATGATCTTGTCAAATTCAAAAAACACTTTTACCCTGACCTTGCCCAATAAAGCCACAGAAATGAAGTTTGCTTTTATATTAGGAACATGCAAAACATCATTCAGAGATAGGGTTTTCCCAACTATGATCTTAAGCAATTTGAGAATCACCAAGATATATTTGTTCTCCTTCTCCTATTGGAGTATAAGAAGAAAAGGCAATTCTGTTTGCACAAATATACCTGGTAGAACTTGAGTCTACCACCCATTCTTTCACATTAACCACCATATTGGCTTGAGAAATGACTATAGTAATTATGTCATTAGATTCATCTGCTTCAACCAAGTTAACTTTTGGATTATCAAGTTTGTCATTTCTTTTTGCTCTCTTCTTACATTGTGTTGCATGATGCCTTGGCTTTCCACAAACAAAACAAGTACCTTTCTTTTTTGTTAATGATGCTAGATTTAGCCTTGCACCAAATTGGCTTTGGTTGCAATCTCTTTAACTTTAAAGGCTTTAATCTCTTTTCGGTTGTGTCTTCAATGATGATGTGTACAATTAGGTTTGCAAGTGACAATTGCTTTGGCTTGTGCTTTAATTGTTGCTTGTAGTCATTCTAGCGTTTTAACAGCTTCTTAATCAGCAACCTAACAATAAACTTTTCTTGTAAGTTGATATTTTCTACTTTCAAGTCATCCACCAATTTGTGGTATTCATTAATTTGACTTTTGATATCCTTGTCATCAGTCATTTGCCAACAATAGAAGTTTCCAATTACGAACTTTTGTTTCCCAACATCTTCAGCAATATATTTGGCACTCATCGAATCTCGTATTTGTTTTGTTTTTTCATAAGGACTGTAAACGTCAAATAGCTTGTTAGAAATTATGCTAATAATTGTAAGTCTACATACCTTATTTGCATGTGTCAACTATTCCAGCTTGTTGACATTGTTTGGCTTGGAATTGGTTAATGTAAAAGCCATTCCATGAATGTTAATGATGGAAATATGCTTTCTTGCCAGCTTTTGAAATTATTTCCATCAAACACGTCGATTTTGGATATGTCAGGAAATGGTTTTGCATATGTCACCAAAGACATGGTAAGAATGGACAAGGTAGCAAAAATGGTGACAGTAGATGTCAAGGTAGCACCATTGGTAGCAATGGTGGAAGCAACGACAATGGAAGCAACATTATCGATATAAGAATCCATTATCCTTAAGATTGTTGGATAAAGATCGAATCAATGATAACTCAAACTAGTCTGAGGCATGATACACTGTCTTTAAGGATAATTTCTGTTCTTTCAGAGTATGAAACTCTGTGCAAAAAAACTAAAGTGGTTATCTTCTAAGATTTAAAAGACTTTTCTCAATTAGTTTGCTCAAACTATCAAAAATATAGACACAACAGAAAAAAAAAAAGAAGAAAGAGCCCAACAAGGCTAAGTAGATAAGAGAAAAGTAGAAAAGAGGAAGCAATGAGAACTGAGGTGTGTTAAGAATGAATATGAAGGCTGGTATTTATAGGAACGAATGGTTGAGAGAAATTAAAAAAAATCTTAATGTATAAAGAATATTCTTAAAGATACTTTAATGTTATTGAAAAAAATCAAAGATCATATCTTTGTAATGTTGGCTGAATCAAAAAGTACTGTAATAGTTAAAGGTCAAATCAAATTCTACTAAAAAGGGTCAAGGAAATTTTAAAAAAATATAACCAAGGTACAAAACTATCACTTGGGTCTAGCCCACGTATATACTTATGCCAATGAGGGGCGAATTTGCATTTTCTCAAGGCTTGGCGCGATTTTGTGTGCTTGCAAGCTTATTTTCTTTTCCTACTTATAACAAGCCCACGATGAGTTTGCTTATATAAAGCACTAGCATTTTTTGGGCAATGTGAGATAGAAACTTTATGAGATATCACTATATATCCAACAATATGTGTCATAACCCTTTTTTTAGCCTAGAGTTGGTGTGCTGACAAAGCCATTGAGCACGTCCTAGGAGGATGGGCAATAAGTAGATGCTTGAGGAGTTTTGGATAGGCCAAGTAGGTTGGTGAACTAGCTTAGGTAAGCCAAATAGGTACGTGAACCAGCTTGCATGCCAGACAAAGTAGTTTATGTGCCCTCAATGCCCTAACACACCTAGTGAGCTGCCAGTTGGTTGATAACTCTATTTTATGGAGTTATTCGGTCATAATTTTTGGTGTATTTTGTCTAAGTTCTTAGGAATTAAGTTAGAAATTAATTATTTTTAGTTGTTTATTTTATTTTTGTAAATTATGTTGGGTTCATTTAGCTTAAGTTAATTTATGATATTTTGCTTTAAATTTACTTATTATTTAAGTTAGTTTGTTACTTTTGTAGGTGGGCTATGAAAAGGTGATAATTTGTGAAGAAGAATGCATTCAAGTTGCAGACTTTCACTGTAAATGTTTCAGTATTTCAAGCATATCATTCACTACAAAAGTCCAATTTATTTGATGCTAGAATCATTGAAAAGCTAAGAGGTAGAGATACAACTTTCGTGTTTACCACTTTTCCTAGTTCAACTTGGAAAAAGGAGAAAATTGCATCACAAGATTAAGTAGTGTATTAGAAACAGCATGAGGTAAGATGAACCATAGTGCCATTCAAGCCTAAGGCGTCGCAACACCTATAGAGGAAGGCCGCGGTGCTCGTTGATATCCCAGCACTCTAAAATTCAAGTTTAAATTACATTAGGTCTTTGAGGGCTATTTAAAGAAGGATTTTCAAAGCACTTTTAAGCGAGATAGAGAACAGCTTTTTTAAAGAAAAAAAAAGCCATCAACGAAAGAAGAAAGCATGGAAAAATCGAAGAAGATTGAAGACTTGCGATATGACAAATCTTAGTTTTTCTTTTTACTTTAATTCTTTTTTCACTTTCTTTGACTTGGTTTAATAGTTGTTTTTTTTTTTTTGGATGATGTTTTCAGTAGATATTATGAACTAATTTACTTTTCTAGGATTATGATTGAACTCAATATATAGTTTGAATTTTTTATCTCTCTTTTGCTTATTATCAATCGAATATGAGTTGTTTATTCCAATTCTATGTTTAATGCTTTTAATTGCTTGATCATCAATCAGATTAATTTGGATATCTAAATACAACTTGATGGAGAGAGTTTAGATTAGGCCATGAATGGAATAACATGTGTTCAAATTCACTTGGTTGAGTAAGTGAATTAATTTGCATATAGGATAGACATATACCTATGTGTCGCATGTAGCCATGATTAGAACATGAATTTAATGAATTTTTATTCAATTGAATTTGCATAGACCTATAGTAAATTAATTAAGAGAGATATTTTTATGAGCAACTCGACAGAGACTTGTAAATAGTTTAAGACTCTAGGTTAGCAATTCAATCCATCGAAGTAAGTTTAGAGAGAGAAACAAGTTTCAGATGGAGTGTTGAGGCATATTGTAATCCTAGGCATTTTATTAATTGAACTTTTTTAATAAAGTTTTGCCTATTAGCTTTTAAATCCAATTTAGTTATTATTTAGTTTTGGTTTTGCTTTCATTTAATCACTTTAATTCGATTATTTGAATAACATTAGGTTGTGTTAATTTTAGTATTTAGCAAAATGTGGTGCAATTTTCTATGGAATTCGACACTTTACTTACTCTTATATTACTTGTTATTATCAGTACACTTATAAGATAATATCGACAATGAGATTTTGGTGTTGTTTTTGGACATAATTTAATTAATCAAATAAAACATGCATTCCAACTTAAACAAGTTGAATTGTATGAAGCTAAATGGGAAATCTATTTGGGCATAGATATTCCAAGCTCACTGTTTTACCCTTTATGTCAATTTTGTCCCTTAGTATCAAATTTCATCCAATTAATAATTCAATACTCTAGATCTAATCTTTTGAGTAAATAGATGTGACGGGCAACTAATTCATCAATCCATTGGACCTAAATTAATCACCAATTTTCCTGAAATCACTAAATACAATGTTAATGCTATGAACTCCATTATTTGGATATATGTTCCTAGATTTTCATCTCGATAATAATCCCAAAATACAAAGTCTAGATCAACGCTTTTATGATGATCATGCTCATAGTAAATCGAAGTCAACCATTTCGATGATTTAAGACTCATCATTCCCTTGAAATGAATCACATTCATTTTGTTGGAAGTAATCTGGACATTACAGCCTTAGCACAATAAAGTGACCAACTTTATTATATGGCTGTGAACAATTTTTAGATTCAATTAAAATACATGTCTCATTCGTATTACTTTTCATGCAAGTGTGTTTTAATATCTTAATAGAATCATGGTACCTTAATAACTAGATAATGAATGCTTACTTAAAACAAACTCTTCGTCTTATTATCAAAACGTACTTTCATTACAAATAAATTTAATGAAATTAAGCATGAGAATATACTTGCTTTTTAGGGGCACCATATTCTTAAAATTGCTAACAATTTGCCACTTGCCCTAAAGCAAGTATGATATATCCCTCATTCCAAGACCTTCTAAAGTGACCATTAAAACTCTTTTGTGTTAGAGTCTTTGTGAATGGATCGATAAGGTTCTGCTCTATTGGAATTTTGTTCACAAGTACTTCTCCACGTTGTATGATCTCTTAAATGAGATGATACTTCTTTTCAATATATTTTGCTGCTTTATGGTTCCACGATTCTTTTAAGTTAGCCACTGCTCCATTGTTATCACAATAGAATGTAATAGGCTTGTCCATATTTGGAATTATTTCGAAGTCCATAAAGAACTTACAGAGCCATACAACTTCTTTTGCTACTTCACAAGCTGTAACATACTCTGCCTCCATAGTAGAATCTGTTATACAAGATTGCTTTACACTCCTTTAAACTATGGCTCTTTCTCTAATGGTGAAAACAGATCCTGATGTCGATTTCCTAGAATCAACATCAGACTAAAAATTTGAATCAGTGTACCATTTTTTATCTAGGTTCATGAAAATTAAGTTAGGAAATAGTTAGTTTTAGTCATTTATTTTATTTTAGTAAATTATGTTGGGTTTGTTTGCTTTAAGTTAATTTATGATATTTTGCTTTAAGTTTAGTTATTATTTAAGTTAGTTTATTGCTTTTGTAAGTGTGCTATGAAAAGGGTGGTAATTTGTGAAAAATAATGCATTCATGGTACAGACATCTATTGCATTTGTTTCAGTATTTTGAGCATATCTTTCACTATAAAAGTCCAATTAGCATGATTCTTAAACCATTGAAAAGTTAAGAGTCAGAGATATAACCTTCATGTTTATTACTTTGCCCAGTTCAGCTTAATAGAAGGAGAAAATCACGTCACAAAATAGAGTAGCTTGGAAGAAAGAGAAAATTGCATCACAAGATGAAGCAGTGCAGTAGAAATAGCATAAGGCAAGATGCACCATAGTGTCACACGAGGTTAGGGCATTACAGCACCCATGGAGGAAGGTTGTGATGCCTATCAATATCTCGGCACTCTAAAAATCAAGTTTTAATTACATTAGGTCTTTGATGTCTATTTAAAGAGAACTTTTCAGAGCATTTTGAAAGGAGATAAAGAGTAGGTTTTCTTGAGAAAAAGAAGCCATCAATAAAAGAAGAAAGTAAGGAAAAATTGAGGAAAATTGAAGACTTAAGATTTGATAAATCTTAGTTTTTTTCTCTACTGTAGTTATTCTTTCACTTTCTTTGACTTGGTTTTGATTTTCTTTAGAAAATATTTTCAATAGATATTATGAACTAATTTACTTTTTCTATGATTATGATTAAACTCAACGTGTAGTTTGAAATTTTTATCTATTTGTTGCTTATTATCAATGGAATATGAGTTGTTTGTTCCAATTCTATATTTAATACTTCTAATTGCTTGATCACCAAGTAGATTGATTTGGATATCTAAATACAACTTGACAACGGGAGTTTAGATTAGGCCATGAATGGAATAGCATATGTTCAAATTCACTTAGTTGATTAGGTGATTTGATTTAAATATAATATAGACATATACTTATGTGTTGCATGTAGCCAATATTAAGCATGGATTTAATGAATTTTTCTTCAATTGAATTTGCATAGATTAATTAGGAGAGATATTTTTATGAGTATCTCGACAGAGACTTATAAATAGCTTAGGACTCTAGGTTAGCAATTTAATCCATTAAAGTAAAGTTAGAGAGAAAAACACGTTTCAGATGAAGTGTTGAGGGATATTATAATCCAAAGCTTTTTATTATTTTAATTTTTCTAGTAAAGTTTTGTCCATTAGCTTTTAGATTCAATTTAGTTATTATTTAGTTTTTGTTTTGCTTTTATTTAATCACTTTAATTTAGTTGCTTGAATAAGATTAGATTGTGTTAATTTTATTATTTAGCAAAAGTTGGTGTAATTTTTTATGTGATTCAAAACTCTACTTACTCTTATATTACTTGTTACAATACATACACGTGCATGATAAAATTGACAACACCGGTAAGCAGCACATGCAAACTATGCCCAAAGGCCAAAATATTATGTCAATGGGCATGAACAATATTCCAACTGGCTCAAGACTTAGAACTACACTAAAGGCTCTTCTAAAGAGCTATTGGAGAATAAAGACCACTTGGGGTTGAAATTTCCCCCTTTAAGGCTAACGGGTTGTTGTAAAGGGGAGCACTCTATATAAAGAGCCTCACACCCTTTTGTACATGGTTTAGGCTAGTGAAAGAAAGATGGAGGCTTTTTATATTTGTAGAGGCATTGTATTAAGAAGCTTATAATTAAGAATACACATTTCTTTTGTCATCCATTATTGTGCTTTATTTTTCTGCGTTTTACTTTCCTTTTGTTGAGCAAACCTCTC
Organism: Theobroma grandiflorum; assembly: GCA_036013995.1. NCBI lineage: Eukaryota > Viridiplantae > Streptophyta > Magnoliopsida > Malvales > Malvaceae > Theobroma > Theobroma grandiflorum. Next base: position 41,749,090 of record CP142127.1, read on the forward strand.
GTTAGCGTAATCCACTCCCTTGAGCAGAAAGGGCCAACTAGGGCAACTAGGCTAACTTGGGCAGTGGTGAAGGACAAGTGTTGTTTGTCCAAGGTCACACAAGAATGTTCTCAAAAAAACCCTGTGACATATGAGTTAAAAGATAGTTAAAATTTAAGGTTCTATTCTAGGAAAGGTTTGGTTAACATGTGTTTGTTCTACGTCATAAACTTCCAAGATATTTTGACTACCAAATAACCTAAAAAAAAGCTAAAGGTTATTTTCAAAAATATTTAAAATGGTAATATCAATGGAAACTCTATTATGTTACTAGTTAATACTTCATACTTTTTGTTCACCAAAAAAGTCAAATTCTATATTTAAGTTTTATGTTTTATGAAAATGTTCGAATTACTTTATCTATTATAATTTGTATAAATTGAGTCTTTATACTTTTAATTGGTTCATTCCCTTATTTTCTTTCCTCTCTTCTTCCTCTTCTTTTCTCAACTCTACACCATTACTATTGCTTGCAATAGCCTTTTCAATTTCACCTTTTTCTTCCTTGACCAATATCCTCCCAAAAAGACCCTTATCATACAAACTAAAAAAAAAAAACTCTTTTTTCCCAATGGATTTCTACAGTTGTTGTTTTCCTTTTCTTCTTTGGTGTTTTTTTTCATATGTTTTTACTTGGTTCAATCTTGGACAAATCTCACTCTTTTTTTTAGAAGATAAAGATTTGGTATATGGAGAATTGAGGTACTTGAAAGAGATGAGTGGGTTAGGTTTTGGTAAAAATATCAAGATGAACCTTGTAAGCTTTTAGAGATATTTTTGAGAGAAAATAAAAGGTAAAATTATGCAATTAGTCCATGTACTCTATTAAAATGATGGATTTAGTCCTTGTACTTTTCAAAATTGACAATATCAATCTAATGTGTTAAAATTTTTTTATTATTTATACTAATATGGCATTTAGTTGTATTGATGTAACATTTTCTTGTTGAGATGACATTAAATTTGATAAAATAACAATGATGATGTGACATTTTATAAATGATGTAATAATGGTGTTGATATGAAGTGACATTAACATAGATTTTATAAGTGTGGACATAAAAATAATATAGTGTGAGTTACTGGTTTTAAATAGGCTTAGAAAAGAAACAAATCAAAATTATGAATAGGTTTTTAGGATTTAAGGAAAGATTATTGTGAGACAAAGAAGAATTGAAATTTTGTGCTCCAAAATTTAAAATAATGAAAAGAGTATTATGAAATAGATAAAAAAAAAAATCCCTCATCATCATTAACAAATCACCTTTTTCAATGCCATATCAACAAGAAAATGTCATGTTAGCATAAATAATAAAAAAATTTTAATATTGTCAACAATTGTTTTGACATTGTCAATTCTCGAAAGTATAGGAACTTAATTTTTACAAATTATTATACATGGACTAAATTTATGACTCTGCTAAAGTACATGGAATGATTGCATAATTTAACCAAAATAAAACAATTTAATTTAAATCTTCATATGTTTTCAAATAGAGTTAGTGCCATTTCAAATAAAGAAAGCCTTAGCCTATTTGGTCTAGTTTTTTTTTTTTTAGCTTAAAAGCTATTATGAAGCTATTATGAAACTTTTATGAAGAATAATAACTTTCAAAATTAAGTTAAAGTTGTTTGACAAAATAACTTATATAAGCTTTAATTTTGGTTAAATTACTATAAAAGAGTATTCATGCCATCTTTAATCACCTAATAAACCAAAGTGGAAAAAGTCTGCTTCGAGTTTATATACGATTTCAGATGTTAAAATCAAAGAAATCTATAAAAAAATGTAACAACTCTCAAACTTGTATAATAATAATAACAGTATTAGAGTTTTTTGGTAAAGAAGAGAGAAAACTTTTAAATAGTACTTGAATACAGCTTTGACTTTTGAGTTTTCTTTTCTCTTAATTTTTGTATGAACAAAAAAAATCCTAGATTTTACCATTTTGCTGGTATGTCTTCTATTTTTTTTAATAGTCTTTGTAGAGAGAGGTAAAGCAAAGGGAGATCACGATTTTGCGTTGGAGAAGGGTGATTTGCAAAGAGAAAAAGAGGAAAGGGAAATTGATTGAGAGAGATGAGTATTTCCTGAAAAGCTGACATATGTTTAAAAGAAGATAAGAGAAAACTCCTTTGGAGCTTTTCTTTAAGCCTTCTTTTCACAAATTTTATTTTTTTAAAAAGCTATTTTTGTAAGAACTTATCAAAAATCTTGTTTTGCTTGATTTTTGCTTTTAAGAGATAAATAAATTAAAAAAAAATCAAGCCAAACAGATACTTAGCTTGCATTAGTTAGTGAATTTTTTTTAATTATTTTTGTTTATTCAAAAAATAAGTTTTAAGGAGTCAATTTTTGTTATTAGATTTTGTTGCATGTTATTTATAATTTGTTTTGTCTTTCCAAATTTTGACGGAGTCGACGTCATGTGAGCGCTGGTCAATGTCATGTTAGTCTCAAAATTAGGTGTAGGTTTAGTTAACACCTTATGAATTCTGGTCAAATATTATGTGAACTTAGTTAATAAAACATCAATAACTTTGATAGAGAAATTTTAACAATATTAACGATTGGATTACTATTAATAAAATTAGAAAATAAAAAAAACTCTATTTAAATGAATTAGAGTAAAAAGAAATAAATTTAACATTTTTATAAAATATAGAGATTAAATTCAGAATTTGACCAATAAAAGAACAGTAAACAGATAAACCAAAAATGAAGTTAATGGACGGCTATTCGGACCTGTTCTTCTAAACTCCACCAACCAAGTCATAATTGCAATCTTTCGTTTTCCACCAACAAACAACAAAAGCGCCGAGTTATATCCTTTCAACTGTTCATCACGGGCAGCATCAAAGTTGCCCATCTTTTCCCCTTTTCTCCCTTTCCAACTTTGAAACCCGGATTAAGCCTTATAAACTTTTGCACTTTGTGGTCATTGGGTCAAGAAAGAGGAAAAAACCAACTAGTTATATATACAGATAATGCCCCACTAATCACTTGTCTTAGTCTTGTGATTGGAAATGACTCAATAAAGGCACAAAGCAGGCGCTTTTACAGCCGAACCAGAACTAGAACGGCAGAACCCCCATAATCAAAACAGAGTTTCCCTGTTTTATTTCTTTGCTTCGCCCCTCGTTTAGACCGCAACCGGAATCCATTCCACATGTCTAACCTTTGAAAACCATAGTTATCATCTTCTTTACAAGCTCCAACTGTGAGCCACATTTAGAAGAGGCAATGAAGAACGTTTGGAGGAACAAGTTTTTGCTCTGTTTTAGACCCGTTGTCGATTTGGACGTGATGCTTGAGTCCAAAGCAGTTGTGGTTGATCGTTCCCAAAATCAGGCCTCAACGTATGTTGGCGTTAAAAACAAGGAGGATATTAAGCCTTCAATGACTAAGTCTTCAGTTTCTGATACAGAAAATTCGATCGTGATTCATCGTCCGGGAAAGAAAACATTTTCCCAAGTGATCAAAGCTGTTGTCTTCGAGATCATATTGGTTTGTTCCTCACTTCCTTTGTTCTTCCTTTTGTTTTCTGATGAAGTGATTAGCTGTCATCACTCATCAATATATCTTATCCTATTAACAGGTTAAGAGGGTTCTAGATAGGAAAGTTATTCATCAAGGGTCATATTCATTAAAGCACAATTTCCCATTAAGCAGCCGTGATAAGTTGTTGGATGCAAGTCTCAGTAAATCAGTAAACAAGGTTTTGGCCGGCAAAGATATTCGAGATACTATTTCCAAGTCCAACTCAGTGTCATCAGTATCATCTTGTTCTTCATCGTCATCATCGTCTTCCCCAAATTCAACGCAAAACCGAAAGGTGCAAAAGCTGCAAAACAAGAATACTTACAGCAACCATCGAGAACGTGAAATGAACCCTAAACATGAACAAATAGATAGGGGTTCAAGTTCAAACAGTGCCATTTTTTTGCTTCTCGTTAGTCTAGCAGTGACAATCTTCTGGGGCAAAATTTGTGCGATATTCTTCACATCAATTTGGCTTTTCTTTCTCCCTCATCAACAGCCTGCCGGTGTTATTGGAAATCTGGAAAACATGAGAAGAATCCCGGAAGCGAAGTCAAGAGATTACAAAAAAAAGGTCATAATGGAAGGGCTACTTGAAAGGAATCACAACAGAGGGACATTAAATTTTTGACATGAAAATTTTATTTTTCGTGTCTGATCCCATAGTCTTTCTGTGAATTTATTACATTATTTCTGGGGTGCAACTTTTAGTAGTGCATTAAAGTTCAGTCAGACAAAACGAACGCATCAGTTTCTTGTGCAGTAATCTCTTTTTCTTGTATTTGGGGGAGATTTCAGAACCTTCGTTTGTTCCTTGAATTCTTTCATATCTCACTTCCCCTTTTTTTATTCTTTTTTTTTTCTTTTGACAAAAGATATTGTTACTTTGTTAGATAATTCAAAAGAAAACGAAAGCAATACAAACTAAATCACAAAAAAAATGTTCATTAGATAAAAATTCAATCCCGGGTTAATTTAGATTGCTGGCTTGTTGCTTGTTGACTCATTTCGATTAATTTAAGTTTGTTTAAATTAATATTTTAGTATCTTCTTTTTATTTTTTATTTTTTACTTTTTGGCTTCTATTCATTTCTCAAAAAAAAAATGGAGGCCCATAAAGCAGATAGAAAAAATATACGAAACTTAGATAATATATCACTCAAAAAATATATATGTGACATAAATAATATCGTATCTCGAGAATTTCAATTTCAAATGGACAACGTACGAAAAGAGTTGAGAGAACTCAAAAAGTGTTTTGTAATGTGCAAGTCATCTACTTTCCCTACAATTTAAATGAGTGTAATGTCTGTGTAGTATTTGGTTTATAACAAGGTAAGGGAATGTCATTACAGTTCCCTAAGCTCATGAAGGGAAAGTCAACTTTCCCTTAGCAAAGGGAAAGTTAACCATTGTCTTTCCCCCAATTGTTCCCTAATCCTCTTCTTCTTGCCCTGGCCACTAACTTGTATCAAATCTGTTGTTGTTTGTGGTTCAAGAGGATGGTGGCTAGGCTATATGTGGTTCATATTCCTAGATTTGCTAATCATCTTGCATATAACCTTGGTAAGGGCAGTGTACAAAGGGTTGTCGATCAACTAATTGTTCATCATTGATGCGTTTTTATTTTGCTCTAGCTTTTAACATTGGGCTCTTGAATTCTGTTTTTATGTCTTTTTTTCTTTTTTGTCTTGGTTTGTTGCCGATGGAATTTTGATTGGGGGATTGCTGTTGTTTTGCATTTTCTATTCTCTGTTTCCTTGAAGACGTTGTACTACTGATGTATTATACGTTTGGACTTTACACTTTTCTAATAATATTGTTAAAGATTATGTTTTTATTGGTTGAAGGAAATCTTGTACATAATTTAGATAAGTCATTGTCTTAAATAAGTGACATAATCTAGATAAGTTAGATAGTTTCATATTTAACTTTAACTTCTTTATATTTGAAAATGTTTATCAACAAAACTTGTATATATCAACAGAATGCTTATTAGCAAAACTTGTACATAAGCCTTGTATAGCTTTGAGGTAAATAAGAGTGAACAATCAGATATTTCATTATGAAATTTTAACCTTTTTCACATGGTATCAAATCCTTCCTTTGTCTCAAAGATGGAAAAATCTTTCGTCTCAAAATTAGTAAGCTTACCTTCTATAGGCCTATTATCGCTTTACTTTCTTCATCACTCCGATCATCATTGATTGATAGTGATAAATCCAAAACTAACTTCAACCAATTATGTTCCTTAGAGTCGATCCTTTCAATTGGCTTTATCTATTAGGAATAAATTTGGTTTTATTGATAGTACCATACCAAAACCAACTAAGGATGATGATTCATATGTGTCATGGACAAGATGCAATAATTTGATTGTTGCTTGGTTGCTAGAATCTACTTCCCCTCCAATTGCTTCGACAATCTTTAACATCAAGTTAGCATCAGAAATTTGAGACACATTGAAAAAAAGATTCTCCTAGTCAGATGATGCACGGGTATGTAATTTACAACTCTCACTCTCAAATATATCACAAGGCACATGGTCTATTAATGAATAATTTACAGAACTTAATGGGGTTTGGGAGGAATTTAAAATTTAGGCCAATGCCTCATTGTTCTTGTGGTAAATGCAATCAAGAGTGTTTCAGAAATATGTTCAATAGTGTCAAAAAGACAATGTCTTCAATTTTTTGAATGGATGCAATGAGAGTTATGCAGGTTTAAGATCTCAAATTGTGATGATCAAGCCTTTTTCTTCACATGATGAGGCTTATAATTTGATCTTAAGAAATGAATCTCAAAGGAACATTTATATATAGTCACAACCCTTTATTCAGACATCTGCTATGGCAAGTACTTATGTTGATGAGAAAAAGAAAAATAAGAACGATCTGTCATGCAGTGGTTAAAATGGCCACAGAAAAGATAAATATGATAAACTGATAGGATTTCCCCCTGATTTTAAGTTTACAAAAGGTAAAATTAACCTTAAGAGATTTGTCAACAGTGTTGTTCAACATTCACAAACAAAGCAGGGTGAACATGATACTGTTAGTACTATGTCTCAATTATCATTAATCAAAGATCAAGTTTGGACACTCATGGCAATTGTAAATAAGAATGGTGAAACTAGTGTTGATGATGATAACTCTGCCTTAAACAATCAACAACCAAAAGCTTCATTAGTCAACTCCACAATTACAAGTATGATTTCTAACTCTGTTAGTTATACATATCAAAATGCAAGAATAAACAACTCATCAAAAATCATTGCTTCTATCATAAATTAAATTCTTGGATCATTGACATTGGTGGATCGGATCATATAACTTGTTCATGATGCATTTGTTCAAATGCTAGACAATTCTAGAGCTTTAGTGAGTTATATAGGGATAGCCAAAGTAACATCTTCCTTGACACTAAAGAATGTTTTTTATGTTCCATCATTTAGATTCAATTTGATATCTGTCAATAAATTGATAGAGAATAAACAAAATTGTTTGATCTTTACTGACTTTCATTGTATAATTCAAGAAATCAAATCATGGACTATGATTGGTCTTGCTAAAATGGAAGTTGGACTTTATTTTTTTGCAAAAATAGCCTTAATCAAAATGATTTTGTATAGACTGGTCTTACACAAGCCATGAAAAATGTTAGTAGATTTGCCTCTGAGTAGTTTTCACCAATTTCTTTATATTATTCTTCAAAATTTTCTAGTAGTTGTAATTTTGTAGTCGAACAATTGGATATTTGGCATTTGAGATTGGGACATGCTCCCTCAACTATAATAAGACAAATTTAAAACGTTTATCCTTCTATTTCAGTTGTTGAAAATAAATTTTGTCCAATCTGTCCATTAACAAAGCAAAAAAGACTAAAGTTTCCTATTCATTTTAAAACCACTATCATGCCATTTGAACTATTACATATGGATATATAGGGACCATATGCAGTATTTGCTATAAAAAATCAACATTAATTTTTAACTATAGTGGATGATTATTCAAAATTTACATGGATTTATCTTATGAAAGCCAAGTCAGATGTTTTGACTATTGTTCTTACCTTTTACAATATGATAAATACACAATTCAATGTTAAAATCAAGCAAATCATATTAGATCATGCAATTGAGTTCAATTTGATAGATTTTTTCACTTCTCATGGCATACTACATCAAATGTCCTATGTTGAGACTCCTCAACAAAATGGGGTGATAGTAAGAAAGCATCAGCATTTACTCATTGTTGCTAGATCTCTCGTGTTTCAAGCTTTCTGTTTTAGTAGCAGCACAAATTATAAACAGAATTCTTTTTCTAGTTTTGCCAAATAAATCTCCTTATGAAATGTTTTTTAACAAAGAACCAGATTATTCTTATTTCAGGGTATTTGGATCTTTATGTTTTGCCTCAACACTTGTTCATCAAAGAAAAAAATTGATCATAGGGCAAGAAAATGCATCATGATAGGTTACCTTGTGAGCATCAAAGGTTACAGGTTGTACGATCTACAAACTCATAACATTTTTGTTTCTAGGAATGTCAGTTTCTTTGAACACATTATTCTTTCCAAAAGTGTTGATTTTGCATTTAATAGTAATGAATATATAGAATTCTTTTCAAAAATAAAACTTGGTTCTGATATTCCATTTCCCATTTCTCATTCAGAGATATCCTATAATATGAATTATGACATTTTTCTGCATTCTCCTTTCGATTGATCATTATCTGATCAACGTGTTCATCATACTTCCCTTATGCATTTTGATTATATAACTCAACAGATAGACTCTACTAACAATGGTGCAGTTGTTGATAATCACCAAATTACTGTTTTTGGTCATTTTGAAAATATGGACCAAAATGTCCCTGTTCAACCAATAATTATTCCTTCTGATGATCTGACTTCTTCTTCGAATTATAATCACCCTTCATCACCAAGAAAAAACGAAAGACCAAAACAACTACCTAAATAATTAGAAGCTTACTAGCATACTCTTCCCTTACACACAAACACAGTGACAGTATATCCTATTACCAAATTCCTTTCCACTAATCAACTTTCTTAACCATATAAAGCCTTCACCACTTCTTTCACTCATATTCCTGAACCTAAAACCTTTCATCAGGCTAATCAACATTCCCAAAGGCAGATTGTTGTGAAGGAAGAGCTTAAGGTCTTAGAAGATAATGGGACGTGGTCTATAGCACCTTGACCTACTAGTGCTCACAGTATTAGTTGTAAATGGGTTTATAAGGTAAAATTACATGCTGATGGTACTGTGGAAAGATACAAAGCAAGATTGGTCATTAAAGGGTACAGTCAAATGGAGGGATTTGACTTTCATGAGACTTTTAGTCTTGTTACAAAACACACTACAGTGAGAACACTTTTAGCCATAATTGTAATTCGACAATGGCATTTATCTCAGTTAGACATTAATAATGCTTTTCTGAATGGAAATTTAGGTAAGACTATATACAAGGACCTTCCATAAAGGTATAAACCTAAAAGGGAATATCCTAAAAACTCTAAATTGGTTTGCAAATTAAATAAATCCTTATATGGCCTAAAACAGGTTTTTAGGCAGTGGAATTGTAAATTTACCAAGGTTATGCTTCAATATGGTTTTCAACAGTCAAGGTCAAACTATGCTTTATTTACCAAAGCAATAGATAATGGTGAGTTCTTATCTCTCTTGGTATATGTTGATGACGTTTTGATAGCTAGTTCTTTAGTGAATTTAGCTAATGATGTGAAATTTTTCCTACAAAGTAAGTTTAAGCTAAAAGACTTAAAAAGTCTTAAATACCTGCTTGGCTTAGAAGTTACTAGACCAGATGCTGGAATTACTGTGTGCTAGAGAAAATATACACTTGATTTATTACATGACTATGGATTCCTTGGTGCAAAACCAGTCTCAACACCTATTGATTACAACCATAAGTTAGTTAAAAATGATGGTAATTCAGTCTTGATAAATTGTACACAATACAGGTAGCTTGTTGGCAAACTAATCTATCTTACTTTCATCAGACTTGACATTACTTATTCTGTACAAGTATGGTCACAATTTATGGATAGGCTAACTATTGATCATTTGCAAGCTACATACATGGTTCTTAAATACTTAAAGAATGCCCCAAGATAGGGCATTTTGTTTTCATCCAAATCTGCCCTACACTTGACAGCATTCCTAAATAGTGATTGGGCAAGCTATGGAGATACTAGGAGATTAGTGACAGGCTTTGGAGTGTTTCTTGCAGACTCACTTATTAGTCAGAGGTTTAAAAAATAAGATGTGGTTGTAAAGAGCTCCACAAAGGCAAAGTATACAATTATGGCAGCTACTACTTTTGAAGTTATTTAGTTGCTTGTTTTGTTAAGAGACTTTGGAATTCATCACACCAAAGCCATTAACTTATTTTGTTATAATCAATCAGCTTTGCACATTTGTAAGAATCCAACATTTAATGAAAAGACAAAGCACATAGAGATTGATTGTCATTTTATAAGAGATAAAGTTCAACAAAAGGTCATATTACCTAAACACATTTCTACCATCAACCAAGTTACAGACTAATTCACTAAAGCTCTTCCACTAGCACAATTCTATGGTTTATTGAGCAAGTTAAGCATCATTGACATCCACACTCCACTTGAAGGGGGTGTTAAAGATTATGTTTCTATTGATTGAAGGAAATCTTGTACATAATCTAGATAAGTCATTGTCCTAGATAAGTGACATAATCTAGATAAGTTGGATAGCTTCATATTTAACTTTAGCTTCTTTATATTTGAAAATGTTTATCAACAGAACTTGTATATATCAGCAGAATGCTTATTAGTAGAACTTGTATATAAGCCTTGTATAGCTTTGAGGTGAATAAGAGTGAACAATCAGATATTTCATTATAAAATTTTAAACTTCTCACAAATGTACTCCTAAATCTGATGATAGGTGTAAAGAGGAAGGAAAGAAAAAAAAAACAAAAAGAAAGAAAAAGAAAAAGAAGAATAAAAAAAGAAAGTGGAGTTCTATGTGCCAAAAAATTAATTTTATTTGTTGAATAAAATAAAAAATTATTAAATGTATAACTAATAAATCATATATAAATTTTAGAATAAAGAGCATATGAATAAATTAGAAATGAAAAATCATTATATAAATGTGTGATTAATATTACTTGATTAACTATTTTAAACTAAAATTAATTACTTATGTAAATTAACTATTTAAAAAATTTATTTATGAAACATTTAAATTAACTACTTAAATTAATTACTTATGTGTCATAAAATGAAACATTCCATCTTAGGTACCATTCTTCATATTTCTCGATCTCATGTATCTTTGGAGGTTCGGCTTATATCCCCCTCCCTTTTGTACTTACTTTTTCAGTTTATTAATAAAATACCTTCAAGGTAGCAAGGCCTTGGGAGAACTTCCAGTATAAAAAAAATTTATTTATGAAATAATTTAAATTAACTAATTTAATTCTTTAAAACCTAACTAATTTACTAAAAAAATATTTTTTAATTTCATAAATTTTAATATTTAAATAATTAGTATTCAAATATTATGTTATTTTTATGCTATTATTTATTATTTTAAGAGATAAAATTGAAAAGTTAAATATTTACATTAAAAATAATGTAAGTTTATTTAACTTTATTTTTAACTTTATAAATTTATACTTCATTCCCAATAAAGTGTTTTCAAATCAAACACAATAATGTAATTTTCTCAATAATCACATTCTCTACAATCGTCACTTTCCTATAGTATACCAAATGTTACAAAGTTATCATTGCAACAATCACATTCCCACTAAAATACCAAATGCCACCTAAAGGGAAGAACGGTGAATTTGACTAGCATGACAATGACAACAATCTCCTTACCCTAGTCATCCAAAAAGAGGAAATCCTACCTTCTTCAAAATGCTAAAGGAAAAATACCATGCCATAAGCAACCCCCAAGATCATGTAGTATACTTTCAGACAATGTTTGATTTCCATGCACCACAAACATTATGATTTATAAGGTTTTCACCATTACCCTTAAAGGGCTCGCCAAATCATGTTTTTATTTCTTGGCACTTAATTCTAACTTTAAATAACTGAGTAGAGCATTTTTGGCAAATTTGCTCACCAACACGAAGTAAACTAGTATATCAACTAGCTTTACGATTTTAAAATAGTAATTTGATGAAAGTTTAAAGGTTTATATCAAATGTTTTGTAAATACCACACTAGAGGTGAATGACCTCGATGGGGATTTTGTTACGCAACCTTTTTTAGTAGAAGCATTAATGATAAATTCAGTTTCACCATTAGATGCTAAATCCCAGAAGCCTTATAATATGATTCAAGAAGCACCGATCAATACTGTTAAAGGCTTTCTCAAAATCAACTTTGAAAGGAAGACTGCTTGAAGAGTTTTTTCACAAGGAATCGATAAGCTCACCCACAATGAATGAATAGTCTAGAATTTGCCCTCATTTGATGAAGGTGAATTGGTGGTTGTTGTCAATCACTGAACCTATCACCAATTTCAATCTATTATCTAGTATCTTGGCAAGGATTTTGCATATACATCTCACTAGACTAATTAGTTTGTATTACATAAGATAAGATGGGCCTTTGCATCATAATATCAATGTTATGAAGGAGACATTGATGTTTTGATTGATAATACTAGTATAATAAAAGTCCCACTTAAAGCTCATTACATCACAAGACTAGTGGTTTTTAAAGAAATCCATGTTGAAGTCATCTAGTCCAAGGGATTTGTTTCCATATCATAGCTTTGATTGGTGAGCCATGTTTCCTTCTCTATGAAAGGTAAGTTGAGGATTGTACTTTCTTCATCACTAATTTTTTTAATGGACAATTGAATTCTTTCATCCTTATTGTCAAACACTTGATGTAATGCTCTTTAAAGTGCTTAACTAATTCCTGCTATCCCTTGGACTGCATATACTAGTTTCATTCACTTGTATGCAGTCAATATGATTCCTTCATCTTTTGTTGAAAGCCATCAAGTGAAAGAACCATGTGTTATGGTCACCGGATTTATGTAATTAGTTGATACTAGATTTTTGCATCCAAAGTCATTTTTCCTTTCTGTAAAGTGACCATAGCCATGTTCTAAGTTTCCTAAGATTGCCTTCATACACTTAAGAAAGAGCATTAATGTCGGTTGCCATTTTGAGTTTGTTGATTTCTTTTTCAATAAAGATAATTTTACATGTGTCAGTGGCATATTGCACTTGCTGCCATCTTTTATCTTGACTTTTAAGAGCCATTAAACTATTCAAGATACTAAATGATATGGTAGAATCAGTTAAGATAGCCTACCATAAATCTTGGATCAATTGTAAAAATTAAGGATTATAAAGGTAATGCGTGAAAAACCGAAAATGCTTAGGGCCTTAATTTTTATTATCAATAGCTAGTCAAACTAGATTATGATCGAATAATGATTCTACAAGACTTTCTGATAGATGCTATGACATGTATTAATATAATATTGCTTATGAAAAAGTGATCAAGTCTACTCATTGAAGGATTTTCTCTATTGCTTGACCATGTGAAATTTATGTCAATAAGTGGGTAACCAACTAACTCCACAATGTTAGTGAAATATGAGAAAGAGATCATGACAGCATAATCGTATGATAAACCCAATTTCTCCTTAAAGGATTCAACAATTTTGAAATCATCATCGATGCACCATGTATTGTGGAGGAATTTTTGAGTTTGATTAAGTCATCCCATAAAAAATTTCTTTTTGATTGCATTATTTGGGGAATAGACATTCACAAAGGTACATGGTAAATTGAAGGCATTGATCTTACCTTGAAGAAGGATATATTGCTAATCAACGACGAATGATTCAAGGGTCAAAAAGGATTTTGCCTATAGTGTGATAATGCCACTAAAAACCCTATCAGGGAAGACAATCCCCTTTGAAAAAACCATTTCTCAAATGGATCTTAATAGGAAGAAATTAATCAAGCTATTCTTTTTCTTGCAAAAAACCCATTTTTGGATTTTGATTAGAAATTAGCCTCTGAATTGCTTGTTTTCTTCATTGTTTCTCCATTCCACATACATTCTAAGGCAGTAATTCAATCATCTAAGTTTGTCTGACATACAGGTTAATGTAATTACATGGTTTACTCTAAACTTAGGCTTTATCCCCTATTTCGAACATAATCTTGTTTCAGCATTTGTAGCTTTTAAAGCACTCGACTTCTTTCAATCTCAAAAAAGAATACCTAGTAAAGAACATACCTCCCATGTTTTCTCAATCTCACGGATTCCTCGCTAACTTCTTTACTTAGCTTTTCGCCACCAATAATAATCATATCGCTTTTAACGTCATTCCTATCAATATTCCCCTTAAGATTCTGTTCTTGCTCATTCATCTCAAATGGTCCAAAACCAACTACTCTTGATTTCTCATTGTTAAGGTAGTCTTGAATTGTAGTTTGATAAGTATAGTTTTATTTTAATTAAACTAGTATACCTTATTAAGATAGTCTTTAAATCTAGTTAGACTAGAATAGCATATCGTAATTGTATTAGGATAAGATTATTGTACTTTGCATCCTATGGGGTTAAAGAATAGTCATCACTTAGATTTAGAGAGAGTGAATTGAGTGTATGTGGAATAAGGGTTGTAAGTTTAAGACTATTCTTGCAATCTCTTGATTTTTCTTTTAGCAGATCTTTCTCTGTTGCTATGCCTGTAGATGTAAGTCATCAAAAGACTGAACCATGTAAATTCTTGTGTTCTTATGGGTGTGCTTGATTTCTTTCTTTCTTTATTCTATCGATTGGGTAAGATCTTGGACAACTCTTTAGAGATAATTCAGTAATTTCACAACAAATTAGTATCAAAGCCTTATGGTTTTAAGTCAATCTAAATCTCGCTATAGGCAACTTCATAGACTAAATATGAGATTGAAAAGTTTAATGCAAGAAATGATTTCAGCCTATGGTGTGTTAAGATACACGCATTGCTAGTGCAACAAAGACTGTTGAAGGCACTGAAGGGAAAAGACCATCTTCCCTTGAATTTATCTACTGGTGAAAAAGATGACCTTATGGAAAAAGCACATAATGTTATTCCTCTAGCTTTGTCATTGAGGTGTTAAGAGAAGTCATGAATGAAGAATCTACTGCCACAATATGGCTTAAACTCAAGAGTACTTATAAATCCAAATCCCTAACGAATCGTTTGATATGAAACAACAATTATTCTTTTAAAATGTGTAAAGATACGTCTGTTAATACTCACATTGAAGAATTTAACAAAATAATTCTTAATTTAAAGAATATCAATGTTAAAATTGAAGATGAAAACCTAGTCCTAATTTTTTTACGTTATTTGCCTCAATTGTATGAAAACTTCGTGGATACTATGTCATATGGTCGAGATACTCTCACATTCGAGGCTGTAAGGGCATTTTTAAATTCCAATGAATTGAACAAGAAAGTTGGTAATATCTAGAATAAAAATCAAGCAAAAGACCTAGTTATGAATAAAGAAAAAGATAGAAAAAATGGTCTAGATCGAAGCAAAAAGGAAAACTTGTTGAAATTGTGATAAGAAATGACACTTTTCTCAAGACTGTACCAAATTCAAAGATGATGAAAATATCAACAAGTTTGAGAGTACTACAAATGTGGTTGCAAATAACTTTGATACTTTTGAGGAAGCTGATAGCGTTTTTGTAGTAACCAACGATAACCCAATGGATGATTTCTCTCTTTCAATTGTCGAGATTGGTATAATTTAGATAAAGAATTTTGATGGTATGGTAAGGACACTTGAGGTGAAACGTAACCTTAACATGAAAAAGAATTTGATATCCTTGAGTTTGTTAGATAAAAAGGGCTACAAATATAGTGGCCAAGATGGTATCTTAAAGGTATCTAAAAGAGCCTTAACTATCATGAAGGACAAGTTATCCGGTGACCTTTGTTGTCTAATGGGAAACATAGTCATTGAAACCATTTTTGTAGTCTCATCCAATGATCCTGATGAAGATGTAACACGTTTATAGCATATGAGATAGGGGTCATATGAGCAAAAGAGGGATGACAAAACTAAGTAAGCATAGTTTGCTGTATAGTCAAAAGATTGGGAAGCTAGATTTTTATGAGCAATATGGAGTGAAATTTAGTACTACAACTCATCGAACCAATAGTACAGTAAACTACAACCATTTAGATTTGTGGGATCCTTCTCTAGTGGCATCAAAAAGTGGATCATTATACATGTAGAACTTTATTGATGTTTCTTTCAAGAAAAGTGTGGTCGTATTTTTTGAAGGTGAAAAGTGAAGTGTTTACCGTCTTTTTCCATTGGAAGGCATTGATTGAGAAGCAAACTAAGAAAAAGATCGAGAGCTTTTGAATAAACAATGGTTTGAAATTTTGCAAAGGTGTGTTTAATCTATTCTACAAGAATGGGAGAATCGTTAGACATTGCACTATCATCAAAACATCACAACAAAAATGATGTTGCAGTGTGGATGAAGAGAACAATTCTAAAGATAGCAAGATGCATGCTCTCTAATATTAGCCTACCCAAAGCATTTTGGATAGAAGCTATCAACATGGCTTGCTACTTGGTAAATCGCTTTCCATCAACTGCAATTGAATTTAAGACTCCTAAAGAAGTTTAGTCTGGTAAGCTCGTTGATTACTCTATATTAAGAGTATTTAGTTGTCTTATTTATGTTCATGTGAGTAATGGTAAACTTGAGTCGAGGGTGACGGAGTGTATATTTTTAGGCTATGCACATAGGGTGAAGGGTTATTGGTTGTGGTGTACTAATTGTAAATCTCCCAAATTTATGGTGAGTTAGGATGGTATATTTGAGAAGTCTGCATTACTTCATGGGATAAAGTCAAGAATTGAAATCACATTAGACCAAAAAGTTGGCAAGGTGGAGCTTGAAATCAATGCTCTTGTGACAGTGCGGGATGATAGTGAAATCTAGAATGAATTTCAAGAAGTACAAGAATTGGTATCTCAACGAAGCATTACTTGTATCAATGATGATTTTGATTCTTATGTTTTATCTGTGAAAGTAGAAATTGAAAAGCCTTACTTTTATCGTAAGGCAATTACATGTGTCGAGTCTTCTAAGGAGATTGAGTCTCTGCACTAGGATCCCTTCCATCCTTTTTGACCTCAACAGTATGAAAAAAGAAGATACATCTAATCCAAAGTGAAATTGGCTTCAATAAGGAGATATGTACATTTCTTAACAAAATTGACTTGCATTTTTTCGTTTCTTAATTGGTTTTTGTATTCTAATATTGTCTAGTATTTGCATTGCTTCCAGACAAATTTAAATATACTTGATGTTGTTTGGCATGTACCAAAGAGGCAGACAAGCACTACAAGAAACTTGAATTCTGTCTTCCTTAAACGTACCTTTTGATGAGGTGAGCGTTATCCAGATGACTAGAGCATTGAATCTGGATAAGAAATACTAAAAAAGCATGATAATCTTTCGGAGGTTTCTAACTTTTTTCTTTTCCTGATTTATTGTTACCCTATCATTCTATTTTGGCAATGATGATAGAACAATAAACATAGCTTTAGCTTGAGCTAACATACAAATTGATTTTTATCCAATGAATCACCGTAGTTTTCTTGCAAATCGAAACGTGGAAGAAGAATTTGCTTCTTTCTCAGGGCATACGAAGACCTCAAGCTTTGGTTAGCATAACGTGAATGATAGAAGTTGTGATGTGACAAGCTACTTTGATCCGGTTTTGGACGTGCAAAATTAAATTCTTATAATTGCAATCTTTTTTCACAAAAAAGTTTGGGATAGAATATATAATTAGGATGTGAACTTTTTTTTTTCAAAATAAATAATTGTCTTGATAATTATTAGATTATGCCTAAGGTGGTACCCCACGTAAAGCATCCAACGTTTGATGCCAGTGGCTCCTGCCCATCGAAATTTTATTTTAAAAAAAAAAGAATTAAGGTAAAAAAGAAAAAGGAAAGTGGGAAAAAGATGAAGGTTTATAAAATTGAATAAAGCTGAGAAACCAACGATCTTTGTAAAGATTTCCATATAAATATATCATTAAAGAGAGGCATACGTACTTTAGTACCCATCGAAACTTGTCAGATTTGACAATCTATTGTTCATGCATAATCAGTTTATGCTTTGTAATATCTGTTCTCATATCTATCTCCTATCTAATATAAATATATACAAATCAAAATTTTTTATTAACATGAAAAAAATTCCTACTCTAATAGTTTAGATAAGCGACATGTATCACCAAATTAATTAATGAATTTTTAAAAAATAATTCAAGTTCAAATAAGAAATAATCTAATTATTAATGAATTTTGAAAAAAAAATCAATTTTAAATCTGATACAATAACGGGTAATAATTCGAATAAATGACAGGCACATAAATTTCAATTAATTGCCACCAAAAATTATTGCGAAATCCTTGATGACTTTACATAGCAGTGCAACCCACGTAGGTGAAGAGGTATGCCTTCTTCTTTTTTCTCTCAATCATTTTTCTCTTTTGTTTTTTAATGGTATAACATAAAATGATTAAGGGTGAACGATAATGCCATAGATTCTATGGCAGGAAATTAAGATAGTAGACTCGAGACGGCATTTTAAGTAATTCTTCTCACTTTTGCATATATAAAATTTATTTTTTTTAAAAAATTATAACATCGAATATTTTGTTTACTTCAAGTGCGGCGAAAATCTATTTTACGTTTATACCTAGTAATCTTAAATAAAATAAAATAAAATAAAATATCATCATCTCTTAATTTTTAATCATAATTTTAAAAAGATCAATTAATTTTCAAAATACACAATTTACCTCAAACACATGAACGATGTTAACGATCGAGTGTAAAATGTCAAAATTACCTGCCTTTCTTTCTACATCTTTTTCACTATTTTCCTTTTTTTTTTTTCAAACCAATGGGGGGCACGATGCTCAAGGGAAGGAGATTCGAACGAAGCCAACTCTAACGCTCCAGTTGGGGAAGAGGTAAGGGATAAGGGTTTTTTTAATAAAAAAATTAAAAATTATAATTTATATATTGTAGTAATTTTTAACATTAATAAAAGGTAAATTTTTTTAATATTATCATGTCATTAATTAAAACGAAAATATTAATAATGGATTAATGACTGCAATTATGTGCCAATAGAAAAATATTATTTTGAAGTGGATTTTTTATTTTTTGTTAAAAATTAATGAACTCATATTAAATTATATTAAAAATTACGGATTGAGGATATTTTATTCAAAAAAAAAAAGGTTTTGCAAGTGAAAGACAAAAAATCACTAAGGTGGAAAAAGAAAAAGACATTTGCTTTATCATATGGTAGTATTTAGGGCATTAAAAATATTTCCAAAATCTTCAGTAAAAATTGGTGAAGTTGGTCTTTTAGGTAGTAGGTTTAAAGTACAATTGGGTTGTGCCTTGACTGGAAAAAGGCGAAGAAAGAGAAATTCCCATCTCAAATACTACAATAATTATCGTGAACATTTCTATACTTATTAGTGGTTCATTAAAGACGGTGCACTTAATTGGCAGCTCTTCAACCTCTCTACCCTATTCCAATTATATAACATTCATTATTTTATTATATGAATGAACCTCAAAGAGTGCAAAATCATACTAGTGAAAATGCATGCTGAAGGCATGAGGTTGTGTCATCCCCTTATTTCACATGATTCTTGATATTTCTGCCTCTCTTTCACTCTTCTAGCATTGACTTTAAAGTATATTTGGTACTTGGGAAGGAGAAAAGAAGGAAAACAAGTGGATTGGTTTTTTTTTTTTTCCGTTTGGTAAAAGAAAAATAAACGAAAAAAAAAAAGAAAATTGATGAAGTCCTATATTTCCCTTCTCTTCGAATCTAATCATGTCAAATTAAGATAAAAGCACTCATTTTACTTAAATTTATCATTCTATTTTGAATTTTTCCTTTATTTTTTTTTATTTTCATCTTTCATACGAAATAAATATAAGAAAAAAGTAATTTTCTTTTATTCTATTTTTTCTTCTTTTCTTGATTTTTATCAAATAAAAGGAGAACTCTTGAATTAAGACAAGTTTCAACGTGGTGGCCCGCGGGAGGAGTCAAAATATCATTAGCGACCGCTGCACGCTAAAATTTTGCTAATTTTTCAAAAATAAAAAAATATTAAAATGCCTTAATAAAACCGATAAAAAAGAAAAGAAAAGAAATGCGTATTTTAATTCGTTGCTGAGCTGTTGAAGGATTTTCATATTTCTCCCTCCCGCGCTCTTCAACTGTCCCCTCTTCTCTCCTCTCTTGCTTACTTTCTCAGGTACTTTACTTTTCTTTTTAAAATCTTGCATTTTCTTTTCTCATCTTTTTTATATTCTTTAATTCAACACTGTTTACACTAATTTCGTTTCTTTAACACTATCTTTTTGTATTATCTTGTGTCATAATTTGATTCAAAGTCGCTGTCCTTTTGCTTTTCTTTAGGGTTTAAGGTCTGGTAATCACGTTGAAAACCCATATTTTGTAAAGCATTTTCGCCTTGTCTTTCCTTCCTTTCTTCGTCTCATCATTAACCATTTTCTTTTTTTTAGACAATCAAGATACGAATCGAACAATGAAGAACTTATATAAACTAAGCATTCTTAACCGTTTCTTGAAATTCCATTATTCCAGGGCATATTCAACGAATTGGTGTGATAGGTCTTGTTTGATTCCTTTAAGCCATTTCTTTTGGGGTATAATTGTATAAAGAACCATTTTCATATCAAAAGAATTTCTGGGTTATGTTATAGAACAGGGGATTTTCTGTTTCAGAGTAAGATATATTGATTACTCCTTTGTAGTTTCATTATGCATACTGCATGATATTTTGGGTTCCTATATTATTAGAAGTTGGATTTTAGCCGCTTTAAGGCAGATTTTGAGATGGTGAGGCAGGTGAGAGGACCGCTAGCTGTTTCATTATTATTAATGCTATTAATTGACACTAAACTAGACAGTCCTACCCATTTAGTATCTCTAAAATTAGTGTCAATCTCTGAAGACCTTGCAGATCTTTACATAGAAGGAGACCCTTACCTTGTTGTTTTTTTTTTTTTTTATCCACACGGGTCTTTGTAGGGAACTAGAAACTACATCTTTATATTTTTTAAGTTTGGTGTTTCATTGCATTGACCAATTTCCTGTAGATGGGATCTTCCAAGGCATCGATCCTGCATATTGAAAAGAGTTCTTTGGGAAACTGCATTTGCAGGCACTCTTATCCTATAGCTGATACAGGAAGTAGGTGAATTTGGTCTAGGTGGTGGAGTTCGATTTTACAAATCATGCCAGAAGGTCAGATGAATTTCAGGGAAGAAACTAAATATTGGGTTAAGAAAGGATCAACATGTAATTTTGTGGGAAGAGATGCAACCATTCTAGAGAAGAAATCCTCGAATGAGCAGAATCCTTTTTCAGGTGATGGGTTGGTACCCAACCCCTATGTTTCTTTCTCAAGAAACATTTGTACTGCTCATGGAATCGACAAGCCTGAAAACAAGGAGATAATGTGTCGAAGAATCCAAGGCGAAGTATTCGTTGAATCTTCTCAATGTGCTGCTACGAAAAGGTTTAATAAGAGCCTCTTTCAAAATTTTTCTTGGTCAAACCAAGCGAGGAATTGGGAAACAGAGGTCTTCAAGCATTCAGAAATAAAGCCTAATCATTCATTTATCCACAAGAACTTTAATTGCAAGAAAGAACCTGAGACCTGGGAAGAAGATTTCACTCGGCTTTATAAAAGGCATAGCCTTTGTGAAGAATCAATGCCGGCTCCCTTTGACCTGCATCATTGCAAGAATGCTGATGAAGCACTAAAGGTGAAATACAACAACCAGCATGTTACAACTCACAGCTCCAACTGCTTCCATGCATATCCCGTTTCTTCAGTTCCTGATCAGCAAAATGCCCATTGCGAAACAAAAGTATGGGTTCCGGCCCAAGGTAGATTCCAGCCATGTAACGGGATGAAGATACAAAGGACGAGCCAAGTGTTAGGTAGGTCCTTTTGTGTTTCTGTCGGCAGTCAGCCATTCTCTGGTTATCAAGTTCATCAGGAGCATAACCTCATGAAAGCAAAGAAGTGGATTCCTGTTTGTAGGAAAGAAAGGACCGGGTTCGCTGGTTTCTGCGATGTCATTAATGATCCCTTGCCCTTTCATGCTTGTGACAATAGTAAATCAGTCCCTGGTTCTGGAGTTTACAAGGAGTATAAATTCAGGAAAAAGACCAATTCTGAAACAAAAGCAAAGAAGTGGGTTCCTGTTCAGGTGGTGGAGAGGACTGGTGATGTTTGCAATGTCTTTAGTGATACTTCGCTGTCTTCATGTGGAGAGATGAATTATACAAATTTGAAAGGAAATGTAACTCCTATTTCTGGTTCTACTGCTTCTAGTGCTACTACAACTAATGACCTCATAGCCACCACAGCAATCAAAATGACTTCAAATGAAAATGAAACCTCAACATTAAAAAATGAGGGTGCCATAGCAGAAGTTCATGCTTCTGAAAGCACCAATGGAAGCATGATTTACTTTGAAGAACCAAAAGGTACCCCCCAGTCAATTATTGACTCAGAAGTTGCAGTAGAAGCTTTGACTGCTGCTTACAGACTGCAATTGGAGTCAGAGAAAGCTCAGCTTGAAATGGGCCAACCTCTTGCTGAGTTCGAAACATTCATCCATTATGCTTCTCCAGCTATTTCCATTTCACATAGTTGTTCAAAATGTGGAGTTTGCTCAGTTAGTCAGCAGCCCTCTAGTTTCCTCTGTAAGCATCAGATGCCTAGCATATCACTTCGTGCTGTTTGGAACTGGTATCAGAAGCCTGGAAATTATGGATTGGAAATCAAGGCAGTAGATTATAATAACCAAAAGGGAAGACCAACGGAAATGACATCATTTCAAGCTCATTTTATTCCCTTCCTTTCTGCTATTCAACTGTTTGGCTATGTAAGGCCAGAGAAACAAGAAGTCGATTTAAATTCCTCTTCTCTAGAAACATTGTTTGTCAAACATTCTCCAGAAGCAATTCAACCCGGTCATTTTTGGGTGGGAAATAAAACATCAGATAAAAATCTTGATTCTATTGAGGAAGTTTGCATCTCAAATAATGCATCATCATGTAAGACAGAAAACTCTCAGGGCTTCCTTTCTTCACTTGACTGCCTGGGTGATTCTGAACTAATGTTCCAATTTTTTGAATCTGAGCTGCCTCATAAGCGAAAGCCTCTTCATATTAAGTAAGATTTTCCTCTTGAATCTAATTTTACTCTATTGATTTTGTAGCATCTCGTGAGTCATTTATTGGTTGGTTCATGCATAAAAAGTCATAGCTGTAAGAATGCTATGTGGATTGTTCGTGAATGTAACTAAGTTCTCAGTCTAGTTTCATCATATTTTCTGTGATTCTCAATAAATTATTCGCTTAGGAGTATTAAAAAAGGAGAACTTGCCCAGAAGCCTCCATTACTGCCTGTTTTTATAGCGCTCCTGCAGATGCTCTTGATGCAAGGCTGTTGTACGTGTTAATTTAATACAATAGGCTTGTCATTCCTATTGAACTCAGTTATGTCTAAATTCCTTCCTTTTGGCCATTTCATCATAATTAATAATCTTCTCATTTCATTAACCATTGATTAATCCTCAGACCCCATGTCTGTATTCTTCTTTCATTCTGTTCTTTTTTATCTTGTTTCACTTGCCTATGCTTTGCAATCAGGCTTCCTCTGTTCATATTCTCGTACACTGCTTGTTTTAGGTACCACAATGAAATTCATTTAGCTTAAGTTAATTCACTTTAAAAATCTAGGCAAATATGTTACCATGCTTGGAGCATGCCTTGTTATCTAGCAGCATATTCATATGATGAGAAGGCGAAGCAGAGGTCTTATTAAACTTGAGAGCAGCATAAGCAAAGGAAAAAGGACTGTAAAAATCTAGGTTGAGAAATGGAGAAAGAAAGACATGACTGCACACTGCAGATGTTGTCCTAGTGATGATGGAGAAGAAGAGTTTGTTCTATCTCATTCAAACAATGTCAGATATCTCCAAAAGAGTCCAAAAGTTCTATTTCCTCATCCCAAGTGTAGTTTGTTTGATGTTGACTTCTGGAATTTTATGGTCTTTAATTATCTCCTTTTTCACATATCTCAAGCTTTTTCTAATCCGCACAGTGATTATTTTGATCCACAAATACTTGATAAGATATACTGGTTAACGACTTCAAGTTTCAGAATTGCTGAACTTGTTAACACTGGAACTTCCAATCTAGTATTTGGTGACTCTTCAAAACTAGAGTCTGTGGATCTGCATGATCTACACCCTGCATCTTGGTATGAGCCAGTACTAGCTTCAATTTTGACTATTTGTTTCTAGTTGGGACTAATATACTAAAACCAGGATAAATTGCTTTCAGGTACTCAGTGGCTTGGTATCCTATATATCGGATCCCAGAAGGAAATTTCCATGCATCATTCTTGACTTACCATTCACTAGGACATTTGGTTCAGAGATGTATTCCTACTGATTCTCTTCAAAACAAGGCTACTTGTATTGTTGCCCCTGTACTAGGATTGGAAAGCTACAACACACAGGTAAATTGTGTTCTTTTAAGCTTGTTTGAAATTTCTTCAGGATAATACTTCTCATTTTTGAAACAGGAATGGCTGCAAAAGATGGAAAATAGGAATTTAGTTACAAAGATGGTTGTGTTCTCATAATGCTATTTTTTCTCTTTATTTTTTTTGTGTTATATATGAGAGTATGACAGCAGGTTATGAAGTGCTATCTATAGGCTACTAATATTGCTTGCTGATACAGTGATAAAAAATTTCCAACTCCCATTCTGGAATATTCTGCAGATTGCTGATTTGAAATTCTTGAACTGAAACGTTGTCAGTAGATTTACACCATGCAAGGGCTGAAGGTTTAGGTTGCATATATGATGAATATTGATCACTGTTGGTGCCAGCTAAATTTAGTGGTTAACATTGTAAACTGCATAATATGTTATACTTCTAATTGTACCTCTGCTTGGTTTTTTTTTTTTTTTTTTTTTTTTGTCAATTTTTTAGGCTTTGTGTGGTTTTCCACTCTGAAAAACTTTTATTATTCACTTTTGAGAGCCATCAATACAATGTTTAACATGCTCATGTTAATAGGGTGAATGCTGGTTTGATCTGAGAATACCCGACAAAACTTCTTTGGAAGAATTTTCACAATGTAAGACTTCTGAAGTTATTGTGAAGCGACTCAGAACTCTGGAAGACAATGCCTTTAGTTTTGCCAGAGGTTGTGTTTGCAAAAACAATGTTAAGGTGTTTAATCAGCAGCCAGATTATGAATTCTTTATCTCCCGGAAACACTGAGGTTGCTCCATTCTATTTTCTCCAAAAAGGCCATTTCACCAAGTTGTTGCAGATTTTAGGATCTTTGTTTAGAATGTGAAGTTTTTTAAGAGAGATAAAAAATAGGGAGGGAAGAGAAAGAGGATATGTCCTAACTAGTTGTGCAGGCTTTATACTATAAGCTTTTCTATGTCATAGAAAAGAGAATGATCTCTTCAATTTTAGATTCAGCTGAATTTGTTCCTTGCATCACAGCTCCCTCTGATAGAACTTCTTTATGATGATGTAAATAGAGATTCTCACAAAATTGTGGTGGTTATCGTAAGATGTAGTTTCCTTTCCCTAGTTTTGCATTGTGTGTATATGCATACATTCAACTACAGCATTCAATATGAGAACGATTTTGTAACCATTTCTCTGCTACTGAACCGATGATTTGTTTGATCTAGAATTATGACAATGTGCTGCTGTGCTCTTTAATTGGTTATACCAATATATATTTGTAGGAAGCTTTTGCTTTGTTGCTTATCCTCTCACTTGTATTCTTATGAGAAACATTAGAGCCAGAGACATTATGAAGAAAGACTTATCCATGGCTTTGTCTGTCTTAGTGAATTTTCTCTAGCACTTACACGGTCCTACTAGGAAGGGGTAAAAAGAATGGAAAAAATACAGTAGATATTCCCCCAGCATCCAACAGGTGAACAAATACACAACTTAAATGCAGGAGTACAGTGAAGAACATTCACATCGATCAAGTGAAACTGAAACTGGATCACTTTGGTCACAGCATTTGCATCATGATAACAGCAACTCCGATTCTTAAACCCCTAGTTGGATGCATTATTTTGCAAAAGAGTCGAGGCTTAAGTTCACTCCATGCTAATGAACTCTAGAGCTCACTCCACGGAAAGAGTCAACAAAGATTGTTTCATACCTCAAACCAAGAAGCAGGCTTCTGATAACTTATGATGGAGCATAATCCCAGAAAGAGATCAAGAAACTTGTAAGAATGACTCAGGCAAAAAGGTCAAAAAAAAAAAAGCATAAGCTATATATTCATTGCCAAATTTAAAATCCTGAACCCATGCTTCATGAACTAATTCGGGATTCAATTTATCGGCCTACAGAAGTTTCGTACTTGATGATTTTGGATGAAAAGACGCATTCCATTGTTGGGAGATTAAAGGGTTTTCACCTTTTAGGTCTAGCTGTTCCTCGGTTTGTTATCTTTGTACTGTTTGGGCCTTGGTTTTTATTAGAGGGGTTCTTGCTCCTTTAATACTCCTTTTAGGTGATCTTTTGTTTGGTTTTTGTAACTAATTGTAGGCTGTTTAATAAATAACTGTTAGCTTAGCAAAAAAAAATTCGAGATGAAAATAGCAACTAAAACATTGCCTTTATATCACGATCCCAACGAAGAGCCGTCGAAATCTTATATCAGAGAGGTTGTATGCTTTCAACAAGAGTCATGAAAATGTTACATTCTTAATAAGTTATTAAGTTATAAATCTCACGTTAAAGGAGAATATTATATTCTCAAAAGAATAACATAAGGAGATTAGGTATTTAAGAGTTCACACCATCTTCAACTTATAAATATTTTTTTAAGATAAACCAATGAGTCCAACGAATCTAAATGACCAACACTTCTCAAATTGGTGTAAATCATGATAATTAACACTTAAAAATGAATTAAAGAAAAAAAATAAGTGCCAATTTTGTCATCCTAAACACACCAGCAAGCCCAAGTTTTTTTCATCATTTGAAAAGCATCATTCCATAGCTGCAAACACCAGCTATGGGGCCAAAGTTTTCTTCATCATTTGAAAAGCATCATTCCATAGCTGTACACGCTGGCTCAAGACATTCCATAGCTGTAAACATCAGCTCAAGACCCTATTAAACTCTTGTCCGAGAAGCTTTGCTAGGCCAATAAATATCTCTCCATTAAGTAAACCATCTATTAAATATCAAGATAAAAATATGTGATAGAAAAATATGTGCCTGAATTTCAATAAATATCTCTCCCTTGAGTAAACCATTAAAAAATACAGATTTAATATCAAGATAAAAATGCGTGTTAGAAAAATATGTGCCTGAATTTCGTCATCCTGGACGCACCAGCAAGTCACACTAACAAGCCCAAGTTGGAAAGAATGTACCTTCTTCATCGTGCTTGCCTAGTAGCCCAAGTTGGAAAGAATGTAAGCCACAACAGCAAGCCTAGGTCGGAAAGAATGTTGCTTCTTCATCGTGCTTGTCTAGGAGCCCAAGTTAGAAAGAATGTAAGCCACACCAGCAAGCCCAAGTTTGAAAGAATGCACATTCTTCATCATACTTGTCTGGCAGCCCAAGTTAGAAAGAATGTACCTTCATCATCATTTGAAAAGCATCATTCCAGAGCTGTAAACGTCAGCTCAGGACCCCACTAAACTCGTGTCCGAGAAGCTTTTCTGGGTCAATAAATATCTCTCCCTCAAGTAAACCATTAAGAAATGCAAATTTAATATCAAGATGATGAACTTTTCGACCTAAAACCAGCAGACAGTGCCTTCAACAATCTGATAGTGTCATACTTGGCAACAAAGGCAAAGGTTTCTATATAGTCTATTCCTAACTGTTGTGACTATCCCTTTACCACCAATCTAACTTTAAATCTATTGGTTAAGGCATCAAGGTTCAATTTCCTTATGAAAACTCACTTGGCCCTAATGACATGCTGATGATTGGTCTATCAACGAGAATCCAAGTGCTATTTTTGTTGATTATCCCGATCTCCTCCTACATTGCAACAATCCACTATTTGACATTGAAGCTTTAGTGTAATTTCTAAACTCTACAAATGCTAGATTGCATTTGTTATAATTATCCTACCACGTCTTAGTTCCCCTGATTTATAATTTAGTGTCATTGGTATCACCTTCAAATATTGCAGCAATTGTTGGTGTGTCTTTGCTTATCAATTGTGGTAGTTGAGCATCATTAAGTTCTTTTGTGACCCAATGCCTTTTTGCAATCTCATCAAATACATTATTTTTGCAGATTGCAACTTTTGCAGTTCTCACATAATACACCTTGTACCCCTTTGGATTGGATGTTGTAGCTTAAGAAGATTTCAATTTCTACTTACTATCCAATTTATATCTTTTAACTTCTGGAATATGGCTTTAACAGACACAACCAAAGACCCTAAGGTGATCAACTTCAGGTTTGACACCATTCCCAACCTCAAATGGAGTTCTCCCTACTAGGGCACTAATAGGCAACAAGTTGATGCTTTATACCGACCTTTTCCAAGTATTTTGTGAACTCTTGTGAAATGTAATTTGTGTGCTTGTCAGATCTAAGGCACTTAACCAAACACCTTGATTCATTTCGTACCATAACTTTAAACCTTTAAAAGACATTAAACACTTCCTATTTATATTTCAAAAAATACACTCATGTCATTCTAAAAAAACCATCAATGAATAGTATAAAGTTTCTATTGTCATTAAGAGATTCTGTACTCATAGGTCCACATACATCTATATGGACTTGTTGAGCTCTTCATTAGCTCTTGAAGCACTTCTTAAAGGATGTGGTAGCCTTGCTTGCTTTGTTAATACAATAGTATAATATTTAGGTTACTTGTGCATTAAGTTAGGTTAGGTTTAGTTTTCTTTTTTACTGTACTTGTACTCCAAGAAAGTTTAGGTTAAGTTATTTCCTTATTTATTTATTTAGAAATTGTAGTAATCCCACATGAGAAAGTTAGAAGACTTTTTTCCTTAATAATAGTTATATAAAGCCTTCTTGGCTTGATTGTTAGACATTGAAGTTGAGATTAAATAAAGAATATTTTCTTTAGTAAGCAAAAATGTTTATTTTCTCTAAGCTCTTTTCAAAAGAGTAAGAGATTTTAATATCTTTTGTTTGGCCAAGCAAAGTAAGATTTTGGATATTATTCACCTTAATGAGATTTTCTAACTTCGCCAAGATTAGTGTTCACCTTAGTGGAGTTTCTAACCTCGTCACAATTAGCATTTTCATAGCGCCCTAGTGTCTTCATAACGCCCTGATGTCAGTTTGGTATCAGAGCGAGAGAATCATTGTTCATTACGTAATTCAAGTTCCTATCAGGGTTTCGACTCCTCTTGTTTGGGTAATTTTGTTTCTTTTATTGTTTTATAGTTCTGTCATATTTTTTTTCTACATCACCATATCATCATCACCGTACAACAAAATGCCGCCAAGATGTTAGAATCGTCAAAGATATGTTTACGAGATCGAGGTAGAGGAATTTCGTTGTCAAGTTCAAGAATTATAAGAGCAACTTGCAAGACGTGATGCTGCTCAAATAAAAAATAGTAACTTTATTGATAAAAAGGATAATACCAATCATTTCCATTAAGACTCGTCTTCTAATGAAGAAGTACCCATACATCATCTAAGAATTGCTGCTAATAGAGATTTAAGAATCAAGGTAGACATTCTTGCATTAGAAGGAAGACTTCGCCTCGATGATTTTCTTGACTGGCTCTACACAATGGAAAGAGTTTTGGAGCTCAAAGATGTTCCTGATGAAAAACGTGTGAAGCTTGCTCAATTAAATTGAAGAAGCACGCCTCTATCTAGTGGGAAATTCTCAAATAGCAACCAAAAAGAGAAAGCTGTAACAAGATCAAAACATGGGATAAGATGCGTCGAGAACTCAAGCGTAACTTCCTTCCTAAGCACTATCGATAAGAAATTTTTATTAAATTTCATACCTTGAGACAGAGAACAATGTCGGTAGAAGAATATACAATAGAGTTCAAACAACTTCACATGAAGTGCAATATCTAAGAACCTAAATAGCAAATTGTAGCTCATTATCTTGGAGGTCTCAATGTTGAAATTGCAAATGTTGTTCAACTACAATCACATTGGAATTTAAATGATATCATCAAATTAGCATTAAGAGTTAAGAAACAACGGTCACAAAAAAGCTAAATGAGTTCATCTAGGCAAAAAGATTATACTTCAAACAGTGAGAGACAAAGTTTGGCAACCATTCTAGCTCCAAAGGTGAACTCTTCCAAAACTGTAAGCAATAATGATAAATAAGCTACTTCTACTTGTGCTTCTAATGTCAATAAGAAGTGTTTTAAATGCCAAGGATTTGGGAATATTACTTTTGATTGTCCAAATCGAAAAATTATCTCTCTAGTACAAGAAAAAGTTATGGAAGAATCTATCATGGAAAAAGTAGAAAATGAGCTAGAAATATTCAATGGAGATAAGATAGAATAAGTTGTTGCTGACCGTGGAGAAGCTCTTATCGTTTGTCGTAACCTCAGCACTGTTATGATGACTGAAGATGAGAGTTGGTTTCGTCACAATATCTTTTATACAAAGTGCACATCCGAAAGGGAGGTTTGCAATGTTATTATTGATAATGGAAGTTGTAAGAACGTTGTTGCCAATTACATGGTGGAAAAGTTAAAGCTTCCAACAGAGAGGCACCTTCATCTTTACAAGCTACAATGACTGAGAAAAGGAAATGAAGTTACGGTAACGAGGCGTTGTTGTGTTCAATTCTTGATTGAAAATAAGTATCAAGATAAAGTTTAGTGTGATGTTATCCCAATGGACGCATGCCATTTGTTGTTTGGACGACCATGGCAATATGATCATCGAGCTCACCATGACGGATACAAGAATTCTTATTGCTTTATCAAAAATGGAGTAAAAATTATGTTAACTCTACTAAAGTTTGAAGATTGGCTAAAAAGACAAAAGGAAGATAAAGCCCTCATCTCTGTGTCTGGCCTAAACAAAGCTTATCATGAGTCAAGCTTTTTATACCTTTTATTAGTTTATGAGGAGAATGAAATATCTTCATCCTTACCTAAGGATGTCAATCTCATAATTGAGGAGTTTTGTGATGTTGTACCTAATGAGATACCCTACGGGCTGCCATAAATGTGAGATATCCAGCATCCCATCAATCTCATTCTTGTTTTCGTAATTCCAATTAGGCCTGCTTATCGCATGAGTCCGTAAGAACATATAGAGTTTCAACATCAGGTCAAGCAACTTTTGGAGAAAGGCCTGGTAAGAGAAAGTGTTAGCCCTTGTGTTATTCCTACCTTATTAGTTCCAAAAAGAGATAAAACATGACGTATGTGCATTGATAATTGTGTCATGAACAAAATCACCATCAAGTATCATTTTCTCATTCCTAGACTTGATGATTTGTTGGATCAATTGCATAGTGCTATCATTTTCTCCAAGATTGATTTGGGTAGTGGTTATCTCCAAATTCAGATGCAACTTGGAGATGAATGAAACTGCATTTAAAACTCGTGATTAGTTATATGAATGGACAGTTATGTCATTTGGCCTCTCTAATGTACCCAGCACCTTTATGTGCCTAATGAATAAGGTATTTCGCCTTTTTATTGGGAAGTTTGTTGTGCTTTATTTTGATTATATTTTGGTGTATAGTAGAAGTCAGAAAGAGCATTTAGAGCATTTATGGCAGATCCTTGAAGTATTTTGAGAAACAAAGCTTTTTATTAACTTAAAGAAGTGCAAATTTATGACAAACAAAGTTTTCTTTTTGGGATATGTTGTGTCAAGCCAAGGAATTAAAGTGGACTAAAGCAAAGTTAATACTATTATCAATTAGCCAGTTCCAATTTCACTTCATAACTTTCAAAGCTTTCATAGATTAACCTCTTTTTATCGATGTTACATCAAAAATTTCAATTCTATTGCTACTCTACTTACTGAATGCCTCAAGGAAGATAGTTTTATATGAAGTACCAAAGCACAACATAGCTTTAAGGAATTGAAAGAAAGGATTACTAAGGATCTTGTGCTTGCACTTTTGAATTTTGATTTGGTGTTTGAAGTTGATTGTGATGCCTCTAATGTAGATATTGGCACTATTCTATCTTAATAGGGATGACCGATTGCCTTCTTTAGTGAGAAACTCAATGATGCAAATTTGAAATACTCAACGTATGATAAAGAGTTTTATACTGTTATTCGAGCCCTGGACCATTGGAGCCATTATTTATTGCCAAAGGAATTCGACTTGTATTTTGACCACGAAGCTTTCAAACATCTCAACTCCTAACATAAGTTTAATAGCCAACATATAGTTTGGAGTGAGTTTTTTCAAGCTTTTCCAATTCTCCTCAAGCATAAGTCAAGTATGCAAAACAAGGTAGTTGATGCTTTAAGTCATCGCTTTACTCTTCTCTCTATTTTACAATTTAAGGTTATTGGTTGTAAAGTTGTGAAAGAATTATATGAGAAAGATCCTGAATTTGGTGATATGGAAATCTTGTTCTCAACATCCTTAGCAACAATTTCACTAAGAAAAAGGGTATCTTTTCAAAGGTAACCAACTGTGCATTCTTCAATGTTTTTATGCCAATCTATTAGTAGGAAAGCTCATAATAGAGGTTTAGCTAGACACTTTGAGAAAAACAAAACATTAGCTCTTGTGAAAGAAAAATTTTATTGCCCCAAGGTGGAATAAAATGTCATCTGACATATTCAAAGGTGTCGTACTTGCCACACTGCCAAGCCTGAAAATCAAAACACTAAGAGGTATAAACTGTTACCTATTCTTGAAGCTCCTTAAGTATATGTGAGTGTAGATTTTGTTTTAGATTTGCCAAGAACTCAAAGGAAAAAGGACTCTATAATGGTAGTCATCGACAGATTTTCCAAAATGGCTCATTTTGTGTCATGCCATAAAACAGATGATGCTTCTCACATTGCTGAATTGTATTTCAAAGAAATTGTACATTTTCATGGAATTTCAAAAAACCTTCACTTCAGATCGAGATGTGAAGTTCATGAGTCATTTTTGGTGAACTCTTTGGAAGAAAATGGGAACTCATTTGTAGTTTAGTTTAGCAAGTTACCCTCAAATGAATGGTCAAACAAAAGTGGTCAACAAAAGTTTAGAAAACTTATTGAGAAGATTTGTAGGCAAACATATTCGCTAAAGGGATCTTTTTGTTAGCACAAGCAGAATTCTCTTACAATAATTTTATGAGCCAAACCATTAGAAAATGTCCATTCGAAGTAGTGTATGGAAAATGCCCTCTTAGTCCTTTAAACCTTCTTGCGCTACCAACTACTTGTAAATTTAGTGCTAATGCTTAAGAACGAGCTAAGCAAATAAAGAAGCTCCATGAAGAAGTTCAAGAAAAGATTATTCGTCAAACTGCCAAATACCAAAAGCAAGCCAACAAACACAAAAAGCCAGCTAGTTTTAAAGAATGAGACTTAATATGGATTCACTCAAGGAAAGAACGTTTTCTTGAGTCTCGTACAAAATTATCTCTTTAAGCTGATGGACCATTTCGAGTCTCGGAATGTATTAATGAGAATGTTTACAATATCAAACTTCTTGGAGATTGTGAAGGTTCTTTTACTTTCAATGTAGCTGATATCTCTCCTTACTATAGAGAAGACGAAAAAGATATAGAACTTGAAGGTGGTTTTTCTCCAATCTAGGGAAAATGATACAAGAGTATAATATTTAGGTTACTTGCGCATTAAGTCAGGTTAGGTTTATTTTTTTTTTTACTTTACTTATACTCCAAGAAAGTTTAGGTTAGGTTATTTCCTTATTTGTTTATTTATTTAAGAATTGTAATAATCCTACATGAGAAAGTTAAAAGACCCTCTTCCTTAGGAATAGTTATATAAGGCCCTCTTGGCTTGATTGCTAAACATTGAAGTTGAGATTAAATAAAAAATATTTTCTTTAGTAAGTAGGAGTGTTTATTTTCTCTAGGCTCTTTTCAGAGGAGTAAAAGATTTTAGTATATTTGGCTTGGCGAACCAAAGTGAAATTTTGATCATTGTTCACTTTAGTGGGGTTTTCTAACCTCGCCAAGACTAGTGTTCACCTTAGTGGGGTTTCTAATCTCGCCACGATTGGTGTTTTCACAATGCCTCGGTGTCTTCACAACGCCCCAACGTCACTTGCCCAATTGGCGTATACTACAAACATCCTCATTTTCATGTATTTTAGGTAAGTTTTCCACCAATTGTGATGAATTCATAAGCTTCAATAAGGCATAATTAAAGTTTTCTAACCTTTAAACCCTAAAAGTAAATTCATTTTTAATAACAAAATGTGCATGCATGCCTAGTTGATTCCATTCCAAAGGAAAGCTTTTATTTTTTATGCTTATAGCCATTAACTTTATCTCTAAAGGTTCATATATGGTGCAAAACATGTCTCTAAATAGTAGTGTGTAATCCCTCTTTACCAATTTGCCTATGCTCAAAAAGTTTTAACTTATTTCAAAAGCAAAATAACATTTGTTTCATACCTGTTTTTTGCAGAAGTATGAACAACTACTATGCCTTTTCCCTTGACTTACAAGAAGTCATTAATTCTAATATAAATTCTAAAGTTGTGAGTGGTGTCCAATTTTGAGAAAATTGCTGCATTTGAAGTCATGTTGTTAGCACAACCACTATCAGTTAGCCAGGTTTTATTTCTTTTGTCAACTATAGTACTTAAAGTCATGAACAATTGTTGATCTAGTGAATCATTCTTCTTTGTCACTTGAGCAAACTTGCTTTAAAGGTTTGCTTTGTTCTTGTATACCTTCTCTATGTGACCTAATAGATTACATGTCCTACATTTTATGAGAAATAAAAGAAAGAATTAAATTTGTGATGATAGGTGACTCTATAGCTTTGCATTCACTGTGAATTTATAGTACATGGCGAGCCTCTTAGATAAATGGATATGACTTGTATGAGATTACATCAAAGTACATGATAAGTACACAAGAGTTATCCTAGATTGAATTTTAAATGTTGTGATTGTAAAGATTGGTTCAGCTGTTTATCCTTGGTTTGTTATGATGATTGTGAAAATTGATTCAACTACTTATCCTTGGTTGATTGTGTTGATTGTGAAGATTGATTCCATTACCTATCCTTGGTTAATTGGGATGACTTCAAGTTATCCTTATCAATGTGATCTTGTAATACTCTATTCTATCTAATATACTCCCACAAGATGGTAGTTCCATTGGAAACACCAATCTTGGATAAAAGGTAATGAAATCTGAATTTGGATAATGGTTTGATGAGGGCATCTACCAATTGTTGTGAAGTTGAGTTATGTCTTACTTGAAACTATCCTTGGCTAACTTTTTTCTAACAAAAAAATAACTCGATGCAAGATGCTTCATTCTGTTATGGAATCTTGGGTTTGTACTAGTATATATAGCACTTAAGTTATCACAGAGGATAGTTGGAACTATCATAAGTTTGCACTAGAGTTCGAAAAGCAGAAATTGAATCCAAATTGTTTTTGAGACTGTAATTGCAATGGCCTAATATTTAGCTTCCATTGAGAATCAAGCAACAATCTTTTGCTTCTTAAAACTTCATGAAATTGGAGTGCTTACCAAGATAAATGATGTATGCTGAGGTTGAAATTTTGCCATCTGGATTACCAGTGCAATTAGAATCTAAAAAGATAGCAAGGACAAGTTTAAATTCACTCTTTATGAATAAGTAATGAAACATAGTACCTTTTAAGTATTTGAGTAATCTTTTAAAAAATGCTTAATGTTGTTGGGCTAGTTTATGCATGAAATGGGAAAGCTTGGTAATAACATAACTAATGTCAAGTCTTGTAATGGACAAATATTACCAACTGCTCTTTTGAATTCAATAGGATCGACTATAGCAGAGTCATCATGTAATCTTAAGCTGACAGAAAGAGAGAGTGGTGTGCTAGATTCTTTTACATTAAACATGTGTTCTTTGTAAATATCACTAATATATTTGTGTTGAGTCAAAAAAAAAAAAAAAAAACCTTTAGTCACAATCCAATCTAGACCCACAATCGGCACATGGGCCTAATGAGCTAAGCCCACTAAGCCCATGCGAAACTCATAATAAATCAATCCATGAATAGCATAGTTATCAATATCTCATATATGAAATATCACAATAGACATAACCACATGAATATAGCATCATAAATCACTATGTGCTTTTATACATCAAATACTCAATCTCATAATAATGCCACCTTATGGTTACAACCAGTCTATAGTAAAATATCATGAATGACCCAAAACCAACCTATGACTCACATAGTGGAGGACACGAGTGCAAGATTACTATCAAATGCCATAAAAAAATACTTACCATTGATGTATTAAGGACTTTCCCAAAGTCAACAATCTTGCTACTCTCGGATCTACAAAACATGGGTTTTAAAGTGGTGAGTACAAAATACTCAATGAAAGGCATAGAAGGGAACAAGCATAAAATATAAAGGAAGCTTTTATAAAACTATACAACTTTTCATTTGAAACCTTGCAATTTTTCCTAAGTTGTCCAAATCCATGGTGCCAATATATTCAATCCACATAAATACATGTTGTACAACAACTAAATCAAGTATTGAAACCCTTTATAAGTTCAAATCATGTTACCAAGACATTTCCATTTGAAAAGAAGTAACAACAAAGCAATTTTGGTGACAACAGAACATAGGTATCGATAACTTATGAATAGATACAAATATTTTCAATATAAGAAGCCTTGGAATATCAATTTATTCAAAAAGTATTGATACCTATTCTTGAGGTATCGATACTCATTCAAAATCTACAAGTTCCTTACAGTTTTACCTTTCAAAACTTATTCAAACCTTTCTCTTTTAAAACCACAACTCACAGCACATTTTCCAGTATTCCAAATGTAAATTTACTACTTAATAAGCCAAAAGGAAACAATTCACATTTTCAAATCATCACCAATAATATAAAGCTTGCAAAACTTATATGGATTCCACATAT
The DNA here is from genome assembly GCA_036013995.1 of Theobroma grandiflorum. NCBI lineage: Eukaryota > Viridiplantae > Streptophyta > Magnoliopsida > Malvales > Malvaceae > Theobroma > Theobroma grandiflorum. The sequence continues at coordinate 41,785,970 of CP142127.1, forward strand.
ATATTATAAAATATAAAACCTAGTGGAGCCAACTTAAGAAGCACAAATAACAACACAAATGGACCACTAATCCATGGGATAATGATATTCCACCTCGCTATCATAGGCAATAAGTGGGTAACTAACCCATCACATATATGGTCTAGCACACTCGACCACTGACCTCAAATTAAGTCATGTGCTCTAATCCACCACACATGGCTGGCACCATTTCCCTTTTTGCTATCTATGGTAACTCCACTGCATGCAATGTCCAACGAATATTGTCATTAGAATAAGTTCTTACTTAAATGCTCCATAATAGAACATATTTAACAATATCCATTTACAGCTTTTTCATTACTCAAATCATGGAAACAAAAATCATGAGACACGTGATCTTAACAATTGTGCCATCCAACATATACAAATAAATATACATACATAAAGAAATGTGTTCATAATACACAGATAGTTCAAGTACAGAAAAGCTTTATACAAGTCTTTTAAAACTTTCATTTTAGTATAAACAAAGCAAGCAATAAAGGCTCGTTCCCATGCATAATTTTGAAAAAGTATTTATTTGCATGATCATAAAATCATCTTTCTTGCATTTCCATCAAAACGCTTTTATGCAAACTGAAAACTCTATAATTTAGAGTTTTTTTTTTTTGTAATTGAGGGAGGGGGGATTCAAACCCTGCTCTTTAGGTAGGGGGATTATACACCAACCAATGCGATAAATGCTCAAGTGCCTCTAATATAGAGTTATTTAGAATTAATTTTGATAGTAACTAAGCTTAGTTCTTATAGTAATGCATAGAATTAGTAAGTTTTATTTAATTATTTTAAATTACTTAATTTATGTGAGTAAATCTAATCTTAATTAATTTTATACTTAATTTGGTGTTAATGTGATTAACATAGGTTGTTATTGTTTTATTTATGCTTTTGTAGGTGTTTGGTGAAAAAGAATTTAAATAAAAGAAGGAAAGCAATTTTAACGTGCAAACTTCCACCGCACATGTTTTTGGTATTTCAAGCATAACTCTCTCTACAAAGCTCCAAATGAGATGATTCTTAAACCATTGGAAAGATAAGAGAAAACTATACAACTTTTATGTTTAGCACTTCACCTAGTTTGGTCTAGAAGATAGTCAAAAAACTTATGAAGTTAGAGTACTGTAGCAGTTCTAGAACAATTACGATTTCTTTTATTTAAATGGCTAAGCTGCGACACACGTAGTCTAATGAAGAATTCTTAATTGGAATTAACTTCTTGCTTTACCCAACTTGGCCTAACTTCAAAACCCTATAAAAACAACCTTTTGGAGGACTTTTAAAGGCAACGAAAATGAAACACCAGATTGACAACTGAAAGCCAAGCCACAAGGTCATTGAAGCTAAGAAAAATTTGAAGGATTCAAAGAGATTTGGAGATCAAGAATACATTTCTTGGGTTTTTTCTATCTTTTTGTTATTCTCTTATTTTCTTGGTTTTGTCTTTAATATTTAAACTTATTTTGATGATAATGTACGACTTGATAGGAAACTAAATTATTAATCTAAGATTATGATTGAACTCAATATGTAGTCTGATTTATTTATCTATCTTTTACTTATCTTTGGTGGATTTAAGTTGTTTATTTTATTCTGTTCTTAATGCTTCTAATTGACTAGTCACCAATTAGATTAAATTGGAAACCTAGGTTAAACTTTGACAAAGAAGATTTAGGTAGACCTTGAATAGAATAGCATATGGTCAAATGCACTTAATTGATTAGGTCATTTGATTTACATATAAGGTAAACTTACACCTATAAGTCATATGGAGTCTAAATTAGAGCACGAATTTAATGAATCTTTCTTCGATTTAATTTGCATAGACATATACAGAGAGACAATATTTAGAAGAAGTATTAAGGGATATCATAATCTTAGGTCTGGTAATCACTAGAAGTTAATAAAATAATTTTGCTGATATATTTTAGATTAGTTTTAGTTATTAGTTTATTAATTTTAATTTTAATTGATAGATAAAATTATGGTATGTTAATTTTAATAGTTAATAGTAAAAATTAATTCAATTCTCTGCGGGATCGACACTTTACTCATCACTATATTATCTTTGTGATTAGACTTGGCAATTTTGGACACGACATGTTATCATGACACAAGAAAACACAGGTTAAACAAGTTTTGGCTCTAGTCTTAACGTGTTTCATATCTAATCATGTCTGACATGTTAAGACACGAAAATTTTCATGTTTTAACATGTCAAACACAACAAACACGTTTAAAATACATTTACACACGTTTACTAATTTTCATGTCTTAACATGTCAAATACAACAAACACGTTTAAAATACATTTACACACATTTACTTAATCGTGTTATCGTGTTAAAACGCGTATACGTAACACGTTTATTAACTTAGTAAAAATTAATAGTTAAATACTATTTTAACCTTAGATAAATAATTTTAAATAATTATTTTAATAAGTTTTTTTAATTTTATAAAGGTAATAATGTAATTATTATTATTGAAAATTATGAATGATTTTTTATATTATTAGTATTTGAATGTTAGATGTTAATGATGTATTTTATCATATTATATGATAATGAATTTTATGTATGTTATTTATATTAAATTTTATTATATTTGATGTTATTATTTAATTTTCATTTTGTTATAATTATTTTTATAATTACAAATTTTTAATTTAAATAATAAAATTATATTTAATTATAAATATTTTTATTTAATCGTGTTAAATGTGTTAATCGTGTTAAACGTGTTAATCATGTCATGTCGTGTTACACATTTATTAAACGTATATGTGTACGTGTTTTAAATTTAAGATACGAACATTAAACATGTCATGTTCGTGTTGAGCCTTAACGTATTTCGTGTCTAATCGTGTCTAACACGTTTACTACACGAAAACACGAATTGTTAGGTCTATTTGTGATATGTATACTTATGTTGGTCGAAAATTGAACAACACAAACCCATTCACCTTTTTGACATATTCAATATCAACACCACTATTAAAGCTCCTATAGCTAAAACCTTGGAGCTTCCATGAAACCCAAGGTAATTCAAATGCACAATCAAACCATAGTACATTCTACCAAACTTAAGAATATAACTAGCATCCCAACAACTTTTCACTAATATCTTTCTAGACCTAGGTTTCCTTTCCCAACATCTACATATTTGGAAACCCATAACATAAATGGTCCACATTCAACATCAATATCTTCAATTATTTCGCCAATTCTCGGAATTACTCTACAACACCAATAAAACCATAGCACATTTTCTTAAAAACCTAAAGTCAACCTCTAATTCTTTTTCCAAATGATAAACCCATACTATAAATAGTCTAAATTCATATTTTTCTTACCTTGGTGATCTCGTGGTAAGAAACCAACTCAAAACCTAAACTTGAAAAAAGAATAAAATCTAAAAATTAGAGAAAATATTTTGAAGTTGAAACCCATGAATAAAGAAGCTAAAATATGAAAATCCTTACCGTGACTTAGTCTTAAAATTACAGATTTAAAGTTAGAACCTTGGCACATGAAGATTTTGAAGAAACAAGAAAAAAAATGAAAAAACAAGAAACTTTCTCTCACCATAAAGAGTTTGGTTCTTGAAAGAAGAAGACAGAGGTTGCTGAATTTTTTTTTTTTGTCAATGGAGATGGAAGAAAGAACAACGGAAGAAAAAAAAAATGAAAAACAAACATGAGTGCAAGGTTTTCCTAAAGGAAGCCTCAAGTTGGTGAAGAAAAGAAACAAGAAAATGTCAAATGGTAAAGTTACCATTTAGTTTTTTTGTCCAAAACAATCATCCATTTATAACTATAGTAAAAAGAAGCCTCAAAGAGCTCTTAGCTTGACACATGGGAAGGTTTTTGGCTTGAGACATGGACTGTTTGGCTTAAGGTTAGTGGGGTTTGTGTTTCGAGCTTTTGCTTGGTTTTGGAGCTTTTGTTTTTGTTGAGTTAGCTATTGTTTTCGTTTGTCTAAGCTTTGGGCTTCTAGGCTTAGCCTTAGGTTTTTGTTTGCTTTTTTTTATTTGATTGGGTTTTGTTTGATTTTGGCTGAGGGTGTATTAGAGTTTTGCTCTTTTATTCTTAAGGCTTATATGTTTATTTTTTTTCTTGCGTTTCTTCATGTTTCCCATGACCAATCACTTCTAGATTTTTTTTCTTCTTATGTCTGACTTCGAGATTTTAGTTTCAACTTTTGTATTTAATTTTAAGTCAACTTGGTTCGGCTATTGGGGATTCTTATGACGTTTTTCATTCTAATTTGGGTTTATTGGTTATAGGGTTTCTATGGATTTGTTAGTTCAACTATTGTCTTTTATTTATTGTTGTTTTGCTCCCTTGATAAGACTGATTCAAATAATTGAGGTTCAAAATCTTATTATAATTTTTGGTCTCAAGCTTTTTAGAATGGTTTTATAATGGAACAATTGAAAATAGTAGCACATTCCTATATACATTTGTGTGTGTGTGTGTGTGTGTGTGTGTTTTTTACTCTTCAAACCTAATTTTTGCTCTATTTTTGTTGCCAATATAAATTTTTGATTGGCACAATCCTTGGCTACTTCAAATTTCTTATCATATTGGTATTATTATTTTTCCTTGGATATTGTTAATTGGTTGTCCATACATGTTGGTCCCAAAGAAATGTGCTAAAGGGGGGGTCAATAGCACTTTTTAGCTCTCACAAAATTTGATGTCTAATTTCAGGCAAGTTGAGGTTTAATGATGAGAAGTCTAAAGCAAGAGGAGGAAATGATTTAAAAAAGAATGGAAATGAAAAATAAAATAGAGCAGACAATACTCAAAGATTTATAGTGGTTCAGTCAAAGACCTACATCCACTACCTTGATTGTTCAACCAAGGATTTTTCAAACAAAATCACTACAAATGGTGGAATTCCTAAGCTTTTACCAAGCTTTAACAATGGTTTTTTGTAGGATTAGCCAGAACCTTTATAATGGTTTTTCTCGAGATCAACCAAAACCCAAAGCTAACTTTTCCTAAGCTAAGTTAGAACCTATATACTCGATCAAGCAATCCCAAGCTTGATTAAACCCTTTAGAGTGTCTCACACACTCTAAGTAATCAAGGAGAATAGAAATAAAGGTGTACATATAATCACTAACTTGATCTGAATGGTATAACGTGAAGTATTTAATTCTAATACAAGGATTTGAGTGAAGTGCAGAAAGTATAGAGAGTGTTTTTACAATTTTTGAGCTCTTTTTTATCTTGAAAGCCTTGGGTATGTTTCTTAGCCATTGGGAATACCTTATATATGTTGAAAATCAACTATGATGGGTGTTTGATAGCTTCGGACTGTTAGAAACAGTGTGGAGATAGTTTTAGCCATTAATCTGTCTTTTAATATCCAAATTCAAATTTTCAAAAAGAATGCTCTTAGTCGACTAACATATGTCTTAGTCGATTAAGTCGTCTCTATCTTACAATCTGGATTTTTGACGGTGAGCTCTTAGTTGAGTAACTTTGCTTCTTACTCTATTAAGTGGTCTCTGTCTTGCAATATGGATTTTTGGTAAAATGCTCTTAGTTGACTAACCATGTCTCTTGATCAACTAAGTGTTCTTTGTTTCTCAACCCGCTTGAACCCGTCAACTTCATATTTGAATTTTAACTAACTAACTCCCTTGATTATCCAACTAAGTAGCTTTTATTTTGTTGCTCAATTGTGGCTTCTCATTCTTATGAGTTTTGATGTTTGCTTTTGAGTGATTAATTTATTATTGACATAGATTTTTGTCTTACACACTCAAGTAGAAAAATCAGACACAAATGAATGGGAATGTTTTATTATCATCAAAAACTAATGGAGTCAACAATCTCCCTTTTTTTGATGACAACAAAACATTCTTTGATTAAAAGCACAGTATCTATTAGTTTTTTTGTTCTGCACAAAATGAAAGGTTTCTCCCCCTAAGTGTGTGCTCCCCCTTAATGTGTGCATGATTTTTTTATTCAGTTCAACAAGTTTTTATCTATCTTTTAAAGAAAATGACAAGTATAGATTCAATCATTTGACAGAATATCATCAATATTGTAATTGACCGTCTGTCATCAGCATATTGTTATCAGACTTTATCCATTCAAAAATAGATGCCATTAACCATCCAACATAAATACCATGAAAGCATAATCAACATCCATATTCATTTACAACTCAATAGAAATATCATGAAAACAAGTTATCAGTAGTAAGACAAAATAACATAAACATCAGAGTCAGATTCAAATGTTCAACTATCAGCAGACAAGATAACCTAAACAATTGTCAGCATCCAACCATTAACCAAAAAACATAAACATCCTATCACAAACAGCCTAATCATTATTGGAGTCAGATTTAGATCCCTAGATATTATTTATCATACCGTATCGAAGGGATGTCTTTAAGTGAGACTTGTTTGATTGATCATAAGTGCATGCTTTTGAATTGAATGTGTTTAAGGGATTAATGAATACGTAAGTAACTAAGTGTTGGAAATGCACAAAATTTTGAAAAGAATACATCAAACTACCAGCACCAAGAGAGATGGTTAATAGTACCCTGGAATATTTTACATGCACGTGATGTAAGTTTAAAAGTGGATATTAGCAGTGATATTAAGAGGTACTTAAGTAGAATCCTATTTCAAGTTTTTGCAATTACTAACGTTGATTGTGTAAACGCTAAAGGGAAAGTAATGGTATATTGGTGTAAAAGAGTAGTACAAGATTATTGAAGGTAATCTCGATAATGAAACTGGTTAATGAAAAATCCCTAATGTTGAAATTGGTATTCAAGAATGCAATGAGTGTATACAGCCTCGATAAATCTAAATCTTAAGTAACTAAGTAATATTAAAATGAATAAGGACTTATATGTGAAAGTATAAAAGGTAATTAAGAAATGAATGTGATTTTTAGGAATTGTGATATTGCCTAAGATGTAGTGATCTAGTAAAAGTGAACCTGAAGGGTCAATAGGATCGTAAAGCATACATGGATGCCGAAATATAATTGGATGAAAATAGTATTTAGTGATTAAGATGTGGATAATGACATGATGATGTAAAGATACGGGGTATACTGAAACTTATACATATGATTGGCGATAATGAGGAAGGATTTAAGCATGTAAATTATGTGAAATTATGCATATGCATAATGTGAATTCATATGAACTATATAAGGGATAAAGTATGGTACAAAGTAAGTTGAATGATAACTTAAAAGTTCAAAGAGTAATTTGGAAATTGATTATAATCTAATATTCATGGATTAAATATGATTTTTGGAAGTGAAATAGAAGGATAAATTAGAAATGTCGAAAATGAGAAAATTGAAAAGGGAATTCAATCTGAATATAGTTGACAAGAGTCCCTTCATCCAGTGATGAATGTGGATGTTTAAATATATATATATATATATGTATATGTGGAGTTGCGTATGTAAGCAATGGAAGTGAATAATTATTTTTAGTAATTTGAGTTTTGAACACAATATGTCTGAAGAATTGCATAAATGGTACAATGATAAGAGATACCACTAGAAAGTTGAACTATGTGGATATGAAGAGAATTCTGAAATAATAGTCAAGATGGAATGATATGATCAAGATGCAAGAATGAATGAAATGTTATTTTCTTATTATGCCAAATTCTCTATGCGACAATAATGTGATGGATGAAGAATAAATGGTTATGGTATTAAAATGTGAAAATTGGCAGGAATGAGTAAGAAAGATAAAGTCCAATTTTGTCAAGGATGGTCAAAAAGTTCCAAGTCATAATAATGATAAATATATTAAAATATGAAGGACTAGAACTACTAAAAAGAACTACATGGTAAACGAAAGAATTACAATTAAAGATAAAGATTGGCGAGTGAACTACTTTTCCATATAATTTGAATCGTATTAAATTAAGAGTAATGTAGAAGTGTGAATCTTTAAACGTGTAATTAACAGAAAGATGGAGCATATTGGAGTTGCATAAGTGTAAGATAAACGTGAAGCATGTGCGAACAATTGAAGGCATTAATTGCCCCCAACGTTGAGAATACATACAGGAATGAATATGGCATGTTTATGATGCTATAAGCTACCTAATATGGTATAAGGCTAAGATAAATGGATGTTGAGAATTTCGACAAGGAACGAAGTAATAAGATGGTGATTAGGTGTCACGACCCAATTCCCGGGCCATGACCAGCGCAAGGACCCAATGAGCATAGCTCACTAAGCCCAAGCAAGCCTAATTTCACTTACTTTATTCCATACATGCTCGTGTGAGGCATCCACACGTAATGCACCCTGTGTGCATTACAATGCCAACTAACCGTGACATATCCAGTCACACATACACACACACACCCCTTTCCGGGAGTGGACACAGCCAAAGCACAATGGCATTTTTAATCACAATATACATGCACTATGCCAGTCATGTATTTAGTAATTTACATTGCTTACACATTTACACTTATGCCAGTCAGAAATAAACTTTAATAGTGTACATTACATGTACATAACCATCATACAAAACCCAAGACTTCCAGCGGAGACATGTACGATAAAACGACAACTAGTGAATGCCAGACACCTACCAGGAGATGGACTACTGTGATCCCGCGATTTAGGAATCTACAATCTCCTGATCTGAAAACATGAATTTTTGAAAACGGTGAGTATAAAACTCAGTGAGCAAACATAAGATAGGAACAAGCCATAATATCAGGAAGGGTTAAAAATATGATGCATACATTTAGAACACATTCATTTTTTTATCCAATTTATTATCAACCCTTCCCCTCATTTCAATTTAATTTATAATGAAGGAATAATCAATTTCATACAGATATACTCGGAGAAATGAACAATCACATATGTACACAACCACATATATCTGAGCACTCGCAGGCGTTACGTATCGCCGTCCCTGCAAGCCCCTGGATAACAAATCACACTTCACCAATGTTCACGAGTGATAGTTTCCAGGAATCGTGGGCGTTACGTTTCGCCGTCCCCACTTTGCTCAATTTTCAGAATTTATAGTAAATAGTGGGCGTTACGTATCGCCGTCCCCACTTTGCACACCATTTCAGGCCTGTGCATTTTCCTCTTCACACGTGCACGGTGGTAATAATTTCACAATTCTTCTTAACAACACATATAAACATCATAACAATGTACACATTCAGCACAATTAAATTTCATCTCAATGAAATAATAATTCATGCTTTCATGCCAAACACATAATTTTATGCATTCATGCATAATACGTAATTTCATCACATAAAATCATTTTTATCAAGGGCTTGTTCCCGGCACGTAATTTTTGTTTTAAAACTTTGAATAAATCATTTAATCATCTATTTCAATACAATGTGCATTTCCCAAATAATTTTGAAATGCAAGTTCACTCACCGTCTCACAAATCCGAATTCCGGATACTCTCGGATTAAAAATCCTCAATCACGATTCCCTTACCTTTTCTGGACTTCTCACCACCTTTGTTTTGCTTGAATCTTGAAAAACACTTGAAATCTATGGATTTTTGGCTAGGTTTTATGTTTTTCTCCTTTGTTCTTCTTTTTTTTCTTTCAATTTTGGTGGGTGCCGAATTTAGAGAGAGAAATGAGGGTTAAAGGCTGATTTTTATGGCTTAAATAATAAAATATAAAAGCTTGCCACGTGGCATCACGTAATTGGCCCGTTTTCTTTACTTTTTGACTTTTTCTTCCATTTATTCTCCACCATTTGATTCATCAAGTCAACATCTGATCCAAGGTTGATCATGGCTGGAAATAATGATTCTGGTGATGGAAAATTACGGTTTTGCTCCCGGGATGGCAAAATTACGATTTTGCCCCTATACTCCGAAATGTACCGAAATTTCATTATTTTCGCTGTCCAACCTCAAATATCACTCATATAAATCAATATTACCCAATTGGGGCAAAATCCTTTCAAAAAAATTCACATTTAGCACTCCGGTGGCAAAATTACCATTTTGCCCTTGTGCTCCAAAAACACCGGGAATCACCATTTTACACTGCTAAACATCATTTTATACTCCAAAAATCATAACTATATTTCATATAATTATTTTTAGTCCAATGTGATCAAATCTTGGTTAAAAATCTCCATAAATCAACAAATGAGAAAATGACCGTTTTGTCCTTAACCGGCCAATTTTCCCGATTAACTCCAGACTGGACCTTGAACTCTGAATCACTATTCTGACCTATTCTGTGGGTCTCAGAATTTTGAAATTCCTCTTAGAATTTCTATTAAACTAGTTGAAGCTCGATTTAACTTAATTGTACCATTAGGTACAATACCGGCTTTTCAACCAATTAGACAGGGTCTCACATTAGGTATTCATAAATGTAATACGTGATCAAAATTGGTCTGATTAATAGGGAGTTATAGTCCGAGTTAATAATGGAGATAAAGGCGCACACGACATCGAAACAATAAGCGATAAAGATGATAAAGGGTATTTCCAACTTAACTTTAAAGGACGATATTAGACATAAATGAAGCATTCTGATCGAACTGAAGGTAAACGAGATGGTTAAACCAAAATTCCTTATAAAAGAAAGAAATGAAATAAGATCCTAGAGTGAAATTAACGAACCAACGTTGACATGAATTCGAAGACGAATTCTATTTAAGTGAGGGAGTTTGTAACATCTCATGGTAAGGGCCGACCAAAAAGCAAGGAAAAAGACAAAATGAGAAAGAAAGAAAAAAAAAGAAAAAAAAGAGAAGTCAGCCACGTGAGAGGAAAAGAAGAAAAAAGAGATAAGCCGACAATGAGGGAAAGAAAAAAACAATCAGCTAGAAAAAATCAAGAAGAAAAGAAAAAAGAAAAGAGAAAGGAAAAGAAGAAGGATGAGGGAAAGAGAAAGAAAAAGAGAGAAAAAAGACTAGATGAATGAGAAGGAAAAGAGAAGGAGAAGACTGGCCAGAGGATAAAAGAAAGAAAAAAGGAAAGTCGACTAGCTGGAAAATGAGAGAGAATGAAGGAAAAGAAAGAAAAAAAGGGTAAGAAAAAATGTATGGCGTCAGCAGGGAAGAGGAAGAAGAAAGAAGAAAAAAAAAGAAAAGAAAGAAAAAAAATGCAACAACAAAGGAGGCCCAATGGCAATAAGAAAAGGTAAGCCCAAAAAAGAAGAAAGGTGGAGACTTTGGCTTAGGCTAACCTAGCCCAAAATGAAGTCCAAAGTAAAGATAGTGCACTATAGTGGCGTGCTAGAGCAGGTGACGAGTGACCGACAAGTAGAAATAGGGATATAGCGTCCCCCTATTATGAGGTGAGTGGGTGTTAAATTTTAAAACAATATTTCTATAATATATATTATATATGTTGTATTGACGAAATTGTGGACAGCATGAGTTGGTAGAAAGTCCTAGGTTATTTGTGATTATGACAAAAAATTTTAAATTCGTTTTTCCTTATACTACACAGTATATATCTACATGTTTTTAATTACGGAGAAACAAACCTTTGCCCAACTTTTCACTTGAAAACGTGCCTTGCAAGCTTGTGTGATGTTTAGGCCAATGGCCATTATATTGATTCATAAGATTTGATGATAAATTATTTATTTCACTTAGCATGTTGATTTAATAGATATGCCATGCTTTGAAACGAATTATGCACAACATTCAATTTATGATTATATTGCTTTTGATCTGTCATGTTTTGCAAATACATTAAATTGCAATGATTTTCATTTTAAAATGATTGAGATACTCTGAGGTAGGACCTGTTACCATACCAAATAAAGTGTGGTCTTTGTGTATAAAGTAGTGATTGTCGATTATTGATATTTGATTGTAAAGGGGGACCTAAAGTCCCGATTCGTATTAAGTGGTGTAGGCAGTTCCCACGAGTAGGTAAAAGAAAAAAAAAAGGAGACTTGAAGCCTTGATTTGTATTAGGTGGCATGGGCAATTCCCACGAGTAGGTAAAGGGGAACCTGAAGCTCCGATTGGTATTAAGTGGTGTAGGCAGTTCCCAATAGTAGGTAAAAGGGGACCTAAAGCCCCGATTTATATATGGTGGCGTGGGCACTTCCCACAAGTAGGTGATGATGTCTGAGAGTGAACCTAAGGGCCATACTAAACCTACTCGAGGATGATGCTCACTTGTTGATTTTTTTTTTTTTACACAATGCATGGCATTAACACTTGAAATTTAACATTGAATTGCAAGTCAAATTTACCTATTTATTGGTCAGTTATTTCTCATTATTATGTTTGAGACTTTTCATTTTACTCTTGCCATTAGATTTACTATTGACTGAATATTAAAAATTGAAAGATATTTTTTTAGTACCTTAAATAGAATCGTTTTCATTTATGTTTACTTGTGGTTTATTATTCTTAAGACTTGCAAGGTATAAAACAAAATCTCTTTGTTTAATAGAGTATATTTCTACGCCTACTCTGGTTTTATAAATATCCCATCTTTATGTTTATTTCCCCACCCCGTCTGCTCACTAGGCCAATGATCACTAAGTTTGTGAGACTCACACTCCTCTTATTTTCTTTTTTTGCATATAAGAATTAGCTTAACATGAAATCATCAGTGCGTATGGTCCATAGCATATAGGTAAAGGTATATCTTAGCCTTCCATTCCGAGTCGCTCCACTGTTAGAGGTCAAGTCTTAACGATTTGTTTATTAAGTTGTATACGAATTCTAAATTTTTATACAAACATTAATTTAGAGATTGTGGATTCTAGTGTACATACTTGTGAATAAAAGGTAAAAAGGTTGTATTTATTTTTATGTTTATGGTTCAAATTAGTATATGAAGGTATATTGTTCTAAGTATCAATATGAAATGGTGATTATATATAGTTAACTAACGGGCAACTCTAAACAAGCTTGTTCGAGACTTGACGGGTCTTTCCCAGAGGTCTCAGATGTCGGTATCGTTACAAAGGGGTTCAAGGGATGGCAAAAGCGATGGTCTTTTCGATTACGCATCTAAGGAAGATCTGTCTGATATCTAAAGTGGATGCTGAACAGAAGACTGAACTAAGGGTTTGGCTTTTCTAGCTATTCTAGATGACTTTCGTCTTTTGAGGAATTTTGTCTTTGTTGCCATGGTCTTCTTACCCTTTCCAGTCAGTTTAGGTTTGTCTTGTGTAGGTGCAACAGCTTTTTCTTTTCCTTTACTAGATTGCTCACTCTTTCCTATAGTGTACACTAATTTGGGGGATGCTCTTGCAGATGCTTACTCTTGGGCTTTGCTCTTTGCTGCCTCTTTTTCTGCCTGTTCTTCTCTAACCATTTAGTGGAAGACATCCATTATTGACACTTCTTTAAAGTTAAGTGTATATGGTTTTTCTAGTTTTGGTTCATGATAAGGAGGAGAGTTATCATTGAAGGATCCAAGTACTTCAGTCCCTTCATTTGATTCTTTTTTATTTTGAGGCTAAGGAATGGGAGATTTCTTTGCTAGAACAAACTCTTGTTCATGACTTTCAGTTTGGAAGGCAAGACTTTCAGCTGCTAGTCCTGCTGGTGCTGGACTTGGTGTAGTAGAAATGTCTTCAACTACAAGACCAGAAGGTGATTTTGCTTTTTCTTTCATTACATTTTCTAGCTCTTCCAACTCTTTTTCAATTTTCTGCATCCTTGCAGATTAGTCAATGAGTTTCCCATCAATTCTTATTAACATATTCAGAACCATTTCATTTGAGAATCGGAAGGAAGTTGCCTTTGATTGAGTAAGAAGAGAATGCTCATTTCTTGGAGTGACTTTGGGGGTTTTGACAAACTTTTCTCCTTCTAATTTGTACCCCATCTTTGGCAAGCTTCCCAAATAAATTGCTTGGTCTCTACTCTTCACTTAACCCATTTCATATCTAGAACTCCATATTCCCTTCTTCTTCACCAGAGAGGTGATTATGTTTCCATAGGGCATATTTACCTTATCAACTTGACAGATTCCTCTCATCCTTTCTAACATGCATCTGCCCAGGTTGAGAGGAACAGCATTAAAAGCATGCTTTATCAGGCACATATCTTGAAGACTTACATAGCTGAAGCTACCACTTCTCCCATGAGTTGTTGAAGCAATGAAGTAATGCAAGATCCTAATTTAAGGGCTTTTATGAAACTGGCATAACTTTTGGATGAATAACTTTCCTTTTTCCTTGTGATTATTTCTCACAAAGATGAGGGATCATAATCTTCAAGGATTTCATAATCTCTTTCTTCACACTCAACTTTGAGTTGACTTCCTAAATCTGCAACAATGACCACAAACTCTTTTCCATTCAGAAAAACATTCAAACCATCATTGACAAAATCCTCAGGTTCCTCAAGTTCATTTTCATATAATGCTATACGCAAATAGAATTCCTTTACAAGGCTAGCATTGTAAGTTATGTTTTTAAAGACACTTAATTTCTTCATTTTTATTTTCTCAAAATAATCTGATCAACCTTCTTTAATTTCTGGAACCTCATCAAAGTTATTCCAGTCAATGTATTTTCCATATGAAATGGGTGCATTTTCTATCTTCATGAACCTATTCTCATGAGTTTTATTTCTAAATTTGTTAGATGAAGGAGTACCTTTCTTAGAGAGTTTTCCTTTTTCTTTTTTTTTCTTTGATTTTTGTTCCTTCTCTTTTTGCTTTTTCCTAGTCTTTTTAATCTTCGAAGCTAACTCAACTTTGTTTTTCTTTTTCTAAAATTCAAACAATAAACTTTCTTCCATGAGTCGTTTGTCTATCTTCTTTTCCAAAACACTACTGGGTAATTGGTTTTGGCCATTGATTTTGAATAATTTCATACTTAGGGTTTGAAAGTTTGAGAGAAATAGGATTTGGTTTTTCAAAAGAGTGGCTTCTGATGGGAAAGAGTGAAGGAAAAGGGTGAGGAGTTAAAAGAAACCATCAAACTCCCCCTTTTAAATTTTGTCAGTTGCTTTCATTTTTTAAATTTAAAAATTTGCCTTGCTTTTTATTTTTAGTTGAATGATTTTTCTTCTTCTTATTCACCTGGTATATTTGTCCTTTTTCCTTATATTTTATTAAGTTTATCTTTATCTATCTAAGTCCATTATTGAAAGAAATAGAATACACTTAGTTGGTTAAGGGATTATTTTAATCAACTAAATGTCTACTATCTTATGAAGAAAACCTTTGAAATTTTTATAAAGTTCCTGTACATTAACCATTCCTAGATTTCTCCTAATTTCACAGAATCTTTCCTCACTTAAGGGCTTGGTGAATATATCAACTAATTGTTGCAAGGTGTTAACAAATTTAATTTTAATGTCTTTTTTAATCACATGGTCTCTAATAAAGTGATGTCTAATTTCAATATGTTTGGTCCTAGAATGTTGAATCGAATTCTTTGACATATTAATGGCATTTATGTTATCACAAAATATTGGTACATTATGCATTGTTACTCCAAAGTCTTTTAATTATTGTTTAATCCACAAAATCTGAGCACAACAACTACCTAAGGAAATATATTCAGCTTCAGCTATGGAGAGTGCAACCAAAATTTGTTTCCTGCTTGACCAAGACACTAACATATTTCTTAGAAACTGACAACTTCCACTAGTACTCTTTCTATCCGTTTTGCTTTTAGCAAAGTCTGCATCTGAATATCCAATAAGACTAAAGGATGATTCTCTAAAATACCATATTCTTAAATTTTATGTATCGATAAGATACCTAAAAATTCTCTTTACAATAATCAAGTGTGACTCTTTAGGTTGTAATTGAAACCGTGCACATAGACATACACTAAATTAAATATCTGGTCTACTAGCAGTTAAATAAAGTAAAGATCCAATCATACCTCTATAACGCTTTTGATCGACACTTTTTCCTCTCTCATCAACATCAAGTTTGGTGGAAGGACTCAATGGTGTGCTAATTGACTTTAGCTTCAGCATATCAAACTTTTTTAGCATATCTTGAATATATCTTTCTTGTCTAATACAGATGCCCTCCTCACTTTATTTGATTTGAAGGCCAAGAAAGAATTTCAGGTCACCTATCATGCTTATTTTGAATTCACCCTGAATTTCTTTGGCAAAGTTCTTGCATAAAGCCTCATTAATAGCACTAAACACAATGCCATCCATATAAATTTGAACAACAATTAAATCATTCAAGCACTTCTTAATAAACAATGTTGTCTCAATAGTCCATCTACTATATCCCTTCTCAACTAAAAACTTTGAGAGTTTTTCATACCAAGCTTTTGGAACTTGTTTCAATCCATGCAAAGCCTTATGAAATTTGAAAACATAATCAGGTTTCTCAAAGTCCTCAAATTCGGGGGGTTGTTTTACATAGACTTCCTCTTGAATAAGACCATTTAAGAATGCACTTTTAATAGTCATTCAGAATAATTTAAAGTACATGAAACATGTAAATGCAAGCAATAATCTTATGGCTTCTATCCTAGCAACAGAAGCAAATGTTTCATCATAGTCAATGCCTTCTTTTTGGTTAAACCCTTGAGCCACTAGCCTAGCTTTGTTCCTAATGACATTACCTTGCTCATCCACCTTATTTCTAAACACCCATTTTGAGCCAACTATTAGGTGATTTAATGGTCTAGAAACCAGTGTCCAAACTCAATTTCTTTCAAATTGATCAAGCTCTTCTTGCATGGTCAAAATCCAGCTTTTTTCTTTTTCAGCCTCTTCAAAGCTTTTAGGTTCGATTTGTGAGATAAAAGCTGAAAACTCACACGTTTCTCTAATTCCTCTCCTGGTTTTGATTCCTTGCATCATATCACCAATGATCTGCTATTGTGGATGATCTTTTACATATCTCCAGCTTTTTGGAAAGTCATTATCCTAACTTTCAGTTTTTTACAAATTTTCTAAAGGTGGAGTTTATGTTTCTCTACCAGGTGAGCTTCTTTCACTGTTTTTATTGTTTTTAAGACTCATTTATTCCATTTGCTTTTGTAAGTCCTTTGCATCATTTTCATCAACAAGAGCCTCCTTTTGCAATGCATTAGATTCATCAAAAACTACATGAATTGACTCTTCAACTGTCAAAGTTCTTTTGTTAAATACTCTATAAGCTTTTGAATCTAATGCATATCCTAGAAATGTCACCTCATCACAATTGGCATCAAACTTTCCTAATAAATGTTTTCCATTGTTCAACACAAAGCATTTGCACCCAAAACTTCTAAGGTGAAAGATGTTTGGTTGTCTCCCTTTGTATAGTTCATATGGTGTTTTTGATATCATAGCCCTTATTTAGACTCTATTAAGGATGTAGGTTGCTGTGTTGACAGCCTCAACCCAAATATACTTTGGTAGATTATTTTCACAAAGCAAGGTTCAAGCCATTTCTTTTAAGGTTCAATTTTTCCTTTCAACAACCCCATTTTGATGAGGTGTTTTAGGTGCTGAAAAATTATGATCCATCCCCTTTTCATTTCAAAAATTTTCAAAGTCATCTCTTTCAAACTCACCTTCATGATCACTCCTAATGCTAACTATGACAAGTCCTTTTTCATTTTGAACCTTCTTACAATGATTTATAAATACAGGTAAAGTATCATTTTTATGAGCAAGAAAGCAAACCCAAGTATACCTAGAGTAGTCATGAACTATCACAAAGCCATATGATTTGCCTCCTAGGTTAGTTATGTTTATTAGATCAAATAAATCAATATGCAGCAACTCAAGTGGTCTAGAGGTTGAGACAGTCTTCTTGGTTTTGAAAGATGTTCTAACTTGTTTACCTAGTTAACCTGCATCACAAATTTGATCATTCTCAAATTTAAGTTTAGGCAATCCTATAATCAGATTTTTTCTCATCAATTTCGAGATAATATGCATACTTACATGTCCAAGTCACCTATGCTATAACCAGCTGTCATTTTCAACATTTGCCATAAGACATGTTTCACAATTAATCTCAAGATCTTCAAAAAATATAACATACATATTTTTAATTCTTTTTTCTATGAATGAAACTTTGTTAGTACTTATGTTTATCACTTCACATTTATTTGAGTCAAAGCATACCTTAAAACCTTTATCACACAATTGGTTGATACTTAATAAATTATGTTTCAAACCTTTAACCAACAACACATGACTAATTTAAGCTTAATTGTTCTTACTAATGGTTCCCATACCATGAATTCTACCTTTTGAATCATCTCCAAAAGATACAGTACCTCCCTTTTTCTTGTTCAACTGAGTAAATAACAGTTCATTTCCAATCATTTGCTTTAAGCATCCACTATCTATGTACCATGGTTGTGTTTCCCTCAGTTGAGCTCTTGAGCATATGTCTCTTTGATTTGGCTTAACCTGCAAGACAGATTTTCAGTTTTTCTTAATTGGTACCCATACCTTAATGGGTCTTTGAAGGTTAGTTGCTACATAGGATCCTTTTGGAACCCAAACTCTTAAGAGTAGTGTTTTCATCAATTGTTTTTTGTAAAGCTTCAATTATATTTTCCAATTCCAATTTCAGAATTTCAAAAACTATTCTTGAATGCTTTAGTTCTATTTGAAGAAGGTTTTTTTGTTCAAAAATAGAATTAAAGTTATGTCTTATTTTTTCTAAATCTATCTCAAGAGATGTAGTCTTTTTCTTTAAAATCTTGTATTTTGAAGCCAGTTTTTCAAATTCATCATAAAGACATTCATACTCTTCTTGAAGTTCATCAATAGAAATATCACAAGGAGATGCAGATACCTTGGATTCATCATCCCATGCCATCACACACAAATTTGCTCTTTCTTCTACTTTTTCTTCTTCAACATCAAAACTTGAAGCATCACTATCCGACCAGGTCACAGCCACCATTGCCTTCCTCGATTTTCTATTTTTCTTGGGAGTTTTCTCCTTCAACAGAGGGCATTCTAACCTAAAATGTTTAGGCTTCTTGCGTTCAAAGCATATGACCTCTTCCTTTTTACTGGACTCATTTTTATTTTTGGTTCTCTGTGAGGAACATTGATCTCTTTTATACCCTTTTTTAGCCAATCCCCTATCTCTTTGTCCTATGAGCTTTTTGAATCTCCTTGCAACCATTGCCAATTCTTCATCATCATCATAGGATAGATTGTCTAACTCTTCATCAAGCATGCTCGTTTTTAAGGTAATGCTTTTCTTTTTTTCTTTTGTTTCTCTCTTGTCTTCTTCTTCCTTTTCTTTCAGCTTCAACTCGTGAGTGAGAAGAGATCCGCAAATCTCATCAAGAGTTATTACATTTAAGTCCTTAGCTTCACAAATAGCAATCACCTTTGGCTTTCAATTTTTAGGTAAGCTTCTAAGAAGCCTCTTGACAATTTCGTGTTCATGTATTGGTTTGCCTAGTTGACTAAGTTTATTTGTGATGTTGGTGAACGTAACTAGCATGCTGGTGATATCTTCACCAGGTTCCATCTTAAACATCTCATAATTGCGAATAAAGAGAGCTATTTTGGACTCATTGACTTGTTGAGTCTCTTCATGGATAATTATAAGTTTGTCCCATACTTGTTTAGCTATGGTACAGCTTGACACTTTATTAAACTCAGTGGAAGTTAAGGCACAATGCAAAGTATTTATTGCCTTAAAGTTTGTCTGAACTTTTTTTGTTTCAGCTACTGTCCATTCAGCCCTTGGCTTAAGGCTCATCTCATTTGTTACAACATTTATGGTTGAAAGAATAAAGGGTCCATCAGAGATGACATCCCACATCTCATAATCCATTGCTTTAATGTAAATTAACATTATAGTACTTCAATATGGTAATTCGATCCATCAAACAGAGGTGGTCTGTTTATAGACTATCCCTCAACAACTACTGATTTTTGAAGAGCTATTTGGATATTTCCAAAGGGTGTTAGACCGTAAGTATGGGTATTAAGCTCTGATACCACTTGTTGGTCTCAAATAAATATGCTAGAGGGGGGTGAATAACACTTTTTGGCTCTCACACAATTTGATTTCTAATTTCGAGCAAGTTGAGGGTTAATGATGAGAAGTCTGAAGCAAGAGGAGGAAATGATTTAAGAAAGAAAGGAAATGAAAAATAAAACAGAGCAGACAATACTCAAAGATTTATAGTGGTTCAGTCAAAAACCTACATCTTTTACCTTGATTGTTCAACTAAAGATTTTTCAAACCAAATCATTATAAATGGTGGAATTCTCAAGCTTCCACCAAGCTTTTACAATGGCTTTTCGCAAGATCAGCCACAACCTTTACAATGGTTTTCCCAAAATCAACCAAAACACAAAGCTAACTTTTTCTAAGATGAGTTAGAACCTATACACTCAATCAACCAATCCCAAGCTTGATCAAACCCCTTAGAGTGTCTCGCACACTCTAAGTAATCAAAGAGAATAGAAATAAAGGTGTACCTATGATCACTAACTTAATATAAGTGGTATAAAGTGAAGTGCTTAATTCTAATACAAGGGTTGGAGTGAAGTGCAGAAAGTATGGAGAGATTTTTTACAATTTTTGAGCTTTTTTTTTATCTTGGAAGCCTTGGATATGTTTCTTAGCTGTTGGAAGTGCCTTATATATGTTGAAAATCAACTCTAATAGGTGTTTGACAGCTTCAGACTGTTAGAAATAGTGTGGAGACAATTCTAGCTGTTAATCTATCTTTTAGCATCCAAATTCAAATTTTTAGACAGAATGCTCTTAGTCGACTAACAAATGTCTTAGTCGATTAAGTCGTCTCTGTCTTGTAATTTGGATTTTTGGCAGTGAGCTCTTAGTTGACTAACTTTGCTTCTTAGTCAATGAAGTGGTCTTTGTCTTGCAATTTGGATTTTTGACAGTATGCTCTTAGTTGACTAACCATGTCTCTTGGTCGACTAAGTGTTCTATGTTTCTCAACTTGTTTGAACCCGCCAATTTCACATTTGAATTTTAACAACTCCCTTGATTATCCAACTAAGTGGTTTTTGTTCTGTTGCTCAATTATGGCTTCTCATTCTTATGAGTTTTGATATTTGCTTTTGAATGATTAATTTATTATTAACATGGATTTTTGTCCTACACATTCAAGAAAAAAAATCAGACACAAATGAATGGGAATGTTTATTATCATCAAAAACTAATGGAGTCAACAATACACACCTTCAAATATTATATTTGTTATGTTAATGGTTTTTGTGTGTGTGTGTGTGTGTGTGTGTGTATAATGCATTGTACTTCAACTGTTTTGTGTAAAATTCTATTAATTTATACAACTTTCACATTCACTAAATTATTACATAATAATTGTTTTTCTCCAATTCATCTACCATTCTTACAATATCTTTTTGGAAAACGTATTAAAAAATTAACACTACAATATCATCATTACATTCATTCATTATTTCAATTGTTTATTCTAACCTATAAACTACAATTTTTTAATTACATTTTGACATATTATCTAAGAAACAAATGTAAAAAATCACTAAGTTTACTATAAGCCTATTTTTTAACTTTTGTTATTTTGACAATTGCAAATGAAAATGCCTTCTCCTTTTCATATGAAGGTAGCAATCTTGCATCCATATTGTTAAATATCCACCACTCAATTACAAGCTTCCGATCCACTTATTGTAAAGAAACTTATTAGCAAACCACTAAAATGCCTACAGATATAATTAATGGTATCTTTTGCAACAAAATATTTTCTACAGTTGAAACCTCTGACTACTATTCTATATGTTGATTAAATTACCATTAGTCTATTTCTCCAAGTATCCTATACGATAGTTAGAAACAAAAATTCTATGTTTTGTTCATTTCGAGCTCAGCGTATGGGTAACATGCTAGTTTTTGTAATTTCTTTTTTTTTTATTCTCCAAATGCATTTAATAAATTATAAGCTGAGTTTTCAAAAACATATCTCTCAAAATTGTGGATTTAGTATGCTTCATGGAGCTCACCAAGTAAAAAGGATGAAATTGCCCTTAGCAAAAAGTTTACATTTTTCTCACATATTTCTCTTTCTTAAATCTCTAATTTGATTAAACAAAAGTGTAAAAGAGATTTTTCATAAGAATAATATATTAAAATATTTGCTAAAACTGACCAACAAAAAAGACAAATATACCACTAACCTATGAAGCCACTATTACGCTACCATACGCGTATATAAAAATCTAAGGTTTCAAAAACTTAGATTGAAGAATGATTTCAACACCCAAAAAGAAGTTCAATCTGCCCAAGTCTTTAAGAGAAAACTTGTCTAACAAGGCTTGAGCAAATTGTGTGTGAGACCTTGTCAAATCTGTTAAAAGCCGGTATTGTACCTAGTGGTACGATTAAGTTAAATCGAACCTTGAACTAGCTCAAATAGAAATTTTAAGAGGAATTTGAAAATTTTGAAACTCATAGAATGGCTTAGAATAGTGATTCAGAGTTCAAGGTCCAGTTTGGAGTCAATTGAGAAAATTGACCGGTTATGGACAAAACGGTCATTTTACCATTTGATGATTTAATGGAGATTTTTAGCCAAGATTTGATCACATTAGACCAAAAATAATTTTATGAAATACAGTTATTATTATTGGATTATAAAATGATGTTTAGCAGTGTAAAATTTTGATTCTCGGTGTTTTTGGAGCACAAGGGCAAAATGATAATTTTGACACTGAAGGAATAAACAGGAATTTTTTTTAAAAATATTTTGTCCCATTTGGTTAATATTGATCAATATTAGTGTTATTTGAAGTTGGACAATGAAAATAATATAATTCCGGGACATTTCGAAGTATAAGGGTAAAATCGTACTTTTTTCATCTCGAGGGCAAAACCGTAATTTTCCACCACCAGAACATATTTTTCCAGCCATGGTCATCTTTTGATCAGATCTTGACTTGAATAATCAAGTGGTGGAAAAGAATTAGAAGAAAAAGTCAAAAAGTTAGAAAAATGGGCAAATAAGCATGCGACACGTGGCATGCTTGATTATTTTATTATTAAAGCTTAAAAATAGACATTTCAACCCATTTTCTCTCTCTAATTTTGACACACACCATATTTAAGGAAAAAGAAAGAAGAACAAAGGGAAAACCATAAAACCTAGTCAAAAATCCAAGAAAAAGTGTGATTTTCAAGGAAAATCAATTGAAAAAGGTAATAATTCTTCACTTTGGCTTATGATCTACAATACCTATGCTTTTGTTCTTGATTTCCATGGTTGAATATTGAGATATCATGATGAACTCAATTCTGAAAAATGGGTGTGGATGAGGAATGATTGTTGGATTGGCTTGATTCTAGACTATATTAGTGTTTGGAGGTAGGTTAGCATGTTAGTAAGCAAAACCGTAAAAAGAAAATTTGATTTCCCCATGAATCACTCAAGGCCGAACCTAGGGTGTTGAGAATCAATGAGAAATTGTTTCATTTCAACTGAAATGACTTCATTTGAAATGAAATAAATTAGAAAATGACAAATTAAAATGAAAATTTTAGTAGGAAAAATTACAGTGCTAATGCACTGTAATGATCGAATTTTTATCCAAGAAATTGAAGGGTTTAAATGCTGAAAAATTGTTATTAGAAATGTGGGTAATGAATTAAGGTTTTAAAGGAGAAATGGATTAATTTGGATGTGATTTGGACATAATTGCCAATTAATCGGGTAATCGGTCGAAATTAGTCAATACCGCGTTTTAGCGATAATCGGACGCATTTTTCATTTGCCTATTATGCGGTAGCAATTTAAATTAGTTTATATTAGCTTAGGGGCAATATAGTAAATTCTTTAATTTTATTCTGTGTCAAGGTGGTGAACCTTCAGATAAAGGCAAGAAAATCGCATTCCAAGATTAGCAGTCGAAGCGCTCGAATTCGACTCTCAAAAAACCTGTAAGTGAATCTGCATTTCAAAAATGGTTTTGGAGAATATGAACCTATTTGAATAAAATGCTTGAATGATTTTATTCAATCTTCTCTAAAAAGAATGGGTACCATGGGAACAAGGTTTTTGTGAAGTATTATTTCATTGATGTGAAATTTGATTGTGCTAAATATGTACATTTTTATGATACTTACATGTATTGTTAAGAAATGTTATGAAATTATTATCATCGTGCACGTGTGAAGGAGAAAATGCACATGCCTAAAATAGTGTGCAAAGTGGGGACGGCGATACGTAACACCCACGACTCCTAGAAATTCAGAATTGAGCAAAGTGGGGACGACGACACGTAACGCCCACGATTCCTGGAAATTATCACGCATGAACTTTGGTGAAGCGTGATTTGCTGTCCAGGGGCTTGCAGGGACGGCGATACATAACGCCTGCAAGTGCTCAGATAAATGTCTCTTTTACCACCAAGGACAAAGGTGACTTGGCGGTATATATATATATATATATTTGATTGGTCATGCCTTTGTGTAGATATACATGATTGCTCAAGTTGTGTGTATATATGTGATTGTATGGTATGTGAATTGCCTTAAATTGAGAAAAAATGGTTTAACACGAAACCCTCGTACGGATGAGCGAAACCCTCGTGCAGCGACGAGTTTTGATTGCGCTTCACTGCAGTAGAAATTTCGCTGCAGCGATAATAGTCGATTTTGCTATCTAGCCAAAAAGAAAAAAAATCTCGGGTATGTGGAAAGGGTTTAAATATTAGTTAGAAAAAAATTGTCTCGTTTTCAACCGATGCATCATTATTGTCAAATTTTCGATTAAGATTGCTTGTTCCCTTCTAATATTCACTCACTGAGTATTGTACTCACGTTTTATAAAAATTCATTTTTTCAGATCAAGAGACTGTTGGACCCTAGATCGAGGAGTCTCCGTAGTGTATCTCCTGGTTAAAATGTGGGCATTCAATAGCAACCCATTTCTTTTATTGTAAATGTCTCCGCTAGAAGTCATGGGCCTTTTGTATTGTGGTTATATACATGTAATGTACATTGTCAAAGTTTATGTTTGATTGGTATGTATGTAAACATGTGTGTGCAATGTAAATTGCTAAATACATGACTGGTATAGTGCATGTATGTTATTATCTATAATGCCATTGGAATTTGGCTTTGTGTGCACTTAGTGCATTACGTGTGGATGCTTCACACGAGTATACGTGGAATAAAGTAAATGAAAATAGGCTTGCTTGGGCTTGGTGAGCTATGCTCATTGGGTCCTTGCGCCAGTCATGGCCCAGGAATTGGGTCGTGACATTGTGATAGAAAATAATTGTCATTACCTTTTAGAATTATATTATCAACATATACCAGCATAAAAATATTAACATAATCTTTGTGGAAGATAAATAGTGAGGTGTTAGCAATTGAATTCTAAAAACCATAAGAAAGTAGAAATGAGTTGAGAACTATATACCATGCTCCAAGAGCTAGTTTAAACCCATAAATGGCTTCTTTAACTTGCAAACATAGTCAGGGTGTGTTTTGTCTGCAAGAATAGGAGGTTGGTTCATGTACACTTCTTTAGTGTAATCACCATAAAAGGAAGCATTATTGGCATCTAATTGATGGAGAGGCCATTATTTAGATAATGCCAAGCATAATACTAATTTGACTGTGACTAGTTTGACAACTAGGCTAAAGGTTTCAATGTAATCAACTCTAGGCCTTTGATTAATACCATTAGCCACTAATATGACTTTAAATCGAGAAATTAAGCTATCAAGATGTCTTTTGATTTTGAAGATCCATTTTCACTCTATCATAAGTTGTTGACAAAAGAGAAACAAATTCCCAAATTCCATTTGCATTCAAAGTCTTGAGTTCTTCAAGCATTGCTTATTTCCACTAAGGATCTTTAATTGCATGAAAGGCACAAAAAGGTTCAATATCTAAGGAAAAAAATGTTTAGTAATCATGTTTATCCGTTTAGGTTTAAAGTTATTGTTCTATGACCTAGTAACCATAAAATGAGTTCTTTATGGAATAAAATTTGAAACAACGTTAGTTAAGCTCGAAAGTGAAGGTTAAGATGAAAAAGATACTTGAGTTAATAGGGAACATAACTGAGTACACGAGTTTGTGACTTGTGGAAAAGTAATGTGAACTAGTGTTGACGATGGA
This sequence comes from Theobroma grandiflorum, assembly GCA_036013995.1. NCBI lineage: Eukaryota > Viridiplantae > Streptophyta > Magnoliopsida > Malvales > Malvaceae > Theobroma > Theobroma grandiflorum. Next base: position 41,812,055 of record CP142127.1, read on the forward strand.
ATTAGTGCAGAACTTGTTGGACAAACAAAATAAGGCACAAAAATAGGAAAGATTCTCTTAAGGAAACAAAAGATGTGTCAGATAGATTCTTATCAATATGTTTGACATCAAAGAAAGGAAATTGAGGCTCATTAAATAAAACATGTCTTGATGTAAATATCTTATAAGTGATAGGATCTAGGCATAAGTAAGCACCCTAGTGTTTGGACTACCCTATTAAGACACAAGGTTTGGATTTTTTATCAAGTTTATTCTTGTGATATAGTTTTAACCATGAATAACAGAGACAATCAAACATTGTCAGTTTATGGTAATTTGGTTGTTGTTTAAAAAAAGTGTCCTAAAGACTTTATCAACTAATACTAAATAAGGTAATCGGTTCAATAGGTAGATAGCAACACCAAAGGCATAGGACCAATATTGAAGTGGCATGGAAGCTTGATGAAGAAGGGTGAGGCCAGTTTCCAATATACTTCTGTGTCTCCTTTCAACAATGGCATTGTGTTATTGTGTATATGGAGGGGCCTAGAGGTGTTGAATACCAAAAGAACTGAGACAGGAGTTTAGTGCTTTAAATTTTCCTCCACAATCTAAGTAAATGGAAACAATTGAAGAACAAAAATTGTTTTCTACCATTGATTTAAACTTTAGAAATACTAAATTGATATCAAATTTTTGTTTCAAAGCAAAAATCTAAATGTATCTCACAAAATGATCAAAAAACAAAACATAATATCAAAAACCATTAATAAAAAGAACCCTTGAAAGTCCCCAAATATCAGTGGAAAGTATCTCAAGAGGTTTATTTCTTATCAAACTAGACATTGCAAAAGGTATTTTGTGAATCTTATTAAAACAACAAAAGTTGCATAAACTATTGGAAATAGAGGAGAAACAAGGCAAAGAGAATTTTTTTATCATAAACTATAAAGTGTGGTTAGAAGGATGACCAAGCCTTTGATGCCATTTGATGGAACTGGTTTTTGTGCCAATAAGTGGTAGAGCTTGTGGAGTGACAAATGACTTGGTTGTTTGATATTCATAAACACCATTACTATTCTAGCCTCTTACAAGTGGCTTTTTTGTGTATAGATCTTTCACCAAAAAATGATATGAGAAAAATTCAATGGAAACAAAATTAGTATCATAGAGTTTTAAAACGAAAAGTAAGTTTCACTACCAGAAATCCTAGCAACTGTGACAAAAAAATTTTTTGTCATTACATTTTGTCACAGATAGTGACTTGCAATGATAAAATTGAGACGGTTTTGTGACAAAATTAAAGATAATTTGTTTCTGAGACTTCATGATAGATTTAGTGACAGATTCATAACATAATTATGGCGGCATTTTAAATCTATCACTAAATCTATTACAATTAATTTGGGCATGAAAATCTTATCTTGGCACCAAAATTAGTGACAAAATCTCATAACAAAAACTATTAAAATTTTAAGATTCCTTATTTAGTGACAAAACTAGTGACGAAATTGTAATAAAAACTTAATTCAGGTAGACTGAGTAAATAACATGTGATCAATTTAAGCATAGTTACAAATTATTGTGACAAAATAATCTATTCCAAGGATTAGTTTAATTTAATATTATATTTTTGTGACAAATAATTTGGAGAAAAAAAAAGACGCATTGCTAAATTAAAAATGAAATTGATCGTCACAAGTTTGTCACTAAAAATCTATCACAAAGATTACTTTCAAATTTATTTATATAATTAAACAAAAATTTATATACTTCCATTTAGATAAAATAAAAAAATTATCTTTTAGTTTTTTGTGTATAGTATAAAAATATACAGAACAATTAAAAATTGGTTAAAATACCCACCAAGTCCCTATACCCATACATTTTGTTCAATTTAGTCTATGTACTCAAAATCAAAAAAATTTTGTCTTTTAATTTTGGGAATTGCTTCAATTTAGTTTCTTTCCCTAATGGTATTCAATTTTTCCATCAAAAATAATGAAGCCAGTGCTAACATCTGATGACATGGCACCCACATGATGACATGGCATGTCACATAGTACTGATGTGATGATGTGACACTACCACATGGCACTAATATGGTGACGCGGTAATGTTGACATGGCATTGACATTCTGACATGTCAATGCCACGTGATAGATAAAAAAATTTTCAAAAACATATTTTGTGCTAGGTCATAAGGACTAAATTGAACAAAAATATATAATACAAGAACTAAATTGAACAAAATTGAGATGTTGAGGGAAAATTGAAAAAAAATATTTAAAAAATATGAATCTTTAAGTAGCTAAATATTTAAGTGTAAAAGATTTATGGTGTTAAAACATATTTATATATATATATATATATATTTTCTTATATGATTATTTGATTGTAGAATACATATATTAATTTATCATCTTTACAAAAATTAAGTTTGAATTCTCTTTCTATAAAAAAATTTCATACCTAAAGCTAAATTTAGATGAATAACTTGCATTATATTGAAATAAAATAATATAAAAAGACTAAATAATTTTTTTTTTCTTTTCTTTATAATAGTAAAAAATTTAAAATTTATTTGACTTAGTTTTTAACTTAAGCTGAATTCAAATTAATAAAATACGTTAATTTAGTTTTTTCTTTTAAACAAATGAAGGGAGATATGGAGTTAGCGATGATTATAAAAATAATTTCTTATCATGACTTGCTTAATTTAGGCATGGCAAACCTCTTATTACAACCATCGAATGCGAGCTACTCCACCCATTCAATTTTTTATTTATTTTTTATGTTTTTACTTTGTTTAATATTTCAGGTTATATTTTCTAGATTGATATTTCCTGGATTAAATAATACATTTATGATTGATAGAGTTAAATATAATTTTAAATATTTGTACCATTTTATTTTGCATTTACAAATTTTTTGTACATCTAAATTAATAATTTAAATTTAAATTTAACAGAATTTGATTGTGGTATTTGAACTTAAATAAAATCATTTTATAAAAAACTTTGAGCAAATTTAAATAAAAGGTAAATTGGGTAAGGTTTGAATAATTCCAAAAGAATGGGTATCTATAAATTGTGAAAGTTGTAACTAAATCAACTTATTTTACTAATTTGAATTCAGCTCAAGTTAAAATTTAAGTCAACTAAATTTAAAATTTTAATACTATTATAAATAGAAGAAAAAAGAATTTATTTAGTCCTTTATGTTATTTTATTCTAACATAATGTAAATTATTCATCTAAATATGACTTTAGATATGAAATTTTTTTCAAAAATTTTTTATAGAAAGAGAATTCAAACTTAATTTTTTTCAAAAAAGATATATTAATGTACCTATTCTATAATCAAATAATCAAGTAAGAAAATATTTATATATATTTTTAACACCATCAATCTTGTACACTTAAATATTTGGCTTATTAATAAGTATATATATCATCTACTTGAAATTTTATATTTTTTAAATATTTTTTTAATTTAGACCCTTAACAACTCAATTTTGTTCAATTTAGTTCATGCACTATATATTTTTATTAAATTCCATCCCTATGACGTGACACAAAAATTTTTTTGGGAAATTTTTTGATTTGCCACATGGCGCTAACACATCAACATGCCAGTGCCACATCAACATTGCCACTTCATCATATTAATGCCATGTGGCACTACCACGTCATCACGTAGATACCACATGGCATTGCCACATCATCACATTGATGCCATGTCAACACTGATTTCATCCTTTTTAACAACAAAATTAGATGTCGTTAGGGAGAAGGACTAAATTAAAGCAATTTCCAAAATTAATGGACCAAATTGATTTGATTTTGAATACAGGGACAAAATTGATCAAAATACATAAGTACAGGGACTTAATGGGTATTTTGATCAATAAAAATTATATATGGACTGTAAATTTTGACCAAATGGCTCATTTTCTTACATTAAGAGAAAAGAAAGAAAGATAGAAAGTTGGACAACCATGTTGCCAGATTTGGATTGACGTAGAAGAATGTGACAAGACCTTCACATTCTTCAGGGAAATTCCTAGTTCACTTTAGCAAAAATATTACTAATACTGAACTTTTCTTTGCACGCATTTAGTCTTCGAGAAAGTGCCTCCCCTAGAGAAAATTTTGACCTCATTTTTTTTTTATTTTAATCCATCAAGAAATAGTTAATTTTAAAAAAAAAAGAAAGACAATAGAAAAAAGTTCAAAAGAAAATCCTAATAAAAGTAAGCTGCCCAACTGCACCATTATATTTACTTAATGCCTATAGCATCTCCCAACGACATCGTTTTTCATCTCTTCCGACGATCCTATCAGGTTTCTCACTGGCCAAAGATTCTTACTTTTTTTCAACTACTTTTTATCACGATTCCTAGGTTTCTTTCTTTCTCTCTTTTTTTTATAAATGCTTTTATTTATTTATTTATTTGTATATATGAAGTGTAAACTATTTTTGGTGGATTATTTTGTGTTTATTAACTTGTTGGTTTCTTATTTGTAATAGAAGGAGTAATGGGTTTGTTTTATTTTGGTGAATTTTAGTAAAAAAGAAGAGGTTTGGGCACTATGTGAGTAATTAAGGAATTGAGTAACTCAAATCAATTACAAATGGCTGATTTCTAAATGCTTGTCTACATGTGAAAGTTAGGTGTTGAGCTTGGTTAGAAAGGGATTTAGGCATGTCAATTTTATTGGGGCGAATGCTTGGAAAGATTGAGAAGTTATTATCTTGCTTTTTAGTAAACTTAGATATTGGTGGGGTTTGTTATCTCTCACAATTTAGTGTAATTCCTTCCAATACAAATGTCTTACTGAACATTGGCATAGACTTAGTTTTGGATAGATCTTGTGTTATATTTGTTCTGTATATTTGTTTTAATGGATTATCGAATGGGTTTTATTTAATTACATTTTGTTAAGTCATGATTATTGACATTTTTTATTTTATTTATATATAGAATATAACAAGTGACTGTTCTTGGATCTATGTTTGGCTTGATAATAATGGGTTTCTTCATAATGCATTTAAAAAAGGATTTAAGGCTTTGTTGATTTTGTCTTTTCATAGCTAACTTTTGTTAGTAAAAACAAGATCAAATGTCCTTATACCAAATGTGATAATCGCAAGTTTCAAACCTAAGATGATGTGATTCTTCACTTATATTCAAAGGGCTTTACTAATGGTTATATAGTGTGGATTGCAAATGGACAAAGTTGTAGTAATAATTTATTACATGGTGAATCATCGAGAAGTACAAAAAAAGTTGTGAATCCATATAGCAGGATGGTTGTAGACACTTGTTATCTTGACTTTGATTGCAAAGTGTGTGAGTCAAGGGTAAAGGATGAATTGCCAAATGCAAGTGTGGCTAAATTTTTTTTCATTGTTGAATGATGCCGATGAGCATTTATGGTTGGTTTGTGTCAACCACACAAAACTCTCAAGTGTGTCTCAACTTTTAAATGTCAAGTCCTAGTTAAATATAACTGAGGCTTGCTATGATTACTTGATATCTATAGTTAAAGGTATGTTGCTGAAAAATGAAAAATTGCTTGAAAATTTTTATAAAGTAAAGCAAATGGTTACAAGGCTCGGACTTAGTTATGTTAAAATACATGCATGTTTTAATAATTACATTTTATTTTACGCTAAAACTGAGTCAATGATTGAGTGTTTGGTGTATAGGCATTCTAGATATAAACCTAGTGTCAAAAGTGGTGGTGGAGCTTGGAAAAGTAAAGTGCCTTATAAGGTGTTGTGTTTTTTGCCACTAATACGTAGACTCCAAAGACTTTTTATGTTGACAAAAACTGTTAAACATATGACATGGCATGTGGACAATCGCAGTAGTGATTGGGTAGTTAGGTATCCCGTTAATAATGAGGCATAGCAAAACTTCAATCTCACTTATCCCTCTTTTGCACTTGAAACCTAGAATGTGTGACTTGGGTTATGTACTATTGGGTTTAACCCATTTGGATCATTTACTAAACCATATTATTGTTGGCTAGTAATCCCTTGGGTGTATAATTTACCTACATGGATGTGCATGAAACAATCATATTTATTGTTAAATACTGTCATTCTAAGTTTAAAGAGTCCAATAAAACATATTGATGTTATCTTAAGGCCTTTAATAGATAAGTTGAAATTGCTATGGAATGTTGGGTTTGAGACTTTTGATGCCTTTAGGAAGAAAAATTTTTAGTTAAGAGTTGTATTTTTATGGACAATCAGTGATTTTCTCACTTATGCCATATTGTCTGGGTGAAGTACTCATGGGTGATTAGCTTGTACTTATTGTACAGAAAGGAGTTCGGCTTTTCAGTTGGATTACGGTGGAAAAACAGTTTTTTTATTGTCATTGATAATTTTTGCCTTTAAATCACCCTTATAAAAGGCAAAAAGATAATTTTAAAAGGTGTGTGGATTTTGACTCACTAATTCCTAGATTATCAGAGGCAAAAATTTTGTGTCGAGTAAGTGTACTTCCTAATGTCACATTTGGAACCCAAGTTGGTAAGCAAAAATCGATGGTTTTGGGAAATCCTTTCAAGTATTATTTGTACAATTGTTTGAGTTGTTTTGTTACAATGACTTGTTTAATTATTTACATGTTTTTATCTTACTTTTAATGATAGGCAAAATACAAGTGGCCTGAAGAACAAAATTCTACCATATATGATGCGTGCTTTAGATGTTATGGCAACAATTTAATAGTATGATGAACAAAGCGAGAAAAACTGCAAAAGATGAAGTTAAGGTCACTAGTGTGGTTAAAACAAAAGGCTTTTGGCCAAAATGGGTTGGTGAGGAGAATTGGGCATGGTTGATTGATAATGTTCGGATTAAAAAAGAATGGGAAAAACATCCATGTAGGCAGTAAGACTCGCCTAACGTAGAAAAATGGTAACATTTCCAAACATGCTAGTGGATCAATACCAATTGTTCTCCATGGGAAAAGAATGGTGTGTTTGTTATGATTCCGTTTTTTAGGCTTAGTCTTTATCATATTTCAATTTATTAATGTTTTTGTTAGGAAAAGAGCCTTAGGCGTCCAATTACTCAACCAAAAGTGTTTGATTTCACTCATAAGCGATCAAATGGTGAATTTGTTGACAAAAAAATCAAAATTATTAGTGTGAGTGAATGTTAGCTTTTTTATATATAACTATCTCATCATTTTTCTATTTTTATGTAAATTGCTTCACTTCAACTAGAACATAAGTGATGTTAATTGAAAATATAAAATCGATGTTTTGTACTTTGATTCTGTTATGCAAAAGTATATGGTTAATTCAATGTGATAAATTAGTTGTAATTGTTTTATTTAAATTGTTACAAATGAGATACAATTCCACCTTACTCTAAAAGTTTAATAAGAGTAACACATAACTCAAATTTGATGTCGAGACATGGCGTGAAATAGTTGAAAGTGTTGGCCATGACCAATTATGTGGGTTTGGAATAGAGGATCTGAGACACATAGTTAGGACTTTTCATCCTTGACAATCATCCCAATTTGCACCATCTTCTGAAGATGCTTATTTCCCAAACTTAGAACTCAAGATATGCAAGAAGTTGTGAAACAAGTTTTAGAACAATTAGCTGAAGTTTTAGATATGCGTCTTTAGCATCTTTTGGGATGTATGGGCATTCAAATGCCATGTCCATCATTTTCAAGGGTTAATTTAACCGATGATGCCAATGATAGGGAAAATCCAAGAGATAATGATGATGACAGCATGAGGTCAATTCATATAGATGATAGTAACAATTTTAAGGACGTAATAGACGTTGCTAATGGAAAAGATGATTTCTGATATGGAGTAGGTTAATCTAACCTCAACTTTGACTTCTTATAGTTTTCTATATGTATATTTTGTTATCTAGTTCAACTAAACTAGACTCATTTAGGTATATATTTTGTTATCTAAGTAAACTTAACTAGGCTCATAGGTATATATTTTGTTATCTATAATTGATCTCAACTAGGCTCATTTAGGTATATATTTTGTTATCTAGTTAATCTCAACTAAACTCATTTAGGTTCTATATATATTTTGCTCATCTAGTTAAACTCAACTACACTTATGGTATTATACTATTGAATATATTATGGTTGATTTTATCAAAATTATATATGGTGATGGATTTATTATTGTTATTGTTATCATGTTATGTGATGGTGACATTATGATATTGTAGTAGCTCAATTGTCACCAAAATTAATGATTGAATTGTAGCAAGTACAAAATTAGGTATTGCATATTATTTACTGTGATTGATTTAATTATTTGTGACAAATATAATTGATTGTGATAGATTGTTCCATTAATGACAAAATATATTAAATTAGTGACAAAAATCTTTAAAAATTAGTGATAAATTTTTTTATTAGTGGCGAAATCAAGTAATTCACAAACATAAGTTGTAACAGATTTAATGATAATAGTGTCTAAATAGTAACAAAAACTTGTGATAGAATCAGTTACAATTGTCTTGTGTGACAGAAAACAGTGACAATATTCTCACATTGTGACAAATACTAATGACAAAACTAATGACAACATTATCATATTGTGATAAATACTAGTGACGAAATTAATGACAAAATAAATTTCATGGTATAATATTGTGATAGAATGAGTTATAGTATTTTTATCTATAACGGATTTAGTGATCATTTTCTTAAATCTATGACGAACTGAAGGACGAGCAGTTGCTTGGATTGACAAAAAATTGTGACAAAAATTACACTAATTTGTGACAGTAAATCTGTCACTAAATAGTGAAGGATTTGAAAACATTTGTGACAAAAGTATTAGTAAGAAGACTTACAATGTGGGAAAATATCCGTCATTAATTTCTATTTATGATGAATTTTGGACTTTTTGTGATAATTCCTTCCGTCACAAAAACCAGTATTTCTGGTTGTGTTTGTACTTGCTTTAGGAACACAAAGGAAAAGGAGTATGAGGTAAGAAATGTAGAACCAGTATGTGTAATGGGTAAACTTGTGCTATCATTGAAAAAAAGCTCATCAAACCCTCCATATGGTGAGCTGAGTGTCAAATAGTATAAGTTTAAAGTAACATGGTAGGAAACTCCAAAATCAACAATCCAAAAAGAGTTTTGATTATTTGTAATGGCATGATGTGCTATTGGTTGAGCAGAATGTTGTCGTGGCTTTATTCAAAAACAAGTTTTTACTATGTGGCTTGGCTTATCGTAAAACTAGCATGTAACTCGTATAATGGACTAGTTGGCAAGACTTCTTTTCTTTAGAAAAGATTGTGTGTTATAGTTGTTATTTCAGTTGTTATAACTAAAGGATTTACCAAGTATCTTGTGTTTGTAAGATGTGGTAGGAAAGACTTTGGTGGAAAGGTGAACAAATAGAGGAGTGTAATCTTGAACATATTCAAATTCCTTCAAGAAATATTTATATTCTTGCATTTTTTTCAATGAGTTCTTCAAATAAGATATGAGTTTCTCTAAGCCTTACTATTGCTGCTATTTCTTTAAACTCAATGCCAATGCCATTCAAGGCATGAATCACAAGGTCTTTTTCATTAACAAGGTGATTGATCAAGGCTAATTCATGAGTTATACTCCTTAAAAATTAAAAATATTCACTTACAAATTTGGTTCCTCTGGGTTGGGTGAGTTTTTCTCTCAAGTTCATCACTCTGGATCTAGATTTGTTGGCAAAAAGCTGATTGATTTTTCGTCAAGCATCAAATGAAATGTTGCAAGCAACAAAAAAAGAACAATAGATTCTATTGAAAAGGAAATGATGGCATTAAGTAGCAATTGAGCTTGTTGAATTCAATGCTCATTATCAAGATTCAAAATCAATTGAGGTGGGTTTGAATCTAGTTTGATTATTAAAGTTGGAAGATAAGGCTTGGAACCATTTATATAGCCATGTAACTTATAACCTTGAACTAAAAAGTTGAATTGGGCACACCAAGAGGGGAAGTTGGAAGTGGTAAGTTTAATGGGAAGTTGAGTTGTTGCATGTATGGTTATCAATGGTGATAGCTGCTGGTTTGACGTGGTTAAATTTAGATTTGTGAAGGGATTGGAACTAATGATAAGTGAAGAAGAGGATGTTTAAAGAGAAGATGATGCAATGGTAGTTTGAAGAGAGAGAAAGGATTATGAAAAGATAAAAACACTTGACTCGTTAAAGCAAACAAGGCTCTGATAAAATATGAGAAATATAAGAAAAAATTAAATTTGTGATGAAAGATGGTTCTGTAGCTTTGCATTCACTATGAACTTGTAGTACATGGCAACCTTCTTAAATAAGAAGATATAACTAGTATGAGATTTCATTAAATTGTTGGCTCCATTAGTTTTTGATGATTATAAAACATTTTCATCTTTGTATGTCTAATATCTCTACCTAAGTATGCAAGATAAAAGCTCATAAAGAAATAATAATTCAATATTCCCAATGAGCACTTAAAGATTTGATATGGATAAGGAATAAGGATGATTAACATAAAGGAAGCTCTCTAGTTGAACAAGAAAGATCATTGGTTGGACAAAACTCAAAATGGAAAAGTGAAAGGTTGAAACTTAGTGAGAAACAGAACCGACTTAGTCAACCAAGAAAATAGGTTAGTCGACTAAGTGTTCTCTGCCAAATCTGTGACTGAGATAGAACCAACTTAGTCGACCAAGGGAAAAATGTTAGTCAACTAAGAACTTTCTGTCTGCAACATACACCAAGCCACTACAAGACAGATTAACGGCTAGAACCAACCCCAAACTGTTTCCAATGGTCAAAAAAGGTCCAACAGCCATCAAACAAGCTTATCCAACTATAAAAAGATCTTCAAATGCCAAGGAATCAATTTTTGGCTTCATTTAAATAGATTTCATCATATGCAAGCCAAGAAAGAGCAAAAAGCTTAGATTTTCTCTTGTATTTCACTGAACCTAAACGTCTATCTTCTGTCATTGTGTTTAGCTCTTAATCCTGTACCACTTAGATCAATTTGTGATCATAAGTACTTTCTCTTCTACTTATCTTTGTATTCTTAGAGTAAGGGATTCACTCGAAGTGGTTGTTTCAAGCTAGGTTGCTTGAAAGAGTAAAGGTTCCAACTTAGCCTTGGAAAGTTGAGTGTGGGGTTTTAGTTGAGCTTGTGAAAAACTAGTGTAAAGGTTGTGGTTGAGCCTTGAAAAACTACATTGGGGTTTTGGTTGAGCCCGAAAAAAACTAGTGTAAAGGTTGTGGCTAAGCCTTGTAAAAGTCATTGTAAAAGCTTGGTGGAAGCTTGTGAATTCCACTATTTTTAGTGTTTGGTTTGAAATTCCTTAGTTGGCTAATCAAAGTAGTGGATGTAGGTCTTGGATCGAACCACTATAAATACTTTGTCTATTGTCTTCATTGTTTTACTTTTTTTATTTTGAGATTAAGTCCCAATCTTGCAAAAAGAGCCGAAGTAATGCTATTCACCCCTTTTTAGCACTAATATTTGGGACCAACAATTGGTATCAGAGCTAGTGCCTTGTTCTTAAAAGTCTAACACTCTTAGGGAGGATCCTATGGCTCTTCAAAAATCAATTGTAGCTGAGGGACAATCAACAAACAGACCACCTCTGTTTGATTGCTTTAATTATCCTTATTGGAGCACTAGGATGTCTATATACATTAGAGCTATAGATTATGAAATGTGGGATGTCATCACTGATGGTCCTTTTATTCCCTCTACTGTAAATGTAGTCACAAATGAGTTGATGCCTAAGCCAAGGTCTGAATAGACCGAGATTGAAACTAAGAAAGTGTAAACCAACTTTAAGGCAATCAACACCTTGCATTGTGCCTTAACCCCCACAGAATTTAACAACGTTTCAAGCTGTACTACAGCTAAACAAGTGTGGGATAAACTTAGAATTATTCATGAAGGGACTTCACAAGTTAAAGAGTCCAAGATAGCCCTCCTAACACATAACTATGAGATGTTCAAAATGAAGCCTGGTGAAGACATCACCAGCATGTTTGATAGGTTTATAAACATTACAAACAAACTCAGCCAATTAAGAAAGCCTATCCCTGAACATGAATTGGTAAAAAGAGTTCTTAAAAGTCTACCTAAATCATGGAAGCCAAAGGTGACTGCCATCTAAGAAGCAAAAAATTTAAATATCATCACACTTGCTGAAATATGCGGGTCTCTCCTCACTCATGAGCTGGAACTAAAGGAAGAATAAGAGGAAGATAGGAGAGAAGCAAAAGAGAAGAAGAAAAACATTGCACTTAAGGCCAGCATCCTTAAAGAAGAGTTGGAAGAGCTCTCATGTGATGACGATGATGAGCTGGCACTTGTTGCAAGGAAGTTTAGAAAACTGATGGGTAGAAGAAATAGAAAATTAGCAAGAAAAGGCTTCAAAAAAGATTCAGGCTTTTCACAGAAAAGAGGTAAAAATGATTCCAACAAAAAGGAGGAGATAATATGCTATGAGTACAAGAAACCATGTCACTTCAAGTCTAAATGTCCATTGTTAAAAGAAGAAACACCAAAGAAAAACAAAAAATCAAAAAAGGCAATGGTTACTACTGCCTGGTCTGATAGTGACTCAAGCACTGAAGCTGATGAGAAAAGCTCAGAAGAAAGAGCTAACATCTGTCTAATAGCTAGAGATGATGAAACAGAGGTATGCTCATCACCCTGTGATATTTCAATGAATGATATACAAGATAAGTATGACAGTTATGTGATAAATTTGAAAGCCTGTTTATAAAATACAAGACCTTGAAGAAAAAGGTTGCATTCCTCGAAAAAGATTTGGAAAAGATAAAACAAGATTTCAACTCTGTTTTTAAGCAAAGAAATTTTCTGTAAATTGAGGTGGAACATTCGAAAATAGATTTTGAAATTATGAAGGTAGAACTGGAAAACAAATCTGCTGCTTTGCAAAAAGTTCTTGATGAAAATGCAGCACTTAAGTGTTTGAAAAATAATGTTTTAAAGAAAAACTCTTATGTTAAAAAGAATCATCACAATGCATCATCTAGATGCTACTACTGTGGAAAATATGGTCATCTATCTTATGAATGTGTTAAAGGTAAAAACCAGCAAAAAACTAGAAAAATTTGAGTGCCAAAAGGCTCCTATATTGCCACTAACACTCAAGGACCCATCACAGTATGGGTACCTATCAAGAAGAACTGAACAACTATTCTGTAGGTTGAACTGCACCTAAATGAAAAATGCTCAAAAGCTCAACTCAAGAAAAAGCAGTCATGGTACATGGATAGTGGCTGCTCTCGACACATGACAAGAGATGAAATGTTGTTTGCTCAGCTAGACAAGAAAAAGGGAGGCACCTTGTCCTTTGGAGATGATTCAAAAGGTAGAATCTAAAGAGTAGGAACGGTTGGTAAGAATTCTCATACTCAAATTAGTCATGTGTTGCTTGTTAAAGGATAATTTGCTAAGCATCAGTCAGCTATGTAATAAAGGATTTAAGGTTTGTTTTGATTCCAACAAATGTGAAGTAATAGATATAGATACTAACAAAATTACATTCATAGGAAAAAGGTTGAAAAATTTGTATGTTATCTTTCTTGAAGATTTGAAAGAAATAGTGAAATATGCTTAGTAGCAAACGCTGAAAATGACAACTGGTTATGGCACAGAAGACTAGGACATATAAGTTTAAACACCATGTCAAAGCTGATTAAGAAAAACTTAGTTGTTGGATTACCTAGTATAAAGTTTGAAAATGATAGAATGTGTGAAGCTTGTCAACTAAGAAAGCAAGTTAGAACTTCTTTCAAAGTTAAGAATGTTGTGTCAACATCTAAACCTCTTGAAATACTGTACATTGATCTCTTTGGTCCAATTAGCACCACAAGTGTAGGTAGAAAATCTTATGGCTTAGTGATAATGGATGATTACTCTAGGTATACTTGGGTTTATTTTCCTGCTCACAAAAGTGATGCATTATCAGCTTTCATAGACTATTGTAAGAAAGTTGAAAATGACAAAGGAACAACCATTGTTGGCATTAGGAGTGACCATGGAGGAGAATTCGAAAATGATGAGTTTGAGAAGTTTTGCAATGAAAAGGGGCTGGAACATAACTTTTCTACACCAAGAACACCCCAGCAAAATGGAGTTATGGAGAGAAAGAACAGAACATTAAAAGAGATGGCTAGGACTATGCTTTGTGAGAACAATCTTCCTAAGTACTTTTGGCCTGAAGTTGTAAACACAACAGCTTACATTCTTAATAGGGTCTCAATTAGAGCAATTATCTCAAAGACACCTTATGAGTTGTACAAAGGAAGAAAACCAAACATCTCTCACCTTAAGAGCTTTGGTTGCAAATGCTTTGTTCTAAATAATGAAAAACAGCAATTAAGAAAGTTTGATACAAAAAGTGATAAAGCAATATTTTAGGATATGCCATGAACTCCAAGGCTTATAGAGTTTTCAACAAAAAGACATTGAATGTTGAAGAATCTGTCCATATAGTTTTTGATGAATCAATTTATTTAGAAAAAGAAATTGATGATGATGATGAAGACTTAGAGAACTTAGAAAAACACATGGATCAAATGAGCCTAAATGATAGCAAGAACAATAAAAAAAGCTCATTTAGAGATGTAACTGTGGCTCCACTTCTAGAAAATCTGCAAAGACAAGAAATCCAGCATAGTAACTTATCTAGAAGTTGGAGGTATGTGAGAAATCACCCACAAGAACAAATCATAGGTGACATATCATGGAGTTAAGACTAGGAAAGGAACTAGGAAGACATGTGAATTTTCAGCCTTCATTTCCTAAGTTGAACTTAAAAGTTTTGAAGAAGCTGAAAAAGAGAAAGCTGGATTTTAGCCATGCAAGATGAGCTAGATTAATTTAAAAGAAACAATGTATGGTCACTAGTGCCTAAACCCTCTAACCATCCTATAGTTGGAACTAAATGGGTATTTAGAAATAAAGTTGATGAACAAGGAAATGTGGTTAGAACAAGATTGGTGGCAAAGGGATATAATTAAGAGGAAGGAATAGACTATGAAGAAACTTTTGCTCCGATAGCTAGAATAGAAGCCATAAGGTAATTAGTAGCCTTTGTTTGTCATATGAACTTCAAGCTATATCAAATGGATGTAAAGAGTGTATTTCTTAATGGACTTATTTAAGAGAAAGTATATGTTGAACAACCTATTGATTTTGAAGATTTTGAGAAACCAGATTATGTTTTCAGACTTCACAAAGCCTTGTATGGATTGAAACAAGCTCCTAGAGCTTGGTATGAAAGGCTATCTAAATTTCTGGTAAAAAAAGACTATATTAAGGGTAGCATAGACACTACATTATTTATCAAAAGATGCTTAAATGATTTGATCATAGTTCAAATATATGTAGATGACATTATATTTGGTGATACTAATGAATATCTTTGTAAAAACTTTGCTAAGGAAATGCAGGGAGAATTCGGGATGAGCATGATGGGAGAATTGAAGTACTTTCTTGGCCTTCAAATCAAGCAATGTAAAGAAGGAATTTTCATCAGTCAAGATAGATACATTCAAGACATGCTCAAGAAGTTTGACATGCTGAAACTAAAGCCCATCAGCACATCAGTGAGTCCATCTACAAAACTTGATGCTGATGATAAAAGTAAAGATGTAGATCAAAAGCTCTATAGAGGTATGATTGGATCTCTTCTTTACTTAACATCAAGTAGACCAGATATTCAGTTTAGTGTGTGTTTAGGTGCTAGATTTCAGTCACAACCAAAAGAAACACACCTAATTGCTGTAAAAAGAATATTTAGATACCTCTTAGGAACTCAAACCTTAGGAATTTGGTATTCAAAAGAATCATCATTTGGTCTTGTAGGATATTCATATGTTGATTTTGTAGGAAGTAGAACTGATAGGAAAAGCACTAGTAGAACATGTCAATTCCTAGGTAGCATGCTTGTGTTCTGGTCAAGTAAGAAGCAGAATTATATAGCATTATCCACTGCTAAAGTTGAATATGTATCCTTAGGCAATTGCTGTGCACAAGCTTTATGGATCAAACAACAATTGAAAGACTATGGATTGTCAATGAATAACACTCCAATATATTGTGACAATACCAGTGTAATTAACATCTCAAAGAATCCTGTACAGCACTCAAGAACTAAACACACTGAGGTTAGACACCACTTCATTAGAGATTATGTGACTAAATGTGAAATTAATATTGAATTTGTAAGCACAAAGCATCAGCTTGCTGACATATTTACCAAATCTCTTAGTGAAGATAGATTCTATGAAATTAGAAGGAATCTAAGAATGAGTTATTTGGAAGAGTTATAGAGTGAAGTCTGGACTAAGTAGAGAAAAACAGAAGGCACTTAGTCGACTAAAATATGAAACTTAGTCAACTAAGAGGATTCTGTTTCATTAAAACCAAAGAACCGCTAGCTGAATGATAAAAGATTAAAATAATTGAATTTTACGTATACCGGGTAATAAAAGGAAAGAGGAAAACCTGAGGTAGCAAATAGTGAATATTTGAGAGGAAGTTTTGAAATTTCAAGAAATTCAGGCAATTGTTAAGGATGAGGCAGACGGTTCTAGAATTAGAAACTGTCAAAAATTTCTTCTCATCATCTTCTGATAACCGTCCCCTCAAAACCTAAGTAATCTCCCCTGCATTCCCTTATCTAAAATCAACCAGGATCCCTTCTCCTCTCACAACTTGAAACCCTAAGTTTAAAACCACTCTCAGAACAATCAATGGCAAAATCGACCTTACTTAAAGAGCTACTTGAGAAGAAAAAAGGAAAGAGACCAATCGAGGAGAATCCCGAAACAGAACATCCTCAAAAGAAGTAGAAAAGGGTATCGAGACGAGAGATAAAGAAGACTGGGAAAGATTCCAGCAAGATGAAATAGAAAGAGAAAAAGAAGAAGTCTAAAAAACTGAGAAAGTAAAACAAGGGAGAAATGGTTCAAAAAGGTACTTCATCTTCCTCATCACTTAAATTTAGAAATAAATTTCATGAAGAGAGATTTAGGAAGATAGAGAATGCTCTCATTACCTGCGGGAAGTTTATTGACTGAGAGAGCATTAATGAAACTCTAAAACTTCATACCAGTTTAATCGATTATTTTAATGAAATAAGAATTCAGGATTATAGCTCTTTTAAGGACAGAGCATATAGTGCTAGTTTAGGAAAAGAATTTTATGCTAGCATTGCATTGAGTGAAAAAGAACTAGATGATCCTGAGAACTTTTCAGAAAAGAATTTGAATGTATTCTTGAATGAAAAGGAGTTTATAATCACTGCTTCTGATTTAAGTAGCCTATTGGAGATTGAAAGAGAAAAAGGTGAATTTGAAATGCCAGAAAAATATGATCCTTCATCCATGTAGGAAATTATAACTGGAAGGAAAGAAAAATTTTCATCAAAAAGTAATGCAAGACTGATTATTAGTCCACAGTTTAGAATGATGCATTATTTTGTGGCTGCAAATCTTCATGGAAGGAGTGGCAGCTTAAGCTACATCAGCCTCCAAGATCTTTAGCTGATGAAGCACGCTTTTACTGGAGATGTTCTGAACCTTGGAAGGTTCATGATTGAAAGAATAAAGGCAGCATGTAAATTGAAATAGATCCATCTGTCATATGGGAATGTAATCACATCACTTGTAAAGAAAAAGAGAGTATGGGCAAAAAGGTATGATATGGACATGGTGAAAAGTAGAGACCAGCCCATCTACTTGGGAAGCTTGATTAAGATGAGATACAAGGTGTATGGGGACACTTTTAGCAAGACATCCAAGATCACTTCTGTGCAAACCCAGCCAGAGGCAGCCCCCACACCACTTGAGACAGGTCCCTCTTAGTTTTTCAATGAAATCATATTCAATTTGATGATGAGGATGGATACCAAGCTAACTGAGCAAAGAGCAAGGCTCATGAAAATGGAAGAAAAGATGAATGAAATAGCAACTAGCCTGAAGGAAAAATCAACAATACCATCTAAGCTTGGAGCAATTGACTCCTCTGCTACTCAAAGCATAGCACCAGAAGAACAAAGTGCTGAAAGGTCAGCCATACAGCTAGAGGGTTTTACATTTCATAATGCTAGCCATAGACATCAAGGCCCTGAACCAGGATTTGAGGAACCTCTCAAATCCACCTTAGCAGGAAAGGAAACATTTGATCAAGGAACTGAGGTAATTGGTTCACCACTTGGTCCTCTTGAGAATCAACCTCCACCATAGCTTGAACAAGAAGCATCCTCTCCTCACTCTGATAAAGTTTCTGTCATGGCACTTTTCTACCAGATGGTGAGAGAAAAGCAAACAAAGAAAAAGGCAGCAGCAGGTCAAGCTACCCAAGCAATGCCCTCAGAAGCAGAAGATGCAACAAAAGAAAAAGAAAAAACAAAAAAAATAGCTCCTGTAACTAAGTCTCATCCACTTGCCATGAGACAGAAGAAATTAGCCTAAAAATCTGTACTTCTGAGGACAAGGAAGTCTTCCAGATTTGCAGAGAAAGCAAAATCACCTCTTGTAACCTATCCTCAAGCACCAATAGAAGTCTCTAATTAGACCACTCTTCAAAAACTACACAGACACCTCCTCAGCCTCCTCAGCAACCTCTTGAAGCATCCACTCAACCACCTCTGAGACCACCCTCTCTTGTTCTTTTGAATCCTTAGTGGGAATAGACAATGTCCCCTGAATCCACACCATCCCCCTTTGAGGATTAATGTCTCACCCCCCCCCCCCCTTTGATGATGACAAAAAGGGGGAGTAGTAAAATTACAAGAAAAATAAAAAATCTAAGGGTAGAGGTACCAAACTCTTAGGGAATGACATAAAAAAAATAAAAATCATGAGGGTAGAGGTACCAGGATTCTAGGACATCTAGGAAGAAAATTTAGTCCAGGGGTATTTTCGAAACTAATTTATGGTTGTTTGAATAGTTGGTCATTTGTGCCTTAATGGCATTTAAACACTGATATTTATCATTTGCTGCTTTGGTTATATGTGAAATATGTATGTTGACCTTATTTATGGTTTGAGATCTTTGAAAATGTTGCTGTGTTCTGCTGCTTGTGATATTGTGGAATGCTATTATCAATTTTTGTTAGCTAATAAAATCCGATGCGGTTCACAATTTATACTAATGCTCTGATAATTTGACATATGTGCTGGTAACTGAGGATCTTTGTGATATTGTGGATATATTGTGTTTGTGAATAAGTGAAAATGCTGGAAAATATATCAGATAAATGATGAATGGTATATACAAAATCTGATAAAAACTTGTTGCTGACAGACATTACAAAGTTCTGGTAATAATTTGTCAACATTTTTCCGCTACAATTTACTTTAAAAAGTTTTGCATATATACACTTTGAATGTATAATGTCACTTCCTATATGACATGAATGATAATATGCTGAAATAAATAAACAAGACATACACTCAAAAAAAGAGGGCATGCACTTAAAAAGGCACGATGTTGTTAACCAAGGGATGTTTTGTCATCATCAAAAAAGGGGAGATTGTTGGCTCCATTAGTTTTTTATGATTATAAAACATTCCCATTATTGTATATCTAATATCTCTACCTAAGTGTGCAGGATAAAAGCTCATAAAGAAACAATAATCCAATCTTCCCAATGAGTACTTAAAGATTTGATGTGGATAAGGAATAAGGATGATTAACATAAAGAAAGCTCTTTTGTTGAACAAGGAAGATCATTGGTTGGACAAAACTCAAAGTG
The DNA here is from genome assembly GCA_036013995.1 of Theobroma grandiflorum. Classification (NCBI taxonomy): domain Eukaryota; kingdom Viridiplantae; phylum Streptophyta; class Magnoliopsida; order Malvales; family Malvaceae; genus Theobroma; species Theobroma grandiflorum. Next base: position 41,831,837 of record CP142127.1, read on the forward strand.
GAGAAGTGAAAGGTTAAAGCTTAGTAAGAAACAAAACCGACTTAGTCGACCAAGAAAATGGGTTAGTCGACTAAGTGTTTTCTGCCAAATCTGCAACTGAGACAGAACCAACTTAGTCGACCAAGGAAAAAATGTTAGTCAACTAAGAGCTCTCTGTCTACAACATACACCAGGCCACTACAAGATAGATTAACGGCTAGAACCTACCCCAAACTGTTTTTAATGGTAAAAAATGGTCCAACAGCCATTAGACAAGCTTCTCTAACTATAAAAGGATCTTCAAATGCCAAGGAATCAACTTTTGGCTTCATTTAGATAGATTCCATCATATTCAAGCCAAAAAAGAGCAGAAAGCTTAGATTTTCTCTTGTATTTCACTGAACCTAAACTTCTATCTTTTGTTATTATGTTTAGCTCTGAACCGTGTACCACTTAGATCAATTTGTGATCATAGGTACTTTCTCTTCTACTCATCTTTGTATTCTTAGAGTGAGGGATTCACTCTAAGTGGTTGTTTCAAGCTAGGTTGCTTGAAAGAGTAAAGGTTTCAACTTAGCCTTGGAAAGTTGGGTGTGGGGTTTTTGTTGAGCTTGTAAAAAACTAGTGTAAAGGTTGTGGTTGAGCCTTGAAAAACCACATTGGGGTTTTAGTTGAGCTCGTGAAAAACTAGTGTAAAGGTTGTGGTTAAGCCTTGAAAAATCACATTGGGGTTTTAGTTGAGCTCGAAAAAAACTAGTGTAAAGGTTGTGGCTAAGCCTTGTAAAAGCTATTGTAAAAGCTTGATGGAAGTTTGTGAATTCCACTATTTTTAGTGTTTTGTTTGAAAATCCTTTGTTGGCTAATTAAGGTAGTGGATGTAGGTCTTGGACTGAACCACTAAAAATACTTTGTCTATTATCTTTATTGTTTTACTTTCTTTATTTTGAGATTAAGTCTCAATCTTGCAAAAAGAGCCGAAATAGTGCTATTCACCTCCCCTCTAGCACTTATATTTAGGACCAACATAAATCACAAGATAGATAGATTACGTCAAGGTACATGATAAGTACACAAGAGTTATCCTAGATTGAATTCTAAATGTTGTGATTGTAAAGATTGGTTTAGCCGCTTATTTTTGGTTGATTGTGATGACTATGAAGATTGATTCAGCCACTTATCCTTGGTTGATTGTGATGAATTCAAGTTATCCTTATTAGAGTGATTTTGTAATACTCTATTTTGTCCAATACACTTGACTCCTGGCCTGAACCAACAATAGCTTTCTATATAGTTCTTCTTTTTGGAGTGAGGGCATGTCAGATACTTACCCTTTCTACCTTGTGTTTTTTTATTTTGTGCAACCTTCTTTTCTCTGTCTTTTTGCAAAGTGATAACTCTATGATATAGAGTTATTTAGGCTTAATTTTGATAATAATTTAGCTTAATTCTTGTGGTAATGCATAAAAATTAATAGATTTTATTTAATTATTTTAGATTAGTTAAATTAGGTGAGTCAATCTAATCTTAGTTAATTTTATATTTAATTCGGTGTTAATGTAATTAAGATAGATTGTTATTAATTTATTTGTGCTTTTATAGGTTTAATGATGGATGAATTTTAATAAAAGAAGAAAAGCAATTTCAAGATGCAAACTTTCACTGCATATATTTTAGTTTTTCAACCATAACTCTCTCTACAGAGCTCCAAATGTGATGATTCTTAAACCATTGGAAAGCTAAGAATAAAATCTACAACTTTCATGTTTACCACTTCAACCAGTTTGACTTGGAAGTTAGTCAAAATCTTGTCGAAGTTAGAGCACTGTAGCAATCCTAGAGCAATTACGATTTTTGCTAATCAATGGGTCAAGGCCACAACTCACGTAGTTTGATAAGGAAATTTTAGTTGGAATTCAATTCTTTCTTCACCCAACTTGGCCTAACTTCAAAGCTCTATAAAAAAAACCTTTCGGAGGACTTTTAGGAAGATAATGAAACACCAGATTAATAACTGAGAATCAAGCTAGAAAGTTATTGAAGTTAAGAAGAATTTAAAGGATTCAAGAAGATTTGGAAAATCAAAATTACAATTCTTGAGTTTTATCTTTTTCTTTTTCTTTTATTTTCTTAGTTTGATTTGAATGTTTAAACTTAATTCGATGAAGATGTGTGACTTGATAGGGAACTAATCTGTCTATCTAAGATTATGATAAAACTCAATACGTACTTTGATTTATTTATCTCTCTTTTGCTTATGTTTGATGGATTTAAGTTATTTATTTTATTTTGTTCTTAATGTTTTTAATTGCTTGATCACCAATTAGATTGAATTGGAAACCTAAGTTAAACCTTGATCAAGGAGATTTAGGTAGATCTAGAATAGAATAGCGTATAATCGAATATATTTAGTTGATTAGATGGTTTAATTTGCATATAGGGTAGACATACACCTATAAGCCTTACATAGCCAAGATTAAAGCCAAAACTTAATGAATTTTTCTTCAATTTAATTTACATAGACATATAGTAAGTTAATTGAGAAAAATATTTTTATGAGGAACTTAACAGAGACTTATAAATAATTTAGAACTCTAAGTTAACAACTTAATCTATTAAACTGAGTTAAGAAAGAGAGAGAGAGAATATTCAAATAAAGTATTGAGGGATATCAATCTTAGGTCTGGTAGTTACTCAAATTTAATAAACTTACTAATAAATTTTAGATTAGTTTTATTTTTAGTTTATTAATTTATTAGTTTTAAATTTTAATTTTAATTTTCATTGTTTAGATAAAATTAGGGTAAATAAATTTTAGTACTTAACAACAGGAATCAAAACAATTCTCTGTGAGAACGATACTCTACTTTATCACTATATTACTTGTTAACGATACATGCACTTACATGAGAAATCAACAACATAAAACCATCAACAACGGCCATTTCTTTGAGTTTTGTGTGTAGTGCACTACTCTCTACATCATCATCAAGCCTTATGGCTCTCTTGTGTTATGATGCTTGTGAGGAATTAACTACTTCGGTTAAGGTGAGGTTGGCTAGATCCTTAGACACTTCCAAAGATGATATTTGGGATTCAAATCTCTATGGAACACTCACTAATGCTTTTTCCACAACCCTTTCTCTGCCATTTCATCTCCTAACAATCTTACATGTTCATTATCTTCGTAAGCTCATCAAAGTAGTCCTTGACAGCTTCATTGTCTTTCATTTTCAACACCTCAAATTCTCTCATCAAGTTGAGAATTTGCATTTGCCTAGTTTTATCAGAGCCTTGAAACTCTTCCTTCTACTTATTTCAAACTTCCTTAACTGATACACAAGCCATAATCCTTGTAAAGATGGAACATATCGCTGCATAGTGAATGCAAGAAAGAGCGTTGTCCCTTTTTGCAAAATTTTCACGGTGTTGCTTCATTTGAACTATCATGAGATTAGCTCTAAGTGCAAGGGGTTATCATCCTTGTTTAACAACCTCCCATAGGTCAATTGTCCTCAAATAAGCTCTCATTTTGACTGACCGTATATGATAATTTTCACCATTGAAGGTGGGTGGAGCTATGTGAGAGAAATTGCTCGAGACCATGTTTGAAGATTACTGGCTTCTGTTTGTAACAGACTTGTTTTTTAGGGTTGTGTGAAGGCTGTTTTTATTGCTATCTGACCCCTTAAGATCATATAAGCTATGATACCATCATGTGTTTTTAACTAAATATTGTAGAACTTAACATGGCCATTAAAGAAGAATGAATGCAATAAAGAGGCTGCAAAACTAAATTGAAGTGGAAGAGAATGGCTACCGATCTCATTAACCTTCATTAATTCAAATTACAATTGTTCCACGAACAAAACAAGAGCGAATACATCATTTCCCTTCTGCATTACACTAACCAAAGCTAAAAGGAGACATCTAATCTATATGCAGGCTTTGACAGTGACATATCAGCCTTGAAGCTGATGAAACAATACTAAAACCATCTTAACAAGGAACCTACACTTGCATGAGGGCTGCTATGATCTTCCATGCAAGTTTCGGCTTCAATAGAAGTGAAACAGTTAGGTGGCGTTTGGTACTTTACAGTATAATGTGATTACAGGTAATGTGATTGCAGGGAATGTGATTGCAGGTAATGTGATTGCAGGGAAGATAACATTGCAGTGTTTGGTATATGAGTAATGTAATGATTAAAATGCAGGGAAGATAACATTGCAGTGTTTGTTTTACAAGTACTTTACAGGGAATGTAATGTTAATTTACAAAATTACCCTTATTTATTAAAATATAAATTTAATATACTTGCATTCTTTATTATTAATTTTTATATAATATTATCTTTTAAATATATTTTTAATGTCATATATTTTATTTTCATTTTTTATTATAAGTTTGTATATTTTATTTCATTTATTTAATATAATTTTTATATTATATATTTTATTTTAATTTCTTTTGTCTATATTATATAAAATTTAATTTTTTATATTTTATTTTTTAATTTTTATTTCTTATATTATATATTTTATTTTAATATTTTTTACCTATATTATATAAATTTTAATTTTTTATATTTTATTTTTTAATTTTTATTTCTTATATTATATATTATATTTTAATTTCTTTTACCTATATTATATAAATTTTAATTTTTTATATTTTATTTTTTAATTTTTATTTCTTATATTATATATTTTATTTTAATATTTTTTACCTATATTATATAAATTTTAATTTTTTATATTTTATTTTTTTAATTTTTATTTCTTATATTATATATTATATTTTAATTTCTTTTACCTATATTATATAAATTTTAATTTTTTATATTTTATTTTTTAATTTTTAATTTTTATATTATATATTTTAGTTTAATATTTTTTATTTTAATTATAATATTATAAAATATTTTTAATAAAATAATAAAATTGAAGGGTAAAAATGTCTTTAATAACATTGCAAACATTGCAGCCTGCAATGTAATGTACATTGCATTGGTTTTGAGCTGCAATGTGATTACATTGCAATCTGACATTGCAGTGATCTATTACAAAACAAACGCTGCAATGTAATTTAATTAGGCACATTACAGGTAATGTCACTTTACAATCCCGCAAACAAACGCCACCTTATGGTCAAGTGTATGCAATATTGTTACCATTAATAGCAAGATATTGCGCCCTATTAATGTTTCTGTAACTGTTTGTCTTATGGACGGAGAGAGCCAAATGAAATTTCTGTATACCTGATGGAGGAAATTCGTTACTATTATCCTCACAAAAATCCATTGAAATTTTCTGTTTCAACCAATTGTGAAGGATAAATAAAGACAATTTCAATTTTTGAATCCTCATAGTTTAATGCAAATTTTACAGTTGCGATGAAAGCTTGAAACTGTTTGCATGAATATGATTTACAATAAGCAAATACATATCAACAAAGCGTTAAGACCATAGAAACACCCATAGCCGGTTAGATTATCCCATGCCTATGATTATATTTATAAAGCAAGGCTTCTCTCAACTTATGCAAGCAACATGCTCCAGTCTCTACAAAGAAAGCAACCACTACTGAGAATGACTCAGGCATCAGGAAAAAAAAAAAAGAATGAAAAGACAACTCTCAAAAAAATATACATGACGAAGCTGACAACCTCGACGCACTTCCACACAATTATTTTCATGATTTATGAACTCATTGTTGATGTGCTGCTCTTAGCCTGAGAAGAAGCAGTTGAAATGTTGCTCTGTGTCTGTGAACTCTGGTTTGAGGATGACTCTGTGAAGAAGATTATATGCTCCTGGTTGTCGTCAAAAACTTGTAGAGATCTTGGAACTGGAGGCAGGTTCACATCCAAAACCCCCTCTAGGATCTGAACAACCTGCCCCATTGATGGCCTGTGAGTTTCATCATCTTGGATACACCAACAAGCCACTTTACATATTCTTGAGAGCTCTTCTACAGGGGCCTCTCCTTTCATTCGGGTGTCTAATAGGCTAAGGACATCACCATCTTGAGTTATTAGGCTAGCAGCCCAAGTTGGAAAGAATCTAACTTTTCCATCTTCAGATTGTTCAGAGTTTCTCCTTCCGGACACAAACTCAAAAAGCATCATCCCATAGCTGTAGACATCAGCTTTAGCTGTAATGGCGACTCCTGAAATCCACTCTGGTGCAAGATAGCCCCTTGTCCCTCTCATAGTTGTCAGGACCCTGCTGAAATCGCGCCCAATAAGCTTTGCCAGCCCAAAATCTGCGACTTTTGGACAGAAGTCAGCATCTAAGAGAATGTTTTCTGGCTTGATGTCGCAGTGAATGATACAATCTCTGCACTTCTCATGAAGATAAGCTAAGCCTCTAGCTGTACCAAGTGCAACCTGGTACCTTGTTTTCCAGTCTAGAACTTTAGAACTCTTGTCATGGAAGAGATGGGCATCCAAGGAACAATTTGGCATGTAATCATATACCAACAACTTTCTTGTACCTTCAGAGCAGAACCCACGAAGCCGCACTAGATTAACATGTTGAATTGTCCCAATTGTGCTGACCTCTGTTCGAAATTGCTTCTCTCCCTGACTGATGCTCTCAAGCTGCTTCACAGCTATGAAACTCGAGTCCGGCAATGTTCCTTTAAAAACAGAACCAAAGCCTCCTCCCCCCAGTTTTTCAGAAAAATTCTTCGTTGCACTCTGTAAGTCTCTGTATCCAAAAGCCACAAGTGAACCTTCAACTGCTTTCGGAATTTTCGTCGATCGTCCCTTCCATTTCAAGACTGCGAACATTACAAGGCCTAGGACTAAACCGGCTGACCCTGCAACTGCTCCAATAATTATTCCCTTATTATTGCTGGAACTCGAAAACTCAGATGCCGCTAGCCTGATGTATATTGTTTTTCCACTGCTAGCATCTTCCGCAAGTTGTTGCAGATCCAAGAGTTCTCCGATCCAAAATTTACACCCATCACTATCATAAGCATAAGCAGTGCAAGAACAATTCTGAAGGCATGTTGATTCACATTCCGAAATGCTCCCACCGCTCATGGACTGGGCATCTTGAGGCAGTACCATGTTTGGGCTTTCTAGAAATTTATCACTCTTTCCATTAGCAAGACTGGGATCTTCACATTGCAGCTTGGTTTTCCTTTCACACCCACCAGAATAATCGCTTAGATTCCAATCGCCTTGTGACTTTGGCTGGAAACCTCTCAAACAATTACAGAAAGGCAGAGCTTTCTCATTGCAGCTGCCAAAAGCCCCACAAAAAGCATAAACCTCGCATTGTTGTCTCGGTTGTGACCAAAACAAATTCCATTGCTTGCTACTTTCCAACCATGACAGTTGCTTAATCTGCCCGGAAAAATCCATAATAAATCGAGATATGATTGCAGGATTATAAAGAGAATAAGTAAAATAACTCTCGTTCTCGTTCGTAACAAAACTGAAGTTATAGATGTAATTCAATCTCATTTCCGGGACTAAGCTAAAAATCCTCGACTGTTCATCCCAAGGTCCACTGGTCCAGTAATTTTTGGACCTATTCCATAGTATCAAATATTGATTGATTCCACTGGGGTCTAGCTCAAGAGAGTAGAGACCCGGTGCAGGATCTTCTGAATTTTTCCATGACGTGAGCAGTTGGCTTTGATTGGTTCGTTTATTCAAGCTAAGCTTACCACCAGGAAGCCATGTGTGTGTTGGATGATCAAGACTTTGCCACAACGGAGTTGATGAATTAGGCCCATCTCTCAAAACAAGATTCCCACTATTTTCAAGAACTGCTACCACAGAGCTTGAACTGGTTGAGTTAATATTTGTGGACCAAATTGGTACTTGGGACTCGTTGAACAAAACTAAGTTACCATTAGATATTTTTAACTCTGAAGAGTATCTATCATGGATTGGTGTCTCTCTGTTGGCAACCCAAACTGGGGTCTGTTCAGACACCTTTCCGTACCACATGCCTATATAGTTGTTGGAGTTGGAAGAGTTACCTGGCTTGAAGAAGCCCAATACGAAGTCTCCACTCGATGAAACAATTGTTTGATCACCGGACAGAGATTGATTTGCTGAGATGGTGTCAGCACCAAAGGAGAGTTGGCAGTTGGGAGAAAAGTAAATTAAGAGTACAGAAAGTATCAGCCATGGATTTTTTATGATGTCCATTGCTGTAAGCGAATTACTGACAGGAGAAACAAGACAGATTTTTGGATGAACAAAAAGCCGTTTAGAATACGAGACAAGGGGAGAAAGGGTCTCAGATTGCTAAAGCAAATCATGTATGAGGAAGCAACGGCTGCTGCAGGGCAGTTTTATTGTATCTCAATCAAGCTTTTTGAGAGGACAAATATGGCCCTTGTTTGTTCTGGAGAGAACATGGGCATTTTAGTCACCTGGTATGCAAGAGCAGTGCCTCTCTAGGAACAGCTTGCAATCACCTCAATCTCGTGCGGCGAAAAGTCAAAGACACATTTCGAATCCTTTTTCCATCCAAGAGTTTTTGTGCAGGAAAGTTAGAAATGTAAAATATATTTATATATATATATATATGTGATGACCAGTACAGCACCGAAACTGGGTCAACATTGAACATTGATTGGACCGCGAATGCTCATCATGAATGTTGACATCTACCTTACCATGAGATATCATTTTTCAAAAAAATAAAAAAGAATTATGGCAAAGGACACGTCCTGTAAACTTATTTATTATCAATTACTACATTTAATATAAAAATATTAGTTTAATTAAATTTAAAAATATCCTTTACGGAAATAGAAAGCAGAAAGAGTAGGCATAATGCGCAGTCCAATTATTGAGCGGATGGCAGTGACAATAGGAGCATTTATTGGCTATTAAATTCACCATCATCCTAAGAAATGACCTAAATTGTGGGTCCAAAATCCAAATTATTACGTTACAAGGCTTACAAGTACAAGCTGCACGAGTCACATTCAATGAAATGTGAATCTGTTTCGGCTTTTAAAGCTGGTGGGGGAACAACTAGGCTTTCAGCACTAAAGCAGCGAACAATCTGACCCGTTAAAATTGTTGATCACTAATTCACAATAAATATGCAAACCAAGAAAAACTTGCCCAATAATTACAACTTGTCCAAGGATTCCAATGCAACCCATTTTACCCGGAAGGTTGCAATCAAACATGCCAAGATTGTGGTTTTTTAGTCCTAGGAGCATAAGGTTTGGAGTTGAGTTGAATACTGACTGGCTAATTGGGTTTGTTTCCGACACGAACCTTTAAATACTGTTCAAATGATAATAAATTCATCATGATTTTGCTAGACGTTTCCTTGAAGCTGCATCGACGGCAGTCACCACAAGGTAAGAAAGAATACTAGGAAAAATCTTCATCTAAATTTTCTAAATCAAATTACAACACGGAAAAGGGGGAAGAATTCAGTGAAACTGTCCAAATAATTTAGTAGACAGATCACCTGTTTAAACCAAAGAGTAGGTCTTTGAGCACGAGAAGTTGACTGCATTTGCCACATTACCCACCGCACCCAAAGATGAATCAATTGCTTCATTTTTTTAACTCACTCCATTCATTAATCAAGCACTGTCCCGTTCGACTTTGTCAAGCCGGATGGGCTACGACACACGGAAGACTTTTCTCTCCACGACTTCTGATCCCGAAGGAAACCATCAACTAACGATGCACGGCAACAGCCATGGACCTGGTGGACAGCCCAGGCCACTCAATCCAGCCCTATGAAAGAGGTGGGAATGGGTTGGTATTAACAGCCGACGTAAGTGAACCTGATTATCCTATGAGCCTAAGCCCCGAGGCCTTGGACTGGCAAAATTTTATAGGATGAACGCAAACTTAAAAATAAAAAAAATTCACAGAAAACGACCGGGTGGATTTGCGCAACTCCAAGGTTTTAAAGCCTAGAGGAAGCAAGGCCGAAGAGAATAAAAAGCTGGATTGATTCCTTTCGATATTTCCATCTCTTCTGCCACGTACGGCTACAACTTAGAGGGAAACATTAGTGTTCAACATCCAACACCAAGTCACCAACCGTATGGCTATGGGCAAACATAATTGTTCAACATCCAGATCAAACAAACAAAGCACTCTCTTTCTTGAACATTACACCTTTATATAGAAAAATAGGCATGCCTACCAATCAGACTATGCTTTCTACTAAGCTTAGTCCATTTTCATCAACGTCAATGCACATTACACAATTAATGAAAATGTGAGAAAACTCTACAAGAGCTACTACTTTCAAGCGAACTCTACATCATGAGAGGTTATCAGTATGAACATGATCAGAAGCACCTATTTTTGAGCAGCAGAGCAATGGTCATGTTTACCGCTGACTGCATCTCAACCAGAGAACTGCCTGAAAAACCAATAAAAGGCAAGACTTTAACGCCTAAGGTTTAAGAATGTATTGAATGCTTACTTATTTATGTAGTTTCTATCATGCATAATTAGCAAGATGACAAACCCATTGTTCATGCTCCATGGTATCTCTAGGAGCCTACTGCCTACTATTATCTTCAGCTTTTTGAATCTGATAGTTTGTGGAGCTTCCCCAATCCACGTGCAGCCACATGTCCAGAGTTCTACTTACCAGAAACCATAACTTCAAACAGCCAAACAGAAAGCGAACCAAGGTTTACATTTCACACCTTCAGTTCAATTAGTCCCTGTATTATACAATTACATTCTCAATTAACAGTAACAGTCAACATCATTTACAGCATCTGGCCATCTGCCAACTTACTAGATACCAAGATTCAACTCTAGTCTCTAGTCAATCAGAACACTCATTTTCAGCAAGCTTTACACCTTGCTGACCTCGTCTCAGCACACTCACCCAGCTCAGATGAACTCCTAAACGACCAACCATCTTTTTTCTTTTCTTTTCTACCCCAATATAACAACCACTTCTAAACTTATAATTTGTATGGACAGGTACAACGCCGTCCCCTCTCTCTTTCTTTTGATGTTGATGGTGCAACCCTTGTAATGGTTGGTTTATTCCACAAAGGCGGCCAAAGTAATAAAGAGGATCAACATAACAAGATGATGAAGACACGATGCCTTTCATGTTAGTTGGATGCACAAGCTTTATAAACTCCTCTATCTCCTGATAGCATGAGTGATCGGAATATTGGACTGAATATACGTACTTGTGAAACCTTTTCACAGATCCTAAATTGCCTTCCATTTTATCATTCTGCTTCTCACCTTTTGAACTCACTTTGCTTCTGTTGTAACGAGCAACTAAAAGAGAACCAAAAAGCTTGTCATCTCCTTCAATAGGTTTAACCACCCATGGAAGACCAGATGGAATGATTCCTATAGTTGGACGCATTGTATTTAATCCTTCTAAAGTCTCAATGCTAAAACTGTAACGAGGAACAGCTCGCACCCTTGTAACAGATGTTTTTGTTGTGAAAATGTCATGAAACCCAAGGAGATGCATGGTTTGGAGGCGCTCAGGCCAAACCCAAATCTACAAGGATCCCAAAGAAGAAAAAAACAGAAAAAAACAATTAAGAACTGACTGGAAAGGCTTAAAATGTTATAGATAATTCATCATTAATCTTCAAATATAACATACTCTCCATATTTTGAAGGAAGAAATACTAGAAACTACTTGAACAATTGATCTGTTTATAGTCAGATACTCTCTTAAGAGGTGATGCATCTCAGAGAAAAGCCAATGCGCACAGAGAATTTAGCATGGTACATGAGCAAATAGTGAAAGCCAGGTTTATCATACTGCATCTCAAATAACTGTAGAACTGAAGCAGTGAACTAAGCTATCTCTCCAGTTATAAAGCATAAAAATGATATTTTGCAATCAAAGGGATTAAATCAGAACGGACAATCCTCTCAATTATCTGCCCTAGTGGTTTCCCAAGTTAGAAGAAATCTCATTCAACTGAATATGTCAACTACTAGACTATAGAGAAAACCAATCATATAAACCTTCATATTAAGTGCATTTGAGATGTGAAGCAAAAGATCTTCTTTGCCCAAGGTGTCAACCCCAATGATAATGTCATGTTCTGGATGGGATGTAATGATATCAACAACCTGTTATCAGCAACCTGTTATTAGTACAAACCCATATTTTGAATGTGTTGTCTCCAACAGATATAGACTCATGTTAAAATTGATAAATCTGCAGATATGATTCAAGCCACTGTAGCCATTATTGTACGTTAAGAGGAAAACTTTTAGCAACATTTCAAACTGTTGTTGATGATTGTAGTATAAATTTCCCTCCTTTTTCTCCCCATGAATAATTTATATTTGCATTATAACTGCAAATTTTCCACTTAAAATCAACAAGCAGGGAAATGTCTAATGTTCAAAAGTTAATTTTAGTCATGACAGGTACAAACAAATCTCAACCTCCCAAACCATCAATAAATATATAATATGAGACAAGAAATACAAGAATGCACATAACTTAAAATAGTGTCTAACAATAAACTGTGTAAGTCAAGCTACCCATATCTAGAGTTCATCTCCGATTCAAGATATCATCCGAAAAATGAAAAATCTAGATACCTAGAGAAATTCGACGGTCTTAAATATCTCAAATAATTTATCATGCTTAACCAATGATTGATTGTATTCGAACTGTATAACTGCCAGCAAGAAGATTGAGATACAATGGAAGGGAAAAAAAACGTCTCAATTGGAAAACTCGAAAAGCACCTGCTGAGCAGCAACTTCTCTAGAAGGAAATTCATAGGAAGGATTACAATACGTGTTATCCAAGTAAAGAACATCAACCACATCATCCTGAAGAGCATTCAGCAGCATCTCTCTTCCTAATTTAGCCCTCTCACTGTTTTTTTCCCATCGGAAATCTCCAGTGTTCAGCAAGCATCCAAACTCTCCACGAAACAAGAACATAACTGCACCTGCCAAATAATCAAACAATTAAAAAGAGATTAGATATTAATTTTATTAAAAAAAATATCTGCATTTTCCAACCGGGGCAATGGTGAGCGTCAATGGCCATGACTTGGACTGTGATTTTCGATCCGGTGGAAGGAGAAATAAGAGAGAGAGAGTGCCAGAAGCCGAGATCGAGAACGCGAAGAAGGGAGAGTTTGAAGTTAGGGAATTTGAAGGGGAAGAGCTTGGCGGTGAGGTTAGAGCAGAAGATGGGACCCTTGGCCCAGGAGGAGGTCAGGCCTTGAGTGTGGTCCGCGTGCAGGTGCGTTAAGAAGTAAGCTTGGCTGCCCTCTGCCCATCGATCTACTGATATTAAGCCTTCCTCCATTTTTTCCTTTTCAAAGCGATGGCGATTAGAGGATTAGGGGTTTGGAGATTGAGAACTTGCAAAGAGGTTTGCGGGTTTTATTTTGGCGGGGAAAATGAAATTTCTTTTTGAAATTTTGAGGAGATTGGGTGGTTTCTACTTTCTATAGGCTGTCACTGCTGAAACTCCCAAAAAATGACAAAGACCCATTCCAATCAGGCGATCACCCGCTCCCTAACAGATCCATAACGATGTCGTTTATTAAATACCGGCTCCCTCACGGGGACGCACGTTCAATTGTCAAACGCCTCGTTTAAATTTGAGTTGCGTTTGGTTTTTTTTTTTTTATTTGGAAAAAAAAAGGTCGAATCTTGATATCATGTACTAACCACGTAACCATTTGGCACACATGTAAGATTGGTAATGTGAGATTCAAACAACGGTGACCATTACAATGAGATTTTAGAATTGTAGCATTGAGATTAAAATTAATAACGGGAAAATGTTTTGTCCGATCAAAGTAAAGATAAAATATTTTGATTTTTTTAATTTTTAATCATGATTTTACTTTAATTAATTAGTAATCAAAATGTATAATTTGTCTCAAAATAATATCTTCAATTGGACATATAAGTTCAACCGTCAGTTAACAGTTAATGTTTTTGTTAATTTGATGACATGGTAAAATTAAAAAGGTAATTTTACCTTTTATAAATTTTAAAAATTACCTCATTATATAAACTGTAATTTTTCATTTTTAATTTTTTTCCTATTCAAAAAAAAAAATCTCTCCCCTTCCTCCTCCTGCGATCGGAGCATCAAATTCGACTCCGGCCAAAGAGTACTAGACATGGCTTCAGTTGAATCTCTCTCCCTCATGCTCCTCAAGGGAGCCGCACCAACCCCCCTTCCCAAAAAAAAAAAATCCTTGCACTCCCTATAGGAAGTATGCTAGATCTAGCTAGATTTGGCCATGGACGATGAGATCCAACTGTGGGATGGCAGCTCGACGAATGAGAGCACCATCGACCGCCACATTGTTTGAGAGGAAAATAATAAGGAAGAAATAAGAAAAGGTATTTTGGTTCTTTCATATTTTCTATTAATGATTTTTGTACTTTTGGGTTTCATTGTCCATTTCAAAAATTAATGGATTTGTTTGAAATTATGCTTAAAAATTAGGAGAGATATGAGTATTTTACCCTTAAAATAATGATTATAAGATGAGAAGAGAAAAAGATTATTAAAGATTTTTTTCTTTAAAAAGGTGATTATCAAAGACACTAGACTATGTCCATGTAATGCACTCATATGATATAGACAAAACAATATTTGTTGAAATATATCTATATTTTAATAATCATATGGTGCTTACTTTATATAAATATTCATGAAATTATTTGTGAACTGCAATGTGTATAGAAAAGGTCAAAATTTGCATAATTGTTTAAGTGGTTATTTATTTAAGAGTAGTGAATGGAGGTTGCAACATACAAAAACACACAAAATACATGATATGTGATTTTACTCTGTGATTTCAACAACATTAACATTTGATCTTTGTGGAACTTGTTTTCTAATAATTACAATAAGCATTTCATTATTCATAAATAGATCTTACCTCATTTTGAATGCTACAGTCTAAGGAATGCCTAAATCCACATATATTTTAGTTGTCGAGTATGATGCCAAGTATAAAGTGTTTGAAATAAGAGAAAATATTGTAAAATTTTGAAGTATTATTGGCTATCATAGAAAGGAAGAAATCAATATATATGCATGCAGTATAAAATCAATTAAAAACATATAATATACTCACTCATGTATCTCTTGACTATCGTGGCAGCTAATGTGATAATAGGGCTGATGGTGTCATCTAAAAGTTTATCTTCATTGATTTGATCAGCTTTATCTCCATATAAAACAACCTTCTAGTTGTTCCCACTATAAATAGTGAAATGCTAAGTGAGACATTTTCTATATGATATTGAAATGTGTGCATAATCATGCAAAGCAAACAACAATAATAATCATATTATTATTTACTTGAGGTCTTCAATGTAAAGATCGCCTTTCCTAATATCACTTGTTTTGTACTATAAACAAACTTGTTCAATATTAGTCATTAATTTCTAAGCCCTAATAAATCCAAGAATTACAAAGATATATGTTAAAACAATCTCAGTAATAATTGTTTAAACAAAATTTTGAAAACAAATATGGCAAAATGATATTATGAATGAGTTGAATCATTAAAGAAATTTTATAAGTCACACAAAATGTATAAAAATGACAGTGATATAAAAAATGAGTGAAAGTTTATCTTTTGCAGAGTTTTGAGCAATATTTGAAATGGTCAAACCTATCAAAATCACATCATCGTGAACTTTGCCATTCAAGTCATTGAATGTTGTGAAAAGAAAGTAATATGAAAGATATAGACTCAAGTCTTCTTGAATCTCTTAAAGTTGAGTGTTTCTTGTGAACATGATGATAGTGTCTACAAAAATCACATTGAAAAAATTCTTTCAATCTGCAACTTGAAATTTTTCTATGATGTATAGAGAGCCTTCTTTGAGTTAAAATGCAAACCATTTTGCATCGAAGCTTCTTATCATGAAATGCATGGCATTTTTTTGTAAAATGATAGAAAATTAAGTGAATTCAATAGTTTTGAAATTTAAATGAAAAATAATTTGTTAGAAATAGTGAATAATCGTATCCCATTGAAATGCTATAAGCAATTGGAAATAATGTTTTTCTAATATAGCTATTTACCTGTGTGTTAGTAGCCAAGAAATAAAGATTAAGCAACATCTGAGATCGAAATAGATCAATCGATTCCCATAAGCGAACTATTTTAACTTTCACTGAAGTATTATATTGATAATGATGCAAATCACATAGGAATTGATGAGCCATCACAAAGCTATTTGTTTTTGTTTTTGTTTTTTTTTTTTTTTCATGTAAGAGCAAGTTGTTTGTATAATTGATCAAAAAGAATATGTAAAGAAACTAACATGAAATAGTATGTCGTAATTGTACTTAAACACCATAGACAAAGCTTGTAACAAAGAAAAATAAAACTGATACAGGATAGAATACCATAAACATATAACGTGCACGTACAAAACATATATAAGCAAGCATGAAATATATAAGGATGAAAGTTAGAAAATGATTTATAAATAAAATTGCTACCAATAAAAGCTTACTAGAAATATAAAAAGAAGAGAAAAGGCAAATGGATTTTGCAGAAAAAAAGTAATGTGGCAAAGAATAATGCCTTAAAACCATGAATCTTCGAGACATATTGCCAAAGCTAAAGAGAAAAGTTTCAAAAGTTCAAATCCATTCAACATTGAAATACTTAAAATAAAAAAGAAAAACTCTGCATGGCTGGAAACTTGAATCAACAAAAAATCGAACATAAGGTACTTGGGCCAATAACTAATGTCTAAGGGTAAAAAAAAAAAATTATAGTGGGATATAGGAAATCTCAATTCTTAGCTTTATACTTCACAATAGGGCTGTGCAATTTGTTAGTTCAGGTAATTTGGTTACTGGATATCCAATAACTAAACTAACCGAACTCTTATATAAAACTAACCGAAACCGAACCAACGTAAATAAATAACCGAACTAACCAAAACTGAACTAATTCGATTAGTTCGATTCGGTTACCAAAAATCGAATTTAATAATTTTTTTTTGGTTTGTATACAAAACCGAACTTAATATATAATTTGATGTACAATTGCAAGGGATCTATTGTAGTTGGGCTGTAATAACATTACAAAAAGAAATTGTGTATCAACTTCAACCAATGCTAAATGCCAAAAAGAAATTGTCTAGATTAATAGGGCAAAATTTCTATACTCTGCATAAAATGAAGTAGCCTAGATTAAATTAATAATAACATTACAAAAAGAAATTATCTATCAACTTCAACAATTGAGATGACACAAAACATTACTAACAAAAATACATACTAGCAAACATATCACTACCAGACTATGCTCTGCACTAACAAACATATCAATGCTAAATGTCAAGAAAATAACATACTAAGTTTCAAAAATGTCTAAACATCTAACTCAGGTATATAAAACCATAGATAAAAACAAGATGCCTAGAAAGCAACAACCACTGTCAGACACTAGATTTAAAAACATCACAACTGGCATCAAAATATATAACTATAAAAACAATAAAACAAAAAGACAAGATGAGCCCATGTTTCTTTTAGTTTTTCTGAAACTTTTCCACATATGCCTACAACAGAATAAGTAATGTAAAGGGGTCAGCAAACTATGCATAAAACGAAGTAGCCTAGATTAAATTAATAATAACATTACAAAAAGAAATTGTCTATCAACTTCAACCATTGAGATGACACAAGACATTACTGACAAAAATACATACTAAAAAAAATAGACATTACTAACATTAACACCAGAAGCACTCATTTCAGAAGTAAGAACCAATATATGCTTCAACAGCACCACCATCTTCAATGTAAAAACATAAGCAATGAAACTACAAATAGCTCAGGCTAGTAAGAATATCAAGCAATTTTATAACTGTTTTACTTCGTAACATTCAACAAATAATTTATACGTAACATATTCCAACCAATAGCCACTCCAGCAAAAACAAGTAATTTGTCAGTTATAAGATAGTACATAGCATAAAAGGTTCCTAGAACTTAGCAAATTGCTTCTGCTAAATGAGTTGCTAAAATTGAATTCAACCAATTAAGTCAGTTATAAGACAATACATAACCCCCATGTCTCCCAACAGCCATATATAAATTTTCAAAATCCGAAAGCATAATTCACCAACTCAAAAAATCCCAACTAAATTGTTTACTTGTAATTTGTAAACCCTAAACCCTCGAAAAAAACCAAATTCACACCAATTTTTTTCCAATTTTTGAGAAAAAATTAAAAGCCCAAATTGTAGGGTAATCAACACAAAATTAATCAATAAAAGTAGTTAAAATAACTAAAGCAAGAAAAAATTAATATCAGATCCCTGATTTTCGGCCTATGTTGCTCGAAAATTTTAAGGGGAAATAATTGGATTATGGAAAGAGAAAAGCCCAGAAATTAGAGCAAAAGACGAAGAGGATAAACCTTAGAAATGTTGAAGAGAAACAGAATGATGCATAGATTTTCTCGATCTCTTGATGAAATTAAGAAAGTAAAGAGAATTGAAAATTGATACGGCTTACCGATTGAGATGGGGAAAAAACCACAAGAAAGATGAAAGTCGACGATCACTGGGGTGTGTATGTGTGAAAGAGAGAGCTTTCAAAATCGTGAGATAGCGAAAGGAGAAAGCCAAGGCCAGAAGCAATAGTGTGGGAGACAAGGAGAATGGATATGGGAGTCATTGCTCAAGGGACGACAGAAAGTAACCAGAAAGGCAGAAAGGGCCAAAGGGGATCTGATAGGTTTAGGAATTTTTTAGGTAAAATCTCCAAAATGCTCTTCAGTTAGTTCAATTAATTCGGTTAGACATTTTCCTAACCGAAACCGAACCAAAGCAATTGTAATAACCGAACTACCCTAATCAAATTAACCAAAAAATCAAACTAACCGAACTGAAAAAATTGAACTTATTTCAGTTTGAGTCGGTTGTTTAGTTCGGTCTCTATTTGCTTACCCCTACTTCACAATGGGAATCTTGGGAACTGTGTTGTACTTGAAGAATAAAATAAATACAAAAACACACAAAGAAAAACAAAACTATAAATGAAAATGCAAGGTAAAAAACAAACCCAACATTGGGAAAAAAGCACAGTCAATTAAAAAAACTATAAATCCATTGAGAAAAACAAAAGAAATCAAATACAAAAACCTAAAACAATATAGAAAATATCACAACCTATAAAAAAATATAGTGAAATTTTAGGAGAAAAAACTAAAAACTCACTATGAAAAACAAAAGAAATCAAATACCAAAACCTAAAGCAATATGCAAAAGAGCACAACTTATGAAAAAAATACAATGAAATTCATCAGAACACCCACATACAAAACATATATAAGCAAGCACGAAATATATAAGGATGAAAGTTAGAAAATAATTTATAAATAAAGTTGTTGCCAATGAAATTGTACTAAAAATATAGAAAGAATGGAAAAGATAAATGAGTTTTGTAGAAGAAAAGTAATGTAATAGAGAATAACGTCTTAAAACCATGGATCTTTGAGACATATTGGTGAAGCTAAAAATAAAAGTTTCAAAACTTCATATGCATTCAACATTAAAATATTAAAAAATAAAAGATTTTTGCATGGCTAGTAACTTGAATCAACCAAAAACCAAACATAAGGCACTTCGGCACAGTAACTAATGTTTAATGATAAAAAAAATAATAGTAGGAAATGAGAAATCTCAACCCTTAGCCTTACACTTCACAATGCAAATCTTGGTCTGTTTTGTATCTAGAGACCAAAATAAACCCAATATCAAACAAAGAAAACCAAACAATAAATGAAAATGCAAAGTAAAAAACAAATTCAGCAATAGGAGAAAAACATGTCGTTAGAAAAAAAAACAAAAAGCACACAGAAAAAAGCAAAAGAAATGAAATATCAAAAAAAAATAAAAAGTAAATAACAAATAAATCTCCAAATACCAAATGGTGAAGCTGTTAGGAATTTTGAGAATATGGTGCCCCAGAAAGCAAGTATATTCCCATACTTAATTTCATTAAACTTGTAATGAAAGTGCATTTTAATAATGAGATGAAAAGTTTGTTTTAAATAAGTATTCATTATCAAGTTATTAAGGTATCATGATTCTATTGAGATATTAAATACATTTGTATGAAGAGTCATACATAAAAGACATATATTTTAATTGAATCTAAAAATTGTTCATAGCTATATAATAAAGCTGGTCACTTTATTGAGTTAAGGTTGTAGTGTCCAAATTACTTCCAACGAAATGAATGTAATTCACTTTAAGGGAATGATGAGTCTCAAATCATCGAAATGGTTAATTTCGAGTATTGACACTATAACATGAACTAGAATCATATGAGAATCAAATTTAAGTTTAACCGTTACTTAAATCTTGATCTCACACTTATGCATTTGCTTATAGTAGAATCAAAATCTTGATGGGTAGTGGACTCGTGTTTAATCTCTTTATAATCTTTGATTTACCATGAGCGTGATCATCATAAAACGTTAATCTAAACTTCGCATTTTGGGATTATAATTAAGATGAACATCTAAAAATATATATCCAAATAATAGAGTTCATAGCGTTACACATCACTTCTAATGTTTCAAGAAAATTGGTGATTAATCTGGGCCTAGTGTATTGATGAATTAGCTACCCATCACATCTAGATACTTAAAAGATTAGATCTAAAGTATTGAATCACTAATTGAATGAAATTTGAGATTAAGGGACAAAATTGACATAAAAGGTAAAATGGTAATTTTACCTTTTATCACTGGATGGTTATGAAGGTTCATAATATAAGGTTGGCAATTGGACAACAAATAATTAATATCAAGTATTGAATTGTTTCTTATAATTATAGTCAATTCAAGAGTGCAACTATGAATCTATAGTAGAGCAATTTCATGGTTAATAAGCTTAAATTATTTCTTGATAGAATTTTTGGAAGAAAATAACCATTAATTTTTAGGAAGAAAAGATAGACAAAATCGGTTACCATTTGTAGGCACCCTTTTTTTTTATATATATAAAATAATATAAAAATAAATAAAATCAAAAAATAAGAAAAAAAAGAAGAAAGAGAGCACGGTTGCCTATGCCCCTCTCCCACTGTCATTGCTTTTCAGGCCTATGGCCATCACTCCAGTCATCTCCATTTACTTGCCCCGGGCTTGCTTATGCCAAGAGCATGTGAAATCACATGATTGCACTCTTGAGATTGTCCAAAAATTTGGACAATCCAAATCTTTTAAAATGAAGCCAGATTCAACAAAAGAAAAAAAAAAGGATTTTGGAAACCAAAAGGAACCAGATCCAAAAACAACAATCCCATTAAAAAAAAATCAACAAAAAACAAATAGAAAAATATCCTAAAGTCTAGCAACCAAAAACCACAATAAATCAAAAAAATCAATCACAATGAATGAGTGATATAAGTGGGATAGCTTTGTTTGAAGATTGATTTTTGGGGTTTCTTGGGGTTTGGTTACTGTCAGTTTCGAGTCAATAAAGGTAGAGTGACAACCACTTGTAGAGAGGAAAGAAAAAAGAAGTGATTTTTTTTAGGGGGAAAGGCCCGATCGGCTTACAAGAGAGAGGAGAAGGAAGCCGACGAAGGGAGAAGAAAGGAGTTGACGAGGAGAGAGAAGCCCGATCTGGGCAGCTGGACAATCGGGCGGTGAAGAGGGGGAGAGAAAGGCGATACCGATTTGGCATTAAGAGATGGAGAGGAAAGGTCGATCGGCTAGAGAGAAAGGAGAGCATTTGGGGCTAGAGAGAGAAAATGAAAGGTGAAAATGAGAGAAAATAAAAAAGAGGGGCTTATATACTCATGTTTATAGTCTAAACGGTGCCGTTTCAGTGGAGTAAGGAGTTAAAAGGATCAACACCTAAACGACGTTGTTTTGGAGGATTACAAGCTACTAGACAAACACCCAAAGCGATGCGTTTCGGGCTCAGCCTTGTGGGCTTCAAGAGGCAAATTCGGTACAGCAGGATTGGGCTTTCCGTGGGCCTTCGAGTGGGGCCAATAGTGGCCTAGAAAGGTATAATTCTTACCTTTGTGCTTGTGGGCCTATTTTAATTTATTTTGGGTCTAGCTCATTTTGCTTAATTAACATGTAATTTTGGTTTAATTTTAAACCATTCCAAAAAATATAGGTTAGGTAAATTAACGACAATAAAAATGTATTTATGATCAATATTTATAATTAGGAAAGTTTAAAGATTTGATCTAAAAGTTAATAAATAAATAAATAAAAATAAAATAAAATAAAAAATAAAACTTAGCATGAAATTATTAAGTATAAAAAATATATATAATGTTTAATTTGGAATCAAAACCGATGATGGGATTTTCATCCAGAACGTGAGAATTCGCAATTTCGAGTGAACTTCCCTAAGTTAGGAATTTCAATTAAGATCCCACCAGTATGATGGAAGGGTCTTGATTTGAAGTTTCGATGTTTCTAATCTCAAAAAAAAAAAACCTTAAATATATTTAATCATCAATTAAATAAAATTTATAAATAAAATAAATAGGAAATTAATGATAATAATAAATTTGTTAATCATAATAATACAAAAATAGATAAAAATACATATGCGTAAATAATAATAAAAATTTTTAATCCAAAAATTGTGATTATGGAGAAGTTTCATGTGGTGAAATAAGTAAATACCTACATACTAAAATATATGAAGAAATAGAAATGATTATAAAAACAATAACTAAACAAAAGATTTCATTCATAAAAAATAAGCACAAACAAAAATAACAAATAAAAAATAAATATTGAATTCACGAGTGAATTACGTACCATGCTTGCATTGTTAAATGTCATGGCATATAGATCTATTCTGTACACGAGGATTGTGAGACCTCGACCTCTATAGACCCATAAATAAAAGTAAACCCGATAACACGGGTCAGGGGTATTTTTGTCAATTCCTTTAAATAAGCTCCCAAAAATAAGTTTTTAATGTTATTTAAGTTCAAGTGGTCTTTGGAAATTTATAAACGACATATGATGACGTAGAGCGCGAAGAAAACTAGGATGGCAGTAATTTTCACCATAGGGGCAAAATGATCATTTTGCACTCCGAGTCGAAATTTATGAGTTTTATGAACTCGAGTACTTTAAACTATCCTAGATGTTGTCTTTATGTTAAAAGACTGAAAAGATTTCACCTGGAAAAGGAAAAAGGCAAGTTGCCTTGAAAAAAGGCATTTTAGTAATTTGGCAAGCAAAATGGATAAACTTGAAATATAAAAATCTCTTTTCCAGCAGCTTCTTCTTCTTCATTCCCCCATCTCTCTCAGGTTTTCTCTCCTCCATGGGAACATCTCTCAAGCTTCCCTCATTCTCTCAAAACTACCTCGATTTTCGTGCTACACGTATCCTACTGTAGGGTTTTTCATATTCTTTACTCCTTTACCCTAAATAAACCTTTAAAGGTCAGTTTCAACACTTCTCTCATTAGTTGGGGTGTTCTAGAGAGAGAAAGAGGTTGTACACGTTGATTTGGAAATTTTTGGAATGAGAAATTCAGTCACAAAGAAACCCTAAGGTGAGTAATGAACTGGGCTTGATTTTAAATTTCTATTAATGGTTAGTAATTGGGGTTTTGAGTTGATTTGTGGTTGAAGATCATTTATTTATTTTAGTATGATTAGCCTAGTGCAAATAATAGCCATGTGCTAGTAATTGGAAGTTAGTTGGCATTGGCTAGTAAAGCTAGATCTAGAAAACAACATTCGGAGTAATATTAATGTAATTGGATTGATTGTGATGTTTTGTGCATGATAGGTCCTAACAAGACTTCATAACTTCCTTTAGATCACTAAGGGAAATTAGAGCCGGTTAGAGGTTCAACAAATTCGGTGAGTAAGCTTGCATTTCAAACTGTTTTTGGCAATTTTAATTGAGCTGAGATGAAATGCTTGAATGATTTGTATCCAACTTCTTATTTAAAAAAAATGAGTCCCAGGAACAAGCCTCTAACAATTATGTTAATGTTATGAGTGTGTACATTGTGTAAAGAAAATGAATACATGCTCATTTATTGTGTTGATAATGATATGAATGAATGGGTAATGTGTATAAATGATCAGGGGTTGTGCGAGTAGGGAGTGCACACATGGTCATATTGCTATGTACGAGTAGGGGATGTACACATGATGACCAGGGGATGTGCGAGTAAGGAGTGCACACATGGTCTTATTGTTAGGTGCGAGTAGGGAGTGCACCAGAGTGGAGGAAAATGGCGTGGTGTATGTAATTGCACATGATTTTATATGTGTGTGTGTGTGTGTGTGTGTGTGTGTGTGTGTATGTGTGATATAATGTGCATGATGGAAAAATGTGATTGTATGGTATGTGAACCTTGAGAAATTCTCCTTTATTGCAAATTGATTTTTATGGCAGCACAAAGAGGAATGTTTAATGCAAAAAAGGCCACATTTGGCATAGATGCCTTGCATCTCACTACAGCGAAAAACTTTCTGTCTTGTGTATCATTCTACTGGCTTTTGCTATCCTTTCCACTTCTTTACCTCTCGGTTGATTATGTATTTTAATGTTAAGGGTTTAATTGATTTAAATTGAGGAAAAGGGTTCTAATACGAAACCCTCGTATAGTTGAAAGAAATCCTCGTTCCATGATGATTTGTGATTAAACTTCGCTGCAGCAAAAATTCATTCTCGCCTTCCCGCTACAGCGATAACCCTTCGATTTTGCTACCTTGCTAGAATGATTACTGTAAAGTTCTTTTCTTCTCAACTCACGTTGAACATGGTTGCATTATCATTGTATGTTTAATAACTCAGGGTTAAGTGGAAAGGGTTTTAATATTAACTTGATTTAAATTGTCTTGTTTCCAAATAAGCCCATCATGGTTTTCAACTTTCCTTATTATTATTGCTTGTTCCCTTCTAATGTTCGCTCATTGAGTTTTGTACTCACTATTTTAAAAATTCATGTTTTTAGATTAGGAGGCTGTTGGATCCTAGGTCGAGGAGTCCCTGTAGTTCGCCTCTTGGGTAGGTGCTTGGCATTCAATAGCTACCTTTTTACTGTAGTTTCTCCGCTGGAAGTCACGGGTCGTTTTGTTTGTGAATATGTTCATGTAATGTAAATTACTAAGTTACATGTCTTAAACAGTATATATATATTTTAATCGATAATGCCATCATGAGTTTGCTATGTTCACACTTGTTGGAATACGTGTGGATGCATTAGTTGATAAGGCGTTAAGCAATATAAATGGGATAGGCTTGCTTGGGCTTGGTGAGCTACGGTCATTGGGCCCATGAGCCGATCATGGCCCAAATTGGGCTGTGACAAGTATAAACCCCCGATGATGAGACTTTCCGAGAAAGCTTACGAATGCGAGTGTCATTGGTAAACTCCCTAGGTGAAAAGATATCTCCAAGCTCTACTAGTATGATGGGAGGGTTTGGAGAGATATCTTTAATAAAAGGCTTTTACTCGTATTAGGATTTTGCATTCACGAAAACACCGTTTTCACTCACAAACGATTATCCCGATAATAGGATTTACCTAGTAAACTTACGAAGGCGAGTTTCTTAAGTATTTCTCTAGGTAAGAGAATACTGTCGGATCCCACCAGTATGATGGACGGATTCGAAAAGTATACTCAATAAAAGGTTTTCATTTGGTACTATTTCGATTTTATGCCATGCATTTCACAATTGCATCACATGTGCGTCAAACTCTTAAAATATTTTAACTTGATTGATAAAATAAGAGATAAATCAAACAAATAATAATAAAGGAAACACAAGAATGAATTGAATGGATTAAGATAATAAATGATTAGATGGTACTGTTCGTGGAACAGACGTCATAGGGGTACTAATCCTTCCCTGTGCGTAACTATATTCCCAAACTCAAACTCTGAAAAACACATAGACCAGTTTATCGTTTTTTCGACGGACCTAAAGTTAATTTAGTATTTCGTCGAATAGAACAAATTTATTAGGTGACCAATCACACCTAGATAAAAAAAAGATTGGTGACGACTCTCTAAGTTAATCGTGTCTAGCAGTCGGGTTCCTGCACCCGCACGTTACGACACCATCTTGTAGTTTAGCATTCTACACCTAGTCCACTCAAGGTTCAAGTTGAAAGCATTCTTGAAGAATAAATGGTAAACTTGCTCGGTTGAGAAATCATTAATTAGTGTAATGGTGTCCAAAAATAAGAATCTCAAAATAAAAAAAAATGTTTTTTCTTGCTTAATAGATTCTTTTTTTTTTTAAGATGTGATTATATTACTTGCAATAAGAATGATGTGTTGTTTCGCTTATATAATTGGATTGATTGCTTCCTTCTTTTATAAAAGAAATTTTTTGAAATCCATACTTTACATAATCACATCAATCCATTAAGATCCTACTCCTACAAAAGCAAATTGACCACAACTTGAAAAAAATACAGATGATAGAAAAAAAAACCCATAAAGGAAAAGAAAAGAATGAATTAAAGTGAGATAAGCAACACTACCAAAGAAAAAGAAAAGTGAGAGAAAACCTGAAGAAAATTGTAGAAAAAAGAAAGAAACAAAAAAAAGAAAGAAATGTAAGAACGGAAAGAAGGTTGTAAAGGATATAAACAAGAGGAAATTGTGAGGAATGTCCTTTTTGATAAAGACATTTTAAAAATAACCATCAGAATAAGTTTAACTGTTTTTAGCCATTTTTAACTATGACTTGACAAAAAACCCTTTAAACTATTTTAAATAAATTAAACCATTCATCATAATTTCTCTCCATTTCTGTTTCAGATTTCTCTCTCTCACCATCCCACTCTCTCAAATTTTATCGATTTCTCTCTTCGACATTCGTCTGTTATTCTTCCGATTTCTCTCTTCGGCATTCGTCTACTATACTTTCGATTTCTCTCTCTCGCGTTTTCAGATTTCTTTTTCTTGCACTTTCAAGACATTAAGCAATCGTTTCGAAGTGTTTGGGTGGGTGGGTATTTGAAAATTTTGATTTTTAGGTATTTTGGAGAAAATTAAAATGGTAGAAATAATCACAGATGTATGAAATAGCTTTTAATTGAATTAATTCGGGATCTAGACACCAATAAATTCAAAATTTTGAAATTTATAAACCTAGATTTTCAAAAGAACTTTTTTTTAATTTTTAGTCAAAGTAGGTGTTTTAGATAAAAAAAAATTGTATTTTGATTTATGAAAACATGTTGGAAACACTTTAAGTAGTGTTGTGTCACAAATTTTTGTACATGGCGTGTCACAGCCTAACTATGGCGTGTCACAGCCTAACTATGGCGTGTCACAGCCTAACCATGGCGTGTCACAGATTTTTGTATATGGCTTGTCACAAACTAACCATGGCTTATCACAAGTTTTTGTACATGACGTGTCACAGCCTAACCATGGCGTGTCACAACTTAACCATGGCGTGTCACAGATTTTTGTACATGGTGTGTCACAATTTAACCATGGCGTGTCACAGATTTTTGTATATGGCTTGTCACAGACTAACCATGGCTTGTCACAAGTTTTTGTACATGGCGTGTCACAGCCTAACCATGGCGTGTCACAGCCTAACCATGGCGTGTTACAACTTAACCATGGCGTGTTACAACTTAACCATGGCGTGTCACAGATTTTTGTACATGGTGTGTCACAGATTTTTATACATTGTGTGTCACAACCTAACCATGGCGTGTCACAGCTTAACCATGGCGTGTCACAGATTTTTGTACATGGTGTGTCACAGATTTTGGTACATGGTGTGTCACAGATTTTTATACATGGTGTGTCACAACCTAACCATAGCTTGTCACAGATTTTTGTACATGTGTGTCACAGATTTTTGTACATGGTGTGCCATTTAGAAAATATAAGATAATTATAATAATTTAAAATATAAGATAAAAATTTAATTAAAAATTTTACATCTCAAAAAACTAAAAGAATAAAATTTTAATAATTTTTTTTAATTTTAATAAAAAAAATCTCATTTGAATATTTCGCTTTAGGCCTTTAAACTTGTTAGGCCACCCCTGGTGTGTCACAGATTTTTGTACATGACGTGTCACAACCTAACCATAACGTGTTACATCATAGCGTGTAATTTCATTAAGGGTATTTTTGTCCAACTTGGTTAAAAACAGTTAAAATTATAACGATGGCTACTTTTGAAAACGTCTTATCTTTAAAGGTTATTTTTTAAAACGTCCCTATAAACAAAGAGGGTAGGAAATCAAAGAGAAAGATGATACTGAAGAGAAAAAGACCAAAAAGGATAAAAAAAATTTAGCAACACCCACATCCACAAAACAAATCCCAACTTGAAATCAACGTCAATGTAACCCCAAATAGCAAGGCGACGCGTCATCCAATTGTATAAACAAAGGAGGCAAAAAAATTAAAGGGGATAAGGATACTGAAGAGAAAATGACAAAAAAAGATCTTTGGGGAGCCAACTCAAGAACAATCTTAAGCACTCTAATAGCATGATACGTGTCAAACAATTAACTCTCAATTATCCTCTCTTCGGGACATCTTTTAATTATAGTAGATTAGAGTAATGTTGATGTATTATGTAATGTTATAATATATTTGACATTTACAAAGTTATTAAAATCAATTAAAGTTATAATTTTTATCTTTATATCAGCATAATAGTTATTGTTAAAATTTAATAATAGGCTTATACATATTCAAAATTAAAAAAATAAATATTATATATTTTTATTTTACATAATTAATTATGTATATGTTTTCACTTCATGTATTTATCTATGCACTAAATAAATTGATTATGTATCTTATAGTGATTTTTAATTAATTACTAACTTATCTATGTATTTATTTATATTTTTTATACTTATAGATTAGTATATTTTGTTGTTGTTTATTTATTACATTAAAAGAAAAACATGAAATTAAATAAAATTAAAATATCAAAAGGAAAAAGCAAAAATATTATAAAGAAAAATATTAAATAAAAGGACAGTAAAATATCTTATAAGAAAAAGGGAAAAAACAAAAGGGCCAAGGTTGGTCAACAATTCCCGCTGCACATAAAGCTACTGTAACTAGAGGTAAGGTGAGCATTTGGTCTGTTCGGCTAGTTTAATATGAAAAGATTGAAAACCGAATTAACTCAACTCCCCTAAGAAATAACCGAATCAATTGAAATACATTATAATAATCGCATTAATCAAAATAGTTTAATGTTTGGTCAATTTTATTTATTTTCCTATTTTTCAACAATTTTTAACAACATTTAAAAAAAGGATAAGTAAAACTACTCATCTTTAAATTCTAATCAAAATAGATTGAATATGTCAACTTGATGCAAACAAACATAAAGTATTCAAAAGTCCATAAAACTACATGTTAAAGAAGGTCCATCGACGTGAAACATAGGAAGTATTCCATTTCAACATAAACAACATTAAGCATCCCATAGCACATTACAACAACATTCTTCAAAGATGGGCCTCCTATAACTTAATGCACATTCCCCGAACATGTTAAAGAAAACAAATTTTTAATTAGCATAAAACATAATTATTTTTAATAGTTTTAGACATTACTTTAAAAAAATAAAAATTTAATAACTTCACATATTTCAAAATTCAAATAATTATGATTTAAATATTATTTTATTATTTATTATTTAAAGAGATAAAGTTTACAACTTTAAAAATTTACATTAAAAAGAATGTAAATGTATTAAACTTTATATTTTCAAACACAAAAATAATTTTATAAATATAATTTTTGGATTTGATATTACACTTATATATATATATATATCAAATATTGTAATATTATCTATTCAACAATCACTTTTTAAATATATAATCTTTTTCACAACAATCACGTTTAATTCAAATGTTATAGTAATAAAGTACTAAATTCAACATTAAGGTATCCCCTATATATATATATATATATATATATATATATCTCACATAATCTAGAAACAAAAGAAATGGTATTCATTTTGGGGCATAAAAAATGCCGGTTAATTTTCATAGTGGTATTCTACTAATCTATCAAACAACTAGTGGCGAACCTAGAACATTTTAAAAAAAAGGGTTAAACAGAAAGAGATATTAAACAGTTAAAAAAAATTATATATATAATTCAATTATCACTCATCTAAAATATTAAATAAAATTAAAAAACATTAAACATAAAAAAATACACATTAACAGTAATGATGGTGTCATTTATATATATAACTAAATAAAACTATAAAACAAGTCTCTCTTACTCTTTGTGTGCAAAAATGGAAGAGAAAATAATTTTTTAAATTTAAATGAATTACCACTTTACTTTGTGTGTCCTAACTCTCCTCTTATTTTTTATTTACCTCTTAAATTGGTAATTAACATATTGAGTTATTGAATTGAACTATTGAGATATAATATGTTATGATAGACTATTAGGTTAGACTATTAAGATATAATATATTATGATAGGTTTAGATTTATATTAAAATTTAATGGGTTTAGATTAGTGCACCCATTTTTATTTTTTTGTAAATTTGATATACTTAACATATTAGCTTAGAATTTATTTGTTGGGCTTAACTGGCAATATGCTAACTATAATGACTTTAATTTTATCAAACTATTTGAAAAATAAAATTAATTATTCAATAAAATTTAATGGGTTTTGGCTCTTTATTATGGAGTCGCCTCCTCTT
Source organism: Theobroma grandiflorum (assembly GCA_036013995.1). NCBI lineage: Eukaryota > Viridiplantae > Streptophyta > Magnoliopsida > Malvales > Malvaceae > Theobroma > Theobroma grandiflorum. Next base: position 41,862,509 of record CP142127.1, read on the forward strand.
TTGGTCCTTTTTCTTGAATGGTTTGGGTCGAAAGCTGGCAATCCGCAGCACCGTAATTTTTCCACAACAAAAAAAAAAGACAGCACAATTATTGCAAGATTTGGGATCTGTCTGCTCTTGAGTTTTGTGTGCATTTGTGTTGTTACATGCCAAGCACTCGAAATTGACTTCATTGAAAACACTAGGATGTCGTATCATATTCAAAGACTTTTGAAGCTGAGCGTTGCGTTACTTTTCTAATCATTCTCCACGCTTTTGTGAGTTTATTTTTATTTTTGTTAAAGTGTGTTTAAAAGACGGACGGTTTTAATACATTGCTGCATTAAGATGATGCTAGGAAGTATGAGTGGATGGAAAGACTAGTATCTTTATTAGTACAAGTTAAAGTTAGTGAGGATGAGGATTGGTGAGTTGTGGGAGACATTATCTCCATCATAAGTTAGGTTGGTCAACTCAACTAATTTTGGCCTGATAAAATTCATAACACAAGAAACAACATAATGCCACTTAAATTATTGTCAATTGCTTCAACTTGATGTTTAGGGCTCAATTAATTAATATATATATAATATTATTTTTGCTTATAAATCTGCTATTTTACTGGGCTTGGGCCTGCCTCCGTGATAAGTCAAACGCACGGGAAAGGACATTACATAATGATACCGGTAAGAAAAAGGGCATTAGGACCGCGTGTCACCGCAATTTCTCCGATTTTCCCCTGGCCCAAGACTCAGCCTGTTCTTCAGTTTCCCAACATCCTCTCGTCTCATGAATCCCTCACAACTTCACCAATCGGAACCGGACCTTCCGCTTCCACATCTGGCTTCTCTCCATATCCAACCCACATCCCCACGTGTCCCGTTGAGCGCCACCCCAACTCCCGGTGCCCAGCGTCGCATCGCCATCGCCGTCGACTTAAGCGACGAGAGTGCTTACGCCGTTCGATGGGCCGTTCAGAACTACCTTCGTCCCGGAGACGCCGTCATACTCCTTCACGTTCGTCCAACCTCCGTCCTTTACGGAGCGGACTGGGGCTCTATCCAACTCCAAATCACCCCTAACTCCACTACTAATCACGAAAATGCCACCGCCATCACCTACGGCCACTCCGATGAAGAGTCGCAGCAGAAGCTCGAGAACGATTTCGACATTTTCACGACAACGAAAGCGAACACGCTGGCGCAGCCGTTAGTGGATGCTCAGATTCCGTTTAAAATCCACATAGTGAAAGACCATGACATGAAAGAAAGATTGTGTTTGGAAGTGGAGAGGTTAGGGCTGAGTGCGGTCATCATGGGGAGCAGAGGATTTGGTGCTGCTAGAAGGACTAGCAAAGGAAGACTTGGAAGTGTCAGTGATTATTGCGTCCACCACTGCATTTGTCCGGTGGTGGTGGTCCGATGCCCGGAAGAGGAGGAGAGCGAAATAGGCGGCGCCGAGAAGGTGATGAAAAAGAAGATTGTTGGAGAAGATGTGGAGCTGCAGCCGGTACCGGAAGAGGAACTTGAGTATCATGATGCGGAAGAGGAGCACAGAGGTTTGGGTTTTTGAATTAATTGATTTTTGTTTATGTTTGATGGTAATTAAGTGGTTTAATTAGGTTTCGTATAACTTTGTACGGTTATATTTGTGGAGTATCTTTTGGCTTCTTGCACATGTTGAATGCTTGTTAAAAGTTAGAACACTATAGCTAAAATGAGAAACGAATGTAGTTATGGGAAGTAACAAGTAGCAAAAACAATTGAGATTTTGCTTGTTGCTCGGTTATTGGCTGGGAAAAGATGAAGGCAATATTAAGGTTACTAAATCATTGAAGGGATTAGCTTGGTGCAGAGTAGCAGTCAAGAAAGGCATAGATATAGACCTTGAGAATAAACATACTAGCTTGTGGCGTGATGAAATGACCAATGGACTTAGAGATGAGTTGTCAAAAGTTTGTCTATATCGCAACTTGGAGCAGATCTTTGTGCTAAATAAGTTACTTGAAGTGAATGTATGGTTGAACTTGTGCCCTCTTCATGCTTCTGGTGTAAACTAAAGTATATGAACTTGAGCTATGTAGGGTTCTTAGAAAGGATTTTAGAATTCAGAACCAAGTTAGATTTTATCTCATTATAGGAGCATCAATTGGTCATGATCTGGTGGATATATGTGAGGTGTTTAGTGTTATATTTGTTTTCGAAGGTGCAGAAATATGGACGGCCTATAATCTGATGTGTTTTTAGTCTATAGGAGGTTTAATCTTATAGTTAAACGATAAAGTATCACTATTAAAATTACACCTCTCTCATTTGTTCACATTTCTTGTTAGCAGATGCATAACGAGTGTTCGGGCAATGACAAGAGCCTACTAATTCAGGTGATGCTGTTTGAGACCCATTTGTGGCTTATTTCCCTTCCTTCCCCCCTTCTATTGCTTTTTCATGGGAGCAGAGAAGTCACTCATGGTTCTGATTGTGAAACTTGTATCAGTCAGTGGTTTTAATGCAGTATTTTCAGTTTTCAAATCTAAAGCTTTGCTTTACCTCTTTATATGATCTTCTGTAGTGAACTCTTTTGCAAATTAAGTGTAGATTGTTGTTTTGATTTACCGGATAGTGATGATTGATTACTCATATGCCCCTGCACTAAATATTGCAGCAAGGGATGAAAGGCAATCCACAAATATGAAGACTTATTGGTGGCAAAGAAGCTTGAGAATCTTGTGTGGTGATGGATTTGAATGCTTTGTATAGATGGATAGTAATAGGACTCTTGGTTTTTCTCTTACCTGTGTACCCTTCAGTTAATTGCTCGTTTTTGATAATTGAATGTTGATGCAACAATGCCTGTGGATATGGTGCAGTATTGAATTTCTTTGTTACTTTGTTATAAGCCTTTTTACAGCATGTTTCCGATATCATAGGACTACCAAATTTTTAGTACTTTAAAACTGCACATATTTGTTACTGGATTTGTATCTAAGCTTTTGCGGTTAGGGTTATATCACTTGAATCTGTGCGGGAGTTTTAGACTCACAGTTTGGGGTATAAAGTATTTCAACATAGTTTTGGCATCATTAGTAACTTAGTATATTATTATGGAATGAGTGACCGTCTCTCAACGGGGCTTGCAGGCCTCTAGACATGCTTTTTCGGCCATGGCCAACCGATAAGGCAATTACCATGACCCGTTATGACAACGGCAATTATAGAATCAATTGGTTATGCTTTAATCTTATATACATTTGTTTAGCCTATTCTATGAAACTATTTAATAAATGACCTAGTTATCACCTATTTCATGTGTATCTCCAACCCAAGCGAAGTGATATTACTCAAGTTATGGTGCATAAATAAGTTGAATTAAAAGGTGCTGACAATAGGAAAACAAAAGTCTGATCTCTGTTACAGTACTGGTTTTCCCCATGCGCCGAGTATTACCACTACCACCCACAAGGACTGACGATTATTACTCAGGCAATACGGTTGGGTAAGGTGTTGGCTTATTCAGTCAGTGGCTATTGCTTGTCAAGAAATGGTAAGGAACGGCAGCAGGCAGGCTCGCCATCACCATTTACGGCAAACCCGGCAGAAGATAGGATTCTACCGCTTTTTTAATGATTTGCTTCTACGAGAGCGCAGTAGTTGAGAGGTAAATTGTTTCCATTACATTGGAGCACTCCTATTCAAAAGTGGCCAAGAACATGCGACAGGCTTCAGCTTCAGTCTCTCTCGATTGCATTACTCGCTTTGTTTCCCCAATGAGAAAAAGCACAACTTATGAATTTAAACACACAAAAATCCCAAGACTGACGCAACACAACCTGTTTCTCACTCATCTTCTTGGACAAAAATAAGCAACTTAAAACCAGAAGAATACCGACAACTCCAATTTTTGCAAATCCAACTGTTTGACTGGTCACACCAAATATCTGCAGTGACGAATTATTGCAGTAACCACAAGCAACATAACTCAAAACTGAATAGTGTAACAACCAGACGGCATAAAGCAGGACACTGATTTCACAGAGGCCCCAGAGTTCCCTCACTTCGGGTCCTTCGCATGGAAAGCTCCGATCTAAAATTCAGAAGTTTGCTACTAAGGTCGAAATAGTGATTTCGATGATTGTTTGTTGCTTTTGTTCCGCTAGGAGGCAGGCGACCATGCCTGCCTCTGGACTGTCTTGGGGAAACTGTGGCTTGACTTTTATGACCATGAGTTGACGAAGAGGATGGCCGATGGGTAGCACTGCCATGGTTGCTCTTCCTTGTAGCTTTGTGCTCCGATCTAAGTCCACGATCAAATTGATGGGCACTGATGCCTAGCCGAACTGAACGTTCTGCAGCATCCTTCAATGTGCTGACTTTAATAGCCTGCCGATTAAAGTAAACCAAATGTGGAAGAAGGCCTTGCAAATGTTTCTTCAGATGTTCATCTCCCACGTTCTTCTGTGCTGGGTTACCTTCCAAGCTGATGGCTTGCAAAGAGTTATAGTTTGCTGCAAGTTGGCCTAGACATTTGGCAGTAGAGATTTTGTTGAAACGCAGATCCAACACAGTCAATTTTAAGAGGCGATGAAGACCTTCTACCTCACTTATCTTGTTTCCAGCCAAGTATAACTCCTTAAGAGAGGAACAAGAAGCCAAACCTACAATGAATTATGTGAGGTAAAGTAGATTAGAGGATTAAAGTACAGGTAGGTAAGGAGTATAGCAAGGAAAATAGGACAGCTAATCACTTGCAGTTGTGTGTCACATACCATGACCAATTCTAAATATCCGGTTGTAGCTCAGGTCCAGCACACGAAGTCGAGTAAGTTCACGTAAACCCTCAATGGTGGATATATTATTCTTTGACAGATTCAATATGTGAAGACCTCGAGGAAGAGCACCAGCAGTGATCCTTGCTGAAGCACACATATAGATAATGAGAAAGCAGATCTATACAAAAGAACATTTCCATAAACTTCAAATCATAAGCTTTAAAGCATGTCAAGATTTGAAGACAAATGCAGAAGAAAACTAATATTGTTGCAGTTGAAAATACCCACCTATTGCATTTCCTGATAGATTAAGCACCTTCAAGCTCACAAATGCACTAAGAAATGGTATAACAACCAAACCATGGTTTGCCAGCTGAGCTGTGGTTGCTGAGGCACTCAAAGAAGATATATATCTTTTTGCGGTTTCCATGCCAGGAGTCACCTTAACATCCGCCTTTGCAGCAGTAGAACCATTTAAGACAACAGGTTCCTCCTTCACATGATCATTGGGATGGTATAATTCATATGCTTCTTGCAACGGGCTGCAGTGTTGAAGATCATTAACCCATTCCTCAATTCGCTTAATCTTAAAATCCTTACCAGTCAATTCATTCCAATCCGAAACTGGCAAATCTTCTTGCAAGATTTTCACAGAGTTTACCTCATCTGAAACTGGCAGTATCCAGTCCTTTGCTGAAGCAGAATAACTATAAGAATCATATCCATCATAGTAAGAATTTTCAAAGTTATTGTTCTGATTTTTATCTTTGATATCATCTCTTCCTTGTTCTTGCCTCACCTCTGTATCAACCTCATAAATTGTAATCTCCTTCCTTCTCATGTTGAGAACATGTACATCCTCAAAAGATCTTGGACGGCGTGTTAGATATTTAAAAGGAGAATGTCCTCCAGAAGTGAGTACAGATGCAACAATGTTTGGCATAGAACATGATTTTACAATCACAGGTGCATTATTAGGTGTACGGGCACCAGAGCCATCCGCACCCTCACCAGACAAAAGTAAATCAGAATTATCATGGCCGTCCTTTTCTGAATGCTGAGGGTCTCCTATAGAGAAAACCAGTTCATTATTGACATGGTTAGCACTTACTTGAGCAGATTCTGAGCACAAAGCTTTTTTGCTCACTACTGTATATTTGCTGCCATCTGCTTCAACCAACCCATGGTCATGGGAATCAGAAGAAAATCCTTGATCAGTCTCATCGTCTGTATCAATTTTTCCAGGAACCCTTCCTTCCAGGCACAGTTTACTTCCTAGGGATCGACTCTTCTTAAGATGGTGCCATTTCTGATGGACCCTGGTATCAGTATCAAGATCAATTTCGTGTTTTATTTCCTCTGATTTCCACCTATGGCAAACAGAAGAAGAATTCATAATAGGTTTGACACTTTCATGAATCTCAGCAATTGGTTCTGCTGTGGGCAAGAATGAGTCCATGACTGTAGCTTTATTGAAATCCTTAGGGGCTTGAACTCTCGAAGAATCTTCTAAAGTCTTATGCATTGCTTCAACAGATGACTGGACTGTTTTCTGATGACAAATGAATCCTTGAGTCAGGAAACACTACAGTATATAACCAAAATTTTACCAAAGTAAGCTGTCAAAAACCTGAAGCAAATCTTAGACTTACCTTTGGTTTCTGGATGTGAGCATTGAAGCATGAAAACCTAACCATTGTGGGGATACAGACTTACGCTACATCCACACACGACTTACTGTTGTGTTTACATAAAAAGCTATGAGCATGAAACTACTCAAATCATTAAGGTTCAAAATCCTGAGAAAAACTCCTAATTCTGCTACCATAAAAAATGACAGGCTACAATCAAACTTCTGGGGACCTAACAAACACTGACATTAGCCATAATCAAGCGAAAGACCCTCTGAAACACGCAGCAATCTCCAGATATGTGATGATCTCGATCTCCTTAAAACACAAAGCAGAATCACCCCTTCGTTGTCCCCCCACACCCACTTTGAGGTGCGAGAAAAGTTTAGTTTCGTTGCAGCGGCCAGAGTGAAAAAGAATCTTTTCCAACTAGGAAAACCAAATCCCTAATGAGCATAAGAGACGCCTGCCTGACTATAATGAAAGAGAAAGAGAAAAGGATCACATCATCTACAAGTAGATGCTGAAGTGAGAATTGTGTAGGCAGAGTAATGAAGAAAATTTAAAAATTTCATGATAATCTCTACATGAAAGAATGCAGCAGAAAATTTTTAACAAGCAAGAACAGGATAGACAATCAGATTGCAATGCCTAATGTTTCTTATTTCAATGTCTTTTGGATATGTGAAACCAACTAATTTAACATAGCAGACATCTTTGTCCAAAAGGATTGGAAGATTAAGAAAAAAAAGGAGAGAAGAAGGAAACTTTAAATCCTCATTACGAGGGAAAGTTGTAAAGAAATATCTAATGAGACTCCATATTGTATTCTTACTACTCTAACAAGATTAGACTTTCCTTTCATTCAATAAATTCATTCCAGGAAATCAGTCATCTACACAAATTTTGAATATTGATCTAGAACAAAACCTCAGATAATGAACAAATAAGAATCAAGCCATGAAAGAGAAGACCACCAACCAGATTGTACATCAAAGACAACCAATGGTCAACAAGAGATACTGAGATTTCATATGGAACATTAATCCAAGCCCAACAAATTACCTTCACATTTAAAAGGAAAATGCCAATAAAAACGAGTCAAAAGAAATTCAGCCTTCATTCTAAGCAAACATGAATAAAAATAATAATAAAAAAAGGCAGGAGATTTATAATAACAAATAACCATTAAAAAAAAAAAGTCACCGCAGGAAACAAAGAAAAGAGAAAACTAACCATTCGTAAAACACCCAAGAAAGAAAACGACTCAAAACGCATGAAACAAGAAAGACCCAGTTTTTATGTAGGTCGAAAGAAAAGAAAGAAGGAAAAAATCTTACCTCTCTATAGCCAGATAGTTTCAAAGCAAGGACCTTCGGTTGTCTGGGGAGGGAGGCTGCTTGAACAAGAAAAAGTAGAATAAAAACTAACAGGTTCCCGTCCCGTTATTGTATCTTCGAAAACTACGTAACTCTATTTTATTTTGCTAGCCCTAAGCTTTGGCTGTGATCTTATAACCCAAATGAACGGCCCTGATTTTTTTTGGTATTTAAAAGTTTTTTTTTTTAAAAAAGGTAATTGTGAGAGTAATTAGTAACGCGAATTTTTAGGTGATGGGTTTAGGGATGTTGGGGTTTGTTTTAAGAGGCAGCCAGAAATCAGAAACGAGAGGTGGAGAGAGAGAGAGAGAGAGAGAGAGAGAGAGAAAGGTGAAAGGAAAGAGCGGATCTTTGTCTTTTACACACCTGAAAGATAGGCGTCTTATAAGGAATTGTCTCTCTCTCTCTCTCTTCTCTTTGCCCACCAAAATTAAGTAAGGAAATTGCAACATCCAAAGGCAACCAAGTTTACTTGATTGGTGAAGAATGTGAGAAAGCGTAAAATCCAATGCCATTAAATAAATAAAACAAAATTATGTACCTCCGCTTGGCTATAATAAGGGTTTAGTACTAGTATTAGGTTATTAACTATTATGATTTTGACTCTTAAGCAAACATCAAACAAACACCGTCCTCCTACTCCTTACGTCAAAGCAACCACACCCTCCTTCTTGATTTAAACCTTGCTCATGTTTTCCATATGACTTTTCTACTCTTTCTATTGGATGTGAAGATTATCACAAAAATACACTTGCATGTTTAAATTTTCTTATTTACTAAATTCATGAATTTCAAAATAGTAATGAAGATCACATTTTCTTGAGTTTTGCACTATTCCTACTGTATTTTAAATCACAATAAGTTTTTTATTTTATTCTATTTGGTTTTCTTTACTTTTTTATGCCTTGGCTAAAATCGAAGATCAATGCAAATAATAGTTTTTGTGCAATAAATTTCGAGAATTTATTTAGGAATTAGGGTTTAGCGTAGTGCACTAGCTACTACAAGGATTGGTGTTTTGGTACCTAGCTACTTGCCTTGTACATACGATTTTATGTTACTGAGTATCTTGGAGCTTTTTCGAAATCATATTTGTTGCAAATATTTATTACTAATTTAATTAAGAAAGGGCGAAGTTATTGTTGTAGGGGGGACAGAGTCTATTGATAGCCGAATAGCATTGATTGCACAAGGTTGAATGGTGACCATAGAAATGAAATCAAAAGGGGAGGTTCCTCTACCCTTGAACTTTTTGTTTTTAATTTCTCTTTAATTGTAGGCCGTTGCTTGCTAAAAAACCAAGTCCCGGCTCTACGATGCAAAATAGTTTGGAGGTCGTTGAGTCATTGCTTTGGAATATACATACCTAGTAATATATGACTTGTTCAAATCCCATAAATACATATGTTTCAAAGAATACTTTTCCCATGGGAATGTTGACCTTTTTAAGGATTTTCAATCCCCATCTCTATCCCAAAAATTCCTTAGAAAACACGTGACCTTTTTTACCTTTTTTTTTTTTAATCTCAAAACTTTTTCATAAAGCCAAGTTTAATATTGTCATCTTGATTAGCGTTTTTCTTTCATCGAGATAAGGAGGTTTAAATCTTTTTTTTTAAGTAAATATTATACATCAATTAATGAGTTAAATGTTCGGATGTATCTTGATTAATATTTTAATTGTAATAAAATTTATGATGAAAGGTAATAGGCAAGAACCTAATTTCACTATAAAAAAATAATAACGTAACAGAGATTTTTTTTTTATTCAAATTTCATCTTGTTCAATGTTAAGTTTATAGTGAAATTGAATGAGTATGATCAAATGTTAGACTTTATGTATAATGCAAAGATGTACCTGGCTTTTTATACGTGATTTTATAATAAAAATTAAATTAATTGCTAGGATTTAGTGCATTAGAATCATCATTTTCTATGCAGCTCTTCAAATAAGTGAGACTTTAATGTTGTTGTAGAGAGAAAGAGGGGATGTGACCTTAACTTTATATAGTGAATTCTTAGTGACATTGCTACACATATTTACACCTTTAAACCCATATATAATATTGAAATCTAACCTATTTTATTAAATCATGTTATGCATTGTAAATATTTTCTCTTTTTCAAGACGAAATTAACTTAATCTGATTTTGATAAAATATAAAAATAAATAATATAAATCCACAATTTGATTTTACAAGAAAAAAAATTTAACATCGAATGCAAATAAGAGTGGAGAGTTTAAGGGGGGAAATGTTTGGGCCCAAAAACAACAAAGAAGAGCTGATGTAGTTGATTGGGGGCTCAAACTTTTGATCCATGTAAATTATTGTATGACCCACAATTCTACTACAAGAAAGCCCAGAAACCCATTCTTTTAGCCTCTCAACAACCCTTTTTTCAAGGTTAAACCCGGCCTCGTCTTTCCACTTTTGGGCTACTGGTTAGCAGAGTTCATCGCCAATGGCTTCCAGGTTTCCCCTTCTCAGAAGAATCTCTAAACTTCTCAGACCTCTGCCTTCCTCACCTGTCCGCTCCTCTCGTGCTCTTCTTCTTTTTCTTCTTCTAAGGTCTTCGAGAGCTAACCACTCTCCTTGGTCCTTAGCCTCATCTCGACGCTTCTGCTCTGACCCTCTCAATCTCACCAATGATTTTCAGGGACCCGCCGCCATTGATTACCGGTAAATATCCATCTTTCTAATCACCCGTTAAATATTTACTCAGAAAAGGTTTAAGTTGGATTTTTTCTAATGATTAATCTGGATACAGTTCGGTTCTGCAGGAGGATGAATTTCATAGAATAGCTAATTCGACGATCCATTACCTCCAGGAAAAATTGGAGGTAAGCAACCCTTTTTTTTTTCTGTTTGAATTAACTTTTTCCTTTCTTTTGCTAAATTTAGTTTTGGGTGTGTGGCAGGAATATGGTGATATTGTTCAAATTGATGGTTTCGATGTAGACTACGGGGTAAGGTTAAAACGTCTTTGGTTAGTTTGGAAGTTACTTTGTTTTGGATTGGAGGTTAACACATTGCTTGCATTTGGTAGAATGAGGTATTGACACTAAAACTTGGGGCTTTGGGCACCTATGTGTTGAATAAACAGACCCCCAATCGACAAATTTGGTTATCGTCACCAGTAAGGTATCAATTGTTTCCTCTTTTATTATTGTTATTATTTGGTTTTGAGAATCTTGGATTTGGCATCGTGTTCTTTGAAATTGAGGATGTTGTGTTGTTTACATTTGCGGCTCCTTGAACTGGGTATAGTTCTTGTGTAGTCATTTACACATTACTTTCTTGTCACTTTCTTTTTCTCTAAAGTAGTAAAGTTGCATGCAAGCAAATTTCAGTACATAAACAGAGTTTACTATTTTAATCTCAACTCCTAGGTAAACTTGAGTTAACTGAATGCTCGTATTACCGAAGTTGTGTTTGTTTTTGCTTAAATAATTTTCAGTGATAGAAGACAGGGTGAATCAAATATTTGGGATGTAATTTTCACTTAGCTATTTAGTTTTCCGTTCCAAGGCTTTTGATGTATACAGAGAAAGGTGGGTTAGTTTCCAGAAGATTTTTCATGGGTTGAAACTTTTCATTTAGATTTCAGCTGGTGATTATTTTCTAAGATAGAATGAAAATTTGGTGGTTTTGGACCTGCTCGTGTTTTCAATGGTCCTTGTATGAGTAAAAGTGATGAAGTAGTTGGTCCTAGATGATTGATGGGTATATATTTGTTCTAAAAATCAGATATACTACTAAAACTTGAACACTGGATGTGATGCCTTCGGAAGAGGCCTTCATTAGTTATTTTTTTAATGGTGTTAGCTCAAAATTTTCAAACTAAAACTTTTACTCTTTTCAAGAAAACAAGCAGAGATTCAGGACAATTTTAGTGATCTAAATCAGCATAGGCACCAACATCTGTATAAGTTCTAAATATACTGAAATAACATGTCATTTTGAATTTAAAGCTATGCTGCTCTGAGTCCTTAAAAGATTGACTGGTTAAATGTTGGCATCATGGTATGATCTTTGCATTTTGTAATGTCAACAACTTATTTTACAACTTCAGTTGCTGTTTCCTTTCTTATCTTCCGCCCTTTTTAGTGGCCACAAGGCAGGAAAAACTTTGAACCTTCACACATCCATCGTTTCTCTAAATAAAAAATTAGGGTACGAATACTAGGGCATCAAGTTCCACCTATTTGAAGAAAAAGAAAACTGTGTTTCCATCGTCAGCATTTCCTCTTCTATTAAAGTTACATAGGTAAATTCCAACTGCTTTGAACCCTGTATGTAATTCTTTTCTACAAAGACTGACTTTTTACTATTTAGTGGGATCACTTAGATGCGGAGGATTATGGGTTTATATGCATATGATTTCGTGTTTTGGACTGTAGCTGACAACAATGTTTAACTAACAACACTTCATAGTTAGACTGCTTGTGTGTTTTTTACCCAATTCCTGTTGTGACCATTTTGTTTCTTGAAGCATAAATGATGCCAAGTTTTTGTCAGTTTTCATGATAGCATTTTCACAAATTATCATTTTCTTTCTTAAAGGTAATGTTTTCTTTGCAGTGGCCCGTCCAGATTTGATTGGGATTTTAATGCTCAAGCATGGGTTTATCGACGAACTAAAGCAAGTTTATTGAAACTTTTGGAAAGCGAGTTGGAGAAAATGTGTGGTGAACCTGTCAATATTTCGTAAACTGTTGTGGATCCTATGATTTTCACATAATGTTGATCTTGGATCCTGGATCTTGGAAGCTCATTTCACCGCTTAAGTTGGTTGCTTTGAGGTTCTTCAACAAAATTATGTTTCTAGATTCTTAAATCCCCCTTTTGGATGTAATTTTAAAATGTGCCGTGTAGAATTGGTTCCAGATAAATTCTGGTTCAGCACCCTGTTTAGGACCTTGAGTCACTTTACCTCGGCTTCCCCGCTTATGTTGTGGGAACATATGCGGTTGCGGCAGAAGCTTGATGATAGGTATAGAGACCATAATTTTGGTTTAAGCTGCTGCTCTGTTTATAAAAGGTCTGAAGAAAATAACAAATAACAGAAGCAAAATAAACGCCATTGCCATGGTGGTTGGATCCTGATTTACAGATGTGCGTTTTGTTGGTTGCTTACTTCTTGTTATCACATTGCATCCGGATGTTGGTAGTCTTGTTGAGAACGTGGATGTCATTTTTGCAGTAGGTGGCCTAATAAAGTAGGCCAAGCAACTTTATCAAGTTGTAGAAGAGGGCAAAACCTAAGAAAAAAAGGCATATAGATTTTAGCAAAGTGTAAGGAGGCCCGGCATTGAGGTATTTGAGGCTAGTAGCATCAAGAGGACTGGTATCATTTGAACAAAGAGGTAAGACTTGGTGGCATCTTGGCTGAAAGTGGCTAGCTGCCAAGAGTGGGACATTATTGATGCACTCTAGGAAGCTTATTTCTCTCCCACAGGTGCATTTAACCTTCCAAGTATAGCAGATTCTTTAATTAAGGGGGGCTCTTGCCAACTTTGGATTCATAAAACAATTGTGGTGGATAAACCTCATTTTTTCAGGAAACGACAGTGCATGGCCGCCGCAAAGGCAGGTGTAGCGTCGATGTTTACAATTCTTTAACGCTGGTAATAAAGGCCACCCTGAATTCCTGATTTTGATTAAGGATCTAACCTCTTGCGACAATAGTAATTTATCCTATAAAATGTTAATAAAATTTATCCTATTATAATAAAACATGTATCTACTTGTCCGTAAGAGATGATGCGCTAAACTTAGTTGACCAACATATATAATTTCGTCCCCCACCATGTCTAATTAATTACTCACTGTGTTTATTATTGTCAGTTTTTGCAATAAAAGGATATATTCTAGAGTGGAGGGTAAGAAAGAAATTGGAAAAACAGAGAAACCGGACACTCTACCCACAGACAGTGAAGATGGTGAGCTGTGGCGGGATTGATTACTTGCTCGCTTCAATCTAATTTTGTTGGAATTGATGTTGAACAGCTGATTAGAATATTTATATATTTATTTACAGCTGCCCTCGGCCTCACCCACACAAGTGAATGGTTTAAAATCGAAACGTGAGCTACAAGAGGAACCTCCATTCCCCTTCAAGGGTTGTCAGCCTGAAACAAATAAATAAATATATAAATATATATATATATATATATATTCTTGAGTCATTGTCTAAGATGGTGAGGTCATGGTCAGCAGAATCCTTAGATCAATCAAAGACCCCATAATATCTCGACGGTTGTTGGGAAGATTTTCGAGTGGCACGCAACCACTGCCACTCCTTCCACCCCATTCAAACAAATCTCCACCACATATACCCAAGCCCACTTGATTCTTTTCTTTTTATCCAAGTGATTCTTTAATCTTTAATCACACCCGCCAAGCTTGATTAGAAATGTCTTGCTGATCTAATTGGTTGATTAGAGCTAAGCGGCTCCTTCAACCACAATTTCTGTTTTGAGGATAGCAAATTTTTGACCATATTTTACGTGGGTTGATTGTGATTAATTTTTTAATGGATATTACGGAGTCTGTTTCTAATTTAATTAAAGTTGCATTCCTACCTTATTAAAGTCGGAAAAGATATTCTCTTTCTGTTAGAAAGTAAAATATATATATATATATATATATTCACTGCTTAATTTATAAATTAACACACAATTTTTATTTTAATTTAAAATTATTAAAATATAAAATAAATTTAAATATATACATTAATCATTTTTAAATTGCCATCTGTACCCTTCAGAGCTTCCCCCACCTGATGTGATGGCCTGCCATACTCTGCACGTGAAAGAAAGATAGAAATCCTTTGTTTAGTGCATTAAATTCCTGGTGGTGGTGGTGGGAGTCATAAGCTCCCAGGTATTTGCCTAGAAATTATTTAAAAAAAACAAAATATCTTCCTAACGCGATGTTGAATAAAGTAACTTCGACAAAAACCCCATCCCAATAAGAAAACCAAGAAATTGAAAAAAGAAAGTAACCCAGAAACAACGCTACATCCCATAAAACACAGCTCTCCTCTGGTTGCAACCACCATCCCCGAAGTTCTCTCATAAAATGACAGACACTCGCTCATCTTGCGCAATGAGAACACTCCAACATAAAACGTCTGGGCACACGAAACGAGCATTGTAGGCAAGTATACAAGTACATGCACCACCAGGGCTAAGGCTTTCTTGTTGGGTTAATCATTTTTGGGGATGTGAGGCTGGAAGTGCTTCACACGCACGAGGCTAGCTAGCTATATTCAGAATTTTCCAATCTCAAGGGGCAGCCACATATAACCTTGACAGAGGGACAGGGGGCAGCGGTCCCCCCAGGGGATAATACCATATATCAGACATGAAGAAGGCCTTTGCTCATAGGCAAACGTGCCTTGAGATTGTCCACGGCATTTTCCTGACAAACTCTGACATCCATAGGAGTGATGAAAACGGTGAGTAGCCTTCTTCGAGTGGATGTCGTTCAAAGATTTAAGGGACACACTCACTTTCTCTGCACCACCACTTGCTTTTTAGATTCACACTCTGTACACATATCCTTAAGGCTGCTGCCTTGGAGCATCGCCACCCTTTCTTCACATTTTTACCATTCTTTCCGTTTACAACAAGGAAATGTCCAATAAGCCCCTACTAAGTATAAAACGAAAAAATAGCGTCAAACGACGTCGGTCCAAGACTATAATCCACAGCATACGTCTAAAAATTCAGAGTTATAGAATCGGAGGAGATATCAAACTCGTAGCAGTACTAGCGTATATTCACTACACGGGTCAACATTCCGTCAAAGATTAATCACAGACTATTGTTAGAATAGGTTAGATCATCAGAAATATCAGAAAAAACTAACTCAAATCGGACGGCTACACTTCGCCCAAGGGATTATAATCACAAACATATTTGGCATTTTTACTGGATTTTATCAGGCTCTAATTTTCCTAAAGACTCCGTACTCGCCGCGCCTCTCGGACTCGAATCGGCCTGAAACTGAAGCGCACCCTCCGGTTGGATGGGTTGGTCTTTCAACAGCCTCACAGAGTCAACAGAAGCAGCGTCGTCATCTGGTCTGCACCGAGTCGCCCAAACAGTACGATAACCGTACTTTCGTTTAGAAGGTGACGGATCTGGATCGTCCTGCAATCATCAATGGCAAACAATTTAATTTCATAAAAAAGACGATATAATCCAAACGAGAATGAAGAAATGAAAAAAGAATTCAAAGTGAAAAACAAAGAGAAAACAAGAATTGACAAGAGATCATAAGAAAAACCAACCTGAGAGCGAAGATCTGAAGCATTTTCTCTCAATCTTTTCAACGAAAACAAATTTGTTGATTCAGAGACCTCTCTTTCACCACCAGAAGAATCATCGATACTAGATGAACTGGAAGTCGGTGGAGGCGTAATTGCTACTGTGGACCACGGCACCACCTGATTATCTCCGTCCTCCTCCACATCATCATCTTCAACTGACACGTCATCGTCAGAATCAACTTCTTCTTCATCGTCATCGTCATCGCCATCTTCGTCGTCATTTTCTGCTTCGCTCTCTTCTCGATCACCGCCGTTGACGCACCTCTCGCAGACGGAGACCGTGTGACCAAGCTTGGCACCAGCGGCCCTCCAAGGAGTGACAGACTGGCACGTGTGACAGAGAAGACACCTCACGTGTCTCGCCACGAGGAAGTTGGCTCCGTGAACTTTAGCGTCGCAGTTCCAGCACAAGCTCGCCTGGTCCGATTCACAATACGTTCTTGCCGCCAACTTGCAGAGCTCACAGCTCCTCATTTCCTTCCTCTTTCAACCAAAAACAGAGAGAGAGGTTTTGGATTAACGTATCTGTGAGATCCTTCTTCTTTCGTTTTCTCGGAGAATTTTTTTTCTCTTTCTTAGTTTAGGGAGAATTTTCTCTTTCTTGTGTATGCAGAGGATGGCGATTGAGAAGGAAGAGAAGAGAAGAGGAGAAGAGAAGGGAGCAACTTGCAGTGGCTTATAGGAACAGCCGTGCTTTTGCATGAAATTACGAAATTGCCTCTAGAATCCTCTCATATCAGCTATTAACCAACCAAAGCACCACCACTCGCATTATGATACAGTGCTTACAAAACAAAATGACTCAGTTATTTCCTTAATTGACACTAGGAAGAAGATAAAAGAAATAGATTTGTTTTGAAATACCGGATATTGTTATGAAGATGAATATTAAAAAATAGGAAAGAAAGGGCAAACTTGTCATTTCAGAAAATATAGTGGGAGGGCTAGGGTTTGTTTGAAGAGGACTAAAAAGACAAAGGGTGTGGCGCAACGTACTGCCAGGTGTTGGAACGCAAGGGAACAAGGGCTTCTGTGGCTCTTATATGGCAAATCCCAGCAGCCCCTCCGGCTTCGGGCTTTGGCTCTGTTTCCCCGGTTAGTTGAAGATATTTTTATTACTACTAATATTTTTTTAGTCCTTTTGATCGACGGTGACGTGGCGTCCGTTGGGCGTAGAGATTCCGATTCGCTTTCCTGTCTTAATCCCGTTGGACGCCCAGACTTAGCCACGTGGCTTCACTTGATCTTGGTATCCATGACGTGTAGGGTAGGGACCCGCAATTTCGGCGATTTTTTTCCTTATTTTCAGCTTCAGTTTAATCATCGTTGATAGAGGATAAGATTTTATTGTTTTGGTGCCCACGCGCTGATATCACTGTTGGACTTGACACACTTTGGACGGTGAAATCAATTACGTTAACCGAGCTTAATATCACCAATTAAGACAGTTGATGCGATTTTTATAACATTTAATGTGATCCGAGTGATTTTTTGTTAAATTTCCTTATCACAAAAAACAGAATATAATTCCAAATCCAAATGAGATTAGAAAAATAAGGATTAATTCATCCAAATCCATTTATCTCATTTATCTCATCTTTTAATTTAAGCCTAAATTATATTTCAAATTGAAATTACAAAAGAAAATCTTTTTTTTTTGAAAAGGATCTTTATTAAATACAAATTAAACGAGGGACTCAGTTTGTTCATCTAAATATTTGGTTCAACTCCTAAATATAAATATATTCAGTTCAATATTGAATTACATGTATAATATATCTCATTTATTTAACAATTTGTGTTTGAATTCTCTAAATTTCAATAATATATATTTGACTTTCTTTTTAAAAAATTTATATAAATATTTTACTTAACGTTGGTAAATACATGTATAATGTGTTCTCTGCTAAAAAAATGTATTTTGAATTTCTAACTTTTCAAATTTATTTATAAAAAATTGGTTTCTCATTCTCTCTTCTTTCTACCACTATAAAATATATACATATATATATATATATATATATATATGTGTGTGTGTGTGTGTGTGTGTGTGTGTGTAGAGAATAAGAAAAGTTATTAGCTTGTTATTCTTTAAAAAATTATTCTAGATCTTAAAAGAACGTAGGCATAATATGTAAAATTTTTTTTAATTATTTTAAAAATTTTAAATAAATTTTTATAATTTTATTACGTTTAATAAAATTTTTATATTTTTATCTTAAATCAAATAAGTCTTTAGATTTTTTTGAATCAAATAAATTCTTATAACTAATAATTAACTTAATCAAATATTATTTGTCATTTTATGCCATGTGGTACTTACATATCATTTTAACATGTTAAAATTGATGATGACGTAATATAGTAACATATCATAATTAATGATGACATAACATGCTAATGTGGTATAATAACATAACCATGTGTCATTTTTTACTTTGCACATCAACATTATGTTAGTGTCATGTGAATATAAAATGATACGTGATATTTTAACTATTAATAATTAATGAATAATTAATTATAAAGATCTATTTGATTTAAAATAAAAATATAAAAATTTAAACAAATATAAAAAAAGAATAAAAATTTACTTAAATTTTTTTAAAATAATTTAAAGAGCTTTTCAGCATTTTATAAAAAAAAAAAAAGTGCTGCTCCTCCTTTTGTTTGAAAAGGTAGGAAATGTTAGAAGTGAAGAGCAGTCCAACCATACTGTTTGCTTTAGACAAAAACTCAGATCTGAAAATGATGGCAGACTCAGCACCACCCCACATGGATCTCCTCGCTGTTTTCCATAGGCAAACATCCTGCAGGAGCGGCTGATAAGACAAAGATCTTTAAAGCCCAATAGGCCTATACTATCCCAACTCCCAAGTACAAGGTGGGAAACGGTATTGGGCGGGCCTGTCAGTTAGGTCTGGTCCAATCTCCAAAGGTGGTCCCATCCACATCATTTGATATGCGCCCTTCAAGTAAGACCACATCGGCCAAGGAGAATGGGCCATTCTGTGTCAAATGTTAGCTTAGAATACTGTTGCTGGTGGTTGCCTGTTTCATGAATCCATATATAATAGATGAAATTTGAGCAAGTCTATTGAAGGAAGAAGGGGCAGAAAAAAATTAAATA
This sequence comes from Theobroma grandiflorum, assembly GCA_036013995.1. Taxonomy (NCBI): domain Eukaryota; kingdom Viridiplantae; phylum Streptophyta; class Magnoliopsida; order Malvales; family Malvaceae; genus Theobroma; species Theobroma grandiflorum. The sequence goes on from CP142127.1 coordinate 41,881,733, forward strand.
AAAAAAAATAATAAAGAAAAAATATTGTTGACCACGAATCATCTAAATAGGCCTTGCAAAATAAAAACAACGTCAGGATTCGAACCTGCGCGGGCGAGTCCAACAGATTTCAAGTCTGTCTCCTTAACCACGAATTAATTGTTGTATAAAATAAATGCTACATTGGGACTTTTCTTGATTAACAAATGTATGGTGTTTATTATCAAACAAAAATCAGAGAGAAGAGAAAGGCGCATACTTGTTTAAGGCAAGCAGATAGCAAAGCCGCGTGGGACATGGAAGATTCCTTGTCAGAAAGGACCGGCGTAGAGAAAGCCGGGCATGTCAATTTCTACATTATAACCGTAAATGAAACGTGAACTGGACAAACGTGGAAGACCTTGACCTTGACCTTGCCCTTGCCCTTGCCCTCAATAATGCTTTAATTTAAACCAGTAAAGTACTGCCATTTGGATGGCTGTATCAATCAAAGGGCCCTGCCCTCGCGAGTCTCAAGTGACAAAGTCTCAGTTGAAGTTGAGCAATTGGACATCAGGAGCCTGCTTCCATTGCGTGTAGCCATGCCCATGCTCCTCGCCAATTCAACCTTCAGCGATTATTCATAATAATAGAATGTCTTCTTTGTCACAAAAACGTTTGATTCACTTAAGAGTCTAATTTGTCTCTACCCAGAAAATGTTAATCACTTTATAAGTGGACTTGTTGGGACTTGTTGTGAATACGATCGAGTTTGGAGAATTGGAGTTCTATTTCCTATGCAAGTAGGTGTAGGTGGTTTTATTTTTCCTTTTATATACATTCTGCGACTCCTCTAAACTAATATAGTCTTCTCAATTTTTTTTTTTGAGCAAAACAAACTTTCTAGCTTGAATCTTGATCGGCAATTTTCTTAATGCATTTGGTATTTTACTCATTTTCAAGCTAGAGATTAATTAGTAAGAAAAGGTTTAAACGCGGCAGGTGCTTGACTACAAGAGTACCTATTAGTCAACGCGCTACAATTAATTGTACGATTCTTAACTACCATACTACTGAAGAAAGATTATTATTTGAGTATGGTTTCTTATGCAATGGCGTCTCTAAGGGGCAGGATCTTAAGCATGTTCTTCATTTCAAGCTCTGCAAATCACATGTTTTTCCCTAGCTTCTCTCTGTATGCCTTGTTCTTAGGCTTTAGCTTTACCTGCTGCTTTGCAAGAGACACCATAACGTTTGACAATCCCATTAATAGCTCGGGAGGGTCACTTATATCCGCCAGTGAGAAATTCGAACTTGGGTTTTTCACTCCTAATGGAAGCTCCCACGGGGAACGATTCGTTGGCATCTGGTATTACGGCATGGAACCACGGACAATTGTTTGGGTTGCCAACAGAGATAAATCAGTGTCTAATTCCACGACCTGGGGTTTTGGCATTAGTAATGATGGTAACCTCATGCTTTCTGATGGAAGTAGCCCTCCTAACACATTGACCAATCTTGGAGGCATCTCAGCTCCTTCTACGATGACGTTGAAGCTCATGGATTCTGGAAACCTGGTTTTAAGTGAAGGTCGAGATAATGGCTCGGCGATAGTGGTTTGGCAAAGTTTTCTTTATCCGACTGATACATTTCTTCCTGGTATGAAGCTTGCTGAAGATCTCAACTTCAAGTTGACTTCATGGAAAAGTCCACATGACCCTGCCTCAGGGCCCTTCGTTTTCCAGAAAGATGAAACAGGAGGAGGAAATGAATACATCATCACTAACAACGGACCGATGCCGTACTGGAAAAGTGGATTATCTGGAAAATTAATTTCCAATGATGAAATTCCGACTTTTATTTCCCGTTTCCTGCTTAATAATATCAGTCAGAGTGGTATACCGAAATATTGTCCGTTTTCGAAGCATACTCGTACAAATATTCCGAGCCATTGTAATAGTACGCTAGCCCAAAGCTACGACTACAACAACACCAGATTAGTCATGGATTTCGATGGAAAGTTGCGGTTTTTTAAACCGTATAATCAGAAGGATAAGTGGTCGTTGAGCTGGTGGGAGCCAATGGACGGATGTAGCGTGTTTCATGCTTGTGGTAAGTTTGGTAGTTGCAGGAACGAGAACAAGGTACCCTGCAAGTGTTTACCTGGGTTTCAACCACAATCACCGGATAATTGGAACAATGGAGACTTTTCAGAAGGGTGCAGAAGAAAATCTTCAGTATGCCGCAAACACGTGCAGGTTGAATTCTTGAAATTAAGCAAGATGAAAGTGCAAAAGCCTACTTCAATATATGCAGTTAATGATAGAAATGAATGCCAGAGGATATGCCTTCAAAACTGCGCTTGTGAAGCTTATTCATATACCGGAGTTGAAACCTACCTAAGGAATCGTCCAAGTAATTTTACTTGCGGGACTTGGATAGATGATCTAAACAACATTCAGGAGTCATATACAGGTGGTCTGGACCTCTATCTCCGTGTACGGCGTTCTGAAATAGGTACTCTTATTCTAGCTTTTTACTAGTAGTATTTCATTATTTAAGTTGTTTTGCTGTCATGCAACTACCTTAATTTGATCCAGTACTTAGCTCTTTCAAATTTCTATGGAAAATGAACATTTGGCAGTTGCCACGATCACCTCTTCGGATGATCAATTGCTCAACTCTGGCTCTATAGCTACAGTGTTTTGTTCAGTGGTTCCGATTTAATGTCTTAAAACCCATTCTGATTAGTGTATCTTTAATTGTCAAAAGCCAGGGCAGTCATAACTTGTAATTGTGCAGGCAGGGGACTAAGTGTGACTTCTGATCAACTTAATAAACCCTTGAGAATCAATATGAACAGAAGTGATGGTCCACAGATTCTTTTTTCACCTCATGATTATAATCAATAAGACAGAGCAAATTGACTATCATCAATATCTGTAAACCGTAACTGTATTATTTCTGACACTCACACGTTACACCTCTGCAGAATCAGGAAACAGAACTTGTAAGACTTGTGGCACTAACATCATTCCCTACCCTCTCAGCACTGGATTGAGTTGTGGTGATCCAATGTACTTCAGTTTCAACTGCCAAACTGAAACCGACACTGGTGAGATTAGCTTCACTGCAAGTGGTCAACCCTACCGAGTTACTAGCATCAATCTGGAGACACAAAGGTTTTCCATCCAAGTTCAAAATGCGGAAAATTGTAGGGGAAGGGATTCAATGGAAAAGCTTCTACAGCTTCCTGGGTCCTCTCCATTTTTTGTGAGCAGTGCGTGCAATGCTACCAGGGACAATTTTAGTACGGTTTCTTTAAGTGAAGCCAAAATGTTTTATGAAGTAGAAATTGGGTGGAAGCCACCCTTAGAGCCAATATGTGGTTCATCTGGAAACTGCGAAGATTTGCCAAATTCATCTTGCAATATAGCAGCCGATGGGAAACATAGGTGCTCCTGCAATCGATCCTTTCAATGGGATCCATCAAAATGGAGTTGCACTCCAAGTGAGGACTAAGAAAGCTATAACTTGCTTTTAATAATATAGATTTTCTTTAACGGTGAAAATAATTAGTCAAATTTGGTAAGAGTACAAACTAATATATGAGATAACCGTCTCATGACAGTTTGTGGGATTATACTCCTCAGGCTTATGGAGGCCTGATTTCTGCACTTATTATGGCTTTCCAACAGAGGATAATTTTATTGGACATTATGATCTTTGCTTGGACCTACCTTGAAAGAGTGGTTTCAAATGGGAAGTAGGAAGTCTTTGTGAATTGAATTAGAGAAATAGTTGATGAAATTGTATATCGTAGTTATCCTGTTAATCAGAAGGTGCTTTTCATGTTAATACGCTCTATTTACCTTATATGGTGTTCTCCACTTTTCTAGATTCTCACTGGAATCAACGCCGAGGACGTCCAGAGAAATCTTTGATCTTCCTTGGGGTCACTGCAGCCATGCTGTTCATCCTGTGCACTGCTTTTGCTTTGTACCATAAAAGGAGAAGAAGAATGATCAGTAGACAAGGTCGTCAATGCTCATAACTCTCACAGCAGGTTTCTTTATCAAATGTTTTATTCTAAATGAGTTTAATTTTGGGTTTTACGATGAAGGAAATCTGGAATTCAGCTTGTACAACAGCGAGAGACGTGTCATAGATTTCATAAATTCAGGCGACTTCAGGGACGCTGATAAAACAGACATAGATGTACCATATTTCCATCTGGAAAGCATATTAGTAGCCACAGATAACTTCGCCGAAGCAAACAAGCTTGGACAAGGGGGGTTTGGGCCTGTTTACAAGGTAACGGTTCTATCCTCTCCATTCATCTGTGTTCAATTTCTTTTCTCTGCCAGGTAATGTCATTTCATATTGACGATTGGTGCTTTACCCGGACTTATCTTCTCAGGGTAAGCTTCCACGAGGACAAGAAATAGCTATAAAGAGGCTATCGAGAGGTTCAGGTCAAGGCTTAGAGGAATTCAAGAATGAGGTTGTTTTGATTGCCAAGCTTCAACATCGTAATCTTGTCAGGCTTCTGGGGTATTGTGTTAAAGGATATGAGAAAATGTTAATCTACGAATATATGCCCAACAAAAGTTTGGACTCCTTTATATTCGGTTAGCCTCTAGACCCGAATTTTAAAATTTTTGAAATCAATTAATACATAATAGCTTGAGTTGGTCTTCAAAGTAATACCTTCAAATGACAATGTCAATAATCTTGCAAGATCGAACGCGAAGCGTGCTGTTGAACTGGGAGAAGCGCATTGACATTATTTTGGGGATTGCTCGAGGGATGCTTTATCTTCACCAAGATTCTAGGCTGAGGATTATTCATAGGGATTTAAAAACAAGCAATATTCTACTAGATGAGGAGATGAACCCAAAAATTTCTGACTTTGGTTTGGCAAGAATTTTTGAAGGCAAACAAACAGAGGCGAGCACAGAGAGAGTGGTTGGTACCTAGTAAGTCTTTTAAATCAAATAGTAAAACATTTTAATCTCTCAGCAGAGATCTCGAATCAACTAATTGTAAAACTAAACGTTGTTATACAGTGGTTACATGTCTCCTGAGTATGCACTTGATGGATTTTTCTCAATCAAATCAGATGTTTTCAGTTTTGGTGTGGTACTCCTTGAAACTATTAGCGGAAAAAGGAACACTGGATTTTATCAAGCAGAACAGCCCTTAAGCCTCCTAGGTTATGTAAGTATCATGATTATTTATGTTTGGCGATAACTATCCCCTCCCTATTTGATTCCAATAAATTTATAGTTTGGAACTGTGCCAGGCATGGAGATTGTGGGAAAATGGCAAGGCTCTGGATTTAGCTGAGCCAGCTTTGCGTCAAACTTGCAATGCAAATGAATTTTTTAGGTGTGTTAATGTTGGACTCTTATGTGTACAAGAAGACCCCTGTGATCGTCCCACCATGTCAGATGTGCTTTTCATGCTTGGAAGTGAAACTGCAAGTTTTCCCATTCCCGAACAGCCAGCATATGTTGTGAGAAGGTCTCTTTGCAGCTCATCAGCTTCTTCTACCAATAAACAACAATGGAATTCAGAGCTTACGACTAGTTTGGCAGAGGGCCGATGATTGTGAATGCCTTCTTCTTCTCCCTGTAGTTGTTACAACATCTCGAGTTTATCAAAACCTGATTCTTATGTCCAATTATCAAAGTAATTCTTTTGTAGTGTAAGTATTTACTTGAAGTGCATTACTCTGTTTGACACTTTAGTATTCAGTAAAATCCTTTCTCAAAATTCAAATCACTACTTTGATTATTATTTGTTGGAGTTAGGCTTTGCTTGTAATACTTCTTAGTGTGAAAAGTTAGTTTTCAATTTGGAGAAGTAATGCTGTGTGCTAATTACATGTCTTTTACTTGGTGGTTATTTAGTTTCTTTTATTTGGTAGTATTTGGTGTTTCATGTTGGCCATATTTTGGTAGTTAAAGCAAATGTAAGGGACAACCCACAAACTTAGTGGTGTGGTAATCCCAAGTAGTGCTATTTTTTTGTTTTTAACATTATCTTTTGTAAGGTTACAAAAGCTGTTATCTTTATTAATGAAAACTGTGTGATTATCTTCCTCCTTTGTTTTTAGTACTCAACAATCTCTTAAGTTTTTCAAAATTCTAACATGATATTAGAGCAGTTATCTTGAGTGACTCTGTTAGTATAAAATAACTTTAAAAATCCCTATTAGCTTTTCTTTCTTATCCTTTACTGTTTATCTTCGAAATACCAAGAAAATGGCTTTTGCAAATTTCAATGCCGCTGTTCTACCGTTTTTACGGGAGAAAACTATCCAATATAGGCAATAAAAATGAAAGCATATTTTCGTGCATTTGATCTTTGGGAGATCATTGCTATTGGTGGAAATCTTCTTGAGATGAGGCAATCAAATCCAACAATCGCATAGTTAAAGCAGCAAAGCGAAGTGATAAAGGAGTATATTGTTTTAGTTACTTGTGCATTAAGTTAGGTTAGACTAAGTTATCTTTTGCTTTACTTGTACTCCAAGGAAGTTTAGATTAGGTTATTTATTTAGGAATTGTAATAATCCCACGTGAGAAAGTTAGAAGATTCTTTTCCTTAGAAATAGTTATATAAATCCCTTTTAGCTTAATTGTTTGTTACATTCAAGTTGAGAATTAATAAAGAATATTTTCTTTAGTAAGCAGGAGTGCTTATTTTCTCTTGTCTCTTTTCAAAAGAGCAAGATATTTTAGTATCTTTGGTTTGGCCAACCAAAGTGAGATTTTGACCATTATTCATTTTAGTGGGGTTTCTAATCTCGCCATGATTGGTGTCTTCACAATGCCTTGGTGTCACTTTGGTATCAGAGTGGGAGAATCATTGTTCGTTGCGTAGTTCAGGTTCGTTGTCGGGTTTCAACTCTCCTTGTTCGAGTAATTTTGTTTGGTATTGTTTTGTCATCATTTTTTTCTACATCACCACATCATCATCACCATATCCTCACCATATCACCATTGCCATAATTGCTGTTCTTATTTAAGCCAACAAAATGCCACAAAGATGCTAAAATCATGAAAGAGATGTTCACGAGATCGAGGTAGAGGAATTACATTGCCAAGTTCAAGAATTACAAGAATAACTTGCAAGACGTGATGATGTTTAAATCAACAACAGTAGCTCTAGTGATGAAAAGGATAATACTAATTCTTTCCACCAAAACTTGTCTTCTAATGAGGAAGTACCTATAAGTTGTCTAAGAATTGCTGCTAATAGAGATTTGGGAATCAAGGTAGACATTCTTGAGTTTAAAGGAAGGTTTCACCTTGATGATTTTCTTCAATGACTTTACACAGTGGAAAGAATTTTTGAACTCAAAGATGTTTTTGATGAAAAATGTGTGAAGCTTGTTGCAATTAAATTAAAAAACCATGCCTTTTATCTAGTGGGAAAATCTCAAACGGCAATACGAAAGAGAAAGTTATAACAAGATTAGAACATGGGATACGATACGTCGTGAACTTAAGTGTAAGTTCCTTCATAAGCATTATTGACGAGAAATATTTGTTAAATTTCATAACTTGAGACAAAGAACAATGCTAGTGGAAGAATATACAATGGAATTCGAGTAACATCACATAAAGTGTGATGTCTAGGAACTTGAAGAGTTAATTGTAGCTTGTTATCTTGGAGGTCTCAATGTTGAAATTATGGATGTTTTTCAACTACAACTATATTGGAATCTAAATGATATCATTAGATTAGCATTAAAGGTTGAGAAATAACAATCACAAAAAAGCTCAATGAGTTCATCTAGATAAAAAAAGTCTACCTTAAATTTTAAAAGACAAAGTTTGTTAACTATTTCACCTCTAAAGGTACACTTTTCCAAAACTCCAAGCAATAATGATAAAGACATTACTTGTGCTTTTAATGTTAATTAGAAGTGCTTCAAATGTCAAGGATTTAGGCATATTGCTTTTGATCGTCCAAATCGAAGAATTATCTCTTTAGTAGAATAAGAAGTTATGGAAAAACTTATCATGGAAGAAGTAGAGGATGATCGAGAAATATTCAACAAAGATGAGACAAAAGAAGTTTCTGTTGACTACGGAGAAGCTCTTGTCGTTTGCCGTAATCTCAACACTACTATGATGACTAAAGATGAAAGTTGGCTTTACCATAACATCTTCTATACAAGGTGCACATCCAAAGGGAAGGTTTGCAATGTCATTATTGATAGTGGAAGTTGTGAGAACGTTGTTGCCAACTACATGGTGGAAAAGTTGAAACTTCCAACTAAGGCATAGCCTCATCCTTACAAGCTACAATGGCTAAGAAAAGGAAATGAAGTTAAGGTAGCAAAACATTGTTGTGTTCAATTCTCTATGGGAAATAAGTATCAAGATGAAGTTCGATGTGATGTTATCCCCATAGACACATGCCATTTGTTGTTGGGACACCCATGGCAACATGATCATCGAGCTTACCATGACAGATACAAGAATACGTATTACTTCATCAAGGATGGAGTAAAATTGTGTTAACTCCACTAAAGCTTGAAGATCGACTAAATAGACAAAAGAAAGATAAAGAACTCATCTCTGTGTTTAGCTTAAACAAAATTTATTGTGAGTTAAGCCTTTTATACCTATTATTAGTTTGTGATGAGAATAAAGTATCTTCATCCTTACCAAAGGATGTTAAACCCATAATTGAGGAGTTCTGTGATGTTGTACTTGATGAGATACCCCACGGACTGCCACCGATGCGAGATATCTAGCATGCCATTGAACTACTTCCTGGTTTTGTAATTCTAAACAAGCTTGCTTATCACATGAGTCCGATAACTCTATGATATAGAGTTATTTGGACTTAATTTTGATAATAATTTAGCTTAATTTTTATAGTAATGCATAGAAATTAGTAGATTTTATTTAATTATTTTAAATTAGTTATTTTAAATGAGTCAATTTAATCATGGTTAATTTTATGCTTAATTTGGTGTTAATGTGGTTAAGATAGGTTGTTACTAATTTATTTGTGCTTTTGTAGGTGTTTGATGAAAGAAGAATTTTAATAAAAAAATGAGAGCAATTTCAAGGTGCAGACTTACACTATATATGTTTCGGTATTTTGGCCATAAATTTCTCTACAGAGCTCCAAATGAAGCATTTTTAGACCATTGGAAAGGTAAGAGAAAAATCTACAACTTTCATGTTTACCACTTTACCTAGGTCGGCCTAGAAGATGGTCAAAAATCTTGTGGAAGTTGACATACTGTAGCAGTCCTAGAGCAATTACGATTTCTATTAATTAATTGGGCTGCGGCTCACATAGTCTGGTGAAGAAATTTCAGCTGAAATTGACTTCTTTTTCTACCCAAATTAGCCTAACTTCAAAGCCTATAAAAATAACTTTTCAGAAGACTTAAAGGAAAACGGGAAAAAACTCCAAATTGACATATGAGAGTAAAGCCGTGGAGTCGATGAAGGAATTTGAAGGATTCAAGAAGATTTGGAGATCAAGAATACAATCTTTGGTTTTTTCTATCTTTTTGTTATTCTTTTATTCTCTTAGTTTTAATGTTTAAACTTTATTCAATGATGATGTGTGATTTGATGTGAAATTAAATTGTTAATCTAAGGTTATGATTGAATTCAATATATAGTTTGAATTATTTATCTCTTCTTTACTTATGTTTGATAGATTTAAGTTGTTTATTTTATTCTGTTCTTAATACTTTTAGTTGACTGGCCACCAATTAGATTGAATTGGAAACCTAAGTTAAACCTTGATGAAGGAGATTTAGGTAGACCTTGAATAGAATAGCGCATGATCGAATATACTTAGTTGATTATGTGGTTTGATTTGCATATAGGGTAGACATACACCTATAAGCCATACGTAGCTAAAATTAGAGCACGAACTTAATGAATCTTTCTTCAATTTAATTTGCATAGACATATAATAAATTAATTGGGAGATGTATTTTTATAAGAAACTCAGCAGAGACTTATAAATAATTTAGGACTTTAGGTTAGTAACTTAATCCATTAAATTGAGTTAAGAGAGAGAGATAATAATAAGATGAAATGTTGAGGAATATCATAATCTTAGTTCTGGTAGTCATTCACATTTAATAAGTAAATTTACTAAAGGATTTTAGATTAGTTTTAATTTTAGTTATTAGTTTAATAGTTTTAAATCCTTCTTTTTAATTTTAATTGTTTAGATAAAATTAAGGTGGATTAATTTTAGTCGTTAACAATGAGGATTAATTCACTTATCTATAGGATCGACAATCTACTCATCTCTATATTATCTTTGTGATACATGCACTTGCGTGAATAGAAAATTGAACAACAAAGCCGCAAAAGTATAAAGAGTTACAACATCAAGTCAAACAACTTTTGGAGAAATGCTTGGTAAGAGAAAGTGTTAGCCCCTGTGTTGTTCCTACTTTATTAGTTCTAAAAAAGATGGAACATGGCGTATGTGCATTGATAGTCATGTCGTGAACAAAATCACCATTAAGTATTGTTTTCCCATTCCTATACTTGATGATTTATTGGATCAATTACATGGTGCTATCATTTTCTTTGAGATTGATCTACGTAGTGGTTATCACCAAATTCGAATACGACTTGGAGATGAATGGAAAACTGTATTTAAAACTCATGATGAGTTATATGAATGGACAGTTATGCTATTTGGCCTCTCTAATGCACTTGGCACCTTTATGCTCATAATGAACTAGGTATTCCACCATTTTATTGGGAAGTTTGTTGTGGTTTATTTTGATGATATTTTGGTGTATAGTAGAAGTTAGAAAGATCATTTGGAACATTTATGGAAAATCTTTGAAGTACTTCAAGAGCAAAAGCTTTTTGTTAACTTAAAAAAGTGCGAATTTATGACAAATAAAGTTATCTTTTTGAGATATGTTGTGTCAAGCCAAGGAATTGAAGAGGACCAAAGCAAAGTTGATGCTATTATCAACTGGCCAATTCCAAAGTCACTTCATGACGTTCGAAGTTTTCATGGATTGACCTTTTTTTATCGACGTTTCATAAAAAAATTCAGTTTTATTGCTACTCCACTTACTGAATGCCTTAAGCAAGACAGTTTTATATGGAGTACCAAAGCACAACATAGCTTTGAGGAATTAAAAGAAAGGATTACTAGGGCTCTCGTGCTTGCATCTCCGAATTTTGATTTGGTGTTTGAAGTTGATTGTGATACCTTCAATGTAGGTATTAGTGTTGTTCTATCTCAAAAAAGATTACCAATTACCTCTTTTAGTGAGAAACTCAATGATACAAAGTTGAAATACTCAACGTATGATAAAGAGTTTTATGTCGTTATTCAAGCCATGAACCATATGAGCCATTATTTGTTGCCAAAGGAATTCATCTTGTATTTTGACCATGAAGCTCTCAAACATCTCAACTCCTAACACAAGCTAATTGCCGACCTGCAGTTGGGAGTGAGCTTTTTCAAGCTTTTCCAAATCTTCTCAAGCATAGGTCAGGTGTGCAAAATAAGGTAGTTAATGCTTTAAGTCGTCACCTTACTCTTTTCTCTACCTTACAATTAAAGGTTGTTGGTTTTGAAATTGTGAAAGAATTGTATGAGAAAAATCTTGAATTTGGTGAGATATGAAAGTCTAGTTCTCAACATCCTTATCAACAATTTCACCAATAAAAAAGGTATCTTTTCAAAGGTAACCAACTATGTATCCCTCAATGTTCTCTGCGCTAATCTATTATGTGAGAAGCTCATAATGGAGGATTTGCTAGATATTTCAAGAAAGACAAAATGTTGGTTTTTGTGAAATAAAAGTTTTATTAGCCCAAAGTGGAATAAGATGTCATCCGACATATTCAAAGGTGTTGTATTTGCTGCACTGCCAAGGTTGGAAATCAAAACACTAGTACATATAAGCCGTTACCCATTCTTAAAGCTCATTGGGTAGATGTAAGTATGGATTTTGTTTTGGGTTTGCCAAGAACTCAAAGGCAAAAGGACTCTGTAATGGTGGTACTCGATAGATTTTTCAAAATGGCTCTTTTTGTTCCATGTCATAAAATAGATGATGTTTTTCACATAGTTGATTTGTATTTCAAAGAGATTATACATCTTCATGGATTTTCAAAAACCATCACTTCAAATCGAGATGTGAAGTTCATGAGTCATTTTGATGAACTCTTTAGAAGAAAATGGGAAATTATTTGTAGTTTAGTTCAGCAAGTTACCCTCAAATGGATGGTTAAACAAAAGTGGTCAACACAAATTTGGAAAACTTATTGAGAAGCTTTATGGGCAAACATATTCGTCATTGGGATCTTGTGCTAGCACAAATAGAATTATCTTACAATAATTTTGTGAGCCAAACCACTAGAAGGTATCCATTTGAAGTAATGTATGGAAAATGCTTTTTAAGTCCTTTAGACCTTCCTGTGTTACCAACTACTCGTGAATTTAGTGTTGATGCTGAAGAACGTGCTAAGCAAATAAAAAAGCTCCATGAAGAAGTTCAAGAGAAGATTATTCGTTAAACTGACAAATACCAAAAGCAAGCTAACAAGTATAAAAAGTCAGTTAGTTTTAAAGAAAGAGACTTAGTGTGGATTCATTTAAGGAAAGAACGTTTTCTTAAGTTTCGTACAAAATTATCTCCTTGACCTGATAGACTATTTCGAGTCTTGGAATGTATTAATGAGAATACTTACAAGGTCGAACTTCTTAGAGATTATGAAGTTTCTTCTACAATCAATATAACTAATCTCTCTCCTCATTATAGGAAGACTAAGAAGACATGGATCTTAAAGGCCATTTTTCTCTAATCTAGGGAGAATGATACATGAGTATATTATTTAGGTTACTTGTGCATCAAGTTAGGTTTGACTAAGTTATTGGTTACTTTACTTGTACTCTAAGGAAGTTTAGGTTAAGTTATTTCCTTATTTATTTATTTATTTAGGTATTGTAATAATCTCACATAGGAAAGATAGAATACTTTCTTCCTTAGGAATATTTATATAAAGCCCTCTTGGCTTAATTGTTAGACACATTCAAGTTGAGAATTAATAAAGAATATTTTCTTTAGTAAGCAGGAGTACTTATTTTTTCTAGGCTCTTTTAAGAAGAATAAGAGATTTTAATAACTTTGGTTTGGCCAACCAAAGTGAGATTTTAGCCATTATTCACCTAAGTGGGATTTCTAATCTCACAAAGATTGGTGTTCACCTTAGTGGGGTTTTTAACCTCGCTATAATTAGTGTCTTCATAATGTCCCGACGTCACGAAGAAATTACGAAAAAGTATAAAGCTTTATCTTGGATTCATTTTGTTGTTTCTGACTTGATTTTTACTCATATAATGGATTGTGAGTCTACCAAAGAAGCATGTGACAGATTGAAGGTTGAGTTTCATGGCAGTGATAGGATGAGTGAAATACAAGTCCTAATTTACTTAAAGAGTTCAAAATATTGAAGATGAATGATGAGGAAAGTGTGAAAGACTACTCGAAAAAGGTTTTGAAAATAGTCAATTAGTTGAGATTACTTGAGAAAAATTTACCAAAGAGAAAAATAGTCAACAAATTCATTGTAAGCGTGCTAGAGAAATTTGAAGCCAAAATATCTTTTTAAGATATGTCCACATTGATCGTGATAGAGCTCGTAAATGCTTTTCAAGCTCAAGAGCAAAGAAGAACTTTGAGGCAAGAAGATCATCTAGAAAATGCTTTACTAGCACGTGCAAGTAAAAAGAAAAATGGTGATAAAAAACAAAGTAAGCAAAAGGCTTAGTACCCTTCATGTTTTTATTGTAAAAAATGCAACCATAATGAACGTTTTTACTGATACAGACCGAATGCTACATGTAGGTCTTGTAACCAGCTTGGTCATGTGGAGAAAGTTTGCAAGAACAAAGTCGATCAACGAAAAGAAAAAGCTGTAATAGTCAAGGAAAATGAGATGAATGAGGAGGTGTTATTCATGGCCAAAATGCTTGAGAGGTTAAAAAGCTCTAGAGCATAGGAAGATGTGAGTGTCCTTCAGCAACATGTAGCCTCTTTTAACCAAGACAATGATGGAATTATTTATCCATGGGAGACTTACAAAGATAAGCATGGGAGTGATTTAGGAACATATGACTCTGAAGGATAGATTTGAATTCTAATCCAAATTGGGAGTATTGAAAGTTGATCCTAAGGAGGTGTGTTAGAGTTAGGCTCTACTTGCAATACTCCTTAGTGTGATGTTGTCGAATTTGCACACGTAAGTATATGTATCGAATAAATAACATAGACAGTAAGTCTAGATTATCGTTCCCACAAGGATTTGTTTCTAAAGTTTCATTAAGTACTAAAATTATAAAACAAATTAATCTTATTTAAGTAATCTGAAAATTGAAAAAAAACTTATTAAAAACAATTAAATATCAACACTAAATAAACTAACAAACTAAATAAGTTGAGAAAAGTAATATATTAACGACTTAAGATTATGGATTCGTTCAACATTTTGCTTGATATTAGCTTTTTTTGTTATTTATCTTTCCTGGGTGGTTTTACTAACTTATAATCCAAAGCTATGGATAAGTCTCTGTCAATTAAAATTCTACTACGCAAGAATATGTATCGAATAAATAGTATAATGGTAAGCAGAGTATCGATCATAGAGAGAATTGACATAAAATTTTATTAAATACTAAAATTAGAACAATTTAATCTTATCCAAACATCTAATTCAAATAACTAAATTAATTAATCAAAATTTATACTAAAAGGAAAAATCAAAGCAACAAGATAATTGAGTATAAATCAAATCAAATAATTCTAGGATTACAATATCCCTCACACTTCATCTAAATCTTAACTTTCTTCTTAACTTATTTCAATGGGTTGAATTGCTAATTGAGAGTTCCAAATTATTTATGAGGGTCTCCCGACTCATCTTATAAAAATATCTATTTAAACCAAAACACTATATCCTTATGTGAATTGAAATTAAAATAGACTCATTAAGTTCAGGCTCTAATTTGACTACATATGGCTTATAGGTATATTCTATCCTATATGTAAATTAATTCATATGATCATATGCTATCCCAATTTAGTCTATACTAAACTCTTTTTCCTAAGTTTGTTTAGGTTCCTAAATCAATTTAATTGATGATTGAGCAATTAAAAGCATTAAGAACAAATTGGAATAAACAATTCAAATCCATTAAAAATAAGCAAGAAAGAGATTAAAAATTTAGATTATATGTGAGTTCAATTGCAATCTTAGAAAAATAAATTTAGCTCATAATATCTAATAAAAACTTCATCCAAAGAAAATTAACCATTAATTCAAATCAAAGAAAATAAGAAAAACACAAAAGTAGAGAGAAAAAACTACTAGTTGAAGCTTTATGATCTTGATTCTCCCTCTAATTCTCTTGCTTTCTTGTTTTGTTTTTGGCTCTTTTTCTCTCGAGAAATTGCTTGCTGCCTCCACTCAGAAACCTCTGAAAATGGTCCCTTAAATAGCCTCCAAAGCCCCTAGCTTCCAAAATCTTGTAAGCTTGTTATTTTTGAAAAATACGGTGAGTGCCGCGATTCTTATTTTCTAGAGCTGCGGCTTTCAAAGGTTCTGCTCGATTTTTTTCTTTTGGTGCAGTTCTTTCATTTCGATAAGGATTTTGACTTCTTTTATTAGAATTAGGCAAAGTGGTAATCATCAAAGTTGTAGTCCTACCTCTTATCTTTTTAATGGTCCAAAAATTATATCATTTGGACTTCTGTAGTGGGAGATATGCTTAAAAAACCGAAATGAATGCAAATAGAGCATCAGTCCATTATGCACCTTTCTTCACCAATGGGAATTATTTTTGATCCTACTCTTACAAAAATATAAAAATAAATATAAATAACATAAAATAACATTATTAACTTAAAATAAACATTTAAACATAAATTAAACCAAAACTAATAAAAATAATTAAAAACACCTAAATCCTATCCTAAAACTAGTCTAACTTTGGGTAATTAGGGATTTAATTTCCCATTAAATATATGAATTTGATGCACACATCAGTCTCCGTGGAGTTGCTTATACAAATACCTAAACTAATTAGTTCACTATATGTCTATAGGAATAAATTAAATTAAGTTCATTAAGCAAGTGTCTTAATGTGGCTATGTATGGTAATTGGCATATGTCCACCTGAATTGTAAATCAAATCACCAAAGTGATGTGAACATACTCTATTCAAACCTTATTCCAATTTAAAATCTCTTTGTCGAGTCTCAATTGGATTCACAAATCAGTTAATTGTTGGTCAGACAATCAAAAGCATTAAGAATAGATTTGAATAAGCAAAACTACACCACCCCATGATAAATAAAAGAAAAACTAATATTCAAACTACATGTTGAAATCCACCACAATCCTAGAAAAATAGTTTAGCTCATAATATCTAATAAAAACAATATCCAAAGAAATTTAACCATGAATCCAAGTTAGAGAAAATAAGAATAAGTCAAAGAAAATAAGAAAAACACAAAAGTAGAGAAAGAAACTAATTATTGAAGCTTTGCAATCTCAATTCTTTTTCAAATTTGCTTGTCTTCTTGCTTTGTTCTTGGCTCCTTTTCTCCAGAAGAGTTACTTGTTGCCTTCCCCTTTAAACCTCAGAAAAAGGTCTTTTAAATAGGTTCCAAGTAACCTAATTTCTAAAATTCGATCAATTTTGTTTTTTTGGAAACTCAGGGTAGCGCCGTGGCCATGATTTCTTGGTACCTCTAGGCCAAGACAAAGTTTGGTTGTGCCACAGCTCTACTTCTTCAGTGCTGCGGTGCCATGCTCTCAGGTTTTTGTACGATACTGCCAAGATTCTCAATGTCGTGGCCATGGTTCTCTAGCTTCACGGTGCTCGTGCCATGTCACCTTAAGTGCAGAATTGCATCTGTCTATTGATTTCAAACGTGATTTTCACCTTGCTTTGCTCTGAACTGGGCAAAGTGATAAACATGAAAGTTTTAACCCTATCTCTTAACTTTCCAATGACTCAAGAATTGAATCCATCGGACTTCTGGATTGAAAGATATGCTCCAAATACTGCATCATGTTCAGTCCATGCATTCTACTGCAGTGCTCGGACATAGACAAATATTTCAACCATGATCTGATCAGAACTAGGTGAAGTGGAAACATAAAGCTATATCCCTTCCTCCTAGTGTTCTAGTGGTCCAAGAATTACTTCATTTGGAGTTTTGTAGAAAGAGATATGATCAAAATACTACAATATATACGAATGAAGCTATCACTATACTTACACGGATTTTCATCAAATTAGCCTTTTTCATCAAATTTCTTACAAAAGTAATAAAAGAAACTAACAATAACTACTCTTAAAGTAATTTAAAATAAAATAACATAAAATTTAATTAAAATAATTTAAATTAACTGCTCAATATGTAATAAAACTTAAATTAGAAAAACACCTAAAATGCTACGATCTAAACCTACAATATCAAAAGTCTAGCTACTTAAGCCCTCAAAATGTATCAAAATAACTCTATATAATAGAGTTATCATGTGAAAAGTTAGTTGACAATTTGGAGAAGTAGTGCTGTGTGCTAATTACATGTCTTTTACTTGGTGGTTATTTAGTTTCTTTTATTTGGTGGTTATTTGGTTTTTCATGTTGGTCATGTTTTGACAATTAAAGCAAATGTAAGGAACAACCCACAAACTTAGTGGTGTGGTAATCCCAATAATACTATTTAGTTATTTTTTTTTAATTTTATCTATTTATTTTTAAGATTATCTTTTGTAAGGCTATAAAAGCCGTTATCCTTATTAATGAAAATTGTATAATTATTTTCTTCTTTTGTTTTTAGCACTCAACGATCTCTTAAGTCTCTCAAAATTCTAACATTATTGCTTTAGAAGTGTTTTTTTTTTGTTCTAGCTCTCTATGAGTCACATTTGCCGAGAAGGAAAGAGGTTGAATCTAAAAAAGTGATTCATCTACACAAGACATTTAAATGCATGTATTCAATCATTCATGACTAGTTGTGGCAAGCAGTAGAATATGTATACCAGGATTATCGTTTTAGTATAACTAGTACTAGTTATTTTTTAACAATTTAGTTTACTCTTTAAGAAACTTTCAAGGCGGTTACATAACACATTTTTATCATATTGCTCCGTTTTTATGCAACTCTACTAATTGACACAACCCAAGGTTTCAAAGTTCTACACATATCTCTCCATCAAGGTGGAATCAATTTACAGATTGAAAGTAAGATTTTTTCTTCAACAAAGATATGATATATGAGATGATGACATTTATCTAATTTGAAAAATAAGATAGTGGGCATGGTTTAGTAAATGTTGGCGTGAAGTGTTTGGACATTAATAAAAAAAAAAAAAGTAACTAATCATGCAAACTTTATTCAACACTTCCGTTTTTGGTAGCTTTGAGTGAGCACTAAAATGCAGGGCCAGTGACTTTTCCGCAAAGACTTGGATTTTAGCTGTTGACTCTCTTAAGGTTTAAGTCCACGGATGATTCCCTATACTACGAGACTCGAGTAAAAAGCAGAAGAAAATTCGGTCTCTTCGTACTCTTTAGAGTGACAGTAATGAAGAAAATTCATGTTCCAAGAAGATGAGAAGAACTTCTAGATGGTCAGTAGTTCACATGCTCTCTGTCATCTTATTTTGCTATACAGTTATGGTATTATCTTCTCCTCAATGCTGCTCTGCTAGAGATAATATAACAATAAATAGTACGCTAGATTATGCACAAACTCTTGTTTCAGCTGGAAATAGATTTGTATTGGGGTTCTTTGACCCATCCGGAAGCTCTGATGTGAAGAGATATCTAGGGATATGGTACACCACCAATCCACAAACAGTTGTTTGGGTTGCTAATAGAAGAAAACCACTTTCAGACAATACTGGATTTTTATCTATTGCAGATGGCAACCTCAAATTATCCGATGACAAAGGGAGCCTCTATTGGTCTACACCGCTTGGGCTTATCAAACGTTCGAGCTCTGTGAACCTTGTGGCAAAGCTCGAGGATACTGGTAACTTAGTTCTGCTTGATAATCGGTGGGGGCAAAATTTATGGCAAAGCTTTGACCAACCAACAGATACATTTCTTTTTGGTATGAACATGGGAGATAATTTTAAATTAACTTCATGGACCAGAGGAGAAGATCCAGCACCGGGAAACTTCACGTTCAACCAAGATCCGGAAGGAAGGAATCAGTTTGTGGTCACGGAAAAAAGTATCCCTTACTGGAGATCAATGAGGCCAGAGTTAGACAAAATCTTTGAATCGGACGAAATGCCTGCTACAATAGTCAACTTCTTCAATTTTGTCGATAATAGAACAGAATTTTACAGTGATAAAAGATTGGTGATGAATTTTACCGGAGATTTACAGTATTGGAAGTTGAATAACGACACGGAAAACTGGAGCTTACTGTGGTGGGTTCCAAAAGATAAATGCGGTGTGTTCAATTATTGTGGGAACTTTGGCATCTGCAATGGCAAGAATAAGTTACCATGCAAATGTTTGCCAGGTTTCAAACCTAAACTCCCAGAGAAATGGAAGGCCGGAATTTTTTCAGATGGTTGCTCCAGAAACTATACATCATCTGACAATGATTTCTTGAGATTCAAAAGGATGAAAGTGAGAACTCCAGTCTCGTTTGAGGTGAAGGATGCAAAAGAATGCAGAGAGGACTGCCTTACTAATCGCCAGTGCCAGGCATATTCATATGTCCTCCAGAGAGACACTGTTTCGTGCTTGACTTGGACAGAGGATCTCAAAGATCTTCAGGATGAGCAAGATGATGGCTATGATGTTAATGTCCGTGTGGCGCTGTCAGATATAGGTACTTTACTCTTCACATAGCACAGACCGATGCTTATGTTTGGCCAATTTAGCAAGGATATTGTAGAAAATTAATAAGCATGTTATACCAATGTTCCTCTGAGGTTAAAATCAGCCTAAAAAATGCTCACATAAAACTAACTTTGGAATGCATGCTGTACTCTTTTTTTGAAACAGCATAGTGCTGCCCTTAACTTCTTTGGATGATCAAGCAACTTATTTTTTCAAGAAACAAATTATCAAGGCTGCAACTGCAACCAGCTAGTAAAACAGAAAAAATAAGCATAAAAACTTCTCAAGATACTACCTTGATGTATGACACCCCAACCAGAACAAATCTGCCTGTTAACACTATGGCTAGCAACATTTCATCAACAGTCTAATTCCAACAGAAAAAGACAAAAAAGAATCAATTCAATAATTTTTCTGTTTTAGCAAATGCAGCGAAATGGCTTTTTTCTCTTTTTCTCAAACCTTATGCTGCAAATAGAACCATTTGAAGAGTACCCTAAGGTTTACAGAGTAAAAAAAGGAAAAAGAAAAAAGGCACACGAGAGAGAGTGCATCGTAAGGTAAATCTGCAGAATTTTTTAGTTTTTACATCTTGCAAGAACAATTAGCAAAGCAACTCTCAAGTAAAAGCTTGATTTAACTATATCTATACTACTTTGCAGAAGCAACAGGTAGAAATTGCGAGACTTGTGGCACGAACTTGGTCCCTTATCCCCTAAGCACTGGAGCAAAATGCGGTGATCCCATGTACTCCAGATTCTACTGCAATAACGATACAGACCAGCTAAGCTTCAATGCACCTAGTGGCAACTATAATGTCATCAGTGTTGATCCAGAGGCACGAATATTTGTTATTCAAATGCAATCCAAAAAAGCAGATAATTGTTCTTTTATGAAATTATCCGGAAGCAGAATGCTGCAGCTCAATGAATCATCGCAGTTCAATGTGACCAGCTGGTGCAGTAGTGATCTAGGGAACTTTGCTACTAATTCTTCACTAAATGGTACAGTTGAAGTAGAAATTAGTTGGAAGCCGCCGCTAGAGCCAACCTGTACATCATCTTCTGAATGCAAGGATTGGCCTCATTCAACTTGCAATAAAACAGGAAATGGACCAAAACGGTGCCTTTGCAATGCTAACTTCCGTTGGGATGGCTTGGCTTTAAACTGTACTCCAGGTTAGAATTAAATTTGATGCAAAAAATTGAGGGATAGCACTTACCTCTCACAAATGCCAAGTCAGTTTTGGGGTGTTGCGCCAGTAGCACAATTGACATGATATTCTCTGACCTATTTTATGCGTCTTTAGTTGCAGAACGTGGACAATCAGCAGAGTCTTTTCATGGAAACAAGCTACTCCCTCTGATCCTTGGAGTTTCTCTGGCAACTGCAATGGCCTTTTTGTGCGCCGTTATTTCTATTTTCATGTGGAGAAGAAAGGTGGTTAAAAGTCGAGGTAAGTATGGTGCATCTTATACTCTGTCCATATCCAATTTCTTCCACTAACTACTGGATTAATGTCAAAATTTTACTTATCAGATTTATATAAATTTTGTTATAACGAAGGAGTACTGTTGTTGCATCCACAACAATTTTTGTTTCTTTTAAATTCAGTAAAACAAAGAAAAGCTGCTCTTAATCGGTATGACACTGAGAGAGGTGTTAAAGAGCTAATAGACTCGAACCAATTCGAAGAACAAGATGGGACGCGCATAGACGTACCTTTTTTTGATTTTGAAAGCATACTAGCTGCAACAGACAATTTCTCAGAAGAAAACAAACTTGGAAAAGGAGGGTTTGGGCCGGTTTACAAGGTATTGTTTTCGGGACTTTCAGAAGTTTAAGTCATTTATTCTTAATGGTGCGATTATCTTTACAAAGGCTACGATCCCAGGGTAAGTTGCCAGGAGGTCAAGAAATTGCTGTAAAGAGGCTCTCAAGTGTTTCAGGACAGGGCCTGGAGGAATTTAAAAATGAGGTTGTGTTGATTGCAAAACTTCAACATCGGAATCTTGTGAGACTATTGGGCTACTGCATAAGAGGAGAGGAGAAGATACTACTCTATGAATATATGCCCAACAAAAGCTTAGACACCTTGATATTTGGTTAGCCGCTTGAAACCTTTACTGTAGTCTTGTTTGATCCTGATTGGATTTCTTTTATTTTGCTAATATAAAGAAACCAAAAAGAAAAAAGAAACATAGAAAGGCATGTTATAGGGTCACTGATATTTGTTATGGTCTTTGATGACGAATTTTAAAGATGAATCATTTAGCCAGCAATTGGATTGGGAGACACGCTTCAATATCATTTTGGGAATTGCTAGAGGATTGCTTTATCTTCACCAAGATTCTAGACTGAGAATCATTCACAGAGATCTGAAAACAAGCAACATACTACTAGATGCAGAGATGAATCCGAAAATATCTGACTTTGGCCTTGCAAGGATGATCCTAGGCAAACAAGCTGAAGCAAACACACTTAGAGTAGTTGGAACATAGTGAGTCACAAATATTCTTTTTTAGAGCAACCCAAATTTAGTTTCTATTTTCCAGCTGCTTTCAACCAAGAAGTTTATGAAAAGAAAATTAAAGTAATGCACTTCTAATCATAAAGATTGTTGTAAAATGCAGTGGATATATGGCACCAGAATATGCGTTAGATGGACTTTTCTCAGTAAAATCCGATGTTTTCAGCTTTGGTGTAGTCATGCTTGAAATTGTTAGCGGAAAAAAAAACATGAGATTTTACCAGGTGGAACATGCCCCAAGCCTAATTGGTTATGTAAGTAGAGATAAAATTTTCTGCTCTTTAGTCCATTTCAACTTTCCGTTTCCATGCCAACTGCAATTTTTTTAATTTTGTTCCAGGCATGGAGATTGTGGGAAGAAGGCAAGGCATTGGATTTAATGGACCAGACAATGCGGGCAAGTTGCAATGCAAGTGAGTTTTTGAGGTGCGTACATGTTGGGCTGTTATGCGTGCAAGAAGATCCCAACGATCGCCCCACCATGTCGAATGTTGTCGTCTTGCTTGGTAGCGAAACTGTGAGTCTTCCAATTCCTAAGCAGCCAGCGTTTGTGACAAGGAGAACCCTTTCTACCACAGCTTCTATCTCTAGTAAAGTTGAATCCGGTTTTGAAATCACTTCTACTGTCGAAGAAGGTCGATAATTGTGAAGTATCTCATGAGTCGTGTATATTATTTGTGTTTTTAGAGATTTTTGAATTGAGACTTGCATTGAAGACCCTGGCAAGTTTCAATCACATGGCTGAGTGGTTATGTTTTTGTTGCTTAGTATTTTGACAGTTTTTTCCTGTTTTTGTAAATGTCATACATACTCCAATGCATGTTTAGAGTTGATATTTACCTCTTGCATTGAGTCAGTTTAATGCAGCAACAAAAACGATGTTGTAAGATGGTTTTAAGCTTTTCTATTCATGCAAATATCAACTAATGAAGTTATGCCCTTTTCACAGTTTTTCTTGTTTTTCCAGCTTTGATATTCAATATTTTACTGTAATTTTTTTTTTTGAGTTCATTGATTAAACATCAAGCTCAGCTTGAATGCTGTTATTCTCATTGCATTTCTTCATGGTATCAGAACCTTTTATAGTTTTAAGGGTCTAGAAGTAAGATTTACATCCTGAACCTGAGATATGATATGGTTATATTAACTTGAGATTAAACTCTAAAGTAATGTGAAGCCTTTTTATCTATCATTCCTATAAAATTTCACAGTCGAATCATATTAACAATTCTGTTTAGACATATTCAGATATATAACTATTATAATCCAACTAAAGTCTCCAAGGTAATAAATTAAACAATTAAAACTTAAATATCAATTACACATAATAAGTGACATAGAGTATGTTATTAGGTTAATTGCACATTAAGTTAAAGAAGATTATTTAGGTTACTTGTGCATTAATTTAGGTTAGGTTAAATTATCTTTTACTTTACTTGTATTCCAAGGTTATTTCTTTTTTTTTATTTAGGAATTGTAATAGTCCCACATAGGAAAAGTAAGAAGACTCTCTTATTTAGGAATAGTTATATAAAGCCTTATTGAGTTAATTGTTAAACACATTGAAGTTGAAAATTAATAAATAATATTTTTTTAGTAAGCGGAAGTACTTATTTTCTCTAGGCTTTTTTCAAAAGAGTAAAAGATCTTAGCATATTTAGTTTGTACAACCGAAGTAGGAGTTTGGTTATTTTTCACTTTAATGGGTTTTCTAACCTTGTCAAGTTGGAGTTCATATTAATGGAGTTTTTAACCTTGCCACAATTGATGTTTTCATAATGCTCGATGTCTTCATAATACTCTGGTGTCAATTTGGTATCAAAGCGGGAGGATCATTGTTCACTGTGTAGTTTAAGTTCGTTGTTGGGTTTTGACTCTCCTTGTTCGGGTAATTTTGTCTCTTATATTTTATAGTTGTGTCATCATTTTTTTTCTACATTACCACACCGTCATCACCATGTCATTGAGATATCACCATTGCCATAATTGATATCCTTATTTAAGTCAACAAAATGCTACCAAGATGCTAAAATAACTGAAGAATTGATAATGAGATCGAGATTGAGGAATTACATCGCCAAATTCAAGAATTATAAGAGTAACTCACAAGACGTGATGTTGCTTAAATAAACAACAGTAGCTCCAATAATGAAGATGAACCCACAAATCAAGCGAAAAGAGTTAGATTGGAGGATCAATTACTAAACATCCTTGATTTAAATGGTGGAGTTGAGATTGAGGTAGTTGATTTTTAAGAAAAGTTACATGCGGAGGATTATTTGGATTAGGAAGAGTTAAAACCAATTTATGATGAATATGATGAAGAGATAGAGGCAATTGTTGCTTACTTTTTATGAAAATTTTATCTTTGGCTTGAGCAATATGAGATATGTTCAAAATTTAATGCAAAGTACAAGCAAAGATTACGCGCAAGTGAACGCGATCGCAACAAGTAGTAAAGTAGTGAGTTGAGTATCGTTCCTCCAGGAGTTGATCTATTAATTGTTGTTAAGTACCAAAATTAACACAAACTAGTTTTATCCAAGTACCAATTTTTGAATGATAATTAAAATGTAACCTAATTATCTAATGCTAACCTAAATGATGCAATCAATAAATTGAGGTGGGAACTATAATATGATAAGCTAGGATTATGGTATCCTTTAATATTTCACTTGGAGTTTGGTTGGCTCAATTACTTAATTTCAATGAAAATTGATGTTAGTCTAGAATCCTAAAGTATGTGTAATTCTCCATCGAGATATTACACACTTACTTAGTCTAATTGAATCACTATATGTCTATAGGAGACAACTAGCTTAAGTTCTTTAAGCCAAGGTTCTACAAATTGACTATGTATGGCAATTAGATGTATGTCTACTCTAATTGCAAATCAACACACTGAAATTTCTTTCTAAGTGTATTAAACACACATTACCCAAATCAAGGCCTAATTTAGACTAACTCTTTCAAGTGTCATCTAAATACCTAAACACATTTAAATGGTGATCAAGCAAATAAATGGGCAATAAGTACTAATTTGAGTAAACATCAGTTTTTCCATTGAAAATAAGCAATAAACCAACCAAATATCCCAGTTACATATTAAAATCAACCATAATCCTAGAGTAGAAGGTTTAGCTCAACATACTAATGAGGAGAATACACATTTCAGCAAGCAAAAACATTGTTTTACAAGATGAGTTAGAGAGAGAATCAAATCTGAAAAGAGAGAAGATGATTTGAAGTAGCCTTTTTGTTGATTTCCAGCTTTTGATTCTTCCTCCCTTTTCCCTTTTTGTTCTTGCCTCAGCTTGCCCAAAGCAGCCTCTCCAGAATCCCCCTTTTTTCAGTCCAAAATTATCTATTTATAGCCCCTCCTATCTCAGCTTAACCTAAAATCCCGTGTCAAAAATTTCTGTCTGACGTGTTCTGGCTGCAGCGAGATTAAGTTCTGGCTGCAGCCAGAAACTTTCTGTTTGGCCTTTGTTAACAGCATCATTTTGGCTGCAGCGAGAATTGGTTCTCGCTGCAGCCAGAAGCTTTCTGACTTGGCAGGTGAACTTTGACCCTGTTTCTCGCTGCAGCCAACTTGCATTCTGGCTGCAGCCAGAAACTTTCTGCTTGCTTTGTTGCTATTTAAACTCACTTGCATCATCCTTTGGAATTGTAGTCCACTCTCTTGCATTACCTTCAATATTCAAGGATTAATTGATCAGAGGCTGAGATAAGGAGCTTGACAAGAAATTAAGCTAAAAATGCATAAATTGAAATTGATGACATCTAAGTTAATTACCACTAAAAAGCATAAAAATTTCCTAAGGTTTACACTAAAACTCAAAGACTTAGCACATTTTTAACCCCAAAATGGTTTATGATAACTCTATATAGTAGAGTTATCACACCCCCAAGCTTAAATTTTGCTAGTCCTCGAGCAAAACATAAAATGCTAAAAGATACCTAAGAACTGAAAACATTAACTGACAAATTCATTGCACCAACTCAAAGGTTGCCTTTAAATTCCTCGTAAGTTGCCTAATATCCCAGCTCACAATAAATCATCAATATTATGCAAGTTCATGTATCAACAAAATTGCAAGCTCATTTTCAATTGGTTTCCCGTGAGTGTGTGTAAAATTCCTTGCAATACTCATCACGTCACTCGGATCAGGTTATGCTCATGCAAGAATTTAAATTAATCAAAAGTTTCATACGTTTGTTCTTTGATTCTCTCTCCACTAATGTAGGCTAGCACTCAATCAAGGATCTTTAGGACTTGTCTAGCTTGTAATGAAGGGCTTGGGTTAAGGTATGATAAAGGATAAGATGTAGCTCAAATCACCCTAAGTACATGATTATTCTAAAATCTCTAATGAGCTTTGCTTTGCACTGCTCCTAATCATCTCCTTTTTTTTTTCCATCCTTTAACTTCATCAAACACTTTATTCTCTTTTTTTTTTTGAATTGACACCCCCAAACTTATGTCATTTTATGATAAGTCCTAGGGTGTATTTCTATACTCTTTTTTTTTTTTTTTAGTAAATTCCACTTCTCTACCTTTTTCACCAATGCTTAGCTCAAAACATCTCCTAAAATAACCTATGCACTTAGGAGTGATGGGTGTTAAAGTGGACATTTTATTTATGGGTTAAGGCTTTTGCTAAGTGTGTAATGAAATAAAGGAGAAAATTTGGCTCAAATAAGGGAGACTAAGGATATAATTATATAAGGTAGGCTCAAAAAGCTCAATCGATCCAAAGATGGCCTAAGTCATCTCCCTAACTAAGTGTAGCCTAGGATTTCGCCTCGAGAGAAACTAGAACAAATTCTAAAACTCAAGATTTGATTCAAAGATTCACATTTGCATAACCTTTCTCTAAGTGATCACAACTAGTAAAAGCAAGAAACAAGTGCACAATAAGGTGGAAGAACACAATTTACAATGATGCTTAACAATAGAGTTTAATACAGCACTTGCACAATATTCTTATTCACTAAGAGCAGAAGAATAAAAGGCTACTATGTTTCTTCATTGGATAAGCAGCCTAAACAATTGATGCAATGAATTATTCAATTTATCATTTCCAGAAGTTAACTAAGCTAACTTACTAACTTGAAATTCAAAAGTAACAAACTATCACAAATATCTAAAAACAAGACATAATAAATCAATTAAAACTCCCCCCCAAACTTAAATCCAACATTGACCTCAATGTTAATAAAAGTTAAGGAAAGAGAACTCCCCTTCAAGACGACTCATTTCCCCCCTCTCCTTCCTCTTCATCCTCATCATCCGCTGTGTCTTCTGTTGATTGTGGAAATTCAACCACATCCATTCTCATGTGATTTCCGTTCAGCAGTCTCAAACCTGCACTCGAATAGAGAAATTTGGATTACAATCTTCAAACTCTGATTTTGGTGGCAAGCTTTTGATGTTTTTGTGAAGATTTTGTTAATGGGTATGAGGATGTTTGAAAGTTAAGAGTGGAGTTTTTAGAAGGAGAAGGGGTTAGTGCTTGCAATTCAAAAAAAAAAAAATTGTAGGAGAGAGAGAGAGAGAGGTTGAAAGAGAGGGGGGGAGGGGGCTGTGTCTGCTGCAGGCAAGGGGTGAGGGGGGGGGGGGGGGGGGGTGGTGTTGCTCTAGCAGGTGCAGCTGCTGCAGGCAAGGGGTGAGGGGGGGCCAAGGGGTGAGGGGGGGGTGGTGTTGCTCTAGCAGGTGCAGCTGCTGCAGGTAAGGGGTGAGGGGGGGGGGGGGGGGGGGGGGGGGTGGGGGTGGGGGCGAAAGGGGGGGGGGCGCCTATGATCCGCTGCAGCGAGCAGGGGGGCTCGCTGCAGCCTGGTTCTCTCGGGAAAGGGGTGGGGGGGGGGGGGGGGGGGGGGGGGGGGGGGGCTGTTTTAGCAGGTCCAGCTGCTGCAGCGAGCAGAAGAGCTCGCTGCAGCCTAGTCTTCTCGGGCAAGGGGTGGAGGAGGGGGGGGCTGTGTCTGCTGCAGCGAGCAGAAGAGCTCGCTGCAGCCTGGTTCACTCGGGCTGGGGGTTGCATGGGGGGGTTGATATGCTGCAGCGAGCAGGGGTGCTCGCTGTAGCCCGGTTCTCTCAGGAAAGGGGTGAGGGGGGGGGGGGGGGGGGGGGGGGGGGGAAAAGGGGTGCATGGGGGGTCTGCTGCAGCCCAGAACTCTCGGGTTAGGGAATGGGGGGGTGCATGGGGGGTCTGCTGCAGCTGCTGCAGCGAGCAGGGGTGCTCGCTGCAGCTGCTGCAGCGAGCAGCAGCCCAGGACTCTCGGGTAGGGGGTGAGTTGATATGCTGCAGCGAGCAGGGGTGCTCGCTGCAGCCCAGGGCTCTCGGGCAAGGTGTGAGGGGGGGGGGTCTGTGTCTTGCTGCAGCGAGCAGGGGTGCTCGCTGCAGCCTGGTGGTCTCGGGTTAGGGAATGGGGGGGTGCATGGGGGTAACAGGGTGTTGCTGCAGCGAGCAGGGGTGCTCGCTGCAGCACCTTTGTCTCGGACAGGGGTCTGCTCCCAAGCAGAACCCCGCTGCAGCGAGCATGGGAGCTCGCTGCAGCACCCTGGTCTCGGCCTGGGGTCCCTAACCCAGCAGGGACCCCGCTGCAGCAAGGGTGGGAAGCTTGCTGCAGCGACGACCCCACGGGTTCAGGGGTCTTGCGGGCTTCCTTCTTCTTCTTCTTCTTCTTCTTCTTTTTTTTTTTCATTTTCATTTTTTTATTTTTTTTCTTCTTCTTTTTCTTTTTTTTTTCTTTTTAAAATTTTTTCTCTTATCTTTTTTTTCTTCTTTTTTTTTTCTTTTTTTTTTCAAATAAAAAAATTTTTTTTCTTTCTTTTTTTTTTAGCTGCAACGAAGCTGGGGGCTCGCTGCAGCGAGAAACTTCCTGTATCTCACTGATTTAATCTTGCTGCAACCAAATTGGAAGCTTGCTGCAGTTGAAAACCTTCTGCTTTTCAGCATCAGTTCTGCTCCCGTTTCTGCTGCAGCCAGAAAAGGTTTTCGCTGTAGCAGAAAACCTTCTGTTTCTCAATCCTTGCTGCACAAATCTGGCTACAACGAGGTTGAGAGCTCGCTACAGCCGAAAGCTTTCTGTTTCTGCCTATGTTTGCTGTCCAAAATTCACTGTGTTGCTTTCCCTTTTTCTTTTTCTGTCAGAAAAATTAAAAGACTAAGTTAAAACTATGATGCTATGCGTGAAAATGATAAGTAAACAAGATTAACAATGATCATATCAAAGCAAAAATGAAAGAGAGAATTCTTTAAATACCACTAAAAATTAAAGTATCAAAGTAAATTTCGCAAGAATAAAAATGTAAAGCATTCTATAACCTAATGGCTAAACTTTAAAATAAGAGAATTAGGGGTAAAGAACATGGGTTGCCTCCCAAGTAGCGCTTGCTTTTAAGTCTTCAGCCAGACTTTGCGAGAGCTTAGTGAGGGTCGGTTAAATGGATAAACGAACGTTGACGATCAACGACCCCTCCAAAGTAGTGCTTCAAACGTTGTCCATTAACCTTGAAAGTTTCATTTGTCTTGCTATCCATTACCTCCACAGCACCGTGTGGAAAGACTTTGGAAACAATAAACGGCCCTGACCACCTCGATTTTAGTTTTCCCGAGAATAGTTTCAACCGAGAATTGTACAGCAACACCAATTGACCTGGCTCAAAGTTTCGTTGCACTATCTTCTTGTCATGCCATTGTTTTGTTTTCTCCTTGTACAATTTGGCATTCTCGTAAGCTTGAAGGCGAAATTCATCAAGCTCATTTAATTGCAACAATCTCTTCTCACCAGCTGCTTGTAAGTCCAAATTCAATTTCTTCACTGCCCAATAAGCCTTATGCTCAAGTTCCACCGGCAAATGACAAGCTTTTCCAAAGACTAACTTGTATGGAGACATACCAATTGGTGTCTTGTAAGCAGTCCGATAAGCCCACAATGCATCGTCCAATCTACTTGCCCAATCCTTTCTTAAAGGACAAACCGTTTTCTCCAAGATCCTTTTGATTTCTCTATTGGACACCTCTGCTTGGCCACTAGTTTGAGGATGGTACGCAGTTGCAACCTTGTGTCTAACTCCATACTTTGCAAGAAGTGCATCAACATATTTGTTGCAAAAATGACTCCCCTCATCACTAATGACTGCTCTTGGAGTGCCAAATCGAGTGAAAATGTTTCTCTTGATAAACTTCATTACCACCTTAGAATCATTGTGAGGAAAAGCTGCTGCTTCCACCCACTTGGAAACATAATCCACAGCCAGCAAAATATATTTATTATTGAATGAAGATATAAATGGCCCCATGAAATCAATGCCCCACACATCAAAAATTTCTACTTCCAACATGTTGTGGAGAGGCATTTCTTGTCGCTTGGAGATATTTCCTACCCTTTGGCATCTGTCACAATGCAAAACAAACTTGTAAGCATCTCTAAACAATGTAGGCCAATACAAACCTGATTGGAGGACTTTAGCAGCAGTTCTTGTTCCTCCAAAGTGTCCTCCATAGTCTGAAGAATGGCAATGATGAAGAACACTTTGAACTTCTTCTTCTGGTACACATTTTCTCAAAATTTGATCATTACACTGCTTAAACAAAAAGGGCTCATCCCACACATAAAACTTAACATCATGCAAGAATTTCTTTTTCTGGTGGGAATTTAAATATGAGGGAATGATGTTGCTTACCAAATAATTGACAAAGTCAGCATACCAAGGAGTTGATTTCTCATTCACATGAAGGATTTGTTCATCCGGGAAGGATTCCTTGATGAAAGTTTCCTCCTGACCTTGGTGTTCCAACTCCAATCTTGAGAGATGATCTGCAACTTGATTTTCTGTTCCCTTTTTGTCACGGATCTCTAAATCAAACTCTTGTAGCAGCAAGATCCACCTAATCAACCTTGGTTTGGCATCTTTTTTGGCAATTAAATAGCAGAATGGTCAGTGTATACAATAACCTTAGTGCCAACCAAATAAGAACGAAACTTATCAAATGCAAATACTACAGCTAACAATTCTTTTTCAGTGGTAGTGTAGTTCATTTGAGCTTCATTCAATGTTTTGCTTGCATAATAAATTGAATGAAAAATTCTGGATTTCCTTTGGCCTAGTACTGCCCCCACAGCATAGTCACTAGCATCACACATCAGCTCAAAGGGAAGATTCCAATCAGGAACTACAATGATAGGAGCAGAAACTAATTTCCTTTTCAATTCTAAGAATGCAGCCTGACATGCATCATCAAATTTAAATGGGACATCTTTTTCTAGCAAATTGCACAAAGGTTTAAAAATTTTTGAAAAATCCTTAATGAACCTTCTATAAAAACCAGCATGACCCAAAAAGCTTCTAATACCTTTCACTGAAGTTGGTGGTGGAAGCCTCTCAATTATCTCAATTTTAGCTTTGTCAACTTCCAAGCCTCTGCTGGAAACTTTGTGTCCCAACACAATACCTTCTTCAACCATGAAATGGCATTTTTCCCAGTTCAGCACTAAGTTAGTATCTTCACATCGTTGAAGGACCCTAGCAAGGTTCGAAAGACATTCATCAAAATTATTACCAAACACAGAAAAATCATCCATAAACACTTCAAGGCATTTTTCAACCATATCAGAAAAAATAGACATCATGCATCTTTGAAAAGTTGCTGGAGCATTGCATAAACCAAAAGGCATTCTCCTAAAGGCAAAAGTGCCATAAGGACAAGTAAATGTAGTCTTCTCTTGATCATTGGGGGCAATAGCAATCTGATTATAACCTGAGTAACCATCTAAAAAGCAATAAAATTCCTTACCGGCCAAGCGGTCCAACATTTGATCTATAAAAGGAAGTGGGAAGTGATCTTTTCTTGTCACTCGGTTGAGCTTTCTATAATCCATACATACCCGCCATCCGGTTACTATCCTCGTAGGGATCAGATCATTGTTTGCATTGGGGATCACAGTCATCCCGCCTTTTTTCGTGACACATTGAATTGGGCTCACCCATGAGCTGTCTGAAATGGGGTAGATGATACCAGCATCCAACCATTTGATAATTTCCTTCTTTACCACCTCCTTCATAACAGGATTGAGTCTCCTTTGGTGCTCAATGGAAGTATGGTGATCCTCCTCCAAAAGGATTTTGTGCATGCAAATGGAAGGGCTAATCCCTTTTATGTCTACAATAGTCCATCCTATAGCCTTTTTGTGCTCCCTCAACACTCTCAAAAGTTTCTCTTCCTGCAAGTTAGTAAGAGCAGAGGAAATAATAACAGGAAGAGTAGATGAACTACCGAGAAATGCATACCTCAAATGTGAAGGTAGTGGCTTAAGGTCCAATGAAGGGGGCTCTTCAGTAGATGGTTTTGTTGATGATGAAGTAGCAGAAAAATCTAATGCTTCAAATGGTGTCCGTGACACTCGAGAAGATGCATCTAATAGTTTCACACATTCAATAAAATCATCATCATCTCTTTCAAAACTAGCTACTAAAGATGCCTCTAAAGGATCATGGGGGTAACTCTCCTCAAATACCTCATGGGTGACACTATTAACAATACTTATAGCAAGGCATTCATCATGATCATTGGGAAACTTTAGAGTTCGAAGAATATTGAATGTTACCTCTTGGTCTTGAACTCTCAAAGTAAGCTCTCCTTTTTCCACATCAATAAGAGCTCTTGCTGTGCGTAAAAAGGGTCTCCCAAGTATGATTGGTACCTCCCTATCCTCTTCCATGTCAAGAACAATGAAATCCACCGGGAAAATGAATTTATCAACCTTAACTAACACATCCTCCACAATACCTCGAGGATAAGTAAGAGAACGATCAGCTAGCTGTAGTGTCACCGTGGTTGGCTTGATTTCCCCCAATCCTAACTTCCGATAAATTGACAAAGGTATCAAATTTATGCTGGCCCCTAAGTCACTTAAAGCTTTAGCAAAGAACAATGCCCCAATAGTGCAAGGTATAGTAAAACTCCCGGGATCCTTGAGCTTTGGTGGAAGCTTGTTTTGAATAATGGCACTACACTCCTCAGTTAAAGCCACAGTCTCATACTCACCGAGTCTTCTTTTCTTTGTCAAGATATCTTTCAAGAACTTGACGTATGAGGGCATTTGCTCTAATGCTTCAGCAAAAGGTATATTTATGTGGAGCTTTTTGAACACTTCCAAAAACTTTTGGAATTGAGCTTCTGACTTTTGCTTTTGGAGACGCTGAGGAAATGGAGGTGGTGGTGGGTTTGTGACTTGTGTATCCTTGACTTGCTCTTGCTGGTCAGAACTTTCAACTGCAGCTTCATTATCAATTTGTTTTTCTGCAGGCTTTTTTTGCTTACTGCTATCGTTAGCCAATTCTTTTCCACTCCTAAGAGTGATGGCCTTCACATGCTCTTTCCCTTCTCTTCTTGGATTTGGCTCTGTGTCACTAGGCAATGTTCCCTGTGGTCTAGCATTAACAGCATTGGCTAACTGCCCCACTTGAGTTTCCAGATTTTTCAACGAAGCCGCTTGACTGTGAATAAGAGCATCTGTCTTTGCCATATACTGCATGAGTAAGTCTTCCATAGAAGGTTTCTTTTCCTGCACTGGGGGTCTAGGTTGTTGAGGAAAACCCGAAGGAAAATGTGGACGTGGAGCTGATGAAGATCCTTGCTGGCCGCCCCAAGAGAAATTAGGGTGATTTCTCCACCCTGTGTTATATGTGTTTGCATATGGGTTGTTTTGTTGTGGAAAATTTTGCTGCTTGTTTCCCACAAATTGCACTGACTCCATGTTCATTGGACACTGCTCAATAGCATGCCCATCCCCACAATATTCACAAGTAACAAATGGACTTTGTACAGCATGGACTCCACAAGAATCGATTTTCTTCGTAAGAGCAGCCACTTGAGCAGTCAATACATTGATGGCTTCTAGCTCATGAACTCCAGCTACTCTTCTTGGTAAAGCTCTTTCGGAATGCCATTGATAATTGTTGGATGCCATCTCCTCCAGAAGATCATATGCATCGTCGATAGATTTTGCCATGAGAGCACCTCCAGCTGCCGCATCGATGGTAGTCCGAATTGGGTTTAATAGCCCATTGTAGAAAGTCTGCACTTGCAACCACTTAGGCAGTCCATGGTGTGGACATCTCATGAGCAAATCTTTATACCTTTCCCATGCTTCGTATAAAGACTCAGAATCAAATTGTGTGAAAGAAGTGATGTCGTTCCTCATCTTTGCAGTCTTTGCTGGAGGAAAGAACTTGGCTAGAAACTTCTGTGCAAGGTCGTCCCAAGTAGTGATGGAGCCAGTAGGAAGAGAGTTCAACCAAACTTTTACCTTGTCCCTCAATGAGAAAGGAAATAACCTTAGTCGAATAGCATCATCGGTGACCCCATTGTGCTTGAAAGTGTCACAAATCTCTAAAAAATTAGCAATGTGAGCATTGGGGTCATCGTTGGGCAAGCCTCCAAATTGAACTGATGTTTGTATCATTTGGATAATGGCCGGCTTGATCTCAAAGTTGTTTGCTTGAATTGCTGGCCTCCGAATACTTGAATGAAGACCTTGTACCAGTGGGACTGCATAATCTCTCAAAGATCTATTATCTGCTACTTCATGCTCCCTAACATGTTGTTCCCTTGGATTCTCAGCCATATTTTCAACTTGTTCTCCTTCTTGGGGATCTTGTCTAAGTAGTCTCTGAAAAGTTTCCCCTATCTCTGGATCACACAAAACCCATTCCAAGCTTCTTACTCTTCTCATATCATGATGGTTTTACGTACCTATTAACAAAGAAAAATAAAGCTTGAATTAAGACTAGCTTGCTTAGTATTAATATTAGCACAAGAATAGAAAACAACTCCCCGGCAACGGCGCCAAAAACTTGTTGCTTGCTTTTTATGAAAATTTTATCTTTGGCTTGAGCAATATGAGATATGTTCAAAATTTAATGCAAAGTACAAGCAAAGATTACGTGCAAGTAAACGCGATCGCAACAAGTAGTAAAGTAGTGAGTTGAGTATCGTTCCTCCAGGAGTTGATCTATTAATTGTTGTTAAGTACCAAAATTAACACAAACTAGTTTTATCCAAGTACCAATTTTTGAATGATAATTAAAATGTAACCTAATTATCTAATGCTAACCTAAATGATGCAATCAATAAATTGAGGTGGGAACTATAATATGATAAGCTAGGATTATGGTATCCTTTAATATTTCACTTGGAGTTTGGTTGGCTCAATTACTTAATTTCAATGAAAATTGATGTTAGTCTAGAATCCTAAAGTATGTGTAATTCTCCGTCGAGATATTACACACTTACTTAGTCTAATTGAATCACTATATGTCTATAGGAGACAACTAGCTTAAGTTCTTTAAGCCAAGGTTCTACAAATTGACTATGTATGGCAATTAGATGTATGTCTACTCTAATTGCAAATCAACACACTGAAATTTCTTTCTAAGTGTATTAAACACACATTACCCAAATCAAGGCCTAATTTAGACTAACTCTTTCAAGTGTCATCTAAATACCTAAACACATTTAAATGGTGATCAAGCAAATAAATGGGCAATAAGTACTAATTTGAGTAAACATCAGTTTTTCCATTGAAAATAAGCAATAAACCAACCAAATATCCCAGTTACATATTAAAATCAACCATAATCCTAGAGTAGAAGGTTTAGCTCAACATACTAATGAGGAGAGTACACATTTCAGCAAGCAAAAACATTGTTTTACAAGATGAGTTAGAGAAACAATCAAATCTGAAAAGAGAGAAGATGATTTGAAGTAGCCTTTTTGTTGATTTCCAGCTTTTGATTCTTCCTCCCTTTTCCCTTTTTGTTCTTGCCTCAGCTTGCCCAAAGCAGCCTCTCCAGAATCCCCCTTTTTTCAGTCCAAAATTATCTATTTATAGCCCCTCCTATCTCAGCTTAACCTAAAATCTCGTGTCAAAAATTTCTGTCTGACGTGTTCTGGCTGCAGCGAGATTAAGTTCTGGCTGCAGCCAGAAACTTTCTGTTTGGCCTTTGTTAACAGCATCATTTTGGCTGCAGCGAGAATTGGTTCTCGCTGCAGCCAGAAGCTTTCTGACTTGGCAGGTGAACTTTGACCCTGTTTCTCGCTGCAGCCAACTTGTATTCTGGCTGCAGCCAGAAACTTTCTGCTTGCTTTGTTGCTATTTAAACTCACTTGCATCATCCTTTGGAATTGTAGTCCACTCTCTTGCATTACCTTCAATATTCAAGGATTAATTGATCAGAGGCTGAGATAAGGAGCTTGACAAGAAATTAAGCTAAAAATGCATAAATTGAAATTGATGACATCTAAGTTAATTACCACTAAAAAGCATAAAAATTTCCTAAGGTTTACACTAAAACTCAAAGACTTAGTACATTTTTAACCCCAAAATGGTTTATGATAACTCTATATAATAGAGTTATCAGCAATTGATGTTCATCATGCACAAGGTGAGTCCTTGGTGGTACAAGGACAAGTCAAAGAGTTGTTGGAAAAATGTTTAGTATGTGAAAGTAAAAGTCCTTATATTTACCCAAATTTGTTAAAGAAAGATGGTTCATGGAGGATGTGTGTGGATAGCCATACCATAAATAAGATTACAGTCAAGGATCGTTTTTCTATTCCTCAATTGGATGAGATGCTTAATCAACTAGTTTGTTCCAAGGTGTTTTCAAAGATCGATTTGAAGAATGGATATCATCAAATTAGAATGAGGAATGGAGATGAATGGAGAACAACCTTTAAAACACTGGATAGGTTATTTAAATAGTTGGTGATGTTATTTTCTTATCACATTCAAAAAATTTATATAAAGGTAAAAGTTGCCTTAAAAGCTAGCAATGCAACATACTTTTTTGTTGCCAATCAATATCGTCATAAGCAAGAATTTGAGGAAGGTGATTAAGTACTTGTGCACTTGCGGCAAGAAAGATTTCCTAAATAAGCTCAAGTTCAACATCATCCAATTGCTAAAGCTAAAGTTATTAAAAAAGTGTTAGATGTGAAAAAGGTTCGATAGACTAGAGAACCTATGAAGGCGATTCTTCTCCAATCTACAGAGAATGATACAGGAGTATGTTATTAGGTTATTTTCATATTAAGTCAAAGAAGATTATTCTGGTTACTTGTGCATTAAGTTAGATTTGGTTAAGTTATCTTTTACTTTACTTGTATTCACAGGTTATTTCGATTTATTTAAGAATTGTAATAATCTCACATAGGAAAAGTAAGAACATTTTCTTCTTTAGGAATAATTATATAAAACCCTATTGGGTTAATTGTTAAACACATTAAAATTGAGAATTAATAAAGAATATTTTTTTTAGTAAGCAGTAGTGCTTACTTTCTTTAAGTTATTTTTAAAAGAGTAAGAGATTATAGTATCTTTGGTTTGGCCAACTAAAGTGGGAATTTGATTATTTTCATCTTAGTGGAGTTTTCTAACTTCGCTGAGATTGATGTTCACCTTAATAGAGTTTTTAATCTCGTCACAATTGGCGTTTTCACAACGCCCCTAGTGTTAATAAGAGTTTCAATGAAGTTGATAATGTCTTAACATTAAAGTAGACTTCTCAAATTGTTCTCTTAATTTTTGTAATTCTAAAGCTCTCATCTTTCGTCATACCATAGCTTAGCTAGAATAGTCATAGATACCTTACCAGATCAAGTATCATTTTCAATATATCATATGGATCATTTAAGAATATTTCATTAAATCATGCTTCAAAATAGTCAAATATTCATTATATTCAAAATGAATAATTAATTTCATAAGTTCATAAGTCATTGTCCATCAAATATTGTTTGAGGAAATCATAAATTCAATCTTTAAAAATTATAAATTTTCATCATTTTTAGCTACGATCACTTCTATAACCCGTGACAAGGACTTTATCGACAAATCATTCTCATGATTATTACTAATTATTATAACTTGTTAGTAGGACCATAACTAGCTACTGTAACTCATTAGTAGAGTCGTATGCTAATTGCTATAACTCGTTAACAGGACCATGTGTTAACTCATTAATGAGTTTGTGTGCTAATTACCAAGGATGTCAACGGGTAGGGTACCCGTTAATTTTGAGGTACTTGAACCCTAATCTTATTAAAAATCAAATTCTCTAACCTTATTAACTACCTGAATAATTTAAAAATTACTACCATAACCATAATCCTAATACATTTCCACTACCATATAATTACCCTAACCCGTTTAAATACCCGATTAAATAAAAAAATTATTAAAATCCTCTTCATGGGTATCCAATTACCCAATTAACTTTTCTAATCTTATAACTTCCCTTTAGATTTATATGGTATAAGTTTATATAAATAAAGGTATATATATTGTAATTAATAATTTTATGAGTTATAATTTTTGCAATATTAATACAAAATAAAAGGTAAATATATTTATATTTAAAGTACATATATATATACACACACACGCATACATAAAAAATACTTTAATATACAAAATAGTAATTATATTCTTTATAAATTAACACAATATATAAACTATATATATTAAAAGACATTACAAGTTAATTAATAATAATGGTTTCATGAATTAATTTAATTAATTATAAGGATTTGTTCTTAATTTCATGAAATTAAAAAAAACATTTAGATTCCAAAACTATTCTAATCTTAAAAGCTTTCTTTAAGTACATATATTATAAGATTATATAAATAAGGGAATATATATATATATATTATAATTAATAATTTTATAAGTTATAATTTTTGTAATGTTAGCACAAAATAAAAAGTAAATATATTTATATTAAAAGTATATATATAATAGTAATTATATTCCTTTATAATATGATATAATATTCAAATTATTTAAATATAATTAACAATCTAATAATTTTTTAATTTAAATATATTAATGTCATCATATTAATAATTAGAGTAACCATACTTTTCATATGTTTGTTAGTTTTTAACAAAAAAAAATTACTTGTAAAGTTAGTAAAAATTATAAATTTTTAATTTAATTATTAAAATAATAATAAAAAATTTATAAATAGTAATCGGGTTCAGATAACGGGTACCCAAAGGGCGGTACCCAAACCCTACCCTATTAAAATTCGGATAGTGAAATAACTACTCTAACCCTATCCGAACCCGTTTATAGAGTACCCTAACTCAGTGTAACCGGGTCGGGTATCCGCAAGTACCCTATAATAGAGTATCCGTTACTTGGTGTAACCGGGTCAGGTATCCGCATGTACCCTATAATAGGATACCCGTTGACATCTCTACTAATTACTGTAACCTATTAATAAAATCGTATGCTAATTACTATAACCCCATTAGCAAAATCAAAAATTAATTTTGGTGTCGATTATCCCATCTCACAAGAATCATTTTGTAACTTTAAAACATTTGTTAAAAAATAATGAAAGATTCATCTCATTCATAAAGCAATATTCATCATATAAATAAACCAAAACATTCATAAATCAATCATCACCATACGAATGAACCGGGGTGCATCTCATTTTTTGGCACGGAGGCATTGGGGAAATTATTGGTAGTGGTGGTGCAGCTGTTGCGACTGCTACGGGGGCTTACCACGTGGGCTATGGTGTTCATGGTGATCATTATGCACACTATGGAAACTTTAAGCTAGCATCATGGTGGCAAATTCAAGCATGAGAAGCATAAGCATAGAAAGCATGGATCATCTGGAGGCAAATTCAAGAAGTGGAAGTGATTTACCTGGTTGTTAATTGAATGTAGTGAATTGACTTCAAGTTCCCTAGTTATGGTTTCTATGAATAATCCAAACATGTTTTCTGTTTGCCATTCGTTTACTTCGCCATTTCCAAACACCTTAGGCTTTTTGTTAGACATAACAAAGCACTAGGAAAGCCTACTTAGGCTAGTTAGTGTTTAAGCCTACATGCTGTTTTTTAAATCTACTTGGTTTCTTCAACGAATTTGCTGTGTGCTTTTTTGCAGAACGAAAGTTTAGGCTTTATGTGTACAGAGGACATAGTAAAGAGTAGATGTGCCTACTGCTTATTGAGCTGCTGACAACTTTTGTAATTGTGGAGGACTCTAATACTCCGAAGCTAATCTTTTTATGCCATTAGAAATTTTCAATGGTTAAAGACTTATGATGGCATACTAGTTTGTAAAATCTCAATAAAGTATTGCTTTTTAACAAAAAAAAAAGACACTACTTATTTGTAAAAAAAACCAAAACATTCATAAATTATTCTTTTGCGTATGAATAAACTAAAACAAAAAATAATTATATGATTGACCCTATTTTCATAAACTAATGTTAGATTTTAATTTGATGTTAAGTTAGTTACTTAGTTTTACCATTTACTTTTACTGATATGATTTATTTGGCCCCCAATCAGTTATTCTTGTAACTTTTAGTATATATATTGAAGTCAGTTTACAAAATTGGGAATAACGTAATTATAGTATATATATTGAAGTCACAACACTTCCTTACAAATTCTTATTTTTAGCGTGGAATTTCTTTTAGTTTTATCAACTAAAAATAATGATATAAAATGTTAAATTTGTTCAAGAATTATATATTTGTGGTAGTTTCGAAACAAGCAAGGTTGTGTGAGGATATACTTAACTTCTTTCGCTCTAACAACTTGCTTTCAACCAAATATAATCAAATACCTAATAACAATCCTTTAAAGATATTAGAAACAATTTAACTCTCTAAACTCTATTTATCTCTTGAAACTGTGCAAAATAAGCCAAACTCTTTTAAATAAAAATTTTGGACAACTTGCACCTTTTTCACTAAAATGATTATATCTTAAGCTACAAAACTCAAAATCGAAATTCGTTTGATGCACTGAAAACTATACTTAATAAGATTTCCATCCATATAAAGCTCAACAGTATCTAACTCACTGAAGGAAAAGTGCCAAAAATTTCTAAAATTGGTCTTGGCGTTGCTGCTAGGCAATGTATACAATTTTTACAAAAAAAATTCGTACCTTTACTTAGAAAACTCGAAATACATTTTCATTTGGTTTGTTTGAAACTGTAATGAAACTTGGTTCTTATAAGCAGATTTTGCATTTTAATTCATAAAAATTTGATTCCTCCCCATTCAACCTCTAAACCAAGCATATAATCATGTTTAAATTTTAAACAATTGTAAATCAACAAAATCAAATGATCCAACCTATGCTAGATATATGAAAACCACAAAACATCTAGGTTTTTCTCATAAAATTTAATCCAAATTCTTCCAACTCAATCAAATATTTTTTTTTTCAATTTAAAAAAGGGCTTTTACTCATGTTGTAATGATAAATCCAACAATAACCTTTGATTTTTATTCTTTAAGTTGCTCTTAAAAACCTTAAATCCTATATAAAAGTGTGCTTCTAAAATTCCCCTCTTAGCTTTCTATTTTCTCCACCAAGAAAGTGGTTGATATATTTATATGAATTATTTAGACTAATTTTAGTTATTTTTTATTAAACCCTAGTATAAGAAAATTGTTTAGGCCCAAAATATTGATAAATAATTTGATGGGTCTACTTGTTACACTTTAACCCAAATGTCATTTAGGATGGGGTCTTTTAAAATCAGTAAACTCAACATGCACAAGTGTAAGACAAGGCAGATTCATCAAAAGGACAGTTATTCATAGTAGCATTCTAGGTGAAGGTGCATAAGCTAGAAAGACAACGATATGGCTCATTGACATTGTTATACAAACCAGCGACATCCAATGCAACCTTATTCACCATTCTAGATCACTATCGACATACTAGAGTTGAAATAAGGAATGGAAACTACCTGCAAGCAATAGGGAAAGGCATAATGGCAGTGAACATACTAGTAGGCATCAAGTATGTATTAGATGTGCTTTTGGTTCATAAGATTAGTCAAAACCTCCTTATGTGTAGGTCAAGTGGTTAAAAAACAATACTCACTAACTGCTATCAGCTCCTCTATGGCTTATGGGTCGGTTCTGAGACCAAATGCTCCTCACTTGACTCTGACCCGTAACTCGTCTTCTGTTCATTCTCTTCTTCTTTCCTCCATGCCAGTTTTTCTCTTATCTTGAAGCTGTCCACCGGCCTTGTTTCCACCCTTTCTCCAGTCCTCATTGGTATCTCATAAGATTCGGACAGTCCTCCATATGATTACCAACTCCATTATATGGCATACTTGAACGAATTTCCTCCTCTTTAAATTCATTTTCTTCGGCTTCACCTCCTATATGGGACTTAACAATGGAACTTGTCTGTGACCCCACTCTAGTGATGTGGAGTATCCAGAACATTCCAATATATTGCATGAAGGAAAATCCTCAATCCATACTTCAAAAGTCTCAACTCTAACTTCTGTCACTGTTGTCTGGATGGGTGTGAGAGATGTTAGTTAAAGCATGCATTGACTTTTAACATTTTGTTTTACTATGTATTTTGCTTCGTTGTACTGGTTATTAAGAGTGTTATTCCAGTGTTTATGAAGTGCCTTTATGCATGTTTCAGTTAATAACACTTGTCCTTCATGTTAACAGGTGTTATTCTTGTATAACTTGTATAAATGCTTTTGGTTTATAATGAATATATCCATCTTTCACACAAACATTGTTTTTCTCTTCTTTTTCTGTTTGTTTTTACAAGCAATACATATTTTGCTTTGCTGCTTTCATCTTTTCTTCAGTTTCATTACAAGAGATTCGATCATCACTTGGAGGATTACTCTTTCAAAAGATTTAAGCTTTTTCATTTCTTCTCCAACCCAAATTAGAGTGCCAATGCAGCTAGCTACATTTTGGATCGTCAACTTGTTCCAAGAATGAACAGAGATACCTCTGTACATAATCCAACATTTTTAGTGCTTAACCTTGAACTTAGGATGCCATTCCTTAATTGCAGTAAACATTCCGACAGTCCCTACCATTTATCATCCTTCAACTTAATTCTGTCAGACTCATCATCAAATTTTAAGAGAAAGTGTCTGCCTGACAACCTCCTTGCATGAATTCTTTGAACCTTTTGTTTTAAATCCCTCCAATAAAAAGTCTATTCCACTTCCAAATCATCCTTTCCTTCCCCAATCAAACAATTCTCTAACCATCAAATGTTTCATTCTGGAGTGAACACAGGATTTGCATTTAAATAAATAATAACTTCCCTAGCATTGTCCATGTCGAATTTCTATAGAACATCTTTGATATACTTATGTTGTGATAAGAACATTCCCCAGTATGCGTGGTAAGTTTAACACCTAAGAAAAAATTTAATGCACCAAGATTTTTAAGAAAGAATCTTCTTTGAAAGCTATGGTAGAAATTCATCCAAAGTTATAGAGTCATTACCTGTTACCAACAAGTCATCAACATATATCAACAAGTAAATAATGATAAAGTTGTTGTTATAAATAAATAATGAAGCAACTGAAATTGAGTTTTGAAAACCATAACGACTAGAAAGATAGTTAATTCCTGATACCAAGCATGAGGTACCTGTTTGAGGTCATAGATAACCTTGTGAAGATTGAACACATAAAGAGGTTTATGCTTGT
Source organism: Theobroma grandiflorum (assembly GCA_036013995.1). NCBI lineage: Eukaryota > Viridiplantae > Streptophyta > Magnoliopsida > Malvales > Malvaceae > Theobroma > Theobroma grandiflorum. The sequence goes on from CP142127.1 coordinate 41,925,683, forward strand.
TAATGAAACCAATAAATTGAGCCATGAAACCTTCATCAGAAAAAGTACCTTGAAGAAATGTACCGTTAACATCGAGTTTTTGAATAGTCCAGACATGGTCAAAGCAATGCTCACTACAATTTTGATTGTAGTAGGTTTGATGACAAGATTGGGGGTGTCCTTGTAAAATCATTTCACGTAGATGAAAACCTTTGGAAACTAAGTTGACTTCGTACCTATCTATTGAACCTTTTGGTTTCCTTTGGAATTTTAAACACCAACTAACAGCCTACTACGTTCGGTTTAGATGTTGAAGGAACAAATTGCCAATTTTGAAATTATTTTGTCGTTGCTTGTCTCCTATTGGGATCACTCATTGAATAAGTAGGTTCAAGGGAAACAAGAGGGTTTTTAGATACATTGAAGGCTTTCTTAGGCTTGAAAATGTTATTTTGAGACCTAATGTAACGACCCAACCTCGGTCGCTACCGGCGTCCGAGACCTCCGGAAGATCCCGCTAAGTCTCTAACAAGCCTTAAATTTTTTTTTTGACATTTATTAAACATACTATATAAGTATTCCATTTCCAGTAATAACAATTATATTTAAATTACAAAGTTTTCAACAACACATAAATAGAAATTGATAATGCGGATAACATGTAAAATGTCTATGTGACTGAACTCTAGACAGCGGAGTGACTCGGAACAGGCTAAGAGATGCCTTTACCTATCTGCCAGAAACTGAGCACGTCGATGATTACGAGCTAGGCTGATCCTTGTCTGCAAAAGAGGAAATAAAGGGGTGTGAGTCTCACAGACTCAGTGATCATCGGCTCAGTGAGTAGGACGTAGATGGGAAACAAGCAAATAGCTGATCAGTTGAATAATAAATCACAAGATTTTCAATTTAATTTCGATTTAAAGGGAGATTTGTGCCTTATAAAATGATGTAGTAAAATCATTGTGCAACATTTAATTCGGGCAAAACAATGCCAAAAACATGTATAATAACTCTAGGCGAAATCAACAAAAATTCGACTTCTCGTTAAAAATTTCAAATGAGGAGATAAAAGTGTGCATGCTCCCAAAACATGTAGTCTGTAATCAAATTAAATTATAAACCTCGTAAATCACTTCATGATTAATAAATAAGCATTGAAAGCTTGTTTAAATAAAGGGAGCTGCAGAGAAAATCTTAAATCTTCACCATACATAAAAATACGTGTCGAAAAATTTATACTGCTATCGAGTAGGAAATCATAACATCAACACGTGGACCCACTTCCACGTAATAACATCCGGGAGCATCGCTTCCACCGGATTCCCATATAATGCCATGGCAATCTCAACGATGTTGGCCGACATCGGAGATATCAAGCGGTCGCAGCCGCGTAAATCATCTGTGGCCTTGCCACGTATATCACAGACCATGGCCCCAGCCATGTCTAACAGCCCGTCGGCGACCCGAAAATGTCTCTAGCTAGAGCTCACTCGTGCACGAGGGTCACACTTAACCGATGTGACATCCGGCCTACTCTCGATGCGTTTGGTTTACCAAAACAGAATGTTTTTCAGATCCATAACAAACTTCTCAAGTCTATTTTCTTAAATCATTTAAAAACCAAAAAATTTGATAAACCGATATATCGATGTTTTTCACATCTTTTGTCTTGGTATAAACACTTATAAAATTTTCAGAATAAAATCAGCTTTCAGAAGCTACATAAAAATAATTTAACAAATGCATATACTATGCATATCACCAAAAAATATAAGGCACGTGTTTTGATGCTAAGCGGTACGAAAGGCTTGTTTCTCAATTTTTTTTTAAATGCTTTACTTATAACTATACATATATATTCAAAACATTTTCTAAAATAATTTACATCCACAATTTCCTAAAATTCTACCAACGCATGCTTTCCATAATTGTGCGTGTTCGATAAATCATGCGTGAGTATATATCTATAGATAATATGAAAATTTTAAAATTGACACCCCCTACTCACCTTGTAATAGCGGGATGTTACGTCGCTATTAATTTCGAAGGTATGTCTTACTCTTTCTTCCTACCGATTGTTCGCTAATTCCTTCGGCCTGCCAACACAATATAACACCTTATTTATTTCCTAAATATTAAAATTCCACTCAATAGATATATATAGATATATATATCCTAATTCATTATATTTTATTTTAGTATTATTATTTTATTCAATATATATTATTATATATTTTTATATTTAATATTTTTATCTTTTTCTTCTTTCTCTTTTTTTTTTACCTTTCTTTCTTTCCTCTTTCCTCCCTTCACAGCCCGATGGTTCTCCCTCTCTCTTCAGCATCACCGATCAGCAGCTGTAGCACCCTCACTTTCTCTCTTTCACTCACCACCGTTCACCTCTTCTCCTATTCTCTTTCACCCCAAGCAGCCCCCAAAACCAACAACTAATCTTCAAGATTTTTAGGAGCTAAACCTCAAGAATTTACAGTCAAAGCTGCTCCTTATCTCCTTCTTCTTCTCTCTTTTTATTTTTTTTTTCTGAACAGCTTCTCTCTCTCGGGTGCTTCTCTCTTTCTACAGACTATTTTCACTCTTCTTTTGCTCTTTTGTTTCTTTGCTCCTCTTGGCTCGGCAGCTTGCTCAACAATGGCTATCAAAAGCCATTTAAAAAGGAGTGAAATGATTTGGGGAGCCGGACATGACTCATTGTCATGTCCACTCCATAATTTTTTCTACACGTTTCTATTTCTTTTATACTCAAAACCGGCCCCTACACTCTTCTTTCTTTGCTTGTCTTTTCTTCTTTTTGGTTTTTCATCCGGCCCCCCCCTGTTCTCTCATTCATGAGCCTTTGTTTTAAATTTTAATTGACCACATGGGCGGCTGCCCATGTGGTCTTTCTTCATATATATATTTTTTTAAACGGTTGTTACAATCTCCCCCACTTAAATAAATTCGTCCTCGAATTAAAATAAAGTGGGTTGGTAAAACATACCTTAGTCGTGAAAGAGGTGTGGGTATTCCTTCCTCATTTCCTCTTCAGGTTCCCAAGTCGCCTCTTCCATCGAACGGTTTTGCCACAAGACCTTTACTAAGGCAATTTCCTTGGAGCGCAATTGCTTCATTTGACGATCTATTATTGCCACTGGTTGCTCTTCAAAAGTTAATCCTTCATCCAATGGAACCAGATCATATCGTATAATATGTGTTGGGTCCTTGATGTACTTTCTTAACATAGACACATGAAATGTGGGATGTACTCGAGCTAACTCCACAGGCAAAGCTAGTCGATATGCTGTGGACCCAATTCGCTCCAAAACTTCAAAAGGTCCAATATATCTTGGGCTCAGCTTTCCTTTCTTTCCAAATCTTTTACTTCGTTTCAATGGATATGCCTTCAAAAATACAAAATCCCCAACTTGAAACTCTAAAGGACGACGTCTATTATCGGCATAGGACTTTTGTCTGCTCTGGGCTGTCCTTAGACGATCCCTTGCCAAACTCACCACATCCGATGCTTGTTGAACCAAATCAGGACCCAATAGCTTTCTTTCTCCCACTTCAAACCATCCAATGGGTGATCTGCATTTTCGCCCGTACAAGGCTTCAAATGGAGCCATTCTGATACTAGCTTGATAGCTGTTATTATATGCAAATTCCACTAAAGATAATTGTTGATCCCATGTGGCTCCCAAATCTAATACAATTGACCTCAGCATATCTTCGAGCGTTTGTATCACACGCTCCGATTGACCATCCGTTTGGGGATGATATGCAGTACTGAAGTCCAAACGAGTGCCTAGCGCTCCATGTAAACTTCTCCAAAACTTGTTAGTAAATTGTGACCCTCGATCAGACACAATGGTTACAGGAACTCCATGCAATCGTACAATACAATCAACATAGATCTTAGCATACTTAGCTGACCCATAAGTAGTTTTTACTGGAATGAAATGAGCCGACTTGGTCAATCGATCTACTATCACCCATATGGAATCATATCCTCCCCTTACACGGGGCAATCCTGTCACAAAATCCATAGCCACATGTTCCCATTTCCATTCGGGAATCGGCAAAGGTTGTAGTAACCCTGGGGGTTTCCAGTGTTCAGCTTTAACTTGTTGACAAGTTAGGCACTTGGCTACGTATTCCGCTACATCCTTCTTCATCCCTGGCCACCAATAGACCACCTTTAAATCATGATACATTTTAGTGGTTCCTGGGTGCACGGTATAAGCGGTAATGTGAGCCTCTTCCAAGATTTCTTCTCTCAAGTTATCTCGATCTGGCACATACGTTCGGGATCCATACTTCAACAATCCTTCATCTCCAAATTCATAGTTTTGATCCCGCTCTTCCGATCCTAAAATCTTCATCACAAATTCATCTTGTGCTTGGGCATCAAGAATTCGGTCCAAGATTATTGGTCGAACTCGAAAATGAGCAATAAGGGCACTAGGCCCACTGATATCAATCTTGATCCCCATATTGCTTAGGCCCTGCCATTCACGTACTATACTTCTCCGTTCAATAGACAAATGTGCCAAACTGCCCATAGACTTTCGACTTAAAGCATCAGCCACCACGTTTGCCTTACCAGGGTGATATTGGATGGTACAATCATAATCTTTAAGCAATTCCATCCATCGACGTTGCCTCAAATTAAGATCACGTTGTTGAAATATATACTTCAAGCTTTTGTGATCAGTATATATTTCAAAGCTCTCCCCATATAGATAATGGCGCCACATTTTCAATGCGAACACAATCGCTGCCATTTCCAAGTCATGAGTGGGGTAGTTTTGCTCGTGTCTCTTGAGTTGCCTTGAGCCATATGCGATCACCCTACCATTCTGCATTAGCACACATCCTAAACCAACCCTTGATGCATCACAATACACTACATACCCTCCTGTACCATTTGGCAGACTTAAGATAGGTGCAGAAGTTAGGCATTCCTTCAGTCTAAAAAAACTGCTTTCACATTCATCCGTCCATTCAAATCTAGCTCCTTTTCTAGTTAACTTGGTCAATGGCGCCGCGATTCTAGAAAAATCTTGCACAAATCGACGATAATAGCCAGCCAATCCCAAAAAACTTCGAACCTCAGTAACCGTACTTGGTCTCAACCAAGTTTGGATCGATGCAACTTTTTGCGGATCTACGCTAATCCCTTCCTTCGTTATCACATGTCCGAGAAAACTAACGCTCTCTAACCAAAAGGCACATTTAGAGAACTTTGCATATAATTCATGTTCTCGAAGTGTTTGTAACACCAGTCTCAAGTGATATGCATGCTCTTCTAAACTTCGAGAATACACCAAGATGTCATCAATAAATACCACCACAAATCTATCCAAATAAGGTCGGAATACCCTATTCATTAGATCCATGAAAGCAGCAGGAGCATTAGTTAGACCAAAGGACATTACCAAAAACTCATAATGTCCATATCTGGTACGGAATGCAGTCTTTGGTATGTCCTCTTCTCGGACTCTTAGTTGATGATACCCCGAGCGTAGATCAATTTTCGAGAAACATCTCGCCCCTTGCAATTGATCGAATAAGTCATCGATCCTAGGTAGTGGATATTTATTCTTAATAGTCACACTATTTAACTTCCGATAATCCACACACAACCTCAAACTTCCATCTTTTTTCTTCACAAATAATACTGGAGCTCCCCAAGGTGAAGTACTTGGGCGAATAAATCCCTTTTCCACTAACTCTTGTAATTGCTCCCGCAGTACTCGCATTTCTGCTGGTGCCATTCTGTAGGGAACTTCAGATATTGGTTCCGTGCCAGGAATCAAATTAATGCAAAACTCAATTTCCCTTTCTGGGGGTAACCCTGGCAAATCATCCGGGAATACATCCTCGAATTCGTTGACTATTGGCACTATTTTAACATTCGAAACTTCTTCTTCCATTGACATATCTTCCTTGGTCTCCACACATGCCAAGTAATTCTGTTCTGCTTCCACTCTAGTTACTCCAGCCAATATTCTTTTGTTACACGGACTTCTATGTCCATAAATAATGAAGGGAACTTCTCCAGGAAACTTAAATTCCACATACTTATAATGACAATCCACACTGGCATAGCAATCATATAACCAATCCATTCCTAGTATGACATCAAACTCTAATGTTGTTAATAATACCAAATTCACCCAAGTCTCCCGATGATTAATTTTCACCACGCAAAACTTATATACCAACTCTGCTGTATAAATTTCTTCTAAAGGTGTGGTTACTATCAATGGGTCTATCATGATCTCGCAAGGTTTATTCAACTTCGACACAAAATTTGGAGAAACAAAAGAATGGGTAGACCCGGGATCAAATAAAACTAAGGCTTCAGAATCACAAATTAGAAGAGTACCTATCACCACATCATTAGAAGTAGGCACATCTTGCGGACGTACAGCAAACACCCTCGCTTGTCCTCCTCCAGAAGTACCTTGTGGTGTTGACTCCGTAGGTCGGGATCGGGATGTTGAAGCTATCCCTTTGCCTTTGTCAGGTCGACCTCTCCTAGCCGGAGGTGAAACTGCAGATGCTACCGCGGATGCTGGTTGTACATACTCTTGACCAGTTTCTTGGAATCCCTCTTCATATGGGCAGTTTCTCCGTATATGCCCCGGTTGACCACAGTTAAAGCACACATAATAAGTCTGAGCACAAGGTCCCACATGTGTAGTACCACATCGTGTGCAATAAGGACTCCTTTGACCCCTTGGTCGACTATCATAGCTGGGCATTGTATTATCAGGTCCGCGACGGTTGCTTGTTCCTGAAAAGTTTCCACGACGAGGAGGACTGCTGAACGGGGGATTTCTCCCTGACCCTTGAGGTCTAAATGACGTTTGCCCTTTACTTTGTATATTTTCCCTTCGACCAGATTGACGTGATCTCCTAAAAGTCATATCTTGACCAGTGTGCCTTCGACTAGTCTGTCCTGTGCTCTCACGAAGTGCCCTAGCCTCCATATTGCGTCCTTCTATTAATCGAGCACAATCCACAGCATCAGAATATGAATCGAATCTCTGTGGAGCAACCACTCTAAACAAGTACTCGGACAAGCCGGCCACAAATCGCTCTATTCTCATTTCTTCTGTCGACAGCAAATATGGGGCATACCTGGATAATTGAGAAAATTGCACATCATACTCAGACACTGTCATACCGGGTGTCTGTCTTAAAGCCTCAAATTCCCTTGCCTTAGCTGCTCGTACACTTCGGGGCATGAATCTGTCCATGAAGGCCTTATCGAATTCCTCCCAACCAAGTGGACCAGCTTCACTAGGTCTACCCCACATATATGATGTAATCCATTGTTGTGCTACATCTTCAAGATGGAAGCTAGCCAGTGTTACAGATCTTGCGCTCGAGGCTCCCAAGGTGCGACAGATTCTTTCCATTGTATCTAAAAATTTACGTGGATCCTCTCCCACTGTAGAACCAGTAAAAGTTGGTGGTTGCAGTTGCATAAAAGCTGATAAAGAAACTGAATTGTCTCCCTCATCCTCATCATATAGATCATCCTTATCATATGGATCATCTTCATCCTCCTCTTCTATCATGTCTACACTCGGATCAAAATCCGGATCTTGTGAACTTAGACTCAAATACCCTTCAGTTGTATCAGCATGTTGTCGAGTAAATTCTATAAATTGTTGTGTCAAATTTTGCAATCCTGCAGCTAATTCATCCAGAGTCACACTCTCCAATGTACGTCTCACTGCCCCTGTACTATCGGTACTAGTACTCCTTCGACCGCTCGAGCTACCCTCACTTGAACGTCGGGAATTTCCTCTTCCCCTTATTCTCGAACGACCTCGACCACGCGGAGCAGAAACCCGTAACCGTTCATCAGTCTCTCTGGGCGCATCTATCCTGCCCGTAGCCCTCGAAGATGGCCTAGTCCGAGGTGGCATCTCAAACCTGGACATCAGCAATCAATTATCGTTATTTAATTTTCTTTTCTAATTACACAAGGTGATTTTCTAAGATAAAGAGTCTACGCAGCCTCTTGTCTATAATCGGTGCTGCAGTCACTAACTATAGGCAAGACTCTACGTTGACTCCACTACTCCGCTGTTTAACACAAAAATATCCTAGGATTCGACTAAACCTAGGGCTCTGATACCAAGTTTGTAACGACCCAACCTCGGTCGCTACCGGCGTCCGAGACCTCCGGAAGATCCCGCTAAGTCTCGAACAAGCCTTAAATTTTTTTTTTTGACATTTATTAAACATACTATATAAGTATTCCATTTCCAGTAATAACAATTATATTTAAATTACAAAGTTTTCAACAACACATAAATAGAAATTGATAATGCGGATAACATGTAAAATGTCTATGTGACTGAACTCTAGACAGCGGAGTGACTCGGAACAGGCTAAGAGATGCCTTTACCTATCTGCCAGAAACTGAGCACGTCGATGATTACGAGCTAGGCTGATCCTTGTCTGCAAAAGAGGAAATAAAGGGGTGTGAGTCTCACAGACTCAGTGATCATCGGCTCAGTGAGTAGGACGTAGATGGGAAACAAGCAAATAGCTGATCAGTTGAATAATAAATCACAAGATTTTCAATTTAATTTCGATTTAAAGGGAGATTTGTGCCTTATAAAATGATGTAGTAAAATCATTGTGCAACATTTAATTCGGGCAAAACAATGCCAAAAACATGTATAATAACTCTAGGCGAAATCAACAAAAATTCGACTTCTCGTTAAAAATTTCAAATGAGGAGATAAAAGTGTGCATGCTCCCAAAACATGTAGTCTGTAATCAAATTAAATTATAAACCTCGTAAATCACTTCATGATTAATAAATAAGCATTGAAAGCTTGTTTAAATAAAGGGAGCTGCAGAGAAAATCTTAAATCTTCACCATACATAAAAATACGTGTCGAAAAATTTATACTGCTATCGAGTAGGAAATCATAACATCAACACGTGGACCCACTTCCACGTAATAACATCCGGGAGCATCGCTTCCACCGGATTCCCATATAATGCCATGGCAATCTCAACGATGTTGGCCGACATCGGAGATATCAAGCGGTCGCAGCCGCGTAAATCATCTGTGGCCTTGCCACGTATATCACAGACCATGGCCCCAGCCATGTCTAACAGCCCGTCGGTGACCCGAAAATGTCTCTAGCTAGAGCTCACTCGTGCACGAGGGTCACACTTAACCGATGTGACATCCGGCCTACTCTCGATGCGTTTGGTTTACCAAAACAGAATGTTTTTCAGATCCATAACAAACTTCTCAAGTCTATTTTCTTAAATCATTTAAAAACCAAAAAATTTGATAAACCGATATATCGATGTTTTTCACATCTTTTGTCTTGGTATAAACACTTATAAAATTTTCAGAATAAAATCAGCTTTCAGAAGCTACATAAAAATAATTTAACAAATGCATATACTATGCATATCACCAAAAAATATAAGGCACGTGTTTTGATGCTAAGCGGTACGAAAGGCTTGTTTCCCAATTTTTTTTTAAATGCTTTACTTATAACTATACATATATATTCAAAACATTTTCTAAAATAATTTACATCCACAATTTCCTAAAATTCTACCAACGCATGCTTTCCATAATTGTGCGTGTTCGATAAATCATGCGTGAGTATATATCTATAGATAATATGAAAATTTTAAAATTGACACCCCCTACTCACCTTGTAATAGCGGGATGTTACGTCGCTATTAATTTCGAAGGTATGTCTTACTCTTTCTTCCTACCGATTGTTCGCTAATTCCTTCGGCCTGCCAACACAATATAACACCTTATTTATTTCCTAAATATTAAAATTCCACTCAATAGATATATATAGATATATATATCCTAATTCATTATATTTTATTTTAGTATTATTATTTTATTCAATATATATTATTATATATTTTTATATTTAATATTTTTATCTTTTTCTTCTTTCTCTTTTTTTTTTTACCTTTCTTTCTTTCCTCTTTCCTCCCTTCATAGCCCGATGGTTCTCCCTCTCTCTTCAGCATCACCGATCAGCAGCTGTAGCACCCTCACTTTCTCTCTTTCACTCACCACCGTTCACCTCTTCTCCTATTCTCTTTCACCCCAAGCAGCCCCCAAAACCAACAACTAATCTTCAAGATTTTTAGGAGCTAAACCTCAAGAATTTACAGTCAAAGCTGCTCCTTATCTCCTTCTTCTTCTCTCTTTTTATTTTTTTTTCTGAACAGCTTCTCCCTCTCGGGTGCTTCTCTCTTTCTACAGACTATTTTCACTCTTCTTTTGCTCTTTTGTTTCTTTGCTCCTCTTGGCTCGGCAGCTTGCTCAACAATGGCTATCAAAAGCCATTTAAAAAGGAGTGAAATGATTTGGGGAGCCGGACATGACTCATTGTCATGTCCACTCCATAATTTTTTCTACACGTTTCTATTTCTTTTATGCTCAAAACCGGCCCCTACACTCTTCTTTCTTTGCTTGTCTTTTCTTCTTTTTGGTTTTTCATCCGGCCCCCCCTTGTTCTCTCATTCATGAGCCTTTGTTTTAAATTTTAATTGACCACATGGGCGGCTGCCCATGTGGTCTTTCTTCATATATATATTTTTTTAAACGGTTGTTACACCTAATAGTCATGAAATATGTTCTGATAGGTTGAGATTAGGATGAACTAGGAATTGTGTCAATGGATATATCAGACGATATATCTAGTTGGATTAGAACAAGAATGTTGAGGAATGGTGCCGCGACTTGCTGAGTTTAACACTAAAGCTGAGGACAAAGACCAAATAAGGTTTCGTTTTGCGCTAAGGAAGGAATATGTCGTTTGAAGTCTTATTTACTGTCGTTTTGGTCCCAAGTTGGTTATTTACTTTATTTTGTTACTGTTGAAAGCTACTATTTCCCAATTGTTCGGGGTTTCAATTAATCTTTGTTTCTTTTCAACTAGCCGTTGCTCTTAGTTGTGTTTAGAGTCTGCTGATGTGTCAGGGTATCTATCACAGATCCCTATGCTCCAAGAATATAGGATACCAGCTCAAGGGGTTTGTACAGCTGGATATGGTGAAGCCCGTTTTCAACAGATTGTAAATGGTCCCTTGGTTGCTTAATGAGTTTGGCCTCTCCCTTTCGTTGATTTTTCTTTCTTTTCTGCTCCTAGTTCATGGTTACTCTGTTAACCATTCAATCTTTCAGAAAACCATTTAGTCTTCGACAAAGAATCATTTGTTTTTTTTTGTTTTTCTTGAGAAGCCAATAATCATTTGTTGAGGAAGAATTCAAGATAATAGTAGAAGAGTGATTAGTCTGAACAACAGGCTGATGAGCGACGAAAGATGAGTTGGTCACATTATTCAAGTCTACGACCTTTGAAACAGCGGAACTATGAAACTCAAAAAGGTTGAAGAGTTGCAACGGAAGTTTGTGACTTTTATTACAAGCATATGAACTACAGTAGAATGATTCGTCGGAAGAATCAAAGGATAAACCAAATGATTTGAGTACTTAAGTAAGAATTTTGGAAGATGGATGACCGCTATAAGAAAACAGCAAAAGATTATTGATTGAATCATAGAAATGGATCTGTCAATAATTTTCTATTGATCAATAGCGATGGATAATCGACGGAATACCAACTGATTGTAATCCTATAGTATTCTGACGAAACATTGATGAAATATGGACAGAAATCATCGACGAATTTATTTTTATCAGTATTTGACTGATATTTATTTGATGTGGAATAAAAGCATTTGACATGAAAGCTATTGACAGCCTTTAGCGATATATGGCAATGATACTATAAAATGTCAGGGGAATGGAATCGTCAGAGAGATATTGACAGATTAAATTTGTGAGTACCAATAGATATTCTGTTGGTAATCGCTAAAGGTAATATCTGGAGAATGGAATCGTCAGGTCAATATCGATGGAACATACCAACAATACTAATTCCATCGAGAATAGTTACCTAAATAGTTAGGAGAATGCTGACGGAATCAAATTCATATTTACCATTGGATATTTCGTCGATACAACTAAAAAAAGGGTAAGGGGAATAAAATTATTAGAAAAATACTAACTGACAATATCTATGGAAGTCAACAATGGCTACCCTAAAAGTCAATAGGCAAAGATTTTAAAATACTAACGAAAATTCCATCAGGCAGTAAAATAAAAGGTCATGAATGTTCACCGATGACAGACCAAACTTCCGTCCCTATATTGAATTATAATGCAAATATTACACTAAAGTAAAAACCATAAAATGCCCATATTCTTGGCTGAACAACATCAAGCCTAAAATGCAATCTCTGTATATATTAATGATAACTAAGTTGAACTTTTTAAACCAAATTAAATCATTTATATACCATGATAATTAAGTTACTAATATTGACTTGGGAAAACATACAAAACTGTTAATAGTTGAATCTTGACAGAGTATAACCATTTGTTCATAGATGCCTTCTAAGATATTTGTAACTTCACAATCCATGAGACATTTATCATTTTCTGGAAGTTTTGTAGATAATATCAAGAAGATACCCTTAACCTATACAATTTGTTTAAACTCATTAGGTTTAGCAAAACAATCCATTGCTAGCTTGACGTCTAATAAATGGAAACCTTACTATATCTAAGATGGATTGCTAACTGAGATTTTGGGTCAAGTTCGGACCTTTACACATAAGGGATCTTAGCATAACAAACACAATAAAAAACTTTTAGGTGAGAAACAAAAGGTTTGAAATCATACCAGACTTCATATGGAGTCTTGCTTGCAAAAGCTCTAGAGTTAGCAATGTTCAAAAGGTAATTTGCTATGTTAATAACCCCTATCCAAAGCATCTTTGGCAAACTCTTGTCGAACAACAAGCAACGAGCCATTTCCATCAAACTTTTATTCTTCCTCTTTGAAACTCCATTTTATTAAGGGTCGTAAGACACTGTAAGTTGATGTTTTATCCCAAATTGAGTCAAGTACATCTCAAACTCAAGAGCAATATATTCGGTACTATTATCACTTTGATGTATTTTAATTGTCATATTCACTTGGTTCTTAACCAAGGCTTTAAATTTCACAGAGCTAATTAAAGCCTTTGATTTTTGTTTGAGGAAGTAAACCCAACTATATGTATGGGTGTTTATTATCAAAGAAAAATCAGAGAGAAGAGAAAGGCGCATACTTTAACTTTTTTAAAGGCACGCAGATAGCAAAGCCGCGTGGGATATGGAAGATTCCTTGTCAGAAAGGGCCGGCGAAGAGAAAGCCGGGCACGTCAATTTCTGCACTAGGACCGCAAATGAAAAGTGAACTGGACAAACGTGGAAGATCTTGACCTTGCCCTTGCCCTTGCCCTCAACAATGCTTCAATTTAAACCAGTAAAGTACTGCCATTTGGATGGCTGTATCAATCAAAGGGCCCCTGCCCTCGCGAGTCTCAAGTGACAAAGTCTCAGCTGAAGTTGAGAAATTGGACATCAGGAGCCTGCTTCCATTGCGTGTAGCCATGCCCATGCTCCTCGCCAATTCAACCTTCAGCGATTATTCATAATAATACAATGTCTTTTTTGTCAGAAAAACGTTTGATTCACTTAAGAGTCTAATTTGTCTCTACCCAGAAATTGTTAATCACTTTATAAGTGGACTTGTTGGGACTTGTTGTGAATACGATCGAGTTTGGAGAATCGGGGTTCTATTACCTATGCAAGTAGGTGTAGGTGGTTTTATTTTTCTTGTTATATACATTCTGCGACTCCTCTAAGGTAATAGAATCTTCTCAATTCTTCTTTTGAGCTAAACAAACTTTCTAACTTGAATCTTGATCGGTAATTTTCTTAATGCATTTGGTACTTTACTCATTTTCAAGCTAGAGATTACTCGGTAAGAAAAGGTTTAAACGTGGTAGGTGCTTGACTACAAGAGTGCGTATTATTCAACGCGCTACAATTAATTGTACGATTCTTAACTACCATACTACTGAAGAAAGATTATTATTTGAGTATGGTTTCTTATGCAATGGCGTCTCTAAGGGGCAGGATCTTAAGCACGTTCTTCATTTCAAGCTCTGCAAATCACATGTTTTTCCCTAGCTTCTCTCTGTATGCCTTGTTCTTATGCTTTAGCTTTACCTGCTGCTTTGCAAGAGACACCATAACGTTTTACAATCCCATTAATAGCTCGGGAGGGTCACTTATATCTGCCGGTGAGAAATTCGAACTTGGGTTTTTCACTCCTAATGGAAGCTCCCACGGGGAACGATTCGTTGGCATCTGGTATTACGGCATGGAACCGCGGACAATTGTATGGGTTGCCAACAGAGATAAACCAGTGTCTAATTCCACGATCTGGGTTTTTGGCATTAGTAATGATGGCAACCTCATGCTTTCTAATGGAAGTAGCCCTCCTAACCCATTGACCAATCTTAGAGGCATCTCAGCTCCTTCTACGAGGACGTTGAAGCTCATGGATTCTGGAAATCTGGTTTTAAGTGAAGGTCGAGATAATGGCTCGGCGATGGTGGTTTGGCAAAGTTTTCTTTATCCGACTGATACATTTCTTCCTGGTATGAAGCTTACTGAAGTTCTCAACTTCAAGTTGACTTCATGGAAAAGTCCACATGACCCTGCCTTAGGACCCTTCGTTTTCCAGCAAGATGAAACAGAAGGAGGAAACGAATACATCATCACTAACAACGGACCGATGCCGTACTGGAAAAGTGGATTATCTGGAAAATTAATTTCCAATGATGAAATTCCGACTTTTATTTCCCGTTTCCTGCTTAATAATATCAGTCAGAGTGGTATACCGAAATATTGCCCATTTTTGAAGCATAATGGTACAAATATTCCGACCCACTGTAATAGTACGCTACCCCAAAGCTACGACTACAACAACACCAGATTAGTCATGGATTTCGATGGAAAGTTGCGGTTTTTTGAACGGTATATCAGAAGGATAAGTGGTCGTTGAGCTGGTGGGAGCCAACGGACAGATGTAGCGTGTTTCATGCTTGTGGTAAGTGTGGTAGTTGCAATATCGAGAACAAGGTACCCTGCAAGTGTTTGCCTGGGTTTCAACCACAATCACCGGATAATTGGAACAATGGAGACTTTTCAGAAGGGTGCAGAAGAAAATCTTCAGTATGCAGCAAACACGTCCAGGTTGAATTCTTGAAATTAAGCAAGATGAAAGTGCAAAAGCCAACTTCAATATATGCAGTTAATGATAGAAATGAATGCCAGAGGATATGCCTTCAAAACTGCGCTTGTGAAGCTTATTTTGTTGAAACCTACCAAAGGAATCGTCCAAGTAATTTTACTTGCGGGACTTGGATAGATGATCTAAACAACATTCAGGAGTCATATACAGGTGGTCTTGACCTCTATCTTCGTGTACGGCGTTCTGAAATAGGTACTCTTATTCTAGCTTTTTACTGGTAGTATTTCATCATTTAAGTAGTTTTGCTGTCATGCAACTACCTTAATTTGAACCAGTACTTAGCTCTTTCAAATTTCTATGGAAAATGAACATTTGGCAGTTGCCACGATCACCTCTTCTGATGATCAATTGCTCAACTCTGGCTCTATAGCTACAGTGTTTTGTTCAGTGGTTCCGATTTAATGTCTTAAAACCCATTCTGATTACTGTATCTTTAATTGTCAAAAGCCAGAGCAGTCATAACTTGCAATTGTGCAGGCAGGGGACCAAGTGTGACTTCTGATCAACTTAATAAAACCTTAAGAATCAATATGAAGAGAAGTGATGGTCCACAGATTCTTTTTTCACCTCATGATTATAATCAATAAGACAGAGCAAATTGACTATCATCAATATCTGTAAACCGTAACTGTATTATTTCTGACACTCACACGTTACCCCTTTGCAGAATCAGGAAACAGAACTTGTGGGACTTGTGGCACTAACATCATTCCCTACCCTCTTAGCACTGGATTGAGTTGTGGTGATCCAACGTACTTCGGTTTCCACTGCCAAACTGAAACTGACACTGGTAAGATTAGCTTCAATGCAAGTGGTCAACCCTACCGAGTTACTAGCATCAATCTGGAGGCACAAAGGTTTTCCATCCAAGTTCAAAATGCGGAAAATTGTAGGGGAAGGGATTCAATGGAAAAGCTTCTACAGCTTCCTGGGTCCTCTCCTTTTTTTGTGAGCAGTGCGTGCAATGCTACCAGGGATAATTTTAGTACGGATTCTTTTAGTGAAGCTAAATTGTTTTATGAAGTAGAAATTGGGTGGAAGCCACCCTTAGAGCCAATATGTGGTTCATCTGAAGACTGCGAAGATTTGCCAAATTCATCTTGCAATGTAGCAGCGGATGGGAAAAATAGGTGCTCCTGCGATCGATCCTTTCAATGGGATCCATCAATATGGAGATGCACTTCAAGTGAGGACTGAGAAATCTATAACTTTCTTTTAATAATATAGATTTTCTTTAATGGTGAAAATAATTAGTCAAATTTGGTAGAGTACAAACTAATAAATGAGATAACCGTCTCATGACAGTTTGTGGGCTTATACTCAGGCTTATGGAAGCCTGATTTCTGCACTTATTATGGCTTTCCAACAGAGGATAATTTGATTAGACATTATGATCTTTGCTTGGACCTCTTTAACAATTTTACCTTGAAAGTGTGGTTTCAAATGGGAAGTAGGAAGTCTTTATGAATTGAATTAGAGAAATAGTTGATGAAATTGAATATCATAGTTATCCTGTTAATCCCAGGTTGGGATTAAATTTGATGCATAAAATTGAGGGATAGCACTTACCTCTCACAAATGGCAAGTCAGTTTTGGGGTGTTGCGCCAGTAGCACAATTGACATGATATTCTCTGACCTATTTTATGCGTCTTTACTTGCAGAAGGTGGACAACCAGTAGAGTCTTTTCATGGAAACAAGCTACTCCCTCTGATCCTTGGAGTTTCTCTGGCAACTGCAATGGCCTTTTTGTGCGCCGTTGTTTCTATTTGCATGTGGAGAAGAAAGGTGGTTAAAAGTCGAGGTAAGTATGGTGCATCTTATACTCTGTCCATATCCAATTTCTTCCACTAACTACTGGATTAATGTCAAAATTTTACTTATCAGATTTATATATAGTTTGTTATAACGAAGGAGTACTGTTGTTGCATCCACAACAATTTTTGCTTCTTTTAAATTCAGTAAAACAAAGAAAAGCTGCTCTTCATCGGTATGACACCGAGAGAGGTGTTAAAGAGCTAATAGACTCGAACCAATTCAAAGAACAAGATGGGACGGGCATAGACGTACCTTTCTTTGATTTTGAAAGCATACTAGCTGCAACAGACAATTTCTCAGAAGAAAACAAACTTGGAAAAGGAGGGTTTGGGCCGGTTTACAAGGTATTGTTTTCGGGACTTTCAGAAGTTTTAAGTCATTTATTCTTAATTGTGAGATTATCGTTACAAAGGCTACGATCCCAGGGTAAGTTTCCAGGAGGTCAAGAAATTGCTGTAAAGAGGCTCTCAAGTGTTTCAGGACAGGGCCTGGAGGAATTTAAAAATGAGGTTGTGTTGATTGCAAAACTTCAACATCGGAATCTTGTGAGACTATTGGGCTACTGCATAAGAGGAGAGGAGAAGATTCTACTCTATGAATATATGCCCAACAAAAGCTTGGACACCTTGATATTTGGTTAGCCGCTTGAAACCTTTACTGTAATCTTGTTTGATCCTGATTGAATTTCTTTTATTTTACTAATATAGAGAAACCATAAAGAAAAAAGAAACATAGAAAGGCCTGTTATAGGGTCACTGATATTTGTTATGGTCTTTGATGACGAATTTTAAAGGTGAATCATTTAGCCAGCGATTGGATTGGGAGACACGCTTCAATATCATTTTGGGAATTGCTAGAGGATTGCTTTATCTTCACCAAGATTCTAGACTGAGAATCATTCACAGAGATCTGAAAACTAGCAACATACTACTAGATGCAGAGATGAATCCGAAAATATCTGACTTTGGCCTTGCAAGGATGATCCTAGGCAAAGAAGCTGAAGCAAACACACTTAAAGTAGTTGGAACATAGTGAGTTGCAAATATTCTTTTTTAGAACAACCCAAAATTAGTTTCTATTTTCCAGCTGCTTTCAACCAAGAAATTTATGAAAAGAAAAATGAAAGTAATGCACTTCTAATCGTAGAGATTGTTGTAAAATGCAGTGGATATATGGCACCAGAATATGCGTTAGATGGACTTTTTTCAGTAAAATCTGATGTTTTCAGCTTTGGTGTAGTCATGCTTGAAATTGTTAGCGGAAAAAAAAACATGAGATTTTACCAGGTGGAACATGCCCCAAGCCTAATTGGCTATGTAAGTAGAGATAAAATTTTCTGCTCTTTAGTCCATTTCAACTTTTCGTTTCCATGCCAACTGCAATTTTTTTTAATTTTGTTCCAGGCATGGAGATTGTGGGAAGAATGCAAGGCATTGGATTTAATGGACAAGACAATGCGGGCAAGTTGCAATGCAAGTGAGTTTTTGAGGTGCGTACATGTTGGGCTGTTATGCGTGCAAGAAGATCCCAGCGATCGCCCCACCATGTCGAATGTAGTCGTCTTGCTTGATAGCGAAACTGTGAGTCTTCCAATTCCTAAGCAGCCAGCGCTTGTGACAAGGAGAACCCTTTCAACCACAGCTTCTACCTCTAGTAAAGCTGAATCCGGTTTTGAAATCACTTCTACTCTCGAAGAAGGTCGATAATTGTGAAGTATGTCATGAACCGTGTATATTATCTGTGTTTTTAGAGATTTTTGAATTGAGACTTGCATTGGTTTTTGTTGTAAGATGGTTTTTGTCATGAACAGTTTTTTGCTGCTTTTGTTAATGTCATACATACTCCAATGCATGTTTAGAGTTGATGTTTACCTCTTGCATCGAGTCAGTTTAATGCAGCAACAAAAACGATGTTGTAAGATGGTTTTAAGCTTTTCTATTCATTCAACTATCAATTAATGAACTTACGCCCTTTTCTCAGTTTTTCTTGTTTTTCAGCTTCGATATTCAATATTTGACTGTTTTTTTTTTTTAAGTTCATTGATTAAACATCAAGCTCAGCTTGATGCTGCTATTCTCATTGCATTTCTTCATCGTTTCAGAGCCTTTTATAGTTTTAAGGGTCTAGAAGTAAGATATACATCCCGAACTTGAGATATGATATGGTTATATTATCTCGAGACTAAGCTCTAAAGTAATATGAAGCCTTTCTATCTATCATTCCTATAAAATTTCACAGTCAAATTATATTAACAATTATGTTCAGACATATTCATATATATAACTATTATAATTCAACTAAAGTCTCCAAGGTAATAAATTAAACAATTAAAATTTAAATATCAATTACACATAATAAGTGATATAGAGTATGTTATTAGGTTAATTGCACATTAAGTTAAAGAAGATTATTTAAGTTACTTGTGCATTAATTTAGGCTAGGTTAAATTATCTTTTATTTTACTTGTATTCCAAAATTATTTCTTTTTTTTTATTTAAGAATTGTAATAGTCCCACATAGGAAAAGTAAAAAGGCTATCTTCCTTAGGAATAGTTATATAAAGCCTTATTGAGTTAATTGTTAAACACATTGAAGTTGAAAATTAATAAATAATATTTCTTTTAGCAAGCGGGAGTACTTATTTTTTTTTAAGCTTTTTTCAAAAGAGTAAGAGATTTTAGCATATTTAGTTTTTGCAATCGAAGTGGGAGTTTGGCTATTTTTCACCTTAGTGGGTTTTCTAACGTTGTCAAGTTGGTGTTCATCTTAATGGAGTTTTTAACCTTGCCACAATTGGTGTTTTCACAATGCTCGATGTCTTCACAGTGTCCCGGTGTCAATTTGGTATTAAAGTGGGAGGATCATTGTTCACTGTGTAGTTCAAGTTCATTGTCAGGTTTTGACTTTCACTACAAAACTTTTGCCTATTTCCAACGAAATTTTTCGTTGAAAATAGGGCTTTTTCTGTTAGAAATAAACATTTCCAACGGATTTTCAACGAAATTTTCCATTAGAAATTCCGTCGGTATAAGCCTTGTGGGTAATACTTTCCGTTGGAAATCCATTGGAAATCCGTTGGTAATTTTCAACGAAAAATTTCGTTGGAAATTCCGTTGGAAATCAGTTGCAAATTTAAAATTTTCCTCAAATTTTTTGAATTCTGTTGGAAATTTCTAATTGATTTCCAACGAAAATTTTGTTGGAAATAATTCCGTCGGAAATTTCCAACGAAAAATTCCGTTGGAAGACATCTTTCCAATGGAAAAAACCATTTGAAACAATTTCCGTTGGAAATATGATTTCCAACAGAATTTCCGTTGAAAATTTCCAACGAAAAAATTAGTTGGAATTTTTTCCGTTGGAAAATTTATTTCCAAGCTTTGGGATTTAGGTACCCTGTTAAATCAAAATTTCCTTAGGGAGCTACTAAACATCTCAACCCCGCATCAATGAATATAAGCAGCATAAGCAATTAGCATGCAGATAGTCAACTACATTCTGACATTTGCATGCCCCACAAGATTGGGCTTCTTTTCTTTCATTTTTGTTCTAATCTTTAAGATAAGCAATCTTCTTTATTTCTTGATTAATTAATCTCATCACAAATTCCTGGCTACTATAATGCATGAATGTACAAGCCAACACATAAGAATAAAAACTTTAAACTCATGTAAACATAAGCTTATACAGAATCCAGATTGAGCAAAACAAAACTTAAGTTGCTGAACAAGTACTGAATTTCTGATGACAACCAAATAAGCAAAAAAGTAATCAAAGCCACTGTCATATCGGACAAAAAGAACTTCATATTACTATCATAGGCACTAAAGCCATGACTTATCAATAATTCATATCACCATCATACATCCACCCTCTCTACATCTTCAAGCCTCTCTACATCTTCAAGTACAAGAGGCTTCACAGGCTTTCCCAACAGATTTGTATACTCCTGGAAAGGAGACCTTGAGAAGCGAGTCTCTTTCCAGAAATCAAGAGTCAAGAATCCGTATGTTTTTAGAAGACACTCAAAGGTAGCCTGCATTTACATTTGCAATAATAAAACAATAATCGGATATCAACACCAACTGAATAACCATTTCTAAAATATCATACAAGCAAATAAACATCTATCAAGCATGAAAGCACACTAATCTACCAATAATTGATAACAAATATTTTCAGGCATTGGTATGCAACAATATGCAATAATATCATAGGGATAGCACAAAAAAATAATCCACAAATTCAACACCAACTACGTAGTTGCCCTGTCACCCAAAGAGTAGAAAATCTATAAGCATATGTTTAGGGGAGTTCTTAACAAACACATAACACAATTTTCATCAAGCCAAAACACTAAGCAAACATAATAAAAGCAAAAATCACCAAACCATAAAACATCCCAAGTTTATTAGTGTGGTTGGAAATATTAGCCTAGCATTGTTATCAAGGATGGAATAATGCATCAGTAACCACCTAATCTAAATCACAATTTCTATCCACTTGATTCCACTTCATACATGTTAATAGCTCAGATCAATAATATATTTCAAACAAATCCACCATGCCACAATAAATCACATCAAACAAGCAAATAGCAAACAATCCCAAAGCTCGGAAACTAAAATATTAATATACTTATTTAACAACCAGGGGTGTTCAATACCCTAAACACCAACATTAACAGTTAAAACCAATATCTGTGTAGCTTAGTCACTTGCAATCGATGAGCAAAACCCAATCTCGTTTGAAGCAGACCGAACACTGCTTTAAGGCTTCAAGATCGGACTGTTGCCTTTGACTGAAATATGTGCAATGAAACCTTCAGGCTTGTAATCCTAAATCAAATAAATACAACACAATATAACAGGATTAAAAATACATACGGTGTATCAAACCCTAAACAAATAACCCTAAAAATCAAATAAACAATATATACAAAATTAACCCCCAAATACTGGATTTGTCGAATGGATTGGACGGCCAGTCAGGCGAACGATAGGGGGAGTTCTGTGACAGGGACAGATTTAGTCCAAGAGTCGTTGGGTCACGACGGGAAAGGACCAAAATCGCAACATATGGGAGCAGCAGGACGGGCCAACCGAGAACTAAGAGAGCCGAAATTCGTAAAATAGGACAATGCCGGACCCGGATTCAGGACACCGATAGCGGGAGGGCACCGGGAACGCCGTGGAAGAGGGTCAGTCGGTTTTAGAGGGAGGGGAAGCGTTGCGGCTAGAGAGAGAAAATAGGAAGTCAAAAGTCGAGTTTGGGGGAGAAAGTTGTGAATTTATACTTAGGGTTTACTTATCAAAACTACGTCGTTTTGACGTTGGGTTCAGGGCACCTATAGATCTCAAGCGGCATCGTTTTGTATCATTCAAAGATATTCAGTTTGCTTTAATAATAAATTCAGAATGTATGAAATGGACCCTATTACATTAACAAATATAATCATCTAAATGAAATTTACTATAATCTTTAATAAATTAGATATTAATATATATATGTACACCCTTATGTAATATATGATATATATATATATATATATATATTCCGTTATAATAATATATAGTTATATCAACTAAAAAATATAACTTGTACTTTAATGTTAATAAATTATATATTGATTTTTTTCTTAAATCATACTTGTTTGACTATATATATATATATATTTTCTATAGCTCTCGCTCATATTTGCATGAATATATAAATATAATAAAATGATATTTTTTAAGCACAAATATAATAAGTAAATTATAAAACTTCAATCATAATTAGCTAATTAGCTAATTACAATTAAAACATAAATAAAGTAATATATATTTTTTATATGATATTTATATCTAATCATGGTTTTTTATAAAATATAAAATTTAACGTCGTTATTTTTTCCAAATTTGGATTAATATAACATTACCCTAATTTGGTATTATAATGCCAATATTGTATGATTTATCAAAGTTAAAAAAAAATTATACAAATAATTAATAAGTGCTTCTATTTACTTTTAGTAATATCTTTTTTTTCAAAATAATTAATAAAATTTCAAAAAAATTTAGATTTGCTAAGGGGAAAATTTATGATTATTTCCAACGGAATTTTCCGTTGGAAAATTCCGTTGGAAAGTTTCACAAATAACACATACATTGATGCATTAAAGGTAATTTTCCAACGGATTTTCAACGTAAAATTCCGTTGGAAATTTCCAACGGAATTTCCGTTAGAAATCCGTTGGAAAATTTAAAGACCAAATTGAAAAAGCTTAAGGTTCCAACAGATTTTTCCGTTGGAAATCCGTTGGAACTAATACACACTAAAACGTGCCTTGTAATGATGCAATTTTCCAACGGATTTCCAACAGAAAATTCCGTTGAAAATTTCCAACGGAATTTTCGTTGGAAAATTTAAAGACCAAATTGAAAAAGCTTAAGGTTCCAACAGATTTTTCCTTTGGAACTAATACACACTAAAACGTGCCTTGTAATGATGCAATTTTCCAACGAAAAATTCCGTTGGAAATTTTCAACAGAATTTTCGTTGGAAATCCGTTGAAAAATTTAAAGACCAAATTGATAAGACTTAAAGTTCCAACGGAATTTTTCGTTGGAAATCCGTTGGAACTAATACACTTTAAAACGTCTCTTGTAATGATGCAATTTTCTAACGGATTTCCAACGGAAAATTCCGTTGGAAAATCTAAAGACCAAATTAAAAAAGCTTAAGGTTCCAACGGAATTTTCCGTTGGAAATCCGTTGGAAATCCGTTGGAACTAGTACATAGTAAAATGCCTCTTGTCATGATGCAATTTTTCAACGGATTTCCAACGAAAAATTCTGTTGGAAATCCGTTGGAAAATTTAAAGACCAAATCGATAAGACTTAAGGTTCCAACGGAATTTTCCATTGGAAATCCGTTGGAACTAATACACTTTAAAATGTCTTTTGTAATGATGCAATTTTTTAACAGATTTTCAACGGATTTTTCGTTGAAAATTAGTTGAAAAATATAAAGACCAAATTGAAAAAGCTTAAGGTTCCAACGGAATTTTCCGTTGAAAATCCATTGGAACTAATACACAATAAAACGCCTCTTGTCATGATGCAATTTTTCAACGGATTTCCAACGGAAAATTTCATTGAAAATCCGTTGAAAAATTTAAAGACCAAATTGAAAAAGCTTAAGGTTCCAACGGATTTTTTCGTTGGAAATCCATTGGAACTAATACACTTTAAAATGTCTCTTGTAATGATGCAATTTTCCAACAGATTTCCAACGAAAAATTCCGTTACGAAATTTTTCGTTGGAAATCCGTTGGAAATAGTAAACAGTAAGACTTGTATATTGTCCAAGTCAATTTTCAATGGAAATTTCCGTTGGAAATTTTTGTTGGAATTTCGTTGCGAAACCGTTAGAAATCCGTTGGAAGCCTCAGCTAAAAATTTTAATTAAATTCCGTTGGAAATCCGTTGCAAATCCGTTAGAAATTTCCAACGGAATTTTTTTCGTAGGAAAAACAAGGATTTTTTGTAGTGTTTCCTTGTTCGGGTAATTTTGTTTCTTTTATTTTATAGTTGTGTCATCATTTTTTTTTCTACATTACCACACTATCATCACCATGTTATTGTGATATCACCACTACCATAATTGATGTCCTTATTTAAGCCAAAAAAATGCTGCCAAGATGCTAAAATGGCAAAAAAATTGATCATGAGATCAAGATTGAGGAATTATGTCACCAAATTCAAGAATTATAAGAGTAACTCGCAAGACATGATGTTGCTTAAATCAACAACAGTAGCTCCAATAATGAAGATAAACCCACAAATCAAGTGAAAAGAGTTAGATTGGAGGATCAGTTACTACACATCCTTGATTTAAATGGTGAAGTCGAGATTGAAGTAGTTGATTTTTAAGAAAAGTTACATATGGAGGATTATTTGGATTGGGAAGAGTTAAAACCAGTTTATGATGAATATGATGAAGAGATAGAGGAAATTTATGTTCATCATGCACAAGGTGAGTCCTTGGTGGTACAAAGACAAGTCAATAAGTTGTTAGAGAAAGGTCTAGTATGTGAAAGTAAGATTCCTTGTGTTTACGCAAATTTTTTAAAGAAAGATGGTTCATGGAGGATGTGTGTGGATAGCCATACCATAAATAAGATTACAGTCAAGTATCATTTTTCTATTCCTCAATTGGATGAGATGCTTGATCAACTAGTTTGTTCTAAAGTGTTTTTAAAGATCGATTTGAAGAATGGAGATCATCAAATTAGAATGAGGAGTGGAGATGAATGAAAAACAACCTTTAAAACACTGGATAGGTTATTTGAATGGTTGGTGATGTTATTTTCTTATCACATTCAAAAGATTTATGTAAAGGTAAAAGCTGCCTTAAAAGCTAGCAATGCAACATACTTTTTTGTTGCCAATTAATATCATCATAAGCAAGAATTTGAGGAAAGTGATTAAGTACTTGTGCACTTGTGCCAAGAAAGATTTCCTAAATAAGCTCAAGCTCAACATCGTCCAATTGCTAAAGCTAAAGTTATTAAAAAAAGTGTTAAATGTGAAAGAGGTTCGATTTAGACTAGAGAACCTATGAAGGCAATTCTTCTCCAATCTACGGAGAATGATACAGGAGTATATTATTATGTTACTTTCATATTAAGTCAAAGAAGATTATTTGGGTTACTTGTGCATTAAGTTAGGTTTGGTTAAGTTATTTTTTACTTTACTTGTATTCAAATGTTATTTTAGTTTATTTAGGAATTGTAATAATCTCACACAGGAAAAGTAACAACATTTTTTTCCCTAGGAATAATTATATAAAACCTTATTTGGTTAATTGTTAAACACATTAAAGTTGAGAATTAATAAAGAATATTTTTTTTAGTAAGCAGCAATGCTTATATTCTCTAAGATTTTTTCAAAAGAGTAAGAGATTATAGTATCTTTGGTTTGGCCAACTAAAGTGGGAATTTGACTATTTTCATATTAGTGGAGTTTTCTAACTTCGCTGAGATTGATGTTCACCTTAATTGAGTTTTTAATCTCGTCACAATTGGTGTTTTCACAATGCCCTTGGTGTTAATAAGAGTTTCAATAAAGCTGATAATGTCTTAACATCAAAGTAGACTTCTCAAATTGTTCTCTTAATTTTCATAATTCTAAAGCTCTCATCTTTAGTCATACCACAGCTTAGCAAGTATTGTCATAGATACCTTACCAGATCAAGTATCATTTTCAATATATCATATAGATCATTTAAGAATATTTCATTAAATCATGCTTTCAAAATAGTCAAATATTCATTATATTCAAAATGAATAATTAATTTTATAAGTTCATAAATCATTGACCATCAAATATTGTTTGAGCAAATCATAAATTCAATCTTTAGAAATCATAAATTTTCATCATTTTTAGCTACGATCACTTCTATAACCCGTGACAAGGACTTTACTGACAAATCATTCTCATGATTATTATTAACTATTATAACTTGTTAGTAGGACCATAACTAACTACTGTAACTCATTAGTAGAGTCGTATGCTTATTACTGTAACTCGTTAATGCGACCATGTATTAACTCGTTAACGAGTTTGTGTGCTAATTACTGTAACCTATTAGTAAAATTGTATGCTAACTACTATAACCCCATTAGCAGAATAAAAAATTAGTTTTGGTGTCGATTATCCTATCTTACAAGCATCATTTTGTAGCTTTAAAACATTTATTAAAAAATAATGAAAGATTCATATCGTTCATAAAGCAATATTCATCATATAAATAAACCAAAACATTCATAAATCAATCATCACCATACGAATGAACCAGGGTGCATCTCATTTTTGGCACGGAGGCATTGGGGAAATTATTGGTAGTGGTGGTGCAGCTGTTGCGACTGCTATGGGGGCTTACCACGTGGGCTATGGTGTTCATGGTGATCATTATGCACACTATGGAAACTTTAAGCATCATGGTGGCAAATTCAAGCATGAGAAGCATAAGCAAAGAAAGCATGGATCATCTAGAGGCAAATTCAAAAAATGGAAGTGATTTACCTGGTTGTTAATTAAACGTAGTGAATTGACTTCAAGTTCCCTAGTTATGGTTTCTATGAACAATCCAAACATGTTTTTATTTGCCATTCGTTTACTTCGCCATTTCCAAACACTTTAGGCTTTTTGTTAGACATAACAAAGCACTAGGAAAGCCTACTTAGGCTACTTAGGTTTTAAGCCTACATGCTATTTTTTAAATCTACTTGGTTTCTTCAACGAATTTGCTGTGTGCTTTTTTGCAGAACAAAAGTTTAGGCTTTATGTGTACATAGGACATAGTAGAGAGTAGATGTGCCTACTGCTTATTGAGCTGCTGACAATTTTTGTAATTATGGAGGACTCTAATACTCCAAAGCTAATCTTTTTCTGCCATTAGAAATTTTTAATGGTTGAAGACTTATGATGGCATACTAGTTTGTAAAATCTCAATAAAATATTGCTTTTTAACAAAAAAAAAACACTACTTATTTGTCAAAAAAAAGTAAAACATTCATAAATTATTCTTTTCCATATGAATAAACTAAAACAGAAATAATTATATGATTGACCCTATTTTCATAAATAATGATATAAAATGTTAAATTTGTTCAAGAATTATACATATATGATAGTTTCGAAACAAGTAAGGCTGTGTGAGGATATACTTACTTTCTTTCGCTCTAACAACTTGCTTTCTCCCAAATATAATCAAATGCCTAATGACAATCCTTTAAAGATATTATAAACATTTTAACTCTTTAAACTCTATTTATCTCTTGAAACTATGCAAAATAAGCCAACTCTTTTATATAAAAATTCTAGACAACTTGCATATTATTCACTAAAATGATTATATCTTAAGCTACAAAACTCAAAATAGAAATTCGTTTAATACACTGAAAACTATACTTAATAGGATTTCCATCCATATAAAGCTCAATAGTATCTAACTCACTGAAGGAAAAGTGCCAAAAATTTCTAAAATTGGTCTTGGCGTTGCTGCTAGGCAATTTATATAATTTTTACTAAAAAAAAATTTGTACCTTTACTTAGAAAACTCGGAATCCATTTTCATTTGGTTTGTTTGAAACTAAAAATGAAACTTGGTTCTTATAAGCAGATTTTGCATTTTAATTCATAAAAATTTGATTCATCCCCATTCAACCTCTAAACCAAGCATATAATCATGTTTAAATTTTAAACAATTGTAAATCAACAAAATCAAATGATCCAACCTATGCTAGATATATGAAAACCACAAAACATCTAGGTTTTTCTCATAAAAGTTAATCCAAATTCTTCCAACTCAATCAAATATTTTTTTTTTCAATTTAAAAAAGGGCTTTTACTCATGTTGTAATGATAAATCCAACAATAACCTTTGATTTTTATTCTTTAAGTTGCTCTTAAAAACCTTAAATCCTATATAAAAGTGTGCTTCTAAAATTCCCCTCTTAGCTTTCGATTTTCTCCACCAAGAAAGTGGTTGATATATTTATATGAATTATTTAGACTAATCTTAGTTATTTTTTATTAAACCCTAGTATAAGAAAATTGTTTAGGCCCAAAATATTGATAAATAGTTTGATGGGTCTACTTGTTTCACTTTAACCCAAATGTCATTTAGGATGGGGTCTTTTAAAATCAGTAAACTCAACATGCACAAGTGTAAGACAAGGCAGATTCATCAAAAGGACAGTTATTCATAGTAGCATTCTAGGTGAAGGTGCATAAGCTAGAAAGACAATGATATGGCTCATTGACATTGTTGTACAAACCAGCGACATCCAATGCATCCTTATTCACCATTCTAGATCACTATCGACATACTAGAGTTGAAATAAGGAATGGAAACTACCTGCAAGCAATAGGGAAAGGCATAATGGCAGTGAACATACTAGTAGGCATCAAGTATGTATTAGATGTGCTTTTGGTTCATAAGATTAGTCAAAACCTCTTTATGTATAGGTCAAGTGGTTAAAAAACAATAGTCACTAATTGCTATTAGCTCCTCTATGGCTTATGGATCGGTTCTGAGTCCAAATGCTCCTCACTTGACTCTGACCCGTAACTCGTCTTCTAGTCATTCTCTTCTTCTTTCCTCCATGCCAGTTTTTCTCTTATCTTGAAGCTGTCCACCGGCCTTGTTTCCACCCTTTCTCCAGTCCTCCTTGGTATCTCATAAGATTCGGACAGTCCTCCATATGATTACCAACTCCATTATATGGCATACTTGAACGAATTTCCTCCTCTTTAAATTCATTTTCTTCGGCTTCACCTTCTATAGGGGACTTAACAATGGAACTTGTTTGTGACCCCACTCTAGTGATGTGGAGTATCCAGAACATTCCAATATATTGCATGAAGGAAAATCCTCAATCCATACTTCAAAAGTCTCAACTCTAACTTCTGTCACTGTTGTCTGGATGGGTGTGAGAGATGTTAGAGTTAAAGCATGCATTGACTTTTAACATTTTGTTTTACTATGTATTTTGCTTCGTTGTACTAGTTATTAAGAGTGTTATTCCAGTGTTTATGAGGTGCCTTTATGCATGTTTCAGTTAATAACACTTGTCCTTCATGTTAACAGGTGTTATTCTTGTATAACTTGTATAAATGCTTTTGGTGTATAATGAATATATCCATATTTCACACAAATATTGTTTTTCTCTTCTTTTTCTGTTTGTTTTTACAAGCAATTCATATTTTGCTTTGCTGCTTTCATCTTTTCTTCAGTTTCATTGCAAGAGATTCGATCATCACTTGGAGGATTACTCTTTCAAAAGGTTTAACCTTTTTCATTTCTTCTCCAACCCAAATTAGAGTGCCAATGCAGCTAGCTGCATTTTGGAACGTCAACTTGTTCCAAGAATGAACAAAGATACCTCTGTACATAATCCAACATTTTTAGTGCTTAACCTTGAACTTAGGGTGCCATTCCTTAATTGCAGTAAACATTCCGACAGTCTCTACCATTTATCATCCTTCAACTTAATTCTGTCAGACTCATCATCAAATTTTAAGAGAAAGTGTCTGCCTGACAACCTCCTTGCATGAATTCCTTAAACCTTTTGTTTTAAATCCCTTCAATAAAAAGTCTATTCCACTTCCAAATCATCCTTTCCTTCCCCAATCAAACAATTCTCTAACCATCAAATGTTTCATTCTGGAGTGTGTTGATGAGTAATACTTGCATGGTTGCTGCACGTGGATGTTGTTTTGATAACACAATTTTATCTTTTCAGCTCAGTTTGCTTTGTTGTACTGATGTTTAGCATTAATGTTGTATATGAGCTGTCCTTTGTTGTGTTAGTCTGCATGTAAACCAGCACTTACACCTGTTAAACATATTTACAAGTGTCTCTTGTGTAGACAAGGCATATAAACCTTGTTTTTGTATTAATGAAACAAGCAGATCATTATCTCTTTAACACATACTCTGTTCTTTCTCTTTTCATTACATTTACATGGTATCAAAGCATTCTTAGGATCTTGTTGGACCTACAAATATAAGAATTTCTTCTTCCTCCCTTGTTGGTTTACCTCTTGACATATCCAGCATGTCTTTAACTTCAGCTTCTCATGTATCTCCACCTATATTTGATGGAAAAAACTATCAAGTTTGGGCTGTCAAGATGGAGGCTTTACTTAGAGGTTATGACCTCTGGACAGCCATTGAAACTGAGGAAGAACCTGCTGCTTTGAGAGACAATGCAACCATAAATCAGATCAAGCAATATACTGAAGAAATAGCAAAGCAATATAGGGCTTTGTCCTTCATTCAAGCTGCTGTGTCTGAGAAGATTTTTAGCAGGATTATGAGTTGCAAAATAGCAAGGAAAGCATGGATCAAGCTTGAGGAAGATTATCTTGGTACAGCAAAAACCAAGCAAATGCAAGCTCAGAACTTTAAAAGAGAGTTTGAATTGATCAGGATGAAAGAGTCATAGACTGTAGAAGATTATATAGATCATCTCAGCCATTTGGTGAATCAAATGAGGCTGCTTGGAGATGATTTACCAGAAGCCAGAGTTGTTCAAAAGATTCTCATCAGCTTACCTGAAAAATTTGAAGCAATAGTTACCTCTATAGAGCAAATTAAAGACTTGTCACAACTTACAATGTCAGAGCTGGTTAGTGCACTTCTAGCCACTAAGCAAAGAAGAATATCTCGACTAGAAGCTAATGTGGAGAATACTTTGTTTGCGTCAAGTAAAGGGAAAGCTACTGCTGAGATACAAGGTAAGAAGATGATGAAAGAAAAGCTCCAAAAGAAATCTTCTCATGTAGGTCAATCTTCAACCAAGAAAGAGAAGTTCAAAGTTTGCACTTACTACAAGAAAAGGAACCATTTAGAAGATCGTTGTTGGTTCAGATCAGATGCAAAGTGTCAAGCTTGTAATGAAATGAGGCATGTCGAGAAAGTATGCAAAAAGAAGACTTCTGCTTCTGATAAAGTTTTCAGACTGTTGAAGCTACTGCTAATATTGAAGAAAATCTGTTCATGGCCCTAGAAATGTCAGAAAATGAAATTGATAATCAAGAATGGTTACTGGACAGTGGCAGTTCAAATCATGTCACTCCAACTGAAGCTGCTTTTACCAGCTTAGATAAGAGTTACCATTCAAGGGTCAAAATAGGAAATGGAATTTATCTTCCTGTTGTTGGGAAAGGAACTGTTCGAGTTCATACTTACATAGGTCCCAGGTATATCCCTGAAGTCCTTTTAGTTCCTACACTTACTTCAAATTTACTAAGTGTTGGACAATTAGTTGAGAATAATTATACCCTGCTGTTCAGAGATAATGCTTGTGTTGTATTTGATCCCTTTGGTTCTTATTTGATGACTATACCTATGCATAAGAGGTGCTTCACTGTAACTTCTGATCAACTATGTCTGCAAACAAGAAATTCATATTCAAATTTGACCAATTTGTGGCACAAACATCTTGGACATTTCAACTTCGAAAGACTTAAGCAAGTCAGTGTTGCTGGTTCGTTGAAAAACTTACCTAAGTTGACTGATGAAGACTCAGTTTGCAGTGCTTGTCAATATGGCAAATCGACAAGAAAGCCTTTTCCATCTGCTAGCGGCAGTAGAGCCAAATTCAAACTTGATTTGATCTATTCTGATGTAGCAGGACCAATGAAAGTTGAGTCATTAAATGCTAGTAGATATTACTTGATTTTCATTGATGATAGAACTAGATGGTGCTGGATATACTTCATGAAAGTCAAGTCTGAAGTATTTGAGTTATTTCAAAGATTTAAAGCCTTGGTAGAAGTGGACACTGGCTTCAAAATTAAAAATCTAAGAACTGACAATGGAAGAGAATATGTCTCCAAAGAATTTACTGATTTTCTTGCAGTAGCAGGCATTTGTCATCAGTTTTCAGCACCTTATTCTCCTCAACAAAATGGTGTCAGTGAGAGGAAGAATAGGACTATTCTTGATATGGCTAGAACTATGTTGTTTGAGAAGAATCTCCCCACCAAGTTCTGGGCAGAAGCTTGCAACACTGCAGTATATTTGCAGAATATACTTCCTACTCAGGCATTAGGTGGAAAATCTCCATATGAGGTCTGGTTTGATCAAAGACCTTCAATAGAGCATTTAAGAGTCTTTGGTTGCATTTGTTATGTTCATATACCAGAAGCTATGAGGGATAAGTTGCAGTATAGAGCTCAGAAAGCCATTTTTATTGGCTATAGTTCTAAATCTAAGGCTTATAGAGCCTACTTGCCTAATTCTGGTAGAGTTGTTATCAGCAGAAATTTGTCCTTTGATGAAGCAGCAAGTTGGAATTGGGATAAACCAGATCTTGAGAAGTCTCAAAATCCAAGTTCAAAACAATCTCTTCTAGAACTTGAAGTTGATGTTGATCAGAATATTGATGATGAACTTGTGAAGGGTACTCGATCACTTAGTGATATCTATCACAGAAGCTATACAGTAATTGAAGAACCTACTTCTTATGCAGATGCTGCCAAACAATTAGAATGGTTAAATGCAATGAAAGAAGAACTCTACATGATCAATAAGAGTGGCACATGGTCACTAGTTGATCGACCTCCAAACAAGAACATAATTGGAGTCAAATGGATTTACAAGAAGAAGCTGAATCCAGATGGATCTCTTAACAGATACAAAGCTCGACTTGTGGTAAAAGGATATAGTCAGCAACCTGGTGTTGATTATTGGGAAACATTTGCCCTAGTGGCAAAGTTTGATACAATTCGACTACTGTTAGCTTTGTCAGCTGCCTTTGGATGGAATGTGCACCATCTTGATGTGAAATCTACCTTTCTTAATGGAATTCTCAAAGAAGAAATATATGTCCAGCAGCCAGAGGGATTTGAAGTTGTTGATGAACCAAACAAAGTCTACAAGCTTCATAAGGCTTTGTATGGCTTGAAGCAAGCACCGTGATCTTGGTATAGCAGAATTGATGCTTATTTGATCTCCAAAGGTTTTGCAAAGAGTAAAAATGAAGCTACATTGTATGTGCTCAAGTGTGAAAATCAATCTCCTTTATTTGTTTCACTATATGTGGATGACTTAATGATTGCTGGAAGAGATGATGTTACTCTGCAATTATTTAAGAAGCAGATGCAAAATGAATTTGAGATGTCTAACTTGGGACTAATGAACTTCTTCCTTGGCTTGGAGATCAAACAATCCACTGCAAGGGTATTTCTGTCCCAACAAAAATATGTCAATGAGGTTCTAAGAAGGTTTCATATGCTCTAGTGCAATCCTGTAGCTACACCATTAGCTGTAAATGAGAAATTTTCAGTGCATAATGGTAATAAGCTAAAGGATCCATCTCAATTTAGAAGCTTGATTGGCAGTCTCCTATTCATATGCTCCTCAAGACCAAATATTATGTTTTCTGTGAGCTTGTTGTCTAGGTTTATGAAAGAACCTACACATCTTCATCTTGCTGCTGGAAAACGTGTGTTGAAGTATTTGAAGGGTACTTTTGACTTTGGAATTTGTTATACAAGGAGTCCAAATCTTCTTCTTACTGCCTACTCTGATAGTGATTGGGCAGGAAATAGAGATGATTCTAAAAGCACTTCAAGATATGTTTTTACTCTTTGAAATGGAGCTTTCTGCTGGAGCTCGCATAAACAATCCATTGTTGCTCAATCTTCAGCTGAAGCAGAGTATATATCTGCTGCTGCAACTTTCAACCAAGCTATTTGGTTAAGGAAAATGCTTGTTGAGATGCAGTTTCCTCAAAAATTTCTTACTGCATTATTGGTCAACAACAAATCAGCTATTGCTATCACCAAGAACCCTGTTTTTCATGGCAAGACCAATCATATCCAGGTCAAGTTTCATGCCATTAGAGATGCTGAAAGGTTAGGTGAAATTAACATACAATATTGCTGTTCAGAACTACAGATAGCTGATATCATGACTAAGGCTTTAGGAAAACCAAGATTCGAGTACTTGAGAAGCAAAATGAATGTGCAAGATGCAAGTATTATGGAGGAGTGTTGATGAGTAATACTTGCATGGTGGCTACACGTGGATGTTGTTTTGATAACACAATTTTATCTTTTCAGCTCAGTTTGCTTTGTTGTACTGATGTTTAACATTAATGTTGTATATGAGCTGTCCTTTGTTGTGTTAGTTTGTATGTAAACCAGCACTTACACCTGTTAAACATATTTACAGGTGTCTCTTGTGTAGACAAGGCATATAAACCTTGTTTTTGTATTAATGAAACAAGCAGATCATTATCTCTTTAACACATACTCTGTTCTTTCTCTTTTCATTACATTTACAGAGTGAACACAGGATTTGCATTTAAATAAATAATAACTTCCCTAGCATTGTCCATGTCAAATTTCTATAGAACATCTTTGATATACTTATGTTGTGATAAGAACATTTCGCAATATGCGTGGTAAGTTTAACACCTAAGAAAAAATTTAATGCATCAAGATTTTTAAGAAAGAATCTTCTTTGAAAGCTATGGTAAAAATTCATCCAAAGTTCTAGCGTCATTACCTATTACCAACAAGTCATCAACATATATCAACAAGTAAATAAGGATAAAGTTGTTGGTATAAATAAATAATGAATCATCTGAAATTGAGTTTTGAAAACCATAACGACTAGAAAGATACTTAATTCCTTATACCAAGCATGAGGTACCTGTTTGAGGTCATAGATAACCTTGTGAAGATTGAACACATAAAGAGGTTTATGCTTGTTAATGAAACCAATAAATTGAGCCATAAAACCTTCATCAGAAAAAGTACCTTGAAGAAATGTACTGTTAACATCGAGTTTTTGAATAGTCAAGACATGGTCAAAGCAATGCTCACTACAATTTTGATTGTAGTAGGTTTGATGACAAGATTGGGGGTGTCCATGTAACATCATTTCACGTAGATGAAAACCTTTGGAAACTAAGTTGACTTCGTACCTATCTATTGAACCATTTGGTTTCCTTTGGAATTTTAAACACCAACTAACAGCCTACTACGTTCGGTTTAGATGTTGAAGGAACAAATTGCCAAGTTTGAAATTTTGTTGTCATTGCTTGTCTCCTCTTGGGATCACTCATTGAATAAGTAGGTTCAGGGGAAACCAGCAGAGGGTTTTTAGATACATTGAAGGCTTTCTTAGGCTTGAAAATGTTATTTTGAGACTTAATAGTCATTAAATATGTTCTGATAGGTTGAGATTAGGATGAACTAGGAATTGTGTCAATGGATATATCAGATGATATATCTAGTTGGATTAGAACAAGAATGTTGAGGAATGGTGCCGTGACTTGCTGAGTTTGACATTAAAGCTGAGGACAAAGACCAAATAAAGTGTCGTTTTGCGCTAAGGAAGGAATATGTCGTTTGAAGTCTTATTTACTATCGTTTTGGTCCCAAGTTGGTTATTTACTTTATTTTGTTACTATTGAAAGCTACTATTTCCCAATTGTTCGGGGTTTCAATTAATCTTTGTTTCTTTTCAACTAGCCGTTGCTCTTGGTTATGTTTAGAGTCTGCTGATGTGTCAGGGTATCTATCACAGATCCCTATGCTCCAAGAATATAGGATACCAGCTCAAGGGGTTTGTACAGCTGGATATGGTGAAGCCTGTTTTCAACAGATTGTAAATAGTCCCTTGGTTGCTTAATGAGTTTGGCCTCTTCGTTTCGTTGATTTTTCTTTCTTTTCTGCTCCTAGTTCATGGTTACTGTGTAACCATTCAATCTTTCAGAAAACCATTTAGTCTTCGACAAAGAATCATTTGTTTTTTTTGTTTTTCTTGAGAAGCCAATAATCATTTGTTGAGGAAGAATTCAAGATAATAGTAGAAGAGTGATTAGTTTGAACAACAGGCTGATGAGCGACAAAAGATGAGTTGGTCACATTATTCAAGTCTATGACCTTTGAAATAGCGGAACTATGAAACTCAAAAAGGTTGAAGAGTTGCAACGGAAGTTTGTGACTTTTATTACAAGCATATGAACTACAGTAGAATGATTCGTCGGAAGAATCAAAGGATAAACCAAATGATTTGAGTACTTAAGTAAGAATTTTGGAAGATGGATGACCGCTATAAAAAAACAGAAAAAGATTATTGATTGAATCATATAAATGAATCTGTCAATAATTTTCTATTGATCAATAGCGATGGATAATCGACGGAATACCAACTGATTGTAATCCTATAATATTCCGATGAAACATTGATGAATTATGGACAAAAATCATCGACAAATTTATTTTTATCGGTATTTGATTGATATTTATTTGATGTGGAATAAAAGCATTTGACATGAAAGCTATTGAAAGCCTTTAGCGATTGATGGCAATGATACTATAAAATGTCAGGGGAATGGAATTGTCATAGAGATATTGACAGATTAAATTTGTGAGTACCAATAGATATTCCGTTGGTAATCGCTAAAGGTAATATTTGGAGAATGGTAAATATCGATGGAACATACCAACAATACTAATTCCATCGAGAATAGTTACCTAAATAGTTAGGAGAATTCTGACGGAATCAAATTCATATTTATCATTGGATATTTCGTCGATACAACTAAAAAAAGGTCAGGGGAAGAAAATTATCAAAAAAATACTAACTGACAATATCTATGGAAGTCAACAATGGCTACCCTAAAAGTCAATAGGTAGAAATTTTAAAATACTAACAAAATTCCATCAGGCAGTAAAATAAAAGGTCATGAATGCTCACCGATGACTGACCAAACTTCCGTCCCTATATTGAATTATAATGCAAATATTACACTAAAGTAAAAACCATAAAATGCCCATATTCTTGGCTGAACAACATCAAGCCTAAAATGCAATCTCTGTATATATTAATGATAACTAAGTTGAACTTTTTAAACCAAATTAAATCATTTATATGCCATGATAATTAAGTTACTAATGTTGACTTGGGAAAACATACAAAACTGTCAATAGTTGAATCTTGACAGAGTATAACCATTTGTTCATAGATGCCTTCTAAGATATTTGCAACTTCACAATCCATGAGACATTTATCATTTTCTGGAAGTTTTGTAGATAATATCAAGAAGATACCCTTAACCTATACAATTTGTTTAAACTCATTAGGTTTAGCAAAACAATCCATTGCTAGCTTGACGTCTAATAAATGGAAACCTTACTATATCTAAGATGGATTGCTAACTGAGATTTTGGGTCAAGTTTGGACCTTTACACATAAGGGATTTTAGCATAACAAACACAATAAAAAACTTTTAGGTGAGAAACAAAAGGTTTGAAATCATACCAGACTTCATATGGAGTCTTGCTTGCAAAAGCTCTAGAGTTAGCAATGTTCGAAAGGTAATTTGCTATGTTAATAACCCCTATCCAAAGCATCTTTGGCAAACTCTTGTCGAACAACAAGCAAACCAGCCATTTCCATCAAACTTTTATTCTTTCTCTTTGAAACTCCATTTTATTAAGGGTCGTAAGACACTGTAAGTTGATGTTTTATCCCAAATTGAGTCAAGTACATCTCAAACTCAAGAGCAATATATTCAGTATTATTATCACTTTGATGTATTTTAATTGTCATATTCACTTGGTTCTCAACCAAGGCTTTAAATTTCACAGAGCTAATTAAAGCCTTTGATTTTTGTTTGAGGAAGTAAACCCAACTATACCTCGATAAGTCATTAATGACTGTGAGATGATATCTATTTCCATTTAGAGACAAAATTCTCATAAGCCCTCCAATGTCAATTTGTATGAGCTATAACTTTTGATTAGCTCTCCATTTACTCTTCTTTCGAAATAAGGTGCAACTTTATTTACTATATTAGCATGTACCGCATATTTGATTGGTTTGTGCTATGCTTGGAAGACTTCAACAAGATTTGAAGAAGCCATTTGCTTCAATAAACCATAATTGACATGGCCAAGTCTTTTATGCCAAAGTTATCCATCAGATTCTTGACTGACATGAGCAATATGCTCTGTCTTCATCTATTTTAGGGAATAAAATCAATTCTTCATCTTTATTGTCAATAACTCTTCACTATTTAGATAAAAAATAGTATAGTAATTATTCTTAAACAGTAAAGCAAAATGATTCTTAACAATTTGGCTAATACTACGCAAGTTTTCTACTACCTCAAAAACAAAGTAAACTTCTGAAATATGTTTGATTCCAAAAGGTCTCCAGTACCACGGTTCCTGTTCTAAGAATCTTCATGTAGAAGCCATTTCCAATCTTAACCTGTGCTCTGTAACTCTAGTCCAATACACTAAAGAGCTTATCATTTCCTATCACGTGATTGGAACACCTGCTATCAATGAGCCATGTGTTTTTCTTTTTATCATTAGAAACTTTGGCCATGAATAGCTACTCATCTACCATATCAGTTTCTTCAACTATTGTTGCCTTTTCATTAGCATGATTGCCTTTGGATTTCTCTATATGACCAAACTGGTTACATGACCTACACATCACATTAGGTTTGCACTAATAAAATTTTGGAGTATGATTCCTCTTTTTGAAATATTGACATGGGGAAACTTGTTACCTTGTTTGTTTGATTTCCCATCACTTTTTCTCCACTCATTGTTTCTTTTATATCATTCTTTCTTTCTTGGGTTGCAACCACCAATTCGGAGATCCTTAGTCCTCGTTGTTAGAACATATTTAATTGTATCATCATTGCGATATGCCCTCGTTTGTTCTTGATCTTGTAAGGCATTTAAACTCTATCACCGAGAGTTGAGAAAGGTCTTTGGAGTCTTTAAGTAAAGAGATCTTTGCTTCAAACTTTTTTGGTAAACTTACTAGAATTTTGTTGACAATCTTGTGGTTTGATAGCTCTTCACCAAGGAGTTTAAGTTGGTTCACCAATTTCATAATCTTATCAGAGTATTTTTTCATACTCTCATCATCTTCTATTTATAAAATCTCAATCTCTTTATGTAAATTCAAGGCTTGCATCTGATGAGTCCTTTTGCTACCATGAAACTCCTCTTTCAGGCAATCCTAAGCATATTTGGGCGATTAACAAGTCATTATTCTTGTGACAATAGTATTTAACATAGTTGAATGGATGTAAGAGAGAACTTTAAATCTTTTCACCACTTCCTTGTTGTATTACTTCATTTGTGCCATTATGGGATTGGGTCTTCATTTTGGTGGCTCACCTCCTACCTCCACAACTTTCTATAGATCAAAGGCGTTAAGATACGTCTTCATCTTCAAGGCCTAAATGGTATAATTTTCTCCTGTAAACACAAATAGAGCAACGATATTGAAACTAGTTGACACCATAAATTTTCTTGCAGAGGTTTTTTTAAAGGAAGATATAAGATAGCAAGGTTAACTATTCTAAGAAAAATTGATTTCACAAGTCCCTTGAGAACAAGTGAACGCTTTGAGAATTCAGTAAAACAAGAGAGAAAAACAAGTGCCAATACTTTCAGAACAAGGATGAAAATAGCACACTTGATCCCGTATAGTTTTAACTTTTAATTCAAGACCAGTGAAAGTTAAGAGAGAGAATAACTAAAACTGCCCACTAAAACACTACATAAACAAAAACTATCAATAAACATAAAAACAAGGGCATGATTTACAAGTGCTCGATCACCAATTACCTACAGGCCTATAAAATAAAACACATGGGCACCTCCAAATGTGTTGCATGTAATTGGCAATAAACTAAAATATAACATGAAGCATAAACCCATGTCACGTGACTTTCTCTGTGACATTGTCTTCTTCACTTTCAACTTTTGGATTGCACCAGACTTTTGTGTCAAGGTGAGTTCTAACTTCATCTATAAGTTTACACTTTTTAGCAAGTTACATGATTTTGGTACGGGTCTTTCTTGAAAACATCTGAGATAACTTCTCCCATGTTTCTTAAGAAGCCTTTGTTGTGGCAATTAGGGGGACAATTGCCTTTGAAAGTGATACAATAATGGCATGTAGAACTAGTTTTGCTTATACCGTAAGTTATAATTTGGATTTAAGGTAAGTGTATTATGTTGAAATTGAGATCACTTTGAAGACATTTTTGGCTGCTAAACTCTTTTTAGAGTCTTTTTGTGGATGCTTACTTTATTATTGATATCAAGCAAGAACATTAGCCTCTATTAATGGTCAAAAGAATAGAGACAAGTAAAAAGCTTAGTAGAATTTTAGAGAAAATTATGAGAATTTTATATATTCTCCCATCATTAAGTACATGAAGATGACAACTTATATATGACTAGCAAGAATACTTGTATGAACTTAATGACCAAGTATATATAGATAAGCACTAATATACATGCAGATTTACATGTACACTAGACATTAAGTAGCTTGCTATAAGTTGATTTAATTTACATCAAAATAGGACGAGTTTCACAAGCCATGCAAGTGTTACTCTTAACACTCCTCTTTAACACTTGCATTCCAAACATTTAGCTTGTTTTTGAGAGTCTCAAACCTGGTCTTCATCAAGGTCTTGGTCAATATGTCAACAAGTTGTGATTTAGAAGAATAGTACTAAACACAAATCTCTTTTCTCTTCTCGACATCTCTAATGGAGTGAAACTTAACATGGATGTGCTTCGTTTTCCCATGACTAATAAGATTTTTTGTAATGGAAATAGCAAATTTATTATCCACAAAAAGATCAGTAGCACGATTCTTAGGGAATTACAAATCAGTAAGCAATTTTCTCAACCAAATGGCTTGGTTTGAAGTTGAAGCAGCAAAAATGTATTTTGCTTTGGTAGATGACTAAGCCACAATAGATTGCTTGTGAGTGTTCCAAGATAAAGCTCCATTGCCTATAGTGAAAACATATCTTGAGGTACTTTTTGAGTCATCAATGTTGCCAGCCCAATCACTATCTGAGTACCTTATAAGTTTGAATTTAGGAAACCTTATGAATTGAATTCCATGGTTCAATGTACCTTTTAGATACCTGAGGACACGTTTGGCTGCAGTATAGTGTTGTCCTTCATAAACCTTGACAAAAAACTGGCAGAATACATAACATCAGGTTGAAGGGAACAGATGTAGAGCAGACACCCAATCAAGCTCCTATAAACAGTTGGTCCTCA
The DNA here is from genome assembly GCA_036013995.1 of Theobroma grandiflorum. Lineage (NCBI taxonomy): Eukaryota > Viridiplantae > Streptophyta > Magnoliopsida > Malvales > Malvaceae > Theobroma > Theobroma grandiflorum. The sequence continues at coordinate 41,967,357 of CP142127.1, forward strand.
AGCTTGTTTCCAACTTTGAATGATAATTTTTCATTTGGAACAAATGGTGTTGCAGTGGACTTGCACTGACTTATGTGGAAATTTTTTAGCACTTTACTGATGTAATTTTTCTAAGACAGAAGAATGCCATCTGATGATTGTTTGAATTCCAAGCCTAGGAAATAACTCATCAATCCAAGATCTGTCATATCAAACTCTTTTTGCATCTCAAACTTGAATTTGCATAGAATTGTCATTTTTCACAGTGACCAACATATCATCAATGTACAGGGAAACTATCAACACTACTTGCTCACTAGATTTGAGTATGTAAAGAGTAGCCTTATTGAAGCATTTTACAAAAGCCGTAATTGGTTAAGTAAACATTGATTCTATTGTACCAGGAGCATGGGGCTTGTTTCAAGCCATACAAGTCTTTGTGTAGCTTATAGACTTTGTTTTTTCCTAGCATTAACTCAAATCCTTCTAGTTGGTCAACATATATTTCCTCTTTAAGAACTCCATTGAGGAATGCTGATTTGATATCCAAGTGGTACACATTCCAGCCTAAGGCTGTAGACAAAGCCAATAATAATCTGATTGTATCATAATGGGCTATTAGAGCATATGTCTCCATATAGTCAATTCTTAGTAGTTGACTATATCTTTTCACCACCAAACGTGCCTTAAATTTATTAAGTGTTCCATCAAGATTAACCTTTTTCTTGAATATCCACTTAACCTCAATGATATGTCAATCATTTGGCTTATCAACTAAAGTCCAGATACCACTTTTGTTTATCATTCTTAACTCATCATGCATTGCATTAACCCATTCAAGGTATTTTGAGGCTTTACTATAAGAGCTTGGTTCACACAAAGCCACAAGGCTTCTATGATAGATATCCTTCATTGAATGTGTCCCTTTTATTGGCAAGTCATCTACATCATCTATCTTAGGCTTATATGTGGGTGATTCATCAGTTACAACATCATATAATAGACCATATGTGTCATCAAGCTACTGTGTCTCCCAATCCCAACTTGCTTCTTCATCAAATATTACATTTCTACTTATTGTAATCTATCAAATTTTGGAAGATAGATTTTACAAGCCTTTGAATGAGTGTTATAGCCAATAAAGATACATTATTAAGCTTTGTGATCAAGCTTGTCGTGTTAGCCTTATGGTACATGCTGGTAGTACACTGAACCAAATACTTTAAAATGCTTAATAGATGGTTTGCATCCATGCCAAACCTTATAAGGTGTCTTGTCTTTAATGGCTTGAGTTGGAAGTGTATTGAAGAAATAAACTGAGGTATGTAGAGCCTTTGCCCAGAATTTCTTAAGTAAATTTTTCTCAAGTAAAAGGCATATGGACATATCAAGAATAGTCTTATTCTTTCTCTCGCTGACACTGTTCTGCTGAGGGGAATAAGGTGGTACCAGTTGATGCATTATGCTTTTTTCACTGAGATATCGAGAACACTCCTTAAAGGTGTACTTTCTTCCATTATCAATCCTTAAAGCTTTGATCTTGTAACCTGTTTCCAGTTCAATCTTTGCTTTAAAAGACTTGAACAGATTAAACACTTTATATTTACCTTTCATAAAATATATCCAACACATTCTGGACAAGTCGTCAATGAAGAGTAAATAACATTTGCTGCCATTTAAAGATTCCACACTCATAGAACCCCCCACATTAGAATGAATAGGACCAAGCTTGTCTTTAACTCTAGTAAAGCTAACAGAAAGATATGGTTTCCTAGACATCTTGCCAAGCTGACATGCACCACAGATTGAAATTTTATCAGATAAATCTAGCAAGTTTTCAATTAAGCCAAGCATAGTTACTTGCTGGAGTGAGCGGTAGTTGCAGTGACCAAGACGCTTATGCCACAAGTTTGTCTTGTTTGAGTCACTAATAAGAGCTTGAAGACATAATTGTTCTGAGCTCATTGAAAAACACTTATTTCTCATAGGGATAGTTATCAAGTAAGTACCAGAAGGGTCAAATATCTTGCAAACATTGTTTTCAAACAATAATGCATAATCATTCTCAACTAACTGTCCCATACTCAACAAATTTTGAGTAATCGAGGGAATCAAGAGAACATTAGATATACACCTAGTTCCAAAAAAAGTATGTATGCTGATTGTACCTTTGCCAACAACATTAAGATATATTCCATTTCCTATCTTCACCCTTGATCGATAGTTCTTATTTAAATAAAAAAACATAGTATTTGTTGGAGCTATATGGTTTGAACAGCCATTGTCCAAACGCCAATCACTATTGTCGATTTTAGACTTGGTGCTACACAATGTCATAAAAAGTGTATTTTCTACCATTTTGACCTTTTTAGTAGATGAAGTGGCCTTTTCAACAGTAGTCGACTTGTTTTTACAAAATTTGTCTACATGTCCTTGCTCATTGCAGATTTTGCACTTCTCATCAAGCTTGAACCAATAATGTTCTTCTACATGGTTCAGTTTATTGCAATAAGAGCACATTTTAGATTTGCTTTTCTTGTTGGAGGCATGACTTGGTTGGAAGGGCATTTTGTCTTTCTCTTTAATATTTTTCTTGAATCTAAAATCAAGGTTGGCTTCCCTTTATGTCTAGCAACTAATGCACTCTCCACAGTAGCATCTTGACGTGTAGTTCTCCTTTGTTCATAAGCTTCCAGTGCACTCACTAGCTCAGTAATAATGAGTTGTGACAAGTTTTTAGTTTACTTTAAGGAAGACACTGTCACTTTAAATTTTTCTGGAACACTATTAAGAATTTTCTCAACAACCCGTACCTTTTGCAAGTCTTCACTTAGCATGCGAATTTGATTTTCCAGGCACATAACTTGATTAGTATAATCCATGACAGATTGAGTGTCTTTCATTTTAAGAAGCTCAAACTCTCCTTTAAGATTTTGAACTTGTATTTGTTTGGTTCTTGCAAAGCCTTGAAACTGGTGCTGAAGTTTGTTCCATGTTTCCTTTGTAGTCTTGCAATCTATGATTGTACTAAATATAGTCTCAGACACAACTGCATGAATGAAGGACAAAGCTCTGTATCACTTTGCTATCTCTTCAAAGTATTGTTTAATCTGAATAATTGATGCATTATCTTTCAACGCAGGCGATTCTTTCTCATATTCTATGACATTCCAGAGGTCATATCCTCTTAGATAGGCTCCCATCTTGATAGCCCAGACTAAGTAATTTTTTCCATCAAAGATGGGTGGAGATGGGTGAGGTACTGTAGGAGTTGACATGTTGCTGAAGGTTGAGAAATTTGAAAAGTGGTGGCTTGACTTTAGATGTATGGTGAGTTTACTAATATTTCAGGTTTAACTAAGATCTTGCTCTTGCAAGGGCTTTGATACCGTGTTATTAATATCAATCAAGAACATTAGCTTCTGTTAAAGGTCAAAAGAACAGAGACAAGTAAAGAACTTAGTAGAATTTTGGAGAAAATTATGAGAATTTTATATATTATCCCATCATTAAGTACATGAAGGTGACAACTTATATATGACCAACAAGAACACTTGTATGAACTTAATCATCAAGTATATATAGATAAGCATTAACATACATGTAAACTTACACGTACACTAGACATTAAATAACTTGCTATAAGCTGATTTAATTTACATCAAAATAAGACAAGTGTCACAAGCCATGCAAGTGTTATGCTTAACATGATATGCTTTGTGTTTTCTATCTAGATATGTTAGTGGTAGACAATTAGAAACGGTGTTAGTTGACTTTTATGTAACCTTTCTTACTTCTATCATTTCATTATCCATTGCTCGCAATCTCAGCTTTATGGTGACTTGTATTTCCTTCAGTTTTGCTTACCAAATACTTGTATGTTATGTTCCTATTCTTCGCGAATTGCTTGCTATAATAAATAGTATTCTTCATTCTACAGCATTTCCTTAAGTAAATTACAGTTATCACGGTTGACATTCGGAGTAAAATTGCTTTTGGAATTACCTCTTTTATAAGAGTAGTTACCTTTGGTTTTCTTGGTTGAAGAAGCATAATTGGTTGTGACAGAATATGAGCCGTCCTGTTTAGGTGTTGTTTCATAGTCTCTCAACTTGTCATGAAGCTCTTTAAAGCGTATGGCAAATTCACAAGCTTTAATGGTTCCGAAAGTTCTTTGAATTTTGGTCCAAGACCTTTGAAAATGAAGATAATCAAACCTTCTACAATTGACTTTCTTCTTGGGGTGATAAGGTTAACCTTTTTTTTCAGGGACATGATTCTGGTACGGGTCTTGCTTGCAAACATTTGGGATAACTTCTACCATATTTCTTGAGAAGACTTTGCCGTGGCAAAAGAGGAACAATTGACTTTGAAGCTGATGCAATAATGGTCTCGTGGACAAGGGGTCTTGCCTATACCATAAGTTATAATCTAGATTTAAGGTGGGTGTATTACTAGTGGTAATCATGGACAAGGGGTCTGGCCAATAATATAGCCTAAAAGATCATGACCCGCAAGAAGGGATTAAAACTAAATTTTCCATCATAAAGATCAGTTTAAGAGGCAATTTAGCTATTGTCTTTATGGAAATGACGGCATTACTAGTGCCGAAAATGGCTAAGGAAAAACTGTTTGCTGCTGTCATGATAACAACTAAGGGATCAAAATGCTAATTAAGCGAGAATTGCTCCGATAGCATAAAAAACTAAAGGAATTGTATTGAATAAGGTTGTGATTCATTCATAACTGATCTACAAGTATTTATACAAGTGTAATGGTTTGAGTTTGAATGATTTGATCAAAATCATATCAGGTCAATAGAGATTGATCTTTCATAGACTTAAACTGAAATTTCTTTGTTCAGCTAACTTGGTCTATAGTTGGTTGATTTGCGATTGATCTTTTCGTTTCATGTTAAGTGATTTGCTGGTTTGAAGTTTGCTTTCTATATATAAATGCTACTAACAATATATCAGCAATTAAAATATTAGTAGGTCGAATCTGACGTGGTCATTTTCTTGTGTGCATGTTCAACTATTAATAAATTTGGATTAAGCATATCTTTTAAATTACCAATATCTTGAGCGAAATTATTATGTATTCAGCAAAAGGACAACAAAAGAAAATCTTGGGCCGAGCTTGTGGATGAAATGGAGGGCAGAAGAGGTCCAAGTCAAGATGTAGTTGAGATGGTCCATAAAAGTGAATTGGCCTCTCAGCTTAACGGCGGCCAAGATGACCCGACCCGTCACTTCGAAGTAAGCATTGCGTCACGCGTCAGTCATGGCATTGGCAATCAGTCGGGCAAAATAAAGTTGGGAAGCCCACGTCAACGTCTTACAACTAGCTGCTTAGGATTTTGGAAGCGGTTCAATAAATAAACAAGAAGGCCCCGGGAACGTACGGTCAACATTTCTCTGTCCCATTCCACTTTTGAAATAATCCAACTTCTCTTAGCAAAGCATATCTTTGTTGCTAGCTTTGTCTAAAGTTGGTTTAGTCTAAGCTGTTTCCAATTTTTTAAATTTGGTTGCTTTTGAGTATGTTATGGTCCACAATTTCCGGATGTCTTGTTTTTTTCTTTCGAAAGGCCACTTTCTGGATCCTTAATTTAGTTCCTCAAAGCATCTGATCTGCATTTTTACAACCCTTAATTTTCTGCTACAAGTGAATCAAAGGCAAAGTTCTCTATATATTTCCAATCATGGGCATTCATATCTTTACCCTTTCAAGGACATGCAGCTTGCGCGTCTGGGTTGCCCTCTTTCCATCTCGTGAATCCTGCCCGTAGCATCAGCCATCAAAAAAGGGTGAGGTTCTTTTGAGTCCCCCTTGGTTCCTCCAATATACCTGCCAGATTGCACTGGACGAGCTGCTGTTTAGATCCTGGCAGCAGATGAAAGCGACTGCCACACCCTAGGAAGCCAGAAACATTGACAATAGTCAAAATGGGTCCTTGTCATCAAATATAAATAAGCAGAAATGAACAGAGGAAGTATATGGAGTCCCGCGTAATTATAACTTAATCACACAAGAAGACAAAGAAAAATAAAGTGGAGGGCCCCTCTTATGAAAAGATGAAAAGAAACAAAATCCAATGACCTTGACCTCTTTGGCCAAAATATAGACCTTTCACCCCACTTACTCCCCTGCAAAGCCTACCATGTGATCATTCAACTCAAGTACTGTAAATCAGGATCTAAAATTGCTTATTCTAGTAGTATTATTTATATCCCTCTTCAATCTCTTCTAGTCTACTGAAGCATTCATTTAACTTGAAGCCTTTTTTCCCTCTCCCATTGGTTCGAATGTATGTAAGCTTTGCCTTGTTATTATACTACATGGAGTAAGTTACGAGTTTGTTTTTGAGAGAGACATTGGAATTCAACTCATCCTTTTGAACCCTCTCTTTTTGCCTTCTTTTCCTGAATTTGACCACACGGTGTGCGATTTTGAGTGATTTAAGGTAAGCTGAAGAGTGAATATTTTTAACTGAGATCAAGATTTGGCCCCAAGATCAATTTAACTTGGCCACATCAAAAGACATTGCGAGTTTTTCCCAGGTATATGGACCAACAGTTGAATATTGTTAAACTAACAACATTCAATCTTAAATAGAATTGGCGGTGCTTTCTTTCCCTAGGATAATATACCTGGAAAAGCATGAGAGTAATCGGTACGTCAAAATTTTCTTTCTCAAATTTCCAAATCACAAGGGAAAACTCATTAGTATATGATACTGTCGCTATTTGCTTTAGTTTAGTTCTTCAACTATGCGAATGCGACAATATTTCACCATCATCTTGACAGTCGATTCCATGCACAGTATTAGCTGCTGACCAAGCTACCTTGTGATTGTGGGGGTGTTTTAGATAATGGAAAACAACAGCAGAGCACTTCTGCATAGAGAAGAGAATATGTCAATTTCTGCAGAACCTGTGGAAGCAGGTGATTGATAAGCCAATGAACGCCGCCTTGTTTTTATCTTCCATTATAATTATAAGCGAAAGAAGTAAGATCGAAAGCCAAAAAAAAAAAAAAATTCAAAAATCATTACTACATTGTTCGTAAGGCGCAGATGCTGCCCACATTCTTTTTGCACACATTTCTGTTTTGCACTTCTCTTTTATGTTCTTCAGCTAAAGAGACCATAACAGTAAACAGTTCGATCAGTGATGAAGAAGGAGATAGTCTAATTTCACCAGGAAAAATATTTGAACTAGGATTTTTTACTCCTAATGGAAGCTCTAACAGCAGGAGATATGTGGGGATATGGTATTATGGTTCAAATCAGCAAACAGTTGTATGGGTTGCCAATAGAGACAAACCACTTTTAGATGATAGCGGAGTCCTTGTTGTTTCGGAGGATGGCAACCTCAAGGTGCTGGATGGAAGTGGGAAATCTTTATGGTCAACGAATCTTCAAGCAGTGTCTTCTGGATATAGAAAAGGCAAGTTAACAGATGCTGGGAACCTGGTGCTGAGCAATAACGAACAAGAAAACTACTCAGCAAGCATTATCTGGCAGAGCTTTGATAATCCAACTGATACATTTCTTCCAGGCATGAAAATGGATGGAGACATGATACTGACTTCTTGGAAAAGTTATGATGATCCATCTCCAGGGAATTTCACATTTCAGATAGACCAAGAAAGAGTTAACCAATTCATCGTATGGAAAAGAACAACCAGGTATTGGAAAAGTGGTGTTTCGGGTAGATTCATTGGTCCGGATGGGATGCCTTCAGCCATGCCATCAGCAATTTCTTTCTTTTTGTCAAATTTTACCTCAGTTGTACTCCATAATGAGTCCATGCCTCATCTTACATCATCATTATACGGTGATACAAGGTTGATTATCAGTTTCTCCGGTCAAATTCAGTTTTTTAAGCGGGATTCTGAGAAGATCTGGGCCTTGATTTGGGCAGAGCCCAGAGATAAATGCAGTGTCTACAATGCATGCGGAAATTTTGGTAGCTGCAATAGTAATAATGACTTGACGTGCAAGTGTTTGCCTGGCTTTGCACCTAGCTCCCCGGAAAATTGGAATGGCCAGGATTATTTTGACGGATGCACTCGAAAGTCAAGGATATGTGACAAGAATGCTGCGAGCGACACATTCTTGAGTTTGAATATGATGGAAGTGGGGAATCCAGACTCTCAGTTTAATGCTAAGAACGAGGTGGAATGCAAATTAGAGTGTCTTAACAACTGTCAGTGCCAGGCTTATTCGTATGAAGAACTTGATGTGGTGCGACAAAGTGGGAGCAGCATTGCTGCATGCTGGATATGGTTGGAAGATCTTAACAATATTCAGGAGGAGTATGAAGGTGGCCGTAACCTTAATGTCCGGTTAGCAGTTTCTGATGTAGGTATAACTCTTTCCCTTCTGAAAATTGCTTGATTTCAGGATTCTTGAATGAATTTTGCTTTATGACAGTCCCCTTTCTGACTCAGATGCCATCCATAGATTAGACATGGCAATATGCACCCTATAGAATGAGAAACTTAGATAGGCCTCTCAGGCGATACCAAACTGAACTTCTCAACATTCTGCTGGTCTGAACTCAACCTAAACCTTTTGAAACAACGTTTTCCCATTTGATAATGGGAGTTCCTGCTTTGGGGAAACTTATTGTCTTTCTTATTCGAGTACGCTGCTTGATTTCTCAGACTAATATGGCCTCAAAACTTCCATGACTACTGGTTAAATGGTAGTTGACGATATGATGAACAGCATGGCTTCTGTCTATTGCGGTACTGTAGTGTAAAAAAATGTAATCCCTGCGAAAATATGTTGGTAACTGTAGAAATCGCTCTGTTTGTATCAGAGAAATTTTAATGTGTCTATTATGTGCTACCGCGTGGACTTACAGGCCAGTTATATGGGGTAGTCTTGTGTCCTATTTTGATTTTTTAATCGTTTCTCAATAAGAAATGACAAAGAGCTCATCATCTGAATTTCAAGTCATTCTATATCTGCAGAATCAACGAGAAGAAGTTGTGAGACTTGTGGTACAAACCTGATTCCCTATCCACTTAGCACTGGGCCTCAATGTGGCGATGCCATGTACCTCAGTTTTCACTGCAACATCTCTTCAGGGGAAGTTACCTTTTATGCGCCCAGTGGCACGTTCAGAGTAACAAGCATAAATTCAGAAACACGAAAATTTATCATTCAAACCAATGACGCAAATGATTGTAAGGGTGGAAATTCAGTAGACAATTTCTTTCAGTTCAAGCAGCCATCGCCCTTCCATGTTACTGGTAGGTGCAATGCAGATGAAGTAGAGATAGGCTGGGATCCTCCTCTGGAACCAACTTGCTCTTCACCTACAGATTGCAAAGATTGGCCAAATTCATCTTGTAATGTAACAAGTGATGGAAAGAAAAGGTGCCTCTGCAACGAAAGCTTTCGATGGGATAACTTGAGCCTGAATTGCACTGAAGGTAAGAATGATTTAATTAACTAACTAATTCAATGGACGCCATGATTTGCCATACAGAAGTTTAGTTTGTTTTCTTGATAATGAATGAATTAAATCATTTATGCTTAGGGAAATGGTACTGCAAAGGTTCAATTCGAGTAATTGCCAATCTGCATATTCTAATGTCCAGAGTCAACTTAGCATGGCAATCTTTCATTAATATGTTTAGTAATAACGCTCAGACCAAAACTCTGAAGATTTATGCAAATAACTTTCGTTTAGCTTTGGCATTGGTATCATCTAATATCATTTTCTAAATATGCTTGCCAGAAAAGCAGAGATAGAATTATATACATGTGACCTAGATTTATATATGAAAAATGTTCCTTAATTCTTTACTCTTGCAGACCGTGGTTACAGAAAAAAGAGATACAAGTCTTCCACCAGAAAGATGGCTTTATCTCTGATCCTCGTAATAGCTTTTCTTAGCGGAGTTGTTCTAATCATTCTGTCAAGCACCATTGTTTATGTTTACTTGCAGAGGAGAAAACTGGCTGAGGGAGAAGGTAATTAGCAGCCGCTTGTTTTTTCTTTTTTCCAGAAAATGAATCACAAAATTTGGGGCTATTCAATTTGGTTGCAAGGTAAAAGGTTTATCTTTGAATATAGGGATCTGGGGAAACATTCACAGAAATTCTGCACTGCACTTGTACGGCAGTGAGAGACATGTCAAAGACTTGATTGATTCAGGACGGTTTAAAGAAGATGATACAGACGGTATAGAGGTGCCAATTTTTCAGTTAGGAAGTATACTAGCTGCTACAGATTACTTCTCTAACGCAAACAAGCTGGGGCAAGGTGGATTTGGGGCTGTTTACAAGGTAATAGCCCTTGATTTAGTGCTCTTTAAAACTCCTTAATTTTGTTTAGTTAAAAATTGAATGCTAAATATGGGACTCTATTACCAGGGAAAGTTTCCCGAAGGGAGAGAAATTGCTGTAAAGAGGCTCTCAAGCGGTTCAGGACAAGGTTTAGAGGAATTCAAAAATGAAGTTGTGCTGATTGCAAGACTTCAACATCGAAATCTTGTTAGACTTTTAGGCTATTGTGTTGCAGGAGATGAAAAGATGTTACTTTATGAATATATGCCTAATAAAAGCTTAGACTCCTTCATATTTGGTGAGTATTCACAACGATTTCTGATGTTTATTAGTATTATAAATTATCTTAACATATGATTCCATAGAAACTGAATAGTTACTAAAGATATGTTCTTGAATGGAAATGAGAACCTTACAAGATTGGAAGCTAAGCATTCTGTTGGACTGGGATATGCGATACGGCATCATTTCGGGAATTGCTCGAGGCCTTCTGTATCTCCACCAAGATTCAAGGTTGAGGATAATTCACAGAGATCTGAAAACAAGCAACATTCTTCTAGACGAGGAGATGAATCCCAAAATTTCTGACTTTGGCTTGGCAAGGATTTTTGGTGGCAAAGAAACTGCTGCAAACACAAATAGAGTAGTTGGAACTTAGTAAGTTATACTTGAATGATAGAAGCATGAAACCTGATTGATTATATTGGTAAAACAGTTTCTAATCTCTCAGTTTTGATGAGGCAGTGGCTACATGTCCCCTGAGTACGCACTAGACGGACTTTTCTCGTTCAAATCAGATGTCTTTAGCTTTGGTGTTGTTGTAATTGAGGTCATCACTGGAAAGAGGAACACAGGATTTTACCAGCCTGAACGGTCTTTGAGCCTTCTGGGCTATGTAAGTTATGTTCCATTTTTCTAACCGTTTTAAAATATCGATCTTATTCACTACCTAATGCCAATTTGCATATTACAACCGTTATCAGGCATGGCATCTGTGGAAAGCAGACAAGGCAATAGATTTGTTGGACCAGACACTGCGTGGAAGTTGCAATGCAAACGAACTTCTAAAGTGTCTAACTGTTGGGCTCTTGTGCGTACAAGAAGACCCGAGCGATCGCCCCACCATGTCACAGGTAGTTTTCATGCTTGGCAGCGAAATTGCATCTCTTCCAGCTCCAAAACAACCAGCATTCGTAGTCAGGCGATGCCCTTCTAGCAGAGCTTCTTCATCTAGCAAACCAGAGACATTTTCCCATAATGAGCTAACCGTTACTTTAGAACATGGTAGATAGTAAAAGTACAACGCTCCAAAAACGTCATTTCCACAAGTATAGGAAGCAAATTTTATGTTTATCAATACTTGTTGTGTTTAATTTTGTTTGAGCATAACCTGGATTTGGCAGTTTCTGTTCAAGAATTTCCTATTATTCAAGGTTATCTTATTTTTAAGCTCCAAGCAACATTTTTGCTGCCAGCCGAACATTCTATCCCTGATCGTCTCTCAAGCGACGTGCAAACCTATCTAATTCTACCTTAGCAATTGAGAGGGAAATTAAGATTATCGAGCTAGGGGCACCATGCCCCTGGCTAAAGTGTGGAGTGGTTCTTAATCCCAGATTTGAGCCCTTCTAGACCCAGGCTTGTTACTTAACATTTTCGAAGAGATCTGCTTGGTAACTTGACCATGCTCACTAAGAAACTTTCAAAAGCTTAGGCCAACTGAATTTGCAGCTCTATTTAATTTGATGCCTATCTCACTTTAAAAACAAAAAACCAATTTCAATTCCCCATGCTCCAAATTGATTGTTAAGAACAAACCATCGGGCTATATTTCTTTCTTTCTTTTAGGAGCTTAGGATTATGGTGAGTATGTAGTCGTACAAGAATTAGGTGCTGAATTGTTGCCCTCTGGAGTTTGGACATCCCTGGCGCCATATCTTGGGCTTCAACCAAAATTTTGTAATTGTCAGCTTGATGCTAAACGGACTCGGCCTAATGGCACTTCTCTTTGCTGTGGCACTCCAGCCCACTGATCTTGCCGGTAGGGTCCCAATCCATCCCTCGGTTGGCCAGCTCCCATTACATCATAGGAAGACTTCAAAGCTTCGAAGTTGAATGTCAATTTATTAATTTAATTTTTATTAATAATATATAAAATTTATTTTAATTAGATATTTAACAAGTATGGATGACACGGATTTAGATAACAATTCAAAAAATTTATAAGACATTTATAAGATTTAAGTACTTAAATAATAAAATAAATACTTTACCCGTTAATATTTTTATTTGTAAAACTTACAAATGGTGACAAATTCTTTCTGATATACCCTCTTTAGATCCGTATAAATCTGAAATATTTTGCTGGACTATGGTGTTATAGACATAGTAGGAACATCGAAAGTTATAAATAAAAAAATAATCCGATAGGAGATATTTTGAATAACTCTAAATTAACATTTTAGAATAAAAACTTGTTTTTAAGTTTTTAGTTTTTCTCTTTTGATCAGTTCTTTCTAATGGAAAAATTTTGGATTTTCAATTCTAAAGAATTTGAATTTAAACTTTAAGAAAAGAATTAGTGAGAATTATCTGTTCAATATATAGTTAATTTAATATATATCTGTGGGGGAAATAAAAATGGTCTGATCAAGCAAATGAGAAACTGTTGGGGGCTCAGGGTGAAAAGAGAAGAAATCAATACCCATTTGACAAAATTAATTAATGAGGTTGAATGCAAGGTAATAGCTATATATATTAATATTGGGCATCGTCGTGTTCATCAGAATTGTCAAAATGCCGACTGAGGTGTAATCAAAAAGAGGTCTCTCATCCAATCAAGTGAACACCATGTGTTTGTCATTCGTGCATCAACTTTGTTTATTTGGTGTTGACAGACAGGTGTTAGCGGTTTAGCTTGTACGCGTAGAATACACGTATAATTAATTAGTGCGGGTTGGAGGGATGATTCATGCTACTTTCCTAGGTTTTTCCCTCCCCTCTCATAGCCTTCCCCGAAAGGAAATTCATCAGGTATCGTGCTATTGCTTAATTTGTTCACAAAAGTTGACTTGGGCATGTATTCCTATTCACACCACCTTAATTACTTCCTCATTTCGGATAGCTTTTGCATCAAAAAATTAATAATGTGAAAGCTTTCGGGTCGGATAGCTTTATTCTGTTCATAAACAAGTTGGGTTTTATGACTGACCGTTTTCCAATTCTTTTTACTCTTAATTAAATATTAAAAGCTACTTTGAGACCTTCATGACTACTTCTTGAACACTATATCCCAATAATTCAATTTGTACCTAGCTAAAATTTTATGACCACCGGCTTTACGCAAACTGTAACTTAATGATATTTTGGTTGCTTGTTGCAGTTTGTTTCGAACAATCCATAAAAATCAATTCATCAAATAGTTTTTTTAAAGGACAAATTAATGCAATACAGTCATTTCTTCTCGTGAAAGAAAATATGAATCTGGAAAAGAAATTGAAGGGTCCTCGGAAGGAAAGGTTGGTTTGGATTTCAAGGCATGAATGCATGAAGTTTCTCAGCGCAGTGCCCACCACCACAAGCTGCATATTTTATATTTCAAATATGTAATCCATGGCATATAATTTTTATAAAATTTCAGCCTCAATTATTGATTTTCTGCAGAGGAAGATGAAGAACAGCAAAATTTTCACATGCATTCTTCATGTGACAAGGAATCGTGTATTTCTCAATTGCAACCAACTTTCCGAGAAAAACCAAAAGACTTCTTATCATCCTCCTTTATGAATTGTCACCCATATATTCCCAAAATCTTCGCAAAACATTCTCAAGAAGGAAGCCATTAAGCTTCGTTATTAAGTTCTTATCCTGAAATTGCTCATGAAACCCCCAAAAAGACTCCAATTTTGTCAAGGAAGGCACTGACTTCATGTTTTCCATAGTATATTAATTTTCCTATTTCAATTAATTGGGTCTCTATACACTTTTATGTGAACAAACTTAATTATAAACTGCAAACCAACCGTCCGGCCCATGTGACGAAAGTCAATCTGAAAAGCCGAGCAGAAAGCTTCCTAATTGACGATGTTACCCTCGGAGGTTTGACCTAAATTACAACAATTACCCTTCATAAAACGACTTTGCCCTGTCAAATCTGATATTTCAAGTCAAAGCAGACAGAGGAAACATTAAAAAATCTAAATAAAAAAACAGAACAAAACGAAAGTACCCCTGACAACAACTTCTCCGAAACAGAGGCAGCTCCAGCTCTGCAAGAATCAAAGCCGATCCGCAAGAAAGTTTTGTGTTCCTTTGCTGTCATACATTGGGAGAACATAACCCCTCCTCTTTCCAAGAAAACCTCCTCCTCTCTTCTCCCTTGTATATATATATATATATATATATATATATTGCACTCTTAAAATACCCCAACGCATCTCAAATACAGAAATATATATTTTTTTTTGCTGAAATCTAAAATATCAATCCAAGGACCAATGGCAGGGTTTGGTAAAACAGCTTCTGATTTCGAGGATTTATTGCCAGCGATGGCGGAGAAGCTGGGTGGAGAAGGGCTAATAAGGGAGCTGTGTAATGGGTTCAGGCTGTTGATGGACAAGGAGAAGGAGGTCATCACTGTGGAGAGCTTGAAGAGGAATGCGGCAATGCTGGGGTTGCAAGATTTGAGAGACGATGAGCTTGTGAGCATGGTGAGGGAAGGTGATCTGGACGGTGACGGGGCTCTCAATGAGATGGAGTTCTGCGTATTGATGTTCAGATTAAGCCCTGGATTGATGGAAGAGTCCCAGTTGTTGCTTGAGGAGATTCTTGAAGACGAGCTCAGAACTGCTGGCTTCTAATAGGAGTTTTGTTTGGCCCCGCCCTTTTTTCTTTTTTTCATTTTTTCTCATAGGTGACAAAAAGTGCAATACCTAAACCCTATGGATTAATACGTGTGAAGGAGTACATTTATCTTCTCATCTGTTGTCGAATAATACATTGTTTTGGCATATAGTAGCTTAATATTCTTTTAACTGGCCAGCTCCCATTTAATTTTCTCGTTTCTTTATTTTTTTGATCTGATAGTTAGGTGTTTAATGGAACAACTCAAATCCGAATAAAAGAAACCAAAATCATTTTGAACCAACTGTTAATAAGCCGTATTTTTTTGATGGTCCTGTTGTCATTCTTTTCTAGGGGTGATGAACTTTTAAGTGTTGAATTTGAAACATTGGATCTTGATTCTTGGAAAGATCTTTTCTTTTAAAGTACCGGAGGTTTCTTTCCTATTTTTCAGATTGTCGAGTTTTTAATACGTCCAGCATCTAACTTTCTTCTAGTGCCAATCGCCAACTTAGGTGAGTCAATATTCCCCCTTGCACTGCCTTTTGCCTAACATTGTTTCAAAAATATTAATCGTTGCCGTTGGATATAGTATTCCTAATTGCTATACAATATCGTGTTTTATAATCACCAGAAAGTTCTTTTTTCTTTTTTTTTAAATGTTTTGTTATAAATGTAGTTTGCTCCATTTCTAACGCATTAATTCGACCAGGAATCATCCAGACTATGTTCGGTCTGTGTCTACTGAACCAATCGTAAGACAGAAATAATTAGTGGTGTATATAAAACTCAGTATAGATTGATCTAGCAATATTTAATTTCTGGTTTTCTAATTACATGCCACCCCTCCCCCTGCCAAGAAAACACTGATAGTAATAGTTATAATTAGCCGCTATCACATGCTAAATTCTGTACCACCACGACCTCATTATTTTACATGTATATATAAATAGCTTCCTTCTTATTTGGATTTGGTCTCAGCTCTCTATTGTAGACTATTTATAAGGAGATCTAGATTAGTAAAACTTTGGAAAATGGTGGAAATACCAACAGAGGCAGCCGCGGGTTACTGCTGTTGCTGGGTTGTCTTTTTCTTTTAATTGTCAATGCCAACTTTGAACTGTAAGTATTAGCTTTGGTCAAAAAGAGTGGGTAGTTGTCCAGGCACAAGGTCAGGTGATGCCTAGTATGAACTGTGAAACCCAGTGGCATTACGAGAAGTGTAGTACGGTTGCTAGTTAAGATATTCTTCCGCCCCGTCTAAATAATATTTTATAAGAAAAAAATTGTGAGAAATAACCTTCGTAGTAAGGGTATTTTAAAATGACTGTCTTTATAATTTTAACTATTTTTAAACAATTTTTGACAGGACTTGACAAGAATACCCTTTAAACAATTTCAGACAAATTAAAATAGTTTCAGTTTTCTCTATCCCGCCATCTAGACAAAAATTTCAAAATTAAATCTGGTTTTTTCTCTCTACTCAAACACCATAAGGCACAGAAAAACAACTTCAGAAATGACCAGCCAAAACTCCCTGAATGATCAAGTTGAGAAGCCAAGCATAAAAGAATCCAAACACTATAAACCAGCGCAAAGAAGAAGAAAAACTCAATAATTTGACTTGTTGTCAAGGGAAAGAAAGACGAGCCCAAGAGCATCACATCCCAGATCGGTGAAGGGCAGAAGCAAGATCATCACTGAAGAAAACAACATCAGATACAAATTTCTCCCACCACCAAGGTAGAGGCAGATCGTCACGTGGGAGGAATTTTCGACTCAGAGGTAAGGAAAAACACGTAAATCAGTAATTAAAGACAAAGGAATAGGAGAAGCCCTCAAAACTCACAACGGGAAAAACAAGACATTAACATAAACAAGAACTCTGAGGGAACAAAACATAGTCAAAAAAGAAGACTCCTAAGACCCAACCAGAAACCAAAGTCACGCAATGCCTATCCAGTAGTCACGCAATGCTTTACTAAAAATTAGTCATATAATGCTTAAACACTAGTCACGCAACCTAAAGTCAGTCACGCTTGCTTTGATAAGGATATGGTGTTGAAGAACCAGTTTGAAGTTGCTTAAGTGTTCGTTAAAGTGAATAAAGAAACCCAGTTTCCACTTTCCTTGAAAGTTTATGTGGCTAGGTTCTGTTTTGATGTTTTTATATTTATGGTTGATATGAATGAAAAAGACTTACAAGAAAAAGCTCAAATAACTTGTCAAAGTTCAGCCAATTGTGCTTCATTTTCTTTTGATGTTGGCAATAATAGGGAAGCCGTGATGGTTTTGGTAGAAAACTCTTTGGACCATAAAGGTGAAGGTGGCATAGGGATGAGAGATTCAAAGTCTACTACACTAGAGGTTCAAAATGCCCTTCTGATGTCCAAATTAGACAATCATGCTTCAAAGGATTATTCACAAGATGTTGAACCACAGTTGAAGAAGTCTATTGGTGAGGAAGTACAAAAGTTTTCATTGGATGTAACAAATAACATAACAGAGAAGGAAAGTCAACATAGACAATTAAGAAGGAATATGGAAATTGGGCACTTTGAAAAAAGTCCTTATGACAAATTAAAAGAGGGAAATGGATTGACGGACCAGGTTATTATAGGCCAAGGATCAACTAATCAACAAAATCAAGGTTTATGTCCAAGTAGGTGGTTAATAAGAAGGCTCAAAGTAAAGAGGATTTTGATGAGATGATCTAAGTTGATGATTATGTTCAGTTTCAATAATACTTGAAGGATGAAGAATATGAAAAGAGGAGAAAAAAGGTCGATTTTAAGAAAAAAAGGTAAAAGACAAGGTCTGTTGATCATTCCCAATTTTAGTGAAAACAGTGAAGGAAAAAAAGTATCGAGAAGAATAGTGGTAAATGAAAGAAAATGAGGAATGGTGTGTCTCCAGTGGATGAGTCAATGAGAGAGGAGATTCAACATAATGGTTCAATGGAGCAAATGGCTAATAAGGATAATCAAGGAGAAATTCAATGTTTAGTTAAGGAGTTTAATAATGAGTTGGTGGTGTTTAGGGAAATTGAGGCTAGAATGTCTACCAGGATTCTACAGAGTAAAAATTAAAAGTAGTGTTCTAATAAAGTGGAGTCACTGAATGATGGTGGGGACTTAGTAGTTGAGTTTCTTCTTAAGAGTATTCACAATGATAATATTAAGATGCAACAATAGGCAATGGTGTATTATGTGAAAGATAGAGGAGTTGGTAAGGAAGTTGCCTTGGAATAGTGCTTAAAGGTTAACATAGGAAAAACAATTAATCGGTCACACAATAAGACACAAGAAGTTTTTATTAGTCTTATATCATCTCCAAAATGTAGGAGGAGTTTGAGATTGTCTGAGTGTAATAAGTTAGATAAAACTTGTAGGTGTGGTTGTAAGAAGAATATGGTTTCTATTAGGAAGAAAACAAATTCAATTGTCAAGAAGAGGAAAATTCTCAGAAAAGAAATAATAGAATTCGTAAGAACTCCTATTATGGTTGATGGTTCAATGTAAGATAAAGATATTGCCTGTCGAAATAATATTATTTTGAAGGAGGTAAAGGCTAATTAAAAGGTTGCTGGGGAGCTAGGAATTGTTTTCAGAAGCAGTAAAGATGAAATTGTCAAAGAATTTTTTGCCCTAGAAGTTGAGAGTTTGAAAGCTCGGTAAAGGTATGTTAGTAGATAACTGATTTTGGGGGTTTTTAGATTTGATGATATGTTATTAATATCTTAGAATGTTAGAGGTATTGATAGGGGTGAAAAGAAAAAATTTGTGAGAAATTTAATCTTTGATAAGAAGGTTATTTGATTCTTTAGGGGCAAATTTATTTTTAGAGGTTGCTTGTTTAAGGTGGTGGGAAATTCAGGGGGTTTGCTTATTATGTGAAAAGAGGAAATTTTTCATGTTGACTTGAAAGTGATACACATGAACTATATAATTCTTATTAGTGTTTTTAAGATGAATAATTGCAAATGTGGTTTTGCAAATATTTATGGTCCATCGAATCGTGTTGGCAAATTGGAATTGTGGAATGAAATTTTGAAGTTGGTTAGGAGTAATGATTTTCCATGAAGTTTAGTAGGTGATTTCCATGCAGTGTTTACTAAGGAAGAAAAAGCGAGGGTAGTTGACAATTAAAGGAGAGCGAAGATGTTTGTGAATCTTATTAATAATCTTCAACTCATGGATTTTCCAACGAGTGGTAGCAAATTCACTTGGAGCAATGGTAAAATGTTTAGTAGATTATATAGGTTTTTAATAAGTGTAGAATTTTTGAATTGGTTCCTTTAGTTGTTTCAACAATGTCTTCCAAATTCCTTGTCTGACGATAATCCAATGGCGTTAGGTGAAGTTTCTTTTCAATAAGGCCCAAAGCCTTTCAATTTTTTTAACTTTTGGTTAAAGGATAAACAGTTTCATGAGGTTTTTAAAGCAACTTGGGATAAATGCAATTTTTCTGGGATTGACATTTTGCACACTTTAAGGGTTGCCAAAGCTAATATTAAGGTATGGCAGCAAAAGAGATTTGGTAAAATGGAAAAAAAATCTAAAAGTTAGAGACTGATATTCAGCAGAAAATGGTGGAGTTGCAAAAAGGCGCATGTGATGAAGTATCGTGGCAAGTAGTTGTTGATTTGAGAAAGGAGTTTTGGGAGTTGTGTAGGGTTGAGGAGAAATCGTAGGGACAGAAGTCAAGAGTAAAATGGTCTCTTGATTGTGATAGGAATGCAAAATTCTTCCATATGGTGGCATCAACAAGATAGAAGTTAATCTAATTCAAAAACTTGTAGTTAATGACAAAATGATTAATAGTCCATATTTGATAAAAAGATAAACTTCCAGTCATTTTGAAAAATTGTGTGAGAAAAGGAGAACTTTGGTGGTTAAGGATATTGACTGTGATTTTTTGCAATTATCTAAACACTCAACTTTGAGTTTGGAAAGGGATTTCTTTGAGGAAGAAGGTCATGCAATTATTATGGAGTGTGATGGGAATAAAGCATAAAGGCGGGATGGATATAGCATGAGTTTTTTTAAAAATCAATGGGCCATGGTTAAAGGGGCCTTGATGGTGTTTAATGCAAATTTTCAACAAACAGGTGAGTTTGATTATAGGGATAATTCTTTTTTTTTTTACACTAATTCCTAATAAGGAAAACCCTACATGTCTCAATGATTATAGGCCTATCAGTTTAGTAAGTTGCTTATACAAAATAATTGTTAAGTTTATAGCACAAAGGTTGAAAAGAGTTATCGAATAGATGGTTGAAAAGTCCCAGTTTGGTTTTTATTAAGGGACGTCAAATTCTTGATTGCACTCTTATAGCTAATGAAGTGATCA
Source organism: Theobroma grandiflorum (assembly GCA_036013995.1). Classification (NCBI taxonomy): domain Eukaryota; kingdom Viridiplantae; phylum Streptophyta; class Magnoliopsida; order Malvales; family Malvaceae; genus Theobroma; species Theobroma grandiflorum. The sequence continues at coordinate 41,987,839 of CP142127.1, forward strand.
ACCTTATGAAAAAGAATAAAATGGGCAGGGCTATGTTCAAAGTGGATTTTGAAAAGGTGTATGATAGTGTGGATTGGATTTTCTCGGAGTTTGTTATGGGTAAAATGGGGTTTAAGGCTAGATGGAGAAAGTGGATGATAAGGGTGTATTATTTCGACTTCAATGTTGATATCGGTTAATGGGACATCGACTAAACAAGTTAAACTAAATAGAGGACTCAAGCAAAGATGCCCACTGTCTCTTTTTCTATTTAACATTGTTGTTGAAGAGTTTAGTGTGATGATGAATGAAGTTGTAGAGGTTGGGTTGTGTAAAGCAATTGACATTGGGCGTAATGCTTTTTGTATCCCACATTTACAATATGCAGATGACACAATCATTTTCAACAAACCTGATATTAATAGTATTTTTAACGTTTAAAAAGTTTTGCAGATGCTTTCAAGTGATGTTAGGCTTGTGAATCAATTCAACTAAAAGCAATATTTTTATAGTGGCAGTAGAAGAACAATTAGTGGCTAAATGGGTGGCTATAATTCCATGTAGAGTGGGAGCTTTTCCTTTGACTTATCTTGGACTTCCTTTTGGCATTAAACAAGGTTCAAGGGCTATGTGGCAGTTGCTTATAGAAAGGTGTAGGTCTAAGATAGCAAGGTGGAAAGCTAATTTATTGTCAATTGGTGGACGTATTACGTTGTTTAAAGTTCTACTTGCTAGTTTACCTATGTATTATATGTCTTTAATGCAAATGCCATAAAGGGTGAAGGTGAAACTAAAAAAACTCCAACAACATTATCTTTAGGGTGGGTTGGAGGACAAGAGGAAACTTCATTAGGTGAGCTAGGATATTGTTTGTAGACATAAGTGGGATAGGGGTCTAGGTATTATGGATCTTAAAGTGCAAAATAGAGCATTACTTAATAAGTGGATTTGGATGTATAGTGAGGAAAAGGAAAGTTTGTGGAGGAAAGTCATTCATGAAAAGAATGAAGGAAATCCCTTGGAGCTGTTACCCTGTGTTATTGAGAGTAATAGAGTGTCAAAAGTGTGGAGAAACATAACCCTTCCTTTTTGCCCCACCAATGATTATTATAACTTTTTACTTGTAGGTATGGGAGTCATTGTGGGCAATGGTTGTAATGTGTTATTTTGGCATGATGAGTGGCTTGAGGGTGTGATATTGAAAGTGTATTTCCTTGAATCTTTGCATTATATATAAACAAGTCAAGTATTGTGAGTAATTTTGGGAATTGGGTTAATGGTAATTGGACGTGGTCAATAAACTTACAAAGAAATACTTTTGATTGGGAGTATGAACAATGGCAGGGGTTACTTGATTGCGTTAGGGATTTTTGTGTGGATGATGTTTTGTGTGATAAATTAGTTTGGGAAGGTGTAAATGGTTCATATTTTGTTCAATCATGTTATAATTCTGTTTTAAGGATCAATGGAGTAAATAGGAATTTATGGGGAGTAATGTGGTGTTGTTAATTTTTCATGCAAGTGTACATATCGTTAATAAGTAATATAGTGATAAAGTAGAGTATATATTCCCACAGTGAATTGTTTTAATTCTTATTGTTAATTACTAAAATTATAACACCATAATTTTATCCAAACAATTAAAAATTAAATTAAAAAGAAAAACAAACTAAAGACTAAAACTAATCTAAATTAACTAGTAAAATTATTTTATTAAATCTGATTGACTTTAGACCTAAGATTATGATATCCTTCAATACTTCATCCAGTTATTGTCTCTCTCTCGTAACTTAGCTTAATAGATTAAGTTGCTAACCTAGAGTTTTAAATTATTTACAAGTCTTTGTTAAGTTTCTTATAAAAATATCTCTCCCAATTAATTTACTATATGTCTATGCAAATTAAATTAGAGACAAATTCATTAAGTTCAAGCTTTAATCTTAGCTACATATAGCTTATAGGTGTATGTTTACTCTATATGCAAATCAAACCACTTAATCAACTTAGTGCATTCGATCATACACTATGTTAACTCCATTAGTTTTTGATGATAATAAAACATTCCTATGTCATTTGTGTCTAATATTTCTAACTAAGTGTGCAGGGGAAATAACTATAAAGAAACAATATTTCAATCTTCTTAACGATCACTTAAAGATATGATTTGGATAAGGAACAAGGATGATCATTGTAAAGGAAGTCCCCTGATATGACAAGGAAGATCATTGGTTGAACAAAGGTCAAAGTGGAGAAGTGGAAGGCTGAAGCCTGGTGAGAAACAGAATCGAGTTAGTTGACCAAGAAAATGGAGTTAGTCGATTAAGCGCTCTTTGGAATCTGCGTTTGAAACAGAATCAACTTAGTCGACCAAGGAAAAAATTTTAGTCGACTAAGTGCTCTCTGTCTGCAACATCCGCCAAGCCGCTACAAGACAAGATAACGGCTAGAAACTTCCCCAAACTGTTTCTAACGATCATAAACGTCCCAACAGCCATCAGACAAGCTTATTCAACTATAAAAGGATCTTCAAATGCCAATGAACATTTTGATTTTTGATAACAAAAGAGAACTTTGAGCACACTTTGGCTTCACACAAAAAGACACCATCATATTCAAGCCAAAAAGAGTAGTAAACCTGAAAATCCTTTGTACTCTTCATTGAACCTTAACATCTATTCTTTGTATTTGTATTTAGCACTCAAACTTGTACTACTTAGATCAATCGTGTGATCACTAGGTACTTTTTTCTTTCCATCTTTGTATTCTTAGAGTGAGTATTTCACTCTAAGTGTTTGCATCAAGCAAGGTTTGCTTGGATGCTTGTAGGTTCCAACTTAGCCTTGAAAAGTTGAGTGTAAAGGTTGTGGTTGAGCCTTGAAAAACCACCTTGGGGTTCTAGTTTAGCCCATGAAAAACTAGAGTAAAGGTTATGGTTGAGCCTTGGAAAACCACCTGAGGTTTTAGTTTAGCCTATGAAAAACTAGTGTTAAGGTTGTGGTTGAGCCTTGAAAAGCCATTGTAAAAAGCTTGGTGGAAGCTTGGGAATTCTATCGTTTTAGTATTTGGTTTGAAAATCCTTGGTTGGATAATTAAGGTAGTAGATGTAGGTCTTGGACCGAACTACTATAAATACTTTGTCCATTGCTTTCATTGTTATACTTTCTTTGTTTTGAGATCAAGTCTCAATCCCACCAAAAAAGCCGAAATAGTGCTATTCACCCCCTCTAGCACACATATTTGAGACCAACAATTGGTATCAGAGCTAGCTCTCTGCATACAAGGTCTAACACCCTTAGAGAAGATCCAAATGGCTCTACAAAATCAATTGTAGTCGAGGGACAATCTATAAACAGACTACCTCTGTTTGATGGCTCTAATTACCCTTATTGGAGCACTAGGATGTCAATATACATTAGAGCCATAGATTATGAAATGTGGGATGTCATCACTAATGGTCTCTTTATTCCCTCAACTGTAAATGTGGTTACAAATGAGTTGATGCCTAAGCCAAGGTCTGAATGGACCGAAGCTGAAACTAAGAAAGTGCAGACCAATTTTAAGGCAATCAACACCTTACATTGTACCTTAACTCACACTGAGTTTAACAAAGTCTCAAGCTGCACAACAACTAAGCAAATGTGGGATAAGTTAAGAATTATTCATGAAGGGACTTCTCAAGTAAAAGAGTCCAAAATAGCCTTCTTGACCCACAGTTATGAGATGTTCAAAATGGAACCTGGTGAGGACATCACCAGCATGTTTGATAGGTTCACCAATATTACAAATAAACTTAACCAACTAGGAAAACCTATCCCCGAGCATGAGCTTGTGAAAAGACTTCTTAGAAGTCTACCTAAGTCTTGGAAGCCAAAGGTGACTGTCATAAGAGAAGTAAAAGATTTGAACATCATCATAGTTGATGAAATTTATGGGTCTCTGCTTACAAATGAGTTGGAGCTCAAGGAAGAAAAAGAGAAAGATAAAAGAGAGGCAAAAGGAGGAAGAAGAACATAACACTTAAAGCTAGCATCCTTGAAGAAAAGCTGGAAGAACTCTCATGCGATGATGATGATGAATTGGCACTTGTTGCAAGAAAATTCAGAAAATTGATGAGAAGAAAGAATAGAAAATTTACAAGAAAAATCCTTAAGAGAGACCAATGTCCTTCTTGGAAGAAAAACAAAATTGATAGCAATAACAAGGAATAAGTAATATGCTATTTATGCAAGAAACCAGAGCACTACAAGTCTGAATGTCCATTGCTGAAAGAAGAAACTCAAAAGAAAAACAGAAAATCAAAAAGGGCAATGGTTGCTGCAATTTGATCAGATAGTGATTCGAGCACAGAAACTGGTGAAGAAAGCTCAGAGAAAAGAGCTAACATCTGCTTAATGGCAAAGGGTGATGAAATAGAGGTATGCTTATCGACTTGTGATATTTCTATGAATGAGTTACAAGATGAGTATGATAATTTATGTGATGAATTTGAAAACTTGTTTTTAAAGTACAAAAACCTGAAAAAAAAGGCTGCATCACTTGAACAAGATTTAGAGAAAATAAAACATGAATTCAACTCTATTTTTGAACAAAGAAACTTGCTTCAAACTGAATTGGAACACTCAAAAACAGATTTTAAAATCATGAAGGTAGAGCTAAAAAATAAAACCGCTGCTTTACAAAAAGCTCTTGATGAAAATACAGCTCTTAAGTGTTTAAGCAATGATTCTTTAAAGAAAAATTCATATGGTAAGAAAAATCATCACAAAGCATCATCTAGATGCTATTGTTGTGGAAAACATGGTCATCTATCTTATGATTGTGTCAAAAATATAAATGTGGAGAAAACAAAAAAAATCTGAGTGCCAAAAGGCTATTTTATTGACACTAACACTCAAGGACCCATCAAAGTATGGGTACCTATCAAGAAGAACTGAACCATGCTTTTGTAGGTTGAGCTGCACCTAAAGGAAACATGTTCAAAGGCTCAACACAAGAAGAAACAGCTATGGTACATGGATAGTGGCTGCTCTCGACACATGACAAGAGATAAAACGCTATTTGCACAACTGGACAAGAAAAAAGGAGGTACCGTATCCTTTAGAGATAATTCAAAAGAAAGAATCCAAGGTATAGGTATGGTTGGTAAGAACTCTTGTACACAAATCAGTCATGTGTTATTTATTCAAGGCGTAAAGCATAATCTATTAAGCATAAGTCAACTATATGATAAAGGGTTTAAGGTTTGTTTTGATTCCAACAAATGTGAAGTAATAGATATAGGCATTAACAAGACTACCTTCATAAGTAAAAGATTGAAAAACATGTATGTCATATTTCTTGAAGATTTAGAAAAAGATAGTGAAATGTGCTTAGTAGCCAAGGCTGAAAATGATAGATGGCTATGACATAGGAGACTAAAACATGTTAGTTTGAACACCTTGTCGAAACTAATTAAAAAAGATCTAGTTGTTGGTTTACCTAGCATTAAGTTTGAAAATGATAGAGTATGTGAAGCATGTCAATTAGGAAAACAGATTAGAACTTCCTTCAAAGCTAAGAATGTTGTGTCAACATCGAAACCTCTTGAAATGCTGCACATAGATCTCTTTGGTTTTATTAGCACCACAAGTTTAGGTGGAAAATCCTATGACTTAGTGATAGTGGATGACTATTCTAGGTTTACTTGGGTTTATTTCCTTGCTCACAAAAATGATGCATTATCAGCTTTCATAGGATATTGTAAGAAAGTTGATAATGAAAGAAGCACATCCATTATTAGGATTAGGAGTGACCATGGAGGAGAATTTAAAAATGATGAGTTCGAGAAATATTGCAATGAAAAGGGGTTGGAACATAACTTTTCAGCACCTAGAACACCCCAGCAAAAAGGAGTTGTGGAGAGAAAGAATAGAACACTGAAAGAGATGGCAAGAACCATGCTTTGTGAGAACAATCTTTCTAAGTACTTTTGGGCTGAAGATGTTAATACAGCAGCTTATATACTTAATAGAGTTTCAATTAGAGCAATCATGTCAAAGACCTCATATGAGCTGTTCAAAGGAAGAAAACCAAACATTTCTCACCTTAGGAGCTTTGGCTACAAATGCTTTGTTTTGAACAATAGAAAACAACCATTAGAGAAGTTTGATGCCAAAAGTGATGAAGCAATATTCTTGGGATATGCCATAAACTCAAAAGTTTATAGAGTTTTTAACAAAAGGACACTAAATGTTGAAGAATCTGTCCATATTGTTTTTGATGAATCAATCCATATTGAAAAGGAAGCTCATGAAGATGATGAAGATTTAGAAAATCTAGAAAGAAACATGGAAGAAATGAGTCTAAATGATAGCAAAAATAATGAGAAAGACTCATCTAGGGAAGAACCCGTAGCTCCACCACTTGAAAATCTACAAAGACAAGAAATTCAGCATAGTGACTTACCTAGAAGCTGGAGATATGTGAGAGATCACCCTCAAGAACAAATCATAGGTAACATATCTCATGGAGTTAAGACTAGGAAAGGAACCAGGGAGACATGTGAATTTTCAGCATTCATTTCTCAAACTGAACCTAAAAGTTTTGAAGAAGCTGAAAAAGAGGAAAGCTGGATTTTAGCCATACAAGAGGAGCTAGATCAATTCAAGAGAAATAATATGTGGTCACTAGTGCCTAAGCCTTTAAATCATCCTATAGTTGGCACTAAATGAGTGTTTAGAAATAAGGTTGATGAACAAGGAAATGTTGTGAGAAACAAAACAAGATTGGTGGCAAAGGGATATAATCAAGAGGAAGGCAAAGATTATGAAGAAACCTTTGCTCCGGTAGCTAGAATAGAAGCCATAAGATTATTAGTTGCCTTTGCTTGTCATATGAACTTCAAGCTGTACCAAATGGATGTGAAGAGTGCATTCCTTAATAGACTCATTCAATAGGAGGTATATGTTGAACAACTTGCTAGTTTTGAAGACTTTGAGAAACCAGATCATGTCCTCAAACTTCACAAAGCCTTGTGTGGATTGAAACAAGCTTCTAGAGCTTGGTATGAAAGGCTTTCTAAATTTTTAATAGAAAAAGACTATGTCAGGGGCAGCATTGACACCATATGTTTATCAAGAGATACCTAAATGATCTAGTCATAGTTCAAATCTATGTAAATGACATTATATTTGGTGCTACTAATGAATCTCTTTGCAAGAACTTTGCTAAGGAAATGCAGGGAGAATTCGAGATGAGCATGATGGGAGAATTGAAGTATTTTCTTAGACTTCAAATCAAGCAATGCAAAGAAGGAACCTTTATCAGTCAAGACAAATACATTCAAGACATGCTCAAAAAGTTTGATATGCTGAAATTGAAATCCATCAGCACACCAATGAGTACATTTACAAAGCTTGATGCTGATGAGAAAGGTAAAGATGTAGATCAAAAGCTCTATAGAGGTATGATTGGATCTCTTCTTTACTTGACTGTAAGTAGACCAGATATTCAGTTTAATGTGTGTTTATGTGCTAGATTTTAGTCTAAACCGAAAGAAACACACCTAATTGCTGTGAAAAGAATATTTAGATATCTCATAGAAACTCAAAGCTTAGGAATTTGGTATTCAAAAGAATCACCATTCAGTCTTGTAGGATACTCAGATGCTGACTTTGCAGGAAGTAGAACTAATAGGAAAAGCACAAGTGGAACATGTCAGCTGCTAGGCAACATGCAAGTATGCTGGTCAAGCGAGAAGCAAAATTCTGTAGCATTGTCCACCGTTGAAACAGAATATGTGTCCCTAAGAAGTTGTTGTGCACAGGTTTTATGGATTAAACAACAATTAAAAGACTATGGATTGTCAATGAATAACACTCCAATATATTGTGACAATACCAGTGCTATAAATATCTCAAAGAATCCTGTACAACATTCAAGAACCAAACATATCGAAGTTAGACACCACTTTATTAGAGATTATATAACTAAGGGAGAAATCAATATTGAGTTCGTGAGCACATTGCATCAACTTGCTGACATATTTACAAAACCCCTTAGTGAGGATAGATTTTGTGAAATTAGAAGAAATCTAGGAATGTGTTGTTTGGAAGAGTTATAGGAAGAAGTCTGGACTAAATAGAGAAAAACAGAAGAGACTTAGTCGACTAAAATGTGAAACTAAGTCAACTAAGAGCATTCTGTTTTATTAGATGAAAAGAACTGATGGCTAAATGATAAAGGATTAAATTAATGAAATTTTTGTGCTTACCGGGTGAAAAAATAAAAAGGGAAAACTTGAAGTAGTAAATAGTAAAAGTATGAGAGGAAGTTTTGAAATTTGGAAAAATAAGGCATTTGTTAAGAGGGAGGCTGATGGTTTCTAAGTTAGAAACTGTCAATCACTTCTTAACCTTCTAATAACCGATTCTCTCAACCCTAACAATCTCATTTGTTTTCCTTCCTCTTTTGAAATCAACCGAGAATCCTCATTCTGTCACATCTTGGAACCCTAAGTGAAAATCATCTCCAAAAATCACAATGGCCAAGTCGACCTTGCTCAAGGACTTACTTGCAAAGAAAAAGGGGAAGAGACTAGTAGAAGAAAGCCCCGAAGCTGAACACCCAAAGAAGAAACAAAATGGGGCATTGAGTTTTGTAACAAAGAAGACTGGGAAAGAATCTGAGAAGAAGAAACAAAAAGAGAAAAAAAAGATTAAGAAACTGGGAAAGAAGAGTAAAAGAGAAAAAGGTATATCATCTACTTCATCCCTAAAATTTAAGAACAAAATTCATGAAGAAAGGTTTAGGAAAATCGAGAATGCTCCCATTATATGCGGAAAGCATATTGATTGGGACAGTTTCAGTGAAACCCCTGAACTTTAAACCAGCCTAACAGACTATTTTAATGAACTGAGGATTAAAGAGTATAGCTCTTTCAAAGATAGGACATATAGTGTTAGTTTAGTTAAAGAATTCTATGCTAGCATTGCATTTAGTGAGAGAGAGCTTGATGATTCAGAGAACTTTTCAAAAGATAACTTGAATGTATTTTTGAATGGGAAGGAGTTTTTAGTTACAGCTTCAGATTTGAGTAATCTGGTAGGAATTGAAAGAGAAGATGAAGAGTATGAAATGCCTGATAAGCATGATCTTGCATCTGTGTCAGAAATTGTTACTGGAAAGAAAGAGAAATTTTCCTCAAAGAGTAATGCAGGACTGATCATTAGTCCACAATTTAGGATCCTACATTACTTTGTGGTAGCCAATCCGCATGGTAGAAGTGGTAGCTTAAGTTACATCAGCCTACAAGATCTTTGGCTAATGGAGCATGCATTCACTAGAGAAGTCTTAAACCTTGGAAGGTTCATGATTGAAATAATGAGAACTACCTACAAGCTGGACAAAATTCATCTACCTTATGAGAATGTAATCACATCCTTTGTTAAGAAGAAAGGAGTATGGGCCAAGAGGTATGATATGGATATGGTCAAAAGCAGATACCAACCAATCTACCTAGGAAGTCTGATCAAGATGGGATACAAGGTATATAGGGACACCTTCAGCAAGACCTCGAAGATCACTTTAGTATAAACTCAGCTAGAGGCAGCCCCCACACAACCAAAAACAGTAGCCCATCCATTCTCCAATGAAGTAATGTTCAATCTGCTGATGAGGATGGATGCCAAGCTCACTGATCAAGGAGCAAAGCTTGCAAAAATAGAGGAAAGGATAAATGAGATTGAGGCCAGTTTGAAAGCAAAATCTGACATGCCAACTGGACCTGCTGATGTTGACTTTTCTACTACTAAGAGTATGGCACCAAAGAGACAAGGTGCTGAAGGATCAACCCTACAACCTGAAGGATATGAATTTCAAGATGCAAGTCCTGAATTCCAAGATGAAGGATCAGTCTATCAAAGTGCAAGCCCTGGTCATCATGACCTTGAACCAGAACTTAAAGAACCTCACAAAACCACCTCAGCAGAAAGGGAAACATCCGATCAAGGCACTGAGGTAGTTGGTTCACCACTTGGTTCTCTTGAGCATCAGCCTTCACCACAGCCTGAATAGGAAGCATCCCATCCTCATTTTGATAAAGTGTCTGTCATGGGACTTTTCTATCAAATGGTAAAAAAAGAGCAAGCAGAAAAAAAAGCAGCAGCAGCTCAAGCTGCTCAAGCAATGACCTCAGAATAGGAAGTTGCAGAAAAAAAGAAGGACAAAGGAAAAGCAAAAGCAAAAGACAACTCCTGCATCTAAGCCTCTACCACTTGCCATGAGACAGAAAAAGACAACAAGAAAATCAATACATTCAAGAACAAGGAAGTCTTCAAGATTGGCAGAAAAAGCAAAGTCACCTCTTGCAAGCATTCCACAAGCCCCAATAGAAGTCTCTGATTAGGTAACTCCAGAGAAAGATATAGAGACTTCTCCTCAGCCTCTTCAACAAACTCCTGAAACAGCCTCTCAACCCCCTCTAAGACCACCCTCTCCTGTTCCCCTAAATCCTTGGTGGGAACAAACCATGTCCCCTGAATCCACACCATCTTTCTCTGAGGATTGATACCTCAGCCCCTTCCTTGATGATGATAAAAATGAGAAGTAGTAATTATAAGAAAAATAAAAAATCTGAGGATAGAGGTACTGGACCGTTAGGGAAAATATCAAGAAAAACAAAAAATTCAGAGGGTAGAGGTACCAGACTTCTAGGATAGATAGGTAGCAAAAACAGGTCTATGGGTATTTTTGAAATAAATTTTTGATTACTGTTTTTGTTGGATATTTATGCCTCAAAGGCATTCAAACACTAAATCTTAATCTTGGCTGACTTTATGGATATTTAGAATATACTTGTTGATAATTGTTTGAAATGCTTGAACTCTGAAAATAATATTTATGGCATTATGAAACATGGCTGGAAATTTTCTGCTGACATCCGTGAAATCCTGTTGCAATTTTCTGATGTTGTGCTGATATTGAATATATATGCTAATAAACCTATTCTGACACGATAATGCAAAGTTAAATATGTGTTTGAGTACTTATGGATGATGATTTATAAGAGTCTGCTGGTAGAATGATGGTTTAAATGAAATCTGGAACATGATGAAATCTGGAAATTACAAGTTATTGACAGAAATCTGCAGAAGTAGAAAATCTGATAAAATCAGTCAACATGTCATTCAGTCTTTAACCTGCATATATGAACATTTTCTATCAGAAGCAAGTATGTACAATGTCACTAGGAATATAACTAAGATAAGAACTTGCTGAAATGGATGAAAAATATGCACACACTTAGGGAGAACACGAACTTAGGGGGAGCAATCCTCACTTTCTGCAGAAACGTAAAAAAGAGTTAAAAAGACACCATGCTGTTAACCAAGGGATGTTTTGTCATCATCAAAAAGGGGGAGATTATTGGCTCCATTAGTTTTTGATAATAATAAAACATTCTCATATCATTTGTGTCTAATATTTCTAACTAAGTGTGTAAGGGAAATAACTACAAAGAAATAATATTTCAATCTTCTTAACGAGCACTTAAAGATATGATTTGGATAAGGAATAAGGATGATCATTGTAAAGGAAGTCCCCTGATATGACAAGGAAGATCATTGGTTGAACAAAGGTCAAAGTGGAGAAGTAGAAGGCTGAAGATTGGTGAGAAACATAATTGCGTTAGTTGACCAAGAAAATGGGGTTAGTCGACTAAGCGCTCTCTAAAATCTACGTCTAAAATAGAATCAACTTAGTCGACCAAGGGAAAAATTTTAGTCAACTAAGTGCTCTTTGTCTGCAACATCCGCTAGGCCATTACAGGACAAGATAACAGCTAGAACCTTCCCCAAACTGTTTCGAACAATCATAAACGCCCCAACAGCCATCATACAAGCTTTTTCAACTATAAAAGGATCTTCAAATGCCAAGGAACATTTTGATTTTTGATAACAAAGAGAACTTCGAGCACACTTTGGCTTCACACAAAAAAACACCATCATATTCAAGCCAAAAAGAGTAGTAAATTTGAAAATCCTTTGTACTCTTCACTGAACCTCAACATCTATTCTTTGTATTTGTGTTTAGCACTCAAACTTGTACCACTTAGATCAACCGTGTCATCACTAGGTACTTTTTTCTTTCCATATTTGTATTCTTAGAGTGAGTGTTTCACTCTAAGTGTTTCCATCAAGCAAGGTTTGCTTGGATGCTTGTAGGTTCCAACTTAGCCTTGAAAAGTTAAGTGTAAAGGTTGTGGTTGAGCCTTGAAAAACCACCTTGGGGTTCTAGTTTAGCTCGTGAAAAACTAAAGTAAAGGTTATGGTTGAGCCTTGAAAAACCACATGGGGTTTTAGTTTAGCTCGTGAAAAACTAGTGTTAAGGTTGTGGTTGAGCCTTGAAAAGCCATTGTAAAAAGCTTGGTGGAAGCTTATGAATTCCATCGTTTTTAGTGTTTGGTTTGAAAATCCTTGGTTGGATAATCAAGGTAATGGATGTAGGTCTTGGACCGAACCATTATAAATACTTTGTCCATTGCTTTCATTGTTATACTTTCTTTGTTTTGAAATCAAGTCTCAATCCCACCAAAAGAGCCGAGATAGTGCTATTCACCCTCCTCTAGCACACATATTTGGGACCAACACACTATTCTATTCAAGGTTTACATAAATCTCTTTTGTCAAGTTTAACCTAGGTTTCCAATTCAACCTAATTGGTGATCAAGCAATCAAAAGCATTAAGAACAGAATAAAATAACCAACTTAAATCCATCAAACATAAGCAAAAGAGAGATAAATGAATTATATTACATATTGAGTCCAACCATAATCTTAAAGAAACAATTTAGTACCCCATCAAATCATACATCATCATCAAATAAAGTTTAAACAATAACATCAAACTAAGCAAAATAGAAGAATAACAAAAGGATGATAGAACCTAAGAATTTATAATGTTGATCTTCTAAATCTTCTTGACTCATTCGAATTTTTCTCAGCTTCAATGATTTTGCGACTTGATTCTCAACTGTCAATTTGGTGTTATACTCTTTTTATTTTAAAAGTCCTCTGAAAGGTTGTTTGTATAGGGTTTTGAAGTTAGGCCAAGTTAGGTGAAGAAAGAAGTCAATTCCAATCAAGATTTCCTCATCAAACTACATGAGCTGCGACCTTGACCCATTAATTAGTAGAAATTGTAGTTCTTCTAGGACTACTACAATACTTCACATTCGATATGATTTTTGGCCATTTTCAAGCCGAACTGGGTGAAGTGTTAAACATAAAAGTTGTAGCTTTTTCTCTTAGCTTTCCAATGGTGTAAGAATCATCTCATTTGAAGTTCTGTAGAGAGGGTTATGGTCAAAATACCGAAATATATGCAGTGAAAGTGTACATCTTAAAATTGCTCTCCTTTATCCATTAAAAGTCTTCCTTCATTAAACACCTATAAAAGCACAATTAAATCCATAACAACCAATCTTAATCACGTTAAAACCAAATTAAGCATAAAATTAACTAAGATTAGATTGACTCAACTAAATTAACTAATTTAAAATAATTTAAATAAAAATTATTAATTTTTATGCATTACTACAAGAACTAAGCTAAATTACTATCAAAATTAAGCCTAAATAACTCTATATTATAGAGTTATCATGTGGGCTGGTTTAACACCTCCTAAAGTTGAAATTTTTTGTTGGTAAGTTATTCATGGGCAATTGGCTATTAAGGAGGAACTTTTGAAAAGAGGGTGCATTAATTCTGATGTTACTTGTTGTGTTGTTTGTCTTAAGGAAAAAGAAATAGTTGAACATCTTTTTTTAGGTGTGATGAAACATGGAAGTTATGGGTAGCATGGTGCAATATTTGAGGTATATATTGGGTTAGTCCTAAAGACCTTTTCAATTTCTTTGTTTTTTGGAATGTGATCTTTATGGTTAAAAGTAAAATAAAGGTTTGGAAAATGGGTTTCTTTTCTATCATTTGGTCTATATGGTTATTTTGTAACGATGTGATTTTTAATGGAAAAGCTTGAGATACAATGTAAAATTTTGAGCTTGTAAAGGCTAGAGTAGCATAATGGGTTAGTGCTAAATTTGATAATGTTAGTTCTTCATTTGATGATACTTTTAGATTTCCACAGCTTACTCACATAATTGACAATAGAAGTAAGAAAACTAGGAAAAAGGTGGAGTGGAGCGAACTAAGGCCTGGTCAACTTAAATTTAATGTTGATAGGGCTATAAGAGGTAATCTAGGGGAGTTCGACATTGGTGAGGTCCTTAGGGATGATTAAGGCAAAATTATGGTTACATTCTCCAAAAGTATTGGTGTAAGGGATGCTAATAGAGCGGAGTTACTCATTAGTGAAGAAGCTTTTTTTATTTTTATGGCTTCTAGGTGGGCATCTTCTTATTATCTCCTCATAGAGAGTGATTCTTTAATACTGGTTAAGTGGTCTAATTGTCCATCTGTTACTCCTTGGAGACTTCGAAAACATGTTTTGCAACTTATTAGCTTGAATAAAGTTGTGAAAAATCTAGAAATTCAACACACTATCAAATTTGTAAATGATATTCTAGACAAGCTTAGTATGGCTTTGCCAGCTGGAGTTCTATGATGACAGTTCTGGTTTATTAGGTGGTGGGTTTGATTGGTGCAGATATGGTTGTTTGATGGTGAAAATAACTGGTTAGTTGATGGATTTTGATGCAAGTTTCAATTTGCATATCTTTTCAATTTATAAGCTTTTCTTAATTTTTTTTTCTAGTTTTATTGAGTTTTGCTGAGTCTTTATTCGTCATCATTAAGATTTAGTGTTCTACTCTTGGTTCTATGTATCTGTTTAGTTATGTTATATAAGGTTGGTAGTCGTTGGTGATTTGTTTTTGTATTCTAGATTTACTGTCCTAGGTCTTATATTCTTGTTTTTGCTCTAATGTTGGAATATTATTATTCCACATCGATGAATAAAGAAATTTTCATAATTTTCAAAAAAAAAAAAGAAAGCATTACAACACATTGGTGATTCGGTTCTTTTTCTTGTTCATGCAAAAATGATGATATTTTCACTTAATACCTTAAAAAAGTTTAAATCACAATGTTTTTTACATTAACAATCATAAACGAAGTTTAATTATAACTTTTTATATTAATAATTAACTTTAGGTTTCATTAAGTATTATTATATACGAATGTAGGCAATTGAGTTGGAATGATTAGATAAATTTTTTGAAGTAGTTAACTGTATGCATGAACATTTAGCATGATGTGCTTGGTTTTGTGGACAACAAGTCCAAATTTATTAGTGAACATGAACTTTGATTGATATATACTTTAAATCTTCACTATGTTTACTTTGAATATTCATTTTTTTCTTTACTCAATTATTTGAATGATAATCATTTTTAACTTTTTGTAGGAAGTTATACTTTTGCATTACCACAAAAGTATGAGTTTCATTCATCCTCTCAAATAGAGTTTGATCGTAGGCCTAGTCTCAAGCAATTGAAGGATTAGAAACTACTTGCACTCACATGTATGGATTTGGACTAGGTAGCTGCTACAACTTTACTTGATGCAGCATGTTTCAATGCGCCAAGGTCTAAGTCAACGTGTGACCCTCTTACCACAAATCTTTCCCTTCGAGATCCTTTACTTAAGAAAGATGAGAATCTAGAACATAACATGTAATTGGAGAGCAAATTAAATAAAATATGAAGAATATGAAGAATTTCATGGAAAAAATCATGTAAATGATTAAAGGTAACGCAATTCTTCCACCACAGAAAGTGAGAAATTCTACAATAGGAGTCGATGTGGAAAAGGATGACAATGACACATGGCAAACTTTATGACATGGTAGAGGCGGCTCAATACGTTCAAAGGCTTAAAGCGAAATATTCAAATGAGGCCTTTTTTATTGAAATTAAAAAAATTATTAAAAAAATCATAGTTTCTCCATCTTAGTTTTTACTATAGCAAGAATTCTTGTTAATACTTTTTTCCAATGTTCTTCATCTCTTTTTATTTGTTCTTGAACACTTTTATCAATTGTTTTATTTTTCAATAAACTTATTTCTAAATCAACCCAAGAACTCATATTAGTAATATGCTCATTACTCATTTCGTGACTCTTAAGCTTAGTACTAAGGTTTCTCCAATCTCTGGTGTCAACATTAATTAGCTAGTTTACTTGCACTAGAAGCCAAATTAAACAATTTACAAGAAAAACAAAATACTTTATTTAAGCCTTTTGAATAAACTAACTATCATCTTTCACACGTCTCCTTATTTGCCAACTTTTAAATATAGTATGTAGTAAAAAAATATCTTGAAAATTCATCTTTGGAAATTCTAAATCATTAACTTTAATTGAAACTTTTTTTACTAATAAATCTCTTAAATTTGTATCAATATTTGTCCATTAACTTGGACCATAAATATTTTTAGGAATGCAATCTTTTAAATTAATAAGTTGATCTTCTTCATTATGATTTTTATGATCATTTTGAATCTCTTCATGATTTCTATGATCATTTTGAATCTCTTCATTAACTTCTTGTTCTAGTATTTCGTCATCATCTAACTCTTTAAGATTATTAACTTGTTCATTTAAGGAACATTCATTAATAATTTTTGATTTGTTATTTTTATTATTGTAGACACCTTTTTTCTTATATATATATATATAATAATAATAATATAAAAATAAATAAGATAAAAAATTTAAAAAAATAATAAAAGATGAAAAAAAAAAAGAAAACAGGGAAATGACTGAGCCTATGCTCAGCCTCCCTAATTTATCATTGCAGGATAACCGAATTTGGGGAAAATGGACACCTTCGTCAGCCAGCCCCCCCTTCTTTGGTGCTAGAGCCTTGTGAAATCATGCTCAGAAAAGCATGATTTCACCTTTGGCTTGTCAAAAAGCTTGGACAACCTAGCTCTTAAAAGGATGCTCAAACAAACAACCGAAGAAGGAGTAAAAAAAAAAAAAAAGCACAAAAAAACCCATCTTTCTCAAAAAATACAACATCCAAAAAAAAAAACACAAAAAAATCATCTTCTTCCAACAACCACCTGCAAAAAAAAATCCTTAGATCTAGCAGCCGGCTACCTAACCACAATAAAAAAAAATCATCAAACAAAAATCCAAAAAAAAATAGAGAGAAAGAGGGGATCGGTCGGTGCGATAGAGAAAGAGAGACCGGAGCCAAATCTGCTGGTCAACAGCCAAAAGAGGAAAGAGAGAAAGAGGCCGACTATAGGAGAGAGGCTAAAAGAGAGAGAGAAAGAAAAAAAAAAGAGGAAGGAAGAGAGGAAAGGAGAAGAGAGAAGGGGAAACGAAAATAGAAAAGGAAGGAAAGAGAAAAAGAAAGTGAGAAAGGGGGCACCAGTGGTGAAGAAAGAAAGGGAGAAAGGAAGAAGAAGAAAGAGAAAGAAAGAAAGAGAAGAGACGAAAGAGATATAGGGAAAGAAAAAAAGAGAAAGGAAGGGAGAAGGGGTCCGACGGCAGGAGAGAGAAAAAGTAGGAAGAAAAATAAGGAAGAAAAAAAAAGAAAAGAAAAAGTCAGCTGAACCTAAAGAGCAAGCCTTGGGAGCAAGTTTGCTGATATGGGCCTGGTTGTTTTGGGCCATCTCTTGCCCAATGAAGTTAGCCCATTTTCTTTATAGGTTTAATCCAATTTTGTTGCATTAGGTTTAGCCCAAATATTTGATAGAAATTATATTAGATTTGATATGTGATTAATTAAAATAAAAACAATAGATTAAATGCAAATGATAAATTAAGTATAGAAATATTTAATCATTTGAGTATATACATGTAAAAGAAAGAAATAAATAAAATAATAAGATTTAGTATGAAATTATTAAATAATAAATAATAATAATAATAATATAATGTTTGATTTGGAACTAAGTTCGATGATGGAATTCAACTTAAAAAAGGATAAAGAGTTGCCTCTTTCAGGTTGATTTTCTAGGTGAGGAGTTCGAGACGAATTTTTACCGAAGCGTCGGGATAAATCCGAACTCTATACTCCAATATTCATTACTCAAATAGTCATTATTGAAAATATACATAAAATAATAATAATAAATTTACATAATGTTGCATTTTAACTTAAATTAATATAATTAGTCAATTAGTTTAAATAAATATTATAAAATAAAGTTAATTTAATCATTAAAAAATTAGAATCAATTAATTGTTTATTTGATCAATTAAGTAAAATATTAATTAATAACGTTAATTAAGGGATATGAATTAAAATAGAAAACAAAAAACATATTTAATAAAATAATAAATAAATAATAAAAATAATAAATAAATAAATAATTCAAAAAAATAACAAATGATAATAAATACAAATAATGTGATAAATTATCTTAAACTATTAACCATATAATTGGATGAATTACGAACCACCTAAGTCAATAAACGCGTGCATATAGATATCATCATTTTTATCCTGTCATAGCATACCACATTTATCGTGTAAATGAGGCGGGAGTTCCGATGATGGGATTTCTCCGAGGAGCTTGTAGAGATGAGTTCTTTCGGAGATATCTCTAGGTGAGAAAAACATCGAGACTTCACCAAAGCGTTGGGATGGTCTTCGAATGATTTTTCAATAAAAGATTACCGACCCTATCATTTAAAATAAATAAATCATGACATCACTTTATGTTTGCATCATGTGCATACATAAAACCAAATAAAAGACTCAATCAACCAACTCAATAAAACTTAGTTAATAAACGAAGATTAAGGAAATATAACAATAAAGTCAAAATCAAGCTGTAATAGAATAACTTAAGATTAAATGGTACTGTTCGTGGAACGAGCACCACGGAGGTGCTAATGCTTCTCCGTGAGTAATCGCACTCCTGAACCCATCTATAAAAACGTAGACCAGTCCTCGTTCTTTAGATGGACCTAAAATTAATTTAGGATTTCATCAATTAGAATCGAGTTAATAGGTGACCAATTGCACCTACAAAAGACGATTGGTGGCGACTCTTAAGTTCTTTTATTTTTGCCCACGTCTAGCCGTCTGGTTCTCGAGCCTGCACATTACGACAGCTTGGCAACTCCACTGGGGAAGAATAAAGAGATTCAAGCCATTAAGTAATCATAAGTTATTCTAGGCTTTAAATAATTTAATGTTTTCCTTAATCTTGGGCATTTGTTTTTACTACTCTTTGTTGCATTTATTGTTTTAATTCTTGTTATTGCCATTTAATTATAAGGAATTTAGGATAGAGGGATGTGAGATTATTGGTCGGAAGTCGATATATTCCTTCACACACACAACACATTTTGCATTCATGCATAAGCCTTCTACCCGGGCTTTGTCCTTAATTAGGAGGGGATTAAGTAGCTACGCTCTCGTGAAGTGATAACCTTCGTATGGGCTAGTGAACACTCCCACTCAAATTGAACCTAGTCCGTTTAAAGCCTATAATGGGCGAGGATCGAGGTGCCTTGCTAGTCCGTGTGGACAACAGTAAGGAACGATTTGGGAATCGTTAGTTCCACTTTCAACCCGAACTCAACATATAAAGTACCATAGTAGCATTTGCCTAGGTAAAGCTTCACCCATGAGAAAATACCCTTTGACTAGGTACACGTGAAGGAATTTCTTCATATCCCCTTACTCTAAATTTTACTCTCAAAATAATGAAGGTATCATACAGACCCATCTTATTAATTATTTTCATTCATTTTTTACACTTAAACATTTTTTACTGATTTGAACTTTTAAACATTTTTATTTTGCATATGCACATTTCATCATAATTTTGCATATGGGAAAATTATTTGTCACCTGATAGCCATTGACGGAGTAGATGTAATCAAGGAGAATATTTTATGCAATAAACTACTTTGTTGATGGGTGTCATGTGACAAATGCTTTTAGCACATGATCATACATGCATTTCATGACAATAAGTATCTTTGCCTACAAATAAAGAAAGTGGGTTCATTTTTTCATTCATGCACAGAAAATGCATCTAATTCATGTTTATGATTAAAAAAAACATTCCAAGATAGCTCTACAACCCAAAATTGGTGACCAACGTGTTCATAATACTCATCGACTAGCAAAGATCATGGAAGAAAAACATAGAGAACGAATGGATAAGATGGAAAAAGCTCAGGAAGAAATGAAGGATCAGTTAACAAAGATGATGGAATTGATGACAAGCTTAAGTAAAGGAAAAAGAGTGGTTGAAAAGTCAACTCTATCAGAAAACCCCCCGACACAAGACATCGATAACTCGAGAGATGATCCACCTTATCCCTCAAGGTTCACTCCACTTCATACCCAAACTTTTCAAATGATCCACCCTCAAGTGGCACCACTTGCTTATTATAATGTGCCACCCCAAACGAGCCATCAACCGATTCAAGGGCAATTTGGGTCGAATTTTGAAACAAATCCTACTGAACCAATACATGTTCCAGATTTAGATGATCCAAAAGAGTAAGAGAAATTAAAGAATGGTTCATTTCAAACGAGAGAGAATGAACAAGTTGAGAAAAAGTATGATTTGTTGGAAGAGTTCCTATGTGCTATCGAATGAGTCGATAGGTTTGGTACCATAGATGCAACCGAACTATGCTTAGTGCCTGATGTGATAATTCCTCATAAATTTAAGGTGCCAAAATTTGAAAAATATGATAGGACAAAATGCCCAATGGCACACATCACCATGTATTGTTGGAAGATAACTGCACAGTCACATGATGACAAGTTGTTAATTCACTTCTTCCAAGACAACCTAACCGGATTGGTAGCCAAATGGTATGTGCAGCTTGATCGGAGTCATATCAAGACTTGGAAAGATCTAGCAAGAGCCTTCGTAGCGCAATACAAGCATGTTTTCGAATTAGCTCTCGATCGGTTGTCATTGTAGACCATGGAAAAGAAACAAGGTGAGAGCTTTAAAGAATATGCCCAAAGATGGAGAAATGTAACAGCACAAGTGCAACCACCCCTGACAGATAAAGAGATGGCAGTATTATTTATAAATACGCTGAAGGTTTTTTTTTATGAACGACTGATCGGCAATGCCACAAAAAACTTTACAAATTTGGTCTTATCTGGAGAAATAATAGAAAGAGCTATCAAAAGTGGGAAGATTGAAGGACATGAAGTTATTAGCTCAAAGAAAAGGAGTATGCCTAAGAGAAAAGAAGGGGATGTATAGACAGTTGCTTATGTTGGCCCACAAACCCATAATTTTAATCCATATCATTTTTATCCCACATGCCAACCTTCCTACCCCACTCTGAATCATATTTCCCATAACTTATATCCCTATCAATCGGTTTCACAACCAATTTCTCATTCAAGAGCAACCACACTTCCACTTACGCCTCAATCACGGCGAATACCCAACCTTTACCAATTGCCCATGCCAATCTCTAAGCTTTTGCCTCTACTAATTGAGAATCAATACCTCAGTTTGGTGCCAATGAAAATAATTCCAATCCCATTGGCAAGGAATTATGACCCTAATGCTAAATGTGACTATCACATGGGGGCAATCAGACACTTAACGGAGAACTGTAGGCAATTGAAAGAGAAAATTAAAAATCTCATCAAAGATGGCACTTTGACTCTTGAGCTTATGGAACGTTGGAAATCGACTTTCTCATAGATTGAGCTTTTGTTGGGAAATTGAAGAAAAACCTCAAGTCTCAAACAAATTGTTTGCAAGAAAAGTGGTTGATTTGGAGTTTTTATCTTTTAGGGGCATGGTAGGAGTGGGATTTTGCTAAGGAATATAAACTTCAAAAGCCGTAATTAAAGCTTTAATGTTTTATTGAATTAAAATCTCTGAAGCTTTGTGTTTAATTTGGAAAAAAATGTGATGCAATTGATTTATCAAGGTTTCTATAACATGTTTTCAAAAAAAAAATAAGGGTTTAGGCAATAAAGTGCACACATGTTCTCAAAAGAATTGATGGTTACTGTTTAGAATAAACTTGTCCTTACAAACATTCTCCAACCATTTCTACAAACACTTGGGAACCTATAATCATTCAAATAAAGGTTGTTCAAAAACTTGAAATCCAAACAGAAGCAAAGTTTCGAAAATGTATCAACCCTATCTTGTGATACCAAAGGACAATGATCTTTGTTTAGGCAATGATCGATGTTAATTGATTGTTTTGCAAAATTCTTCCTTTATAAAGCAAGCAAATCAAACACTCTTATAAAGACTTTGAATGGGTAGGTTAATAAATGTTAAGACTATGCTGAAGTCTCAAATACCCCAATACCTCTCAAATTCTTTCAATTTGGATACCAAATGTGAACCTTGAACCTATTGTCTAAAGCTTTTCTGCACCCATATTCTGGGGCATGATGACCAAGAAAAAACAAGATTACTCAATTCCTCCAAGATACCTTGGCTTCAAAATAGCCCTTTTTTCTCTCTCATTTCTTGTTATAAAGAGTTAATCATGATAAGATATTCTGATCTTTGAAGGCTTCTAATCTTGAGTTGTGAAGAAAAGAAAAAAACAAAGAAAAAGAAAAAAAAAGAAGAAATAAAAAAGTGACATTATGCATTTGAGATATTCCAATGATGCTAAAAGTGGTAAAACAAAGAAAAGTCAACTTTTGATCTTAAATTCTTCCTTTCTAAAGATTGCTTTTCAAATATAAGTAACCATAGTTGAGAGGATAAATGGCCATGTTTCGTTTTCCTTTCACAAATGAGAAATTATCCACTTGCTGCCCTTTTGAGCTTATTGAATTTTCTCTAAAATGCACCTCAACTAAGGATCACCTTCCACATTGGGGGGCAATTATGAAGGAAAATTTTCATCAAAAGCATAGATGATGGAAGATTCATTACAAAGGACAAATAAACATCTTATATACCACGGAGGTAGATGCAAATTTGAGTTCTTGAAAATTTCAAACTCAATCCATCAATATGAAAATTGAAAAAAAAAGGGAAAGAAATGAAGAAAGGAAAAGCATAAAAGGGAAACGGTGGAAAAAGTATGCTTTGAAAAGGACAAATGTCTTTAAAAAGTCATTTGCGCTGTAATAAATAATCCTTGGTTTAATCACCTTTAAATACATGTTTTGGGCCTTTGTATCTATTTTTTCAGAACCCTTAACCATAGCCTACATTACATGTTTTAAAAAGTCCATTTTGATCAAGTGTGGATACTTAAATTGAAGAGTTATCTTATAGAAAAAGACCATCACATAGAAAATAAGACCTTGTCTTTCTTTTCTTTGTCAAAGTTACCTTTTTGAATCCCTCAAGTCATTTTGGATCAAGTTTGAATTTTTCAAGTGCATGATGGAACAAACAATAATAATAAAAAAAAGAAAAGAAATAAAAGAGAGAGTGAAAAATATAAATCTTTAGAGTGAAAACCCGAAAGGGCAATCTAAAGCGAAAATGGAAACTTATGAAGCCACTCATGATTTTAACTAAGGTGATAACAAGAAACACCAGAGAGAGAGACCATTTCAAGGAAGCTAGAATTCATTGGACACTTTTTAAATGTATAAAACTCTCAAGCACCTTAAAGACTCAAGATTTATCGAAAAAAATCCATACTGAATTTTGAGCTTACCTCTTTCAAAATAGCTTTCTGCAATGTTAAATCTATAATAGCTGGTCTTGACATTTATCATCTTGTCACACATCATGAGGCTTAGAGAATGTAAAATTTGATTATAATTTGCAATGAATCTTTTTGTAAAATTTGATTTTAAATCACCATACATTTGTGAGTTTAGACAAAGAAATTTCAACTTTTTTCTTTTTTCCGTGAAATGGTGAGAAACCTTTATTGTTGACCATGACCTTCATGTGTTAAACCATCCCATTTATTTAAAAGATCAAATTGTCATGTGGCTCATCCAAAATCATTTCAAACAATAATCATCAATTTTCAAAAGATTCAAATATCACATGTTTTTCCAACTGGGATGTTTTATCACTTTAATAAGAAAACTGTGGAATTGATACATTCCTGCTCCAAGATTCAGCTATCTTTGATCATGAAAATAATTGTGTGGGGCAACTTTGTTGTGATTTTATTGAAATCAAGATGTTTTTGAAAACAAAAGGAAAAAGGAAAGTCCTTACGACTTTTGTGATGAAAATTCTTCCATCATTGTGAGATAAGACAAACACTTTTCAAAAAGACAAATTCATTTCTTAAGAAAAAATGAGAAAAAGCAATGTGAAGAAGAGCTTTCATGATCAAAGGCATCAATGCATTGAAACCTAATTTGAATTGGTGATCTTTTGTTGACAAGGAAATTGGCAACTGCACAAGAACATCGTCAAAAGATGCAAAGCTGAGAAAAAGGATTTTTCAAGTGAAGAATATATGGTGCAAAACAAATGAAAGCAATGTATCATTTGTCCATCATTCAATCACGCATGCATGTCTAATCATGCACATGACCATGCATCATCAAAATTGAAAGTCTTCAAACAAATGTCAAAACTAATGTAGTTTTCAAGCAATTAAGTGAAGAAAGATTCGAGTCTTTCATTTAAAAAGAAAAAGAAAAGTCTTTCATTGAAAAAAAAAACAAACAAACATGAAAGCTAAGCCCAATTTAGCTAGCATCCAAGATGTTTAAGTCCAGTTACGTTGGCACAAGAAGAGTTAAGCTCAATTTAGCTAGCATCCAAGATGTTTAAGCCTAGTTACGTTGGCACAAGAAGAGTTAAGCCTAATTAAGCTGGCATCCAAGATGTTTAAGCCCAGTTACATTAGCACAAAAGATGTTTAAGCCTAATTAAGCTGGCATCCAAGATGTTTAAGCTCAGTTATCTTGGCACGAGAGAATTTAAGCCTAATTTAGCTGGCATCCAAGATGTTTAAGCTCAATTATCTTGGCACGAGAGAATTTAAGCTACATAGCCTCATTTTGATATAAGGAACAAACTTTTTCTTCTAAAACCTCTGGGTACATTTTTAAAACCTCTAGGTACATTCTCAAAACCTTCGGGAATATCTTTAAAACCTTCGGGTACATTCTTCGTTTGAGATTAGGAACATTTTTCTTAAAACCTCCGAGTACATTTTTTTTCTTTCTAAAACCTCTGGGTACATTCTCAAAACCTCCAGGTACATCTTTAGAACCTCAAGGTACATTTTTCTTCAAACTTCTGGATACATCTTTAAAACTTTTGGGCACATCTTTAAAACCTCCAGGTATATTTTTCTTTTAAAACCTCCGAGTACATTCTCCAAACCTCTGGATATATCTTCAAAATCTCAAGGTACATCTTTAAAACCTCCAAGTACATTCCTCATTTTGAGATAAGGAACAATCTTTTTCTTCTAAAACCTTCGGGTACATTTTCAAAATCTCTGAGTACACTCTTAAAACTTTTGGGTAACGGAGCCTCATTTTAAGATGAGGAACGATCTTTTTCTTCTAAAAACATCTGGTTACGTCCTTAAAACCTTCGGATGCATTCCTAAAACCTCTGGGTAATTAGCCTTAAGATCTCTCAAAAGTTACACAGCCTCGTTGAGAGATAAGGAGCTTTTTTGTTATATTATTAAAAAAAAGAGACTAAATAAGGTGTCTACGTCTTTACCTTATTCTTGATTCTCAAGAATGTGCAAAGAAGGGCAACTGTAGATACCCTTTTTCTTTTATATATAATAATATAAAAATAAATAAGATAAAAAATTTTAAAAATAATAAAAGATGAAAAAAATAAAAAAAGAAGAAAACAGGGAAATGGCTGAGCCTATGCTCAGCCTCCCTAATTCATCATTGCAAGATAGCTGAATTTGGAGAAAATAGACACCTTCGGCAACCAGCCCCCCCTTCTTTGGTGTTAGAGCCTTGTGAAATCATGCTCAAAAGAGCATGATTTCACATTTGGCTTGTCCAAAAGCTTGGACAACCTAGCTCTTAAAAGGATGCTCAAACAAACAACCGGGAATGGAGCAAAAAAGAAAAAGGCACAAAAAAACCCATCTTCCTCAAAAAATGCAACATAAAAAAAACCAAAAAAAAAAATCATATTCTTCCAACAACCACCTGCAAAAAAGAAATCCCTAGATCTAGCAGCCAGCTACCTAACCACAATAAAAAAATAAAAAAATCATCAAACAAAAATCCAAAAAAAAAAGAAAGAGAAAGAGGTGGTCGGTCGACGCGACAGAGAAAGAGAGAGGGGAGCCAGATCTGTCGATCGGCAGCCAAGAGAGGAAAGAGAGAGGGAGGTCGAATGTAGGAGAAAGGCCGAAAGAGAGAGAGAAAGAAAAAAGAAAGAGGAAGGAAGAGAGGAAAGGAGAAAAGAAAAAGGGAAACAGAAAGAGAGAGAGAAGGAAAGAGAAAAAGAAAGTGAGAAAGGGGGAGCCGGCGGTGAAGAAAGAAAGGGAGAAAGGAAGAAGAAGAAAGAAAAAGAAAAAAAGAGAGGAGACGAAAGAGATAGAGGGAAGGAAAAAAAAGAGAGGAAGGGATAAGGGGTTCGACGGTAGGAGAGAGAAAAAGTAGGAAGAAAAATGAGAAAGAAAAAAAAAGGAAAAGAAAAAGTCAATTGTACCTAAAGAGCAGCCTTAGGAACAAGTTTGCTGATACAGGCCTGGTTGTTTTGGGCCATCTCTTGCCCAAGGAAGGTAAGCCCATTTTTTTTATAATCCAATTTTGTTGCATTAAGTTTGGCCCAAATATTTGATGGAAATTATATTAGTTTTGATATGTGATTAATTAAAATAAAAACAATAGATTAAATGCAAAGGATAAATTAAGTATAGAAATATTTAATCATTTGAGTATATACATGTAAAAGAAAGAAATAAATAAAATAATAAGATTTAGTATGAAATTATTAAATAATAAAATAATAATAATATAATGTTTGATTTGGAATCAAGTCCGATGATGGAATTTAACTTAAAAAGGGATAAAGAGTTGCCACTTTTAGATTGATTTTCTAGGTGAGGAGTTCGAAATGGATTTTCACCGAAGCGTCGAGATAAATCCAAACTCTATACTCTAATATTCATTACTCAATTAGTCATTATTGAAAATAAACATAAAATAATAATAATAAATTTACATAATGTTGCATTTGAACTTAAATTAATATAATTAGTCAATTAGTTTAAATAAATATTATAAAATAAAGTTAATTTAATCATTAAAAAATTAGAATCAATTAATAGTTTATTTGATAAATTAAGTAAAATATTAATTAATAACGTTAATTAAGGGATATGAATTTAAATAGAAAACAAAAAACATATTTAATAAAATAACAAATAAATAATAAAAAATAATAAATAAATAAATAAATAATTCAAAAAAATAACAAATGATAATAAATACAAATAATGTGATAAATTATCTTAAACTATTAACCATATAATTGGATGAATTACGAACCACCTAAGTCAATAAACATGTGCATATAGATATCATTATTTTTATCCTGTCACAGCATGCCACATTTATCGTGTAAATGAGACGGGAATTTCGATGATGGGATTTCTCCGAGGAGCTTGTAGAAATGAGTTCTTTCGGGGATATCTCTAGGTGAGAAAAACGTCGAGACTTCACCAAAGTGTTGGGATGGTCTTCGAATGATTTTTCAATAAAAGATTACCGACCCATCATTTAAAATAAATAAATCATGACATCATTTTATATTTGCATCATGTGCATACGTAAAACCAAATAAAAGACTCAATTAACCAACTCAATAAAACTTAGTTAATAAACGAAGATTAAGGAAATATAACAATAAAGTCAAAATCAAGCCGTAATAGAATAAGTTAAGATTAAATGGTACCGTTCGTGGAACAAGTGTCACGGAGGTGCTAATCTTTCTCCGTGCGTAACCGTACTCCCGAACCCATCTATAAAAAACGTAGACCAATCCTCGTTCTTTAGATGGACCTAAAATTAATTTCAAATTTCGTCGATTAGAATCGAGTTAATAGGTGACTAATCGCACCTATAAAAGACGATTGGTGGCGACTCTTAAGTTCTTTTATTTTCGTCACGTCTAGCAGCCGGGTTCTCGAGCCCGCACGTTTCGACAATTACTTGTAAAAAATTTATCAAGTGCTCTTTTTTGAAATTGTATTAAACTTTAAATTCTTTTTTTTTAAGCTTTGAATAACTAGATTCATATTTTCAATTTGACATATTCAAATATTTATAATGGGGTACAAAAATATTTAGCTATTATAATTTTCTTATATTTTTTAAATGGTTAATATAAAATCAACAATCAAAATTTCTAATTCAAATAAATCAACTATCACATAAAATAAAGACAATCTAACGATATAATATAAATTCTAAATTAAAGTAAAAAAGTTTGTATAGATTATAACAATGGTACTTAATTATTGAATGCTTATTGCAAACTGTAAATAAGGCTCATGGCTTTATGAAAATAATAATATAACAGACTTTTTGTGTATTTTTTGAAGGAAAATTAAAGTTAAATGAAGAAAGAGTAAATGAGAGAAAAAGAACTTAAATGTAAAGCCCGACCCTGTGTTATCTTTAACATATCATTCACATGCATTGGATAGCATGTTTGCATATTGAATTGCCCCAGAAAAGTTAGCTAAATGACGATATTGCCTTTAGTGGTGCTAATAAGTCAATTAAGCCTCAAACTAGTTAAAATAGGAATTTTAAAGTGAAATTGAGAATTTCACAGTCCAGTGATTACTTAAAACAGTGATATGGAGTTTGAGGTTCAATTTGGAGTCAATTGAGAAAATTGACCGATTAAGGACAAAACGATCATTTTGTCATTTAAGGACAAAATGGAGATTTTCATAAAAGATTTTGATCACATTCGACCAAGATCAATTATTGGAAGTATAATATGATTTATTGGAGCATAAAATGAGATTTACAGCGATAAATTTAATTTCTCGATAGTTTTGGAGTACAAGGGCAAAATAGTAATTTTTGCCATTAGAGGCCAAAACGGGAATTGTTTGAAAAGATTTTGACAACAATTGATCAAGATAAACTATTTAGATTACTTAGAACATAATTTGAAGATTTAGCAGTGAAAAGTTTCAATTTTCGGTATATTTTGGAAAATAGGGGCAAAATGGTAATTTTACCACCGGAGGACCAAATTTAATTTTTCGTGAGGATTTGGATCAAATTTGATAAATTGGAGTGTGATATGAGTTTGAGGAGTGAAAAATATGCTTTGTGGCAATTTTTCAATTTTGAGGCAAAAATATAATTTTTCACTTTTTCGGGGGCAAAAGTGTAATTTTGTAAAATTACACCACCAAAATTTTTGGATTTGTCTAGAAACTTCATGAAGGCTGAAGATAAGGGAAGGAAATTTGGTGGCTGAAAATGAAGTCAATTTGAAGACTAGAAAAATAATAAATTAATAAAATATTAAAATATGTTTAAATTAAATAATATTTTATTTGGCTTATAAATAGCCACAAAAATCAGCCAATAACCTTTGAGAGGTTCGGCCTAAGTAAGAAGAAGGGGGAAAGGAAGAAAACACAAAACCCTAGCCTAGAATCAAGGGAAAAACAAGAAAAAATCAAGAATTCAACTGATTAAAAGGTAAAATTTTTGAATTTTCCTATTTATCTCTATTACCCATGCTTCATTTTCTTTCTTCCATGCATGAAACCCTAGTAGGTGTGATGAACCCTTGCTGACCGAATGCCCATGGAGAGATTTGAACAATTTTTAGATTGATTTTAGGTTAGTTTAATGTTGTTTAGTTAGGTTATAGTTAAATATATCAAAACCTAGCTGGAAAAATAATTTTCTTCCTTTGAAACCCATTTAAACTAAATTTCCAGGAGTGAAATTGCTGCTGAAAATGATGAGATTTTATGGAAATTAAATGAATTTTGATGAATTATGAGTGTAGAAAAATTATGAGAAATTTTGGTGCAAAAATCAAAATTTTTGCCTAAAGTGCAGACTGGTGCACTAGGTGTTTTGGACTGTAAATTGGCATCACATTCACAGTCACTAATGCCAATTAAGTGTAATTAGAGTGTAAAAATTGAAAGAAATCAATTCAGAATTAAATTGGAGACTGTAGCCAATTTAATCGCGTGTAAGCGAATTAGGCCGAAAACTGTGTTTAGACGGTTATTCAGACAGCTTACATTGCATTTCATGCATTAATATAGAAATTATAGAGCTTGAAATCAATTATAATTAATTGATTTGATTTATTGAAATTCGTGCCACGCGTAACTCGTAGGTGGTGAACCATCCGACAAAGGCAAGGAAATAGTGTCGGATGAGCGAGACTAGGAGCATTCTGGACTCCTGAAACCTGTGAGTGGATAATTTACCCTCTTCAATATCTAAAGTAGTTTTATCTACTTCTGTGATTTAAAAATAAATTGAATCTATAAATGATTTTTTTAATCGAAAAGAAATTTATTTATTTATACTGAGTATATGGAGACCGGCATTAAATTGTGTTTATGTATTAAAATTGAAATTATGGCTTATGATCTTGGTAAGCATGCTTGGTTGGTTTATTGTGTTAAAATTGGCATGAATTGTTGTTTGTCGTGTAGGTTGGCTAGTATAAAAATTACCTTGTTATACTGCGAAATTTTTAGTGATATGGTGGGTTTAATTAGCCGCTGCAATGACGGGTTTCCGTGGACTGCCTTTAGGAGGAGCATGGTAAACTCAAGAATTATATAATCTCGGTGGGAGAGGCGCGTAGAATAACTCCCAAGATACACAGAGAATTCACTCCATGTCTAACCCCACGTGAGAGTGAATTAGGTCAACGCCAAGGAACAACTATATTTTCCAATTATGATATAAATTGTAACAGCCTTAACGGACTCGATAGGACACTTTGATCAAGTGTTCACGAGTATAAGATTTGGTCAAAGCCTAATTTTACGAAATAAAGCATAAGCCTTGTGTTTGAATTAATGAAATTATTTGACATGATTTTACTAAACTTGGTGTTATGAATTATATGGTGATATGGCATTTTTATATATATTGTCTCCATCTACTTGACTTTAGATGTCGTAGATGGTAATTATCTAACTCACTGGGTTGAAAAACTCACCCCCTCAATTTCTCCATTTCAGGCTCACAGGCAGTTGTAGATAGAGAATTTTGTTGAGGAGAAGGTTTAGAGTGATAACCTTCAGTGCACATGCACGATCCACTGAGATTCAGCCCTTTGTCGCTCCGATAAAAAAAAAAACCTTCAGTGCACATGTTCATCTCTTATACTGTATTTTTTTATTTTGGGCCCACTTAGCATTGTAAATTAAATTTTATACTTCAATTAACTGTGTTACAGTATATAATAATATATTTGGCTTTTACGTTGTAAAAATTATTTCCGAATATCTATATAAAAATTGTTTTATAAGAAAATATATTATTTTATGAAATATTATTATTTTATGAAATTGAATGTAATTTTACTTAAATTTCACATTTTAGATATCCGATTTTGATTCTGATTGAAAATTTTGTGTTTTGGACGCCTAAGTAACATTTGTACCAAATTTCAAAAATTTTGCCAAAAAATGACGGAAACATCCCTGTGTAGTAAATTTCGTCTGTTTCCCTGTTCGGATCCAAAATTTGACGAAATGTTTCAAAGCATGAAATTAATAAACAGAAACTCACATGGGAATTGGAAAGACTGGTACGAGAGACTTGCGAGGTCTCGATATGGTACTCAGGGGATTAGTGCATATTGGGACATCGCGGTGGTTGTCACGGACTCGAAGGTGGTTTCGAGTCGTGACATTAAAAGTAAATATTATATATTGAAAAAAATAATTAGTTTTATATGTAGGGAAAAATAACTATTGAAAATCATTAAATACGATGATTGGAAATAGAAAAAATAAGTGAGAAAAAAATAGCTATTGGAAATGATTAAATACATATGACTATTAGTTAATTGAAAATTAGAGAATATAGTTAAGATTTAATAGCATTCTAAAATTTAGAAAGTGATAGAAAATTGAGATTTATTAGGCACATAATTAAAAAAGTGAGAAAATAAGTAATTTTATTAATTATTTTTTACTTTTACATTTTTTTAAATTTTTATGCATTTTTAATATAATTAGTTATATTATAATTATTATAAAATTATAAAGTCTCCCCAAATTTGGTGCCTTTCCAAATTAAAGGCCTAAAACCCTTACTTAGGTGGCTTCACCCAAGCACTGACCCTACTTGGATCATGAATATTTTTAGGAATGCAATTGATAACTATATGATATAGAGTTATTTGGACTTAATTTTGATAATAACTTAACTTAGTTCTTGTAATAATATAGAGAAATTAGTAGGTTTTATTTAAATTATTTTACATTAGTAATTTAAGGTGAGTTATTCTAATTTTAGTTAATTTTATACTTAATTTGGTGTTAATGTGATTAAGATAGGTTGTTATTAATTTATTGTGCTTTTATAGGTGTTTGATGGAAAAAGAATTTTAGTGGAAAAAGAAAAGCAATTTCAAGATGCAGACTTTTACTACACATATTTCAATATTTTGGCCATAACTCTCTTTACAAAACTCCAAATGAAGTAATTCTTAAACCATTGGAAAACTAAGAGAAAAAGCTATAACTTTATTCCACTTCACCCAATTTGGCATGGAATGTGGTCAAAAATCTGGTCAAATTTGAAGCATTGCAGTAGTCATAGAACAATTACAATTTCTATTGTTTAAATGGTCATGGTTGTGGCCCACGTAGTCTGATGAGAAAATCCTAGTTGAAATTGATTTCTTTCTTTGCCCACCTTAACCTAACTTCAAAGCCCTATAAAAGCAACCTTTCGGAGAACTTTTAGAAGATAATTAAACAATAGATTGACAGCAAAGAGTTAAGCTACAAAGTTATTAAAGTTAAAAAGAATTTGAAGGATTAAGGAGAATTGGAGATCAAAAATACAATTCTTGAGTTTTTCTATCTTTTTATTATTTTCTTATTTTTCTTAGTTTGATTTGAATGTTTAAATTTTATTTGATAATGATGTGTAACTTGATGGGGAATTAAATTGCTAATCTAAGATTATGATTGAACTCAATATGTAAATTGATTTGAAACTCTTTTGTTTATGTTTGATAGATTTAAGTTGTTTATTTTATTTTATTCTTAATGCTTCTGATTGATTGGCTACCAATTAGATTGAATTAAAAACCTAAGTTAAACCTTAACAAAAGAGATCTAGGTAAACCTCGAATAGAATAGTGTATGATCAAATGCACTTAGTTGATTAGGTGATTTGATTTGCATATAAGGTAGATATACACCTATAAGCCATACGTAGCTAAAATTAGAGTACAAACTTAATGAATCTTTCTTCAATTTAATTTGCATAGACATATAGTAAATTAATTGAGATAGGTAATTTTATGAAAAGCTTGATAGAAGCTTTTAAATAATTTAGGACTCTAGGTTAGCAACTTAATCCATTAAACTGAGTTAAGATAGAGAGACATTAATCAGATTAACTATTGAGGGACATCATAATCTTAGGTCTAGTAATTAAGTGAGTTTTATAAAATAAATTTATTATTTAATTTTAGTTTTAGTTTATTAGTTTAATTTTTCTTTTAATAATTTTAAATTTAATTGTTTGGATAAGATTAAGGTGTTATAATTTTAGTAGTTAATAATAAGAAGTAATTCAATTCTCTGTGAGATCAACATTCTACTCATTACTATAATATCGTCGTGATACGTATACTTGCATAAGTAAAAAATTGAACAGCAGTAATCATTTAAATTAATCAATTGATCCCTTTCATTATGATTTCTATGATCATTTTGAATCTCTTCATTAACTTTTTATTTTAGTATTTCATCATCATCTAATTCTCTAAAATTATTAAGTTGTTCATTTAAGGGACAGTCATTAATTATTTTTGATTCATTATTTTTATTACTTGTAAAAAATTTATCCAATGCTCCTTTTTGAGATTGTATTAAACTTTAAATTCTTAAACATTAAATATGAGAAATAAGTGAGAAAAAAATAATTAATTTTATATATAAAAAAAATAGCTGTTGAAAATCATTAAATACTTTGATTAGAAATAGAAGAAATAAGTGAGAAAAAAAATAAGTTTTGTATATAGGAAAAAGATAACTATTGGAAATCATTAAATACGTTGATTGGAAATAGAAGAAATAAATAAGAAAAAAATAACGGTTGGAGATGATTAAATACATATAACCGTTAGTTGATTGGAAATAAGAGAATATAATTGAAAATAATTAGGATTCTATAAATTAAAAAATGAAAGAAAATTGAGATTTATTAGACACATA
This sequence comes from Theobroma grandiflorum, assembly GCA_036013995.1. NCBI lineage: Eukaryota > Viridiplantae > Streptophyta > Magnoliopsida > Malvales > Malvaceae > Theobroma > Theobroma grandiflorum. The sequence goes on from CP142127.1 coordinate 42,022,138, forward strand.
ATTTGGAAAGTGAGAGAATAAGTAATTTTATTAATTATTTTTTACTTTTATATATTTTTTAATTTTTAGATATTTTTAATATAATTAATTATATTATTATAAAATTATAAAACCTTCTCGAATTTAGGGTTTCTCCAAATTGGAGGCCTAAAGTCCTTGCTTGGGTGGCTGACCCTGTGACATGGGTATTCATATTGCATTGGATCTTGGACTCCTTTTCTTTATTTTGATACACTTACATTCGAAGATTTTCATCTGCTATTTGAATATTTTATTAAGATTTGGATTTTTCTAACTTCAGGTTTTAAATATTGGATACTTTGTGTGCTAGTAGTATTATAATAATTGGACCAATTTCAATTTCGATCATTTATATTGCCTAAGAATAATTATTTGTTTAGTTGTGATTTCTTAGATATATTGTTAAAATTTAACATTATGGTTGATGGATTATTACAAAACTAAACTATCAGGTTAGCATTATAGCACATTATAAACAAAATTTGGATCTAAAATACAACATGTTTTATGAACTTTTGATGTATTTTTGATAGTTACTAATATCCAAACTATTCAATTCATTTATGACAAAATCTTTCTCAATATTGATGAAAACTTTCGTTAATAAAAATAACAAATTTTTTCATTGATAATGGTTCGACCATTGCCAATTAAATTTTTCATTTTTGACAAAATGCATTACTGAAATTCTTTTTTTTTTTTTTGAAATTTTGTTTTTTAAAAAAAGTAATTTTTTATAAGAATTTATCAAAATTCCTATTTAACCTGACTTATGTTTTTAGAAAAATAGATAAGTTGAAAAAGGTTAAGTCAAACAAACACTTAAATTAGAAATGGAAAAGATATAAATAGCCTGAATATCAAATTCAAATGATTGGAAACCAAAATCACTCAAAGCAAAAAATTATCTGAATTTTTTTCTATTCGAAATGACCCGACTCAATGTATCCAATTGTCACCTTTACCCATCGTTTATCAGTTTGAGGCCTCTCGGCTAATAAAAGAAAAGGAAAATAGTTCAAGACCTAGTGAGAACCCTAGTGCATCCCGTTGGGCTTGTAATGTATGATGCATAAGCCCAAACCGAGCGCTAATCGTTAGCCATAGAAAAGCTTCTGGAGGCGCGGCTGGAGGGAGTCATGAAGAAAACAATCTGAGCCTCATCAATGTGCTCATTAGGAAAAGAAAACAATAGAATGTGCTCATTCACAAACGGGACTCTTCATTGGTTTTCTGCAAGATTTGGAATGTCAGATCAATGATGTTCCCATGGAAATCCAATTAAGGATGGACAGATATTATTCGTATGCTCCTTTCAACTTAGTTATTGCCAATTGCCATCATCTGTTCTTGAACAGAATGCGTCGCAACAGCACTTTTTTGTCAGGTTATACCTCCTTAATCATGAAGTTTGTCTGCCATTCGTCTTCACTAACATTTGTTTAATTATTCGGCTTCTATAAAATTCACACGATTGAGGCGATCGACAATGCATATAACTATTCTCTTCTCTCTATTTTCTCCAAATATGCAGTATACATGTCTTCTGTCGATAATATTGTCTGAACAGTAAGGGAAAAGAGAAGGCACGTGACTTTAATAAAGACAATGCATCAAATTAAAATTCTTGGTCTCTGAGCAGGGGACAAAAGGGCACTAAACATAATGATGCCTTCGCCTTTATTTCTCCTGATGAGGATCAATATCAAGCAGTCAGGATGCTCCATCACCTCTCTTACTAGATATGTTTTACATCCATATATATGGACCCATTTCCTCAAAAACCCTGACCTTCAATTTTCCAGAGATCTTCTCCTCTTTGGCCTTCTGGGTCTGGGGCGTTGTGCATTTCCATTTTCTTCTCTTTTTTTTCCCCTTGATAACAAGGAAAATATATGTACAATGTTTTGAATTCTAAAATCTCCATCCAAATTGATCACGATCATTTTTTTTATTCTAATTCGTGAGTACGCTCACCCATATTTACAAATTTTAGATCGCCATCTAGACAATGAAATGAAACATACATACAAGTATGCTCCTCATAATTATCTTCCTACTATTTCTATTGGAAGCTTGGGTCATCCATAAATCTCCATTAATGTAAAGACCATTGTTATAAGCTGTGAGGTTACGTTTACATTCTCAACTCCTCTATTAATGTGCTCCCCACCTTTGCTGGACTCTTTGCCCCTCCCATATCTATCTGTGGTTGTGGAAAATAACATGGAAAAAGGCACAAAAAATGGGGTGGGTAATGTACGTGTCTTTTCCTCATGTTTGCGATAATCTTCTAAAAGTTAGTGACATAGGTCAAGCTGTTGTTGGCTAGCTACAAGGTCCTATATGCTAGGCAAATTGCTTGCATGAAAAGACAGTGAGAAAGGTACGTCTCGAGCTATTATGCTTTTGGATCGTCCATGAAGTTCTTTGTCCAAATCACTAACAGTTCTTAAGGAATTTTCAAGTTGGAATATAAAAGTTGTCAGAATGATGCTGTTATCAATAGAATTTCAGCTCAGCATAATTAGCTTAAGCACTTATCCTCGGATAGGGTTAATTTCTGGTTTTCTTACTGAAAACGATAGAGTAAGTCAATGATCGACCTCTGCATACTTTTCTTGATCTATCTTGTCATACCATATGAAATTTGGATAAGTGTTATCGCTACCCAACCTCCTAGCAGCTTACTGGAATCTTGTTTCTCTAAATATATGTGTAACATTTTATGACCCCCTACAATATACCTTCTGATAATTGCCCCCAGTCTCCTCTTGCAGGAATGGTCGGGAGACCCTTGCAATCAAAAGCCTTCATACTTTGCATCAATGCTTAAAACGCATATTTAATTTTTTTTATTTAAATATATTTTTATGTATAATATATAGTTATATGCTTAAATAATAACAAATGTTTAATGAAATACATACATAATACTTAACTTAGCTTTAATTTGATTGAATATAACTTTTTAAATATGAATTAAATGGGATCAAAATCATTTTAACCATTTTTATCAGTATTTGGTTCATGTAAAAAACTTTTAAAAAATATCGATGAATATAATTTAATCAAATTTGATAGAATCGTTTACTTTCTTGATATAATATATAAATCGAGCAGCATGAATGGATCACCCATCCAACCAGTATTGGTTCATCTGGTTCTAATAACTATTGCTACAACATAAATGGTACCATTAATTTGTAGAAATATCATAAATTTCAAAAAAGTACCTGAGCAATAAAGTAAAGTGACATTGTTCCTAGGCTAAACACATTGTGTGGTTCGGAACGATAGTGTAATTAATTTCTATGTGTTACCGGTTTCATGGGCTAGCCAATAATGAATTTTGTAAATTCAAAAGCTTGGTTTCTGATAAAATACAATTGCAACCCGCTTTTTCCTATAGCTCTTGTGTGTTCTTTATTGTAAAGCCTTCATGGCTTATCGATTAGCTTGTGAGAGATAGTAGCCAAATTCAACCGGACATTCCGAACTATCACCTTGACGGGTAATATCCTTGGTGGTCCTCAATGACGGGCATGCATATGCATATAAATAAGTTACCTGGATTCTTCTTTAAAGTGAAATTATCGATTACAGTGCAAAAAAAAAACACGAATGGTGGCCTAATAATGCTATTGCAGTTGATAGACAAGAGTTTAGTAACAGTTGGAAGATATAGACAGGTACCCAACACCCACAATAAAACATATCGAGGAGTAAAGATACATTGGACCCTAGAGAGGTTCTCAATTTTCAGCATAGGTTAAAAGATCACCGTCCAACTAAAGTAAAAGGAAGAAAAAATGCAGGCAACTGACAGAGTCGTTTATTATATCCTGATAAGAAAAGAAAGTTCAGGACGAGGAAGTCAAGGATATAATCAATCCGCAGGGCTAGCTTTGCCATATGGATAACATATGCCCAAAATGTTACAGCAAACCGGAGCATTGCTTTTTCGAAGAGATTGATCCGCCACCATCTCTTTAGATGGTGGAGTTTCCAGATTGTGTTGTTAAAGCGTAACAGTGACTTAGATATCACTTCGTATCAGTATCAATAATAATCCAACAAAAAATTGCAGATTCAATTCCGGTTCATTCATGGATTGCCTTGTCTGGAAAGTTGGCACAAAATTTGTATTTAGTGATGGTGTAAATGAAGTGTAAAATTGACTTCAAGCTGTATATTTAAATAGACATTATTTTTAAGATTTATATCATCTTCACTATTCTATATGCAAAAGAGAATTATATAAATAGCCTTAAGGTTATAACGAAATTAAGGTCTAAATTCGTCTTACACTTAATAAGAGTAAATTACCAGATATATTTAAAGGTTTGTAAAGTTATTTGAATTTATAATCTACTTCTTACAGCAAGTAAATTATAAAGAATTTGGGTTTTTTGATAATTGATGATGGCTCAAGTGTTTATGTTTATTTTCAAAACATAACATTTCTCTTACTTTTGATTTTTTCACTCTTGTTTTATTTGTTTTTATTGTTTTTAAATGGTTGATAGCAAATCCTTTATATAGACTTACAAGTGTGACACAACCCTTTCATCAAAGCACCTCTTTATCTTATAAATACCTTTAGATTTTACAAAACACAATCTTTGGATAAAAGTATAATCACATTATGAAAGAACAACAATTTATTTCATAAGATATAATTTTAAATTGTAGTATTTTTCAATTGTCTCATAATTTTTGAATTTAAAGGTATTTTTCTAACATATCACTTTATTAAGAAACATAACTATTTAAATAAAAAATCACTTATAATTCAATAATTACACTATGTCACACTATGTGATATAAAGTTTGAATTAAAATAATTTTTCATTTGAAGAGATATTTTTTATTTTGAAATGCACCAACACTTAGTAGTTGGGGTGGGGCAAATTAACGCGTTTCAATGATCAACTTTTAGCATATGTGCGTGTAATTAGAGGAGGAGGGATGGGGGGCTAATATGGGCCCTTGTGTCACGGTTTGCAGATTCGTGACTAGTTCAGCTTATATGAACTGTTGAGCCAGTCCACATGCAAGGGTTCATTAGCTATTGCCTTGGCGGCTAAGCAAAGTATTCTGGGATAATTAGAATACTTTTAAAAAATAAAGTCTTCCTTGTTAATTACTTGCTCATCAAGGAGGTATAGTTTTATGATTTTATTTTTCTTGTATTTTAAGGAAGTTTAGGTTAGATACTTTCATATTTACTTTTACTTACGTACCAAGTTAAGGTTAAGTAAACTATTATAAATAGCAACCTTAAAAATCAATGTAAAAGAATCAAATTAAATTTGTCGAATCAAGCAATCTACTTTGTGATTAGATATTAGATACTTTATTTTTCTCTTATTAGAGTAATAATACTTATTTATTTTCATCAATCTCTTTCTTTGTATTTGTTTACTTTACGTTTATGCGCCATTTATCAACAAACCTCGTTTAAGCTTACTTAGTCTTATAACCATAAGACTACAGCACCGCACGAAACTTGGCTAAAGTTCCAAGCCTATGACACCCTGCCTCTCCCAAAATTTCAAAAATTTATATTTTTTTTGTTTTATTTTAAAATTTTGTCTTTATTTTTTAAAAATTTTATAATATCACCCTCTCAAATATTAAATTTTTCATTTTTGTCTCTTTAAATTTAAAATCTTAACTCTACCACTGCGTGTAATCATATATGTCCTCTTCCACAAGCCTGTGCGTTCACACTACGCAAGTAGCTAGAGGTGAAAATGCATGCACCCGTATCCCAGCAGTTTAATTTTCGACATATTGACTAACTAAAACTAATACTATAACTCCTCCCCACAGGCGTTACAGTGAATCAGGTTAAACAGACATTGATAATCTTATTATAATTAAAATCGTTTCACTGCTAATCGACGAAGGGTCCAAGAAGATGTTTCAATAAATATGTATCATCTCTATTGTACATTAATAGGCTAGAGAAGGAATCGATACTACAAAAGCTGCAATCCTTGCGGGAATTATCACAGTATAAAATATTTGCCGATACGTAGATAGGCATGGATCGAATGCAGTGATCTGGATATGATTGATGTCGTTTCTTTGGTCATGCATGTTTTTTTTTTTTTAAAGATGGCATTTTATTGATCCAGACATTCAACCTACCACTTCAAGTCTTAAGTCTTTCATTGACTGAAGACTAACTAAGTGAAGACTGTACATTTGCATCCTGTAAAAGCTGCCCACAAAAAGATTGGCAGCACAACTCCATGAACAATAAGAAACCTAAACAAAAAGTCATCCTAATTCCTACGTACATCAGGGAAATTTCCAAGTGCCTGGTCAAAACAAAAATATTGAACCATACTCAAGTTCTTCAGCTTACTACTTGACACAAGGCAGAGGAGGTTGGTCATGCATAATTTAATTGAAGCTTCGTGGAAAGTCCCTGATTTTCACAACCGAGTCAACTTTTAATTCGGCCATTATAGTCACATCACTTTCCAAGCTATCAGCTGATGTGGGCAGAAAAAGTGTTTTGACCAGATTCTCAATGGCTTAAAAAGCTGTTTAGCCAAAACAAGGCGTATATATTTTCTTTGGCCATATATTTTGAAGCATCTAAGCAAAGTGCATGGCCTTTTGTTTAATTGTTTTTCTCAGTAAAAATGATTTCTAAGCTGTAACACTTTCTTTGGGCTTGTCATCAATAATCTGAGGCTAGCTGAAAAATTGCCACTTTATTGATGTCAAGGTGCTTAAGAATGCCAGTCCGTGAGCATGCATCAGTTTACACATGTCACCTGTTAAGTGCTTAGAAAATTCTGTTTTCTGTCTTAAAAAGTACTCGTAGAATCATACCCAGAAAATTATCCATATATTTGCGTTGTTGCCTTAACTTCAAGTGCGCAAGATTTTTTGTTCCAAAAAGAATTCTAAGTATTATTGGTAAGGAAAAGCAGTAACTGTTGGAGCTAATTAATATGGATAATGGTCTGCTTAATTACTAGTAATTCTTTGCTAGAAAGATTAGCAAATTGTGAGAGTCAATGTTCAAAAGCAGGGAATAAACCCAAAGAAAAGGATGGAGAGGGCCAATGACCTGATATAAACATTCCCCGTAAAAATGTAGATATAATCTCAGCACCTCAGCAAGCACAAGGCAAACCCCGCCTCGGTGGGGGGCACTTCACCAGCGTATTTCTCCTGTTCAAGCAACGCTCTCTTTTCTCTTGGGTTGACTATTGACAAACATAGGCAGATAGGCTGCTGGGACAACCAACGGACTCGGAACACGTGGATGTGAAAGCGACTGTGACAGAGGCAAAGGCCGACAGCCGGAGACGAGGGCGGTATGGGACCACAAGTCTTGCTTTTCATTGTTACTCTCTGATCTGATCGACCCATACGTGTTTTCCTGTGATAATGACTATAAATCATCACCATTATTCCCATCGCTCCATTGCCCCTGCTTGTTTTCTTAAAGTTTTAGATCTAAATGAATAAAATAACTTTAAGAGAATTTAAAAAATATTATTAAATTTTATATATAATAAATTTATACTAATTCACGACTAACCATAATAAAAATTTAGAATATAAAAACATAAATGATACATTATTTTACGACGAAAATAATACTAATCTGTTAATATTCAGTGCATTAGAATTTTATTTTTTCTTAAATCTTTAATTGGTGAGATTGTAACATTGTTATAGACAAGATAGGTGATCTAATCTTACTGTTACATAATGAACACTTAATCTCACCTGTTATGAAATTTAAGTTTTTTATATAAGCTTACACTTTTAAACTTGCATATAATGTTGGAATCTAACTTACTTTAATAGATCATATTATGTAATATACTTGTCTCTTTATCAAGAATAACTTGACCTAATTTTGATAAGATACAAAAATAAATAAAGTAAATTCACACTTTAATTAATTTTACAAGAAAATCTAACAAATATGATGTTATTGTTGTGGAATATGGAAGTATTGTATTCCCACCAACATTAATCAATCTCTCCACTAAACTTGTGTTTCATCGTGTTTTAGTAGATTAATTTGTCCCCTCTTTTATGAAAAAAAGAAAAATAATAATAATTGGTGAATGGAGGTAATTTTCTTCTTTTATTCCTTACTTTCAAGATATACATACATATATACATATATATATATATATTTATATCCTTCATTTCAATTATATTTTCTTCTAATATCTCATCAAAACAAACATTCGGATGCAGTATTAACAACCTTGAGCTGAAAAGTATTTAGTACATATTTCGTTTCAATGGACGATTGAAGTTTTCCTTCAATCATGATATAAGCTCATATATAGTAGTAATAAAAACATAAAAAATGGTTAAGAAAGAAGCGTGCAAGCAATTCCATAGTCTTTGAACTGTACTGAACAGTACAAAATTGAAAATTTGATTCCTGCCTCACAAATTCTATCATCTATATATATATATATATATGTGTGTGTATGTGTGTATGTATTGGCATCTAGTAATGTGACCTTACTTCCTACATTTGTTGATTAAATCATGGTCTGCATATCTTTGATTTCTCTCAGTACGCAATCCCCCAATTAAAGTAAAAATGGATAGGAACAGTTCATATGAACGAATATGAGCATTAGCTTTTTCTCTTAAAAGGAATATGACCATTACCTGTACATAATTGAGTGAGAGTGCAAATTGGACGGCGGCTGTTTAATTAAGATCATCATCATCAATCATCACCATAAAGTTTGCATCGAAACATCTTACTTTGTGGTGCATTTTGATTAAAATTTTGTGGTCATTATGTTATAAGAAATCTTTCCTTAAAAAATAAAAAAAAATGAAAAAAAAAATCATGCTTTCATACGCGTTATAGCCTCGTAATCAGCTAGCTAGTTAGGCAGCAAGCAACTCCATCACACGTGCTTCAACACCAAGCTGTCCATCTTGAGCTTGACGCCACAGCCCTTTCTTTTTTGTTTTGTTTGTTTTTTACTTTCTTCTGTCAATTCTCAATTGTTTGCTAAAATGCAACTCTATATTGACCTAAAATTGCCATCAGCATCAAGTTAAGATACGCATTATCAAAGATCATATAGCAAACGCAAATATAATTATACTTTGTTTCAAAATTCAATTTCAAATAGGCTCCATAGTTATTAGATTAATAATGTATTTATTAAATGAAACCGATTTATCCCAAGAGAATAAATTCACAATTAGAATATGAACATCCATCTTGAAAATTTTGAATTCAAAATTTGATAGTAACAAGATTCACTTTTGTGAAGTAAAAAAGAATAAATGGTATAATTATCTAATTAATATAGTTTATTGTGTTGTTCAAATTTTGATTATCTTTCAAGGGGTATAATAAATCCTTTGACATACTTAATATTCAAGTGTCTGCGTGGAGGGATTCACGTAAGATTACTTGAAGCGGAAGCTGGAGGGAGCTGCTGGTTTTTTGAACAACATCCGCAGTACATGCACGCATGTACCCGGTTTACTTTTCCCACTACCCAAATTTTGTACTTGAAACAACGAGTTTACCGAAGATTGCCCGTCCTATCACCTCCTTTTACGGTTTCCCATCATTGGAAGGAGAACCCTTCCATACTGTTTCCCGGTATTCCTTGGCACATAATTGAGTAATAATACGAGATTAGCTTTCCCACGCCTATAATATTCCTTGGTAACGTAGAAAAGTCAAATTTGATTTTTTTAATTATTAAAAAATAATTACTATTCATTCACAATTTTGCCCCCCTCTTTTTTGTTAAGTGCATTCCAGTTCGATTCAAACTTTTTGTACGCATAAGTGGGTTGCACCCATCTTCTTTTTACCCTATATATATCTCCTCCGTTTCACTTCATTTGCTACACAGAATTAGAATTTCAATATTGGTATTATTGTTCTTCATCATTCCCCTTCTGAAGTCTTACCAATATTACTATTACTTTCTTCTCTGTCAAAGCCATGCCAGAAGCTCCCAAAATCTTATCCCAATATGCGGATTGCGTTGATGTGGTTGGTGGTATCATCGTGGAAAATAATAACAAGGCATTGAAATTTATTGAAGATGTTACTACTGATGCTGATGAAGTGCAAAAGCGAGTTCTATCTGAAATTCTGTCTCGTAGCGCCAATGCCGAGTACTTGCAAAGAAATGGCCTCAATGGCTGTACAGATAGAGAAACATTCAAGAAGGTGATACCTGTTGTCTCTTACGAAGATTTAAAGCCAGATATTGAGCGTATTGCCAACGGTGATACCTCACCAATTCTCTGCTCCCAACCCATATCAGAGTTCTTGACAAGGTGAGTCCATGATGTGTGTGTGTGTGTATATAAGGAGGTAATTTCATTGTTTTTTCTTCAAATTATATATGTTTTTTGGAGATGATCATGTTGCATGGGATTGTTTAATGTGTAGCTCTGGTACATCTGCTGGAGAGAGGAAGTTGATGCCAACGATAGAAGAGGAGCTAGACAGGAGATCGCTGCTTTATAGCCTGCTGATGCCTGTAATGAACCAATTTGTTCCAGGTTTGGACAAAGGGAAGGGGATGTACTTTTTGTTCATAAAATCAGAAGCTAAGACCCCGGGAGGACTCGTGGCTCGTCCTGTCTTAACCAGCTACTACAAAAGCTCACATTTTAAGGACAGGCCTTATGATCCCTACACCAACTATACAAGCCCAAATGAAACCATTCTCTGCCTAAATTCTTACCAGAGCATGTACGCTCAGTTGCTCTGTGGCCTTTGTCAAAACAAAGAAGTTCTTCGCGTTGGTGCAGTTTTTGCTTCAGGTTTCATTCGAGCAATCCGTTTCCTTGAAAAACATTGGAGTCTTCTTTGTAGAGATATTCGGTCAGGAAATATACACTCTAAAATCACTGATGCATCTGTACGAGAAGCTGTCTTGAAAATCCTCAAACCAAACTCCAAGCTTGCTGATTTTATTGAGGCAGAATGTAGCAAAGGGTCATGGAAAGGGATCATAACTAGGCTGTGGCCAAACACTAAATATATAGATGTTATCGTTACTGGAACCATGTCTCAGTACATTCCTACACTAGATTATTATAGCAATGGCCTCCCGCTTGTGTGCACCATGTATGCTTCTTCCGAGTGTTATTTCGGAATTAATCTCAACCCTTTATGCAAGCCTAGTGAGGTATCCTACACCCTTATTCCCACCATGGCTTATTTTGAGTTCTTGCCAGTGAACGGGCAAAAAGGGTTAACTGGTTCCAACTCTGAACCCGAATCTCTGAATGACAAAGAAAAACAAGAATTGGTCGATCTTGTCAGTGTCAAACTGGGACAAGACTATGAGCTTGTTGTCACTACATATGCAGGTAAAGAAAATCAAGCAGAAATTCTAGTAGCTAGGACTCTATTCTCACCAATCTGGTCATTCGATGCATCTCTCAAATGATGATCCGCCACCATTCTGGCCCCAAAAACATTTTGATTAAAATGCATTATGTTTTTATTTATTTTTTTCCTTCCTGAAAGGGAAATCCTTTATGTTGCAGGTCTTTATCGATATCGAGTTGGGGACATTCTTCGTGTAGCTGGATTCAAGAACAACGCCCCACAATTCAACTTTATATGCAGGAAAAATGTTGTTCTTAGCATTGATTCTGATAAAACCGATGAAGTGGAGCTGCAAAATGCAGTGAAAAACGCAGCAAACCAACTTTTGCCATTCGATGCATCTCTTATAGAATACACCAGTTATGCAGACACATCAGCAATACCTGGCCGCTATGTGCTGTACTGGGAAATCAGTGTTAATGATGCCAGTTTAATTCCTGCATCAGTTTTTGAGGATTGTTGCTTCACAGTTGAAGAATCACTCAACAGCGTGTACCGCCAAGGGCGAGTTTCGGACAAGTCCATTGGCCCTCTGGAGATAAAGATTGTGGAGAATGGGACATTTGACAAGTTGATGGACTTTGCTCTTAGCCAGGGTGCTTCCATAAACCAGTACAAGACACCAAGGTGCGTCAAATATGTTCCTATTATCGAGCTCCTGAATTCAAGGGTCATTTCAAGTTACTTCAGTCCAAAATGTCCTAGATGGACTCCGGGTCGCAAGCAATGGTGCAGTCAAAATTGAACATAGTTCAAGCAGTGAGAAAATGACAGGAGCTTTTATGTTGCAAGTTTCCGGGGCACTTCAGCCCGGAGGAGATGGAACAACTTGCCTGTGTTGAAAATGGGAGAGACCGTTTTCACTTCAAATTTAATGGGACTGGGTTGAACTTTTACAATTTCACGTCTTCTTTTCATGGAAATCTGGTTCTTTATCTAGTTTTTGTAGTACTCGTTTTTCTTTTGTTTTTTTCCTCCATCGATGTCTTCAAACATGGGCTGTTCTGCAGATGAGTTGGTGAAGGAAAATTAAGACGGTTGTCTCACAGTTTAACGCAGCAAGTCTTTCTATTTTGAGGTTAGAAAAGTAAGACAAACTTCAAATTTTATGCCTCCATTTGCTTTTCTAACCTTAAGAGAAGCTTCTTAAAATGCTAAATTCTCTTTACAAAATCCTCCTAAAATACAAAGAATTTTGCAACACTGTATACCCTATTACGATATAGGATCATACAGTATATATAGTATTTCTTCGCCCAATCCTGGAGAAGAAGCCCTCTAAAGTAACAATAGACCATATATAGTCCATAAACATCCAGGTGCAATCCTTTCATGAGTTTTTTCAACTAAATACCTTGCAGTGAAAGGTGAAACTGTTACAAAAAGTCCATTGGAATGTAATTTCCCCTCTCAGAATTTAGATTTAGGGCTTTTAACTTCTTTTAAGCCTAATTTTTTTAAGAAATTAGGAGAAAGAGTTAAGTTAAATGATAACATGGCATATTAATTTAATTAAGCCAAAATTTTTAAGTACGTTTTTAGAGTTTTAGTTTAGAAATGATTAAACAAATCTTAAGATTGAAACTGAAACTTATTATAGTGCATAAGTTCTTAATTGAGCATTGCATGCATGTACAAAAACTCATTTATTTTTATAAAAAACTAGTTTATATTAGCTAAGCAGTTAAGTATATATTATGCCCAAACCAACTTAGACTTACATAAGGACAAAATAGTGTCTTAAATAATGTATTTTTCAGAAATCGAGTATCAAAATTATAACAGTTAATTAGACCCTTGCAAAACCACCATATCATAACTTAGACTGGCATTCTGAACATAATTAAGCCTAATTAATTTGCTTTTTTTTTTTGTGAGGTTACAAAGTGTCTAATTTGCATGTGTCTAATTTGCATGTTGAATATGAGACCAAGGAAAAAAAATTGATGTTGAATACGGGACAGGTCCGTTTCTCGAGTTACCAGCAGTGTGTGGAATATGAAAACAGGTTCCAGATATGCACACAAGAGATTAACATTACAACCACATTGCTTGATTCCAAGCAAATAACAAGGCCCCACATGGCCCCTTGTGAATTAGAACTGTCAACCATGGCTGTGCAGGTGAACTTGTAAATTAAATTCTTGACTCCCGTTGTGGTCCAATAGAAAAAGCTGTCTTCTTGAGCACTAGCATTACACAACATTTTATAGAAGTAGGCTTGCTAGCTCCACTGAGTAATATTCAACAGCAGTTGTTCAGTCCCATTACAATCAGTCAGGAATCTGTTTTTCAGCCTTTTCTTTCATCTGTCCGTAAAAGACATGAAATTTTGGCAATCCAATCCACGAATCTGAGAAATTTGCTAAGGAGTACACACAATGCGATAGAAACAGAACCTTTGAATGTGCTTTATCGATGAGTTGCGAAACATGGAAACTTTGCGCATTACTAATATGGTACCACGTCTCATACTACATCGCTGATGTAACCTGGCCATTTCTGGGAAAAAACTGATTGCTAGCTAGCAGAAGTCACCACATAAAGTTTCCTCATGCCTATTGATGCTGAAATCTACATCAAGCATCCGGATTGATTAAAAAAATGATCATCACTTCAGGACTTTTGGCTTTGCGATAAGATTAGAGAAATGCAATTTTAGCATTAGAAGAGGCCCTGGAAAATCCCATCATCTGTGACCTTATCTTTTGTCTTCGTAGAGAATCTCTGTAGTTGCAGTGTCCTGAGGAAAGAGTCATTTCTTGCAAGGCCTTCCCATGCTTCAATAAGAACTTTGCTAGACTAACTTCGTTCTCACATTCTAAGAATCCATGTATCTTTACTACACTAAGGTGGTTTAGGAAGGATTTTAATGTCTGGGTTTGAGATTCCCAAAATTGTTCTTCCTCTGAGGTAGGCATGTCCCATAAGTCCTTATTCCATTTCTGAAAATAAGTCAAAAGAAAAAACAAAGGTGAAATGACCAGGCAAATTAATTAATTAACATGAATTATTCAGCTTATATATAACATAAATGAAAAAAAAAGGTGAAAGCAATTTAATGGCACCTACTCTTCTTTCAATCTTGTAATCATTTACGATCCTGAGAATTAGTGTGTGTAATGTGGGAGAGCTCTTGAATAGATAAGCCAATCCGGGGACGTTATGTTTGTTGAAGCCAGTTTGCAACTCCAGAGATTTGAGATTGTTGAATGGATGCATTACATTTGATATATAATTCTTGCTTGATAAGATCTGCTAAATTGAGAAGCTCAAGGTCATGGTTTACACACCGAGAGAAAAAATATGAAGGCAGAGTGTTGAAAGTTAAACAAAGGAAACTTATGCTCAACCAAAAACAAAACAAAAGGAAGGACAAATTTTCACTAGTGATTTTAGAAGGGTTCGTGGACTGCTTTTAGGTAAATATAATATTGCAAGTAATCGTTGTTCCAAAAAACATTTCATGTTAAATGGATGCATGATCAGCTCAATAATTAACATTTTAGAGGAAGGTTTGTCATCACCCTTATAATCTTAGGAGAAAATGTTTGCTGTTATCCAATTATCTAGTGAAACTAAACCCAAAATTCACTTCCAATATTGCTTATGGGAGGTCAATTGGGGAATTATATTCCCAAACATTTCAATAACAGGATATAACTAAACATTATTTATTGGATGAACAGACTAATAAATTCCATTAACTACTCGGGGCGTCACCATACAAAAAGGAAAAAAAAAAAGTACCTCAACGCATTGGCTTTCAAGTGTTAGGCAATGGACCTGCGACAGTCCTGATAAAAGATTCGATACACTCTGAAGCTTTGCCACGCTTACATCTTCATGAAGTAGAAAGAAACCAATAGAGACTTCATGCACGGAGGTCAAATTCTCTAAAGACCTAGTTTCCGTGATGGCATTATATTCCCAAACCATATTTCTGAGGCTTGGAGCATTAATCTTCACCCAACTCTTATCACAATAAGCATCAAAACAGCTTGCAACTCGCAATCTCTTCAATTTGGCTCCGGAAACATCCAAAGCATGTAACTGGAAACAATTTTCCAGTGTCAAATCTTCGAGGACCAAGCAACTAACCTTAAGATGTTTCAACCCAAAACAAGCATCGAGACTCAATTTCTTGAGGCGAGGGAATGACGAATCCGTAAACAAATCCAAAAGCGAGGGTTGGCTGTATAAAATGACAAGGGATAGAGATAAGGTTTGGAGTGAGCGGAAACCACCTTTCATAATCGGTGGAGGAGGCAACCTGAAACCAGGATAACGAGATCTCAACTTGAAGACCCGCAATGATTCACTTGTAATAACACTTCGGGGAAAATTAAAATAATCATCTGTAGCCACCTCAACGTCTAATTCCTGCACTTTTTGCCGTATGGCACGACGGATCAAGCCATTTAAACGTGAAAAACTCAAAGGAGCACGGAAACGAAGGATCCTTAGATCGGAGTGCTTGTCGCGGAGAGCTAATACCTGGCTAATGAAGTCCATTCGTTTAGCAGACAAAGAATGCGACGATGATCTTTTCTCATTACTTGGCTTGATATTTGTTGAAGAAACTCCAATTGGGTCAATGGACGTGAAGTCAAGGTCAGGGAAAGAAGACCACAATGATCTCCATCTTTTTGATAAGACACTGGTTTGTGCTATGGTTTTGATAGGAAGCAAGAAAAGAATCTGTTGGAGAACAACATCAGGGAGATCACTGATCCTGTCGATCCCATTTTCGCCTTCAAACCAAACCTTCTTTCGCTTTGCAGATCTTGTTTCCATTGAAACATTGGTATTTGCTTTTTTATTTTTATTTTTTTTTCTATTCTTCACCTTTTGCCAAAATCATTTTCTATTACTGAAATCTGTGTGTTGAGAAATAGTGAGATTAGGGTTTGAATTTTTCAAAAGAGTGAAGTGAGGTTAGAACGAGAAGAGCGTTTGAGTTTGTTTCGAATCTCTAATATCAAAATAAAAAAGAAAAAGAAAAAGAAATTTATTTAGCCACATCTTAGTGTTACGGTGAAGTTTAATCTTTGTCCATTCTCATCGAAATTGCTTAAAGGATTACTTTGAATTTAATTTAAACGCTTTAATAAGAAGAAAAATTGAAGTCAAAGTCAACATTTGAATTTAATTGATGATCATATTGATAACTTGGGATATATAAACGTAACATTGGTAACATTATAGCCAGGGATGGAGGGTAATGCAACTCGTGACTCCTCTAAAATTTTTAAAATTTTTTATTATATATATATATATATATTAATGGCCCTTCTAAAATTTTTAGAAGTTTTCCTTTATTATATATTTTTTAATAATCTTTTTCAAAATTTATGAAATTATTTATTTGCTATATATTTTTAATAGTTTTCTCAAAATAATATTTTATTTTAATATTAATATAAATAAAAAATAATAAAATGATCTCATAAACCTTATTTAACTTTACCCTAATTTAAGTTTTTTTACACCTCTTTTTCCCTCTTTCGTTTTCTCTTTTGTCTTTTTAATTTTACTTTAGTCTTTTCTCTATAACTTACCATTAAAATATATTTCATTTTTCAAAAGACATTTATGAGCTTCTGAACTTGGATAAGGAATGACGAAGACCATTCACAATCATTGTGTGAAATTAAGAGGAGGTAAAGTTTTCTTTTATCTTTTTTTTTCTATTTATATTATTTAACTATTTATATATTTAATCATTGTATAAAATCTTGTATATTGTATTTAACCATTTATATTTTATACATTATAGTTTTATATTTAATATTTTAAATTTAAATATAAATAAAATAAGAACATTAGATATTGGCTACACATTGATTAAGATCTAGTCTTAGGTTTTTTTAGGTTAGTGGTCTGATGTGCTTGCCCTTCTTTTTGTTGTTGGGCGTTTTTATTCTCTTTGAGCAACCATTATAAGTTTTCGAGTGGTTTAGGAGTCTCTGGTCAATTAGAGGTTCAATAAAAACACTTTTTAAAAAAAAATTCTAATTTGATTAAAGTATAAGTAAGTTCTGAATGATTCTCCTACACATTAAAAATCAAACCTTAATAGTTCAAATAATGAAAAAGAGTAATATGAATCAAAACATCCTAGATTCAATCTTGAAGAAATAAATGCTTTTCAAGTAAAATCTGGTACTTATAAAACTATTTTAAGTCTCTCTTTTTTATTTCTTTTGATTTGCATGTTATATAAAAATATTGTATATTATGAATCTTTTGATTATTTCTTAAGTTCAACATATTAGTTTTAAAAATTTTAAATCCTTATACCTTTTTCATCTTTGGCCCCCCTAATAAAAATTGACTAACTTTGCCCCTGATTATAGCTAAATCCAACCCAACTCTTTTCGAACAAAATGTTTTGCTAACATAAGAAAATACAATTCAAAGCAAGTAAAGTAATCTAACCTATTCATGGAGATAAAATGTTATTATAAAAATAAATTATGGCCCCAAATTATAACTATACACTATTGTAGATAGATGCCTCGTGAAGAAATTTCAAAAATTCAACTTCCCATTTAAGATATGATCATTTATGATTAAAGTAAATTTATTGATTCTTCATTCACAAAAGAGGAAATTCGAGTTGTCATCAATGACCACGACGGAAACAAAGACTTGAGGTCAAGTGATTTTAATATGGACTTCTTCAATAAACATTCACCTCTCCTCAAATATGACATTCTTAACTTTGTGAGTAATTTTTTCTCCCCAAGCACTTTCAACAAGAACATTAATGCTTCCTTCCTAATTTTAATTCCAAAATGCAATGGGTCATGCTGCTCACCCATTTAAAGCCTATCAATCTCATGGGAAACACATACAAAATCCTTGCTAATAGTCAATGGCTTGGTCATAGGTTACAACCAATTTGCTTTCGTCAAAGGTAAGCAAAGCCTTGACTATTCTTTGATTGCTAACGAGTTAATATTGCCTATTTAAAGAAAAATTCCTCAAGTGGTTTGATTCTCAAATTTGACTTTGAAAATGTTTTTGACAACATTAATTGTCATTATCTAGGTTTCATCATGCAACTCATGGGATTTAGTATCTATATGGCAAGGTTAGATTTATCGCTGAATTGCGGTTGCTACTATCACGATTCTTATTAATGAAGCCCTAACATCACAATTCATAATGAAAAGATGACTCAGGTAAGGTTGTCTAATGCCTCATTCCTATTCAATATCATTGTAGAATATCTAAGCATCTTATGTCACAAAATTGAACTTTTTCAAGCTTCTCCATAGGTAGTAACTAATTATCGATTTCCCATCTCTAATTCACAGATAACACAATTATTTTCTACAAGTTTACCCTCCAACAGATTATTAACATGAAGAAAATTCTAAAGGGATTCAAGCAGTCTCTAAGTTAAAAATCAATTTTCTCAAAAGTTTTCTAACTAGTGCAAACATTGAAGAACGACTCATTGAAAACTAGGCCATCATCATTAAGTGCAAAATAGGGAACCATTTCATAAAATTCTTAGGTCTCCCACTAAGAGCAAAGCTCAACTCTCTCTCCATATGGTAGCTTGTCATTAAAAGATTCAGATCCAAACTTGTTAGTTGGTAGAACCACATAGTATCTGTTTTGTCAACTAGGGACCAAGTTTGGTTTTTATGAATCATACTTAGCTCCTTCTTCATTGCAACTTGCCAATAAGCTAAGTTCTCAACTTCTGCATAGTTTGCAAGGTTTGCAATGGCCATATTGCATCTGTCATAGATGCTTCCTAAGGTCTTGGTGCCCTTGACAACAAATTCAATGTCATCAGGGTTTTCATTAAACTTATGAACAACTTTTGGTAATGACCTTAGACCAAAAAACTTGTCATATAAAGCCTCAATCACTTTTGATTCCCAATTCCACTGTGCATTCTCATCAAACTTGATCTTTCTTGTAACCTAAACTTTCCTAGAACTTAAATTGAACACCTTATATCTCTTAGCTTCTAAGTTGTAACCCATACGAACTCTTAATTTTCCCCTTAGGTCTAACTTGGACCTTTTTGCCTTTGTGACATGCAAATAGCATATGTAGTCAAAGATTCTAAGATGTTTAACTACAGGTTTGACCTTATGCCAAGCTTCATGAGGTGTCATTCTCTCTAATACTTTTGTTGGTAATATGTTTTGCAAATAAACAACTTTGTTAGCTACTTTTGCCTAGAAAAGCTTAGGCATTGATTTTCAAATAACAAGCACAAAGCAATGTTTAACAATATCCTGTTCTTCCTTTCACATATTCCATTTATAGAGAATAAAAGATCGTAAATAAGTGCCTAATTCCTGCAATAGCTAGGAATTCTTAAAACTCGATTCATACAAACTCAAATAATTCTCAAGCTTTTCAACTTGAAAACTAATTCAAGCTAAACATAGGCCTTGAACTTTTTAAACATACTATATATCTCATATTTGTGCGTGAAAAAGTGAATCTAGGTCATCTCGGAATAGTCATCAATAAACAGTAGAAAGTACCAATTGCTATTGACTGATTCAACACTCAATGGGCCACATGCTTAAGAATGGATCAATTTAAGCTTTTCTAAGGCTCTCCTAGTACTTTTCAAAGGAAATGACAACCTTCTTTTCTTTCCTAATTGACAAACTTCATAGGTATATGTAAAGCTTGACCCTAATTTATGCTTGACATGACATTTACATGCATTGGATAGCATGTTGTTATATTGAAATGCCCTGGAAACGTAATAAAAGACGATAGTATACCGAGTTGTACAATTAAGCAGATCGAACCTCGAACTAGTTTAAATAGAGATTTGAGGATGAAATTGAAGATTTTAGAACCCTAGAATGCCTTATAATGGTGATTAGGAGTTCGAGGGTGAATTTGGAGTCAATTGGACAATTTCGGGTCCTAGGGGTAAAATGGTCATTTTACCACTCGGGGACAAAAATTAAATTTTTGAGAGAATTTTGATCAAATTTAAATATTTGGAGTGTGATATGAGTATAAGGAGTGAAAATTATGCATTTTGGCAAATTTTTAGATTTTGGGACAAAAATGTAATTTTTGAAAAGTTCCGGGGCGAAAACGTAATTTTTAAAATTTACTCCACCAAAAATTTGGATGAGTCTAGAAACTTCATGTGGACCATGGATAAGTGAGAAAAATTGAATGGTGGAGATTAAAAGTCAAAAAGAAAATTATTTGAAAATGAACCAATGAAAAGTGGACAAATGTCATTAAAATATAATATTTTATTTGGCTATAAAAAGCCTTAAATTTTCAGCCCTTCTTCCTCACATGGCCGACCACTCAAAAGGGAAAGAAGAGAGAGAAAAACCCTAAGACCTTGCTGGAAATTGAAGGGAAAATCAAGAGGAAACAAGGAAAAGTCTTGGAAAAAGGTAAAATTCTTAGTTTTTCTTAGTGATTTTCACTTTCCCACCATTCTTTTTCCATTTTCTTGCAAAAATGAGAAGTGGGTATGACACCCACATGCTGGCTGAACCACCATGGGAGGAATTTGAGCAATTTAAATGATGAATTTAGGTTGATTTAATATAGTTTAGCTAGGTTATGTTGTTAGATAACAAGTTAGCATGAAAACCCATTTTTCCCACATTGAACCCACCCTAACTGAATATTTTTGGGTGTGAAATGCTGCTGATTTTAGTGTTATCTAGAGGCATTTAGATGAATTATTATTAATTATGGTGCTAGGAAAATTATAGGAATTTTCGGTGCAAAAATACAGCTTTTTGCCTAATAGGGATATTTTCGTAAATTATCGTTCGGACCAGAAATTTGCACCACATTCAGTGGCATTAAATCAATTTGGGTATAATTAAGGCATATAAATTGAAAGAACTCGATTCAGACTTAAATCGGAGGTTTTAACGAATTAAATCGCGTCCCGTGCGTATTAGGCCGAATACCGCATTTCAAAGGTTATTCGGACACTTTTTGCATCACATTTCATGCATTCATATAGAATTTAGAGCCTGAAATCAATTTTGATAAATTGGCATCAATCATTGAAATTTGTACCACATGTGTCGTGTAGGTGGTGAATCGTCCGACAAAGGTAAACAAATCGTGTCGGACTAGCAGGACTAGGAGTATATCTGACTTCTAAAAACGGTGAGTGGATAAACTATCTTCCTCAAGATCTAGAGTGATTTTATCTATTTTTGTATCTTTAAAGAATTGAATTTTTGTAAATGGTTTATAAATTGAAAAACTGATTTTTTTTAACACTGAGTGTATGGAGACGGGTTTTTAACCTATGTTATGTGTTTAAATTAATGTTTATGGCTTATGAATCTTGGGATGCATGATGGCTGGAATTATTTTGTATGAAATGTGTAAATTGCTTTCTTTGTCTAACAGGCTGGGTAATGTTTTAATTGCTATGTCATGCTGCCAAATTTTTATTTATTAGTTGGTGGGTCATTTAGTCGCTGCAGTGGCGGGTTTCCGTGGACCAGCCTACTAGAGGGGTACGGTAACCCAGTTTCATTTTACCTCAGTATGAGAGGCGAGGAGGGTAACTCCTGAGGTAAAGATCGAGTTCACTTCACGCCAAATCACCACGTGAAGTTGAACTTAGCCAACGCCAAGGAACGGCGGTTTTCTAAACGAAAAACGTGTTTTATTTGTACATGGTTTTTAACAGCCTTGGTAGGCTCGATTGGACACTCTGATCAAGTGTCCACGAGTATGAGATTTGGCTAAGCCTAGTTTTTAAGAAAACAATCATAAGCCTTATTATTTTGATGTATCAATATTTGTTTTGTATGAATGTACTAAAATGATGTTATAAACTACCTTATGGTATCACGTTTTTATATTGTCTCCATCTACTCGACTTTAGATGTCGGGGATGGTATTTATTTACTTATTGAGTTGTCAAACTCACCACCTCAATTTCCCCCTTTCAAGCTCACAGACATCTGTAGATATCAGCGTTTTATCGAGGAGAGAGTCGAAGTGACAACCTTGGTTACCAAAGGTTTACTCCTATTTTCATGTTTTTCTCTGTTGTGGGCACACTTAGCATTGTAAATTAAATTTCATACTCCAGTCAGTTGTATTACAGTATGTAATAATATATTTTGCTTTTACGCTATAAGAATTATTTCCCGAGTTGTCTAAAAATATTGTACAAAAGAAAAATAGAATATTTTTATTGAATATTTTTGAATAATAAAATAAATCTTTAAATCCTTTAAAATGCATATTTCAGACTTTCGATTTCAATTTTGACTGCAAATCATGTATTCTCTACATGTGTGCTATGTTTTTACCAAATTTCGAGATTTTAATCAAAAATGACCAAAATGCCCCTGTGTAGCAAATTTCACTTTATGACGGTTTTCGACTCAAAATCAATTTATATTCGTTTGAATATGATATTTAATAATCAATACTCACAGGGAAGTGAAAAACTGGTACGAGATACCTTGCGAAGTCTCAGTTTGCGCTCGTGGGATGAGTGCCTATCGAGACCTCGCGGCAGTTGTCACGGGCTCGATGGGAGTTCCGGGTCATGACAGTATAAGAATAAGTATGCATGAGTGGCATATTTGTCAATAAATTCTTAAAATTCGGCAATTTCATTATTGCTTAATTGCAATGCCCTAATCTCATATGCCATAACTCAATAACATTGTAATCAGCTTTTTCAACTACATTCAAGCTTAAATGATGTCAATCTAATGGAAAACACCTATTTTTCATTTCAATAGCCATAAGTACACTATTTAAAAGCTCAATTATAGTGCATGCTTGGTTTTTAAACAATAAGGTATAATCATTTTATAAGCATTTGAACAACACTAAGCAAATGCTAACAAGCTTGAGGTATTAAGAACACATTAGAAACATACTTGGTTCCATTTGGTATAGAAACTACTACGGTAATGTTAGTGTAGAAGTCTTAATGAACAATATATTAAGAAGATGGTGAATTGATATATTAAAAATTTCTTTAAAAATCAAAGTATAAAAAATCAACCTTTTTTACCCAAAAAATTTTTTCTAATATCCAAAACAAATTTTCAATAATAAATCCTTAAATATAAAAATAATGAATCAAGATAAAATATTTTTCTTGAAATAAATACTAGCTCTGAAAGGTAAAGGAAAAATATTTTCCTAAGAGAAAAACAATAAATCAATATAAATATATTTTCCTAAGGCAAGTATAAACAATAAATAATAATGCAGAAACTAAAGAGAGATATAAATGATTTATAGTGGTTTGGCTTTTTCGATGCCTACATCCACTCCCTTGGTAACCAAGGAATTTTAATCCACTATCAAGGATTCTTGCTTTTTATTGAGAAGCATTAACCCTTACATAATCCACAAAGAAATTCTTGCTTTTTCACGGAATCAAGTGGTAGCCGTTACAATGGTTTTTTACGAGATCAAGCAATAACCTTTACACAATCCACAAAGGGATTCTTACTTTTTCAAAGGATGAAGCAGTAACCCACACAATCCACAAATGATTCTTACTTTTTAAATGGAAAGAGATAACCTTTACAAGATAGTTTTGCAAGGTTAAGATATAACCTTTACAAAATGTGTGTACAAAGGAGTAATAGTAAAGATTTTCCTCACAAAGGTTGAACGTTAGAAATTTTAGTTTGGTGTAATAAGAAAAGAAATTTCAGCTTGATTGAAGCAAGGATTTAACTTTGAAAACTTAATGGAAGATTAAAAAGATGCTAGAGACTGAAAATGAGATTGTGAATAGTATCTCTAGGGTTTAAAGCTTTTGTTCAAGTCTTATCTACTTCAAAATGGCTCAAATGCATCTATTTATACCTGAGGCAAGGGTTGAGGTCGTTAGACACAAGTTTAAATGAAATTTGACCATTGTTGAAGCTTGAGAGTAAACTACAACGTTCTTAAGGTCGACTATGTTCTTCAAATTTCTCAATTAGGGCTTCTATAGTTGAGTGTAATCTTTTTATAGTCAGTCAACTTCTAAATAGCGTGTATTTTTCAAATCTAGCTTTTTATAGTCAACTATGCTTTTCTTATAGTTGACTATGTCTATTTAAAGTTGACTTTCTTGGGCCTTTGACTTGTCAGGGTTAACTATACCTCTTCTATAGTCGACTATGGTTATGTAATCTTGACTTTTTCTTACTTCTAACTTCTTAGGGTCAACAATGCTTCCTTTATAGTTGACTATGCTTCCGCAATCTTCATGTTTTCCACTCTTTCAGCCTTCATATCAACTTGAGCTTCTCTAGGATTTACTCTTGGCTTGTGTCTTGAGGTTTCCTTAGCTTTTTGGTACCTCTCTCTAGCTACTTCCACTTTACCTTGTACCTATATTCAAATAAACATTTCAAGGCATGTTTGCTTTTGATTTTTGTAGCTGAAAATGCATTGTTTGAAAGCTTATAATGTGTTTTTTAAAGATGCATGGCTTTCCAAACAAATATGTAATCTTAAGGAATTGAAAATGTATTTGAGACAATTTCAAATGCTTGACATTAAGTTTAAGAAAACATGTGATTTTTTGTCAAATTAAAACATGATATAACTCAAGGCTAATACATAACTTTGCAAATAGCCTCCAAATAGTCACCATTCCCAATTTCTATTCTTGCATACTAATTTTGGCCAATTAAGGTGAACAATGATGAATTTGGTGTAAGGTGACTTGAATAGCCATTGTCAATTAATCAAGTTTGCCCTGACTTTCCTAAATAAATTACCTTTAGGTGCCATGAACAATAGCTTTTCTATTGTCTCAATTTTTTTTGTTACTTGAGCTTGCTAATTTTGTTGAGTGGCCTTGTTTTTGCAAACCTTCTCTACATGACCAAGCTGATTGCATTTTCTGCATGTCACATTAAGCCTAAACTAACAAAAGTTTTCAAAATGGTTGGTCTTCTTACATAGAGAACAAGTTATATACTTGTTTTTCCTACCTTGTTGCTTCACGTTTGTAGTAGTTTTCCTTTCTTTGTCCCTTTTATCACCATTAGGCCTTTAGTTGCTGTTGTGAAGGACATTCTTGTCCTTGAACTTGGCTTGCAATGCAGTTTCAATATGATTATCAAGCCTAATCAACCTTTTTTGCTTTAATGCTTAAAGTGCATTGACTAGCTTTTGCAAAAGACATCATGGAAAGGTCCTTTGACTCTTCAAGAGTTGAGATCTTGGCCTCAAATCTCTTTGTTATGCTTACTAAAACCTTTTCAACTATTCTTTTATAAATAAATTCTACTCCAAGTAGCCTCACTTGGTTTACTATCTTCATGAGTTATCCATATATTCCTTCACAACCTCATTCTCTTTCATCTCGAGCACTTCAAACTGTCTTATCATTTTCAAAACCTGCATTTTCCTAGTTCTATCTGACCCTTGAAACTCTTCTTTGAGCTTAGTCAAAGCTCCGTTGGTTGTTTCACAAACCATGATCCTTGTGAAGATAGCATCTCGTACTGCATTATGCAAATAAGATAGTGCCTTGTATCTTTTGACGACCTCTTCACTATGTTGCTTCATTTGAATTATTGTAGGATTAGCTCTTGGCTTAGGAAGGTCTCCACCTTGTTCAACTACCTCTCATAGGTCAATTGCTCTAAGGAAGGCCTTCATTTTGATAGTTCAAACAGTAAAGTTCTCACAATTGAAGACTAGTGGTGAAAGGGTTGAAGAACTGCACAAAGCCATGTGATGTTGAAGGAGGGTGATCTTTCTTTTCTAAGTAAAGGCATTTAAAACTTGTTAACAGGCCTTTAAGATTATGTAAAGTCTGATACCATGTTGGCTTTTAAAGCGTTAATAGTAAGAAACTTAGATGTAGAGCACTAAAGATCAATGCAGGAGCACTAAAGATGAAACAGAAGTGAAAAACGAGAGGAAATAAAAAAGATGAACTGAAATTGAATGGCGATCCCCAACCTGTCTTCATTCATTTTTAACTTATATATGAACGTACAATAATTGACTTAAGTTTGAACAAAACAGTTAACATTAAACCTAATCATGCCTTCGCTGAAATTTTTCTCTAATACAACCAATCTGTCATACATAACACCAAAAGTACGGTCCTTCACTAAGTGCTTAACTTTGCTTGGTCTTCAAAGCAAGCCTCACATCAACAATTTGGAGTTACAATATCCTGAGATTCATAAATGAAAATGGAAGGCGCCCAGCTGAACCTATTGTTGATAAAATCTGCAATGGACATTGTGGTAATGAGTCAAAACAAATTATAAAAACAGAAAACTATATATACGTAAATACTTGCCTTTTAGTTTTACTCTATGATAGACACATATACTGACATATACATAATTCAGTGAAGCAATTGCAATATTATGCCAGGCAGTGCAGCCCAAAATCAAGTTTATATGCAAGAGAATAAAGAAGAGGAAGAAAAAAAAATGACCTCAAGGAGTCAATGCAATTTCCAAGCGATAACTTCGAGAGATTGCAGAACAAGGTCAACACGGCGCTATTTATCTTTGCGGCAGGAAATTGACAACGACAAATTTGGGAAGCTCATAATACAACAACTCTTATTATCACTGTTGTTTGAACAGATAGCGCGGAAATCCTGATCCAACTATTATTATCACTATTGTCATCATCCATTCATCCTATAGGGAGGCAGGCAGGCTTTATATGTGATGTACTACTTATAATTCTTCTTTGATAGAAAGGAGACCCTTATGATTATTTCAACTTCCCAAGTTTCCAACTCAAGATCTTTACCCTTTCATCATATAATTTTTTTTTTTTGAATCATCTAATTATTAATCATGATGTTAAGAAGGGGATGGACTTGAAACTTTTCTTTTGTCTGGAACTCTGGCTATGTTATCATTTTGATTTTCCGGCTCCTTTTGAAATTCACAATGCTTTGCATAATTATTAATTTTTTGCATCTATTTTTTCTGAATTAAGCCATTCGTGATAAGAAATAATGACTTCAACTTGTTTGAATCTGCTGTCCAAAGATAAAATATATAAAAGGAAAAAAAAAAACCCTGTTTGCATATAAAGATCTACAACTTCTTCGAGAAAAATCGAAGAGTTAAAGTAAGGCACTCGGTCAGACAACAAAATTTACCCACGAGTACGAGGAATACCAAGCTATCTATGGGTTATACATCTGGAGCTTTAAAGACACAAGGGAAAATCAGCTCTGCTCCTTGGTATGGACTAACAAGCGTCGATCCTCTTGCCTATGGAACTGCACTCAGCTAGAGGTCTTACGAAGCTCAGCCAGTTGGAAAACTTGAGAAATTTCATGGACCACAAACTTCTTGGATAGAAAGATATTTGGTGCAACAATCTTAGCTCCATTAATGATCAATGCTTGTGTGACATTGACGCCCCCAGATATCTCAAGATCACGATCAGGAATTAAAGTACTTAGTGAAGCATTAACAGGCAAAGAAGCAAGTTCCTTGTAGGTGAACTTTCGAGGTAGTATATGAAGCCTCACTAATTTATCAAGCAAAGCTGAAGGAGATGCTACGAACGAAAAGTCTGGTGGAGCAAAGACTGTGACAGAACTCAAGTTCATTTTATCTTCAAGAATCCTATCAAGAACAGAATTCAGGCCAATTGCAAACGAAACGAATCCCTTGGAGCTTAGCAAACGGATAATATGTGTCCATTCAACCACGTTCTTGGAGTCAATAGCCTCCGAAACCAAGCTAAGATTAGAATCACATATAGGCAATTGCATATGATCCCAACCCTGATCAACATATTGAGGATCCATCGAAGTGAATGGACCAAGAACACCATGAATAGTTAAAGGCCCTTCAAGAAAGATATCCGGATGTGAAACCAACACATGATTGATCTCTACCACTCTTTCTTTCGCATCAACCTTAGTTATAGCGACATTCTTTCGATGAAGTAGGGTAGGGAAGCAACTTCCTTGATGCTTCTTCAAGAGCTCATTCATGGAAAGCTGAAGAGGAGAGGTATGATACTGAAAAAGATGCTTCAAGAGCCAAGAAGTTTGTGAGGCGTTTGCAATGGAAGAGTCCGGGATTGCAAAGATTGTTGAGTGCGGAGAAGAAAGGAAGATTTCAGGGGTGATTTGAAGGAGGGCGGCTATGATATTAAACCCTGACCTTCTTAATGCGCCAGAGGCTTCCAAAAAGATTGGAGCTGTGGTCGATTCTGTAGGTAGTGGTTCATCTTTGGGAAGTGAGCGTAGCGCTGTGGAGATTGCTAAGAAAGCCAACAAAACAGAGACGGTGAAGTAGACTGGTGCACGCCACCAATTTGGAGAAAAGGCCATTTTTCTGATTTGAAAATTGGTTCTGAGAGGGAAACAGAGACGAGTTTTGAGTAAGTAAATCGCATTGCTTGACATAATCACTTTATAATATCATATCTTGGGCTGTCTCCAGTTGCACTCTGGTTAAACCCTAAGGCCCAGACTATACTTCAGCTGCATGGGCCTTTGGCAACTCAAATAGCCCCAAATTTTATTTATATCAGCATCTATCGACCGTAGCTCTCTTGCGCTTTTTAAACTTTACCAGTCATGATTTTAGCAGGGCTTTGCTTAAGTAACGGTCCGTGAAGGAACAACTCCTAAGGCCTTAACACACTTCTTTTACTCAGAGACTGTTTGATTTGATTTTTTTTTAGCTTAAAAGTTATTATAAAATTTTTATAAAAAATAATAATTTTTAAAATTAAGTTAAAGTTGTTTGATAAATTTTTTTTATAAGTTTTTTTATATAAATTATAATTTTAGTTAAAATTATCTTAAAAGGTTTTTTTTAAAAAGGATAATATTGTAATTATTTTAAATAGATAAGGATATTTTTGAAACAAAAATAAAAAATTTTTTTGTATTTTTAAAAGAAGAGAAGAAAAAGTTCCTCACAGGAGTTTTTTTTGAAGCTCTTTTTTTAAAAATTTTACTCTTCAAAAAAAAACTATTTTTTTTAAGAGCTTTTCAAAATTTATATTTGATCTGACTTTTGCTTTTAAGAGGTAGATAAGTTGAAAAAAAGTTAGATCAAAAGATAAATGGTGTCGTCTTAATATAAATATTATTATTTGATAAGATAATTAAATTTTATAAATATTTAATTAACTTATTTATTTATTTTCTAAATTCATACTCAAATGTCTTAGACATTACTTGATGAGTATAAAGACTCAATTAGAAAGCACATAAAGTTGAAGAATTCAACGTCCATATTTACATTGTTTCATTAAAATACGGTGTCGCAAATGTGTTGGTGATTGACCCCACACTTGAGGGTTCGTTGATTGGTATGACCGACTCTTCCATCTAATACTGGCTAGGAAAAGACTCTAGTTGTTGCCACATTTTATCTTAAAATTAAAATTTCAGCTTCAAATTTTATTTATTGTAGCATAGTTTTTTATCCTGGGGATACATGCATTCTCACTACATCTAAACAACCATACGATTACAGTGTCAGATTTCGCGAATTGACTTTGAGAATGTTAGTTATTCATCGATTGAGGCAAGCAATTTGCTCCTGAGAATGATACGTGAACAACTGTTGCCGAGCTGTGCTTGAATATCTGGACTTCGGTTGGCGTGGAATTTCTTCCCACCAAACATAGATTTTGCTAATATAGGTTGACGAACCATTAATGAAAGTTAAGGCGTGACAGTGACATCTATAAAAGTTTGGTTATAAAGCACATGATCCAGTAATTCTTCTGGAGGATACTCGGTCTTGGTGGTCTTAATAAGGTCCTACTTTCGAAACTGTTCAATTAGGGCTGCGAAGCGCAACCAAATGGTTTAGGCTTGGCTGTTTCGAAAACCCTGAAGCTCTCCTAAGCATTCATTTAATTTGCGCTGCTTGACAGGATCCATATTTATTTAGCAGCGCCAGTGAAAACGCTGGAGACAGCTTACTGCTATTATTGCATCTTGTGCTGACCTGGTCTGGTAGGGCAAAATTGAAAATCCCCTCTTGTGTTTCAGCTTTCCTTGTTTCTATGGTACAGGCACAAAAACGTTACGCCTCAAATTTTGGGACAACACAACTCAAGCACAGTGGAAACGAGGAAACTTTTGAACCAATGAAAATTTTGAAAGCAGGAAACTGGGAATATTCACTCTTAGCCTTAGGGGAAACAAACTGAGATTCGTGCTATAAAAAAATTAGACCATGGAGTATCAGATCTGAACACCAAAAATTTCATGTGAAAGATAATTCTTAAATGAAGGAGCAGGCGAGCAGGCGCAGCTTCTAACAGATCCACTTTCCTGTTAAAACAGAAGAAAGAAAAGTATCCACCATGTCAAAGATTCTCCATTTCATATTTCATAAAATGAAAAATAAGTCTTCATTTGTCAAGTAGTAAGGAAAGATTTGCCCTTCCTTTTTTAGTTTGGGACCAATTCTAAAAATATAACTCTCAAAATCAACTCCTCCCTAGAATATGCATAAAATTACAATCAAGCTACACAACGTGCTCCCAGGAAAATTAAAAATAAAATGAAACATAAAAAAAAAAAAAAAAAAAGTAACAGCCTTCTTAGTTCTCGCAAAGTAGGCAAAAGCCAGATTTTTCACGCTATGGAGATGCAATTTCAATTTGATATTTACACAATATTACAAAGAAAAGAATAACGATTCCTCTTCTAGCTAGTGAAATGCTTATGTATGAAGATCACTCCTTCACTTCTACCTATAGCTCTACGAGACAAAGGAGGAAAAATGTGTGAACTAAAAGCAGAAACCCACAAAGTCAACAAAGAAACAAAATTCAGTATTTAACTCCATCCCTTTTTCTTGTAACTCGAATGTAGGCAAAAACAGCTGCGAAAATTGCGGTGACAAGTCCACCGATGATGACACCACCACCAGCCACGGACTTATCTGATAAATGATGCTTTCCTAGCCGTCTGATCTCTGGGGCATCGGCCTCCCTGGTCTCGTTAGATGACTCGGCAGGAGTTGCAGCAGGCTCATCGGCTTCTCTAGGAAACACCCAACCTGGCTCATCCTCATTATGAGCCTTAATCTCAGATGGGTTCAGCTCAGATTTATCAGCCATTGCTTGGACCAGAAATATCTCGACCAAAACCAAGGAAACCAAAACAAGCTTAGCCACACCCATATTTTAGGAAATTATGGAAAATGTAACGTTGAGCTGTTGATCAGTGTCTCTGGACTCGTTTTATCAGAGCCAGAACTGCTTTCTACAAAAGCAAGGGATTTTGCTCTGTGAAGTTATGTGGGTTTGCTGAAGCTATAAATAGAAGAATTTGCTAGTAACAAAGGAAGTTTCATTTCTAGATTTTGGGGTGTGGGTCCAGTTGCTGTATTATAAAGTTGGGACTTAATGGACGGGAGCTGGAGTTTGGTTCTTGGGAGAACAGAAAATAAAATGTCTTGGTTGGCTGTTGGGTTGCTAACATTTCACTTCAACCTAGGGAAGTGAACGCGTGAGCGAAGGACACTTGTCACCATGTGTCTAGATTTTTAGAATGTGACGCGAGACTACAACTGGATATTCATTCTAAAAGAACTTGTTTACTGCTTTTCACCTTCTCCCTTTTCTTTTTCTCACTACAACTGGATTTCCTTAGGATCGCATGACCAACTAGTAATTCACATCAAGCACCGGATTCCCACCGAGGTATTTGACCCTTTGTATTCTTTCCTGGAAGGGGCTTTATTTTAGTAGTATTTTATTTTACTTTAGTTCAGAGAATTGTTAGATTGGAGGTTACTGTCTCTGCGGCCCAGCTGGGCTCCATCAGAGAGCGAGGGCCGCGTAGGGACCAGTCAGTATCATTCTCATGCCCACGATTAGCATCTTTCACCAACCCTTTCCTATTGCCCTTTTAAGTTTTTGATTCTTAGACTGTGGATTGTAAGTCCATTGAGTTTCGGTTTTCTTTACTTTCATTTAGCATTTAGTACGATAGAAATGAGAACATATTTTTTATAATATACTCAATTAAATTATATTATAATATTTATTTTATAATATATTATTATAATATAATATTGTAATATAATTACATTAATGCAATGAATATAATATGATTGTAATATAAAATTAATGCAAATAGATTGCATTGCATTTTATAATATTATTAAAGATATTTTTACCTTTTAACTTAGTTACTTTGTTAAAAATATTTTGTAATATTATAATTTATTCTTTTATATTATATTTTGAGAGATTTTTTTATTATTCTCAATAGTCATGGTGATTGTCAATAAAATTTATATTATCTTTTAAAAAAATTAATATCAAATATAAAATATAAAATATAAAAATAAAATATATAAGATTATAATAAGAAATGAAAATTAAATATATTTAAGAGATGATATTATATAAAAATTAACAATAAAAAAATACAAATACATTAAACTTGTCTTTTAATAAATAAGAGTAATTTTAAAAATTGACATTGCACTCCCAACAAATTACTTGTAAACCAAACATCATAATATTATCTTATCTGCATTTTAGTCAAAACTTTGATTATATATCAAACATTGTAATGTTATTTTCTTTGTAATCACATTACTTGCAATCATATTGCTTACAATCACATTATCTGTAATTATATTATATTGTAAAGTATCAAACATCATATAAGAGTTTGTTTGGAAATCAAAAAATAATTTGTTTGGAAAAAAATTTTCAGTGTAAAATATTTTATAAAAAATTTTTTATAAAAAAATTTAATATTCTCTGTTCTTTGAATAAACTGTCAAAAATATTTTTTTATTATTCAAATGATCTAGAAAAAAATATTTTTCACTATCAGTTGTGGAATTATTTAGGTATTAAAATGATAAATAAAGATTGATTACAAAACAATTCTCATTTGATCTTCACATTAAAATAAGAATGAAAATGAAAATAGGGAAAATCAATAATGATATTTTCGAAACATTTAACCACATATTGTACTGAAGTAAGTTTTAATTCTAAAAAAGATTTCTATCTCAATTTTTTTACCATAACACTATAAAAATTATCAATATTCATAAATTTGGGTAAAATATCCAAAACTTATATTTGTAAATGTATATTTATCAAATGACAATCGTTGAAATTTTTTTTGTTATAATTATTAGTAATATTTATTCAATTTATAAATATAAATATTAAATTGCATTGGATGATTTTATTAAAAAATATTTTTTTAATTTTAATAGTATTGGATAATTTAAATATTAATAGTTTAGTTAAAAAATTTTAAAGTTAATATTAATACTTTTTAATTTTTTTAGTATTTTAAGTTAAATATTAATATTCATCAATTTTGAAAAAAAATTAATATTCATCAAACCTATACTGCTAGGTTTAATGTAAGAGCATTTTTTTTCTGTTTTCTAGAAAATGTTTTATGCCTCTCAAAGGTGTAAAGCATTTTATGTGGTTGATAGGTGTTTTTTCTATTGACCTATAAAATGTTTTACATTTGGAATAAATTTTCTATCTTCCAAATAAGTATAAGTCTTGAAAATGTTTTTCGAAAAATATTTTATGTCAAAACAAACAAACACATCCTTTTTCAAACCACATTATTTTTATTCATAAGAAGTTAAGTTTTTTTCTTCTATTTTTGTTATTTTTAATATCCATTGATTGTAAAAAGTTGAATCAATTAGGTTCTGTTTGGTATTTTACCACTACAACATTCCAATGAAGCATGATTAATGGGAAAATGATTGCTTGAAAATAATATTGAAGTGTTTATTATATATAAAAAAGTATTGATTAAAATCTTGGAAAGATAATATTGTAACATTTGGTTTAGAAATACTTTACTTAAAATATAGTGTTAATTTTCAAAATTACTTTTGCGTGTAAAAATATAACTTTTAATTCAATTGCGTGCTTTTTATTGGTTTAGATGTACATTGTTGAGAATAAGATGTTAATTATTAAAATTACCTTTATGTATAAAAATATAAAATATAATACACTTGCATACTTTTTAAAGTAAATTTTTAAATCTTCAAACTTTATCCATTAAATCAATAAATAATAGGATAAAATTCACATGAATCCTTTGTGATATAACATTTTCTCATATAACACCTTGAGGTTTTTTTTTTTTTTTTTGTATAAAACCTTGTTTTTTACCTCAATTCCCAAAAGGGTAAAAAGTATTAAATTTTCAATTAATTTTTTGTATTAAGATTATAAGAACTTTTCTTTTATATTTCTTTCATTTAATTAAAGAAAAAATATTGAAGAACTGAGGTTTTATAGTTTTAGCGTTCACAGGTAAATATGGAGGAGTCAAGGGTAACACTAACACGAGAATCAAAGTTTTACCGCTCACTATTGCAAATGACATGACGATTGTCTTTTATGACTTTTCTCTCACTTTTTCTCCTCGTTAAATTGGCTTTGTTTTACATATCACTACTCCATCTAATTTTTATTGAACTTCTGATATAGGTGTGAAAACTTTTATACTTGCATGGAAAAAGCTAATCAAAAAACTTGATGGCTGCTTAAAGAAAACAAAAACACCCGACAAAAAAAAAAAAAGATAGCACATGAGATTACTAATATAAAAAAACCTAAGACAATATTCTAATCAATGTGTAACCAACATTTAATATTTTTATTTTATTTCTATTTAAACTTAAAGTACTAAATAAAAAATTATATATAAAATATAAATAGTTAAATACGATATACAGGATTTCACACAATAATTAAATATATTAATAGTTAAATAACATAAATAAAAAGAAGAAGATAAAAAACAATTTTACCTTATCTTAGTTTCATACAATGGTGGTGAGTGGCCCCCGATATTCCTTGTTTAAGCTCAGAGCTTGTAAATTTCTTTTAAAAAATGAAGTATGTTTTAATGATGAGTTACAAAAAAAAAACTAAATTAAAATAAAAGTATAAAAGAAAAGAGAAAGAGAAAAAGAAAGGGGGACAAAGAAGTGTGAAGAAACTTAAATTAAGATAAAATTAAGTAGGGTTTATGAGATTATATATTATTTATAATTTGTTTTAATATTAAATAAAAAATTATTTTAAAAAAGTCATTAAAATATATAATAAATAAAAATTTTCATAAATTTTGGAGAGGACCATTAAAAAATATATAATAAATAAAAATTCCAAAAAGTTTTAAAGAGGTCATTAATATATATATATATATAATAAAAATTTTCAAAAATTTTGCAAGGGCCATGGTGCCCCATAATTGCATTACCCTCCGCCCCTGCTTAAATTCAACGACAGAAAATGTCATATCACAAGTGATATACATAGAGTTCACCCTAAGTAATAAAATGGTAAGAATAACACAAATTTTGAATACTGATTATTTAAATTTTGTAATATGTTTTTTCAGAGGCAAATTTTGAAATATGTTAAGTTACTACATTTGTGTTTTTTTTCTCTAATACTCCCTTTCATAATTTATTGAGAAAATTGGTAATAAATTTCGTAAATTAACACTATATTTTCAATAAAGTACTTCCAAACTAAAAACTACAATGTAATTTTTTAAAATTTTTAATAGGCACTTTCTCACATATACTGAACACTGCAACAATATCTTCCCAATAATCATATTTTCAAGAATTAAATTCTTAACAATCATATTTTCAATAAGACACCAAATGACGCACCTATTACAATTGGAAATGACATTCCCATGATAAGACAATATTCCCAAAATCTTACTTACTAAATATGGGAATATCATTTTTACTTATTAAATCCTAGGAATGTATCTCACATTTCAAATACCAAACACAATTGATTGATATTATAGTTGGAAAAATAGCAAATTGTAACACACAGAGTTTATCTAAATATTTTTATATAATTTAAGGGCTTATTTGAGTATTATGCCTCAAAGAAACAAAATTTTGTTTCAAGGAATAGGGGAGACAAAAATTATTGGCACTTTTGTGAAAAAGAAGCAAAGGAAAAAGAAGATTTAACGTTTAACATTATTTATATTTTTTAAAAAGAAGAAAAAGGCTAGAGGGAGATCAAGATTTGATTGAGAAAATACTTACCTAGTCCGTTTATTTTGATGTAAAATATTTTTTAAAAAATATTTTCAGAGCTTATACTTATTTGAAAGGCGAAAAATTTATTTTAAATGTAAAACACTTTATGGGTCAATAGAAAAAATACTCATTGATCACGTAAAATGTTTTATGCCTCTCAAAAGTGTAAGACATTTTTCAAAAAATAAAAAAATTGCTCTTATACTAAAATATTATAACAAAAAATATTTCAATGATTGTTATTTAATGAATACACATTTGGTTTTTGATATTTTATACAGTTGATGAATATTGATATTTTTATAGCGTTATGGTAAAAAAATGAAGAAATTGAATTTTTTTTTTAAATTCGAGCTTACTTTCATTTTAATAATATGTGGTTAAATGCTTTGAAAAATATCATTATTGATTTTTTTTATTTTTATTTTTAATGTGAAAATCAAATGTCACCATTTTTTGTAATCAATTTCTATTTATCATTTTAACAACCAAATAACTCCACCAATGATGGTCGAAAATATTTTTTACAAAATGATATAAACAATAGAAAATATTTTTGACAATTTATTCAAACAACAAAAAAACATTAAATTTTTTTATAAAATATTTTACACAAAAACAAATTTTTCTCAACAAATTATTTTTCAATTATCAAATAAACCCTTAAAATTTTGATACTTTCAATTCGAAAATCTAAAGTATACATTATAAAGGAAAGTTAGGAAAGTTTAGTGATCATACAGTAGTTATATGTAGGTTACTATAACTTGTAATTTTTATGTAAATACCAAAATAGAGAGGGTGGTCGTATGGTCGTGGACCTCGTGGTAAAGTTCAAAATGTTGGTACGTAGTAAATGCTACCGGTAAAGAACCAAAATCGACTAAGTCAAAATATTCAAAGATTTTAAAAGACCAAATCCAATGCTGAAATTAATTACATTTACTCAAAAATAATCACTCCTGCTTTCTGACTTTTTCAATTAGTCTACCACCCGTTTGACTAGGCAAGACGCGGTTTGGTTTTTGTTTTACTCCTCGTCATGCGGAATTCAAAACGAGTCCGCATTTATTATATGAGGAAAAATTTTCATTCACTTGATTGTTTAGTTGGTTTATTTAGTTTTTGGTACAATTTATTTGGTTTTATGATATCGATGAGTGCATATTTCATCAAATCTAATGAAGAGAATTGAAATCCGATTCTCCTCTCTCTCCCAATTATACTAAGGTGATATTTGGTATTTTATAATATAAAATTATTGCAAGTGATTGTAAATAATATGATTATAGAAAAGATAATATTGTAGTATTTGAAATATAAGTAAAATAATTATTAAAATGTAAAGAAAACAATATTACAGTGTTTGGTTTACAATTACTTTATTAAGAATGTAATGTCAATTTTTAAATTTATTTTTATTTCTTAAAACAAAAGTTTAATATACTTACATTTTTTATTATTAATTTTTATATAATATCATCTCTTAAATATATTTTTAATATCATATATTTTATTTTTATTTTTTATTATAATATTACATACATTTTCATTTTAATATAATTTTTTATATTATATATTTTATTTTAATTTTTTAAAAAATAATATAAATTTTATTGACAGTCACCATGACTATTGAGAATAACAAAAAGACATTCTCAAAATTTAAATTAAAAACAAATTATAACATTATAAAATGGTTTTAATACTATTAAAAAAATAAAACTCTCTTAACAAAGTAATAAAGTTAAAGGGTAAAAATGTTTTTAAAAATATTGCAGAGTGCAATACAATTGATTGCATTAGTTTTGGACTATAATCAAATTACATCTATTATCTGTAATGTGATTACATTGCAGTGGTTTGTTGCAAAATAAATAATGTAATGTAATTTAATTAAGCACATTGCAGGTATTATGCTCCCACTTTCTTTATACCAAACATTACCTAAAGGTGTATTCCGTTCATAAAAAGGAATAAAATAGGAATGGAAAAGTTATTCCGTAAGAATAGAATAAGAGATGAATAACTATTACGTAATTTGGTTTATGAGAATGGAATAGGACATGAATTGCTATTATAAATTATTTTAATGTTTGGTTGGTAGAAATAATTTTAGGAATAATTAAAGAATAAGTGATAAATGATAAAAATGCCAGTTATTATAAAATTTAATTTTTAAATTATAATATTTATAATTAAAAGTATTAATTTTATTAGTTTATTTTTATTTTTAAAATATTAAAATATAAAAATTTATAATTTAATTTTTTGTTTAAAATATTAACTTTTTATAATGTACAATTAAAACTTAAACATTTTTATTGTAACTTCATTTTAATTTTTCCTTTTTTATTTTTAAATTTTAAATTCATTTTAATTTAATGAGAGAATGAGAGAGGTAATTGGTAGAGAGAGAAAAAAATTGTAAAAAGTGAATAAAATGAATTTTATATAGTATAGTAATTTTTCGAATTATGAAAGATATTTTTGTTTATTAATATTTTTACTCTATTTCTCATCTCTTGGAATAGCCAATACCAAGAGGGTCTTGGTATTGGCTATTCGCTCAATCTTCTTGTATGGTAATTCCAAACCAAATAAAATATTAAAAAAGATTAAGAATAGGGGAGAAGTGGAAATTCCCCAACCAAACATGCTAGAATAACAAAAACAAGAGATTTTAGGTACAAATACATGTTAGTGTAAATCATATTAAGGTTATCCTAAAACTTAGGCCATACTTGAAGATGTCAGCCATTTGGTTAGGACAATTGAAACTCTTTTTTAATACTATTTAAAATTCTAATTAACAAGAGGATTAAATTTACATATTGCGAACCACTTGGCCGTGCCTAAACCCTCACTCCATTAATTTTATAAATGTTACATATCTTTATCATAGCTACAATTCAATTTCTAACAGACTAGGTTAGCAGAAAAGCTAATTGTTCATATAAATGAGGTTGGGGAGGCAGGGCAGTTTCATGCAAAATTCTGCATAGGTATGGAGATAGATAATGTTATAAATTGTTTTGTACGAGAGTCTTGAACGTCGGTAGTTGACTTTGAAGATGTCGTAATTGTCGGTTTCAACCACTTTGGCTATACATGGTTTTGAAACTTGAATATATATTAGAAATTGACGTCTTTTCAAACTTCTCGGATGCGATGCGTGCATCAACTTATCCAATCGAATTTCATCAATTTCTAATCACAAAATTTCTTCTTTCTATTATTTCACGTGAGGTTAGCCTAGCTAGTTGTTATACATTTTCTTTATCTAACTAATCTCTTCTTTTCCTTATTTCATGGAGGGTGTCCATCACTCGGATCAGGCTAGATCAGTTTGGTTTACACCTTAAAACTTTAGGTCGATTCCGAGTCTAATCCAATTCAACTCGTCAAGTTAAGTTAAGTTTATTATTAAAATATTAAAAAATATATTTTTTATTTTTAAATATTTTCAAGTTTAAATTTGATTAAAATATATTATCTATTATTAACATAATAATATTCTCAAGTCTAAGTTTAAAAAATCATATCCAAAACTCAACTCAAGCTAACATGACTGTTTCTAAAGTTCTGATTTCAAATGCTCTATTTTGGATAATTACCCTTTGAATCATTCAATAAGAATTACTCAGAACTTTTAAAATATCATATTTTAGAGTACTTGGAAATAGCCCAATTTGGTCTCTTTTAATTTTGTTAATATAATTGGGTGGCATTTCTTTAACCACAGTTAATCTACTTGCCAAGCTTTGTGGTTCACTAAAATTTTTTTTCTTTTTAGATTAAGCTTTTTTTTTTATAATTAAGAGAGGGGATTCAAACCTTACTCTTTAGACGGGGATTATGCATCAACCAATGAACAAAATGCTCGGATGCTTTTTTTAGATTAAGCTTGAGATTGATTTGGATATAAATTTGAGTATTCTACAACTTTTTAAAGAAAATAAGAAAATACTTTTTTTTTATAAGCCAATAAGTTTATTAATATTTTGAAACATTACAAGCAAGTTGATAATACTTGTTGGCGTTAAGCACAATTACATCAGACTCATACATCTCACCCCAAGCCTAAATTTGGTTTATAACCTCCCCTTGTCCTAGCATCTGCCTGCTAACAATGTCCTAGCATCTAGGTGTTGAAGGAGAAAAATTATTGTCTAATTACAAGATGTCACATGTCTAAAATTAATAAATTAAAAAATAATTCGAAAATGAATCATGTGTTGTCATATGGACTTAAGTACATGATTAAAGATAATCATATAATTAATAATAAAATAATTAACTAAATTATCTCAAATACACGTAGATGGATCAATTAAAATTCACCTAAAGTCATATATTTATCTATTGAGATAATTTAAAGATAATATCTAAATTGAACAATTAAAATTACTTATTGATTATCTAATTTATCTTTAAATAAATTAAGATAATAAAGAGATAATATTTAAATTTGACCAATTAAATTTATCTATTTATCATCTAATTTATCTCTAACAACTATAATAATTTGTGTTCCTCCTCCTTTCCAAAGGATGCTGAGACCCTGTTTTGGGTTTGCTAGCCGAGATCATGCTGTTAAGAAGCTGGCTGGGTTTCCTTAAAGCCTGTGTTGGTTGTTTCTGAGAAAAGGAGGGTTTGAGTCTGATGAGTCTAATGATTATTCAAGTTTGCTGTGTTGTGTCTTTCTGCCTTGTGGCCATAATTCTTTGCCTCTTTCCGTTTTTGAGGCAATGCCATGGTTGTATATTTTGCTTAGGCACGAATGGTTTATGACCCCAACCGCATGTAGGATTGGGTGGTAACTCTTTTATGTAATTGTACAGTTTTTCACTGCCCAAACTAAGTGTTGATGTCATGGAAAGTCTTTTTCAAATTGGAAGATACCTGGAATGGCACCTTGGTTGATGAGGCCAATAAATCGTTTTTTAAAAAAATCAAAATTTAATCAATCAAAATTTTAAAAACTCAGAATTTGGACAAATCAAAAGACTATCTATGAGGACTAAATTCTCATGAAAGTGAAATCAGAAATTTAGAAAAATGAAGATGATGACTTTAAAAACTCAAAGCTCTACCCAAGTCTCAAGTGACAAAGTTTTGAAGAAAGCCGCCATTATGTTAGATCCTTCAAGAGGAAGTTATATTGATTTAAATGCAGCAGAGACCTTAAGATAACAACGATTGAGATGACAAATCCATGAAAGCTTTCTCGCACCCAAAAGTCCGAATGGTCTAGTTGAGGATCAATGCAATAGTTTTTGATGTAGATGTCATGGTTGGGAAATTGCTCCTTATCTTGTCAAATTAAAAATAATAATAATAAAATAGAAAAGAAAGAAGATGATGACTGGGGAATAGATGCTTTAATTCGTCTGTTCGGTCTGCACTCGAGCATAGTGCTCCACCTGCTTAAGGATTGGCAATGGTGGTGGAGACATTGACCCTCAAACATACCTCGACAACCAACACAACTATGAAGGAGGTTGAAGGTCTGTATCCATTGGCCCCTACTCTGTTTGTCCTGTGCTCCTGCTGATTGCATATCGACCAGAATATATAGTCCTTTGGGGCACATAAACTGAACTTCTGACAACAATTTGTGGTGATGCTTCACTGGTTTGTGGTGTGTCATACCTTGCTGCATATGTACATGTTTTATTCCTGTGCGCATTGTCATTCCATGCTAGGATTCACGAAAATTAGACTTTTACCTGACAACAGAATCCAGAGCGGACCAAAGCCTTCGTCTTTGCTATGTTCGATTGCAAAACCATTTTGATTTGATATAAAATTGTCTGTATTTTTTTAGGATATATTGGCCTTGGACTTAATCTACAAGCCATGTCTCAAACTTGATTCCTGCATTCTAGTACAAAAAATAACCGGTTGATTTGCCCTAACGAACGAACACCGAAGACATGGAGAGGCAATGGGCTCTTGGGGCTTGTCATGGTAAATGGTCCAGAAAATCTTAGCAATTCTCAAGCATGAACCATCAAGTTGGGGACTTGACTTGAAGTAAAATACCTAGTATTTAACCATGTACTTCCTGGGATCAAGAATAATGCCTTTTGAACTTATATCATGTTAAAATTAAATAGAGGAAGGAAAATGCCAAAAATAAGATGGAATAGGGTGAGCACGAATATCTTAATGGTGGTCTATGCCTAAGCATAAGGCTCCCTTCATTTATTGCTGATAATGATGCTGGGGACCTGGACCGTCGGGCCTCGAGCCTTAGCCAAAAATTTTGTAATCAACATAAAACGAAAACGAAAAGAGAGAATCAATGGCTGCCGTGGGTTAGTTATAGGAGCACTATCAAAGAGAACACCTTCTCTTGCTGGTGATGGTGTCGACTGCTAGTATTGCATTATTCTGAGGCTCAGATGTTGAACAAATTGTATTGCATATATGTGGTTGGGTGGTTATCTTTGGGAGTGCCACCCTATCCTCAATGCATTATTTCTTTTTCAAGGAACAACATTGATATTAATATACTTATTATACATAAATAGCATTTTAAATCAGTTCAGTAATACAAATGTATACTTAATTAATTAACCTTGTTTCTAATATCATTCATGGTTAGGAACTAATAAGAGGAGACTTAGTCACCTGATGTTCAGTTAATTAGTTTGCAGTCGGTTTCATCTGATCGAAGGCATCAGTCCTGAGACATTTAAAAAGTCAAAACAACAGATAATTAATGGGTCCAAACCCAAACCAAATCTGCCCCATAAATTGCTGAGTTTGGGTTCTGAATTTCTAGAGTGAATTCAAATGGACTATTCAACCCTCAGGCTAAAAAGGCCCTATACCTACCTCAACCTACAGGCCTGCTTTGATGTTAAAAGTTTCGCTTATCAAATCGTGTCCACGACCACGAGTTACCCCTCTCATCCACAAAAAATTACTTGTGATTTATATAATTTGGAATACATTTGATGCTTTTGATGTTTTTTTCCTTAATTATATATGAAGTTGCAATCATCAACCATGATTTTTCTTGGCATTGAAAAGTTAAATGTAAATATCACACTCTCTTCAGTATGGTGGTGAGACTGGATTCTATGTGGAAAAGATTATATTTTTACTATACTGGAATTGAAAATGGGGTGCTGAGCCGCATGAAATGGGAATCAGAACATGATTAGGTGCCATTTTATGTCACATCAAGATAGGCGATGATGGGATTCTGGAATATATACAGAACATGAATTAACTTTATCATGTTCCAACTTATTTTCTTTGATTGATTAATAGGAACTATCCAGCAGATCGTAAAAGATACTTGGGAGATAACTTTTAGACAAGGAAATTGGCAAATATTGTAATTTTAGTTTCCCATAAATCTTATCTAGCACATTGTTTTGCTTTCATGTTTGGTGTTGCTTTGCTATTGAGTTAGCAGATTAATTAACTTAAGTCTGCAATTTATCACGTGCTTGACTTCAACACGCTTCACATGTGTGGGGCTTCTTCACTCTTTTATCTCTAACACCATCATAACCGAGTTTATTTTATAGGTCAGTTTAACTCTTATGATTTTGTATTTTGATTGCTAAAGGACTCTATCGAAATTTAATTTATCTCTGCCAGCAAATTTCTTATCGGTAGCGCTTCTATCATATATTTGACCTTTAATTTATCCCATAATTTCTTTACAATAAACTTGTTCTGGTATCTATCAAATAAGTCATCAAGCAAACCATTCAAAATATGATCCTTGCATATATATTGTGCATTATCCCATTTATACTCTTCTCTCTAATTGCAACAAGGATTTGTTTTTATTCTTTTATAGACTAGAGGCAGTTAAGACATAGATAACTTTCAATGTTGAAAGTAGGTAGTCTATCTTTTTCTTCTATCTGCTGCCAACATCAAATTGATCTAATTTCACAAGCCCAAAAGTCAATTCTCCTAATGTCTCACTTACAACAGTCATTGTTGAATCTTGAAGGACTAAAACCTTTGGATCGTAGAACACAAGATTGAAAATATAACAAAAATCATGAAATAGCTCTAAGACATGTAACATTACCACTATCCTGAAAAGTTTTATATTTTAAAAATACAATGAAATTTAATAATTGATTGTATTTTTTTCATTAACGAAACCAATCCACTAAGCACTCACCAACATAACATAAAATTTTCAAGCTTCTAAAGTGTTTTTATATAGCAAAACAGTTTAGAAGCAATTTGCCAAGTATTAATTTGGAAGACTAGAGATTGAATGCAAATTGTTTCCGAATTCTTTTAAAAGGGAGACTGATTGTGAATTATTTAAGTATATTTAAGAAAATAAAAAAAATTATTTATAGTAAAGGATATGTTTGT
The DNA here is from genome assembly GCA_036013995.1 of Theobroma grandiflorum. Lineage (NCBI taxonomy): Eukaryota > Viridiplantae > Streptophyta > Magnoliopsida > Malvales > Malvaceae > Theobroma > Theobroma grandiflorum. Next base: position 42,066,964 of record CP142127.1, read on the forward strand.
CTATTTGTACAAGCATAATATTATGAACAAATATAATTATAAGAATAAATATAATTGTTTGAATAGACAAAAATCTTTGAACGTTTATAACTATTCAAAAGAATTTTTTTCCTTTCATTTTTTTTCAATACGAAATTATATCTTAAACTATTATCGTTGAAAATTTGTAACAATTTATGTGGTAAACTAGGTTTTACGGTGTGGGAGATGTTAAAAAACTCAGTACGCTTTTCTAGAGGTTCCAATAAAATTTCCAAGTCAACAAGGGATTATTTGGTTGACATTTTCGAATTCAGTCAACAATTGTGAATGCTACAGTAAATCTAATTTTACTGTAAAGTCAAAAATTAAAATTTTGAAAAAATAATAAAAACCTGCTTAACAAGTAAACAATATATATATATATATATAATTTTTAAATTTTTTTATTTAGTATAACAATGGAGATAATCTTTAAATTTATTTAGTTAATTTTAAAAGTTATTTAACTTTTAATTTTATTTTATTTTTACTCTAAACTATGAGAATATTATTCTTTTTAATATTAAAATTATATTTAATTAATTAATTTAATAAAAATTATTCCTCCATTAAGAGAAAATTCAGTCTTTTGAGGGGAGTCCTCATCTCCCTTGGCTCCTCTATCAGAAGGAGTTTTCATCTCTCTTGACTTTTTAATTTTTTCTAATTTTATTTTTTTATTAACCGGTTGAATTGGTTTACAGGTTTTTTTTATCAATTTTAAATCAATGGTTATAATTTAATCTTTTAAATTGAATGGTGTTCATTGCTTGACCTTATACTAAGGTTAAAAATATTTACCGTCAGCAATACTCCTATACTTAGAAACATACATGAATGCTTGATAGTAATAAACCTGTTAATCAAATTGGTTGGTATAAAACCGGCTAGATAATAATAAATTAATTTGATGAAAACCTTAGAGATGAAACCATCTGCCTTGATACAGGGATGTTGGGAATTGCCTTTCAGGGGACTTTCTCCTAAATTCTAACGAGTTCATTATCTATGCTCGAAGGTAATTATTAGCACAGACTATTCTACATGTGATAAATGTAAGCAGAATAATTGGTTGCTTTTAGATTTGTGAGGTCCTTGTTAGTTTCTGTATGCAATTGCCTTTGAAACTAGCCGAATGCATGCCAATTATTTACAATTGTCCAAGGTTGCTCCTTTATTAAAAAAAAAAAAAAAGTGTATGCAGTTCAATGATCAGTTTATCTTGGATTAATGGTAATGATACTCTAATCAACGCCAACAAAACACCATTCGTTAGGAATATTACTAATAGTATCTGATATCCGTTTCTTCCGACGACCTTTCTTTGACAGTAAAAGACTGTCAAAATCTCTTCTGGTTGATTCCATAATTGGTTTTGTCCCCCACCGTAGCCTGTCTCTTCTAAGTTCCAACCCCTTCAGCCCATACCAAACCAAACTTCTACTACCCATGAATTTATGGCTTGTCTGGAGGTTGACGCTTCACTTGTTTTTAGACTTGATTTCCAGAGCTCTTCCTGTCACAGGAAACTAGTGACCGCCACTCTCTCTTTGATGTTTCTAACCTTTTCATTTTTGCTCTTCCCATTATTGAACTTAATTTCAAACTCAAATGATGCTTTATCGTTGTATAAGGTGGTCATTTCTTCAACGAGAATGAGAATATGAAGAACTCCTCCACCGACAATTGATTTTGGAGTGAAAACTTTAGAATAATTAAGATATTAATAAACCTTTTCTTTCCAAATACAATTTTGAAAGTCTACAGATATGGTCATACCTTCTACGGTTTCATCCCACACTTACAGCTAAATGCTACTTGAGGTGTATCAGTGGGATTGACTGCATCCTGACTTACATTGATAGCGCAATGGTTTTTGCTGTGATTTTCATTTTCCCTTGTCTTGGGTAGGCATAATATTTACCGCACGTTTGGTTGGGGGAATGACTATGCTATTCCCCCTCTATTCCTATGACATAGTCATTTTCACGTTTGAAGAATTCCTATTCCTTGTAATCGGTAAAAACACGATAATAGATATTATCGACTCTCCCCCAATATTACCTATTCCGCAGCTCAAGGAATAGCTGAAGAAAGTGTAATGACTAAAATGCTCTCTTCATTTTAAAAAAATCACAGGTATGTCCATATAAAATAAGAATTTTCTCTCTCTTTGTGTTTTCCCTCTTCCTCCCTCTTTCTCTCAACCTAGCTTCCTCGAGTCTCAGTCGATTCTCCTCCCTCTTCCTCCCTCTTTCATGACTGAATGTGGTCAAAAAGCGTCCACAGAATACCTTTCCTACCATATTCCACTGAGATTTGACCTCAACGGCCAGATCTAGCTGCGAGAAGCATCGGATCTGATGCTTCCTGACTAGATCTCGCGATTGGATCTGGCACTCCACGGCCAGATCCAACCACGAAAAAAGCCGATCTGGCGTCCTAGTGGCCAGATCCAGCCACATGGTGCGCCAGATCGACGTAAAATGACACCGGTCTCCTTTCCAGTGACCGACCATGGTAAAGAAGAAAGAAAAAAGAAAAAATAAAAAAAAATTATTCATAAATATTAAAATATTAATGTTTTAAATATTAATATTTTATATATAATTTAAATATTATTAATTTTAATATGATTAAAATATTAAAATATTAATATTTTATTTATTAAATTATTAATATATTAAAATTTTAATGAATATAAATAAAAATAAAAAATATTAATATTTTAATCATAATAATATTGAATTATAAATAAATAATAATATTTAAAATATTAATAATTAAATTATATTAAGATAATAATATTTAAATTATTAATTATTAATATTTTAATTAAATTATAAATTATTAATATTTAAAAAATAAAATAAAAATAAATAATTATATATATAATAAAATATATTTTTATTTTTTTATCATTTATTTATTTTTATTTTAATTTTATTTCTACCGAACAAACATTACATTAAATAATAATAATTATTCTTATTCTATTTCATTTATTAAATAAAAAAATAATAATAATTTTTTTTATTTACACTTTATTTTATTATCACGTAATACTTATATTATTATATTTTTATCTATTTTACAAATCAAACGTGGGATTAGTGCCTCTGCCGGTCGACTAATTTTTGTGCGGAGGCTTCTAATCCCAATGTTAAAAGTTACGAATAGATTGTCTTACAAATTCACATCCGAACAAGCTTTCTATGTGCTTGTTCTTTGCAGTCAAGACTCGAGAGTCAAAGAGGGTCCCCTAATGAATCATTTGATTCTTCAAATTGACCCACATCACATGACCTTTTTCCCCATCCAGCATCTAAGAATGGCCAGATGCATTCCTTCTGAGTAGATAGCCATCGCCTAACTCCTCCCCATCCTGTCATCTCCTGCGTCTCTTTCTTCTACGGTGTTAGCGCTATGAATTATTGAGATCAAAAAGCATATATAAAGGTGATCACTAGTCCAAGCAGGCAGGGATAAAGTCACATACCCCTTAATTGCACCTTCATAGTCCTTTAAAATTAGGACCCACCGTAGCTAATTGTGCTTTGAACTGGCCAATTATCCAACTTATCAACGAAAGTTATCAATTTCAGCATGGATTTATTTTCGGTTTCCTCGTTTTGCACGGTGGTGTGGGAAACCAATAGTAGTTTCCACAATACACGTCTTGTTTGCTATTGATAAGCCCTGTTTCACGTTTTTTGAAGTGGAAGGACTTCTCGATTGTATGTTTCATAACAAGACAAATTATACGACCGGATAGGAAAAAAGTTTATACCTAAAAAGAAAGCCACCCTTTGTAAGGATTATAACAAGTTGGCCTCCATAGAATAGGCAATCAGAATAACAATTCCGGGCGGTGTGACTGTAGATGTTTATTGACGGTGAGCAGTGGCTGTATATTATTATAGAGTAATATTTTTTGACATAATATTTAAAAAAATTTAAATAAATTCTTATTTTTTATGATATAATGCTCCAATAAACTCTAAAGTTATTTACAAAAATTCAAATAAAGTTTTATTTTTTTATTACATTCAATCAAAATATCAGTATTTTTTATTTTAAGTCAAATAAGTCCTTTTAACTAATGATTGATTAATTACTATTAATCAAAATATCATTTATAATTTTATATCTATATGACACTAATATGGCATTGATGTGAAAGGTAAAAAATATCGTATAATCATGTTATTATGCTAAATTAGTATGCCATATCATTATTAATTATGATACGTCAACATATCATATCATCATCAATTATGATATGTTAACATACCACATTGACGTTATGTAATAGAAAATGATAAATAACATTTTTTCTAAGTTAATAATTAGTTATAAAGATTTATTTAACTCAAAATAAAAGTATAAGAGCTTCTTTGGTTTAAAATAAAATATAAGGGTTTGAGTGAGTACAATAAAAGTATAAAGGCTTATTTGAATTTCTCTAAATATTTTAGGAGTTTTTTCTAAATATTATACATTTTTTATTGTATTCAACTAAACTCCTATACTTTTTATTTTGAACAAAATAAATCTTTCTATTTTTGTTTTGAGTCAAATAAGCTTTTTATGACTAATGGTTAACTTAGTCAAAATATCACTAGTTATTTTATGTCATATGATACTAACATTGCATGCTGAAATGACATGTTGCATTTTTTTCTACCTTCCACATCATCATTATATAGGTATAAAATGATAAGTAATATTTTGATTAATGATAATAAATTAATCAATAGTCATAAGAACTTATTTGAATTAAAATAAAAATACAGGTTAATCAAATGCAATATAAGAATAAAAGCTTAATAAATTTTTTTGAATAATTCAAGAATGCTTTTTAGCATTATGCCTATTTCCTTTTATTAGATCTTAGTATATCTTTACATTTATTATAATATATTTTCAATACATATTTAATCAAACACTTTGTTTTGTAATTAATGCAAAATAAAACAATTTAGTTCCAATTAATTTTATTAACATGGAATCAACCTAATGACCCTTGGGCCTGTTTTTCTTTTCATTTTTATTTCCACCACCATAAACATTTCTTTCCCGCTTTCACCCCTGTTGCAACCGAATCAGAATACCATTATTTCTCTCCATATTTTCTCCATCATTTAGATAGTCTTGACTCTATTCTTGTTTTCCAACCTGTCCTTGGTGACAATTATCCAATCTGGAGGCATGCTCTTTGCATGGCTCTCGAAGCCACAAACAAAGTTGCATACGTATATGGCAATATCTACAAACCCAATGAAAATTTTAAAGATTTGCTCCAATTAAAACGTTGTAACAATATGGTCACCTCTTGGTTACTTAACGTGGTTTCCAAAAATATTACTACAAGCATTACTTTTACATATCTTTTGCACATGAGATTTGACTTGATCTTTGAGGTCACTTTTCTTAAAAAAAAAACAGACACACACACCTGGAATATTTGAGATTCGTCATAATATTTCTCTTTCATGATCAGAATCATAATTTTGTTGTTGCCCACTAAACTATTCTTAAAGGTTTAAGGGACGAGTTGTCTCTATTGTTCTCTTCCAACTTGAACTTGTGGTGCCCTTAAAAGATTTCTTGAATTACAAGAGATTGATCATTTGATGATACAATTACTGATGGGTTTGAATGACTCCTACCGCACGGTTCAAATTCAAATTCTTTTGATCAAACCCCGTCGCTCCATGACTCGTGCTTACTCTTTCCTTCTTCAAGATGAACGCCAACGTACTCTTCATTCTTTGTCCACCATTAATCAAGCTGCCATGGATGCTTCTCAAGTCGCTACTTCTTCACACATCTCCAATTGTTTTCAAGGTAGAAAGCCATTCTATCATTGTGATTTTTGTGGCCTTGATGGTCCTTCTGAGTCTGTTAGTTTTCTAATAATGATATTTATCTTATGAATATGGAGTTATATCAATAGAGTTTAAGGAAACACAGGGGAGAGAAAAATATTTTATAGGGAAGAAGATTATTTGTCTTATATTAAAAATAACAACTAAAAGAGCCTTTTATATCAAGGCTTTTACAAGGAAGAGAAAACATTTCCATATGGTGCTGTAGCACTCACTCTCCAAAGCAATAACAAACAAAAGGTCTTTTTACATCAGGAATTTTCACAATCCCAATGCACTAATAGACTGTCAAAACTAACAAAAAATGACACAAAAAATATAAATAGTAGTACCTGTTATTAGAAATTTTGAGAATATGATGCCTTAGAAAGCAAGTATATTCTCATACTTAATTTCATTAAATTTATTTGTAATGAAAGTACATTTTCATAACAAAACGAAGAGTTTATTTTAAGTAAACATTCATTATTTAGTTATTAAGGTACCATGATTCTATTAAGATATTAAAATACATTTGTATCAAGAGTCATATATAGGAGACATGTATTTTAATTGAATATGAAAAATTGTTTACAGCCATATAATAAAGTTGGTCATTTTGTTGTGTTAAGGCTGTAGTGTTTATATTACTTCCAACGAAACGAATGTGATTCATTTCAAGGGAATAATGAGTCTTAATCATCGAAATGGTTGACTTTAAGTAATGACACTATAACATGAACTAAAATAATGTGAGAATCAAATTTAAGTTTAACCATTACCTAAATCTTAATCTCACACTTATGCATTTGCTTACAGTAGAGCCGAAATCCTAATAGATAGTGGACTCATGTTTAATCTCCTTATAATCTTTTATTTACCATGAGTATGATCATCATAAAGCGTTAATCTAGTTTTTGTATTTTGGGATTATAATCGAAATGAACATTTGGGAACATATATCCAAATAATGAAGTTCATAACATTAATATCACTTTTAGTAATTTTAGGAAGATTGATGATTAATCTGGGCTTAGTGAATTGATGAATTAGCTGTTTATCACATCTAGATATTCAAAAGATTAGATTTATAGTATTGAATCACTAATTGGATGACATTTGAAACTAAGGGATAAAATTGACATAAAAGGTAAAACGGTAATTTCACCTTTTGTTATTGGATGGTTATGAGGGTTTACAACATAAGGTTTGCAATTGGACAACTAATAATTAATATCAAGTATTGGATTGTTTCTTGTAATTATAATTAATCAAAGACTGCAACCATGAATCTATAGTGGAGTGATTTCATGGTTAATAAGCTTGAATTATTTTTTAATAAAATTAAGAATAATTCTAAGTTTATTGGAGCTTGGAATATCTATGTCCAAATAGATTCCCCACTTAGCTTCATAAAATTCAACTTGTTTAAGTTGGAATGCATGTTTTATTTGATTAATTAAATTGTATACAAAAATGACAGCTTTAACATGTTTGTCATAATTTAGACAAGAAAACATGTTTGGTCTTAATTTAGACAAGAAAATATATTTGTCTTAATTAAGCTAAGAAAAATATTTTTTGTCTTAATCTAGCTAAGAAAACATATTTGTCTCAATTTAGACAAGATAAAATATTTTTGTCTTAATTAAAGATAATAATTGTCTTAAATTGAGATAATGCTAGAAGGATTCTTGCAAAATGAATCTAGGTATTCATGTTGATAAAATGAGACTCCATGTTTGACTATTACTCTTTTATTTATTATTAATTTTTTTAAATAAAAATAGATAATAATAAAGAAAGAGTTATTATTCAATAAGGAGTTTTATTTTATCAAGAATTCTAAATGATAATTAAAGAATTAAATTATTTATTCTTTAATTTTAATTTTGATAATTATGGAGCATGTTTGATGCTTCCATAATTCTAAATGGATGGTCAAGATCGATTCAAATGTGTTTGATTTTGATTAAACCTTAGAGACAAGAGTTTTAATAAAAAGAGAAGAGATTGGAAGAAAAGAAACGAATGTATTTTTTCTTGAAAAAGTTTCAACTGTCACTTCTCTCCTCTTCCTTTAAAAAAATTTATGGTATCTTCCTTCCTTTCTCCCATTCTTGGTTGAATTTTATGAAAGAAAATAACGATTAATTTTTAGGACGAAAATAGAAACGAAATTAGTTGCCATCTTGTAGGCTAGCATTTCACACCTTGTCCATTCAAGGTTCAAGTTGAAAGCATTCTTGAAGAATAAGTGATAAACTTGGTTGGTTGAGAAATTATTCATTAGTGTGGTAATATCCGAAAATAAGAATCTCAAGATAAAATATATGTTTTTTTTACTTAATAGATTTTTATTTTGTTAGGATGTGATTATGTTACTTGTAATAAGAACGATGTGTGTTTCTGCTTGTGTAATTGGATTGCTTGGTTCCTTTATAAAAGAAATTCTAGGAAATCATGTTTTAGACAATCATATCAATCCACTAAGATCCTACTCCAACACATGTAACACAAGCATTACATGTTAAAATTGTAATAAACTACATAACATGGCTTTTGGATGTTACACACCATGACTTCAAGATGTTACATGCCAAAGCTCTTGGTTGTTACACAGCATGGTTGCAACAAGTTTCCGTCTTTAACACACCTCCTGGAAGCTTGAATTACAGACTCTTAATTTGGCTCGCAGATTTGCAAACTTGTGTTTATCAAGCCTTTTGGTGAAAATGTTTGCTAATTGGTCATTTGTGCTATAGTGCTTTACCTCTATCTTATTTTTTTTGATAGTTTCCCTGATAGCATGGTATTTGACCTAAATGTGTTTGGTCCTTCCATGTTGTATAGGGTTATGAGCCATTTGCAATAGTTGATTGACTATCTAACTAGAGGATAATATGTTCTTGTATATTGAATTTCAGATCCAATAAGATTTTTCTAAGCCACAAGGCTTGATTATTTGCTGATGCAGTAGCTACATACGTTGCTTCAGTAAAAGATTGCGCAACAATATCTTGCTTTTTGAGTCTTAGGAAAAGATTGCACCGCCAAAGGAAAAACAGCTCTCACTGGTACTCGTTGAGTCTTCTAAGCTTATAGTCTAATCATTATCTAAATACCCTTCACGCTTTATGCTCTCAACTTTATAGAACTTAAGACCAAGTCTTAAAGCTCATTTCACATAACTGAGTGTTCTTTTAGTTACTATTAAATGAATATCAAATGGTGCTTACATGAAATGTGAGAAAAAGCTAGTAGCAAACATGATGTCGAGCCTTGATGCCAAAAGATACAGTAGACAACCAATCAGCCTCCGTTATTGAGTAACATCAACCTTAGCACCTCTATCTTTCTTAATAAATTTGCTTCCAACCACTAGAGGAGTAAACACAGGGTTACATTTCTTTATTCTGAAATTTTTTACTAGTTCACCTATATATTTCTTTTGATGTAGAAATATAACATCTGAGGTTTGAATGATTTGTTGTTTTAGGAAGTATGACATTACTCCCAGATCACTCATTTCAAACTCATCTTTCATTTTAGCTTTAAAATCAGTTGAGTGTTCACTACTAGGTTTTGTGATGAGAAGATCATTTACATAGAGTGACACAATCAATTGAATACTATCATAAGAACTTTTCACATATAAATTATATTCACTTTCACTTCTAGTGAAGCCTCGACTTTGCAAGTAGTTGTTCGTTCTTTCATATCAAGCTCGTGGGGCTTATTTGAATCCATACAGTGCCTTAATAAGCTTACATACTTTATCCTTTTTGTTAATTTGAACAAACCCTTCAAGCTACTCTACATAGATCTCTTCTTTAATAGTCTCATTTTGAAAAGCAAATTTGATGTCCAAATGCCAAATTTGCCATCCTTTACTAGCAGCAAGTGCCACCAGTAGCTTAATGATATCATGCTTGGCTATAAGAGCGAAAGTATCAAAAAATCAATACAATATACTTGTGAAAACCCTTTGACTACCTATCTAGCTTTTTGCTTGTTAATCAAACAATTATAATTGAGTTTGGTCCTATACACCCACTTAACTCTAATAACTTTCTGATTATTTAGTCTATCAACCAAATTCTTTGTGTTGTTCTTCTTTATCATCATCATTTCAACCTCAATTACCTTCTTTCAGTGCTCATTAAGTAGTTTCCAAATAACAGCTTGGTTCAATGATAGCTACATGACATCTATGATACACATCTTGAAGTGATCATGTTTCTTTAGCAAGAACCTCATCAACATTTTTATCAAGTGCCATGTCTTCTTCAGCATCAAATATAACATTTGCTACAACGTCTTTCTTTGAAACAACTTCAACTATACTAGTGCCCCAATTCCATTTAGCATTCTCATCAAATTTGACATCCTTGCAAATAAACAGCTTCCTTGTCTTGACATCTAGTAACTTCTAGGCTTTTAAGACCTCATTATAGTCAAGATGAACTGTAAACATAGATTTTTCATCAAGCTTGCTTCTCTTGGCATCCGGTATCTTGGCATAACAGACACAACAAAAAACTCTCAGATGAGTTACAATAGGTTTGATACCAAGCTAGGCTTCAAAAGGAGTCTTGTTGGTTAAAAACTTAGTTTAAGTCATATTCAACAAGTAATTGGTAGTATTAGCAGCTTTCGCCCACCAAAACTTAGGTAATCTCATCTCAAATAACAAACATCAAGCCATTTTTATAGTAATCCTATTTTTTCTTTCAAAAACCCCATTCGAATGAAGGCTATAAGTCACTGTAACCCAATGAACTATACCAATTTGACTCAAATAAATCTCAAATTCCTAAACACTGTATTTAATCTCATTATCACTTCTTAAAACCTTTATAGTTAAGCTAGCTTGATTTTCAACAATAGCTTTCAACTTTACAAAAGTAGCCAAAACTTCAAACTTGTGTTTTGAAAAATAAATCCAACTGAAATGTGTGAAATCATCAATAAACAGTAAGTAAAACTTACTTTCATTTAAAGACAAAGTCTTCATAGGTCCTTCAATGTCTGTATGCACCAATTGCAACTTCTGTGTTGCTTTCTTGCTCTTAGTCTTTGGAAATGCGATTTTACATTACTTTCCAAATTGACAGTTGTTGCACAATTTATCAAGTCTTAAAATGTCAAGAAGACCATCAACTAAGTTATGCAAAACCAGTTGCTTCAAAATAAGAATGGTTCACATGACTAAATCTCCTATGCCAAAGTTTACCATTAGTCGAAGTTTATTTATAAGCAACATACTTGACATTTGACCAGTTAAGAGGGAAACATTTGTTTCTCATCTTTATTGTAAACAGCTTCTTTCCATTAGGATCTTTTATTTTGCAAGCCTTATCCTTAAAAATGAGCTAATAGTTATCATCTATGAGGTGCCCAACACTCAATAAATTTTGACTATGGTGCATAATAAACATATGAAATTGACTTCAAACCATCAAAAGTCCGAACTCCAATAGTGTCAATCCCATAAATCAGCAAAAAGTCACCATTTCGAATCTCCATTTTGGTCTTGAATCTATCATTAAATTCTAGAAAAATAGCCTTGCAACTACTTTACCATAAACAGAACATCATCTTCTGAATTATCCTTCTATTTAGCAATAGTAGCTCTGTTTTTAACCTTACCATCTCGATTCTTGCAAACCTTTTCAACATGGCCTTATTGGTGACAGGCTCTGCACGTAACGTTTAGCCTATACCAATAATACCTTTCAGTATGGTTGGTTTTCTTGCAATAAGAACAAGGTGGAAAGGTTTTCTTTTGATCTCTTTGTCTCTTGTCACCATTTTTCTTGCCTTTATCTTTTTTATTAGTCCTTGATTTTCTTTGAAGACTATGACCAGATCTCTTATATGAGTTTCTTGCCATCAAAGCTCCCTCAACAATAGCATTACTCCTAAAAGCTCTTCTCTGTTATTGAGCTTTAAGGGCATTCAACAGTTCAATAACAGTTATTGACCCTAAATCTTTAGAGTTCTCTAGTGAAGACATTTTTCCTTCAAATCTTTCAGGAAAACTAATCAAAAACTTATTAACAATATGTTTTTCGAAGACCTTTTCCCTTATAAGCCTTAAACGATTTACTATCTAAAGAACTTTATTAGAGAATTCGAACATAGTCTCATTATCCTTCATTCTTAAGTTTTCAAAGTCTCTCTATAAGTTTAAAGCCTACATTTGTCTAGTCCTATCACTCTCACTAAATGCTTATTTTATCTTATCCCAAGCCTCCTTAGGTGACTTACAGTTGATTATTCTAATAAAGATAGAATTAGAAATAACAAAGTGAATCACAAAAAAAAGCTTTATATTTTTTGGCTATTTCCTCATTATCTTGCTTGAGCTAAGTAATAGTAGGATTTGCTATTCTTAGAATCGAAGGGTTACCACCAACTTCCACAATATCCCACAAGTCATACGCTCTGAGATAAGCCTCATTTTTAATGAGCCAAATAAGATAGTTCTTTCTTGAGAAAGTAAGAGAAGCTGTGACACTCAAACCCTAAGTAACCATTGTAGTAGCAACAAAAAACTAGAGAGTTCAAAGAAAAAATAAAGAAGAAGAAAGTAACACTCAAATAAAGTCTTCCTCACAATCCCTTAAAATCCATGTAAAGCTTTAATACCATGTTAGTTTTCTAATAATGATATTTATCTTATGAATATGGAGTTATATCAATGGAGTTCAAGGAAACATAGAAGAGAGAAAAAAATATTTTATGGGGAAAAAGACTAGTCGTCATATATTAAAAATAACAACTAAAAGAGCCTTTTCTACCAAGGCTTTTTACAAGGAAGAGAAAACATTTCCATATGGTGTTGTAGCACTCACACTCTCCAAAGCAGTAACAAACCATAGGTCTTTTACATTAGGAATTTTTGCAATCCCAATGTACTAACAGATTGTTAAAACTAACAAAAAATCACAAGAATAAAAAAAATATGTAACAGTATGAGTAACAAAGGCATTACACACTAAGATTGTAATAAACTGCACACCATGACTCCAAAATGTTACCCACCATGGCTCTAAAATGTTACAAGCTATGGCTTCAAGATGTTACACGCCAAAGCTTCATGATGTTATGTACCCTGGCTCCAAGATGTTACAAGCTGCTAATTATTACACACCATGGTTGCAAAATGTTACACCTCGTGGCTGCAACAAGCTTCCATCTTCAACAGTCTCAATGTCACAAAAAACTTGGAAACTTGCAATTTCGTAATACTAATACCATATTTTCTCTTCAACCTTAAGTATACTAATACCATACTCATACCATATTTTCCCATTCACAATATTATCATAGTTTTAGTGCCACATATTCATCATCTTTTTTGCCAATGCCTACAAGTACTCGTTTCCTCTTTCTTACACTTTGCCTTATCATTATTTCAGTCATAAACATCTTATTTTTCTTAGTTCTTTATTTGTTACCTATGAACTCACAATTTCAATGAAGCATTTAAGTTTCTCAAACAGAATGGTGCCATGCATAAGAAGGTCAAAGCTCTTGAGGTTAATCAAATATGGTCTTTGTTAGTCCCAATAGAGTGTTAGAAGGTGCATGGTACTTTTTAAAAATCTGAAGGAAACTCTTAAGTTTGAAAAACTTTTAAAAGATTTTGAAAAAGAAAGTTTAAAACTTGTTAAGGCAAAAAGACACCAAGTAAAGAAAGTGTAAAGACAAGTGGACAAATATAAATATTTATAGTGATTTGGTCCCCTTGACTTATATATACTACCTTGATCTTCTAATCAAGGATTTTCAACCTAATTTCATTAAACTAGTGGAATTGACAGATTTTACCATACTTTCCCAAGGTGAGCTCTTAACTCAAACTAAAAACTCCTATAAAACTCCTTAAGCTTTCTTAAGCTTAGTCTACTCTTAGAGTGCCTCTCACACTCTAAGTAAACAAAGAATATAGAAAAGATAGAGTACAATTGATCACCTAGATGATTTAAGATGCATAAAATTAAGTTCAAAGCTCTTTTACAAAGATAAGAGTGAAGCATAATAGAAAAGAGAACTTTAAGATACTTCTAAGCTCAACTCTTGCTCTTGGATAGTTTTCTCTTGCATTTATGATTGTTTGAAGACTTTTTTATGCTTGGAGGATGAATTCTAGCAATTAAAGATAGTTTAAGAGAAATCTATTGATTATTTTGTCCTTTAACGGTTTTTTTGAATCTAGTCAACTAGCTTGTTTAATCAATTAAAGTCTTTTTGCTTGTCTCTTTGGTCTTCATATTGATCAATTAATCTTGGCTTTAGCCAATGATCATCTTGTAATCGATTAATTTGAACCTTATATTAATCAATTAATATTCACATTGAAGCTCTAAGATGCTTTTATTGCTATTTTAATCATTTAAACCTTATGGTTAATCGATTAACGTGTTCCATGAAGCTTTAAATCCTTTTCCAAGCTTATTAATAGATTAAACCTTGGTGTTAATCGATTAAACTTGTTCTTTAAGCCCTAATATCTCTTCCAATTCGTCTTTAATCAATTAATCCTTGTGTTAATCAATTAAAGGCTTCTTTGAAATTTTGAATTCTTTCTTTTAGGCTTGATTGATTGATTAAACTGATATGTTAGTCAATTAAACCTTTCAAAATGTCCTTTAACTTTCTTTAATCACTGTCTTGAGATTAGAAACATATTAACAAATTACAACTTTACTCCTACACACTTAAGTAACATAGTTAGATTTAAAGAATGGGGAATATTTTATTATCATAAAAAACATATGGAGTCAACAATCTTTAGTTCCTTTGTTTGATGGTAAGAAAGCTATTGGTTCTAAATGGATTTTTAAAATTAAAAGATACTCTAATAGCACCATAAAACAATGTAAAGCTCATTTGGTTGCTGAAGGCTACACCTATTGTAAAACTTGTCATTATTCGTGTGTTGCTCACATTTGTTACTGTGTGGCATTGGCTTTTTAATTAGTTAGATGTTCAAGATACCTTTTTTCATGGTGATTAACATGAGAAATTTTATATGCAACTACCTCCTCGGGATCGACTTAAGGAGGAGAATCTTGTTTCTCGTCTTTACAGGTCTTTTGATGGACTTAAGCAAGCTTCTAAGTATTATGCTAGTTTTGTCTCATCTCGCGCTAATCACTCATTATTCTATAGGTATCAAGGTACATCTTTTGTATTTGTGTTCCTATATGTTGACGACATGGTTATTACCGGCAATGACAATTTTGCTATTGAGATTTTTAAACTTATTTCCATACTCATTTTTGAATTAAAGATCTTGGTGCCTAGAAATATTTCCTTAGCATAAAAGTTGTTTGTTCTTCAAAAGACTTATATTTAACATAAAGGAAATACATATTTAATATTCTTGAAGATTATGGTTTTCTAGGTTTTAAAATTGTTGAATTTCTTGTGGAACAAAACTTGAGGCTTACTGATTTTGTTGGAAAACAACTACAAAATCCTTCTTAGTATAGGTGCCTCATCGGTCGATTAATTTATCTCACTATTAGGCTTGATATTGCTTATTCAGTGACATTCAAGTCAGTTCATACATATTACACATAAACCTCATTTGGATGCAACCTATCTTCTCCTTCATTATTTGAAAATTGCTCTTGAGCAAGGCCTTTTCCTTTCAGCCAATAATTCTCTCTAATTATTTGCATTTTTATTCCAATTGGGTAATTGTCCAATGACTCATCGTTTGATAACTAGCTATTGTATCTTTCTTGGTCTTAGTCCCATTTCTTGACAGAGCATCACTCTTTTACAAAAGCTTAGGTGGCGTTTGGTAATCTAATATGTTTTTTTCTAAATAAAAACAAAAACACTGTTTTTGTTTTTTTTTTCTTAAAAAACAGAAATAAAACATGTTTGGTAATATTCTTGTTGCAAGAAACTTTTTAAAATAAAAACATGAAAACATGTTTGGTAATATCATATATTTGTTTTTGTTATATACTAACTTAAAAAAATATATAGCAAAATAAAAAAACAATTAAGTCATATAAATCATCCAATTTGCAAAATACCATTCGTATAATTGTTTTTTCAAGTGCAAAACTTGCACCAAGAGGTAAGAATACAATCGAAGACATAACATTTAAAGGAAAAAGTGATAATTAGAACAATGACTTTCAAAATTAACATTAAAACCAATCATCTGCCAAGAACACTCCGCTAAATTTGATTCGCAATCTCATCTCTCATACGAGCCATTTGGCAAAGTCGACCATGAGGAATATCAATGTCAATGAGACAGACAAAAAGAAAGGACAAGAAAAGAAAAAAGAAACTCAATTGAGGTGGATCAGATATGAAGAAACTCGCCTGAGGTGGAAAAGCAAACGGATTAGACATAAAAATAAAACAGGATTTAGTGTGTAGTCATTAGAAGAAAGAGAGAAACAAAGAAAAGAGAGAGAGGTGGTTTGGTGTTCGTCTAATTGGAGATGAGTAATTCAGCGTGTTTTTTTTTTAAACGAAAACAAAAAACGTAAAACATTTTTTTTATTTGTGTTTTTTCCAGCAAATTTCAAAAACATTTTCGAAAAAGAAAAAAATAAAAATAGGATTAACAAACACGGTTTTTGTTTATATTTCCATAATTTTGCAAACAAAAACAAAAAACAGAAAACACCTATGTTTTCAAACGGAACCTTAATATCATCCATGACAGTGATTACTTATAAAATTATTTTATTGAAATCTTTATTGAAAGATTTTGGTAATTTTTGTCCAATCTCTTTATTTTGATTATCACGTTGTTCGTGAGAAACTAAGAGCCAGCTTCCTTTTTCATCATTCCATTTTCACCACAAACCTACTTTGCTGACTTATTCACCAAACCTCTTGGCAATGAACGTTTTTCTTTTTTACACACTAAGTTGGGCATTCAGAATTTTCATGCTCTAACTTAAGAGAGAGTATTCAAGCAATATTTTCTCTTTATTAGATCTTAGTATATTGTTACATTTATTGCAATATATTTTCTATATATGATTAGTCAAACACTTTTATATATATACTTGGTTTTTTAAACAATAAAAAATAAAACAATTTAGTTCCAATCATATTTTCTTTATGTATATATTGACACCCCGGTTTAGTTCTCTCTACGTCCATTTGAAGTTCCCAAAGACGGCAGCTCTGTAGAAAAATTCTATTAGGATCTATATATAAATAATTCATCATGCTATTAAGAACTCTAAAGATTGGTGAAATAAATCTGTTAATTTTTACATACAGGATTCTTGGAGAAACGAACACGGTGGAGTTAGCAAATGTAACATTTGGCATATTTCAGGGCATGTTTTAAGGAACCGGATAAATTAGAGAATTTATTCTGATGAGCTTCCACAAGAAGTAAAATTTTTGGGGTTGCCACATTTATATGATAAAGGGAGGATGGTGGGTGAAATGATTTATGACTTTGTGAAATGATTCCAAAAACATGTGTTGCTATCGACAACCTACTTCATGCTTTATCTTTTCTTTTCTGCTATCATGCGGTCCTCCGACAGATTAAACACCAGCTTTAGCACTTTCTGGTCTGTAATTTGAAGTGATAGTCAAAGACAGCCTTGCAAATTCGGGAGTACCATTCGTTTGAGAGGCTTGGAGTTATGTTATCACCCACAACAAGAAGTGACCTTCTCCAAATCCTCTTTGGACCATAATCCCGAACGTTTCAGTATCATTGATACAGGCATATCTAAATACAATTAAATTAATTATGACGATGATTGGATAGGTTGACACATTTCAATGAATCCATAGCTTAAAAAGCTCCCATACCATTAAAACCTTTGCGTTCTCGGTAAGTAACAATGTATCTAGTTGAATGCGAATCCTGTCAGAAGCAAGGGACAGGGCGCTCAGAAAAACCTCAAATTTCACAATGCTTTGGGGTCCATCATGCCAGGCTTTTCTCCATCTACCCATCCATCGTGACTTATCTCTTATTGGTCCCCGCATGCCAGCCCGTGAGTAAATGTCCCTGTTGTCAGAAACATAGCCAACGGGTGCCCACTGAAATATAACTTGCAGAGTAGAATAACATGACCCGTAAGAGCAGCAACAATTCTGATGAGGTTATGCAACAGAAACAAAAAGAAAAATTATGCTATTAATCTATGAGATAATCATACAATGTGGAAACTAAATAAACCAAAATATGAAACATGGAGTACATGTTTTTATGACTATGATAACATCCCCTGGCCCATACAACAAATTTTTACAATGCACCCCACCCAATAGAACCACGCCCTTCCATAGCCATGAACTAAGCACCATCGCTAATGGCGATGGTGCTCACACTCTACAGGCATGACAGGAAACCTAGCAGTATCACTACAATAGTCATAGACCAAGTGGTTGGCCCTGACCCACAAGAGTTGGTGGCTCTGGTGCAAACTTAACTCGGACATTGTAGGCTCATCCCACCAGAACCTCTTCTGTCCACTGCTGCTACATTTCTTAGCATTCTCATCTGCCACAACCGACACTGGGCACTCGCATGCGTCTATTTCGAAGCCTTTGTAGGAGGCAACGAATGGTGCATGACTCCAATCAGTCTTGACCAGGCCACCTTGCGTGGCCCAGTCATCAGCGTTCCATATCGAGCTGTATACGCCCATGGCTTGATCTTTAGGAAAAGGAATTCCTTTGTGTTCCATGTTTGTGTGCACTCTTATTGGGATCTCATCCACTAGAAATCTGAATAAAGAAAACAAAGATATATCAGAACAATTTCAAGCGCCAAGAATATAATACAGAAGCGAACGATCAAGCAATGCCAAACACCAAAAGGCACAGAAATCTATATATACTTACCAACCTGGTAATGAGTACATTCATATTTTAAAATAAAATAATCATTAACGCCTTTCTCCAAAAGAATGTAACCTTTAGTACTGTAACACAAATCTTTAGGAAATCCTACACTCCATATTTAATCAATTATAAATCATCGATACCAAGATTGGCAAATACCAAGATGAATCTGACTTTGCCACTGCCACCACCACCACCCACCCACACAACACAGAAAGCAGTGGGAATTCACTGAGGTCGCCAGTGCAGTGAATGGTACCATTACAATCCATGGGCCAAGGCTATGACAAGAAATCAAAAATTGTAAGAGTATACATCTGTCTGTATCTTTATTACATCAATCAAGAATCGGTCCCCTTGTTTCCATTGGTTTCGTTTCTTGTGCAGTTTTGCATACCAGAGTCAGTCTCGCTCATTTGGCACAAATCACACCCGGCATTTTATAACTTACTCAGCACAAGACAACACAAATTTTTTCATTTCTTTACAACTCTTCGTGACAAATTGACAATCAAAACGTACAAAATTACAGGCACATACGCATAACATTGTATACAAGTACTTTTCATAAAAAACATTGTCTATAAGTAAATGATACTTAAAACAATACTTACATAACTTGGCGCTGGTTCCAAAGGATGGAGTAAGAGTGGAAGTCCTTGGTGGGGTCATACCAAAGGTTCATCCTTTGCTCCCTGTTGCCTACACCATTCACGTAAACATTGGTCTGAACAAGGTAGGGTTCACCTGTGGTATTGCCTAGGAACTCGAAATCAAACTCATTATGATTTGGACCGTCCGATGACATCTGTGCCAAACAAACATCAAAGCAGATGTCAATAACACATCATTATCAGCACCTAAAGCAAATTAATGATGAGTTGATCAGTGTCTGAATGTGACATATGAGTCACAACCACCGAATCAAACCAATTAAGATGCTAATTGAAGTCAATGATACGACGAAAAAAAGCTTATTCACTATAGATCATTGTTTTCACAGATCATGGTGGGGACAAGGCTAAATAAATGCAAAATGAATTGACTTTAAAGTGATTCACGAGAGTGTAAAGAGAGGGTAGCTGCTATTAGTACTAGCCTCGACTTAAGAGAAGAAAAGGCCAAGTTTTGATTGTCTGCAACTGGAAAATATTGTTCATTACAATATGCAAAATTATGGCGAATTATTATTGAATGGGGACCCATGTCATGATTCAGGAATTACCCAGCTGAGCTGTTATCCACCTTATGTGCGTATAAAGGTGACTAAAAGGCTGAAGGCAGAACAGACTCATAAAAAGAGAAGACAAAACACTTTTTCTTTGGGAGATAAATTGTGTAATATAATATACTCACATAGTAAGCAGTGACAGTCCCAGCAGAGTCACCCTCTACAAGCTTAATCTGCATGGTTACTTTTCCAAACAAGTACTTGCTTTTTGAAGCAAACCCAGCACCTGGAATCACCAACCCACCATTTCATTAATATATAAGTTGATAAAACGAAAATATACATTTAATAGTATAGCAGATACCGATTTTCAGAAGGATAACCCAAAAACAGCTGAATGGACAACATAATACAGAAAAAAAAATAGAGTTTGCAGTGATAGTTTTCAAAGGAAAACATTGATTCTTGAGTTTGTGAAACGAGGGTAAATGGTATTGTTCCAGAAAAATACACAAGCTTTGAGCTTGATGGAGGTTTTAATGGGACATAATGCTGAAAGCTGGAAAGTTGCACTATTTTTTTGGTAAAGAAAACGGTGATATTTACCAGAATAGTTATCAAGTTTGAGTCTAAGGAGGTCTCCTTCGTAGATGAAGTGATCCATTGCCCAACCAGGTTGGAAAAGCTCATCAAACTTAGCTGAGCTTGCCAAACTTAGCACCATAAGACCCACAAAGAAACCCAAAGCCACAGACATTTTAAACAAGACAGCCATGGAAGTGGGAGAGCACTAGACAGAAGCAGAGAGAAGGGGGGAGACAGTAGAAAGTAGAACAGAGAGCTTAGTGAAGCTTCTACTCTGAAAATGCTTTGTAGAGACTCGCCACTCACAAGCAAGACTGGCTCATTTTATAGCCAAAAATTCCATTGGCTTGTTTCACAAGCAGCAGATGGCACAGCCGGGCAGTGTCCCCACTTAATGACTAATTTCAAAGGCCACATCACATGCCACGTCACGTGAATTCATTTTAGCCACGTGAGATATTTAAAACAACAAGAAAAATGACAAGTAATCCGAAAATTAAAAGAATGTAGCCGACTAGCCGTTGCTATGCCATTGCCCATTTCCACCCGACCCTTATCTGGACCAAAGCTGGCCACTGTGTGGGGGGCACTTGGTTGGACATGTCTCTGTTCCAAAGGGATCGTACACAGATTTTCCGCAATGGCATGAAGCCACGTGGACAATACAGCTGTTTTTCTTTGGTGTCCAGTTGTCACTGGCAGTATGAGTTAAAAAGCTCCCGATTTTGCTCGCAACCATTTGATTCTTTGGCCCAAAAAAAAGAGATACCTACTCGCATGTTTGGGGTAATGAAATGCACTCGCTGGTTTATGTTGACACGTATGGCCGATGAGCGGGAGAATGCGTGGTGAAGTAGGGAATAAGAGTTGCGGGATAATGTCACAGTCTTCTTTGTTTTTTGTTTTACTTTGCTAAGGTGAGGTCAGTGCCAGCTGGACCGTACAAGCGCACTATATGTCTCCATATCTTTAAACAATAAGGTGGGGGAATTTAATTCCAAGGAAATGTTAATTTTTTGAAGCGTTGAGATGTGTGCCAATTTGTTTTTTAATTTTGAGGAATTTTGCCATTAATACCATTAGACATTAGTTTAATATAATGAAATAAAGAAATGAAATACAGTAGTGATAGATTTGGTCGTATATCTAGATAATTTGGACTTTGGGTAAGTAAACGTTGGCAGATATTTGGGATGGGCATTATGCCATAAAGTGGGGGTCCAAGATTTCCTAACTACTACTTAGAAAAAGTAATATCAATAAATTTTGTTTTAATTTGACTTTTGTCTTTATTCTTTCAAGTGATGTTAACCTTCTTTAGGGGACAGGGGCCTAGAATCACTGTATAGAGGCGTTAAGACTTAAGAGCTTCCATAATTGAAAACATTTGTAGTAATGCCATTCTGGTCATTTTTGTTTTTTAGGTGTAGCTTCTATTCTTGTGATTAATATAAGCACCTCAGCTTTAGTATGAGATGCATATGCAAATTGAGTCAATTCCCATCAACTTACTATTAAAAATATCACACAACATTAATCATCTTTTCTTCCGAGGCATGATTAATAACACTAATATTATGTTTTTATTAGATGAATGGTCAATGTGGTATGAATAAAGCCATAAAGGGGAGAAAATCAGGTAGGCTGCTTAGCTGTTGCTTACAAATTTAAATCTGACGGGCTTTGGGTAATGATGCTAATGAACAAAAGAAAAGAGAGAGATTAGTACCACGAACATGGGGTAGAGTTGAGTTGATTTGATCGGATTAAAAAAGCAAGGAATGGTCTTTTTCCATCTCTTTTTTCCCTAAGGAGTGACCCTTTCTCCCAAAGTGAGAAAACTGCCAATGTTTTCTTGACGAACTCTCTTCGCTGTAACAACACTAACCAAATGCAAATGACAAAGATGGTTCTTAGGAGCTGCATGATTCATCGGTCGCCATGATGGTACGGCGACCTTTACCGAGTAAAGAAAGGCAAGGGTCCCCCATTATCCCAGCTCCAAAAAGTACGATGCTGACTCTGCAATCTCAGAGAGCTTCTGACAGTCCAATTATGAAGCTCCACGTGGCAAGAGATATTTTGGGGGAAATGGCTGTACTCATCAGTACGTACAGTCTGCCGTTGGAAAGAGGTAGAGCTGGAAGATGATAAACATTTAAAGGGCAGCCTTTATGGCTTCAAACTGGCGATTGGTGATCGGCATTTAAATGGATGAATAGTTGTTAATCCGAACGATGATTGCTCGCAGCGAAGGGTGCTTCAATCTTATCTTTAGAGATGGGTCTGAAATGATAACCTGCTCCACCAGCTGCTATTACAGTGTCAGTACTATCTTCTTTTGTGTATGCAGTACAAAGGCTGGCAGAGCTATTTTACAGCTATCTAAATAGCCATCCCGTTCTTGCTAACATTTTTGAACTGGGATAACCTTAATAAAACAGTAGGTTCAGCCATACTAAATTTGTAACCGTTTACGTGCCCTTGCATTTTGTCATCACATTCACACGCCATGAAATCTGGTAAAAGTTTTCATTTCAAATTCTACTCTGAAAGCTACTATAATTTTTCCTGGTTGTTTACTCTCCTGTTTTAACCCCTTGTTGGCTTTTTGCGTATTCTTCTTGCAATTCATCATAGGTGGATTGAGAATAAATAGCCTCAGACTATAAAGTAATTGTAAAAAGCACCTACAGACTCAAATGATTATTATTCTTATGTTCAAATTTAGTACCGATAATGACTCCATGAACCCAATGATTGACACCTTTCGTCAATGACTATGGTAAATAAAGCAGCCTTAATTAAACCACGTTCAATAGTTTTTTAGAGGACTGTTAATACCGAGACTTTTCTTCCACTCTCCACTTCAAAGTTTTAGGGCAAAACCAAAGTATTATCTTTTTATTAGATCTATCCATTAGTTGACTCATCAACTTTCTTCAATCTATGAATTAGGTTGATTTTAATGAATATATTGATAAAAGTAACCTAAGAACCAAGTTCCATAATCTCTTCAACTGTCACGTAACTAAAAATGTAAAAAATATTTATAATGCTATATAGGTATTGATGTCATATCATGATTATGGTGATTAAAATTTATGTCCAACTATTCACACACTATCAATAAGATATATAGGTTCAAAGGTCATGCTCTTGAATTTTTGTTTAATATCAAAACCATTGTTACATATAATTGTACAAATTCAATGATATAATTAGAACATAATATTATTAGTTGACTAGCTAGCTAATTCGAGTGCAAAATTGTTAACTAGTTAACTTATATATATATATATATATATATATATATAACTCAATCACTTCTATAATAGAATTTTAAAATAGAAAATTTTTCTTCTTATAACATTGTGTCAAAGTCTAGTTTATTTTCTGTAAACTAAAAACCTTGTCAAATCGTCAATATTCTATTTTTTTATTGTTTTTTTAAAAGCAAGTAAATCACCATAGGCACTTTACACCGTTTTCAAGTTGCACAGAATTAACATCGCTTTTCGGCTACCAAATCAAAAAATCACCACCAATCAATTTATAATTTTATATAAAAAGAAGCCACAATAGGGCTCTTAAACGATGCCACGTGGGCACTTCAACAAGAATACTACAAATCAAAAAAAGTAATTAGCTTTTTCATGTGAAATCATTAAAGGAGAGTTGTTTTGAGATTTAATCTTGAGCAGGTCAATTATTAAAATTAATTCAGTTTGGTTTCTATTAGGAAAATTTCCAATTGAACTAACCAAATTTAAGGGTATTATGGGGATTTTACATAAAAATAAATCCTAAATCTAGTCTATTCTTCTCTTTAGTTCCCCTAAATCTAGTCTATTCTTCTCTTTAGTTCCTCTATAATTATATGAGTATCCATCTTATTTATTATAATTTTTAATATTTTTATAGTATTAATTTATTAAAAAATACAACATAAATAAATATATACAAACAAAAAAAATTAAAAATTTGTCAAGTTTAGCTTTTGGAAATCGAACCGGACTAACCGAATTAGTTAGTTTAAGTTAGTTCGGCTATTTGTATAGTTCAATTCGGTTTCAATTATTTTTAAGTATGAGTTCAATTAGTTCGGTTATTAGATATCCAAAATCAAACTAACCAAAATAACCATTTGCACACCCCTAGTCTCTATTGCATCATCCACCATATGTTCTGACATGTCAGCTTTTCTTCTATGCCATCTACCACATGTTTTATCACGTCAGCTCCTATGCTACATCATTTACTACATTTTTTATCACACTAGCCCACCACATCAGCTTCTTTGCCCTATTCGTCTACCGTATCAAAAACTTGTAAAGGTCATTATTTTTTCTAATTTTAACCTCTTAATTTTAATTTTTTTTAATTTTAATTGTACAATGAAGACATATAAGTTTTTTAAGTCGATTACTGTCACAACCCGGTACTCCCCTCTAGCTTGTGACAACCACCGCGATATCCCGATTGACATACTTTGTCTAGAATATCAACTGAAACCTCGCAAGATTCTAGCATCAGTTTTGCACCTCCCCAGTGAGCAATAGTTACTAAATATCATATTTAAAAGGAATTTAGACTATTTTCAAATAAAAAAAGTCAAAAAGTAATATCTACCTCACATAGGTATTTTAGTCATTTTATCCAAAAATTTCGAAACCTGCTAAAAATATAGTATATAGATGAAAAACATACATTTCATATCTAAAAATAAGTTTGGTTGTCTAAATCATCCATTTAAAGTAAAATTATAGCTAATTGGACTAATTAAAAATATTTAATAAAATATTCTATTTTCACATAAAACAATATTTATAGAATACTACATAAACAATTTATGTAGCGTAATAACAAAATAAATTCATGTATATAATGGCACACGCAGCCAGGGTATACAAAATATTCTACAATGACATGTGAGCCCCAAATAACAAAAACGAACAAGAACGTAGACCTACTACTTCTGAAGATGCACATCCAAAAGTAACCCTCGACAAAATCAGCCGTCTACAGACTGCCCTAAGCTTGAAATGGGTGGAAAGAAAGGTGGTGAGCTTTTGTAAACCCAGTGAGTAAGCAAAGATCGTCTATAACATCTAAAGCCGAGTAAATGGAGACAATTAAAACATTTCATCATAATATAATTCATAACATTAAAACTCATTTCAACCTATATAAAACAATTACATTTCATCAAATAATCAACAAGACTTATGACTTTCTTAAAAACTTGGCTCGTGCCAAAACCTGTACTCGGTGACACCTTGGCCCGGGGCATCCAACCGAGTCCGCCAAGGCTGTTAAAAAGACATATACACATAAAACATATTGATAATTCTATTTTATAGAATTATTTTATTCCAATTTTGTTATTAAATTTTAGCTAAGTCCTTAGTTTTTAATTATAATTTACTTAATTTTTAGTTATTTTTATATTTAATTTATTTTTAAGTAAGTTATTTAATTTTATGTTATTTCCTTTAATTTGGTTAATATTTATTAGTTTTTATATTTTTGGTAGGACCTAAAGTAATTGGGCTTAATTTTGGAAAGTAAGGTGCTAAAAGATCCAGAAATCTGTTTGCATATGTTTCAGTGTTTTAGCCATATCTTGAGCTACAGAACTCCAATTGCTGCGATTCTTAGACCATTGGAAAGATAAGAGACAGAGCTACAACTTTCATGAAGATCACTTTGCCCATTTCTACCTCAAAGATGGAGAAAAGTATGTCAGAAAGTAGCTAGATGTCTTATACCGGGAATGGAAATTTGTAAAGACTGTTAAGTGATTTTTTGGGCCTCTCATTATGTTTTAAGCCCAATTAAACCCTAGGTCAACTTGGAGAAATTTAGGTTAAGTTTGTTAGTATATATAGGATATTTTGAGACTTGAAAAAGGAGAACCTTTGGAGATTCAAGAAGCTAGAAGTTGAAGCAGAAACCCGGAGATCAGAGCGGCAATTATTTTGTTTTCTTCTTTAGCTTTTATTTTTCTTGTTATTTTCAATGGTTGAACTTTATACAATGTTATTTGATTTTACAATTATGAGTAGCTAATTTTCTTTTTCTAGGATTGCAATTGAACTCACATGTAGTCTAAGTTTTTAATCTTTTTCTTACTTATTTTCAATGGGAATTGAGTTGTTTATTTCAATTTGTTCTTAATGCTTTTAATTGCCTGATCACCAATTAAATTGATTTAGGAACCTAAACAAACTTGGGAGAGGGAGTTTAGAGTAGACTAAAATTGGGATAGCATATGATCATGTTAAATAATTTGCGTATAGGATAGGGATATACCTATAGGCCATATGTAGCCAGATTAGAGCCTGAACTTAATGAGTCTGTTTTAATTTCAAATCACATAGGGATATAGTGTTTTGGTTAAAATAGATATTTTTATAGGACGAGTCGGGAGACCCTTATAAATAATTTAGGACTCTAGGTTAGCAATTCAACCCATTGAAATAAGTTAAGGATGAGAGGTAAAATTTAGATGAAGTGTGAGGGATATTGTAATCCTAGGCTTGTTTAATCTGATATTTTCTCCAGTTGTTATTATTTTTATTTTTCTTGTTATTTTAAATTCTAATTTATTAGTTTTAATTAATTAATTTGGATTATTTGGATAAAATTAAATTGTTTTAATTTTAGTAATTAGTAAAGTTTTAGATCAATTCTCCGTGGGAACGATACTCTAGTTGCTAATATACTGTCTATTCGATACGTATACTTGTGTAGTGGATTTATAACTGACACATATTTGTATGTTTAAAAACATAGTCGTTTCTTGACGTTGGCTGAGTTCACCCTCACGTGGTGGTTCGGCGTGAAGTGAACTCTAGACGTCTATCATAGGAGATAACCTTCACACCTCTCTGCCAAGAAAGAATATAACGGGGTTTACCGTGCCCCTCTCATAGGCTAGTCCACGAAAACTGTCCACTGCAGTAAGCTAATCAAATAACCCACCAAATCAATAAAATTTCAACAGCATGACATGACTAATATGATATTACCCAGCCTGTTAAGATAAAACAAATAGTTCATATATTTCACAAAACCACAAATCTAGCCATTCATGCCATCATATTGTCACAAGCCATCGATTCAAACTATATATCAATTGTAAGTATATAGCCTCCACTTACTCAATTTCCAAAATCAGAAATCAACTTCAAAACAATTTATAAGTCATATTTCATTTAACCAACACATAAATTGTAAAACATCATAATTCATAGTTTAAGTTCATTATTCTTTGAAATCAGAAAAATAAGTATAAACTACTTTAGATAGTTAAAATGATACTCTGTTTACTCATAATATTGAGAGTCGGAGTACTCTTATTCCTGGTCCTCGGGTACAATATCTTTACCCTTATTAGAGGGCTCACCACCTATGCATAATACACAACAAATATTCAATATGTTTGTTGTCAAGCCCAGCCCTATAATATACTTGCCATGTCATTCATGTATTTGACAACACGTTTGCATACTTGAACACCTCGAAAAAATCATCAAAAGTCGGTAGTGTGCCTAATGGTACAACTAAGTTGAATTAAGTTTTGAACTAGTCCAAATAGAGATTTTAAGATGAAATTGAAAATTTAAAAACTCCAAAATGACTTAATATGGTAATTCGGAGTTTGATGACTGATTTGAAGTCAAATTGAAATTTTCATGATATAAGGGCAAAATGGTCATTTTGTCACCCGAGTTTAAGATTGGAATGTTGGACGAGGTTTTTGACCAAGATTGACTACTTAGAACATAATTTGAGTTTGAGAAGTGAAAAATTTTAATTTCGATATTTTTTCGAACATAAGGGTAAAATAGTCATTTTGCCGCCTAAAGGCAAAATCGAAATTTTACACCACCCAACACTTGTCATGCCCATGAATTTTATTTTATACTATGGATAATTATGTGTGGTGGAGAGAAATTGCTTAATTACTAAGTATTTATACATGGTCCAATGATATGGTGACACATGGTAAGTTTATGTTCATTTAATATTTTCCTTTATAAGGCCAATTTAAACTCTCCCAAACTCATTCATATGGTCGGCCAAGTGAAGAACAAAGGGGAGAAAAGGAAGAACAAACCCTAGGAAGGAAAAATTCAAGAGAAAGTGTTGGATTTCAAGGAAACAAGTGATTAAAGGTAAAATTTCTTAATTTTAACTTGTGATCTACCTTTCTTATGTATTATTTTGCATTTTTCATGATTGAATCACAAGATATCATGAAGGATAATGTGTTGGCCGAACCTTAGGAGAGAGAATTTGATGATGGTTTTAGTTAAGTTTATGATATTTATGTGTTTTTAGTTAATTTATCATGTTTGGAATGGGAACAAGTAAGAAAAATCACATGTTCTTCACCCACCCACCATGGTCGAATTTCCTAAGGAACCTAGAAGTGATGATTTTTGTGATATCTTATGTTATGTAGATAGGATTTAATGAATTAAGGTGATGAAAACTGAAAATGGTGATGGAAACCAAAAATGGTGATTTTTAAGTATAGTGCCTTTAGTAAACAAGTTGAATCACAATGAGAAAGTCAAGCTTATTGAGACACTTTGGTATAATTAAGATATTGGAAATGTAATGAGTATATATTTGGAATCAATTTGGATGTTTTGATTAAATCAAAGATGGAGAATTCGAATTAGGTTGAAAATCGATCCATTCCGATCATAATTGATCCAACGTGTATCATCGTATTTAAGTGACTGTCCGAACAACCTCATTCATTCAAATAGAGCCTGAAATAGATTTATAATGGTATGACACAATATATTGAATTATGTGTCGTGTATTGTGGATAGGTGGTGAGCCCTCTAACAAGGGTAAAGACATTGTGTCAGAGGACCAAGAATAGGAGTATTCCGAACTCCTGATATTGTGAGTAACCTTTTAATCATCTTGATTATCTAAAGTAAATTTTAATTCGTTTTTGTGATTTTATGAAAAATGAGTTTAAATGGTAAATCTTTATGTTTTATAAGTAAAATGTGATTAAATGAAATGATTTTATAAATTGTCTTGAAAGTGAATGATGGCTTTGAAAATGGAGTAATTGGAGACTACTTGTTGTGTTGTAAATTATGATTTGAATTGAATGGCTTATGGCAATATTGGTATGAATGGCTGAATTGGTATTTGTGTGAAAATATATGCACTGTTTGTTTTGCCTTGATAGGTTGGATAGTGATATAATTGCTATGTCATGTTGTTGAATTTTTATTGAATTGGTAAGTTATAGATTGGTCACTGCAGTGGAAGGTTCTACGGACCAGCCTATTAGAGGGACACGAAATCCGGTTATATTCTTTCCTCGATTGGAGAGGCGTGTAGGGTATCTCTTGAGGTGAGGTTTGAGTTCACTTCACGCATAACCACCACGTGAGAGTGAGACTCAGCCAACGTCAATGAAAGACTATATTTTTAAAATAAAATCATGTTTTATGTGAATATGTAGTTTTAACAACTTAAGCAAACTCGATTAGATGTCTTGGCCAAGGTATCCCTGAGAATGATTTTGACAGAAACCAAGCTTTTAAGAAATTCATAAGCCATGTTGATTATTTGAACGAAATAAATATTAATGTTATGAAACACATGTTGGGATGGAATATTTTAAATTTGTCTCTATTTACTCAGTTTTAGATATTTAGATGATATTTGTTTACTCACTGGGATTATATAATCCACCACCCTCATTTCCACTCATTTCAGGCTCAAGATAGTCGGTAGATAGTCATTTCGTCGAGGACTACTTTTGGCCTTACATCCTTAGAAATTGAAGGTCTACTCCTTTGTACATATTTATTTACTATGGGGCCCACATGTCAGTGTAAAATATTTTGTTTACCTGGCTGCGTGTACCACTATATGTATGAATTTATTTTGCGTTTACGTCCCAAAAATTATTTACGCAGAGTTCTAAAAATATTGTTTTAAAGAAAATAGAATATTTTAATTATTATTTTTATTTAGTTTGAATAGCTACAATTTCACTTTAAATTGATGGTTTAGGCAATTAAATTTATTTTACACATGAAATAAATGTTTATTACTTGTATATTATATTTTTACCAAATTTTGAAATTTTTTAAAAAAATGACCAAAATACCCCTGTGTAGTAGAAATTTCTTTTTGACTATTTTTTACTTGAAATTAATCCATATTCTTCTAAATATGATATTTAGTAACTATTACTCACAAGGGAAATGGAAAACTGATATAAAAGCCTTGTGAGGTTTCGATTGGCATTCTGAGTAACGAATGTCTATCGAGACATTGTGGCAGTTATCACGAGCTCGATGGGAGTTCTAGGTCATGACATTTGTGCCAAACTATTATAAAACTATTTCAAGCTTTATGTGAATGCATGAAATTGAATGAGAAATGTTCGGATAATCACATAAAGATAGTGTTCTACGTAGGTTTAATCGTTATCGGACTGAAATGGTATTCGACTTAACTCGAACTATACACTGTTGAATTAACCAAAACATCCGATTCAATCTTCAAATATATTCATTACACTTCCGATATTCCAAATACACCAAAGTACCTCAATGAACTTGATTGTGACTTAATCCATCGTATCCAAAATTCATTCCGATACCGAACTAATCTGCAAATCAATGTCAACACAGTCCAATAAATCCATATATATTATTAGAAATCAAATCCAAGTCCATTTACTATGATTTTCTTGTTGTCATTCAAATCATTTACTAAAGGAACTATACTTTTTGATAACCGTTGTCGATATCCGATACCATAAATTATTAAATATGAGCTAAATAACATGATATATGACAATAGTCATCATCAACATATCACCTATGGAATTCGGCCAAAGAGGGTTGTTGAAGAGCATGTGATTTTCTTGCTTGTTTTTCATACAGAACATCACAAAAACAACTAAAAACATATAGCTAGCATGAAATCTAACAAAATCCACCATCCAAACCTCTCCCCCTATGTTCAGCAAGCAAGAATTCTTTCATGAAAACTTGAGTTTCAACCATGAAAAATGAAAAAAAAAGCATGGGGAAGGTAGATCTTAGGCTAAAATCGTAAAATCTTACTTTAGATCGCGTTGTTTTTCGAGAACCGATGAATTTCTCTTGAAATTTTTGCCTTAGGGTTTGTTTTTCTTCTTTTCTCCCTTTTCTTTGGTTTGGCCGAACATGAAGAAGTGAAATGGGGTGGGCTTGTGCTGGTTTATAAAGGGAATTATAAAAGGATTAAAATTTGCCACGTGTCACCTTGCAATTGGTCCATGCTTAACACTTAACAATTAAGCATTCTCTCACCACCACAAAATTATCCATGGGTCAAAATGATGATGGGTGAAGTCCATGGGCTGGACAAGTGTCATGGTGGTGTAAAATTATGAAAATTCCAATTACGTTATCGTGGACACGTGAAATGACCATTTTGCTCTTATGCTCGGAAAAATATCAAAATTGAAAATTTTCACTTCTCAAATTCCAATTATGCTCCAAATATTCAAACTTGGTCAAAATCTCATCCAACATTCTAATTTTGCCCTCAAGTGGCAAAATGACCATTTTATCCCTACGTTATGAAAATTCTCGATTTGACTCCAAATCAATCATCGAGCTCCGAATCACCATACTAAGATATTCTAAAGTTCAATAACTCTCAAATACATTCTAAAATCTCTATTTGGACTAGTTCGAGGGTTTAATCAACTTAATTGTACCACTAGGTACGATACTGACTTTTAGCGATTTTTCAAGGCATCCAAATATGCAGACATGCTATCATGTACATGAATGACATGACAAGTATATTATAGAGCTGGGCTTGACAATTACAACAATTTTAAAGGGAAACAACTATAATATATGAGTCTAAAGTATGATAAGTTTTATTATTGGGCATAAAATGTGACTCATTATCACTGTAGACATCATTCAACCTATAAATTGGGATGATGAAACTATTGCCAAATTTGTAAAACATAGGACAACAAAACTTAATAGATAATTACTTGGTTTCACAATAACTTTACTTCCAATATTGATATACAGTTTACTAATTTTGAGATAACAAAAACGATTTGAGACTTTCTGGCCAATAAATATAAAACTTATGGACTTGCTTACTATTATCAACTATGGACTTCTCTTTACAGTTGTAAACAAGGAGTTAGTCAGTTGATAAATGAGTATTTTGACCCAAGTTCAGCATATTTTGAATCAATTGACTCATGCTAGAATAAGTGAAGATCACTTTCATCATATTCAAGTTTCATGGCTCTTCATCCATAATATAAAGCTATTAGGGCTTCGTTACTACATCGAAGTCCACTTTCGACGCAAGTTATTACTATTCAAGAAATCATATGTAAGAAGACTTGTCTTGATCTAGATAAGTCTTCCCAAATTGATGTGTTCTTGGTACACCCCATTTTAGGACATCAAACCAAAAATCAAAAGTTAAGTTTTGTAAGAGTTTTTGACAAAATGGTCATTACTTTTCTTATTGCCTTACGATTACATGTCACCATTGTCATAAGGTTGGACATATTATTGAGAATTGTTCTGTGTGTACATCTAACCAACAGGTTGGTACCTCTAAATCTAAAGGAAATTTGTAAACATTAGGATCTTCATCCATAGTTATTGCTGCATTTGAGGGAACAACTACTCTTATTATAAGTGATATTGAAACTCTATTAAAAAAAGTTTTTTTTTTCCAATTTTTCTTCTCACACTACCTTTTCTTTTACTTCAAGGAATTCATTTTCTTGTCTCCTTGATTTTGCTTCTTTCAATCATATGACTTCTAATCCTTCTCTCTTTTCCATCAAAATGTCTATTACATCTCTTCCTCCAATCCATACTACAAATGTTACAAAATGAATATCATGCACATTGGACATGTTTTTGACTCACATTTTGATCTTCTTGACACCTATTTTGTTCCCACTTTAGCATAAAATCTTATTTCTATCGATCAATTATGAGATCTAGGCCATATTGTTGTTTTCTCTTTCTTTGGTTGTTAGGTACAAGATTCACAGACGAAAAAGATTCTTAGGACAAACCATAAGGTGGAAAGATTGTTTGCATTTGTCTCCCGCCATCTCCTTGTAAAACACATGTCAACTACGGCTACATCTAATTATTTTTTATATTAGAGGCACCTTCGTCCAAGTCACGCTTCAGTAGGTAAACTTCATCATTTAGTTTCTCTTGAGTTGTTAGAATCAACAAAATTTAAGTCTTTGCATTGTTTGAATTGTAAACTAGTAGAACAAACAGTTTTCGCTTCTAATAAAATTACTTTTATTTCTGATTTTTCTTTTGAAATTGTTCACCTTAATATTCGGGGTTCTTCTCTTATTTCCTCTGTGAGTGGTTGCCACTATTTTGTTATCTTTATTGATAATTATTCTCGTTTTACTTGGACTTATTTCTTAAAACGCAGATTTGAATTACCTTAATTATATATTAAGTATGCTACTATGATTAAAATTTAATTTTCTTATATAATTTAAATACTTCATACTGACAATGCCACGGAATATCAAGATTCTTTGCTTATTTAGTTTCTTGATAAAAAAGGCATTGTAGCTCAACGTTCTTATCCCCCTGCTTCTCAATAAAATGGCAGAATTTAACCATCTCCTTTTGGCCTGTCATCCTAAAAAATTTTGAGATAGAGTTGCGTTAAATGTCGTACATGCCATAAATCGTACTCCTAGTCAAAGCCTTGATTATTTTGGTTGTGGCTGTTTTGTTCTACTACAACCACATGAACTTACAAATTAGAACCATGTGCTTATTTTTTTGTTTTCTTGGTTATGGTATAGAATATAAAGGTTGTCTTTATTGGGATTTTATTTCAAATAGGTTATGCATCTCTGGGAATGTCACATTTTGGGAAGACATTGTTTTTTTCTTTATAACAAATGTTTTCCTCTTTTCCACCTCCTTTCAATTTTTTACTAACACATCTGTTAAGTTATTTCTTGATTTTGTTACACTTACTTTTAATAAGCTTCCTCATATTCTTGCTCCTACTCTTGTCCCTGTAGAATTTGAACGATTGTTGATACTATACTTGCTTCCACCTTTCATTGTTCTACTAAAGAAAGAAAACTCCTCATTATCTCCATAATTATCATTGTTTTTCTACTTTTGTAACATTTTATGAGTCTTGATCTTATCATGAAACTAAAACCTAACCCTCATTAGCATCAAGCTAGGGATGATAAGATTCAAGCTCTTGAGAAAACTCATACTTGGGATTTAGTCGACCTCCCTTTTGGTAAAACTCTTATTAGGCTTTAAATGATTTTATAAAATCAAAGCCCGCTTAGATGGATCTATCAAAAATTATAAAGCTTAATCAATCACCAAGCATTATACTCAAGAGTATGCGATATACTATGTAAAAACATTTGTTCTTGTAACTCATATAACTTCGGTCCATAGTCTTTTAGCCATTGTTGTTGTCAAACATTGTACATTTCTTCAAATAGATGTAAAGAATATATTTTTCTTAAAGCAAGAAATGTACGTGTTGCCTCCACCTAGTTACTTTTATCCTTTTCATAAAGTTTATAAACTTCAATTGTCACGTTTGGTTCACGGAATAGACAGGAATAGAATAGAATAGGTATTCTGTGGGAATAGAATAAGGCAGGAATAGAAAAGAATAGTTATTACTTTGTTTGGTATAGTGAATGGAATAGAGCAGGAATGTCTATTACTATTTAATGTAGTGTTTGGTTGGTAGAAATAAGATCGGAATAAGAAATGAATAGGTGATAAAAAGACAAAAATACCCTTACTCAATTATTATGAGTTATTGTAATGTTTAGTTGATAACAATAACTTTGGAATAAGAAAGAAATAAAAAATAAAAAGATAAAAAAAATTATTATTTATATGACTATTTATTTTTATTAGATTTTTTAAATATTAATAATCTAGAATTTAATAAAAATATTAATATTTTATTTTATTTAAATATTATTATTTTTAATTTTTTTTATTTTATTTGTTAAAATATTAATAATTGATAATTTAAATATTAATATTTTATTTAATTTAAATACTATACTTAATTATTTTTATTTTATTTTATTTTTAAATATTAATAATTGAAAATTTAAATATTAATATTTTATTTATAATTTAATCATTAATATTTAAAATATTAATATTTTATTAATTTAAATATTATTATGACCAATTATTTTATTTTTAAATATTACTAATTGATTATTTATTTAAAATATTAATAATAGATAATTTAAATATTAATATTTTATTTAATTTAAATATTATTATACTTAATTATTTTTATTTTTATTTTATTTTTAAATATTAATAATTGAAAATTTAAATATTAATATTTTATTTATAATTTAATCATTAATATTTAAAATATTAATATTTTATTAATTTAAATATTATTATGACCAATTATTTTATTTTTAAATATTAATAATTGATTATTTATTTAAAATATTAATAATAGATAATTTAAATATTAATATTTTACTTATAATTTAATCATTAATATTTTAAAATATTAATATTTTATTTAAATTAAATATCATTATGATTAATTTTTTTATTTTATTTTTTAAATATGAATAATTTTTAATTTATTTAAAATATTAATAATTAATGATTTAATTATTAATATTTTATATATAATTTAAATGATATTATGCCTTTTTATTTTTAATTTATTTTGTTTTTAAATAGGAATAATTATAATTTATTTTATTAATATTGATAATTTAAATATTAATATTTTATTAAAAATTTGAATTAAGGGAGAGAATGAGGAGAGAGAAAATAATATTTTATATAAATAGAGTTGAATTAAGGGTATTTTGGTTTTTAATATTTTTTGGGTCTATTCCTCAACCATGGAATAGCTATTACCATGGGAGAAGGTGGTAATGGCTATTCCTTGGTTTTGGAGGATTTTGGAGAATAGCCATTCCCATGGAATGGCTATTCCTTGTAGTATTGCTCAACCAAACAAAGGAACTAAAATTCCTTGGGAATAGAGGGGGAATGGCATAGCCATTCCCCCAACCAAACATGCTAAATGAACTTTAGACAATTTGTAACAAACACCAAAAGCCTAGTTTGCAAAATTCATTCCACTATTACTCGGTTTGGTTTTATTTCTAGCTCTCGTGATTCTACATTATTTATTTGACATTTTACTCATGACATTGCTCTTCTTATTCTTTATGTTGATGATATGATCATCACTAGTAATAATACAACCTATATTGCAAAATTATAACATTTCTTAGTCAGCAAGTTGAAATGAAAGATCTGGGCTCTCTTAGCTAATTCTTGGGACTTTAGGTCCCTTCAATATTGATAAATACTCTATCTCTCAAGCAAAGTATTCATCTAATTTGTTTTCTTAGACTAACATTGTTGACATCAAGACTATGTCTACTTCCTTGAAGCATAATGTTAACTTACTCCGATAAATGGAACTCCTCTTTCTAATCCTAGTTTATATAGCTAACTAGTCAAGAGTTTGGTTTATCTTATAATGACTCGACTTGGCATTGCTTATATTTTTCATCTAGTCATTGAATTTACGATTGCTCTTCATTCGTCTCATTTTTAGTAGTTTTTTGTATTCTCTGTTATGTGAAAGGCACACATCATAAATTTCATGTCTCTACTAATTCTTTGCTAGTTTATCTACGTATTCTAATGCTAATTAGGTAGGTGATCCCACCAATCATTGTTCTACCCTTAGCTATTGTTTCTTTTTGGACAGATTCTCTCGTTTCTTGTTGTAACAAAAATCAAATAGTTACTATTTGCTCTAGTATTGAATCAAAATATTATGCTCTTGCATATGCTACTTTTGAGTTATTTTGGCTTTGTCAATTGCTACAAGATATGAGCATTGCACACTCTTTTGCCTGTGTACTTCATTATGAGAATAAAGATATTATCTAGATGGCTCACAATAATGTGTTTCATGAATGCACCAAGTAAATTGAGATTGATTATCATTTCCCTACATTAAAGATGTATTACCAATGGAATGGATTCCGTCGGGAAAAATTTGTCAATGATTACTAACGGAACTAGAATGTTAGAAGTACCAACAAATTACTAAAAAAAATCGTTGATGGAACGAAATCTGTTGGTATTTCATCGGTAAAAAAATGGTGTGCATGAATAGAAAGATGATGCGAGATTGACCAACAAATTGATTTTGTCTATAATAGCATTACCGACAAAATTTATTAACTAAAATACACAGAATGTGAGATTGGTAATGTGATCAAGTTATTGACACAATTACCGATAGATTTTTGGTCAGTAATACATTGGTGTAATACCAACGGACTTACTGATAGCGATTCTGTCGATAATTGAAAATTAAATTATCTATGTGGGGATTTTGAATTATAACTACCAACGAATTCACTGATAGAATATTTTGTTGCTGATTCTATTAGTGGTTATAATTAAAATCCCCACGCGGGATTCTTCCTCCCATTTTTCTATCATGTATCTTCTCTTTCTTTTCTGTCTCTTCATTTTTCTGCCTTCTTGCTGCTCAACCATACGGTCGACATAACTGTGCCTCCCGCCAACAATCCACCCACTCTAACCATCGACCCAACTGTCTACTGATTTGACCTAGCCTTTATTCTCCTGTCCCATTCATTCCCTTCATTCTTCTTTTCTTGTCTGCCTACTCCCACCCTCTGTTGAAGCTTCGTCCGACATCCATTCTCTTTTTCCTTCTTTAGTTCAGTTTACTCTCAATTAAAGGTTAACTTTCTGTTGTTTATAGTTTAGGATTTTTTCATTTAGGGTTTGGGGTTTTAAACATGTTTAATTGTGGCTATTACTAGTATTATTTGTTGCATTATTGTGCATTTGCTGGTAAAATTTTTGTGCATTTTTGGTTGTTATTTGTGTATGATCAAATGTTGGAATTTTAAGCATTATTGTATATGATCATGATTCATTAGAATTTTAGGGTTTTATTGATTATGATTTGTTGCTACAATTTCAAGCATTATGATTTATTGTTGGCATTACTTTAGAATTTGTTGCTGGGTTTGAATTATAGTTCAATGATTTGTTGCTCATGTGTGTAATGATTTCAAGCAAAATTTGCTTGATTTGCCTTTTGATTGGCTGTTGGCATTTAGGTGTGTAGCTACTAGCAAACTTTTGGTGTTTAGGAGTTGGCATTGAAAAATCAAATTGAAAAAACTTTGGTTTAGGTTTTAGTTGTTTACTAAAAATTAG
This sequence comes from Theobroma grandiflorum, assembly GCA_036013995.1. Taxonomy (NCBI): domain Eukaryota; kingdom Viridiplantae; phylum Streptophyta; class Magnoliopsida; order Malvales; family Malvaceae; genus Theobroma; species Theobroma grandiflorum. Next base: position 42,105,825 of record CP142127.1, read on the forward strand.
GGTCTAATTTTTAGTAATTAATTAAGCAAACTTTAGTAATATAGTAATTAAGCAAAATTTAAATTAATGGAATTAATTTTAAGTAAACAAATGGAATTAATCAAATGGAAAATTGTTTAAATTAGTAATATTATTAAATTTAAAAAATATTATTTCATTTAAAAAATATTTAAATTAATTAAGGTGTTAATGATTTGATTGAATAAATAAGTTAATTAAGTAATGTAATGTATTGTAACTAATTAAACAATAAATTAAATGAGTAATATTATATAATATTTTATTTAAATTAATTAAGTGTTTAGGCAATTAATTAAAATTTTAACTAATTATATTAAATCATGTAGTAGTAATTAATCAATTAATTAAATTAGTAATTTAACTAATCAAATAATAGTAATTAATCAATTCCAATTGTAGTGGTAAATTTAATAAAATTTAAAACTATTTTAATTAATTAAGGTTTGATTAAATCATTTAAATAATTTAACTAATCAAATGAAAAATTTTTTTAATAATTAAACAATTTACCAAATTAGTGTTATTATTTAATTTTAAAAATATTTAAATAAATTAAGGTGTTTATTGAGTTAATTAAATAATTTAGTTAATTAAGGTATATAATGGGTTATAAGTATTTGTATGAAACATACACTTTGACATTAGTGTAGAAGTACGGTGCAAAGCCATGAAGCCAGTCGGAGTTTGATCTAGAGGTATGGACCAAGGCTATTGGAAGGTCCACCGGTACTCAGACCAACATATACGGATTTGGCAATATAGTTCCTGCTTTAAGACTTCTAGTTGCAACCGTGACATTTGAGTCAACTTGTGGCCTTAATGATGCACCACTTTCTCCGTCGCCTCCTACGCTTGAGCTCAAGGGATGTCGACAATTGCTTACTAACATCAGGACCTTGATGACAGGTTTCAACACACTTAATCACTTGTTGTTGGAGGTAGAGGAGATCACAGTCCTTGTTAGATGCCTCTGGGGTTTCATCATCACTACAGTTGGATTTTCAGCCTCCACCACAACAGCAGCAACACCTACCCCCACCCCTGTAGTGAGATCTGTATTTATATTAGATGTTTCTCATTTGAATTATTATCAGATGTTTACATTGGAATTTTTTTATTAATAATAATTTGTATCAGATTTTCATATGTCCAATATACATATATATGTTTACTATATGTTTATTTTATCAATAACAACATCAAATAATAATTTTATTATGAACAACACAAAATTTAATACAAATCGTCAAAAAAACCTATTCTATAAGTATTATTGATGGAATTGTTGACAGATTTCATCTATTAACAACATAATTCATCAATTTTCAACGGAATTCATAAGAAATACCGATAAAATACTAACAAAATTCTTGCCATTATCGACGAATTCTAGTAAACTTCAAAATTTACTCCATCGATGTATCTATCAGTAAATGCCGATAGAATTGCTGATGAAAAGATTCTATCTGCAATCACCGATGGAACTACCTACGAGACGGTATTCATTAGTAATGTTACCAATAGAATTTACCAACAAATTTTAACTAATACCAATGACTATACTATCGATAGATTTGAGTTTTTATCAACAGAATGGTCGACAAAAATTTTAATTGATAAGTTACCAACGAAATAATCCGTCATCGATGGATTTGCCATTATTGATGATAGTGTTAGTTAAAGTTCTACTACGTAAGTATACGTATCGAATAGACAGTATATAAACAAGTAAAGTATCAATCGCATATAGAATTAATCTAAAGTTTTACTAAGTACTAAAATTAGAACAATTTAATCTTATATAAACAATCAATATCAAATAACTAAATTAACTAACTAAACTTACTTAACCAAAATTTAAACAAAGAAAAATGAAAATAATAATAACTTGAGTAAATATCAAATCAAACAAGCATATGATTACAATATCCCTCACACTTCATCTAAATCTTACCTCTCTTTCTTAACTTATTTCAATAAGTTGAATTGCTAACTTAGAGTCTTAAATTATTTTTAAGAGTCTCCCAACTCTCCCGACTCATCTTATAAAAATATCTATTTTAACCAAAACACCATATCCCTATGTGAATTGAAATTAAAACAGATTCATTAAGTTCAAGCTCTAATCTAGATACATATGACCTATAGGTATACCCCTATCCTATACACAAATCAATTACTATGGTCATATGCTATTTTAATTTTAGTGTACACTAAACTCCATTTTCCAAGTTTGTTTAGGTTCCTAAATCAATTTAATTGGTGGCCAATCAATTAAAAGCATTAAGAGCAAATTGGAATAAACAATTCAATTCCATTAAAAATAAGTAAAAAAGAGATTAAAAATTCAAATTACATGTGAGTTCAATTGCAATCTTAGAAAAAGAAAATTAGCTACTCATGATTGCAAAGACAAATAACATTATATGAAATTGAACCATTGCAAGTAGCAAGAAAAGTAAAAGTTAAGGAAGAAAACAAAATAAATATTTGCAGCTTTTCTCTCTAAGTTTCAGCCACAACTTCTAGCTTCTTGAATCTCTAAAAATTTTCTAACCTAATTTTCTTAAAAATATCATATTTATACTAATAAACTTAACCTATAGTTCTCTAAGTTGTCTTATGATTTAATTGAGCTTAAAAGTGTAATAAGAGGCCCAAACATCAATTGTTAGTTTTTAAAATTGCCATTCCCGCCACAGTACACCTAGTTATTTTATAATGTTATTTCTCTATTTTTAAGGTAGAACTGGGCAAAGTGATCTGCATGAAAGTTATAGCTCTATCTCTTAGCTTTCCAATAGTCTAAGAGTTGCATCATTTGGAGTTCTTTAGCATGAGTTATGGCCAAAACACTAAAGCATATGCAAGTAGACTTTCCGATTTTTCAACACCTTACTTTCCAAAATTAAGCTCAATTCTTTTAGTTCCTGTAAAATATAAAAACTAAAAAATAATAACCAAATTAAAAGAAATAACATAAAATTAAAATAACTTACTTAAAAATAAACTAATTATAAAAACAACTAAAAATAACTAAATTATAATTGAAAATTAAAGACTTAGCTAATATTTAATAACAAAATTAAACTAAAAAAAATCTATATAATAGAATTATCAGATAGCATTCTGACCGACTATCAACAGAAGGATCCATCGATATTTTCGTCGATAATGCAACATATAGACAAAATCTTATCTATTACTGATAAAATTTTCCATTTGTAATACCTTTTTTTTTATAATGTTTTATGCGTCATCATATGACTCAAGAGATTCTTCCTTTGACTTGAGTGTTCTCTTCAAATCAAATTGCTAATATCTTTATCAAACACATCTTTCAAGTCATTTTCAAATTTAGTTGCTAAAATTTAGTTAATATATATCAAATCACCTCGAGTTGAAGGGTCTATTAAAATAATCTTATAAATAACATGGTATCATTAGAATACAATAGTATTAGTTTGTTAGTTAATTAGTTAAACAATAATCTCATGAGTTAATTAGAGTTAGAATGTAAATAAAATTAACCTTCTATATATGCATTGTTTCAATAATTATATAAATATGGAACCCAATTTTTACAAGGCCAAAATGATAATTTGACCCAATAGTATATTGGACATTTCCTTGGTGAGTCTTTTATCCTCTAAGGTACATGATTTAGTTTATTGATTATAAACCTTTCCATGTTTTCTATCTTTCGTGACACAGCAATCTTGTTTGCTTGTCACCATTGAAAGTAGAAATTTAAGCAAAAATTTTCTACATCCGGAAAAGGTAAAAATATGTGATTTTTGTAAAATAATTTATTGAAAATAAAAAATAACAATAATGGTTCTTTTGATATTTAAATGGCTTGAAATGATTTTTCCATAATTTTAGAAGTATGTTTGCTATGGTTAATAAGTCCTCAAAATTTAATTTCAATTGACATTTTTTTATTTTGTTCTTGTAATCAAAATTTAGATTTTTATTCTTTTAGATTTTTATTTTTAGATATTTTTATTGAATCCAAATGGAGAATGCTTGCTTAGTTACATTAAATTTCTTAAGTAAATGAAAAATAAAAAAGAAAGGAATAAAAATGAGAACATTTACTAAAATGGTATTAAATGTAAATAAGCTTAAAACTTAAAGGCTGTTAAGGACACCCAGAGTGCATTCTAGACAGAATCTATCGATACATGTTCATCATGTATCAATAGATTGAGCTATTTATTGATGAACATGTATCGATAGATTGAGCTATTTATTGATGTATGTTCATCATGTATTAATAGATTCAACTCAAAACCAAATGTATTGATAGATTTTGAAATATATCGATATATTTGACGCAAATTAAAGAAAAAAGGTATTTTGGGCTTTTCCTTGAATAAAGCATACCTTAAAACTATTTCTAAAAAAAATAAAACCCTAAAACTGCTCAACTACCTTTATTCATCCTTAGCATGACTTTTTGGCTCCTTTTTCTCTCCTTTTTACTCCATTTTCACTCCAAACATCAAGAATCATATTTTAGTGTTTAAAAATCATTTCCAAGCTTAAAAATCATTTCTCACACTTAAACTTTTGTTTGGATGTCTATAATTTCTGGATTTCTAACAAATCCATTTTTAATCTTTAAACTCAAGGATTTGCGATGGATTAAACTCTCTCAAGCTCACCAAGGTAAGGTTACAAGATACTCTATCTAGTTAACTTTTATAACTCACTCTTCAGCTAGATTATAGTTGCTAATTTTAGATTAATGAATGATTAGAGACGTTTATGGAAGGATAAGTTGTTATTCATTAAGAACAAAACTAGAGAACAAGATATTGATGATGGAAAGTTAGATTTTAGGTGCTGTTAAACAAGATGATACTTTTGGAAAATCAAGTATTTGATGAAAGGTGTTACAGGAGGGGCACACTTCATCAAGGTGTTAGATACGACATTTTTAATTATTTTAATATAATTAAGCATGCATATTCTACAACCTTGAATATAAATGAATTTCGATAAGTTTGTGATGTGAAAAGGGATTATAAATATATTTTGATGAAAGCTATATACTATGTAAATGTGTCTACTACATATTAGTTTTGAGTGTGGGGAACAAAACCTTTCAAATGTTTTCATACCTCAAAAATTTGATATTTGTCTATGATTGATATGTGATTGCTGAATTTGAATGTGATATGAGAAATGATATTTATTTTGATTAGACCATAACATTTGGTCGCCTTGTCTATGAGATTTGAAATTGGTTGATTGACTAAGATTTAGTTAAGTCTCAAACTTATGATTTGTTGGTGAATGCATCAACTCTTCGATTTTGAAATGAGTTTTTGATCATTTGAATATTTGTAAAATGTTTTAATAAAGCTATTGTGATGAGGACCTATGGCTAGCCATAGTAGACATTAGCCATTATGCATAATGATTTGTTTTGGTGATAGTTAACAGAGTTCTACCTTCTTTGAAAAGAATGGTTGTCAGCCAAAAAGAAATGGACTGTTCTTAAGTGTGACGACACTTTTTGATTTGATGGTCCTTTTGTGTAATGCTCCATTGTTTATCTAGGTTGATATTTGTTATGTTTAGATTCATGTTTGTTATGTTATAATTGGTATTCGTTATTTTTTTTGTAAAGTTTGACTTGTTGGATTGTATATTTGCTTGACTTTGATGTTTGAGTTTGATTATATGATTATAGGTGTTTGTTAGTCTTGTTTAAGGTTTGAGTAGTGAGTTGTAGGTTAAAAAATTGGATTTTGTATCAAATCTATCGATACTTCTAAAGGATGTATCAATAGATATCATCAAAAAACCTTTAGTTAGCATTTTGTGTAAAATCTATTGATAGATTGAGCAATCTATCAATACTTTTGAGCAAAGTGTTGATAGATCATACTTGTTTTAGTTTTTTTACAACTTTTCAAAATATTTTCTATAAATACATCTGATTTGGTTTTATAATCAAATCTTTGGATGCTTTGTTTTACATTTTTAACACTCCACAATCAATCTTAAACACTTGATTTCCACAAACCACTTGTATTTGTTTATGCTCATTAAATTTTTATTTCAAAACTTAAAACTATTTTCAAGTCACTATTTTACTTGAAAACGTTTTAGAACTACCTTATAATATTTGTAAAACGGACTTTGATTCCCTTGATATTTGTCTTGCTGGGAAAATGATTTATGTAAATCTTTGGACACTTGATATGCTTAGGAAGCAGACTTAGTAAACTTTGAAATAATTATCTTTTCAGTAATTGGACTTTGGAAATATTTAATTTTTGTTTCCTTGCATTGTTTTGAGATCGTATTTCACTAATACTCTTCCTCTTTGCTTGTTCCTCCTCCCTATATCTACTAACGGAGTTACTTATAATTCACACATATAAGTTGTGCTTGTTATTTCATATTAATAAGTTGTTTGGCTCGTCATTTGATGGAATGAGCTATATGTACAATCAATCTTGGTAGGTGATCGTCATGACATCTAGTAGGCATCAACTAAGGGCAAACTTATGTTGAAGTGAGTGGTGTCACACCTCCTAAAAGGTTTTAGTTGTTATATTATTTTTTTTAAAGTAGTTATGCTGTTTATTTAGGATTTTGTATAGTTAATATATTAATAAATTTTTTTTTTTGCAATTTTATAGAGAGTGAGGTCAAAGATTCCAAGTAAAAGTAATTTATATTTTGATATTTAAATGCTATATAGAAAGACAAAAATATTTTTCTTTTATAATTTAAGATTTTATTAAAAAACTTAAAACCTAAGCTACTCTCCCTATCAAAAAATTCAAATTCCTTTTTCACCTTCTCGAAACAACTCATCTAGACTTCAATTGTAAATAATTTTCAACTCAAATTAAGTTTTTAAATACTTTATATCTAAATATTTTTTAATTAATTTGATAGTTTGGGACTCAGACAAAATCTAGCTAATAAAAATAGTATTATATGTCAAATAATATATTAAAATTATGAGTATTTCTTTTTTTATTTATTTTATGGATATATTGTTTGATTATTTGATTTTTGTATTTAACTTTATACGGTTTGTGGATGCTTATACTTGGTTCTAATAAATAAATAGAAAATTTTCAAACTATTAATTGTTGAACCTAATAATTTGCTATGAAAGATCATGTTTTATTTAATTTTAATATTTTAGTTTATCCTAATAAAAAATGAGCTGTAATTTTTAACAAATTTTTAGATAAATAAGTCATGAAAAGATATTTTAAAATATAAAAAATTGTCTCTCAATGCTCAAGTCATGTGCAACAATCACATAATTATACTAATGATGATATTTAACAATCTTCTAAGTAAAGTTATTTTTAATTTAATTTAAGTACTTTCTTGATCCTAAATTGAGAATAATAATTTTAATTATTATTATTTTAATTATGACACTATTTATAAAAATTTCTAAGTTTGCCCTTGACGTTAACCCTTTTCTTTGAGTCTTACTCCGTTGGTATGATCTTTATGTTTTGACTATCTTTAATTATGACTATGTTATAATTTGTAATATATGATATATGTTAATATTCGTCACAATATGGCATATATTTTGAAATTTGTTATGTTTATGCTTTCACACTTTGAGCAGAAGATCGTGAAAACTAATATTTAATATTTGAGATAAAAATGATTATATGCATACGATATAAGAATTTCATGATAATGTATTTTATAATTTGGATTTGAATGTTTTGTTTACTATTTCAAGGCTTATTTGAGTTAAGAGAGTCACTCATTTCCATACTCTTGCATCGGTCATGATCTTAAATTGGGCAGGACAATAATTTTGAAATATAAAAATGTTTTTCTTATAAGAATTATATGTTAGAATTAGAAGTAAAAATCCGATGTGTGAGAGTGAAGCCATTAGTAATTATTGTGACATCTAGTGGATCTATTTACAGCCAGCTCATTGGAGAAAAAGGGCATCCAAAAGCTCCACCCGCGTCCGTGTCAGAAATTAAAGAAAAAAAGAAGTAAAAGATGGGGATCAAGACTGTGCATCCACTGGCAATAATAGGCGGTAGAGTGCACGCATGTTGACGTGAACATGTCTTATCGATCGTGATGACTTCTAATCTCATTATTAAATTTTGTGTCTAAAAACATTTATTAAATAAATTAAAGTAAAATATTATATTTTTTTAAAAAAAATATTTATTTAAAAATTAATAAATTTTTATTTAATTTTATTTAAAATTAAAAAAATTATGATATTTTACTCAATAAACACATATTAGAATAAAAACGGTTGCATATACCAAGACATCTCCCAAGGTACAAATCTATGCACCCAATCGAAAAACCTAAACACTTTGGCATTTTGGTGACGTGTCAGGAGACGATTGGCATGGTTGTGGTGGAGCATGGACAAGGAAGTGAGTGGCACAGTGTGCGCACGTGAAATATGTTGGAGATGTAGTGGCGGCGACGGCTATATTAAGCAATGGAAAAAGTGTGAGAAAAGGCCAAACTGGAAAGTTTCACAGTCGCACGTGATTCTTCTGCTGTTTCCATGTTGTGGAATTTGATGCTCACTCCTTATCCAATTCTAATGGTTTTTCCTTTGAGGCCACTTGACGACAGACTGAACTTCCATCTTACTAAGCTTCGAATGTTTTGCAAATCGCTCTGGGCAGTAAATGAATAGTTGTAAATTTTTATGCCCTTTTTTGGGCCTCTTTTGATGCTTTTGGATGTGTCGTAATTCTGGGTTTAACAAGCGAATAATCTTAGTTTATTCTACAATGCCAAGAATTTGTATTACAAGATCTACGTCACCTTACAAGAATTGAGGTTTGTATGATAAAATTGACAGATTCATCATGACCATATGTTGTGTAGGCAAAGCCCATAATCCGTATTGCCGTATTGGTAGTTATCTCTCTCCCTCAGTAGCCTAGGAGATGCAAAATTTTGATAGTCTCTAAGCCAGTTTTATGCTCAATCCAGTTAATTAAAATGAAGTAACTCACACCAACAGACAGTTGATTATATTCTCAGTGACAGAAGCTTCAGAACATAAGGTTTTCAAAAGCAGTTGATCCTTGTACAAATGTACTTGTAAATTAAGGCAGTTTTACTGAAAAGTTAAATACATTACAATCACATATTCACATCTATAACTCATCTGTTTAATTTTGACAAAACAAGTCGTTAATTGCTGAAAGACACTTCCCTGTATTTCTACATGATCTTAACATAATTATTAATATCATACCATACATGATGAGTATTGTACAATATTATACAATATTCATAAAAAATTATTTATATTGATAGATTTATTGTTTTTTATCGATTATTAAAAATTTAGCCTTTGATTCATTTTTAGTTGTCCGTTATCATACGATACACATGATATGCACGATGCATTCTATTTGTACATTACATATTCAGATCCATTACGGGTGAAAACTTCAAAGTACAAAAAAGATCAAACAGTACTTGTAATTGCTTTAGGCTAAAGATACTAATGAAGAGTAGAACCTAAAGATTCACGATCATTTTTTCTCTTACTCGTGTCTCTGTGATAACCAAAATCCAAAGCCATCCTCAACTCTTCTATACTCTCCACTCCCTAAAGCTCTGGAGTATTTTGACTATTTATTCTAAAAATATTATTTTAAAAATGTCAAATATTTTTTTACTTTCAATTAATAAATTATTATAAAAATATCTTATTTGAAATGTATAGTATTACAACAAATGTTGAAAATTTAAATTAAAAAACAATCAATCTTTTCGATTTATGTGATATATTTTTCAATAGTCAAAATACTTGAAAAGTCCCTATATTAAAATATTTTCTTTAATTTAAAATCTCTACTCAAAATCATAGCATATTATTCTCACGTTGACATGGCAATATAATGTTTTGGGTTCAGGCTGCCACGTGACACAGCAAAAGGTTAAAATCAAGAGACTAACACGTGGCACTCTTATTCTTTAAAAGATAACTCAAAACCTCTAATAGATATATCAACGTCTTTACTACCACACTTAAGCTCTTACTAATAATTATATTTTATTTGTATTTCTTTCTTTTCTTTTTTTCTTTCTTATTTTTTTTCTTTTTTCCCCAAATCCAAATCGTTTTGGAGTTTTTTCACATTTACAAAAACCTTAACTATAAAAACCTTTTGAAGCCTTCTTTTTATAAGAAAAAGATTCCAAAATAACATAGTTTTAAAAAAAATAAAAAAGTAAAAGACAAAAGAAAAGAAGAAAAGAAACACAAGAGGATATAATTATTAGTAACATTTCGAGTATTTGACTCATTAGTTAGTGTATGATCCTCTTACTCTAAAGAGTAAAATTTGAATCTCTTTTTTCTCAATTATAAAAAATATATAATTATTGGCAAGAATTTAAGTGTGGTGGTAAAAATTTTGATATACTTGTTAGAGGTTTTAGATTCCAACATCAACAAAAGTATATAATGTTTTAAAGAATAAAAGTGCCACGTGTCAACCTCCCTTTTTCTTCTTTCTCATTTTTATTGATAAAAGGAATTAAAAACTTTTTTTCTTTATTTTTTTTTTGAAAGAACCTCACTCAAAGGAAATACTTCTCTCTTTTTGTGTTTATGTTTTTTTTTTTATATTTTTATTTTTATTTCATGAAAGAAAGAAAAGAATCTTTTCTTTTTCATGTTTATCTCTTTTCTTTTATTTTTTAAAGAGAAAAGAGAGAAAACTATTCTTTTAAGATTTTGAAAGTGAAAGTAATGAGAAAAAACTTCTAAAAAATAAAGAAATAATGATATAAAAAATCTTGTTCTTCTTTTGTTTATAATAAGACAGGAAGAGAAAGGAAAGCAAATACTTTTTGTTTTTGGTTTTTTTATTTTTAAAAAAAAAGTCATTTTGACATGTGTTATTTTTATTTTAATAAAATGAAGATTGCCGAGACAAAATTGTTCCTTCATGCATTCTAAATTAGGATGTACTCTTCATTACAAGTTCGATATGACTCTACTTATGGGATGGCTTCTCACAACCTTCTATATGCTAAGTTCGGTTTTACTCAAAGTTAATGGTTCTCAAATTATTCTTTGTTGTCATCCCACTTGGACTTGTAAGACACCCAATCCTCACCCATTACAAGTTTTAAATTGATTAAGTTTAATTCAAGTGAGAGTGTTTCACTAGCTCATGCGAAAGTTATCATCTCACGAGAGCATAGTTACTTAACATTTTCTTAACGAGGATAGAGCCCAAGTAAAAGGTTTTTGTATGAATGCAACGTGTCGTGTGTGTAAAAGAATGTACCAACCTTTAATCACTCATCTCATGTCTTTTTATCTTAAATGCCTTGTAATTATTAAAGTAAATAAATAAATGACAATAAATAATATGCAATCACAAAGAAAGTGAATGAAATAATATTATTTAAAAATAAAAAAATAAAACATCATCAATTTATTAAGATTTAGGGTAATTTATAATTACTCATTGACTTGACTCTCGAATATCTTAGTAGAGTCGCCAATCTCCCTCTATGTTTTGTCTTTGAAATCTTCTCTAAAGTTTTTTTTTTTTTTGCAAAGCTTTTCTAATTGTTGCTCTCCCTATGATTACTTTGCTCTCTGCTATTTATACATGTGTAGAGGATACCATCTTTGGCACCATCTAAGGCATTCTTGCTAGATGGCCTGCGCCAGGTGTGAGAAATCGCCCCTGGCAGGGGACGTTTTGCACCCTCGTATTGCTTTTTTGTCCCCTTCCCCTGCCAGATGGGCTTTTGGCCTTTTTTTTTTTCAATTTTTGCAAAATGTTGTTGTTTTAATCTTTAATCATGTTCTTATTTAGTTATTTGTTGTATTTTGATATGCTTAAGCCTTAATTAATTTAAATAAACTTGTTTAAGCACAAGTCCTAAATAGTGGACCTGAATTCTAAGCCCACAGCACTCATGAAACAAAGACAGGTCCAAAAACCATTAAAGCCCAATTCTGAGTCTGGGTTTAATATCAATCCATAAACAAATAAAAAAATGAGATAAAAATGAAAAAAAAATAAAAAAAATAAAAAGTAGAAATATAGTAATAATAATTAAATTAATTAAGTTCATAATAATAATAAAATAAAATTAAATAAAAAAAATGGTGTCCACAACACCCAGCACTTAGGAGACTCCACAGTCAATTATTAGGAAACAACTGTCTTGGCAACCTTTTAGTGCTATCCACCGGCCGACAGGCCTGTCGAACATTCCAATGGATCTGGGCACCTCCTATTGACATTCGCAAAAAGCTTAGATAAAATACGACGTGAGTTTTTTACTTAAAAATATACAGTATCTTGAATCCCTAAAAAAAATGGCATCTTGAAATCTCATTTCCAAACATAAGTTTGAACTTATTTTCAATATTAGTAGTATTTTCTTGCCTTATAAAGGTTTTACATGTATTTATATATGTATTTATATATATTCTTTCTTGCAGTTATGATGGTTAAAGAAAAACATTATCAATCAAAAGGTTAATTTACAGATGCCTCGTGCCCTACGCATCCCCTTATGGAGGCTCTCTCTTCAATGCAACAATCGACTTAGCAATGGGTGAATCCACCAATTATCCGATTGCGGAGGCACCCTTTAGAGCAATCCGTTGCTTGAGGAATCCGTTGCTTGAGGTAGCAATCAATGTCACCTCAATCTTTGTTTCTCGTGGATTTTGGTCAAGGATATAGGTGGCAATGACAATAATTCTTCCACAAGATCGAGGGCTAGAGGGCCTAGTGAAAGCGTACAAACGCCAATAGATCCAAACTTGACGTTTTAATTGACTCCTTTTGGAGAGAGTCATGTTTAACTTATTTAATAATTATATAATTTAATTAATTATAGATTTTAATATCTAATGATTATCTTGAATTATGAGGCAATATTTTTGTGAAGTCAAAGGTAACCACAAAAATAATAAGAATACTCAAAATTCACTTTAATGATTTATGGGCAACATGAAAAAAGTTGCTAATGATTTAAAAGATTTAATGTGTAAGAAATTTGAGGTATTAAGTGTGTTGTTAAATTAAATAGATGTTTATTTTTCATTGATTGGGGGTTTATAATACTTTATTTATAGTAGCCTTTTATGCCAGGATAATATTATGTGGTCCTCAACAGAGGCTGTGGTGTTTCGAAAAATATGAGAAAACATTTGTTAGGCTCCATTGAAAGACGTGTTAGTAAAAGAGAAGGAAAATGCAGTTGTAGATATTGATGTCACTAACATTAAGGATTATAAATGAATGTTTAGATCGTGGATCACTATCAAAATTTAAGATGCTCTTATGATAATGAATGGAGTATCGAGAAATAGCAAAACCAATCCAAAAACTAAAAGTAAATCGCCAAATGCAAAAAGAGAGAAGCATTACAATGCACAGAGGTGACTTAATTCGTTTTTTTGTTCATGCAAAGAAGATGATACACTACAATATTTTTATCCTTTTATTGTAGAATTTTAACTACATTTTTTTTTATGTAACTAAATTCATCATATTACTTTTAATACATTCCATTTAATTACACTATTTGAAGTGTAATCCCATAAAAAAAAATTTGTCAAGAGCACACCAAATAAAAGCAGCCAATAGCCCAATAAAAAACCAAACAAAAGCAGCCAACAGCCCAATAAAAAACCAAACAAAATCCCTTGACCTTTTACGTGCGTAGATATTCTTGAAAAATACCTCCGGCTTTGCCTTGCTGCTTTCTCTTTTCATAATTCCAGAAAATGCCAAATAAATGAAGAGTTGATGATGCCAACCAACTCAAATGGATTTGTGTCGCATGCGTAATCCTAGACTTGTTCCTATATTTGAGCCTGTTCCATTCCTTAGTGCTCGGCTTCGTACAAATTATTTGATCTATGAATAGAGTTTTTTATTGTGTTCAGGCAAGTGTTCATATTCAATTCTCTAATTTTGATTCAGGTACTCACTTTATTTCTCTTCTCATTTTCCTTTATTTTAAGCATGATTTATATAGTTCAAGTTTAGATTAGGGTTTCCTAAAACACTAATTAAGGATTTGATCTCAAATTAAGGTTGCTTAGGAAATATAGATATCAATATAGGGTTGCTTAGGGTTGTTGGTTTTTCTTTCATTGATTTGTGAGATATTTTTAAATTGGATATTCGTTTTCTTTAATAAGAAGGGTTGCTGGAAATAAGAACTTGTACCTTGGAACATTTAGTAAGCTTCAGTTCCTCTTTTTCCTTCTCCTTTAACTTTTGGTTTGTTAATTGCTTTTAAAGAGGTTTTCTTTTCATTAGGTTTTGAATTTAAGCTATGCGTACATGATGGAAGTCTGCAGTACATGGAATGGATATAGGTTATTTTGTTCTTTTGAGTGGTTTTGAGTGTTTGCATTTTAGTTATTTTAATGGTTGTATCTAGCTTTGGTTTATTTTTTGATATATTTTCTTGCACTTCTCTGATGCATTACTAAATTGATAGATATTATTGTGGTCTGTTATTTTCTTGTTATATTCTCTAAGCTTATGAAACTGGTACGAAAAACCCCACAGCTTGACATCATCATTACACATTTAGAAACAATTGGTAGATGAGTCAATTTCAATGTAATTGATCAAAGGACTTTCAAAAGCCATGGACTCAGGTTAAGGAGTTATACAAGGAAATGTGTAGTTAAATACAATACCCACAAGGGATATGAAATTCATTAAGAGTTTAACTCAATCTCTCTTACATTATAGTTTTGCACTATTTGCACGCTATAGGACGGGTAATAATTTTAATAGTGTATTAATTTATCAACAAATAACTTGTTATTACCTATATAAACCTAGTTTATGGGATCTCCAATCATATAGGTTGGGTTACCATTATTTGTTGATTTCCTTAATTGGCTTAAGTCTCATTCCCTTCAATATATCATTAATCAATTTTCTTTACAAGGGCTAAGTAAAAGGATCAACCAAATTCAATTCTAACTTCGTATAATTTATAGATATAATTCTATCTCTAAGCAGCTACTTTACTACATCATGTCTCAAATGAATGCGTCTATTTTTACCATTGAAAGTTTTATTCTTTGCAATGGCTATTGTCGTTTGATAATCACAATGCATAGACACAGAAGGTGTTGGTTCCATTCTCAACGGAATATCATCTAAGAGGTTTCTTAACCACACCTTCTCATTGCCAATCAACTCTAAAGCTACAAATTTTGACTTCATTGTAGATTTAGTAATTATTATTTGTTTGACAGATTTTCAAGTTATAACACCACCACCAAGGGTGGATATGTAACCATTTATGGATTTTGTTTCATTTGAATCTAAGATCCATTTAGCATTATTGTACCCTTTTAATACAGTGGGAAATCTATTATATAAAACACCATAGTTTATGGTACCTCTCAATTATTTTATTACTCTGCTCAAGGTAGTCCAATAATCTTGATTGGGACTTTGTATATATCTACTAAATCTACACATAGCATAAGCTATACTAGGTAGAGTATAATTCATTGAATGCCTCAAACTCCTAACAATCTGAGCATACTTAGACTGTGCCACACTATCACTTTTATTTTTCTTTAATTAGATATTACTATCATAAAGAGTACTCACAAGTGTGACATCAAAATGTCAAGACTTTTTAAATAGCCTCTCAACATAATGCTTTTATGTTAGCATTAAGCCACTATTACATCTTATGATTTTAATATCCAAAATAACATTAGCTTCTATCAGATCTTTCATATCAAATTTAGAAGACAATAAACATTTTGTTTTATTGACCACATCAATGCATGTACCAAAAATAAGCATATCATCAACATATAAGCTAATAATCACACATTCACTATCATTAGTTTTTGTATACACACATTTATCAACTCTAACAGTAAAAAATCCATTACTAACAACAACTTGATCAAATTTCTCATGTCATTGTTTTGGTGCTTGTTTCAAACCATATAAGGATTTAGTTAATTTACAAACTTTGTTTTCTTGACCAAGAAGAACACATCCCTCGAGTTGTGCCATATAAATTTCTTCTTCTAAATCACTATTTAGAAAAAGCGATTTTAACATCCATTTAATGAATAACAAGTTTGTAAATCGAAGCTAAGGCAAATAAAACATGAATATATGAAATTCTTGTTATTAGAGCAAAAGTACCAAAATAATCAATATTTTATTTTTGAGTAAAACCCTTTTACAACTAATCTAACTTTGTATTTATCAATAGAACTATAAGGATTAAATTTTCTTTTAAAAATCCATTTGCAACCAATTGGTTTGGCTCAAGTGGTAAATCAACTAATTCTCAGGTTTGATTTTTTTCAGCATATATTTCTCATTTACCAAGGCATCCATTTTCAATATTAGAACTTAAATCTAGTATTGCATTTTCCTAATATAGGGAATGCTAACATGTCTAATATATCATGCCATAAATTAATTGAGTCAATCATGTAAGTAGAGGAATTAGCAATTTCATTCATAACATTTGCAATGTTAAGTACAAAAAATCCTTGATTACAATATCCCTTACTCATAAACACATTACTTTTTGTCATTACGATCTTGTTAGATTTAAATGATACTTTCACCTTAACCTTGCTCAATAAGGCCATAGAAACTAGGCTTGACCTTATATTGGGAACATGCAGAACATCATTTAGAGCTAGGGTTTTGCCAAATATGAGTTTGAGAAGGACTTTCCTTTTGTCAAGAATTTAAGCATTTCGAGGATCACCAAGATATATTATCTCTTCTCTTTCTTCTACTAGGGAATACGAGGTAAAGACATTTCTGTTTACACAAATATGCTTAGTAGCACTTGAGTTTACAATGCATTCCTTCACACTGGCCACTATATTGGCTTGAGAAATGACTGCATCAATTATATCATCGAATTTATCTGCTTTGACCAAGTTTACTGTTGAATTAGCAAGTTTTTCATTTCCCTTTGCTCTCTTCCTATATTATGCTATATGAAGCCCTAGCTTTCCACAAATAAAATAATTGCCCCCATTTTTTTTAAGGTGGGATGAGAAGTTTTGGGTTTATAATTAGTTTTATAATTGTATTTTTGTTAACGATACTAGGCTCTACCTTGTACCAAATTGGCATTAGTTGCAACTTTCTTAACTTTGGAGGCTTTAATCTCCTTCCGAGTTTTGTTTTCAATAATGATGTGCACAATCAAGTTTGCAAGTGACAATTGTTTTTTCTTGTGCTTTAGTTGCTACTTGTAGCCATTCCAAGATTTTGAGAGTTTCTTAATTAACAACCCAGCAACGAACTCGTCTTTCAAGTTGATTTTTCAACCTTTAAATCATTTACTAACTTGTGGTATTCTTTGATCTGACTTTTGATGTCCCTATCATCTGTCATCTTCCGATGATAGAAGTTGCCAATCATGAACTTTTATTTCCCAACATCTTTAGCAGTGTATTTGGCAATCATTGACTCATATATTTGTTTTGCTTATTTGTAGGGACTGTGTATATCAAACAGCTCATTAAAAAGCATTTTAATGATTGTATGCCTACATACCTTATTCGCGTGCATCCATAGTTTTAGCATCTTGACATCGTCTAGCTTGGAATCAGTTAACGTAAAAGCCACTCCATGAACATTAATGATTGACAAAAAACCTTTATCAACATCTTTTGAAGTTTTTGCCATCAAAAACCTCAATTTTGGAAATATTTGAAAATGGTTTTGTCTATGAGACTGAAGGCATAGGAGGAACTATAAAGGAGTAGAAGTCACGGTGGAACCATTGATGATGATGGTAGCAGTAGGGACACAGGCGACAGTAGGAATAGTAGTGGTAACATTATCAGCATAGGAATCCATTATCTTTAAAATTGTTGCAAAATTTGGGAAACATATGAAAGATAATAAAGCAAGTGAAAATAGAAAGAAATTTGAAGCGTGATTTCATGTTCCTTAAGGATAATTTTTGCCTTTTCGAGTACAAAACTTGGTACAAAAAGACTGTAGCGGTTATCCTCCAAGATTCAATAAACTCTTCCTTATTAGTTTGCAAAAACTAGTAAGGGATAGCAGAAATAGTAAAAACATTTTTCTAGAGAGAAAAAGAACCTAGTGGGAAAGTAAGGAAAATAAAAAAAATATGTAGAACAACTTTAAAGGAAATGAGAAAACCGTCAATATGTGTTGTGATTGAGGTAGAGAAGTTGCATTTATAAGTTGAGAATGAAGTGAATGTTGCACCAAATTAGGTGATTCAACATTAAGTTAAGGTGAATGTTGCACCAAATCAAGGGAGTTATCAAACTTAGTCAGATTGTAGGTAAAGTTTGAAACTGATTCAACTAGGATAGTCAAATGCTGAGAAAGCTGAGAAAAAAAATAAAACTAAGTTACAAGAAGTTCACTTAGGCCTAGCCCATAGGTATACTTGCGTGTAAGGGGGTAGAATTTGAATTTTCTCAAGGCTTGGCCAAATCTCGTGTGCGCTTAGGCCCAATCTTTTTTTCTTCCTTGCAACAAACCCATAATGGGTTTACTTATTTAGAACACTCACCTCTTTTTGTACCTTAACAATGTGGCATGTTGAAATCTTATGAAATGCACTATTTTTCCAACAATTGATGCTTCTCCTTTTGCAAAACATTTTGTAGAAACAACTATTAATCTAGCTCAGATTTTGCAGTGCACATATCAACATGGAGATGTACCATAGATGTCCAAATAATAGATCTAAGAGTCGAGTTGTGTCATTGATAATTGAGCCCAATTCTATCATGGAGAAAGCAATTTCATAATTTGTATATGTTTAAGGTTATCGTTGAAGTCATTTAGGAATAATTGCCACAATAAGCTTAATTGCCATTTTAAAAAGGACATATGTAGTAAGAGATATAACCAATATAGCTCAGTTATAGCAGTTTTAAGAATAACAAATGAATAAAAGATAAATTGTCATGACCCAAATTCGAGGGTCCATGATCGGCACACACAAGCCTGGCAAGCAAGCCCACGAGATTCGAAGAAGCCTTCATAATTAAGTCCTGATAAACATATATAATAATCATAAGGCTTCATAGCCAACATCATTTCATATCAACTTAAATCTTTAATCATTCAACATTAAGCCCTTGGCTCGTAATAACGTTCAAGACTTAAACATAACATACACATAGCCATACATTGGCTAATTCACTAAATCATTAAACATCTCATTACATAACATAAGGCAACTTCATGTTGTTATATTTCCTTTATGACATACTTGTATACATAGCAAAAGTGTACATAACTATGACTCAGACTGTGACATAGCAGAGATTCATTGTCAGTGGATAACATACCACTTGTCAAAATTGCGTGTCTAACATCGACAACACTAGGTCACTCGATCCTTGGTATCTATTTATCTATACATGCACAATTAAAGTGTTGAGTCACATTAGTACTTAATGAGAGGAAACATAAATAACTGTAAATGTGTAATGACGGTTGCTACATATATTCTCTAATTATGCATGCATATCACATATCATAGTACATATACATATAAGACAAGTCAATCGTCACCTGTTGAACATAGTCTATCATATCATTGCATATCGCTTGCTATTAACATACTAAGGTGGTATAATTATCCTCATTTTACACATTCAACATCATTACCAATATAATCGTTTATCAATATAATCTATTGTATGAACCAACCCACCATATGGCCATCTACATACATGGCTTAGCATACATACTTTAAAGCGCTCACCTCGACGCTAAATCATAACTCCTCAAGCATACATCACATCACAATCATATATCAATTACATATGGCTCTTACCTCAAGCTTTTGCATTAATCATCATATCATGACAGCATGTAACATATTTCACATTTCAAAAACCTAAGGCATGCCACTATGTAAAAGTCATATCATATCATAAAGTGGTCCGCTTCTAGACATTAGTAAATCACACATGGTGGCTAGCTGGTGGAGAAACAAATCACGCCTAGTGCCAAAGCAACAAGCAGAGTATTAAAGTCATCATCTGGATCAATCTCTCCATGAACGGCATCACAATCCTCATTCGAGGTAATATCCTGATGGACAACATCACCTAGATTATTTCATAAATGGCATCACAATCATCATCCAAAGTAATCTCTCGACGGATGGCATCATACACAACAAGTGGGAAACACAAGCAGGATTCAACCACTGCCCTTGTTTATCACCGTCCTTGAGGCATGGACATAGTCATCATCACACAGTAGGCGTGAATCATAGATGAAACAAAACCACCATCCTTGTTAACCACCACCCTTGTTAGCATCATAATCATTTTCTCACAACATGTGGGAATCACATACAGGACAAAACCACCATCCTTGTTAACCACCACCCTTGTTAGCATCATAATCATTTTCTCACAACATGTGGGAATCACATACAGGACAAAACCACCATCCTTGTCGGCATAATACATAGTCACAAGGATATGAACACAATTAACCTTATAATATCCATTGTCCAAAATTACTCCATGGATAGAACATACATATGTCACTAAATATATCATCGTCCCGATCCATCCACGATTGAGACATACATAATCAACATCATAACATTGTCCAGAACCATCCACGGACAGCTCTCATTCATCAATCATGACTTCAATCAAATAATCTTATAATCATCTCATTAGCCTAGGCATATTATATAAGTCTCATAACATTCACTAGTCTAGACATAACATTTCTAGATGTGTTCATCATGTATACATTTATATTAACATCCTTAGCCTATGCATAATCCTTCTATGCATATCAATATCACATCATTCATAAGCAATTTCTAGTCTAGGAATTTTACCTCTAGACTTACTTACAGCTCATATATAGCATATATAATTCATTGCATTTTCATTATTGAAGCATACATGCACTTTAATAATTATGCTCCTATGCACAAAAGTTTTCCATTCACCTTGACAATTCAAGGGTTCTTTGTCAACACTAGTACTTATAACTCACTTATGCCTTAGTTTCAATTCATGCAACTTGGTACTTAAGCATCATTGTCATTTTAATAATCATCTAGCATCAACAATACATGAGCATTATTATTTATGCCAAAACTTTTCATTTTATAGTCAAATCTTGGCTTTCAGATTATTTTCAACTTTTTCAAAAATAGCCAAATCCTTAGCATATCAACCAATAAGCTTAAATCATTCAACAATGAGCTAATCCATACCTTAAAAGTGGGATTATGTTATTGTTTACCCAAAATATTTAGTCAACTCAAAAGGATAATTTTTCTTCAAAGCTGGACCAAGATTAAATTTGAGTTAATACCTATTTAAATTGGAAATCAATCGACAATAATGCTTTATCTTACCTCTAGAAGCATTTCCCAAGCTTCATATTTACTTCCTTTAATTCCAAGTGCTTCAAAAATCAATTTGGGAGTTAGGGTTTTGAGTTATAGAGAGAGAAAGTAAAAATCTTCCACCAAGCTTTTAGGAGGTAAAATCTCCTTCCTTTAGTGCTTAGAATCCATGATTTATCATTGGGATTGAGTGGGTTTGAAGGGTGTGAAAGTTAAAAGGAAATGGGTGGACAATGAAAAAATAGAGAAAAAATGAGTGATTTTATTGTTTTGGGGCTTTTAAGCTCGAATTTAACTAATCTGCCGGTCTAAGATTGACTATGGGAGGCCTGGATTCGACCTAGACTAGATTGTTTAACCTTGCTCCCATTGACTACCGTAGGATTGATTACAATAGTTTTGTACTCAATCTTGGGCTAGTGCTATTATTTACCTCAAAACTTTATGTTGCTTATTCAATCCCCCATGCACTAGGATTGACTTTTGAGGTCTAAATTCATAAAAATTGGTTCTTTTGAAGCCTAAACTCATTCCAAATCTCCTCCATGACCTCCAATCATTTATATTTCACTTAAATCAACACACAAGTCCATCATTCAAACCAATCTCTCATTTATGCTCTATGTTACATAGTATATCAATTAAAATGGCATTATTTGCATACGTATCATACTCAATTTAGTGCCAAACATATGCACTATATTATTCATGTACCAAACATATGCACAACGTCATTTGAGCTTTTACACACCCATACATTTCATAACCATCTCTCTCTATAAACATAGGCATTTCGTAGGTTCATAAACATACACATTGAGGTCCTCATCAACTATAAGTTAGTCCAGCATCATGCATGGCTAACATCAAGATCGAAGGTGTTATATAAATGACAAAGATACATTTTATTATAATATATGATTATTTAATTTTAAAATATAAAATATTAATTTTTAGCCTTTTTTTTTAGCTCATTCCATTCAAGTATTTTTCATTTTTTTTTTGTCTTTTCTTTCTTCTCATTGGTTAGCCACTAAAGATGTGGTTGGCATAATGAAAGATCGCAAATTTGGCGACTAAAGAGCTAGATTGGCACTTTTCACGATTAGATTTGGCCAAGAAATGCCAAATTCGATACTTCCCGTGACTAGATATCAAGATATGGTGGGGAGCACCAAATCAATGCCTCTTGCAGTCGACATTGGTGTCGCCTTTAGAGAGAGAAAAAGAGAGATAGAAGATGGGTAAAAAAGAAAATTTGAAAAATGAAAAAAAAATGTATGTTATATATGATGGTAATTTTATCCAATAAAAATTTTGATCTATTCTCCCACCCTTGGAATAGCTATTACCAAGGTCCCCTCGATAATAGTTATTCAGTTTTTTTTAGAAATGGTCATTCCTATAAAGCAAATAAATTATTAGAAAGGGGATTAGGAATAAGAAAAGTGACTATTTCATTCTTTTAACCAAACACGTGGTTAAAGAAACTTTTAGCTTTCATCAATGGTAAGGGTTTTTTTTTTAGCAATTTTATGAATTTTGCTTTTTGTTGACTAATTAAAAAACGTTGAAAAAAAATTAAAAATAATTGCAATGGTGCAACCACATAAAAAGCATTCAGATTGCAATAAGTTAAAAGGTTTATTGGAAAATTGATATTGTAAAAGATATTAAAAAAAAGGTAAATGATCAAGAGCACTTATAAAAACTTGTCAAAATTATATGTATTTGAAAATTGCTCGATATAATGTTCAAAAAAATCTTTGAACTATTCAAGAAAATTCAAATAAGTTTTTATTCTTCTATTACATTTAATTAAATTCATGTTAAAAAAAAAAAAGAAGACCCTTGGATAAATCAAAATTTTTTATTTTACCAAGTAAGTGGTAAAGCAAAATTATATATGATGATGTGATTTCCTTTACAAAGTGTACTGTGATTGCGACATAATATTGCATTACATTGATTTTTTTTCTCTAACCAAATACAGTAATTTTATTACTCACATTACAAGAAATGTTAGTAACTTCTTTCATACCAAACTTTCCCTTTAAGTGGAGTGTAGAAGGCTAAGGATTTATTGTGCCTGACACTAGGTGCTCTAAGTTTTAACACTTAAAATGATTTTTGATTTCTTGCTCGATTATGTGGTCCATTTCATCTGGAGATGTCTAAATCAATCTTTTTCCTACATGCTCGCATTTTTTGTTGCTATTACTCCACTCACACCCCTTCTGGTATAGCTTTTTTTCACATAACCCCTTGAGATTATTTTTTTTTCCGCATAAAATCTTGTGTTTAGTTCTATTCCAAAAGGGCTAACAATGTTAAAATTTTAGTTTGTTTTTTGTAAACAGACAATAATAACTTTTGTTTTAATCTTTTTATATTTTATTTATTTAATTAAAAAATATTTCAATAAATATTTCATTTTTTACCTTTTCTTCTTCCAAAATAGACCAAGTTACCCCCTATAGTCATGAGTAGCACCAAAGTCTTTATGCATATCATAAATGTTGAAAGCTATATTACTACAAAAGAACAACCACCACGTTTCAGACTACGATTATAATACTGGTGCTTGATATACGTGACTTTGCTTCATAATTGGTCTAAGATTGATATCATATAAAGAGATGAATGGTTTCTTAAGAGGAATCTCTTTTGCTAACACTTATATAAATTTATGAGTTCCTACATAATTCTATAGGATTATTTTTCCAAAAAATGAAAAAAAAAAGAAACAAATTATTTGGACAAGATCAATTAAAGCCTTTTAAAAGAGGGCATGTGCATTTGGATCTTTTTCTACAAATTTTGAATACAAACCCCAATAACTCAATACTAATAATGATTCAAACAAAAATAAAATTAGCAATGTCAACGGGTCGGATACCCTATAATTTTGAGGTACTCGAACTCTAACCCTATTAAAAATTAACTACCATAACCCTATTAATTACCCGTATAATTTTAAAATCATTACCCTAACCCTAACTCTATTATTTTTTTATTACCCTATAACTACCCTAACCCGTTTAAAACCCGATTAGATTAAAAAATTATTAAAATCTATTTCATGACTATCCAATTTCTTGAACCTGTATACATATACAATAATATTTCTCTACGTATTTCATAAAATTAACTATTAATTAAATTAATAAAAACAAAAATAATAAAATTTAAATTTAAATAATCAAAAACAAAAATCTTAAACATAAACTTAAATAATTAAAAACAAATATCCATACAACGATATAAACTTAAATAACTAAACACAAATATTCAGACAAATAACATAAACTTAAATAACCAAACACATATCCAAACAACAACAACATAAACTTAAATAACTAAAATAAATATCCAAACAATTAGTTAAACAACGTTACAAATTGACAATAAGGCAAGCTCATGAACAATTCAATCATCTTCTTCCGTGTCAGGGTCAACACATTTGGCAATTGAATCTTCAATTGTTAAACATGATCCTACACAAATAATTAACTTTTATAAAACATAATTAAATTTTAAAATTATTCTAATCTCACAACTTCTTTTTAGATAATTAACTTTATATATTATAAATTTATATAAATAAAGGTATCTATATTATTTAGCTATATATATTGTTAAATTGAATTTTTTCCCTTATGCTCTAATTTTTATTAATTCTATATTATGGTATAGAATTAAAACTATTTCCTTATAGTGAAATATTGCATGTCATTATTTTATAGGAGGTTGATATCATTTGATATCATTTTATTGTATCATTGGCTTCAATCATTAATACTTGTAGTTGTTGCACATTAATTCTTCAATATAAAATTTAGTACTCAATGTGATGAGTTAAAAATTGTTTTTAAACAATTTAATTAATAATCATAATTTTATGTTTTTCAATTAACATGAATCACAAACACATTATTTTAGAGGAGGTTGATATCATTTGATATCATTTTATTGTATCATTGGCTTCAATCATTAATACTTGTAGTTGCTGCACATTAATTCTTCAATATAGAATTTAGTACTCAATGTGATGAGTTAAAAATTATTTTTAAACAATTTAATTAATAATCATAATTTTATGTTTTTCAATTAACATGAAGCACAAACACATTATTTAAGACGAGGTTGATATCATTTTATGGTATCATTGGCTTCAATCATTAATACTTGTAGTTGTTGCACATTAATTCTTCAATATAAAATTTAGTACTCAATGTGATGAGTTAAAAATTATTTTTAAACAATTTAATTAATAATCATAATTTTATGATATGGTATTCATATTAATATATAAAACATAATTAATAATTTAATAATTTGTTATTTATATATATTCATATAATTGCATTAGTTATTTAACTAACTATATTTTAAATATAATATTTTGCCTATATATATAAGAAGGAACAATTTGGCTAGATGGTGGAGGCTATGGGTGTTTTCATAGAGGACCTAGGTTCGAGTCTCCACGTTTCCATTTTACTCTACTATTTAAACGGGTAATTATACGGGTCCTAATGCCAGTACCCGCGGAATCCGGTAAAGAATTAATCGGATAACTAAACAGGAGGGTTTTGGTAATGGGTATCCATAGTGTAATACCCGAACTTGATTCGGGTAGTAAAATCGCTACCCGAACCCGTCCATAATCCGGTTATACGGTACCCTAATCCGATATAACCGGGTCGGGTACCCACGGATATCCTATAATAGGATACCCGTTGACATCCCTAAATAAAATCAATACAATTCTAAAATGAACCGATCGATCAAAATTTTCTTAACGAAAATAATAATAGAAGCAATCATTGTATTAATTCAAATTCAATATTCAAAGAAATTATATTTGATAAAAATGAATTAAATGAATAGAGAAAATGAGAGAAGAAATTTTGAAAACAAAAATAAGGATTGAATCTTTTGAACCCATTTGGAATTCAAGGAAGAAAACACTCACATTCCTATTTGGGCAGTGAGAAAGTGAGATAAAAGTAGAAAAGAAACCCAAAAGTTGAAATATTTTTTTAATTAAACACATAAAATGCAAAAGGGTTAAAACAAAGGATATTATTATCTGTTTATAAAAAATCAACTGAAACTTTAACACCATTAACCCCTCTGGGAATAGAATTAAAACTTAAAATTTTATATGTAAACAGAATAACTTCAAGGTACCATATGAGAAGTTTATATCAAAATAAGTGTATTTGGAATTTACTCAAAATAATATTGTGAAGGCAGGGCCTAAGTATTGTTCTTTGGCCCTATTGTAGACTAGGTTAAGCCTAGCAAGTGATTTCATCGGAAGCTTACCTAAGTATACGTAGCGCCCAGCCTACCATTTTGGGTGCAGTTTAGATTATTGATTAATGAAAGCCCCTAAATTGTCTACATTTTCACATTATCCGGACTATCTGTTTTTACTATTTAAATAATGAATTATATATGTACTAGTTTGTTGGCTTCTTAAAATGCCTAAACAAGTCAAGTGAATTCATTTTGTGATGGAAATAGTATTTAACAAAAGGATAAAATATTTTTTAATTTAAAAAAATCAACAAATTAACGTATAAATATTTCTTTTTAGTATCGATATAGTAAGACATATGAAAAAGATACGTTTAACCCATTTGAATCTTTAATATTATTGTCAGTTACTCCTTTTCTTCAACTTTTTAAAATGAAAAGATACAACAAGCAAGTGATGGGCTTACGATTAAGGGTACATATTCCGTGGTCAAGTTAGTGGCAGTCATAAATTGGGAGGGAAATGCGTTGTCGGTCGCTTGTGTTGAAAATGCCACTAGGTGTTGTTCAGCTAAGTCCCACATTAGATGTGTGGTTTCAATAGCATTGGCTGCCGTTGGACCAGCAAACATAAAAAATTTACCTCAACAGGTAGAGGAACCAAAACAATAAAGCCAAAACACCAACAAAACCGTCCCAGGTTACAACAGAGATTTAGTCTTAACTCTCAATGCCACCCAGAAACTCCCACAGCATTGCAAAAAAAAAAACCCAAAAAAAATCTGTCCAAGACGATTATGCACATCAAAGAAAAAGCAGAGCTGCAATGACAGGACCAGGGGACAGCAGCAACCCTAGCAAAAACAGACAAATGCAGCAGGAGCCAAAACCTGGGAGAAGCAGAATCAACCAGAGCATTCCAGCCACACGGCAGCAGATTTTGTATCTTTTTCTATAATTTTATGTTACTTCAAGTATTCACTTTTATGTTATTAATTAAAAATTTTATTTCTTAAATCTTAAATTCTAAACTCTAGATTATAAATTTTAAATGTAAAATCCTAAACTCTGATATGAGAAATTCAAGAGATATATAAAACAAAATTATGAAAGAAGTACTAAGTGAAACACTAAAATAAAAATAGAAGATTTTTGTTGGATGCAAGTGATGTTTTATAAACAGTAAGGCAGGGACGGATATGGTCTCTCAAAAATTTTTAAAATTTTTTTATATCATATGAACTTTTTATGATTTTTTATATATTTTTTAATACTTCCTTCAAAATAATTTTTTATTTAATAATTAATATAAACAAAAAATAACAAAATGATCCTACATGCCGCACTTAACTTTAAAGTTTTTTTTTTATTTTCTTATTTCAATTTAGATTATTATTTTTATTTTTATTAATTTATTTTTTTTCATTTTCATTATATTTGCTCATATATTCTAAGTTTCTATAAAAATTTTTTCTAAATTTTTACGAACCATCAATTAAATTTTTTTTTGTTATGTCATATGTGGATTCTATCTTCTACTTGCCATGTTCGTCTTTTTCTCTGTTATGTGAATTTTATTTTTTATGATTTTAATCTTTAAAAATTAATAAATTATTATGCAGTTCTCAAATATAAGTTGTAGTTTTGTATTGTTACTTAAAACTTCATCAATGTATCTTTTTTTATTAATCTTGATTATAAAAGAGGAAATTATTTTAAGTATATCTTTTGTATGTACATTACGTTTTATATTTAGTTGAAAAGAAATTATCTTGAATATATAGTCTTTAAATAATCTTGATTATATAAGAGAAAATTATTAATCATGTATATCGTATTTAACTATTTATATTTTATGCATTATAGTTTTATATTTAGTATTATAAGTTTAAATAGAAATAAAAAAATATTGAATGTTGACTGGATTATTTTTTTTTTCAAGTTTGATTAAAGTATGAGTAAGATGATAACAATTGACAAATTCTTTAAAAAAAAAATATGTAATGATTCTCCTACACTTGAGCTACCAAGCCTTAATACTTCAACTCATGAACAAGAGTAATATGAATCAAAACATTCAAAATTCAATCCTAAATAAATAGATTTTTTTTTGTAAATAATCAATAATTGATCAATTTAAATGTAAGAAACATGATCGAGTACAATTTTTTTAAAAGATTATTGTAAGTGTTTCGTTTCTTGATTTACATGTTGTATAAAATTATGTTTTATTATCAATTTTTTAATTGTTAGTTAAATTCAACATATTAATTTTTGAAAAAATATTTGATGCATTGATAATGTATAGCTTTTACACACTATTAAAATAGCAAATCCTAAAACTTCATTAATGAAGTATTATTTTGAAGCAAATAAAATATCGATATTAAAATCTGATGCCGTTTTTGGACTTTATCAATCTTTTATTTCATTCAAAATAATACATCATTAATGAGGTGTCAAGATTTGATGGTCGTGAATAGAAATTATACACTATTAATGCATCAAATATTAATCCTTAGTTTTAAATTTTTAATCTTTATTTTTCTGTTTTTGACCCTCTAACAAAAATTAGCTAACTTCATCTATACAGTAAGATAAATTATATGACAACTTGACCTTTTTGTCGTTTCATTTTTCCAAAATCAGACCACATTTTTTAAGTGGAAATGGCACTTGCTACGTCTTCAAAATACAACCACCTATTTCTATGATTTTTTTTTCTAGTAGGATTAGGATATGCGCATCTCTGATAAGAATCTGGAAAAAGAAACTACTTAATAAGCAGATAAAAATCAGCTGGCTAAGCTTCGCTAGCGCAAGTTCCGTAGAACTTCGTGGGTGGTACTACTTGGCTCAGTGAATGGTTATTTTCTGAGTACTGGGGGGATTTTGATAGTGTAAATAGTGCTGTTCACAGAAATAGGGATTGGGATTTTATTTTTGTAAACGTTGGGAGATGAATGGGGGGTTTTGTCATATCTGATTGGCTTTGTGGTTTGAAATTAATGTGTGTTTCCTGCTGACACAGAAATCTTAAACCATCTTTTGTATTTTTCTGGGAGGTTTCCCTTTCAATCAATGAAATCACCTTAAAAAAAAAAAAAGTCATGACGCAAACAGAAACCCCCTCCCCTCGGTCCTACACGATCTAACCAAATGCTCTAGTAGTATAAAAGGACCACGCTCGCACTCGCATGGGCAGTTTAGCAATTTAAGTTTTTTATAGCAATAGCTATGGCCTTAGCACCCAACCTCTTCAGCCTGCCTCGTTTGAACCCTAAGCAATTCATGGTCCCTAGCACTAGTCTTCTTCAGAAAGTCGAATCTGATCCTCGCTCTCGCAAGAGTACTTGCCATGTTTGCTGTGCTGTGTCATCGACCACAGAAGTTTCTCTTTCTCAACCAGAACATGAAAGACGTTCAGCAAATTACCAGCCACCTATTTGGAGCTACGATTTCCTACAGTCCTTAAAGAATGAACATACCGTAACTATATTAACCTCAGACTCGTGATCATTGTTTGTGCCAACGCCTTCTCCCTCTCTTTCTTTGTAGCTTATCTTAAGCTAATTTCGCAGGATATTTCACACAAAGAGAAGGCAGCAAAGTTAGAGCAGGAATTGAGGTTAGCTTTTGATGATGAAGATGCAGAGCCATTGAACTTGCTTGAACTGATTGATGACATCCAGCGGTTGGGGTTGGAGCACCGTTTTGAGATGGATATCAGTAAAGCCCTTGCGAAATTTGTCACTTCAAAAGATTGCGGCGTCGCAGCAGAGACTAATCTGCATGCAGCAGCTCTAAGGTTCAGACTCCTTAGGCAACACGGCTACGAGGTCTCTCAAGGCAAGCGTTGTTGATACGCAGGTGGCATATTTCGTACCGGAGGTAAGATGATAACTAGCCCACAAAAAATATATTTGGCCAAAATACAAAGTTACTACAGACAAAGGTATCTTTCTTTCTTTTTAATTCCATAAGGCCAAAAACGACATTAAACTCCTTTTTACCGTCCACCGAAAATTTGACGATCAATTTTTTTTTTTTAAAAGCATATAATTTGTAACTAATGAATCGATACAAAAACAGGCGAATGGCTAAACAAAAAGAAGCCATTTCCTGTAAACAGCACACGCCATCCAAATTCTGTCTTTCCCCCAAAAATCCACTATACATTGTGTGGTTAGCATAGCCTTAAAACGGACTTGCTAAGGATAGACAGATTCAACATGCAAAAGACGATCAATTATTCTTACACGTCATTCCAAGCTACTAATAGAGAACGATCTCTTTCATGGGTTGTCCTTAATTCGATAAAACTTGCCTGAAGACAGATGTCTTTAAAGCTTTCAAGGACCACAAGGGAAATTTCATGGAATTCATCTGCAAGGATGTTAAAAGAATGTTGAGTTTGTATGAAGCTTCACAACTTGCCTTCGAAGGAGAAGATATCATGGAGGAAGCCTTCACATTTACACGAATGCATCTCAAGGATCTACAGGGTAACCAGGACAAATATTTATCAGAACAGGTGAGCCGCGCGTTGGAGCTCCCGCTACATCGAAGAATACGCAGGCTGGAAGCTCGTTGGCACATCGAAGCTTATAGCGAAAAGGTGGGTGCAAACCATACACTACTTGAATTGGCTAAGCTGGATTTCAACATGGTGCAGTCAACACTCCAAAAAGATCTTCAAGATATGTCAAGGTAAGACGATTAAAAAGGAAAGTAAAGCTATAATTTTTGTCGATATTTTGACTATTTGCTTCTCATTATTTGCCTTTTTGTATTATTTACAAATGAATAATAACAAAAGTATCAAACAAATGCAACCTAAACTTTTCAAATGATGTTTTACTTGCAATTTCACTGACAATCACAACGCGGACTAGATGGTGGATGGATATGGGACTAGCAAGGAAGTTGAATTTTGCGAGGGACAGGCTCATGGAATGCTTCTTTTGGTCGGTTGGGATGGTTCCTGAACCTCAGTTCAGCAATTGCCGTAAAGATCTAACCAAAGTGGTTTCCCTATCGATGATGTTTACGATGTTTATGGAACTTTGGACGAACTAGAGCTATTCACTGATGCTGTTCAAAGGTTTGCGGATTTTCTTTTTCTATTCTCAACATAAAAATTTTAAGTGATTCCAATCTTATTTAGTATCTCCTATTATTCGCTACTCAAATATTAATTTCTTGAATTTTCAGATGGGATGTATCTGCTGTGGAAAATCTTCCAGACTACATGAAATTATGTTTTCTTGCACTTTATAACTCTGTAAATGAGATGGCTTATGACTCTCTTAGAGACCATGGAGAAAACGCCCTCCCATACTTAACAAATGCGGTATGATACATCATCGAAGTCTAAATATTTTACGCTTTCTGTTACTTATCACTTGTTTATTTGAAGAAATTTAACAAAACTTGAAGTATCTGTTTTCAGTTTGGTTTTCCATCAATATTTCAAGGTATTTTTGTAGACAAAGTTGAGGAGATTCCAACGGTGACAATAAAATAAGAAAACAAGATCAAAGACTGATTTCTGCTTCATGAATTTCCAATAGTCCTTCGCTGAGGTTTCAGTTCAGATTTTGCACGATAGTTTATTTTCTATCTGCCGTTTTTGATTCAATATTGTCTTGCCATTGAAGTTGCTGATTTGGTGTTGGTAAGGGTTGAATTACTTCTACAGTATTAACGTTTCCATTTTTCTTTCAGTGGGCTGATTTATGCAAAGCATTCCTACAAGAAGCAAAATGGTGCTACAGCAAACACACCCCAACATTCCAAGACTATCTTGAAACTGCATGGGTGTCTGTTTCCGGGCTTCTGTTACTAGTCCATACCTACTTTTTACGGAGTCCAAATATAACCAATCAGGCACTAGAAAGTTTAGTGAAGTACCATGATCTCCTCCGTTTGCCATCCCTTATTTTTCGACTTTGCAATGATTTAGCTACCCTGAAGGTATGCTAATTATATCACCAATACAAGCAGAGACGACTATACTCTGATTTTCTTGCTAAAATTTCTTCTGTCGCTTGTAATTGAAATGCTTGTTTTCTTTTGTAATACAGAACGAGTTAGAGAGGGGTGAAAGCGCAAACTCAATAACATGCTACATGAAGGAAACTGGTTGTTCGGAGGCACTGGCTCGCCAACACATAACTGATTTGATCGATAAATCTTGGAAGAAAATGAACAGAGCCCAAATTGATGGTTCCCCTTTTGCAAAACATTTTGTCGAAACAGCTATTAATCTAGCTCGGATTTCCCACTGCACATATCAGCATGGAGATGTACATGGATGTCCAGATAGTAGATCTAAGAATCGAGTTGTGTCATTGATAATTGAGCCCATTCCTATCATGGAGAAAGCAATTTCATAATTTGTATACGTTTGAGCTTATCGTAGAAGTCAATTAAGAATAACTGCAACAATAGGCTTTATTGCCGTGTTAAAAAATAAAAAGGGCAGATGGAGGAAGAGCTCAATTGTACTCAAATCCCCAACTATACTTTATAGTTTTTAGTCTGTAACGTAAACACATACTATATTTTTTCCAAGATGTTAAACATGTTGGGATAAAGACATTGCATTGAAATATGTTTAATCATTTTTTGTTTTGCATAACTATACAACTTTTTTTAAAAAAAAATAATGGCATTCATTAATCAATAGGGAATAAGTAAGCAAAACAAAGCGAGCGGTGGGAACCGCTTGCCACGCCCAACCTAGAAGGTGCGCAAGAATTTGTGGAGGGGTAATAGGCTGGCCGAGCGCTGACGCTGTGCTTACTTTGTGCAGAACTCGCTCGAGCGGGCCTCCCAGTAAAAAAAAAAATCAATAGGGAACAAAACATTCCCTGGAGGAAAAACAAAAAAGCAGCTAATTTTGGAATGCTTTGACAAGAAAGTAAACCAAAATTAAGTTCACCAACCTGATAAGAACCCCCACCAACATCTGTACATAAGGATTTACGGAGTAAAACCCAACGGCAAAGCGTTACTGGAATGCAGCAAAAGAAAACTATTCCTTCACCAGCAACGAACAAAATGAAGCAGCAGAAACATTCCAAGAGAAAGCAAAAACTCTAGGCAGAAAAATTAAGCCACCCAATATCACAGCCAACTGAAATGAAGCATAAGAAAACAAAATCTCTGATGGAACATCAACAACATAAAAGAGCAGCGCTGTTGAAATATAGATGTTTTCTAGAAATTTTGTTGAACAACCAATGCTGGTTTATGAACCATGAAGGAAGCAAGTTAAGGGAGATAAGAGAGAAAAATGAAGAAGGAAAGCTGGTGTCGTGCACCGTTTCATTACGCAAAACGGCATAAATATATATATATATATATATATATATATATATA
Source organism: Theobroma grandiflorum (assembly GCA_036013995.1). Taxonomy (NCBI): domain Eukaryota; kingdom Viridiplantae; phylum Streptophyta; class Magnoliopsida; order Malvales; family Malvaceae; genus Theobroma; species Theobroma grandiflorum. The sequence goes on from CP142127.1 coordinate 42,139,911, forward strand.
TATATATAGTTCTGCGTTCTGCGGAGAGAGAAATGAGGTAAATAACAAATCAGGAAAGAACACCTGGTATTCTAAATAGACTATAGGAATATTGCGAAGGAAACCTTGCAAATATTCTTCAATGACAGCACATTGACTCCTAGGCATATAACCACCTAAAACGAGACAACAAAAATGAAAAGTAAATAAAATCCCTAACACCCGGATGGGTAAAGTAAAAAGGAGAAAAGAACATCAAAACGACATTACATAAGACAACAAACGGCAGCACTCTTTTAAATTATGCACATGTAACACACGTGCTCTTCTTCTTCCTGAATTCAAACATTTTTTGTTAGAAATATTTGAGAAATATTTGAGAATAAAGAAGAAATTTTGAAAAGAAAAAAGAATCTGACTTTGAAGGTGTGAATTAACACTTTCCTTAAAGCATTTTCTCAACCTCCATGATACAACAAAGTCATTAATACACTTATTAGAATTATGAAAATGACAATATAAAAATGTTGTTTATGTAATAAGCCAACATATATGTCTTTTAATAAAAAGACTTGTTTCCTTTCATAATATAACTCTTCAAATAGTATGAAAAGATTTATTTTCTTTAACAAAACAACTATTCAATAATTATATCTAATAACCTTTCATAATATAACCATTAAAAAGTTATATTGTAATAGGGTAAGTATTTATAATTCTTTAGTTACAACTTTTCATTAATAAGTCCGACATTAACAAACTACCTAACAATCCCCCACAAGTTTGAAATGTTGGTTTTTTTTAATAATATATATTTATTTATTTCTGCCTTTCACACAAACAGATATTACATATACAATAAGGTATCTCTCAATTTGAACCATCAATTAGCAAATGCATCTTAGAACCCTAACAAAGTAGATAGTGTCCGCAGATTGAACCTCGACTCCTAGCGTTATAGTTGAAGATACATCACACATAATATTTATTTATATTTTTGTAAATAGTCATTCACTTTTAGCATGATAATGGCCATGTGCTTATCCTATTCATAATAAACATTTACAAGAGAGTCCCTTAAATTTTTCTTGTTGAAGCGACACCACTCTTTATGTTTTTGTAGGTGGAGTTTTCATTACTGTCTCCATTGCTTTAGACATTTTTCTTTCTATAATATAAAAGTTAAACTCCATTAAAAGTATAAACTCAACCTCTATATGCAATGGACTGATTGTATCTCTCGATTTGAACCATCAATTAGCAAATGCATCTCAAAACCCTAACGAAGTAGATGGTGTTCGCAAATTGAACCTCGACTCCTAGTGTTAGAATTAAAGATACATCACACATAATATTTATTTATATTTTTGTAAATGGTCGTTCACTTTTAGCACCAAAATGCCTATGTGCTTATCCTATTCATAATAAACATTTACAAGAGAATCCCAAAAATTCTTCTTGTTGAAGTGGCACCACTCCTTATGTTTATATAGGTGAAGTTTTCATTACTATCCCCATTGCTCTAGATATTTTTCTTTCAATAATATAATATTCAAACTCCATTAAGAGCATAAACTCAACCTCTATATGCAATGGACTGCATTATTTTCAAACAAGATTTTGAAGAATGGCTTATAATGGTGCATCACAAACACATAACAATAACTTGTTTTTGCCCATTGAATTTTGTAATTAGAGGTTTTTTTTTTGTTTATATAATTAATGGAATAAGGATTCGAACTCTTCTTTTAGGTAGGGGAATCATGCACCTACCAATAAGCCAAATGCTCAAGTGCAAACTTTGTAATTAGAGATTACTAATTGAAAGTTGGGTTCTCGCTATTTGTGTCTAATAAGGGTCTTAAACTTTTTTTTTTTTTTTGGTAGTATTACTTACCAAATCCCTTGGTAAACCCCTTTTCAAATGATCTGTCAAATTACTTGTAGATTTAACATATGTTATGGTAATTACCCAACTAAAGATTAATTCTCGAATATAATCATGTCTTAAACTAATATGTTTAGATTTTCCATTATAGAGATCACTATATGCTCCAGACATTGTAGTAGCACTATCACAATATAAGGAAATATCTAGCATTGGTTGTGACTACAACTCTATATTTAATAACAAATTTTCCAACCGTTCCGCTTCCTTTCCTGCTACAGCTAAAGCTATAACCTTAAACTCCATTATTGAAAGTGAGATAAAATTTGTTTCTGAGGTGCCCAACTAATGGCACTAGCTCCTTTAGTGTAAAAATCCAACTTGAAGTAGACTTATTATCATTTGCCCTTGTAATCTAACTTGCATCAAGGTATCCTTCTAATACTCTCGGATAGTCTGAATAATGTAAGACAAAATTTTTAATTCTTTTAAAATATCCAAAAACTCTCCCAATGGCTTTCCAATGAATTTTACTAGGCTTACTTGTATATCTATAATATATATAAAAGTAAAATAACTGATTAGGTTAATTGATTAACACTGGTCATCCTCAATTGGATTATCATTTTTTTTTTTGTATACCTTATGTCAAAACTACGTAATTTTTTACATTTGAAGAGTTTTTTTTACTTTTATTTATTTCAATAAAAAAAACTTGAAACCAATAATTTCTAATTTTTAATTCTTAAAGGATGATTTATTTAATATTTATCAATTACAATTTAATATTATTTTTTGTCCATATCCTTTTATCCTGCATGAACCTAAATCCATAGTATTTAGACATCTCTTTTATATATAAATGTTTAAATTTCAAAAAGTATCCATCCAATTCATTGAACAAAACAAAAAAGTCAAGAAAGTCTATTCATTTCTCAATATATATATAACACAAAATCATCATTGAATAAACAAATCAACTGAATTTGACAACCTTTAACTATTCATTTTATATATAAAAGACAAATACTACTTAAAATTAGTAACTATTTTATATTGATAAGATTTTTACATTATACTGTTGTTCTATATTCTACAACTATTTATCTTAATCTACCAATAATATAGGTTATATACTTTCTTATTTCTTAATATTGTATTACACATCTAACAATCTTTGATAAAATTATTGTCTTCTTGGGATAAAGACTATTTTATAACCATATATGTAAGTGCAAGTTTCCAGGTAATTGAAACCGGAGCAAATAACTATATTCAATTAATACCAGTTTATCTTTCCTTTATCAACAAGAACCATACATTCATGCAGCTCAGTAATACAATATAACTTTCCCTACAAACTCTTTTGAAGGTACTAAATTTAAATTCACTCCAACATAATTTATATTTCTTGTGATCTTTTCCGTAGCTACAGACACCATCCTAGTCATGATAATTTGCAAATTGTAAGTGCAATACCTAGCCTAGTGCAATACATAGCATACATAATACTTCCAATAGCACTAGTAGATTCAAGTTATGCAATTACTTTGTCACCATTCTTATGCATTTTCATACTTGAGTCATATGGGGTACTAAATTCCTTTATATTGAGATGTTTAAATTTATTGATCAATTTCTCAATATAGTGACTTTGATTAATAACATAACCATTATTATATTTCTTAACTTTAATACCCAAAATGGTATCAAACTCATTCAAATCCCTCATTTTAAATACAAAGGTTAAGTATTTCTTTGTTTCATTTATGTCGATCATGTTATTGCTAAATATTAATAGATCATCAATATAAAGACATATTATTACTCCATAATCTTTGATAAATTTTGAGTAAATACACTTGTTAGCCCCATTATGTTTAAAATCGTCAGACAATATGGATGAGTCAAATTTTTCAAGCCATTATTTAAGAGCTTGCTATAGCACATAAAGTGATTTAACCAATTTACAAACTTTTCTCTCATTTTTAGGAAGTATAAAACCTTTTGGTTGTTCTATATATACTTCCTCCTTTAAATCATCATTTAAAAAGGCTATTTTAACATCCATGATGTATATGCAACTTATAGATCGAAGCTAATGCTATAAGTGTTCTAATGGATGTTATTCTAGTTACTAGAGCATATGTATCAAAATAGTCTATGCTTTTTTTTTGTTTGAAACCTTTAGCAACCAATCTTGCTTTAAAGGTTTGTATAGAACCATCGGTATTATATTTTCTACTAAACACCCGTTAAAATCCAATTAGTTTAGAACTTGAAGGTAAATCAACTAAGACTCATGTATTATTAGACATTATTGAGTTCATTTCATCATTTATAGCTTCTTTCCAAAAGGCTGCATCTTTTGAAGACATTGCTTCACTAAAAGGTTTGAGGTCTTCATCTACATTTAGTAGAATTAGTATTTTATTTAGTATATTGGTTCTATCTTCTTCAACTAAAAAAATAATTGAATCTGGAGAAATATAATCAAAGTCTAAATATTTCTCTTTTCTCATTCTTTGACTCCTTATTGGCTCAATAGATTCATTAATTTCTTTTCTTTTTTCACCAACTATTGGAGCCAATTCAATTTGTTTTTCTTTTTCAAAATTAATAAAATTATGAACAAATTTATCTTCGAAGAAATCAACATATATAGATTCAACTATAACATTAGAATTTAAATCAAATAACCTACATGCTTTTGAATTTTGTGCATAGCCGACAAAAATACTTTTGATGCCTCTAGGTCTTAATTTTGTCTTATGAGGATCCATAACTTTATAATAAGTTATACACCCCCACACTTGAAAATAATTTAAATTTGGTTTTCTACGATTATTCCATAATTCATATGGTGTCATAAATAATTTCTTTAAAGGAACTCTATTACTTATATAATATACTGTCAAAAGTGCTTCTCCTCAAAGATTAAAAGGAGCTTTTACATTTAACAATATAATATTAAATATCTACTAACATTCTATTTTTTCTTTCGTCTAATCCATTATGTTGGGGTGTATACGGAGTTGTTCTTTGATGAATTATTCCATTCTCTTTACAAAATAGAGAAAACGAGTCTGCAAAATATTCTCCTTCTCTATCATCTTAAAGAATTTTAATCTTCTTTTCTTTTTTATTTTCAACAACAGTTTTAAATTCCTTAAATTTTTCAAATGCTCATCTTTTGTTTTCATTAAATAAACATGAGTGAAGTAAGAACAATCATCAATGAACATTATAAAATGCCTTTCCTTCCCCTTCTTAGTAAACCATTTGGTTCGCAAATATTAAAAAGTACAAGCTCTAATAATTCTGATTTTCTTTCAACTTTCAAAAAATGTTTCTTAGTCATTTTTGCCTCAACACAAATTTCAAATTTTTCAAAAAAAAAATTTGACATGAAATATAGCCATGATTGACATAAATTTTAAAAATCGAAAATTTAAATGATCTAATCTAGTATGCCATAAATCAAAAGAATGCTCAACAGTATAAGCAAAATAATTATTCATTTCATTGATACTAAGTTTGAATATTTCATCACAGGAATACCCTTTCAACAAATACAGCATTTTTTTATTCCACAACCTTATCAGATTCTAGTACAATCTCAAAACCATTTTTACATAATAAATGTGCAGATACAAGGTTTTTTCTACTTTCAAGAACATAAATTTTAACTCAACTGTTCCTTTGCCAAGAACCTTAATAGAATCATGGTTTCCCAGTAGAATTTCTTCTGGTCTCTTGAGTTTTTCATAACTCTTGAATTACCTTTTTGTCATCACAAACATAAATAGTAGCATTGAAATCTAACCATCATTCTGAATGTTTTATTACAATAATGATGTTTACTTCAATAACCATTCCAATATACATTTCAGTCACCTTAAATAATAGATAGTTAATGGTTAGTGGGTATTATATTTTGTTTGATAATGGGTCATGCGTTATCAACAATAAAAAATAAACCAAACTATTGCTACTGTTAAAATGGCTAGTAATAAAATATTCCCATTTAAAGTTTCAAGTATTGAAGATTTTTCCTTGATTGCTCAAGGACATAGTGAAGCTAAATTGTGGCATTTGTGTTACGGTCATTTAAATATAAATGGGTGGAAGTTGTGTAAAAAAAAAACGGTTTTTGGGCTATCTAAACTTAAAAACACTTGAGTTTTGTGAAGGTTGTGTATATGGAAAGCAAAGTAAAAAATCCTTTCCAATATTTGTAAGTCTTAGAGAGCATCTAGTTGTCTTGAATTAGTGCATGCTGACTTGTGTAAACCTACGAGTATTGAGCCTTTTGGTGGTAGTTGATATTTTTTAGTTTTTACAGATGATCTTAGTCGTATAAGTTAGTTTTAGTTCTTGAAATAAAAGTTTAAAGCTTTTTTCTAGCTTCAAGAAATTTAAAGCTCTTGTTGAGAAGCAAAGCAAGAATTACATAAAGACACTTTATACAAATAGAGGAAATGAGGTTCCTTCAACTGAATTTAATGTATTTTGTGAGAAAAATGGAATTCGTGAGGAACTTTCTGCACCATTCACACTGAAGCAAAATGGTTTTGCTAAATAGAAAAATAGAACAATAGTTGAAATGGCAAAAATAGTGCTTACAACGAAAGGACTTCCAAATCAATTTTAGGCAAAAACAGTTGCAACCACTGTGTACATCCTTAATATTTCTCCTACAAGGGTTATCTTGAATCAAACACCGTATGAAGCTTGGAAAGGTAGAAAGCCATCGATAAGCCACTTAAAAGTTTTTGGTTGTATAGCCTATGTTTTAGTAAAATCACAATCTCAAACACTTGATGAGAAATCTATGAAATGTATTTTTGTTGGTTATTGTTCTCAATCCGAGGTAAATAGGTTATATAATCTTGTTAATGGCAAGTTGGTCATTAATAGGAACGTGGACTTTAATGAAAATGAAAAATGGGAATAGAGTGAAGATCAAAACTAGCATGATCAAATTCCAAAAGTTGAAATGATTCCACATATGGATCCAACACCAACAAATTCAATTTCAAAAGTTGAAGTGATTCCACTTATAAATCTAACACCAACAAATTCATATTCAACCTCCTCTAGCAATAGCAACTCATCTACTCCAAAAAGCAATGGTTCCTCATCTTCTAACTCTTCAAGTGAAATTCCACCAAGGAAATTCAGATCCTTGAGGGAGATTTAATGAAACTTGTGCATTTGCTTTATTTGCATCTGATCTTGTATGTTTTTAAAAGAGGAAATTGTGAAGAATGATCTTTCTTGATAAAAATATTTTAAAAATAACCATCAAAATAAGTTTAATTGTTTTTAGCCATATTTAACCATGACTTGACAAAAACACCATTTAAACTATTTTAAATAAATTAAACCATTTATCATAATTTCTATCCATTTATGTTTCGGATTTCTCTCTCTCTCACCATTTCATTCTCTCAAATTTTATCGATTTCTCTCTTCGACATTCATTTGCTATACTTCCGATTTCTCTCTTCGACATTCATCTGTTATGTTTTCGATTTCTCTCTCTCGCGTTTTCAGATTTCTTTTTCTTGCGTTTTCAGATTTATTTTTCTTGCGCTTTCAAGATACCAAGCAATGGTTTTGACGTGTTTGGATGGGTGGGTATTTGGAAAATTCGATTTTTAGGTATTTTGGATAAAATTAAAATGGTAGAAATAATCACAAATGTATGAAATAGCTTTTAATTGAATCAATTCGGGACCTAGACACCAATAAATTCAAATTTTTGAAATTTATAAACCTAGATTTTCAAAAGAAATTTTTTTTAATTTTTAGTCAAATTTGGTATTTTAGATAAAAAAATTTATATTTTGATTTATGAAAATACGTTGGAAACATTTTAATCAGTGCCAAATTGTCAAAAAAAAAAAATAAAAATAATAAAAAGAATTGAGAGGATTTGAAGTTTTTGTTCGTAAGTAACAACAACATTTTAGACATTAAAATATAACAAAATGTTTTTGAATATGTTGTGTAACAATAATTTTTTTCGACATGACGTGTAACAATAATATTTTTTTTTTCAACATGGCATGTAACAACCTTTTTTAACTATAGTGTGTAACATGTTTTTATACATGGCTTGTAATAATAGTATTTTTTCAACATGACGTGTAACAACCTAACCATGGATGTAACAACAGTATTTTTTTTCAACATGGCATGTAACAACCTAACCATGGCGTGTAACAACAATATTTTTTTTCAACATGGCGTGTAACAACCTAACCATGACTTGTCACATATTTTTGTATATGACATGTAATAACCTAACCATGACGTGTCACAAGTTTTTGTACATGACGTGTCACATGTTTTTGTATATGACGTGTCACAACCTAACCATGGCTTATCACAAGTTTTTGTACATGACGTGTCACAAGGTTTTGTACATGGCATGTCCCAACCTAACCATGGCTTGTCACAGGTTTTTGTACATGGTGTGTCACAACCTAACCATGGCTTATCATAGGTTTTTGTGCATGACGTGTCACAACTTAACCATGACTTATCACAGATTTTTGTACATGACGTGTCACATATTTTTGTAAATAACGTGTCACATCATAGTGTGCAATTTCATTAAAGGTATTTTTATCCAACTTAATTAAAAATAATTAAAATTATAAAAAAAAATTATTTTTAAAAACGTCTTACCTTTAAAAGTTATTTTTTAAAATGCCTCAATTTTTAAAAAGCTAAAGAAAAGCAAAGAATGGTGCAATGCAATGATAGAAGAGCTACTGGCAATTCAAAAAAATCAAACTTGGGATTTGGTGGACTTACTTGATGGAAAAAATGTCATTCTACTCAAATGGGTATATCGAACAAAATACCATGTAGATGGGAGCATACCAAAGTACAAGGCTTGGCTTCTTGCAAAAGGATATTCACAGCAACAAGGAATTGATTTTGAAGAAACTTTCTCTCCAGTAGCATGATTTGAAATGGTAAGAACTTTTTAGCCTTAACTACTCAACTTGGTTGGCTTGTTTTGTAAAACCCGACCCTATAAATACATGTCATGACATACATGCAATGAATAACGTGTTTGTATGTTAGGAAAGTCTCAAAGAATAGCTAAAACCCGGTATTGTACCAAATGGTACACTTAAGTTGATTTAACTTCAAATTAGTTCAAATAGGAATTTTAAGATGAAATTTAATATTTCACAGTCCAGGAATGACTTAAAATGATGTTTTGGAGTTCGAGGGTTAATTTGGGATGAATTTGAAATTTTTGATGTCTATGGGCAAAATCGTCATTTTGTCACCTAAGATAATAATATGATCATGGAGAGAAATTTTTGATCAATATTGACTATATGGAGTATAAATTGATGATAGGAAGTGAAAAATTTCAGTTCCGGTAAGTTTCGGAACCTAAGGGCAAAATGGTAATTTTGTCGCTCTCGAGGTAAAATCGTAATTTTTACTAATCAAAACTTGTCAAAATCTTAGGATTTATTCATTTTTGGTATGCATGAGTATGGTGTTTGAAGTGGTGAAAATTTAAAATTTTCAGAACGAAATTTTAAAAAAGGGTCCCACGGGAAAGTGACATGTGGTATTTTTAAATGAAATAATATTATTTTAATCAAATAAGCCCATTTAAGCTTCAGCTGATGAGGGGTTCGGCCATAAGGGAAAAAAAGAAAGGAAAGAATAGGGAAAAAAGGAAGAAAGGAGAAAACCCAAAGAAAAGCTTGAAATTTGACAAAGGATTCGCGATTTTCGCCCATTTTCGCGTCTAACGGTAAGATTTTTCGATTTTGGCTTGGTTTCTACCTTTCCCATGCTTTTTTTTTCATTTTTCATGCTTCAAGAGAGAGATCACAAAATAGATCTAAGGGCTGGACGAAATTCAAGGGGGGAGATTTTGAATTTTTCAAGTTTCGATTCTTAGCTAAATCGGTAGTTTCGGTTAGTTAGAGGTGTTTAGAAATTAAATTGGACTTGAAAGCATGGAATTTTCACAATACCCACTCTAGGCTGAATCTTCAATGCTGTCCAATGGTGATGAATTGATTTTTATTCAAATGAATTGAAGGGAAAATGATGAAAAATGATTAATTATGCTAGAAAAACAAAATAGAAAATTTACCGGGTGAATGTCCCATTTTAATCGAATTTTTCAAGGAAGAAAGTGACTTGAATTTAGTGATTCCAGAGGGTTATAAGCTGGTATTTGATGGTTAAAAATGTTGGAGAGAGAATGGGACGATTTAGAGCAAAAATGGAGCGCGTTAGCAATTTATCGGGTAAAGTACCGAAAATAGGCTAGTGCCGCATTTAAGCCGTTTTAGGCCGTTGCATTTCATACCATGCATTAATATAGGATTTAAATCAATTATATAGTGATTTAGCATAAATGTATTGAATTGTGTGATTTTTGTAATTTATTAAGGAGGTGAGACATCTAGAAAAGGTAAGGAGGTCATACCTGAAGAAACGTGATTGAGACGCTTTTTCTTCAAGAGAATTGGATTTATATATCTTGTGAGTAAACCTACTATTATTGTAAACTATCTAGAGTTTATTTTTAAATGTTAATTACAGATTTTATGCAAAGAAAATGGTTATAAAAAGAGAAATTTTGCTGTATGCAAGTAAATAGATTTAAATGAAAATATTGTTGGATTATTGAATAATTGATCTTTGTTAAAAAAAATTTGAGTAGTTTGGAGGTCGTAAATTGTGTTACAAATGATGTTTTCATTCAATAGGCTTATGAGTATGTGTATATATGTGGCTATGCTTGAAATGTTATTGGGAATAAATGTAAGTTGGATTTTTACTATGTAGGCTGGGTAAATAAATAAAAGCCACGTTATACTGTCGAAATTTTATTAAATTGGTGGGTTTAGTCACTGTAGTGGCGGGTTTCTGTGGACCGCCTATTAGAGGGGCACGGTAAACCCGGTTATATAGTTACTCCGGTTGTAGAGGCGAGGAGGGTAACTCTCGGGGTAGTATTAGAGTTCACTTCACGTAGAACCCACACGTGAATGTGTATCTCGACCAACGCCAAGGAATGGCTTGTTTTAAAAACTAAAACGTATTTAATGTGTAACTGTTTTGACAACCTTGGCGGACTCGGTTAGATGCCTCAGCCAAGGTATCCCCGAGAACTAGTTTTGGCTTGAGCCATGATTTTAATAAAAGTCATAAACCTTAACAATTGTTTTGATAAATTATAAATATTTCTTGATTTAAGAAATAAAATAAAACTTTATGAAATGGTTTGTAATAGCTATTTAAATTTGCCTCCATTTTACTTACCTTTAGATGTTTATGATAATGTTTGTTTACTCATTGGGATTGCAAAATCTCATCCACCTCTTTTCCAAACATTTCAGGCCTGTGGTAGCTTGTAGATATCAGATTTTTTCGAGGACTACCGTAGATCGTCTTCCCACGACAGATAGTAGGTTTACTGCCATTATCGTATTTGTATAGTTATGGGCCCACCGGTCATTGTAATTATTATTGTATATTATGACTTTGTAACTTAATATATGTATAAATTTATTTTACTTTCACGCTATAAAAATTACTTATACGCGTGTCTATAAAAAAATTATTTTATAAGAAAATAGAATATTTTTATCAATATTTTTGAATAGTAAAATGTTACTTTAAACCCTTGAAAAAGAAGGTTTTGGACTTCCGATTTCACATTCGATTTCAGATTATGTATTCTGGATGCATAAACTATATTTTTACCAGATTTTAATATTTTCGTCGAAAAATGACCAAAATACCCCTGTAAGTCAAATTTTATATTTTGATTTATTTAAGCCAGAAATGAGTTGTAAACCCTCAAAAATGGATGTTTGGAAAGAATTACTCACAGGGAAGGCTAGAAACTGGTACGTAAGCCTTAGGGGGTTCCGATTGGTATTTCAAATAATGAGTGTCAATTGGGACGTCGTGGCGGTTGTCATGGGCTCGAGGAAAGTTCCAAGTCGTGACATGTTTGCCAATTTGATGTAAAATCTATCATTATGAATGGTGAATTGTTAAAGGAAGTTTATGTTTCACAACCTAAAGCTTTTGATGTTAATGGCAAGAAAGATAATGTATACAAGTTGAAAAAGTACTCTATGGATTGAAGCAAGCTCCACAAGCATGGTATTAAAAAATTAATTCTTATTTTTGACAAAATGGATTTGAAAGGAGTAACAATAAGCCCACTCTCTATTTTAAAAAAGAATGTAAAAATGATTTTGTGGTGGTTTATTTTTATGTTGATTTATATAAGATCATATGATTTATATGGGATCATCTAAGTCTATAGTAGGTGAGTTTAAATCTTGTATGATGAAGAAGTTTGAGATGTTAGATTTGGGTTTATTGCATTATTTTCTTAGTTTTGAGGTGAAACAAGTTGAAAATGGAATTTTTATTTCACAAAGAAAATATGCAATAGAGCTTTTGAAAGATCTAATGGGGTAAATTGTAAAATGGCAACCACACCCATGAATGTGAATGAAAAGTTGAATCTTGATGATGATACTGAGGGTTGTAACGTGTGGGTCCATGAACCCGATCGCTAGACGTGATTAACTTGGAAAGTCATCACCAATCTTTTTTGCCTAAGTGCGATTGACCACCTAATCAAATTTGTTCTATTCAACGAAATACTAAATCAACTTTAGGTTTGTCAAAAGAACAATAAACCGGTCTACGTGTTTTTTTAGAGTTTGGGCTCGAGAGTATGGTTATGCACAGGGAAAGATTAGTACCCCTGTGATGCCCGTTCTACGAACGGTACCATTTAATCACTTATTATCTTAACCCCTTTTATTTTGTTCTTATGTTTCCTTTATTATTATTTGTTTGATTTATCTCTTATTCTATCAATTAAGTTAAAATATTTTAAGGGTTTAACGCACATGTGATGCTATCATGAAATGCATGACATAAAATCCAAATAGTACCAAACGAAAACCTTTTATTGAGCATACTTTCCAAATCTGCCCATCATACTGGTGGGATCCGAGAGTATACTCTTACTTAGAGAAAATACCTAAAACACTCGTCTTCGCAAGTTTACTAAGTAAATCTCATCATCGGGATAATCGTTTGTGAATGAAAACGGTGTTTTCATGAATGCAAAATCCTAATACGGGTAAAAACTTTTTATTAAAGAATCTTTCCGAACCCTCCCATCATATTGGTGGAGCTCGGTACTATCTTTTCACCTAAAGAGTTTACTAATGAAACTCGCCTTCATAAGCTTCCTCAGAAAGTCCCATCATCAAGGTTTATACCTGTATACAGAATAGATCTATATGTCATGACATTTAACAATGCAAGCATGATACGTAATGCACTTGTAAATTCAATATTTATTTTTTATTTATTATTTTTCTTTGAACTTATTTTTCATGAAAGAGATTTTTTGTTTATTTATTGCTTTTATAGCCATTTCAATTTCTTCATATATCTTAGTATGTCAATGCTTATTTATTTTATCATATGAAACTTTCCCCAAAGTCATAATTTTATATCAATTATTTTATTTTTTATTATCCATAGTTATTATTGTTTATGCATGTGTATTTTTATCTATTTTTGTATTATTATGATTAACAAAATTTATTGTTATTATTAATTTCCTATTTATTTTATTTATAGATTTTGTTTAATTGATGATTAAATATATTTAAGGTATTTTCTTTACTTGAACTTAGAAACATCAAAATTTCAAATCAGGACCCTCCCAACATACTGGTGGGGTCCTAATCGAAATTCCTAACCTAAGAAAGTTCACTCGGAATTGCGACTTCTCGCGTTCCAGATGGAAATCCCATCATCGGTATTGATTTCAAATCAAACATTATATTTTATATTTAATAATTCCATACTAAGTGTTATTCTTTTAATTTTTCTTTTATTTATTCCTTTATTTATTTGTTAACTTTTTAGACCAAACCTTGAAACTTTCCTAATTATAAATATTGATCATAAATATATTTTTTTTATTTTTGCTAATTTACCTAACCTATTTTCCTAGAATGATCTAAAATTAAATCAAACCTTCATGTTAATTAAGCAAAATGAGCTAGACCCAAAATAAATTAAAATAGGCCCACTAGCACAAAGGTAAGAATTATACCTTTCTAGGCCACTATTAGCCCCACTCGAAGGCCCACAAAAAGCCCAGGCCTACTGTACTGAATCTGCCTCTGGAAGCCCACAAGGCTGAGCCCGAAACGCACCGCTTTGGGCGTTTCTCTAACAGCTTGTAATCCTCCAAAACGGTGTCGTTTTGGAAACCTTAAACCCAAGTATTTAAATCTTCTTTTTTTCTTTCTCCTCTCATTTTTTGCCCTTTTTTCTCTCTCTAGCTGGCGGCACTCTCTCCCTTCTCTCTAAACTACCGATTCAACTTCTCTTTCCCGGTGCCGATCGGCCTTCGCCGGTCATTTTTTCGATCGGAGGTCGAGCCTTCCTTTGCCAATCAGTCCTTTCTTCCTCCTACAGCACTCCCTCCCTTTTCGTCGCCGCCAACTAAACCTCCCGTCCTTCGAACCCTCACCACCGGTTGGATCGCACACCACCAGATCTGGCCAAAGCGACCCTCGTTCCTCTCTCCTTTCGACCTCTTCCTTTCTCCGAGCACTGACTGGGCCTTTAAAGATATGGCTTTGTTTTTTTTTAGTTTCTTGGATTGTGGCTTTTTGTTGCTAGAAAAAAGGATTTTTTATTTTTTTGTGTATCCTACCGGTTGCTAGATGAAATTAGGGATTTTTTTTTTAATTTTTGGTTGCTTTTTTTTGCTCTCGTTTTTTGCAGGGATCTCCCCTTTTCTTTGAAACATTTTTATCTTTTAAAATTAAATTGTCCAAAATTTTGGACAATCCGGAATGGAGCTCTGGCAGCAGGGAGTTGGTAGCCAGAGCCCCATTCCACCCTGTCTCCTGCATTCTCTTATTATTATTATTATTATTATATTTTGTTATTATTTATTATTTATTTATTTTATTTTTGAAATGGACGTCTTCACTGAGTTGGCTAATAAAAGTTATTTAGAAGTCTTGTCGATGGCCTGAACTATTTATCTCATATAAGGTCAGACATTACATTTTCTATTAGTGTTGATCCAAATTTATGCACAATCTAACCAAGCATCATCTTAAGGCTACTAAGAGAATATTGAGATATGTTACAGAGACAATTAAGACAATTGACTTTGAAATTTGATATTAAAAAGAATTAGATTTTAGATTAACTGCTTTTACTGATAGTGATTTGACGGGCTGTTTGGATGACAAAAAAATCACTTCAAGAAACTTATTTAACCTTGGTTCTGGAGTAATTTCTTGGAGTTCAAAAAAGCAACTTCATCAGCTTATCAAGCAGCTTAACTAAAGAGGTTTCTTTCTGATTTTCATCAAGAACATGTTGGTGCAACAGAAATCTTTTGTGACAACAGAGCAACTATTTCAATGATAAAGAATCTTACGTTACATAGTAGAGCCAAACACATTAACATTCGTTATCGCTTCATTTGAAGTCTAGTAACAAAAAAGACAATTAAATTGAAGCCTTGTGGTACAGATGAGCAAGTTGCAAACATTTTAACCAAATTGATCTCTCCCTCAAGTCAAGCATAATCACTTCATATTGCACATGGGAGTTCGTAGATTTAAATCAAAGGGGAATGTTGAAGAATGATTCAAAACCCTTTATTAAATGAAGTCAAATAAGTCTTCCACCTTGTAGGTTAAAAGAATCTAGTATTTGGTTGTTTTTAATTTAAATTGTTTTGTTTCTATCTTTATGTTTAGTTGCTATCAGATAAGTATTGAGTAGGATATCTTACAAAAAAACTAGGAAAGCTAGCTACTCTTGTAAGTCTATAAAAGGCGTATTAGTTCACTCAATAAAATGCATTGAGCAGTACATTTTCTCACTATAAAGGCTTCATTGTTTATTTGGTAACTTTTGTCTTTTAGTTATTTTCTTCTTCCATTGTTTGTTCACTTTTTTAAAACATAAAATGGGAGTCCACATGTATGATAAAGTGTTGAAATATTGTCATAAATTAGAGAAATTAAGAATAAAAATAAAACTTTGATAAATTTAGAAAGATACAACTAGTATAGTATAGTCAATTCTATCTCAATCATTAAATGATTTTGAATTAACAAAGTAAAATTTCTCTATTGTTTATTCTCTGATTTTGCTCATAATTCATCTAAACCCAAACAAAAGTTATGATATATAAAAACCAAAAACTCACCCTTGCACCTTAACCTCAAGTTATATTTAGTGTTTGGGTATAAGCAACTTTAGTTTAACTAAAGTTCAGCTCAATTTGTTAAAAAAATGGACATTATTTCATATCAATATGTGATATCTCATCTCATTTATCATATATAAATGTAATTAGTAAGATTTATATAACAATCTAAGTTAATCACTATTAACAATTTGAATTTAAACTTTTGAAAATTATATGATTTAGACTTGAAAAGTTACTAGGAAGTGGTGCTTGGATCCAGAGTCATTACAATTGATATCAAAGTATATGTCAACTTAGTGTGGATTTCCACATTGTGCTGGTGAAATCTTGATCTTGTTGAGTGATACTTTAATTGTAATTGTGATTTGGAGCATTGTCGAAAACATTAAAAATTTGAGTGAATGGGATTGTGATACCTCATAGTATGTTGAGTGTAAATATAATTATTAAGACCTATCTAAAAGTCTAAATCAATTATTGTTAAACAACTTGAGTTCAAGTTTTTTAAGATCAAATGATTTAGATCAAAAAAATTATTGAACAGGTGATGCTTGGCCTTAGGTTGTTATATAATGGATATATGGAGTATTCTTTTGTGATTTAATTTTTTTTTTATTTAGGGAATGGAAGATTGAAACTTAACTTTTTAAGTAAAGAGAACCACGCAATACCTAGAGTCAAATGTTAAAGTGTTTTTGTGTTTTTCACTTTGACTTTCATAAAAGAAAAAAACGATCTTGCAAAAATATGCCTTTTGATCTTTTAGCTTCTTAATATTTTATGTAAGGTCAAAATAAAAATGTATTTTTCGTGTAAAGAAAAATAATATGGTAAACTTCACATACACCCATTGCATTATAACTTTTTCTCACATAGTACTCTGAGATTATTTTTTTCCCATATAAAATTTTATGTTTTTGTTCTATTCCAAAATGGGTAACAATGTTAAAGTCTTAGTTAGTTTTTTGTGAACAGATAATAATAACCTTTGTTTTAATCTTTGCATCCGAACATTTAGTTCATTGATTGATACATAATCCCCCTACCTAAAAGTGTAAGATTCGAATTCTCTTTCTCCCAATTATAAAAAAAAAAAAACTTTGTTTTAATCTTTTTGTATTTTATTTATTTAATTAAAAAACATTTTAAAAAAGATTTTTCAATTTTTTTCCCAAAATAGACCAACTTGCCACCTGTTGTCATGAGTAGCACCAAAGTCTTTATGCATGTCATAAATGTTGAATGCTATATTACTACAAAAGAACAACAACCATGTTTTGGACTACGATTATAATTTTGGTGCTTGATATACATGACTTCTACTTCACTCTTGGTCTAAGAATGGCATCATATAAAAAGAAGAAATGGTTTTTTTAGGAAGAATCTCTTTTGCTAACACTTAAATAAATTTATAAGTTCCTACACAATTGTACAAGATTATTTTTTCAAAAAATGAAAAAAAAAATAAATTATTTGGACAGAATCAATTAAGGCCTTTTTAAAGAGAGCATGTGCATTTGGATCCTCCTTTACAAATTTTGAATACTAACGCTAATAACTTAATACTAATAATGATCCAAACAAAAATAAAATCAAAAACAATTCTAAAATGAACCAATCAATCAAAATTCTCTTAACAAAAAAAAATAAAAGCAATCATTATATTAATTCAAATTCAATATTCAAAGAAATTATATTTTACAAAAATGAATTAAAGGAACAGAAAAAATGAGAGAGGAAAATTTGAAAACAAAAATAATGATTGAATTTATAAACCCGTTTGGAATCCAAAGAAGAAAACACTCTCAGTTCTATTTGGGGAATGAGAAAGTGAGAGAGAAAAGTAGAAAGGAAACCCAAAGTTGAAATTTTTTTTAATTAAACACATTAACTGCAAAAGGGTTAAAACAAAAGATATTATTATTCGTTAACAAAAAAACTAACTGAAACTTTAGCATCGTTATCCCCTTTGGGAATAGAACTAAAATACAAAGTTTTATGTAAAAAAAATAATTTAATGGTGCTATTTAAGAAAAGGTCATATAAAAAAAGGTATATGTGTAATTTACTCAAAATAAATTGCCTTTCAAAAAAAAAGTGTTTACTCAAAATAATATTATGAAGAGAGGGCCTAAGTTTTGTTCTTCGACCCTATTGTAGCCTAGATTAAGCCTAACAAGTAATTTCATCGCAAGCTTACCTAACTATGCGTAGAGCCCAGCCCACCATTATGGGTGCAGTTTAGATTATTGAATAATTCAAGCCCTTAAATTATCGCATTATCCGGACATCTGTTTTTACTATTTAAATAATGAAAAATATATACTAATTTTTTGGCTTCTAAAATGCCTAAACAAGTCAAGTGAATTCATTCTTGTGATGGAAATAATATTTAAGAGAAGGGTAAAATAGTTTTTAATTAAAAAAGTCATCAAATTAACGTATAAATATTTCTTTGTACAATCGATGTATTAAGATATATGAAAAAGATACTTTAACACATTTAAATCTTTAATATTATTATCAGTTACTCCTTTTTTTTCAACGTTTACATATATATAAATATATATATATATACATATATATATTGTGGTAGGAAAGTCAAAATGCGTACAAAGTTAAAACAATCGTTAAGACGAAAGTTAGAACTAGGCATTCATGAATTTGGTAGAGCACTATCCATATTCCATGGTCAAAATTAAACTTTGTTGCTTGCAAAGTCATTTTCATTTTGGACGTGGTAATTAATCCAGCTAACTGCGTTGATTAACTGCTACTGCGCTGAGAAAATAATTGCACTGCTCATCTCTGAATACTTACCGTCTGTTCAACAACGTAGGATGTTTTTAATTATTAATGAATGCATCGTAAATTAAAGATGAGTGGCGTTTAAGCAAAATGATGTTTTTAATTGTTAATGATATTCTCTTGATTCTACCAACATTTACCCTTTATTACAACTTGTTCTCTTCCAAACAGAATCGCTTTTAACCAAACACGTTATCTTAATGTATTACTTCTATTGAAGTTTTTTTCTCGTGACAAATTAAATTAGGATGAACTTCAATCTAAATATTGTTAAAAAAAAATTACAAACCTACATCTAGTCATACTCGAGTTGATAAAAAATCAAAAAAATTAAAATTAAGAAAATCTTTACTCTAAAATGATTCGAATCTAAAAACTCTCATTTTACAATTTAGAATAACCCGAACTTTATATTAAAAATTAAAATAATATAATTTATAATTATTTTTTTAGAAAATATAAAATGTAATTATTAATTTTATTTTTCATTCAAATTCAAAATAATTTAAACTTAAATATCCCATATGCAAATAGAGCCCGAATTGTTTCGTAATAAAATGTTTGGAGCCCGTCCTTTGTGGTCTCTGTCTACGACTTCAAGTTAGTGGCGGTAATAAATTGGGAGAGGAAAGCATTGTCTGTCGCTTGTGTTGAAAATGCCACTAGGTGTTGTTCAGCTAAGTCCCACATTAGATGTGTGGTTTTAATAGCATTGGCTGCCGTAGGACCTGCAAATATTCGCCACAATTTTAATTACAAAAAATCTTCTTCTCCTACGTAGTACTTGATTATATATATATATATATATATATTTATATTTATAATTTTATGGTCCTTCAAGTATTCAGTTTTATACTCTTAATTAAAAATTTAAATTCTTAAATCTTAAATTTTAACTCTAGACCTTGAATTTTAAATCTAAAATTTTAAATTCTGATAAGGAAAATTTAAAAGATATGTAAAATAAAATATGAGAGAAGCACTAAGTGAAACACTTCAATAAAAATAAAAGATTTTTATTGGATGCAATTGATGTTTTATAAGCGGTAAGAGTAAGGTAACTTCCATGACAGCTTGACCCTTTTGTCGTTTCATTTTTCCAAAATCAGACCACATATTTTAAGTGGAAATGGCACTTGCTACGTCTTGCACAACATTTTCCATTTTCTTTTATCATTAAAAGTCACGTCTGCTGTCCGGTAGCTGCTTGGTAATCTTTTACCTGGGAT
Source organism: Theobroma grandiflorum (assembly GCA_036013995.1). Taxonomy (NCBI): domain Eukaryota; kingdom Viridiplantae; phylum Streptophyta; class Magnoliopsida; order Malvales; family Malvaceae; genus Theobroma; species Theobroma grandiflorum. The sequence continues at coordinate 42,160,114 of CP142127.1, forward strand.
TGTAATGTCGTGTGCAAATGACTTGACTACCTTCATTTTCAATTTTTTTTTTTTTTATAGATCACTTTAAAATGAAAATTGAACGAATTAAATAACGGTGAAATGGTTCAAAGCAAAGAGTAGGGTTGCCTTGTTTGGCTACTAATTAACCTACCATCCACCCCTTTCTTCCCCGAATTAATAAAGATAGAAGATTACTCAGTATGTCACAAGGCCAGGTTTTCTATATGTCCTTTGTCTGATTATTCTTCTTTATGTGTTGTTCTCCAGTTATCAACGTCTTCAAAACACAACCACCTATTTCTTTCAATTTTTTTACCTGCTAGGATTAGGATATGCGCATCTCTGATAAGCAACTGGAAAGAGAAACTATTTAATAAGTCGATAAAAATCAGATGGCTAAACTATTTAATAAGTACTACATGGTTCATCGGGTTTGCCTGTTGATATTTTAGTCTCGGAGTCAATTAGTAAAACATATAGAATAGTACATAAGCAAATAAATCTCCAAATCTTAATCATAAGTTGACAGAAGATTTTTGGAATACTACACTGTTGATTTCATCATGATTTTTTTGTTTTATTTAATTTTATCTTTTTCTTTAAGGAGGGGGCTGCACGTGCTGTCGAATGCTTGGTCCCGCTCATAAAATTAAAGGGGGCAAGTCAACAACTGAAGTGACCTCTTTCAGAATCAGAGGAGTAATGTGGTTTTCTTTTGTTCTCTTAGCTGACTGCTTGTTGACAAAAAACAATTTATTGGCATTGAATCACTGAGCTTAATGGGAAGTAAGAGGTTCTGAAACAAATTTAACTTAAGACACAGTCATTGCCAAAACGTTTTATAAAAACAGGCATCCATAATTCAAGTTTAGAACAATTTAATGAAGAACCTTTTTAAGACTTCTACTACAAATGTTGTTTGATGAACATGCTCACTTTTTGGTAACCCCACCAAAGCAACCATGAACTATCCGTTATCGTTATCGGGCATTAGAAAAGATTATGCCAATTGCCATGCACCCATAAGCCATTTGCCAGCTTGCATTACGATTTGCCTCAGTGTGAGAGCGACAGCGGAAAAGGACTCAACCATGGGGACCTATCTTGCGCACATGACAATATAGAGAATTGAAGAGAGATACTATTCATGAAAGAGCACACAAAAAAGTTCTCTCTTTTCTGTAACTGTACAAACCAAGATCCCATTCTCTAGCCAATAAAACATTCTTAGTCACCTCATAATATGCAGAAAAGAAAGAAAAATATATATATATATATATGAAAAATCATACTTCAATGCTATACATAGACAAGGAAATAATTAACAGATACAAATATTATGCAAAATTTCTTTCATGAACAGAGCCTAGGCAGGGATCTTGCAGCACTATGGCTTGATACTTTAGATTTCATGATTTTGGCCATCCGGATCTGCATTTTCTTGCAGACTTTCTCCAATTCCACCACCCTCCATTGCATCTGTTGTAAATGTGCTCTGAGCTTCTCGTTGTCAGCTGATATGTCTAGTCTCCCAGAGTAAAGAACAACTTGTTCACTGGCTTCATCTTTCTTAGCCTTGCCTTGGATGTCGTTGAAATTACAGGGGGAATCTGTGTAAAGTTTAGTATTATTAGTGCCCCGTAGTAAGTTCTTAAGCTTCAATTGCTGGGAGATGAGAGCTCGCACTGTACTTTTTGATGGAAATTTTGCATTCTGAGAAAGGTGTATGCAAGCCTCTGTAGAGAGCTTCTCATAGTTCAGTGCACAACATATTTTCATTTTTTCATCTTCAGACAACCCTGCATGCACCTACAAAAACCATAGTTAATCCAAATACACTGAATACTATTATGGAGCAAATCCTTGGGTTGCTAATAATTCAATTACAGTTTCTAGTAGCATTTTAAGATGTCAGAACAGATTAACTTGTTTAAAGGAAATAATAAAATGTTCAAGTGCATATGCTGCACGTTTCTAGGGAAATTGTATAAAGGAAATCAAAGTATTACCTCCAGATAAATGTCCATGGCGTGGTATAATTCATCCCAAGAGTCCCTGGCAGAATCCGGCAGGGCCACCAGCAAGGCTAGAAACTTTGACAATTTTAGACAAGGATCCGGAGCTACTTCTGCTATATACAGATCTATCAAGCTAGCAACCTTCTTCATTCGCATTGGAGATAATTGCCAGCCTCCTCCATGCCGAAATGCTTTCAGGAACCTAAGAACAAGGTTCACATCATATAAATAAGTTGAGCCATAGGGAGAAGGAATTAGCAGATTATCTAACGTTGCTTGATCCATCTGAGAACCTATCATACTCTCCAACTTGTTCCTACGACTTTTGCTTATCTTCAAAATCAGCACCACTCGAAGAATCCCGAACAAATTCTTGTATGAAATAGAAATTGGATCAAGAGTGTAAAGCATATCAATCACATTTTCTAAAACTTTACATTTCTCATCAGATGAGGCAGTATAAAACTTCGACTTCTGGTAATGGAAGAGGAATCGACTGATCATTACATGATTGTACTTTCGAGAGAGCATCAATTCTATCAGCATTCCAATCAAATCGGGACTCAAAACTGAAAGGTCTTCAAACCACCAAGTTGCTCGAGAGAAGCTGTTTTTCAAACTCTCGGTGCTTCTACTATCACAGGAAAGCCGAAACCCTGAGCTATCTGGAGAAGAAGTAGATGCACAAGGACTTGCTTCACTGGTTATGGCCAACCTCCCAAGAAGTGAATCCAAGCATTTTTCGAGTATACCTGAGGAAGTTGCAATCGGCTGTAAATCTTGGCAATGCTTCAAAGCAACCAAAAGATCAGGCCATGTCCAATGGCTGATCTCTGCAATGGATTTCTTGGTTTTTTCTAATAGATTACAGGTTCCTGATACAGAATTGTTCATCTCCATGAATTGGGCAGCAGAATATAAAAATAAAATGTTTGAAGGATTTACGTCAATTTTTCCCTTGTTGTAACAAAACCTTGACATAAGCTCAAAATTCTCTGCCCCTCCTGGAAAGTCATGGAACACCACTTTATTTCTCTTGGCGTTTGTGGATTTACCAAATAATTTGCTCAACCTGCCCGAGTATGAACAAACAATTTTCTGCAATGACCAGACAAGAAGAGAATCAGATGATGTGGTGGCAACAACAACAATGCAAAAAACAAAATTAAGAAATTATAAAACTGTAGCAGGAATAAATCCAGAATGTCTACTACCCAAGAGTTATTTCTCCACGAAACAATGCAACAACAGAAATTAAAAGGGAAAGAAAAATACAAAAACAGGAATGATGGTTGGAATGGGAGAATGAAATACAAAACAGGACAGGTTAAAGGTGACAAACAAACAAACAATGAGGAATTATTGTAAAGACAGTCCCAATCACTTTCTGATCAGAATCTTCCAGGGCTTAGAAAAACTCACAAAAGGAATGAACTAAATTTTGGGGCAAGGGAGAATAAATTCACTGCATTTACCGAGAAAAAAAAAAGGGGGAGAAAGTGAAATTAGAAGGGAGTATCTAAACCAAGAAATCAGCAAAAAGAAGGATGAGAGGTCTTTATTAGAGTAATAAATTGAGTGAGGGTAATAAATTGCAAGGATGTGAACTAATCACCCCAGCAAAGAAGGGAAATGAACAGTAATCAATGCCATGAAAGCAACCCTCAGTCCTTCTCAGCAAAAGTGGCGAATAGAACAAATTAGACATGAAACATTAAAGCACCCTAACAACAGCCATAAATGAGAAGGGAAAAAAGAATACAAAACAGAAAGCCCTACACACTTTGGAAAAATCGTGGACATGGTGATTTCCAGGAAAAGAAGAACAAGAGTTATGAACTTTTGCCCCACAGTGCTGCACTGTAGGTGGGAAATTAAATGTTGAGGTACAACTGTAAACACTACAGACTACAGAGAAAATTTACAAGAGAATGTGACAATTATGAAACTGAAATCATGTAAGTTCTACCTTTTTCACACTACAAAGACAGAAACACACAAAACAAAAGCATATCATAGCCTATGAATATGCACTGAAACACAACATACATTTACAACCAAAAAGACCAGATCAGCTATTTAGAGTACCAGAAGAACACTTGCATAGAATAAGGAGATTTCAGTGGAGCACATCAATTTTTTTTATTAGTTCAATCTGGATCACGTCAAATTGAACACAGCAAGAGTGAATAATAAACTTGCATTTTGGAGAGAAAGCAAGAAACCCTCAAAAAAACATAAGTGTTCCCGTTTTTTTTTCTTAAAAAATAGAATTTTATAAGCAAAGTATGAGAAAAAAAGAGGTAGAGAACAGACTTACCTTTTCCACCAGGAAAGTCTCCTCTCCATTAACATCCACTTCAAGATCACAGCAAACTGCCATGACCCAAAAACAAACAAAACCAAAAAGAAAAAAAATAAACCCACCTCAAATCAAGAGTCTTTTCTTCGTTTTTGGAACTTGGATCAAGGAAATTTAAAAAAAAAAAAAAAAGAAGACGAAAAGATTTTTTTAACTACCCAACAGAGACAGAGATGTAAGGAGGAGGCCAAAAGGGCAGTGAGGAGAAACACACAAAGTCATGTACCATATTCTTCAGAAGGGCAAGAAGACAAACAGAAACAAGTGATTCTATAGTCACTGAACTGACTTTGGTTCTGCAAAATGAGGGAATAGTAATCAAAATGGGTGCAGCACCAACGTGGTGGTTTCTCAACTGGGATAACAAAGACAAGACTCTAAAAACTAAAAACGAGTTCAAGGATGTATAAAGACAGAGAAGAGATATAATAATAAGACCGGTGATTTTTTTTTTTATATAAGAATAAGACCAGTGATTTAACTAAGAAAATAATGAGGGAGGGACTCTAAAAACAGTTGTCGTGTGACCTCAACCTGACATTCTCGCTAAAGAAAAGTACTTTCTATGTAATAATATAGTAATTATTTCCTCTCATTTAAATATTATAAAGTTGGAATAATGATTTTTCTTGGGAGAGGAGGTACCTCTCATAAAGCTTAGAACTCAAGCCTTTTGGCTGGCTTTCCTTCTCTCTTGCTCCATTATCCCCGCTGCCAGCCTCTAGACCCGTGCACCCACCGGGCAAAGTTTTATATATAATATAAAGTTTATTATAATACTCGCAATATCAAATTCCTTTCCCCTCGTAGTAATTGGCAATGACTGAATTGCCCATTTGGACCCTTTTCAGTTTTTCCACCAGGGGTATGGTGGACCAACTTCTAAATATGTCCCACAGGGGGTGGGCCCCCACTTGAAAGATTCATCTTTATAGTTCGGATAATGGATCATGTTCATTGTTTTGACGTGCTGCCCTTTGTTTGTTCCCCTATTCACTATTGTTAATCTTGTTTGGATTCTCCTTGAAAGATTTTCTTACTTGATTGCAAATTTTTTTCTATTTTGAGTTGGAGTGGTACATTATTCGCCCTATTTAATTTATCCAATGAGACGATTAGAGTGGTTGACTAATTGAGATCCAGCATGTTAAATAGATAATTTAAATAATGTTCTAATACTTTAGTTCGACAAATAGTATAGTTGTCACTGGCATTTGGATACTATCTGAGGGATTGACTTATGATAAGTTCATTTGCCTTGAAGATTAGTGTACGATCTTTTTCAGATATGTGTGTAATCAAGTTCTAATGATAATTATCTCATGAACATGAATTAATATCGAATATATAATTATTAATTTCTTATGAAATTTGATATATCTTACGCACTAACCAATTTATCTAATGAAAAAGAAGTATTTAAGGTTGGTTAGTGTACATATTTTGGGGATGATTTTTGAAGTAGTTTCACTTAAATTGTATATTGTCTATGACTACGAGTATGGACCGTGAGGGCACCGCACAACCGTTACGTTGATGCGCCAGAAAGAAGGATACAAGTAAACGGGGTGTCAGGTGAGCCATAAAACCATAATGACTCTTTCATCCTTACAAGCATATCCAATTTAGTGTTTGAGCATCGCAGGTGGGCACCAAAAGAGATTAGAGAGAATGCGTGGGTAAGCCTTAGATAAGAAATAGTGTATTCATAAGTCTTATCAAACTTGTGTTAACGAACTTCCTTTTTGCAGCTTTAAGGCAAAAATACAACCAATCGACTTTAGAGGGGGTATTTCTGTCTGACACTTTATGGAAAAGGAAGGGCATTTTGATTCGCCTTTGGTCTTTACAGCCCCGATGAGCGATGGGATATCGGATAATCATTAACCAATAATCTATTCGGTTTACAAAGCAAACTAGGAAAGCTGTCGTTTTATGTGCCATTTGTCTCCATATTAAATGAGTCAATTTCTCTTTTTGATTATGTAAGTTTTCCGAATTATGTCATCAATAGATTGGCGAATTCATTATATTGGAAGTCAATGATCTTCTTCTTAAAAACACCAGGGGGGATTTCTATGGATACAACGGACAACACAAAAAGGAACCTTTCCTTTCTTTGTGGTGGGGTGCCAGCAGCAGTGGCAGTGGCCCCCCAACAAGTTTTCCAACCCCCTTGGTGTCTTTCAGTGATGTTCTGCTCTCTTGCTTTTTTGTTGCTCATCAAATTAAAGGATAGGAACATTGCTTGAACCTCAGCCTGGCAGTAGGGCCTTTTTTCCACCATGCTTAAACAAATATGAAAGACCCTTTTTCCAGGAGGATGTGGTTAAACTGGCCCAGCTTTGATCACGAAACGGCAGCAACTCATGTGGTTGTGATAATAAAAAGGAAAAAGGAATTCTTAATTAGCTATTATTTAGCTTATGTCATACTTGCTCAAGAGAAGCGTAGCGTGGAAAATGGATTTCGTTACTAACTCAATTTTTTATTTTGTAAAAATTATTATATGTTTGGAATCATAAATTTGAAAGAGTGGATTTGGTTTTGGTTTCTGAAAAAATTAGTTAAGACTCCATATATCTATGTATTTGAAAAGATATAAAAAGAAAGACAAATTTTAATTTAAAAACTCACACATGGATTTCAAAGTTATAATTAGAAATATGCAAATATGAATGCACTATGTCATCAACCCTCCCATACTGTTTCCAGTTAATTGGTTTGCGCGGTTATGAAAATCACTTGCCGGCACTTGCTAAGATGATTTTTATAAGTTGGGCTCCTTGGCAATGGATCAAAAGGTCCATTTTATACTCATAAAACAATGTGCTACCCAAAGTTAGATTGGATATGGGCTCAAGATGAAACATGGGATAATATTAGTGGATTTTATGAAAGAAGTTAAGAACATTTGGTTAATGGTTATGCTACTTGCTTTTACTACAAAAGTTTTAACACAGATTGCGTTAATTCCAAAAACAAAGAAAGAAAAGAGGACCGGCCTTTCAATTCTTAATAATATGCTATTATTTTAAACTAAAAGACATTTCTGTTTCTTTTTGATAGTCTTTAAGCTTTAGATTCTGATTTTTAGAGGTTAATCAAATGCCACATATGGATTTCTTAATTGCTATGTGTCTTGGGTAATATGAGTTCGATGGTGTAGAGAGTGGAATGTGGTCTGGGTCTTTCCAAATGATATGGTTATTTTTGTTTTTTCATGGAATAATGTTATTATTAAGGAAGCTAAGAATCTGGAAAATATTTTATTATGCTTTAGTATGGTGCATATATATGGATGTCTAGGAATGAGCTTGTTTCAAGATAAAGTATGGGACCCTGATCAAGTTTACACTATAACAAGCTGCGAGTTGTCACTTGGACTAATGCAAAATGGCCCTTGGAATATGGTATGATCTTGAACACCTTTGGGGCACTCAGCACAGGGACAGTAATTAAAAGTAAAAAAAAAAAAGGTAGATAAGGGCAGCATGCAATGGTCTAGCTAAAGGAGAATTGAAGTTTAATGTAGATGGAGCTGTGAATGATTGTATGGGGAAGCTGAAATAAGGGGAGTGTTAAGGAACAAAGGGAGAGATTATGGTAATGTTTTCAAACTCTATAGGGTGAGTGATTCAAACACAGCCGAGATTATGGCTGTAAGGGAAGTTTTTCTAATTTTTTTTGTTTCTAAAAGGTTGGTTTTACATTTTTTGGATTTTTTTTTTAATAATTGGGAAAAGGGAATTAGAACCTTACTCTTTAGGTAGGGAGATCATGCACCAACTAATGAGTCAAATATTAGGCTGTAAATGATTTTACATTCTTTGATTATTGAAAGTGATTTGAAGAATGCAGTATTGTGGGTGCAAGACACTAGTTGTGCTCCATGGAAATTACACAAATGGATACTCCATTGGGTGGTTCACGAACTATCTTTGATGCCCTTGTTGTGGATGGGTGATGGAAGGATTTTTGTGACATTCTCCTTTTTGGTTTGATGTGCTTCCTTGTCAACCCTCTAATGATGGCTTCCCTTATATCTTGAGGGTGTCTTCTTTAGTCCTAGTTCGTGAGTGCTTTCTTTTTATATCTGATAACTCTATGATATAGAGTTATTTAGACTTAATTTTGATATTAATTTAACTTAGTTTTTGGTGTAATGTATAGAAATGAGTAGGTTTTATTTAAATAAATTTAAATTAGTTAATTTAGGTGAGTCAATCTAATCATAGTTAATTTTATGATTAATTTGGTGTTAATGTGATTAAGATATATTGTTATTGATTTATTTGTGCTTTTGTAGGTTTATTGAAAAAAGAATTTTAATGAAAAAAAGAGAGTAATTTCGAAGTGCAAACTTTTACTATATATGTTTTGATATTTTAACCATAACTCTTTTTAGAGAACTCCAAATGAGATGATTCTTAGATCATTAGAAAGCTATGGGAAAAATCTACAACTTTTATGTTTACCCCTTCGTTAGTTCGACTTGAAAAGTGGTCAAAAGTCTTGTCAAAGTTAAAGTATTGTTGCAGGTCTAGAGCAATTACGATTTCTGCTAATTAATTGATAGATACCAAGGCTCACGTGGTCTAATGAGGAAATCCTACTTGTAATTAACTTCTTTCTGCACCCAACTTGACCTAACTTCAAAGCCCTATAAAAATAACTTTTCGGAAGACTTTTAGGATATAAAGATTGAAAGCTAAAAATCAAGCCACAAAGTCATTGAAGTTAAGAAGAATTTGAAGGATTTAAGGAGATTCGGAGGTTAAGAATATAATTCTTGAATTTTTCTATCTTTTTGTTATTCTCTTATTCTCCTATTTTCTTGGTTTTGTTTTTAATATTTAAATTTTATTTAATGATGATGTGTGACTTGATGAGGAACTAATTCATTTATCAAAGATTATGATTGAACTCAATATGTAATATGATTTATTGATCTCTCTTTTGCTTATGTTTGATGGATTTAAGTTATTTATTTTATTTTGTTCTTAATGATTCTGATTGCCTCATCACCAATTAGATTAAATTGAAAATCTAGACTAAACCTTGACAAAGGAGATTTAGGTAGATCTTGAATAGAATAGCATATAATCGAATGCACTTAATTGATTAGGTGATTTGATTTGCGCATATAGTAGATATACATTTATAAGCCATACGTAGCCAGGATTAAAGCACGAACTTAATAAATCCTTTTTCAATTTAATTTACATAGATATATAGTAAATTAGTTGGGAAATGTATTTTTATGAGAAACTCGACAAAGACTTGTAAATAATTCAGATTTTTTAATTTAACAACTTAATCTATTAAACTGAGTTAAGAGAGAGACAATAATCAAATGAAATATTTAGGAGTATCATAATCTTAGGTCTAATAATCACTAGAAGTTCGACTTGGAAAATGGTCAAAAATCTTGTCAAAGTTAAAGTACTATTATTGGCCTAGAGCAATTATGATTTCTACTAATTAATTGGTAGATGCTGCGGCTCACGCAGTCTAATGAGGAAATCCTAATTGGAATTGATTTTTTTCTACACCCAACTTGACCTAACTTGTCAAGCTTAGCTCTATAATATATTTGACATGTCATTCATGTATTTGATAGCATGTCTGCATACTTGGATGTCTCGAAAAATCGTTAAAAGTCGATATCGTACCTAGTGGTACAATTAAGTCGTTTAAAGCCTCGAACTAGTCCAAATAGAGATTTTAGAATGTAATTGAGAGTTATTGAACCTTAGAATATCTTAATATGGTGATTCAAAGTTCAAGGATTGATTTGGAGTCCAATCGAGAATTTTCATAACGTAGGGGTAAAATGGTCATTTTGTCACTTGAGGGCAAAATTGAAATGTTGGATGAAATTTTTGATCAAGTTAGACTATTTGGAGCATAATTTGAATTTGAGAAGTGAAAAATTTCAATTCCGACATTTTTTCGAGCATAAGGGCAAAACGGTCATTTCACGTGTCTACAAGGACGTAATTGAAATTTTTGAAATTTTACACCACCATGACACTTGTCAAGCTTATGAATTTCACCTAGTATCATTTTATATCTTGGATAATTGAGAGATTTTATGTGGTGGTAAGAAAATGCTTAATAGTTAAGTATTTACCCATGGACCAATCACATGATGACACATGTCAAGCCTTGATTATTTTATCATTTCCTTTATAAACCAGCACAAGCCCACCACATTTCATTTCTTCATGTTCAGCCAAACCAAAGAAAAGGGAGAAGAAAAACAAACCCTAAGGCAAAAATTCAAAGGGAAATTCACCGGTTATCGAAAAACAACGCGATCGGAGGTAAGATTTCACGATTTAGCTTAAGATCTACCTTTCCCATACTTTTTTTTTCATTTTTCATGGCTGAAACTCAAGTTTGCATGAGGCAATTCTTGCTGGTTGAACATAAGGGGAGAGGTTTTGATGGTGGATTTTGCTAGATTTATTGCTAGTTAGGTGTTTTAGTTGCTTTGTGATGTTCGGTATGAAAAACACGCAAGAAAATCATATGCCCTTCAACAACCCTCCTTGGCCGAATTCCATATAGAATAGATTGATGCTGAAATTTATTATATTTCATGTTATTTAGGTCATATTTGATGATTTATGGTATCGAATATTGACAACGGTTATCGAAAAGTATAGTCCCTTTAGTAAACGATTTGAATGACAACAAGGAAATCATAGTAAATGGACTTGGATTTGATTTCTAATAATATATATGGATTTATTGGACTATGTTGACACTGATTATCCCATTAGTTCAGAATCAGAATGAATTTTGGATATGATGAATTAAGTCACAATCAAGCTCATTGTGGTTCTTTGGTGTATTTGGAATATCGGAAGTGTAATGAATTGATTGGAGTTGAATAGAATGTTTTGGCTAATTAAGCAGTGTATAGTTCGAGTTAGGTCGAATACCATTTCAATCCGATAACAATTGAACTTAAGTAGAACACCATCCTTAAGTGGTTATTCAAGCGTTTCTCATTCAATCTCACACATTCATATAGAGTCTGAAATAATTTTATAACAGTTTGACGCAAATATATTAAATTACTTGTTGTGTATTATGTATAGGTGGTGAGCTTTCTGGTAAAGGTAAGGATATTGTACCCGAGGATCAGGAGTAGAAGTACTCTGACTCTTATTATTGTGAGTAAACAGAGCATCATCTTAATTATCTAAAGTAGTTTATACTCACTTTTATGATTTTAAAAAAAAATAATTTTAAATTGTGAATTATTATGTTTTACAATTGCAGTGTTGTTTAAATGAAATAAGATTCATAAATTGTTTTGAAATTGAATGTTAGTTTTAGGAAAATTGAGTAATTTGAGACTATATACTTGTATTATATATATGATTTGAATTGATGGCTTATGATAATGTGATGACATGATTGGCTGGATTTGTGGTTGTGTGAAATATATGAATTGTTTTGTTTTACCTTGACAGGCTAGGTAATATCATGTTAGCCATGTCATGTTGCCGAAATTTTATTGATTTGGTGAGTTATTTGATTAGCTTACTGCAGTGAACGAGTTTCCGTGGACCAGCCTATGAGAGGGGCACGGTAAATCCCATTATATTTTACCTTGGTACGAGAGGCGCGAAGGGTATCTCTTAAGGTAGACGTCTAGAGTTCACTTTACCCCGAACCACCACGTGAGGGTAAAACTCAACCAACGTCAAAGAACAACTACGTTTTTAAATGTAAAAATATGTCTTATGTGTATATTTCTTTTTAACAACCTTGGCAGACTCGGTTGGATGCCCGGGCCAATGTGTCACCGAGTACGAGTTTTGGCACGAGCCAAGTTTTTAAAAGAGTCATAAGTCTTGTTGATTATTTTGATGAAATGTAATTGTTTATATGGATTGAAATGAGTTTTAAAATGTTATGAATCATATTATGATGAAATGTTTAAATTGTTTCCATTTACTGGACTTTAGATGTTATAGATGATCTTTGCTTATTCACTGGGTTTATAAAAACTCACCACCCTTCTTTCTAACCATATCAAGCTCAGGACAGTCTGTAGACAACTGATTTAGTTAAGGGTTTACTGTTGGATTCGCAACCTTCAAAATCGTAAGTCTACAATCTTATCTATTTTTGTCAATTTATGGCACACGTGACATTGTAAAATATTTTGTATACCCTGGCTTAGTGTACTATTATATGTATGAATTTATTTTGCTCTTACGTTACAGTAACTGTTTACGGAGGATTCTATAAATATTGTTTTATAAGAAAATGAAATATTTTATTCAATATTTTTATTTAGTTCAATTAGTTATAATTCCACCTTAAATGGATGATTTAGACAACTAAACTTATTTTTAGACATGAAATGTATATTTTTCATCTATATTCTATATTTTTAGCAGGTTTCGAAATTTTCGAGTAAAATGACCAAAATAACCATGTGTGGTAGAAATTAACTTTTGACTGTTTTTGATTTGAAAATAGTTTATATACCTTTAAAACATGATATTTAGTAATTGTTGCTCACAGGGGAGCTGCAAAACTGATGCTAGAGCCTTGCGAGGTTTCGATTGACATTCCGGGTCAGGTATGTCTATCGAGACATTGCGGCGGTTATCACGGGCTCGAAGGAAATACCGGGTCATGATATAACTTCAAAGCCCTATAAAAATAACTTTTCGGAAGACTTTTAGGATATAAAGATTAAAAGCTAAAAATCAAGCTACAAAGTCATTGAAGCTAAGAAGAATTTGAAGGATTTAAGGAGATTCGGAGATCAAGAATACAATTCTTGGATTTTTCTATCTTTTTGTTATTTTCTTTTTTTTTTGTTTTGTTTTTAATATTTAAATTTTATTTAATGATGATGTGTGACTTGATGATGAACTAATTCATTTATCAAAAATTATGATTGAACTCAATATGTAATATGATTTATTGATCTCTCTTTTGCTGATGTTTGATGGATTTAAGTTATTTATTTTATTCTGTTCTTAATACTTCTGATTGCCTGATCACCAATTAGATTGAATTGAAAATCTAGGGTAAACCTTGACGGAGGAGATCTAGGTAGGTCTTGAATAGAATAGCATATGATTGAATGCACTTAATTAATTAGGTGATTTGATTTGCATATATAGTAGATATACATTTATAAGTCATACGTAGCCAAGATTAGAGCACGAACTTAATCAATCTATTTTTAATTTAATTTACATAGATATATAGTAAATTAGTTGAGAAATGTATTTTTGTGAGAAACTCGACAGAGACTTGTAAATAATTCAGAACTTTAAGTTAACAATTTAATCTATTAAACTGAATTAAGAGAGAGACAATAATCAAATGAAGTATTTAGGAGTATTATAATCTTTAGTTTAATAATCACTAGAAGTTAATAAATAATTTTGCTGATATATTTTAAATTAGTTTTGGTTATTAGTTTATTAGTTTTAACTTTAATTTTAATTATCTAGATAAAATTAAAGTGTGTTAATTTTAATAATTAATAGTATATATTAAAATAATTTTTTGTAAAAAAGATAGACTATTTCATCATTATATTACTTGTTAACATTATGTGCACTTATGTGAGAGATCAACAATAATGTCCCAATATTCTGCCATGATATGTTTTGTTTCAGGTTTCCTCAAGTCAATTTTTGTGTGCTTACCGTGGTTCAGCTTTCTTATGGTCATGAAGTGGGTGCAAAAGGGAGTACCGGTTGAAGCTACTCTCCCATTAATACGCTTTGTCATCCTTTTTGTTTAAGCTTTTGATCGTTGCTCCTGAAGTATGAAGTCCAAATGATGTTTGACCCTATAGGAGTTTTGATGATTCAAGCTGGAAGTTTTTTGTATTGTGTTTAATTGTCTAGTCCTGCGAGTTCTTTAGGTTTTCGGGGACCTAGGCTTTTGTTTATCTTTAACTTGTGCTGTGTTGGTTTGTGACCCTGAGTTACGCTCTCGGGGCTTTCTTTGTTCTACAGCCGCCTGTCTTTCCTGCGAGCAGGTTAGGCTTTTTGTAATTGTACAAGAACTTCACCGTCAAAGCTTGAGTTTTATGCCACTAAAGTCTTTGATCCTTATAGTCTAAGATTTTCGTTGGGCATACTTGCTTTAGTTCAAATAAATAACAACCACTTTTCAAAAAAAGAAAAAGGGTAAGAAGCTGGAAAATCAATCATTTTCTGAGAAAAGGTAACCAGGCTGTTGATAGATAAGCAAAAGATGGCATAAATAGAGTAACAAACCTGCTCAACTACTGTGAAGACAAGACATCGGATGTGCTGGGGGAGGCACAACAGAATAGGGAATCACCGGAAGGACAAGTAAACGGGACAATGGAAGCTTGATGGAGTTTGTTGTGTGATGGCAATGACTGTCTTAAGCAAGATGATACCGAGTCAAAGAATCCCTTGTTTGAGTGATGCAATAGAATGGCCTTTTCATTGTTGTATAGATGAGAAAAAATGAGATATGCAGGGCTATCTTTTTCTGTTACAATAGCTTAAGTTTTTTGTTTTTGTTGTTCCTGGTATTTGATAGCTGCAAGGATGTGGCTATGTAAAGCAACCTTTTTGACTTTTGATACTATGATTTTGAGCATATGCGCCTGGTTTTTAGGTGCACAGAGGCATATGACCCAAATTCACTTTGTGACTTGTGCAGGAGAACTTACATTCTTTATTCTTCTTGAATATAATCTCATCTTTCCAAAAAAAAAAAAATCAAATGCCTCAAAAAGAAGCTTATTTTATTTCTCATCTTCAGAGTTGAAGACATCTATTAGTCATGTAAAATGACTAAGTGCCATTAAAAGGTCTCACCGGGCGTCAAACCCAGGTCGCTGGATTCAAAGTCCAGAGTGCTGAACCATTGCACCATTGAACCAGCCAGTTGTTGTAAATGGTACTTATAAATAAAGTAGATTATGGATAGTAAAAGTCCTTAACCATTTTCCAACTTCAAAATAACAATCCTTGAACTAACTGATGGTGTATCACATTTAGCTTCTATACATATGTTGTGGGGGTGTATCAATTTTTCATTTTAGGCATCTTTTATTAAGTAACAACATTTTTTAGAAAAAAGCAAAATAGAAAGAGAAGAAAAGAAAAGTCCAAACTTTGGTTAATTGTGGAGGTAAGATGACATTCCGCATTTGGTGTAGCCAAAGCCTATTAGCTGGACAACTTGGGCATGAAGGTGACTGCTCATACAAGCTAAGGTAATGTGGTCCTAGCTTGTTCCCCCGATATTTGAACATTTATTGATTGGTTCTACTCATCTTTCTATTTTGTTCCCTAGGAAGTCTTAAATAACTTTTCAACCCAACACAAAACAGATTCATAGGTACCATCGCACAGTGTGAAATAATTTACATGTTTAATTCAATATGTAATTTGTTAATCGGACTTGATAATCATTATCATCATTAACTGATTGTGATTTAGGAGCACTTTCTGCACATTAAGGTGTATAATATATAAACCACATTTCCCCATAGCTTCGAAATTTTAGACTTGGCTTTGGCTGTGATCCGAAGAAAGCACTCCTTTTATATTTTAATTAAACAAAGTAATTAAAACTTGTTGGGAAAGTATATATATAAATCTTGATCGGTGGAATTGAGAGATAGGGGCAAAGCTAAATTATGAATAGAAAATTCATTACTATAAAACTTATTAAGAGGTACAATAAATAAAAGGTGATTTAAGAGAATGTGGAAAATGGGTGACAATTAGGGAATATTATAATGGAATTAAGAAAGGGCTAGTTGGCTGGTTACTGTCAAGCGTCCAGAAACAGAAGCCAGCGGGGCAGCACAGAAAGAAAAACAAAGAGGGAACGGTTTTTGTCTCATACAAAGATAATATGTACATTTCTCTCCTAGCTTTTCATGTGAACCAAAGCTAGCTAGAGTGCGCCTAAAGCTCGAACATAAAGATAGATGACATCAAGTTATCCTCAAAATCCTGCCGTTTCCTTCTTGTCTTATGCCCGTTTGCAGCCTTTTGACAATGAGGAAAAGAAAAAAAAAGCAACTATGTTTTGTCTCTGCTGCAGTTCATGAGGACCACTGAACATCAATCTCCCCCTGATCCCCTTTTATTGTAGCCCCCGAATAAGCTACTTAATGTAAGCACTTTAAGACATTGAAGTCTACACCCATTTCAATCCTCTAGCCCGGTTGAGGTCCAGGCCGTGGCAAAAACTGACTTGTGACCTTTCCATGTGAGAAACAGCATGTCTTCCTCTCCCTTCATGCCCCATCCGCTAGCATGTTCATCTAGCAAGAATTTCAATTCTGTCACGGTCTCTTCGCAAAATGGAACGCTAAAGAAACCGGCGTTCTTCATCCTTTCTGACAACTTTGCACCTGATTCTAACCTTTCTATCCTTTGAAACCCTTCAAAACTGATGATGTTTTCAATTTTTTGACCAACATCGGATTCATACTCTAACCTCTGGCTACTATCTTTGGGCAAGAAAGTTTCCAAAGCATCAAAAGGTATCCAAAGATAATTGAAGCAAGTTGTGATCCTCGAAGTGAGACTTGGTGCACTCAGATCAGAATCCTCATCGACCACAACTATAATACGAGGATTAAGGCCTTTAATTATGTCAAGGAAAGCGTCTCGCAAAGAAGAATCATGAGCAGTATTACCTATTCTCTCATCCGACAAATAGCGCAGCCAATTTTGACAGTTTATTACCAAAGCCTCATCCTCCCTAAGGTCTAGTGCGGAAGGAGTCAAGTGACTCAACAGTGATTCGAACTGAAAAGCAGAGGATTCTTTGGACAAAATTTCACCCGATGAAGGGAAAGAAGGGTCATCGATCACACGGAATTCAAAAGGCACATCCCTAAACTTCGCAAAATTTGCCAAACGGTGACCAACTTCCTCGGTTGATACGTTAAGCATAGGAGGTACGGGTGGCCTATAAGAGGGAACCGTGATTCGAAGCGAAGATGGCCCTTCAGGCCTTTTAGCTAGACCGTCTATTAGAGTAGGCCACTGCATACAATGGGTGATGCTAAAATCCAATATATGAACTTTAGGGTATCCTTGAACTGCCTTAAAAATGGCACTATTTGATGCACAAAACCCAAACCGGTGCCAAGGGAGTAGATCGACATACCCGGCTAGCTCGATCACGGTCATTAGCCTCCTCTGAAATGTGCTGCCACCATGGAAATTCATTGTTGTGGGGCAAACCCTAGATGCCCTAGAGATGAGTGCCTTTAAAAACCACGAGGTGAGCCTTTGGTTAGGGTCGCCCACCGAGGAAGCGACGTTATTGAGCACCCACATAACTTGCTGAGCCAAAGTCACATCGTTGCTCTCAAGGGCACTGGCACAGTGAAGTAGAAGCTTTTCTATGCATGCGCCGTCCAGGCTACCAAGGCACCCTCTTAGTGCTCCTGTTATAGAACTTTGAGGGGTGTTGAAAAGACTAGGGTTCTGAAGGGAAATGGATGCTCCGTTTCCTCTCACCTCAGTTTTCATGGCTTTGATGAAGGGGGACAAGCTAAGAAGATGACAAAAAAAAAAGTTGGGGTTTTGTTGAATCAGCGTGCATGGAAGATTTTGATGACCGTGATGATGAAGAAAAGAAAAAAAAGAGAGACAAAGATGATGGCCGAGAGAAGGTGGCTTCACTTTCGTCAAATTTTCTGCTGTTTGTTGGACACGCGTATGGCTGATATTGGTAGATGGAATTGAAGAGCTAGGGTTTTATCTGGTTGCAGATGTGAGTTGCCATGTTCAACAAATGTGAGGTGTTGGGAGAAAGAAATCTATACATCTCCTTTGTGCATTTAATGCGCCAAAGTGTTGAGAGAGAGAGAGAGGTGAGAGCTAGTTTATCTGTTACTTGAAGCCTATATATAGCAGGGAAGGGTCCTTATTGAATGATTATCCATATAGCATGCAGCCAAAAAGATTAAACTTTGACGAACCAAGAGTTAGCTAGCAAATTAATTAGCATTATAGTGATTTCAGTAGCCTGGGTTACCAGACAAGAACAAGTAGTACATCATGAATTAATAATGATCATGAGTAAAGTAAGAATTTTTCTATCCTAGGTACACATCATGGCTACCTGAAAATGCATGCATATGGTACCAATGGTAAAATTTAGAAATTGGAGCGTCAGTAAGTTGGTGAATCTAATTAAAGGCAAGAAATCTTGTATCATATGGATTAAATTGAGGGCTAAAATTCTATATTTTTACCAAAAAAAGCACATGATTTTCTCAAAATAATCTCAGTTTTAAGGGGATTTCTATTTGTATTTTCACCTCAAATTAAATCACCTATATGACTTAATTAGATCTGTAGTATGAGCTCAACTTTTGAAATCTAATCCTTTGAGGCAGAGAGCAAATAGTTCCTTATAGTACTAGTAATATAAATTCTCCAACATTTTTGTAAAATTTGCCTATATATCTTGCTGGCCAAAATATAGGAATGAAGGAATATGTATTTCTAAATTTGCATTTGAATCATATTCCTCCTCTTTGTAACTTAGCATTAGTGGAAACAATTAAATAATAAATATCCATCACTCTTTTGAGTCTTGAGTACCTTTGGTGTTGATAGAGCTTTCCTAAGCTATTTTGGACAAATGCCAATTATTCCTCCATCGTCTGCTGATTGCAATGGCTGTATATAAGGGAGGGGTAAAGAATAGGTTAAGAAAGCTGTCTCAGCCGGCCATTTTCTTGTCGAATTTGTGCTAATGGAAAGTCATTAAGACAAACCCAACAATTATAGTTTAGTTAATTTGGTATTTTTCATTGAGTTTTGCGATTGATGGCTACCTTTCATTCCCATCCTTCCACATACAGGGATGTATATTTGTGATCAGTTTGATTGGTTGTGCCACGTGATGCCACGAGTAAAGACAAATTAGACCTGTTCCCACTTGGACAAACTAACTATACTATTTCAGTAGAAAGAATTAATCTCACTCCATGCTTGGCAATATGTCCATACACTTTTTTTTTCTTGCATAAAGTAATTGTTGTTTCTTTCCCTCCATCCCAATTCCTATGCCACATTTGGTGAATCATCAGGAAATGGAGCTTGCTACATTTGCTTTTCTAATAAAGTGAAAATACTAAGCAATTCATATTTTATATATATATATATATATATTTTATAAACCAAATTTCATTGATACTAATTAAGTAAATGCCCCCTTAATTTTGACATTGCAAATTCACGTGAGAAATATCGTACTCTCTTGTTGTTATTCATAAGAAAACAAATCAATTAATTAGATAGCTACCTATAAATGTAATAGCATTATCGTTCATGAGGAGATCAAAAGCCAAACCCACGCCAATGGCAAATATATACCAATTAAGTGGCCGTTCACACATGTTAAATACAACATAAATTTAAAAGTAATATTATAAGATTTTATTTAGTTGATATTTTTGTTGTCTTTTTTTAAAAAAGGAATAGAAATGAAAAAACAAAAAGCAAGAAGAGGTTTCCATATACACCATTATAAAACTAATTTAATGTTATATACTCTTTCATTGCTTTTATACAATTTATATTTGATTAATCCAATCATAAGATTTCATACTCTAATCAACTAGATCATGCATGTCCTATTTATAGTTAATTAAAAATGTTTAGTTATTTATTTAGTATAATAAAGTATTGACCATCTAATGTCTATTGAAAAAAACAATACTCTCAAACCGATATGATAAGGATATCGGAGTGAGTTGAAAATTTACAAACATAACAAATACAAGTAAGTTTTTAAATAAATAGTTAGTTTGTTAAAATATTAATGCTACATGAAATTATAGAAGGGTGTAAAACTAATTAATTTTCTACGGGTATAACTTGATTCTTTGCTATTATTGGGAGCTGAATCTTGATGTGGTTGTAACTATTGCTTTGGTTAGTTTGGTTTGTGTCACAGACAGCCAAATGCAAGTTCGGGTTGTAATTACAAGGAAATTCTTTTCCTTGGTTATAGCAATGAAATTTATACCTTTCAAAAAAATAAACTTAGATTCTTTCTCAATAAAACAAAAGACAAAAAGTACGAAGTAAAAAACAAAAAAATTGACCATACAAAA
This sequence comes from Theobroma grandiflorum, assembly GCA_036013995.1. NCBI lineage: Eukaryota > Viridiplantae > Streptophyta > Magnoliopsida > Malvales > Malvaceae > Theobroma > Theobroma grandiflorum. The sequence continues at coordinate 42,180,635 of CP142127.1, forward strand.
ACTAAGTTAATGGATTATTAAGGTAATTTATGTGTCTATATATATACATCAATTATTTACTCACATTATTTCCGAATAAATATATTAAACTTAAAAATATATATTAAGTAGACCATTCATGCCATATTTATAGTTAATTAAAAATGTTTAATTATTTATTTAGTACATAAATTTTGACTGTTTAATATATATTAAAAAGACAAAATTCTCAACCGATATAATAGGAATATCGGATTGACTTCAAATTTTACATACATTAAGTTGTTAAATAAATAGTTGGTTCATTAAAATATTAATGATACATGAAATTATAGAAGCTTGTAAAAATAATTAAATTTATACCGGTATTTGATTCTTTCAAAAAAAAATCAAATGACAAATAGTACAAAGTTAAAAAAACAAAAAAAAAATTAACCATAGAGAAACTAAGTCAATAGATTATTAAGGTAATGTATGTCTATATATATAGACACCAACTACTACCCACATTATTTCCTAATAAATATATTAAAATTTGTATGTCTAGCATTACCACATACACTATTTACTCGGTCCTTCTTGAATTTTCTTTCACTAGCATTAACCACAATTTATCTGGAAAGTCTAAGATTATATGATAAGCTTAATTATGTAGATTTTAATTTGCAAAAAATCACGTGCTAGAATTCACCCTTGAATTATAATTGTAGCTATATATCCATAGCAAATACTGGATTGCTCTCAATCCGAAGCCTCTTAGCCTTTTGCTATTAGGCAGCACAGAAATCGAAACCTCCCTATATATTTTTCATTTCCTTTATTTTCTAATATACAGTGACTGATTTCATCTTCCTAAGTACACAGTAATTAGCAAGCAGCATGCATATGATGAAGAGGGTTGTTCATTTTCAGTATTGTAGAATATGATCTTTTATTCTTTATATATACCGAAAGAAAAAACATACAAGCAGAAAAATTCAGAAGGCGATATTATTCTGATTTGAAACTTCATGAATGTGAGAAACATCTCTACAGAATTATTTGTCGTTGCAGAGCTGTGATTGTGCTGCACCCGGGGACGAGTCTCTGTCACTTTTCCGAGACAATCCAACCAAAATCTTGTGATCTCGACACCACCATTCTTTTACAGGTAAAAGGAAGTTTTTTCTATGTTCGTGCAAATGTCTTGTCTCCCTGAGTCATAGTAATCTACAGTTTTTATAGGAAACCAGCTTCTTTCCAACCCATTCAAAGATTAGGGATCCAATACTTATCCACTTACTTATTTCACACGATATACAATGAAACAAATAAAAGAAAACCCAAACAATCATTCATCCATTTGTACTTTTTGGGGAGACCAATAACTAGGTGGGATTTTTATTGAACAACGGAACTGCTGGATTTTGTTGGAAATTTTACTCATTTTAAGTTTTTATTTAAGTAGCCTCATCTATCGGAAATAATGGAAATGCCCTCCTCTCTTGGCTTTCATCCAAATAGATGGGAAGCGTGAAAAGAACAAGACCCAATGCCCTTGAACACTCTTTTGTTTTGTGGTGGGATAGAATTAAAGCAGATGTTGTTGGATCATCCATGCATTATTTAAACTATTTTAATGCCTTTAATTGAGTTTTGAAGTGGACAATGACAGCAGCGATGCCACACAAAAACAATGATAAGTTAACAGACCTTCCATTCATTTTTAAGTATAAATCAGGAGCATAGTGATTTTCACCCAAACTCAATATGAATCCAAAATCAAAATTTAAAGGCAATCTTGTCTTGATATATACTCAATACACATAGAACAAATTTCACTAATAAAAAAATCTAAAAGGTGTTACAATATCTTGATGAGTTTTGATTTATTTTGTAGCCAGAAAAGCTCATGCAAGCTTCAATATATACTGTGGTAGGTAGAACAGTGTCATATATAGTAATATTAGATCCTTTTTGTGGGAGTTAAATGTTTGTCCTTCGTATCTCATGTTGTTTCCTATAAGAAAAACAAAAACCAGAGTCCAATAGTTGAAGCACTATATTGGGATTGACATCAATTATAGTTTTATAAGGATTGGAATTCGGATATGTGCTTTAAAACCTGATAAAAACCAAAAGATGCAAACTGATCTAACAATATTTTTGTCTCTTGTTCTTTAAGTTTCCCGATTTCTTTGTGTATATGTCTCATTTTTGCAAGTACCATTGTGAGGTTTGTGAGAATTAGGAACCTGCTTATATTTGTTGATTAGAAAAGCCCTAGTTGATTTTTTTTCTAAGAAATGCTACATTAGCATATTAAACGATGAAAATTTAACGGTGTTATAATTTGAAATGAAATTAATAAATTAAAAAATATTAAGATTTAATTTAAACAAATTATTATTCAAGAACTAAATAATTTAAAATTTATATAAAGGGTATAAAAACTAATTACATAATTTGATAAAACCAAATATAAAGCCATGAGCCCGTCTTTTAAGAGGCGGACATCAATTTTCAAATGATATTAGTATTTGAATTTTAAACCAATCATTAATTTGAGTAATGTAATGACTCACTCATTGATCAATTTCTTTGGCATAAATAAACCATTTGAGTAGTGTATTATTCAACCATTCATCTAATCTTCTTTCATGACCCAAATTAATATTTGGTTTCTGATGAATTTTTGGAGATATAAGAATAGCAATTTATTTATATAAAAAGCAAGTTCAGATTTCAGGTTTCAAATTTTAAAATATAATATCAGAAAATTAGAGTGAAAGTGAGTGGAATGGGCTGAACAGATCCATTAAGACCCATCTAATATCAAGAGTCTAAGTAGCTTTGGACATGGCCCTTAATGGGGCCACAGACAGATCCAACATGCAGACCTCTACGAATTATGCACGCTTGCTCAGGTCCAGGCCAATCCGTTTTCAGCCCTGATTATTAGGGTTTTAAAATTTTCTCGCTCGTTGAATAACTAAGATGTATATGTGGAATTTCCTTTTTCTTTGTAATTTGTAATCATGGCTTAATTATTGAAATGGGTATAAGAGTAACCATAATTCAAACAAATCAATCGTAACCACTACATTAATCTACACTTTTTAGTCAGCAAAATGGATTAGATGTGACTTAATAGAGCTATATTTGGAGCAGAAATTGTAGGAAAAAATATCTACATTATTCTTCAGCAACATAAATTAACCAAAGCATTGAGCAAGTTGAAAGTTTCTCCCTATTTTGAATAAAATTATAAAATGAAACAACAATAAACAATTAGACAAAAAAATATAGTTTAGATTGGTAATAGAAAAATGCATGAATATATTTTAGATTGGTAAAAAAGAAAAAGAAAAACTAAAAAGCTCACAAAAATTATATTAAAAGAGATGAATTTTCATTAATCAATCACCATTACTATTATCTCTTCTAAATCAACTAATGAGAATATTACTCTTTAGGTCTTAAGCATCTTTGTTTGTTGAACACTACAATAGTTATTTTTATTTTTGATATGCCAAACATGATTTATTCATTTAAAGAAATCATATTAATTATCATTTAACATAGAGATGTTGACTTGCAATATTTATAGAAATTGTACACATATATACATTATTAAAGTGATACCCACTTTCCAATTTACTAAATAAAAATATATTTATTGAAATTAATACTACAAAATCGAGGTTCCATTGGTAATATTTGATCAGCTATATCAACCAATTATCAATCAAACTTTGTTACGTACACAGTTGATAAAATATCAACGTATTAGCGATAAAATTTATCGTCGAAATGCTTTTCATTAGAAATTGGTTAGTGCACAATAAGTAGAAAAGGCATGAAGATTGTCAACCAACCTTTTTCATTGGTATTTAATAATGCCGACGGAATGCAACGAAAGAATTATTGATGGAGGTGTAATTGGTCAGTAATGTGATGGCGTGCAATAAGTAGGAAACGTGCAAAAATTGCTAACCAACAGTTTCCATTTATGTTTACTAATGCTGATGTACTTTGTTAATGAAGTTTGCAATGGGGTTGTCGGTTGTTAACTAAATAATGTTACCAACTTAGTTTACAAATGAAATTTTTATCAGTAATTGTTTTACCGATGGTATGATCGATGTAATTCCATTGGTTAAATTATTCTAGAATTTTTTAAGTTACTGATTGCTGTACTGATGAAAATAACTAATGAAATTTTCATCAGTAATTTGTTGGTAAGTTGAAAATATAAAGGGGATTGATCGAGCTTCCCTTATCTCTTTCCCATTTTTGCCTTAGTTACTTTGCTCTCGCTATTTTCTCTCTTTCCCCCACCTTTGATGCTGTCAACCCCGTTTGGCCCTAATTCGATCCCCTCACCCTCCCCTTTCACCCTCTGTCACAAATTGCCCATCCCTAGTTGCCCAAGGTCACAATCGAAAGGCATGGGCGGCTAAACAATCACAAGCGAGCACTCGAGGGAACAGTCCATTGGTGTGCAAGTACACTTGGCCCATGTCGTAAATAAGATTTTTTCAACAATATAAGAAATTGTTTGTTTTTATTTTTTGCTTCACCAACCATTATGAAATATAATTTTACCCTTTTTTCCTCTTTATCATGATTTTAATATCCATGCATTCAGAAAAACTCCATTTGGTTTCTTTTTTAAAATACACTCAGAAAAATTGCTCTTATGTAACTTGGTTTCATGGTCTAATTTGTATTAAAAAATTTTGAAAAACAAAATATTAAAATGTTATCTGTAAAATATATACTTAAGTTTATACCTACGATTTGTTCTCCAATGTTCAGTAAATGACTTGTGGAGAGCACTATGGAAGTAAAATTTTGAATGCACCAAGTCGATGTGGGGGAATGCCTTCTTAAGATCATTCGGGGAAGGAATTAAATCTAAGCAAAACTTAAGGTTACCCAAACCTTATTATATATATAAAAAAAGGTCTGCAAATGGTTAATGATGGTTTAACAAGATTTAGAAGTTTACAACTTTGAAACAGATAAGTGGTGTTCAATGTATTCAAAATATGTCAATAGAAAAGGTTCATTAATTGTCAAACTCTTTTTATATACTTTATCAAGCACTATGGTAAGTTGAATAACAATAAGTTTGCCATTTCTAGATAAAAGTTAAAGAAGAAAAACTTTCATATTATGAAATGATTCTCCTTTAATATTGTTAAAAATTATCCAAAAAAACTATAAGAAACAGTTAAGATGTGGAAGAAATGTGGAAAAAATATGAATGACTTACCAAAATTTACAAACAAATGAAGCCAGCTAGTTCATAACTGATATCCAATTCTTCCTTATCTAATTAGATATATAGTTAGTATTGAATTCAATCGTGTATTTTTGGGTTGAATGTTAAGTTTCACTAACACTTGTAATCTTTTTTTCTCTAATGTTTATATACTTTGCACAATAAAAACCCTAAGTACAACTAGCAATGCACCAAATTAAATTAATAAATTATATGCTTTGGTACATGCTATGCCATTTTCATTCATCTTAAACACAAATGGAGTTATGTTCAACCTTGCAAGAACTTGTTATGTGTTTCATTAATTATATACATTGTTTACTTTATGTTGGTAGATTTGGTAAATAAATTTGTTAAATAAGCTATGTGTTGGTAAAATTGGTATTGCTATATGAATGGCCAAAAGGTAATCATATTGGCTGCCGGTTGTTACTGTAATATGATGTTATAACGACCTTTGCTGATTTTCTTTGTATTGTAATTAGCCAAGTTTCCTATGGAATATAAAAACTTTAGTGTGCGTGTGTGTGTGTGTTTGAAAAGTAAAACTTAAGTATATATTAATTGATAATTTTTTAGTTTCTAGTGCTGTTTAGACTAAACTTTTTTTTTTCTCTTTGTGTTGAGGTCAAGGAGTTTGAGTTCAGAGAATTCACAACAATCCATCACTTGTAGGTTCTTGGACTTGATTGACCTACTTGGATTATTTAGGAAATAGAGATTTTGTACTGTTACAAAAGGAAGTTTGTATACTTGATGACATGATTAGCAACTTAAGCTATGGAGTAGTACGAATTCTCTTTTTGTTAAATAATATTGAATAGGTAGGTTAGGTCTATAAAATTTATCATTAATAAATTAGATAATGCATGATGTTTTACAATTATCTAATTAATTCTATGATTTGTTTTGTAGCCTTTATCTGTTTTCCATTCAAAATGAATGCTTCTATAGAAAGTTAGTTTTCAACTTCTTCGACGTCAAATGCAATGATTGTCATGAGTTTTCAAATTCATTCCCTCTGTTCTCATAGTACTAGTATGTAAGATCACTTCCTTATTGACTGATGATCTTCCTTGTCAACTGATTGGGTATTTTATTTCTCAAGCTTCGTTATCAAATATGATTACATTGAAAGAACCGTTAATATTTTTACTGTAATCATATTTGATAAGAGAGATTTAGAGATAGAATAACCAATCAGCCAACAAAGATTTTTAGTCAACTAAGGAAATGATCTTATATACTAATATAATAAACATAGGGCAATGAAGTTGTAGACTTGTGCCAATCATTAGGTTAAGCACCAATTCTCCATAAAATCATAAGGCATAAGAGGCACAGAATGAAAATGTGCATTGGATGGAAAACCATTTAAAGAACATGTAGTGTAGCGTCCTCAATTGCATGATGTCGTCAGCTGTCCATGTCAAATCTTCATCAGTGCAACTGACGAGCCTTTCTAATAATGAAGATACACGACGAATGAAATTATGCTAGTAGATATATTTGTATTTTTCTTTCCATTTGTACTCTTAATATACTTGTACATTTTTTTATTTGTATTTTGTATTAACTGTAATAAAAATAATACAATTTATATTCATGTTTTAATTAATAAAAATATTTTTTTACATATTTTGTAATATTTAAAATTATTTTGTGTTTTATTTTTTTAAAAAAAATTATCAACTATTGTAGCACTTTATTATCAAAATTACTGGTAGTAGTACTGATAGAACTAACATTATCACCAACAGAATTAGACCATTTCTAGTAGAGTTCCATTGAGAATTTCGTCATTAAAATACTAACGAAAATCATCTATGGAAAACAAAACAACATCGACCAATAATGCTATTGACAGATTGAATTCTTTGCTGACCAAATGTCTAATAGAATATTTCGTCAGAGATTTATCGACAAAAAAATCAATTCTTGACAGAATGAATTTTATTGACTACAGTATTTTTGACTAAATATTAACAAAAGATTTCGTTGGTGATTACAATTACCGACAGAAATTATTCTTTCTCGACGAAATTTTCTCGCAGATGGAAGTGTTAATTTTAATAATGTAAGTCAAATTTTGAAATATAATAGTTTGGAATGATTTTATCTAAAAATGTATGTTAACTTGTTGGTTATTGAATTTGATGATGACTTATTAGTTAACCTCTAAGTACCTGTTTGGTCTAACTTTTTTTTAGCTTATCTACTTCTTAAAAGTAAAAGCCAAGCTAAATATAATTTTTGAAAAGTTCTTTAAAAAAAAAAGTTACTTTTTTTTAAAGAAGAAAATTTTTGAAAAAAAACTTAAAGAAATGCTCCAAAGAGGAGCTTTCTTTTCTTTTTTTTTAAAACATATTAATTTTTCAAGAAATACCCATCTTTCAATCTATCTCCCTTTCTTCTCATTCCCTCTACAAATCACCATTCTCCAACACAAATCGCGATGTCCCTTTCATCGACCTCTCTCTACAAAAATTACCAAGAAAAAAAATAAAAGACCTAGCAACAGAATAATAAAATCTAAAATTATTTTATTCTTACAAAGATGAAGAGAAAAGAAAATCTAAAATTTAAAACTGCATGAAGATACTATTTAAAGGTTTTCTCTCTTCTTCACCAAAAAGGGTTTTAATGTCAAATACATTGTTTCCTCTTTTCTCTTTTCTTTTTTGGAAATTGAAGCATTATGATCTAATTGCTTGTTATGTCAACAAAAATCTAATACTATTGTTACTATATAAGTTTGAAAGTTGCTCCATTTCTTTATTGATTTTTTTGAATTTAACATCTGAAATCGTATATAAACTTAAAACGTTCGGTTATAGTTTATTAGATGATTGAAGATGACATGAATACCTTTTTATGGTAATTTTAACTGAGATTATAGCTTATGTAATGTATTTTGTTAAACAGTTTACCAAACAGTTTTAACTTAATTTTAAAAGATATTATTTTTCATAAGAGCTTTATAATAACTTTTAAGCTTAAAAAAAGTTAGGCCAAATAGGCTTTAAGTAACCTCAATCCAAAGCCAAAGTTTTTTCAAACTAATGACTAAGCAAAGGATTTCACGAGGTTATTTAATGGCTGAGCCATTTGAACAAGATGAAAGACTTTATTGGGAATCTTAGGAAAATGACCTAATTAAGAAACTCATATAAATTTTATTTCACCTTTAATTATATTGCAATGGCATTTTAATCATTAGCTTTTGTATAGAAATAGGATTAGGATTATGCAATTAAGGATTGACAAGATTAATTAACATTGGTTGCTCCAAATCAACAACATCATAAATGATGATTTCAAATCAGGTTTTTTTTTGTCACATTTTTAGAATTAGGTAGTAATAATGAAATGGAAGATTGTCACATTGTCATCTTCAAATTTGAACAATTGTCTTTTAAGCCATATTCATAAAACAATACATTAGGAATTGACATCGCCATTGTCATTGGTTTTTGTCAGATTAAATATTGTATTGAACTTAGTTTTTCCCCATTGCTTTGATGGATGGGAAGAATTCTTTGGACAAAGACTGCAGCCACAAAAACATGTATGTATATATACATATGGGCATAATTCTCCATATTCTTGCTACAACTTTTTGTGGTGGAGATCTATTACTACTTCCCTTTGACTTATGTCACTTAAAATCTTAATTATCTCTCTATAAATATTTAATGATGTAAACAAGTAAGATACTCGCTAATTTTGAGATACCAAAACCTAATTAATAAGTAAAGTACCTGAATCCTACAACTACCTAAATATTTTTAAAATTTATTTTGAAAACTCGAATCCTATTATCATCCCACTACATGGTAATTATCCGAACTAGTTTAAAAATCCGATTATGTAAAAAGAAATTATTATACTCTTCATAAATACCTAATTATCCAAATCTAAACCCATATATAATAATAAATTATATTTTACATCCATTTAATTCAATAATAATTAAATTTATAAAAACAAACAAATAATAGAATTTAAATTCAAATAACGAAAAACTAATATTTTAAACAATAATTTGAATAATTAAAAACAAATATCTTAAATAACTTATAAGTTATAGTTATTATTTTTATTATTTTCTTATTTGTACATATAAATAAAAGGTTGTTAATAGTTATTATCGTTTAATAGTAATACTTTAGTATATTCTATTGATGTAAGCATAAATACAACAGTAATAATTTTATAATTTTGTAAATTACAAGTTTTGTTTATATAGTAATGATAACTAACAAATTATTTTATCATAATATGTATATAGTAATGTTTATATATAAATTAAATATATTAATATTTTAACCTATTCATATAACATATTAATACCTATGATATAGGCATAGTAATTATTATTAGATATAATCTATTTAATATGTTAATAAGTATATAGTAGATGGTAATGTTTATATATAAATTAAATATATTAATATTTATAACCTATTAATATAACATATTTATATGTAGGATACAAGTTTACATAGGGAAAACAATACTATATAATAATTACAATATTAATATGTAGGATATTTATTAATCATATATTAATATTAACATATAACTTATATCTATTCAAAAAAAAAAAACACATAACTTATATCATTTAAAATATATAATTTACAATTACATATTCAATAACTTTAACACATAATTGTATTATTTATGTTCTAAATTTGAAAATGTAAATGCCTATTATACTTAATACAAGTATAATTGATTGTTATATTTAATTATAATACTTTGCAATATATATAATAGTAATTACATTCCTTGTAATGTAATATTTATTTAAACATAACTAATAATTTAATAATTTTATTATTTAAATATATTAATGACGTATCATTCATAATTTGACTAACAATAATTTATTATAAATGAAAAGTTCAAATCCTAATATTAACAAAAATTTATATATTTAATTATTTACTATATACTATATAATACATAATCAAGTTCGGATATCGAGTACCTAAAGATGCTATCTGGATCCTATCTAAACCTGATACAGGTACTAAAATTACTATTAAAACTTACCCTAAACCCAAATATAAGATACCTTAATATTATATAAATGGGTCGGGTACTCGCAAGTACTCTATTATAGGGTATCCATTACCATCTCTACAAATATTTCCTTGTTATCTAGATTTTCTCTATTTGTCTTAGTTCTCTAATTAATATCCTTTACAAGTCAAGGGCCCTAACAAGTCTATATGTGTAGTTTCAAAGACATTGAAAAGTGACAACAACATCTATACTATATCGTATACGATTTAAGAATGACTAGCACAGTCAAAAGGATGAACACAATTTTAAAAGAATGGAAATAATTCAAAATAGTAAGTAAATCAAAGTTAACAAAGCAAGTGAAGTGGAATTTAGCAATTTTGGATATTTTGGATTTATTAGCTGTGGATATTTTTATGTTTGCCACATGAATGGAAGGCTTTTTGAAGCAACAAAGGCCATATATGACAATGAATAAATAGATGTTTTTGCTCTTAAAAAAGTAGTATTTCAATGAAATGCATTGCTAAACCACACAAATAATATTGAAATTCACTGTTTAGTATGTATGATCTATTAATTGTGTGATTTTGAATGTAAAAGTGAAGAGCAGAAAGTGTTTGTAAAACATTATCTTGAGTCTTGACAATTACCTGAATGATAATATATACTCACTACCAACATGGGAATACTTTGAAATACTATTAAGTTTTAATCCAATTAACAGCTATTGATTACAAAAAGCACTTTGCCAATTTGCCTAACAAGATAGTAGTAATAATTTTCTTCTTGTAAATATGCATTGCCTAATGTTATTAATTTTTTTTTTGTATATTAATAATGAACTCTGAATAATGTTGATATTGATCTATCTCCCTTCTTCACTCTCTAAGTCTCCATCAACCACTCGACATTTTGTTTTATTTCAAGTAAATGTTGGTTAGTGAAATAATTTCACTAGCTGGTATGATGAAGTGTAGCTTAATAAATTCAAGCACAAGACATGTAATATTTAATTACTAATTAATTTAATCTATTTTAATCTAAACATGGCAAATTACAAGACTATTATAACTATAAAATTCCTATATTAATCAAGAAGTAATGTACTTAACTATATATAAGGTCAATGCTTTAACCTTCAATTAATGGACTAATCAAATGAGAAGTGAAAATAAGTTTAGAATGCAAAACTATGACATTTTCACTATATCTTAGTTTGTCATAAGATAACCAAAATATTAACCACATAACATAAATAAATTATCATAACTTTAAGAAGTTCCCAATTTGTAGAATCTCCAATTGTAGGCTTTGAACTTTAAAACTTTACTGCTACATATTGTCCAAATTTCGTGATGGTAAACTTAACAAAAGACCATGTGAAGCTCTTCGGCTATTGAAGGAAATTAAATTACAAACAATGCATGCATTTTAAAGTTGTATTTTCTTTTCAATTAGTAGTTTTAAAGCAACTTTTATCTACCTCATTCTAATTTAATGCACTCAAATTTTATAATATCTTAAGATATTTTTCCCTATGTCTATATTATGAGATAAAAAAAAAACTAACATTAAGAATAATATAAGAAATGAAAACAATAGATAGGAAAAGAATGTTTGGGAGTCAAAATATAGAAACTGCAAGTGAACTTTGGTTTTAGAATGGTAAAATTGAAAGTACAAGTAATAGATAAGGATAACCTCATTCTCACAGTGGACAATTGAAATCGACTCATTCACTTTTATCTTTTATAATCAAGTAATCCTTGTCAAAATCATTAACTTCACATTCACAAGTCTCTTATGTTTCCTCTCTTTCTCTTTCTCTCTCTCTATATATATATATATATATATATATATATACAGATCACCTTACATTTTCCCTTGCTTCACTTTCAAACCAACCACATACAAAGAAGGTTTTACATTTTCCTTTTTAACCCCACACCGCCTAAATAAATTTTTTCTTAGAGTTAAGTTCTTGTTATCTCCAGATGTTTGCATCATCACATCAATAGAAGGAGGATGAGGCTATTATTATTCACGTCATTAGTTGCCACCATCACCAAGCAAAGTACTTGAACAAGTCAAGTAATAGCTTTGCCTCATCAGTGGCTCGTCATTGAAGACCAAGTCTATAAGCTATCAAGGAAGATGACATCGTGTTGGACTTGGAAGGTAAAAGTACTCAAAGGACAACTTACAATGAAAACAAATCTGAAGGTAGATCTATATGTAACCTTCACAAGGTCAACCATAGTGATGCTTATTACTCTAGGTTGGTTTTGTTTTTCCTTTCTTAAATATGTCTTTTTTTTTTTATGTAATACTAATAATTTTTTAATGATTTTAATTTTTAGTGATTTTAAGGAATAATAGTCCACTGATAATCATACATTCTCTTCGACGCCCTTCATGTTTTGATCAGCTTTACCTTGTAGTGGCTCTTTTTTTTTTTTCTATTTTTGTAGATTGATTGTTTTCATCCATAAATTGTACATTATGGTTTTGGATTTCTATAATGGAAGATGCTTTGAGTGTTCAGATTTTTATTAATGCTACAAAATATTTCTCATGAAATAATTGTAAAGAAAATGTGCACTTTTTATTTTCATAATGCTAGTTTTTATGAATTTATCCCTTCATAAATTTTAATAGACTCGATTAGTTAGCACACAGCAGCTTGGTTTACGGAAGAAACAGATCATTCTGTAGGTAGCCATTTAACCTTTATTTAACCCTTTCTAATTTTCACTTGTTAAAGTAGAAGAAATATAATTGCCTTTTTGATAACTACCTTGTTTAATTGTGCATTTGCCAATGGATAAAAAATGGATAAAATAAATATAAAAAGGAGAAAAAAGAAGAAAGATAAAAGATAAAATTGTTTTTCTTCTCCTTGTATGTCTAGTGAGGAAGCAAATGAAGATAAAGATTAAAGTCAAGTTGAGACCAAATTTTCTCATCTATTTAAATATCAGGAGTATGTAATAATATTCCTTTCTCATCTTTCTTCTATTTGTGGTAGGAATTTGAAAGTTTAAGACTAGATGTCTTAAGTGATTGATAACCTTTTTTCTTCATTACTTGTAACCTTTCACCACAAATGGAAAATAAAAGAAGTGTATGCATCATTCATATTTGAATTAACAAATCACATTTCATACTTTAAATGGGTTGGGTATAATGCTTGAATGTCCAACACTATGAAACAATTGGTAAGAATTGTACATGATAACATTTCCTATATCGGATAGATGCAAGCATACTTGTGGTTCCTTGTCTTAAATCATACGTTTGTTTGTGAGGGATGAAGATAGGTATTTGACTATTGGATCATTGCATGCACTTTAGGGATTAGGAAATTTAACTCAACCACTTCGGATTATATGTAGATTTTGAGCATGCCTGGGCTAGCTTAAATGTAGAAACCACCTTTCTACTTTAGATAATTAAAGAATCAGATGAAGCAGAATGTGCCTCTTCTAATGGTTTGCACCAAGTAACAAGTTTTGGTCTTTGAGATTGTTGTTCCCTCGTCTCATCACCCTTATTACCCCTCCAATTCTTATGTTGAATATTCTTTAGAATATTAGCTCTAGTATGATCCTACACTTGATTCTTTATGTGTAAATTGCATGCTTTGATAGTGCTTGACTTTTAATAGAGGTGACTTTTCATGAAAATGAGTTACAGTTACATTAGGCAACAAATGTAGAAAACCTAAATTACACTTCTAGCATGGAAGAAATGAACCTAACACTTGTCCTTTCTTTTCCATTCTAGCTGCGAAGGTTATTATTCATACATACTTGTAATGTTGCATTTTCTTTAGATCAGATTTTTGTGTGCAAATTAGAAAAGAAATATAAGAACTAAAGCCATTCCAGAGAATGGCAAACATGAACAACAAAGACTAAAATAGTATGTGTAAATTTACTATTTTCTCACACATACAAGTGAAGCTGGTTAGAAGTTTGATGCATTTATGATGGAAAAAGCCATTACCTATTTAAGAAATGACCAAAGTCAAGGTTATTGATTGTAGTGCCATCCATGCCTCGTTCCTTAGAAATTAGGGAAGTAAAAGATATATTATCAACATAGATATAATAAAGGCTCAACAAAAATATAAATAATCAAACAGAAAGAATGTACACCTTTCTTCCCTTAGGATAACTCATGCCCCTAAAAAACTTTGTAAAGATAGTGCTAGCCAAAAAGAAATATGAAGAATTATTAATGTACATCAGAGGAAAACTTTGGGAAGAAAATATTTTTTAAAAACCTCAGAAGATGCATGATAAAAAATAAACTTAAATACATACTGATTCTTGTGGATAAACATTATTAAACAATACTTTCCCACACCATTTAAAGAAGGCGTAAGCCTCTAAATCATGCTATGGGGAGAAAAGCCCCTTCATTGAAATATTTAACAAATAAAATGAAAAACATCAATGTAATTTGTTTTATACTTGAAAAAAGGGAAGGGAGTAGGGAGAGTAAGAAAAGAAACTATTTAACAGTTATAAAACACATCATCAATAACAAAACTATTTAACAGTTATAAAACACATCATCAATACTCTAATTGAAAAAAAAAACATGAAAGATATGCATGATTATTACAACATCTTTTCTTTCTTTAAATTTCTTCAACTTGAAATAATTTTGTAGTTTTTCTAGTTTACAAAGTCATTTTTTATTTTGCAACATATACTTCAATTGTTTTTAGAGTTAAGATGAAAGAAAACTTGAAGTTCTTAAAAAGACACACCTAACTTTATTTCCTAAGTTAATGAAAAAATGTTGGCATGATCCATGATGAAATTGCCTAGATTTCATGCATGTTAGCAAGAAAATTAACACAGCTTTATAAAGCTTATGTTAAAAGACCTCTTAGAAAAAAGCATCTTTAGGAGTTAGGACTTAGTTTCAAATCCTACAATGAATGGGCTTATTCCAACTTTATGTTGGTTTGTTTAGTTTATTCATTGGTTTCTTCTTGTATCTAATAATTATGTTATATATTGAGTAATGATCCATTGAATATATTGTAATTTCTATTTATACATGTAATCTCATCAAAAAAGGAAGAACAATAGTATGAACTAAGCAACCGAACGTAAGATCATGAACTAATATGACTATAATTCGAATTTAATCCATCCCCTCTGAAGAGAATAATAACAAAGGTATTTCAAAAAATACTTCCACCACAGTGGACCTTTGATCATTAACACAGACCTTATTTGCTTCATCAACAATAAAACTAAAGATTATGCACATATAAGGTGAATTTGCTACGGCATTTCCCTACAGTTATGTTCTCATTCACAAGATAATAACTTATAGTTTCCATTCCTCTCAAAACTGCCTTTCCAATTAATATTATATAATAAATATTTTCATCATGTGAATCTTGTCACTTATTTTGAAATTAGAAATTTGAAAAGGTTAACAGAAAAGTATAATATCCAAATTGCACCCGAGCATTTGGCTCATTGGTTAATACATAATCTCCCTACCTAAAGAGTAAGGTTCGAATCCCCCTCCCCCAATTATAAGAAAAAAAGTATAATATTTAAATTGTACCAAACATTAACATATGGGATTCAACAACTTCAAACTAACTCCAAGCAATAGCTGCAATATTATCTTTAATTGAGAATTCTCTCATGATAACATGAATCTCCATTACTTGATGCTAAATAATATTTATTAGGAAAAAATGAGCATCTTTATGATTAATTTACAAAGTAAAACTCTACTAGCAAAGAGAATGGAAAATGTAGATGAGTTATGAAGAAGTACGAAAACAATTCAAATAAAAACTCATAAGTCATAAAATCCGTCAATAATTCTCTAAAATCTAGCTAAAAAAGGAATTAATGACAGTATTAGTGCAATGAAATCTAGTCAACTTGTTAGATGATTTATGATAGCCTAGCATCTATATGATGAATTACATGAATGCATAGATAACTTTAATTCAAGAATAAAGGAGAAATGAATACAAAATTGCTCAAATTTAACTAAACAACAGAATCTCCAAATCCAATTGTCCAGTCACCAAGTAATAACTTAAATTCTTAATTTGGAGTAAAACGGCTATTAAAATGACATACATATACATAAAATACATACAATATATTATCATAGTCTACACCAAAATGCAGTTAATGTTTTGTCTTGGGCAGGAAAATCAGTTAGAACATATATAAATGAATCACACACTTATATTCAAGAATTATCAAATTCTCCATATCAGTGATATAAGCTTCTTTTTACTGAAAATCAAGTTCAACCAAAACATGAGAATAACAACTGCTAACATTTAATTACTTCAATCTTTATAGAAGAAGTTCCACAATTGATTCAAGTAATAATATTTATATGATTTCGTGTTTTCTAAACAAACATAAGGTTATAACATTTAAAATTTCTAAACTTAGACAAATAAGAAAAGAGAAAGAAAATGTCTAATTCTTCAATCTTCATTACAAAAGGTAATAAGAAGTTAATGAAAGGCCAAAAACAGGCTTCACTAACCTTCAAACTTCTATCAAATTTAGCAAAGGGTTTTCGATGAGGCTACAGTTTGGGCAGCTTAACTGGTTCACTCATAACATTAGCTAGATTTAGCTATTTTTTTTAGAGTATTTTTCTTTCCATAGAATTCACCTTCAACCTTGCTTAAGATAACATAGTTGATACCAAAAAAATTGAACCCAATGAAGGTTACACATTATAGTCAATAAAGTAAAGCTTGAAGAAAAAAATCATTAACCATACCCAACAACCAACATATACTTGTCTATGGTCTTTTTTTGGTGCCTTTAATGGTTTTTAGATCTAAGAAGTAGTTTTGTTTTAGGGTTGCTCTAATATATTCTTAAGGAGTTGCAATAAAGATCCACAAGTATTAGCTTCATTCTAAACCTTTTTTGCATGAGTTTAAGGCCTTTTCCTATTGTTACTAGGTAATTTTCCTCCTTTGCCCTCAATTCCATTGACAGTAACCAAATCCCCTTCAGCCTGACTTCCTTTTGAAGCACCACTTTTCTTATTAGCAGTAACCAAACCATCATTGGATAAATTGCTATTTGAATAAATTAAATACAGTAGAAGCTGATTAGGATTTTTTGATAGCCACATTTTCGAGGAGATTTTCTCAACTGCACTTGTTTCAGCAAACTTTTAAATAGCACTAGCTCCAGATGGAACATATATCTATCACCTCTTTCTTCATTTTCCAAGCATTTGGTTAAGAATTATCCACTATTTATCTACTATTCTCAATTGTTGGAGAATTACTAGCACCCTTACCATTATTACATGATCTATTAACAGCATGACCATAATTGGTAGTTTAAGCGGAAGTTTTGCCCACACCCACAAGAAAAGGAATGGTGTTTAAACTTGGAAATGGGACATTAGTTTCGATATAGCTGCATCACTAAAGGACACGTATTTTTGCTTCAATTTTTAATGAATGGGTTGTAAAACAAGAATACTATCATCATGATATCATCATTGATATTCAACATGGAACCAATTTGCCATGTAAGGGCTTTCATTCATCTGCATTAAAATTTCGACCTAACATGTTGTTAAAATTAGGAATTTGAAATTTTTTATAGTCTAAGTTCAATTGTCTTTTGATTTTTTTAAATTCGTTGTGAGTGGATAATTTAGATAAATTATTGATTTTTTTAATAATATTCAATGATTCAATATAAATTGTAAATTTTTTAATAAAATTAATGTGACATAATTCTCCAAAAAACCCCTAAACTATTTAAAAAATTCAAATAAGTCTTTATTTTTTATTATGTTCAATTAAGTCCTTATATATTTTATTTTCAGTCAAATAAGCCCTCATGACTAATGGTTGATTAATTGTTATTGATCAAATGTCTATTGTCATTTTATATCCATGTGTCATTGATGTGGAGAGTGAAAATGCTATGTGGTCATGTCATCATATCGCATCATCATTTATTGTAATATGTCAACATGTTACGTTAATGTCAAATTAGTACCATGTGGCATGAAATGACAAATGGCATTTTGACTAAGTAAACAATTTGTCATAAAGACTTATTTAACCCAAAATAAAAAAATAAGGGTTTGATTGAATGTAATAAAAGCATAAGAACTTATTTAAATTTTTTTAAATAGTTTAAAAACTTTTTTAGATATTATACTAACTAAAGATATAAAACAAAGTTATCTATGAATTATTCAAGATTGTTTGATGAATATTCGAGCTCAACTTATTCATTGCTGAGTTGAGCTTAAATCACGTGCCAACTTAAACTTAAACATTTTTATATTCAATTTAATGATTTAAAAAATCTAATTGCATATTTGAATATTTTGAAATTTTTATAAACATAAATAAACAAAAATAATACTAGTTACATAATTCAAGTTTTATCTAATTTTACATGCATTTTTTTAATCAAATGGAAGCTCAAGCTCCATGCTATATTGTCTAATCTTGGTTCAATTACACTTACACTAATAAATTTGAATATTTTAAAGACATATCAAATCTTTATCTTCGTAAATTTCCTTTGGTCACTTTATCCGCCTTAATAATAATGTCATTTTTGATTTTATTAAGTATGATAGCTAGAGGTGTTAATATGGGCTGACTTGGCCTAACCAGGCCTAAACCCTTATGGGTTGAGAAAATATGGGTTAGATTGAGTCAGTCTATTTTTAACATGGGTCATCTAAATCCCAGCTTAACCTATCCCTTGTCAGCTCATGGGCCAGGTTGGACTAACTCACTTTTAAAAAAAAAAAAAAATCATTTTTACAATTCTATCTAATAAACTCTTTGTCAATAAAATTGTTTCATAATTTAATCCATAAATTAAATAATAAAAACATATTACAAACAAATAAATTAAACCAAAAATAAATAAACAAATAAATTACATCAAACATAAATAAAATTTCAATCTTTAACATCAACAATAATCCCATAAACATAAGTATATAATTAAATAAATAAAAATTTTAAGACTCATTTATGTCTTCATTAATTCTCATCCTCAAGCAAAATATTTGAATCTTATTTGGACAACAATGATGTCTTAAAGTTTGAATCATTATCAATTTATCATTAAATATTCATTACTACAAAAGAAAAAAAGAGTGTGGATTTCAATCTTAACTAAAATTATAAATTTGATAAGTAAAGATTAAAGACATTAAAATATATAAAATAAATAATACTATTAATAACTAAATTATTAATTAATTTATTTTTTCTTCTAGCTTGTAAGACTGGCCTGCCTCAATTTGAGATAATTCACTGATTAGATGAATTGGCCCATTCAAACCCAATTTTAATATGAATCTAAATTTTTAAACCTAACTCATATCACTTTCAGTAAAAAAAAAAAAACCGACTTAATGAGACGGGCGGTTTTGACAAGTCTAATGATAGCCGAAGAAACATGAATTTGGATGCAAAGAATGGTGATGCACAGGAGACATCGGCGGCTGGGCTTAGGACAAGAATCATAACCCATGGAAAAACTCAAATGGAAAATAAAGGAAAAAACTTGTCCCACAAAAAGATTCCAAGAAATTGGGCTTTGAACAACTTGAATGCTTGATTTGTTAAAAATAAGCCCAAAACAACAATGACGACCTCGGTATTTGAGAGTCCCTCCATTCAACTCCCCTCAAATATTTCGCTCAACTTGAGCGCCAAAACTCTCCCATCTCACCCATATCTCCCTCCCCTTCCCCTACTTCTGTTAACTCCGTTAGCTCCTCGAAATGACAAAAAACACCCTCCTTCTACATGTTCTCTTTTCTGATTCTCTACTCCTCCGGTCGACGGCGACGCCAAGTATTTGGAAGGGAACTCATCTTTCCTCTGCCTCGCACTGCAACGGAAAATATTTGATTTGGTCGATGATTCCCAAGTTGTTGACTCAATTTGGAGACGGACTTAATTTTTTATTTTGGTATTCTCCCTCTCTATCTATTATTTTCACCCCACCAACTTGGTTAGTAGTAATTAAACCTAACATTCTCCATGTATTACAGTTGCTTGATACATATATTGTATGATTTTTTGTTCAAAATTAAAGTAATTTTTCCAGTTAGATGAAATATATATATTTTCAATTTAATGACTTGAAATTTAAAAGAATTTGAATTAATTTAAAATTTTTTATACAATCGAGGGGTTTTTCTTTTAAGAATTTATTAGTTCCTTTATTGAAAAATGATTTATTTGATTATAACAAAAAGTAAAAAAAAAAAAAAAGAAGAGATATTCGGGAAATGACTCTGAGTCGGAGTCAACTGGCTCAGGACTCCAAGTTTGAAGACATACGGCCGAGGTCCAAAGCTCCAAACGTCCCACCACAACACTAGTAGACAGTAGCGTTTATACGATTCAACATACGGTCCTTCCTTCTTCTTCCTCCTCCTCCGTATCTCATTACCTAGAAGGGGTACTTTCGTACTTTTATAATTTCACACCCTAAATCCCGTAAAATCCACAATCATAAAGAGGGGTAAGCTCGTTAAAAAATAAAATAAGATAAAATAAAATAATTTTTATTTAAAAAAAAGGAAAAAAAAATTTACAACACGAAGGTTTCGTCTTTCAGACCAAGAACACAAACGCGAGAGAAGGAACCATGTACAACACAGAAAAAAAGAGATAATAGGAGAGCCAAATAAAAAGAGAGATAGAGAAATTTTCCTTTCTGTTTGTTTGGCGCAAAGATTTCTCTTCCTACAGCTCTGGAATTCGTCGTCGTTTCTCTCGATCTGTTCTTCACGTTCGTCGATTTATAGCTTCACTACACGATTTCCTCTCACCCCGATCTATCCCACTTATATTTTCTCTCGGTAAATTCTCTTCTCTTTTGAACCTCTTCTTTAATTCCAAACATTGTTTCTTTCATTTCCACGGTCTTCAAACCCTAGAAAACCGTGATGGATTTCGAATGCTTTCCTTCTTTCTTCTCGATTTATTGTTTTTTTCTTTTCGGTGAAACCCTACATTGATTTGGCTGATGTCGTTTTGTGGTGAATGTTTTTGTGAATTAGGTTAATTTTGGAGGGGACGATTTGAGAAGTTGGAAAAGGGGGGAAGTTTGTGAAGTATGAGCATCGATAGCCCCGGGAAAGGGGAGAGAGCTAGGGTTTGAGAAAAGTTGGAGAATTCCGAGGAAATTTTGGGGATTTCCATGGGCGATGGAGGAGTTGCGTGCATGCCTTTGCAGCAGCATCAGCATCAACATCAGCATATCATGGAGAGGTTTCCAGTTACAGAAAAAACGCTTTGTCCCAACAATGGGCTCACTTCAAAGCCTATTAAGCTCGAAGACAACGCACAGCAGCAGGAGCAGCAGCAACCGCAACAGCAGCAACAACAACAGCAACCGCAGCAGCAGCCACCACGAAAAAAGAAGAAAATGGTGAAAATTAAGAAAGTAGTAGTCGTTAAGAAGAAGGTGGTGGGAGGAGCAGCAGCAGCAAAGAAGAGTGAATTGGTAGTTAAACCAAAGAGTGAAGCAGGATTGAAGAGCAGTAAAGAGGTTGATAAAGGTGAGAATTCTGGGCAGAAGGAGGAAGTGGAAGAAGGTGAATTGGGGACGTTGAAGTGGCCCAGGGAAGGGGAGAATGGGGAGGTTGGGGCTGACAAATTAAAGACGGGGGAAATTGAGAAGGGAGAGATTGCTAGTGAGAAATTGAGGAAAGGGGAAGTGGAGAAGGGAGAGGTTGTTACTGAGGGAAAGGGGGAGGTGGAGAAAGGGGAAATTGTTTCTGGGAAAAAAGGGGAGGTGGTGAATGGAGAGATTATTACAGGTAAATGGCGAAAACGGGAGGCAGGGAAGGGGGAGATGATTCTGGAGAAAGGGAGGAAAGGGGAAGCTGAAAAGGTAGAATTTGGGTCATGGAGAAGCCCCAAAGATGACATAGAGAAAGGTGAGTTCATTCCTGATAGATGGCATAAAGGGGAAGTGATAAAGGATGACTACAGTTACAGTAAATCTCGTAAATATGAGTTAGGAAAGGAAAAAGGTTGGAAATATGAGATGGAACGGACGCCACCTTCTGGAAAGCACCCAGTTGATGATTTTTATCGCAGGAAGGAATTCAGTAGAAGTGGTACTCAGCACAGCAAAAGTTCTTCCAGGTGGGAAACTAGCCATGAAAGGACTTCCAGGATCAGTTCAAAGATTGTGGATGATGATGGCTTGTATAAGAGTGAGTACAGCAATGGTAAGAACCATGGACGAGAGTACTCTTCTTCTGGTAATCGGTTAAAGCGACATGGTACTGATTCAGATAGCAGTGAGCGCAAGCACTACGGAGATTATGTTGACTATGCAAATTCAAAAAGTAGGAGGCTCTCTGATGATTTTAGTCGTAGTTCCCACCCAGAGCACTATTCACACCACTCTGTTGAGAGGTTTTGTAGAAATTCTTCTTCATCAAGGATGTCTTCTTTGGAGAAGTACTCTTCAAGACATCATGAATCCTCTTTGTCATCTAGAGTTGTTTATGACAGGCATGGACGTAGTCCAGGATATTCTGAGCGGTCCCCACGTGATAGGGTCAGGAGTTATGATCACAGGGAGCGGAGCCCAATTCGACGGGAGAAATCCCCATATGCTCGGGATAGGTCCCCGAATGGCCGTGATAGATCCCCTTATGGTCGTGAGAGATCCCCTTACACTCGTGATAGATCCCCATATGATCGGAGTCGTCACTATGATCATAAAAACAGAAGTCCTATTAATGCAGAGAGGTCCCCACAGGATCGAGCTAGGTTCCATGATCGCAGGGACCGAACTCCCAGCTATTTGGAGCGGTCTCCACATGATCGGAATAGGCCCAATAATCACAGAGACAATAGTAGAAAAAGTGCAGCAAATGAGAAGCGGAATTCACAATATGGTTGTAAGGGACAAGAAGATAAAGTCAGCCAGAGGGATCATAGGGGAAGAGAGTCACATTCCTCAGCTAAAGAATCTCAAGATAGGACCAGTGTGCACAATTTTAATGGATCAGATGAGAAAAATGCTGTCTGTGAATCTCAGAAAGAGGACCAATCTCTGAGTCCCAGTGTAAATTGCAAAGAACCTCCTCTTCCTGTTGATGCGGCTCCTCCTGAAGAGCTGCAATCAATGGAGGAAGATATGGATATATGTGACACACCACCTCACATTCCTTTGGTCGCTGAGTCATCCGTGGGTAAATGGATTTACCTTGATTATTTTGGTGTTGAACGTGGGCCTTCAAAATTATGTGACCTTAAGGCACTTGTGGAAGAAGGGGTTCTTTTGTCAGATCATTTAATCAAGCATTTAGATAGTGATAGGTGGGTGACTGTTGAAAATGCAGCTTCACCAATGTTGACTGCGAGTTTCCCATCCATTGTATCTGACACTGTAACGCAGCTAGTTAGCCCTCCCGAAGCTCCTGGTAACTTATTGGTAGAAATTGGAGATTCAAGGCCATTGGGCATTCACAGTGGTGATGAGACAATGATGAATTACCAAGATGGCAGTGCAGCTGTGTCTGAGCCCTTAGCTGATCTTCACATTGATGAAAGGGTTGGAGCTCTGTTGGAGGGTGTTAACATTATTCCTGGCCAGGAGCTTGAGATAGTTGGGGGTATGGCATCACTTACTATATTTCTTTGACTCTTTTCTGGTACCAATGCTTTTTACTCCTCTCTTTGAATCTCTGCTGTTGTTGTACTTAATTCTTTTTGTACAGTTCCTCATGCATTTATACATGTGTATGAACAAATATGCATACACTTGTAGGCTTATGCGTATATTCATGCATGTAGACATATGCATGGTTATTGATATTTGAGATTTCGTGTTTACATTTTTCTGGATTTTTATCATCATGCAGAAGTTCTGCAAATGACCTTTGAATTCGATCTTGCGGAATGGGAAGGGTGGGGAAATTCTGAAGGTATGTATTTCTAAGAGTAGCCTGTATTTTTAATTTATAATTGTCTTTTAACTCAGGACTCACCTCTGAGCATTTGACTGTTTTCCCCCTATCTTCTATTGGTGAGATAATACATTAGAAGGCGATAAGTACAAGCACCTGGCATTTGGAAAATTCTATTGTTTGAGATATTATTGTTGGCTTCTATATTCTAATTATCTATAAAATCAGTTTTTAATTTTATTTTCAAATGGAATTAGGTCTTTCAATTCTAGTGGGGTTGGGTATTTAATTCCTGTTACCACCCACAATTAAACAATGATTATTCTTCGCTCAGAATTTACTTGCTTGGTTCAGATTGTTTTATAGGGACATTTTTTTAATAAAAAAAGAAAAATTTTCTTGCAACTAAAGCATGTTTTAAAGTTTTCGTCTTTTGTATTAGTGAAGCTTAGGATAATGCTAATAATGTTAGCATTCCGGAACTTTACATTGGACTTAATATGTTGTTTTGTCCTAGTTATCAACTTTCAACTTTCAAGCCTTATTTCATTTCTCAGAAGTTTTTTGCTCTCCTTTGGATATCATGTGCACTTGAGCTGATTTAGATTTCCCAAGCAGGGTGGGACGCTAAATTGCGACTGAAATGTTATATAAATACCCAAGTTGGACAATCAATATGAAATCAGTACATTAGTTCCACCTGAACAACATAACATTTAGATGAATTCAGAATAAAGAAAAATAATTGAATGTTCTGAACTTGTAACAGCATAACACTGGGCATTTAGTTATCCATCTTGTGATGTAATCTTTTTCCTATCTTTGGTATTACAGGTTTCACTTGGCATTATAGTTGCACTGGGGATCACCATGATAAAAAAACTGAAGAATTATCTAGCTACTCTGACACAAAGTCAAAGGAGGCTGCAGAAATCAGGATTGGTGCACTCTCTGATGGTTCCTCCTGTGCTGACTCTAGTGACTGGTTTTCTGGTCGATGGTCATGCAAGGGTGGGGACTGGAAGAGAAATGAGGAAGCTACTCAGGATAGATCTTCTAGGAAAAAGCTTGTTCTTAATGACGGATATGCTTTATGCCATATGCCAAAATCTGGGTATGAGGATCCTCGCTGGCATATGAAGGATGATCTGTACCATCCTTCTCATAGCAGAAGGCTTGATCTCCCTCCTTGGGCTTTCTCCAGTACAGAAGAGAGAAGTGATTGCACTGATATTAGTAGATCTAATCAAATTAAGCCTTCAGTTGTGAGAGGAGTGAAGGGAGCGATGCTTCCAGTAGTCAGGATAAATGCATGTGTGGTCCAGGACCAGGGCTCATTTGTATCTGCACCCCGCACAAAAGTTCGAGCGAAGGAGAGGTACTCTTCAAGATCTTCTCGGTCACACTCTACGACTAGTGATATCAAGAAATCATCAGCAGAAAGTGATTCACTATCAAAGGCTGTTACTGATCAAGGCTTGAAAGGATCATGGAAGTGCATTGCACCTGTTAATACTCCTAAAGATCATGTTTGCACAGTTGATGAGCTGCAGTTGCACTTGGGTGAGTGGTACTACCTTGATGGTGCTGGGCATGAAAGGGGACCTTCATCACTTTCAGAACTTCAGGTCTTGGTGGATCAAGGTGCTATTCAGAAACATAGCAGTGTTTTCCGAAAATGTGATCAAGTTTGGATTCCTGTCACCTCTGCTGCTGGGACTTTTGAAGCCAATGCCAGGAATCAGCCCGAGAATTTTGCATCATCTGCTGATTCTTCAGGATCTCTAATTTCAGACTCACAAGGTGCTGCCATTAGTGACAATAATACAAATTCCCGTTCATTTCACAACCTACACCCCCAATTCATTGGTTATACCCGTGGGAAGCTTCATGAATTGGTAATGAAATCATATAAGAGCCGGGAATTTGCTGCAGCCATAAATGAGGTTTTAGACCCATGGATCAGTGCAAAACAGCCCAAGAAAGAGATGGACAAGCACATTTACAGAAAAACAGGTATTTTCAATCATGTTTAATTGTTACATATGAGTTTGATTTGATTGGAAAAGAGAAATTTTATTTTTAAATGAGATGGGAGAGCCTTTCCTGAGTTTCTTCAAGAGCGATTTCCCAAGTTTCTTGGGTAGCCTCTTTAATGCATTTTGTAAAATCTCATCATACATATATAATCATTTAGTAGTTTATGTGATAATTATCTTCATGATGCTTTTTTTGTGGGTTTTCTTGTAACAACGAAAGATTATACCTGAACTAGATTTGTGCTTCTACTTTTGCACTTTATGAACTTTTTTGCATGCTCATTTTGGCATCACATACATCGCTTTGCCAATGTGTGTTTGTGTGTGTGTGCATGTGCATGTATATATTTATGCAGACACCTATTTAACTTGGTAAAGGTCCTGAGGTCCTTTTGGACTTGGTGAAGATGAGTGTGCAATGTGCAAATTTTCACTATTTTTCTTTAGTTTGGTAAATATATGAGGCAGTTTTTTATTTATTCTTTCTTTCTTTCTTTCTTTGTATATATGTGGATGAATGTTGGTCTGTAAATTGCAGATGGTGGCAAACGAGCACGGATGATGGTTAATGGAAGTGAAGAAGAGTATGAAATTGAAGATGAGTTGCAATCAACTCGAAAGGATGAGCCTACATTTGAAGATTTATGTGGTGATTCAACCTTCCTTGAACAGGAGAGTACATGTTCTGTTACTGAGATGGGGAACTGGGGTTTGTTAGATGGTCATGTGCTGGCACGAGTCTTCCATTTCTTGAGATCTGACATGAAATCCCTTGCTTTTGCTTCTTTGACTTGTAAGCACTGGAGAGCTGCTGTCAGGTTTTACAAGGGGATAACAAAGCATGTTGACATGTCATCTGTTGGTCCTAACTGCACTGATTCTGTAGTGTGGAATATCATGGTATGTTCATGGTTGTTTAAAATACGTAAATATGATTTTATTTTTCCCTTTACCCCTCAGGTTTAATATAATTCTTTACTTGCAGAATGGTTATAACAAAGAAAAGATAAATTCGATGATTCTAATTGGTTGCACAAACATAACTCCCAGCACGCTTGAAGATGTTCTTCGTCTGTTTCCTAGTTTATCTTCTATAGATATTAGAGGTTGCAGTCAGTTTGGGGAGTTGACCGTCAAATTTCCAAATTTGAGGTGGTTCAAGAGCCGATGTTTGCATGGTATGACAATTTCAGATGAGTCTAAAATAAGGAGTCTGAAGCAGATTACTGAGAAAACTTTGTCTGGCCTTAAAACGGGCCTGGGAAGCGATATGGATGATTTTGGTGAATTGAAGAATTATTTTGAAAGTGTAGATAAAAGAGACTCCGCAAACCAACTATTTCGTCGAAGTTTATATAGACGTTCAAAGTTATTTGATGCCAGAAAGTCCTCATCCATTTTATCAAGGGAAGCTCGTATTAGACGATGGGCGATCAAGAAATCTGAAAATGGATATAAGCGGATGGAGGAGTTCCTTGCTTCAAGTCTAAGGGACATCATGAAGGAGAATACCTTCGAATTTTTTGTGCCCAAGGTACTGTTGGTCTTTTGCTTTGTGTGTGACCGTATTTTTTATACATTATGTATAAAGGTCTTTATTCTTTGCTGTCATTTGGTATTAGGTTGCAGAAATTGAGGAGAGAATGAAAAATGGTTATTACATTGGCCATGGAGTGGGTTCTGTTAAAGAGGACATCAGCCGGATGTGCAGGGATGCAATAAAGTAAGGGTTTCTGGTTGCCTCTTCATTCGACTTCATTGGATACCTTGCATTGAAGAATATTTATAATAATGTATATTGTTTCTTTTCTGTCGAAGTTAAAATGTAAATTTCCTCTTTAAATGCCTAAAGCTGTTCTCACTGCTCCACTTTCTTTTTTTAATATTTAATTTATTGAACATAAACTGTTAATTTTGCACTTGCTTCTCTTTCCTCTGCTTTATTTTTCTGGCCATACATTCAGCATGAGTTATTTGATTATAATCGTTCTCTTCCTCTTGTTGATATACCTACTTTATGGATTAGAGCAAAGAGTCGTGGTGGTGCTCGTGACATGAATCGCATAATTACTCTATTTATCCAGCTTGCCACACGGTTAGAAGAGGGTGCAAAGATTACTTCTTCTTATGAAAGGGATGAGTTGCTGAAGTCTTGGAAAGATGACTCACCTGCTGGGTTCTCAAAGTACAAGAAGAAACTCGCTAAGGCAGTCACTGAAAGGAAGTACATGAACAAGAGCAATGGTACTTCTTTTGCAAATGGTGGTTTTGATTATGGGGAATATGCATCTGATAGAGAAATTAGAAAGCGCTTATCAAAACTTAATCGCAAATCTTTAGACTCAGAAAGTGAAACATCTGATGAGCTTGACCGCTCTTCTGAGGATGGAAAAAGCGAGAGCGAGATTGAGAGTACAGCTTCAGACACAGAGAGTGATGTGGATTTCAGGCCTGAAGGTCGGTCTGGGGAGTCAAGGGGAGATGGATACTTTATGGCAGATGATAGTCTTGATTCTATGGCTGATGATCGTGAATGGGGTGCTCGCATGACAAAAGCCAGTTTGGTTCCTCCTGTCACTAGGAAATATGAAGTAATTGACCAGTATGTTATTGTAGCAGATGAGGAGGATGTGCGACGTAAGATGCAGGTATCCTTGCCGGAGGACTATGCTGAGAAGCTCAACGCTCAGAAAACTGGCACTGAGGAGTTGGATATGGAACTTCCTGAAGTCAAAGATTATAAACCCAGAAAACAACTTGGAGATGAAGTTATAGAGCAAGAAGTTTATGGAATTGATCCTTATACTCATAACCTTTTACTTGATTCGATGCCAGAGGAGTTGGAATGGCCTCTAGTGGATAAGCAATATTTTATCGAACATGTTCTCCTTCGAACTCTTAATAAGCAAGTTAGACACTTCACAGGCACTGGGAACACTCCAATGATGTACACATTGCAGCCTGTTTTAGATGATATTAAAAGAGTTGCTGAGGCAGATTGTGATATACGGACTATGAGAATGTGTCAAGGTATCCTGAAAGCTATAGATGCTCGTCCTGATGACAACTATGTTGCTTACAGGAAGGTATACATGTGCTTCATATCTCATGTATTATTTTCCATTGTTCTTTTTTTCTCTTTATATTTCATAATGTTTTATTGTTTTCTCTTGTTCCTTAGTTTTATGATGCTGATGTTTAACATTTTTTCTCACTGGAATGTGCTTTATTAGGGTCTTGGTGTTGTTTGCAACAAGGAAGGTGGTTTTGGAGAAGAAGATTTTGTTGTAGAGTTTTTGGGAGAGGTATGAATGTGAATTAATTTATAAGGTTTTTGACTTCTTGCTAGATAAAAAAATTACAGTTTTTTGTTACTATGTACTTACTCTCTGGCTTCTGGCTTTTGAATCAAGTCTCTTTGAAGCCCTATGTGCTGACAGGTTTCAATTTTCATAGGTTTATCCTGTTTGGAAATGGTTTGAGAAGCAAGATGGGATTCGATTGTTGCAGAAAAACAATAAGGATCCAGCTCCTGAGTTTTACAACATCTACCTTGAGAGGCCAAAGGTGTCTACTTCAACATGTCTTGTGCAATGTGTTTGTTGTGGCTAATTTTACTTCTTGTGCTGAAAATGCTTGCCTTATCATCTATTATTTATCAGGGTGATGCTGATGGGTATGATTTGGTTGTTGTTGATGCCATGCACAAGGCTAATTATGCGAGTCGAATTTGTCATTCATGTCATCCGAATTGTGAAGCCAAGTAAGTATAATCTGTTGTTCTTTTTGGTCTTTGTAGGATTGTAAAGCACTTCTTTAGTTTTTTTTAAAGCACTTTCCCCATTTTGCCCTAGTTGGAATTGGATACTTGTACAGAGCAGAAAATTTTGGATTTTAAAATATGGAATTATATTTCACCATTGCCATTTTGGATGATTTATATTCATAATTATTTATTGGATGTTTGTCACATACTAATATAATTGTTGGAGAAGTTTAACCTGTTGCCAGTAAAAACAGGTATTTGTACGTGGTGGGAGGTTTTGTACTTCTGATGTACTTAAATCAACTTTTGCAAGGAGTTTGGTTGCCTAAAAGCTTAAAAGTAGGATGGATGTTAAACATAATTGGATTATGTTTATTTTGTGGATAGACTGTTTACTAGTATGACCTTTACTCTGTGTTTCCAAGATAACTTATCCCTTTCCTCCTGGGACAAATTGTAGTTTAAATCAGTCTCTCTATTATCAGATTATTTAATAGTTTAGTGCTTTCGTTAATCCTTAATGGTACTTGAAAGTCGTTGATTGGCAAGACACCTGTTCCTGCCTCTGGCCTAGCTACAAATTGAGTTCCTTTCATGGTACCAAGATTTTGTTTTAATTACCATTTCTGGAATGCAGAGTTACTGCTGTAGATGGTCAGTACCAAATTGGAATCTATGCTCTACGTGCAATACGATATGGCGAGGAGATTACATTTGATTATAATTCTGTTACAGAGGTTTGAATCTTTTGTCTTATTGGCCTTGTTATAGAAGAAATTTCCCATATTCTTATAGCTGATGATTGATGCCTATCTTATTAGAGCAAAGAAGAATATGAAGCGTCTGTCTGTCTCTGTGGTAGTCAAGTTTGCCGTGGCAGCTACTTGAATCTTACTGGCGAAGGTGCATTTCAAAAGGTATGTACTTTAAGTAGGGTTTTTGAATTAAAAAAAAAACAAAATTGATACTTTCTTTACTGCCTGTTCAATCTGTTGATTTTTTTCTCGAGTTTCGAAAAGTTGTCATTAGATGCGCATTGTTCATCAGGTATTGAAGGAGTGGCATGGAATACTTGATCGACAACATCTCATGTTAGAAGCTTGTGAACTAAATTCTGTATCCGAAGAAGATTACCTTGAGTTAGGAAGGGCTGGTCTAGGAAGTTGTTTGCTTGGTGGATTGCCTGATTGGTTGGTTGCATACTCAGCTCGCTTGGTATGTCTTTGCTCTGCCCTCATGGCATTTCATTTCTTCATTTCTAAACTAAGAAAAGAGAGGAGGGGAGGGGGGGTGGGGTGGGGGAGGTGAGCTTCTATTCTCCTGAACTTCTTTTCTGTTGTAGGTGAGGTTCATAAATTTTGAGAGAACAAAGCTCCCTGAGGAAATTTTAAGGCACAATTTGGAAGAGAAACAGAAATACTTTTTAGATATATGTCTTGATGCAGAAAGGAACGATGCTGAGATTCAGGTATGTGCTGTTCTCATTTTGTGTCTGTGCATGGCATTGGCATCTGTCTCTGTGCCTATGGTCATGTCTGCTTATGCTTGTTTGAAGCTATTTATACTTGCAGTTACATATAAATGCTCATGGTATACTTTTCTTTTGAATGAGCTAGGCTGAGGGTGTCTACAACCAGAGGCTTCAGAATTTGGCTGTGACTCTTGACAAGGTGATTACCCTCTTTGTCTCTGAGTAGCAAGTTTTGAAGATCAAATATTCTCCCACAGAACAAAATATAGTCATGTGTGCTATGATGTCTCCCATGGTGCGATCTTTTCTATGGTGATCCTGCAAACCAGAAGGAGCAAAACTGTTAGGTTTTTGAAGAGCTAAGCTTGCAAATTTGAAGTTAGAAGTTTTGGAATGACTAGATTACTCTCTTTTTTGTTTGGTCTAATGGTTGGATGGCAGTCATCTTTATTGCATGAATCCCTGACATTGTAGTTCATGATATGAAATTATCCAGAAGCTATAACTTCTGCATTATTATGAGAGAAACTTTTGTACATGCTGATTCTACAATATACTAGTGTTCCTACATTTATCATCTTTGAATGTTGTTTTCAGGTGAGGTATGTTATGAGATGTGTGTTTGGTGACCCCAAAAAGGCTCCACCTCCACTAGAGAGGCTCAGTCCTGAAGAAGCTGTTTCCTTTCTTTGGAAAGGAGAGGGATCACTTGTTGAGGAGCTTCTTCAGTGCATGGCTCCTCATGTGGAAGAAGACATGCTCAATGATTTGAGGTCCAAAATTCAGGCCCATGACCCATCAGGTTCTGACGACATCCTGAAAGAACTTCAGAAATCCATGTTATGGTGAGTGGAATGTAACAGAACATTTGTCACCATGCTGTTTCATTCGAGTAAAGATGTAATCTTTAATCATTTCTCTCATCATTTTGAAGGTTGAGGGATGAGGTTCGGAATCTTCCATGTACATACAAGTGTCGGCAAGATGCTGCAGCTGACCTGATCCATGTTTATGCGTACACAAAGTGCTTCTTAAGAGTTCGGGTGAGTCTTTTTATTATTATTTGTCTGATAAACAATGTTTTTTTTTTCTTTTTTTATTTTATTTTGTGGGCGGTGGAGGGTAGGGTAAAGGAGACAATGTTTGTCAATGCTATTGTATTATCATTGGATCTAAATCAACCATTTGTATGCGAAGGAATACAAAGCGGTAACTTCTCCCCCAGTCTACATCAGTCCTCTTGACCTGGGCCCCAAGTATGCTGATAAGTTGACAGGTCTTCAGGAGTATTGCAAGACATATGGTGAAAATTATTGTTTAGGGCAGCTGATTTTTTGGTATAACCAGACCAGTGTTGAGCCGGATTGCAGCCTGGTTAGAGCAAGCAGGGGTTGCTTGTCATTACCTGACATCGGTTCCTTCTATGCCAAGGTTCAGAAGCCATCAAGGCATCGTGTTTATGGCCCAAAGACTGTGAAATTTATGCTGTCATGGATGGTAAGCTTCTTTTATCCATTTTGTAATGCTGCCACTGCTGTTTTGAGTTCTTTAAATTTCAAGTATGGTGTATTTTATCCAAATGTTATCTCATTGGAAACCTCTGGCATCCATTTTGGTTGTCTTTTAATGAACAACAACCCAGAGCAGGCTCATGACTAGTTCTATCAGAAGTTTTTATTTGGTTTTGTTGGTTTCTTCTTGGTGGGTAAAAAAATACTAATAATAATAAGTTTCTTCTTTTAATTTAGAGCAGTTTAAGAAAAATACAAGTATGCCTTTCATAGAATTTTTTTATCTGAAATTGGCAACATCTGGTTTGTCACAGTTACCAACAAGTTTGGGGTGTGTTCTTGGTCTTGTTATGACATCTGTAATTGACCCTGTATGATCTTCCTGGATTTGCTTTCCAGACTTATTTTTGTTGTTAACTCATCAACATTGAGCATTCCCTAGATTACTTGATGATTTTGATGTATCTGTACATCATAGAATTTTTTGGTTTATGGTGACATGTACTTGTGGGGGATGGAGGTAATCTATTTAATACTATTTTGAAATGACAGACCTTGATTGTGTTGTGGATCAGGTTGTCTTTGTTTTGCCAGAGTGGATTGTAGTAAATTATCCTTTGTATCACAGATAGTAAAGTAGCATTCACACAATTAACGTGTTAGTAGATCAATAGGATTGACTGGAAGGAATATTGCCCTGTATAGAAATTGCACTGGTTAGTGGTATATGCCAATTCAATTAGCTCAGCATGATATCTTGTTATTGTCGGATACTGGGGTTACTCACCTGTTGTGATATGGTCCTTTTTGCAGGAGAAGCAACCTCAGAGACCTTGGCCAAAGGACCGAATATGGTCATTCAAAACTTGTCTGAAAGGTTTTGGCAGTCCGATGCTAGATGCTGTTTTAAATAATTCTCCACTGGACAGAGATATGATGTATTGGTTGAAGCACAGACCAGCAATATTCCAGGCCATGTGGGATCGATGAAGCTTTTGTAGGGGTTTTGGGAAGGTGGCAGTAGGATTATTAGCCATTACTTTGTAAATGTTTTGGAATGATTTCTCAATTTTAGTTCGCAGCTACCCCTTAGTGTGGTAGTTGGTAATCATTCCAAAACATCATATTTCTTGTGCCGCTTTCTCCTCATTCTTATGTACAGTTTTCATCTTTGTATTTTTAATTCATTTTCTTGTAGTAGGGCATTGTTTTTTTTTTTTTCTTAAATTCAAGGAAATGATGAAAAGGAAAGAAAATCTCGAGGCTGTTTTTCACCATTCCTCGTCTTTGCCTCTTATCTTATCCCGAATTTACCAGAGAAATGATTGGTGACAATGTTTGTAGGATTATAATTGATGATGAGAGGTTGAGCATGACATTTATGTCCCAAGATTGCTAACTGTGATGATGGTGAGGCGGGGTAATCATAAATTTGAGTGGCTCATTTTTCTTACTAATTAGATTTCCCATTTCGCAATGTACAGTGCCCAGTGAGGCTGCCAGAGCAATTTTGAACATAACAAAGTTAAATAAGTTTAGGGTTGTTTTTATCGCGTTTTGTGTTTTAATAGTAGGTTCAATTAATCATATTATTGTATTTAAATGTATTTAAGTTGTACGTTTATTAATTTATTAAAATTAGTAGTTAAATATTATTTTAATTTAATTGTTATTTTATTATTATATTTGTTAGTCGTATTATGTTAAATTTTATTATATTTGATATAATTATTTTGTTATAATTATTAATTTTAAATTTAAATAATGAAATTATATTTAATTATAAATATTTAAGTTAATTAAGAAAAAAATTATATTAATCGTTCAATTATGTTTATTAATCTTTCACATTGTATTGTATAAAAAATCTTGACACGTGTAATAAACGTGTTAGTCGTATCGTATTGCACGGTTATTAAACATATTAATTTATATATTAATATGTCATGTTCGTATTTATTCAGATAATCGTATTTTAACATGATACTATTAAGATATAAAAGTACGAATTAATGCCAAGTCTACCGGTACCTTTGGGTTAAACAGAAAACAATGCTTAAAATCATGCAGATTTTCCATAATAAGAGCCGAGGCATTATTAGTTTAATTCTACATGGAAAGAATCAATCAAGGAAGAAGGTAAATTGAAGCAGGGAATAGGGATGATCTCAAGCCAGCTAATCCCAACTGTATCAAAAGCTCAAGTTCAATCTTAACAGTGAGCCCAGCCTAAATGCCAATATCCTCTTTTGCCCTTTTGGTTTCACGTTTTGAGCCCGTCGGTCCCATCCCAATTCCCAGCAGGTGCAACTGCTCTACTCTGCAATGCAGACGCTAAGCTTATACCTCCCTTTAGTTTTTTCTAGTACAACTACAGCAATGCCAAAGAATAAGCAATCAATCTCATTCTCAAAGCCGTCTCCGATCACCTGTTATTTCCCGAACCCGAGAGACAAACAGTCGACAAAGCAGCGGTAACCTCAGACCTGATGCCCGCGTGTCAGTTGTACCCCTGCCCAGACCAGCCCAGCCCAATCATCCTTGATTCTCGTGTCGCCGCCTGCACTCATTCCCAGCAATCGTACCCTCCCCATCCAATAACAAACCCCCACGTGTCCCCGTCCTCATAACGCCCCTATGTGCGTGAGCCTCAAGGTACTTTTATATTCCCATTTTCATTTTTGTTATACTCAGCATCGCAGCTATGTTTCATTCTGCACTTTCCCTCTCTCCTCTCTTAATTTCCATTGCTACCACTTCTCTGTTTTTGACATAAACAGCATGAAAATGGAGAGAGGTTTTGGTTCCTCTCATCCTTGTTATCCTCCTGCTTTCACCGCCGAGTTTAGCATCAACTCCTCCTATGAAGCCAACTTCAACTCCATTCTCAACGACCCCAATCTCCAACCCCTCCTCCCTCTACCCTCTGATCCTTCTACCTTCAACTTCTTCAGCCAAGACTTCCCTTCTCTTCCCCTCGAACCTCAACTCCCAGTCCCTGATCTCGACTCCCTTTACTCCTCTTCACTCCCTCCCAAAATCCCAGACATCCTCCCTGACTCAACTCAGTTCCTTGACTTCTTTAACAAACCTTTACCAGACCTCCACTCACTCGAACAACCCCACCGCCAACCCCGGTTCACTGAGCCTTCCGCCTCCTTATCAACTCGGAAGCTGAAACGTACGCGACTCGACTTAAACCTCTCTGACAACAACCCTCAAACCCTCGACTCCGTAGTCCAAAGCTTCAACTCTCCTTCTCCAGTGATCCCACACAGTCAGCTAGCTCGGAAACGAAGGCAAAAGCTAAGCGACAAGACACGGTGTCTTCAAAAGCTAATGCCATGGGACAAGAAGATGGACACTGGCACCATGCTCCAAGAGGCTTATAAATATATCCGGTTCTTAGAAGCTCAAGTCTCCATTCTCCAATCAATGCCGATAAGTTCGAGCTTTGCATCTACTGAACATAATGCTCCTGTTGGATTCGATTATGGTGGGTTGGGAAGGCTGAATAGACAGCAGCTTTTGCAGGTGCTGGTTAACTCTCCGGTGGCGCAAACCATGCTTTATTCACAGGGATTTTGTGTATTTGCTTATGAGCAGTTGGTTTCCCTTAAGAAGGCTAAGGACAGGAAAGCAGTGCTTCAACAGTTTCTCTTTGGTAATTAAGTGATAAAAATGAAGGCAGGATATGTATGGGTTTACGGATTTTCTTGTTTTGTTGTTAGATTTGAAATCTTTAGGATTATATGTGCATGGACTTTAAGTTTCAATAGTTTTACAGTACAGGGATTAAATCAATGCAATAGAATGAATACCTTCTGTTTCAATTTTCACTTGTTCTGGTGATGGTTATTGGGATTTTATTCTGTTTTTCATTTCTTTAATTGTCTCATATTGAACCAATGAGGAAACTTGTGAAATTATTAATTCCGGCACCAACTTGAGATTCATATGGCCCTGCCCGTTCTCCTGAATCTTGACGTTTTTACTTTATGCATCAAAAAGTAATGGTTTAAAGGGGAAAATTTAGTACCAATGAGCAGCATGAGTTGAAGGTTTTGTAGATCCTGACTTGGTTTGACATGATAGGAGTGAAAGTGACAACTTGAGCTGCGACTGAATTGCTTTGTGCGTGGGAAAGTTGATGAACATGTGACTGAGGTTCGTGTGTTAAGAGAGTACGGGACTGAATCTTGATCAGGCTCACGCTCGCCTGATATTCTCTTTGCATTTCGGTGACTACTAGTAGTAGTCACTCACATTATCTCATCCTCCTTGCTTGCTCCATGTCATACGTTTTTGAGCAACTGACTCTATATATGTCTAAAAGTACATCGGTTAAGCTTAATTTGCAAGGATTAAAAAATGAGTTTGTTTGGTTATTGCTTGCACAGCCCTGTGTGACTGAGGGTGTTTCATTGGGTTTTCAGTTTTTACCTCCATTTTCATTTGCTGGTTGTTGCTGGGCTCATATGCTCTTCCCTTTCGCCATTAGACTCATTATTGTTTTGGTCATGCCCCTGGAGCCTGCCTGGACCAAATGGTGTTATCCTACTCCATGGCCCAATATGGGGACAAACTCCCAAGACGGCCTGGCAACTGTTGTTTAAAACAAACTGAAGCCCAACAGATTTGTTTCAGATTTGAGATTTGGGCATCTCAAAATGAAATTACATTACTAGTTCTAGTACTTTCCAGTAAGGCAATAACGAATTTTAAAATCAAATGCATCGAATTAAACCAACACAGTGCACAACTTAATATTTGTACTTACTGATATAGTGTGAACTCTTTACAACATGAGATGGGCAAACACTGAACAAGGTTTGAAAAAATGGGATACAGCTCCACCGATTTTGAGCTCTACTTACAATCTTTTCAGGATTTATATGGTACCTCTCTGATCCTCAGGGGTCCACAACTTTTCCTTGAATTGAACTAAATAGCTGGATCATGAACGTCAGTTTCCTGTAAAACACGGTGTTGGACTTTGGACCTCTTGGTATCAAGGCAAGTACTCAACCACTCAAGTTTTCTCATCACTATTTTTTATTATTGTGTTTTAATTCAGATGGACGTAGGACATGGCTGGCTCACGTTCAATTATTCCAACCTTCTCACGGTTGCCCTCCTTAACGTGCCACACTGCCACGACCACTTTGATCAGCTTTAGACACTCCAAAGGCCCCAAGGCTTACGCAATTAGTATAATAAAATTAGGGTGTGATTACTTCAATAAACTCCAATAGAATTTCAAACTGTAAAATACCAAAATAATAGTTCATATGCTCAACATTTACCATATAATACTAGTAGTATATGTTCACTGACGGGATGAGCAATAAATTGGAGATGGTGATTCTCCGTTTCTGCTGATTCGTGATTAAAAGTCCAAAAAACATTCAAAGAGCACTTATGGGCCATCGATAGATGCCCAATGCACGCTCCTCTATGAGCTGGTTTATACCCTACTTTTTCTTCTTCCCCTATCTAAGGAATCCAATAGATAAGAGAGAAGAAGAAAAAAAAAAAGAAAAAAGAGAAAGAAGGCGTACAAAGCAATACTAAAGTAGAGCACTGTATTGACAAAGGAAGCTTTTTACTTTCTTAGACCAGCTAATCCCATTTTACATATATACTCCTTATGTCTTCCCTCGTCCTTTCTTCCCATCATCTCCTCGTCAAAGAACTTGCCATTTGTTTCTCTTTCTTGGAACCATCTTCAAGTGCTCCATATCATTAAAAAAAAAATGCTTAAACTCGGAGGCGTTCTCGTTTGTCTTCTGATTGTGGCCATGGATGTTGCAGCAGGTATTCTAGGCATCCAAGCGGAAGTTGCACAAAACAAGGTGCCTTGAAAACACTACCTTTTAATTACATGGCAAAAAGTAGATATTGCAATTTTGTGAATTGTACTCATGAGGGTTTTTTTGTTTTTCTTGCTTGGTTTTGACAGGTTAAGCACTTAAGGCTGTGGATATTTGAGTGCAGAGACCCAAGCCATGACGCGTTCAAGCTAGCGTTGGGTGCCGCAGCGCTGTTGACTCTAGCCCATGTTCTTGCTAACCTGCTTGGTGGCTGCATGTGTGTCTGTTCTCAAGAAGATTTCCAGAGAGCCTCCCCTAACAGGCAACTTTCAGTGGCATGTCTCATTTTCACCTGGTAAGCAGATTTTCCTTGGAATTGTTCCTTGCTCACTCTACACGGTTAGCATCGGAATTACTATGAGTAACAACTTGAATAATTAATAGTAGTAGTCGCAGTAATAGTTATTTTGGGTGTGATTTCATATATTTTGTGGTTGATCAGGATCATATTAGCCGTTGGGTTGTCCACTCTGGTGATAGGGATATTATCAAACAACAAATCCAAGGCATCCTGTGGTTTCACGCACCATCATTTCCTGTCGATTGGAGGAATTTTGTGTTTTGTTCATGGGTTATTTTCTGTTGCATATTACGTTTCTGCCACTGCAGCTAGTGACGAAGAAAAGTAGGAAATTGCCATCTTTAGGGTAGTCCCTTTTCCCCAACCCTTCCAACAATACTGATCATTGATCAACAATCACTCTCGTCCTACATGTAAAAGAAAAAACTTGCTGGACAGCTAATATTGCTAAACCTTTTCCCCCCCTCCACCTGTTTTTTTTAGTTTAGTAATTGAAAGTTTGTCACGTTAGTCTATTCTCTTGAGATGTGTGTCATTTTGTTCTTTTGACTATCGCATGGTTTCATTGCTTTAATAAAAATAGATACGCAATGATCGATTGGGCCTCAACATGTGTAAGTTGTTTACTAACCCAAAGCAACGTACATTCCAAACCCACCTTTGCCGAGTGCCTAGTTTCTTAGGAGATCTATCTCTGTTAGGCACATTCTCGGCATTGGTGAAGATGAAAACTAAGAAATCATACAATCTCAAGAATTGCACTATAATTTGGCGAGGCCTTCCTTGAACTCCATGGTGTTAAAAAAAATGATAAATTCCTTCATAGCCATGTTTTCTGAATTGACTTTTGTTTTATTTTTCTATTTTGAGAGAGAGAGAGAGAGAGAGAGAGAGAGAAAGAAGGGGGGGACAAACAAACAAAGTGTAGGCCACAGGGTGAGTCCGTAGTGGAAAATTGCAATTTGAGAATCCAAAATGTCAAACGGTCATCACGCGAGTCTCGACTTTTGACATGGCATTCCCTCATGTTATGGCACTAAACCATGCCCAAACATGCGACACCAGGTAAGAGCGCCGAAAATGCAAATAATTGCCCTCCTTTATTGAAATTGTTTCGGCTTAATCCCCTCAAAACATTTTATAATTAGCGGTGTAACTTGTCATTGAATCAGCTTTCTTGTGAACTGTTCCAGACAAGATTGCAGGACCTAAAAGTGCGTAAATAGGGCACTTTTCGGCCCATCCCCACAATGCCTTACCAACCAAAAGAGTGTTGGACCCCTCAATTAAGTGTCAAGGGTTGTTGTCGGCCCGTGACACTGGGCTTATAAATGAGATGCCTTTAATGGGTTTTGTTTAAGTTATATATATATATATATATATATATATTTGGCATAATATTTAGATAGCTCTTAAACCAGTTGAGAAAATTTAAATAAGTTTTTATATTTTTATTATATTCAATTAATTTTTTTTATTTTTATTTTAAGTCAAATAAGTTCTTAAAGTTTTATTTTGAGTCAAATAAGCTCTTATGACTAATAATTGATTTAATTAAAATATCATTTGTCATTTTATGTTGCATGGCGCTAATGTGGCATACTAATTTATCATAATTGATGATGATGTGACATCTTGATATATCATAAATGATGATGAAGTAACATGCTAAATTAACATGATAATAAGACCTTGTGATATTTTTCACCTTCCACATCAACATTATATTAGTGTTATGTGAATATAAAATGACAAGAAGTGTTTTAATTAATGGAAATTAATCAGTTATTAGTTATAAAGGTTTATTTGATTTAAAATAAAAATATAAATGTTTAATTGAGATTAATAAAAAAATAAGAGTCTATTTGAATTTTCTTAAATACTTTAGAGGTTTATTTGAGCATTATATTTATATTTTTTTGAGTATTATCATTTTATGCTTTTTTCCTTTTTTCTGGCTTAGAGATCAGTTGAAGATTTCCTATTTGAGTTTTCGATCAGCTAAATACAAGTAGTGAGCTCTTTGGTGTTATGGATGATTTGGTCTTACCCAAGTAGATGTTTACACGAGGGTGTCTGTTTAGCTGTCGTTACTGCTACCAAATTGCTGAATAAATGTTTGAATGATAATTGAAAGGCATGGAAGTAGATTAATATGCAACGAAATTTCTGTGGCAAGGAGGGTTGCTACACTTGGAATAGCCATTCGAGATGCTTAGTGGGGCAGTGCATGCTTCGATTTGGGATGCAGGTTTCACTGCAACATGGATTCAGGACATTAATAAGACTCAACTTAGTTGGCTGGATAGTAGTGCATGGTGCTTGTGGAGGATATTAAGTAGATGGCATTCTTCTGTGACTTTGTGTCTTTTTTCCGTGTATCCAGTGAAGCAAATAGTCTGGTCCATAACTTACCTCGGCAGAGTTGTGAGTTGCGCGGAAAGCAGTTCTGGGAGGGTTCTTTACCTCCTAATATTTTTTGTCATGTAATTTCTTAATCTTCTTTTATTGAATTAGCATTTTCCATAAAAAGGTATCATTTTATCTTTTTTTTTATTCTACTTTCTTGTAACTTTTTAGAAATATTAGTATTTATTGTTATTTGCGTTGCATGTAAATATTTATTTATTTATTTTAAATGACAATTATATAAAAAATACAAATATTTCCATTAATTTTTTATAAGTAAAAATAATTATCATTGAAAGACAATTATATATAAAAGACCATTTATGTTTTAATAATCTATAATTAAAATTTTATAATATTAATCTATATAAAATTCAGTACTATTAGAATTATGAAAAATATTTTTTAATGAAAGCCACTCAATGCAGTTAAAATTCTTATTTTATAAATTGGATAAATCTTATTAATATTTATAATAAATTAGAATTCTTTAAAAAGTTTAAATTACAGTATTTTATATTTATAATCCGTAAGAAAGTTTAAGTTATAATTTCTTAAATTAAAAATTAAATTCATGTTTCATTGAGTGCTATTGTACATGAATTTAGTCGGTTTAGTTGGAATGATCAGTTGCATTTTCTGAAGTGTTCAACTACAAGAATAAATGTTTGGAGAGACGTGTTGATTTATGGACAAAAATCTAGGTCGGTTAGTGGACATGAACTTTGGTTAATTTATACATTAAATCTTGACAATGGTTACTTTAAATATATTTGTTTTTTCCCTTAATATATGAATGGTAATTGTTTTTAACTTGTTATAGGAAATCTATACTTCTACGTTATTGTAGATGTAAGGTGAGGCTGCATCCTCTCAACCAGAGTTCAATTTGCAAGCTTGATCTCAAGTAATTGAGGGTGGAGACTAGTCACACTCGCATGTATGTGTTTGGGATTAGGGTGGCTGTTACAATTTTACTCGACGCAGCACACTTTAATGCACCAACGTCTGAGTCAACGTGTGGCATTTACATTGCAAATTGTTCCATTCAAGATCCTGTACATGAAAAAGTTGAGAATGTAAGCTTTAATCCTTAGATCCATACGTGAATATTAGAAAACCAAGAGTCATATATTTAAAATTGCGTATCTATTTGATTTGTTAGGGTAGTCATTTCTTGTTGCGAATATCAAAGCACTGGTAGAGGCTAGATTTTCCTCTTCGTTCTTTTGCTTTTTGGTAGCTCACAATAGGCAGAGATTGTTCGTTAGAAATGAAGATTGAAGAAGGGACCTAGACAAATATATAATTAATAAACCTTAGTAGATTCTTCCCCATTAGAAGCTTATTGGGCCAAGGCCTACACAACTATCAAACCACACTAATCCAATAAGACGTGCAAAGCTCATCATCAATAGATCATTTTAATATTAATTCGATTCTCATGCTTTGTCTCCAGGACTAAATTAACAGTTTGTTTTTTTTATTAAGCGTAATTACCAATTAATAGTAGTCCACATATTAGAAAATTCTAACATTCTCTCACTTGGGCAATACTAATTGGGGTTTATTTTAAGTTTAAGAAAACACTTTAGAAAACAAAACTCCAAACTGATTTACTTAACTTTGATGTGGCCACAATTTAAAAAATATCTAGCTCTTAGAGACAATGTCTTAATAATCCTATTCAACATAAACATCTAATGCTAAATTATAGTAGCCATTATGCCCTTTATTGACATATGAGCAATTCATCGTTACAAGTATCAGTAATCTTATCGACAATGGATCTTAGTGTGACTATGTAGTAAGAAAATAACACTTAAATGTGATCTCAATGTGCTATTTTCATTGTCAGTCCTCTTATTGATTTCTCTAAACCTGATGAGAAATTTATATGGCATTTAATAATAGGCCTGTATGTCTCCCACTTAACCTCGAGGTTCCTTGCTAGTGTTATTAATGAGAATAGCACCAAAATCACTCCAGAGATAGACACCGATCTCAAGATTTCACGAAACATATATGCAATATAGCAATTTTAATAACTCAGATGTACATGTACAAATAATATCAAATAACAGTATGGATTATCAATCAACAATGATCATTAATAAATATAAAATCAAACATCTCATGAATGTCTAAAAATATAGAAAGGGTTTTTACATAAATACAAACTATGATGTGATAGTTTAAAACATAAATAACATGCTCTCACTACCCAAGCACATCAAAAGACCCTAAGATACCCATGCTTTCAACATGTCTACTAAACAT
Source organism: Theobroma grandiflorum (assembly GCA_036013995.1). Taxonomy (NCBI): domain Eukaryota; kingdom Viridiplantae; phylum Streptophyta; class Magnoliopsida; order Malvales; family Malvaceae; genus Theobroma; species Theobroma grandiflorum. Next base: position 42,224,538 of record CP142127.1, read on the forward strand.
TGTAGGCTTTCACCCCTTAGTCAAAGGATCAATTAACATATCATTAGTGTCAATGTGCTCAACAACAATGTCAAAATTTTTAACAAAATCCTTGATCTTTAGATACATTAGCTCTAAATGCTTATACCCACCATTGGTTTTGTTGTTCTTAATGAACAATACAATAGATCTATTATCATAATAAATCTTCAAAAGTTTAGAGATGGAATCAACAACATAACCCAAAAATGAGATTTTTAAGCCAAATAGCTTGCGTAGCAGCCCCATAACAAGCAACAAACTTAACTTGCATAATAGAGGAAGCTAAGAGCGTCTGCGTAGCACTCTTCCAAAAAGCAACTCCCCTAACCAACATAAAAATATACCTTGAGGTGGACTTCATGTCATTATGACAACCAGCGAAGTTAGAATATGTATAACCAACAATTCTAAGATTATCCACCTTTCTGTCGACCAATATATAATCCTTAGTCTTTTGCAAGTATTTAATCACTTTCTTAGCAACAACCCAATGGTCTAAACCATGGTTAGAAAGATATCTACCAAGAACTCCCATTACAAAAGATATGTTTAGCTTAATGCAAACTTGCACATGCATTATGCTCCCAACTACACTATAATAAGGTATGTCTTTCATGGATTCTCTTTCCAAATCATTTTTTAGACATTGACTAAGCTTAAACCTATCATCTTTCACAATAGGTGTATCTCCAGCTTTACAGTTCCGTATGTTGAATTTGCTGAGCGCACTATCAATGTATGCTTTCTGGGAAAGTCCCAATAAATTTTGAGATTTATCTTTACGTATCTTAATCACAAATACAAATAAGGCATCAACAAGATTTTTCATGTCAAAAGTCTTAGATGATAACTACTTAGTTTCATGCAACAATCCAACATGATTGCTAGCTAACAAGATATCATCCACATATAACACAAGAAAAATGAACTTACTCCCACTAATTTTAAGGTATATGCATTGATCATCCTTGTTTTCCTCAAAACCCATGGAAGTAACTACCTCATCAAACTTCGAATACCATTGTTTGGAAGCTTGCTTCAGGTTGTAAATGGATTTCTGAAGTTTGCACACCAAGCTTTCATTTTTTGATTCTTGAAATCCCTCAATTTGTACCATATAAACCTTTTTTTCAAGGTTACCATTCAAGAAGGCTATCTTCACATCCATTTGATGAAGTTCTAAGTCAAAATGTGCTACCAAGACCATGATGATTCTAAAAAACCCTTTAGAAGACACTAGCGAAAAAGTCTTATTATAATCTACTCTCTCTTTCTTTGAGTAAATCCCTTTGCCACCAACATGGCTTTAAACCTCTCAAATTTTCTCTTAAAATCTTTCTTGCTCTTATACACCAATTTGCAACCAATTAGTTTACACCCCTCTAGGAGTTCAACTAGCTCCCAAACACCATTTTGAGCCATAGAACTCATCTTATCTTTCATTGCATCTATCCGCATAATAGATTTGGGATAATTAATGACATCACTAAAAGTCCCAAGGTCCATCACATCACTAATATCACAATCACTCGCTTCAAGATAAACCACATAATTATTAGAAATGGTAGACTTCCTTCGTCTCAAAAATCTTCTTAAGGGCACCTTAACCTCATATTCCTAACCTCATATTCCTAAACAAGATGAGTAATAATGTAAGTAAGAACAGAATCTTGAGGAGGAAGATTTTTTTTATGTTGCCTAGGATCTTCTCTCTTAATGGCCACAGGTATCATACCACTAGTGGCGGATTCAAGATTTTGCATTAAGGATGGTGAGTAATCATACAAGGTCATGGATCAGGTTAATAATTTGATTTCAAGCAAAAAATTAATCATTTTTGAAATAAAATTAAATTATAATATAAAATTTCATTAACAATTAAGATATAAGTTTTCAGATTCACCAATATAAATAGACATATAGTAGAAAGAAAAATTAAAATTAGATTTTCACATTAGGCATCATAAATTGTGCTTGATGTGTTTTCATATTTTCAAATTCATCGATGACTAAATTTGTGTCAATAGTCTTGACAATTTATTTCTCAATGTAAAGGATAAGTGAACTAGCAAGAAAATCATCTTTCATCTAATTAAGCACCTCGTTTGTCAAACCCAGCCCTCAAATATCTATCATAATATTTATATATCTGATATTATGCCTACGTATTAAAATATCTCAAAAAAATGGATAAAAGCCGATATTGTACTTAGAAGTACAATTAAGTCGATTTATACCTTGAACTAATTAAAATAGGGATTTTAAGGTGAAATTAGAAATTTCACAGTCCAGGGATTACTCAAAACAGTGATTCGGAGTTCGAGGTCCGATTTGGAGTCAATCGAAAAAATTGACCGATTAGGGGTAAAATGGTCATTTTGCCACTAAAAATTTAAATTTGATTGTTTGATGAAAATTTTGATCAAGATTAGTCATTTGAAGTATAACATGATCAATTGAAGCATAATATGAGGTTTAGCAGTGAAAAATTTTAATTTTCGGTATTTTTGGAACACAAAGGTAAAATGATAATTTTAACATTCAAGGACAAAACGAGAATTTTTAAAAACAATTTTGATTCCATTTGATTAAGATTGATCAATTGAAGTGTTATTTGAGGTTGGAAGGTGAAATATTTGAATTTTTACAATTTTTGGAGTATTAGGGGTAAAACTGTAATTTTGCACAATTACGTGGGCAAAATTGAAATTTTTGAAAATTTGCTCCACCATGGCGTTTGACAACACATGGAATTCAATTAATGTCTTGGATAAGTGAGAAATAATGTGTGGTGGAGAAAGAATGAATAAATTTTAAACAATTACACATGGACCAATAAAATAGTGCCATGTGTCAAGCAAAGAAATAATATTTTAATGGCTTATAAAAAGCCAAATTTCTTTAGCATTCTTATCCATTTTGGCTGACCAGCAAGAGGAGAGAAAGGGGAAAAAAAGCCACGAAACCCTAGGCTGAATTTCATGGAGAAAAGTGTGAAAATTCAAGGTTGATCAAGCTAAAGGTAAAATTTCTTTAATTTTCTTTGAAATCTACCTTACCCATCCATTTTTCTTCAATTTCCATGCATGAATCTCAAGTGGGCATACCAAACCCATGCTGACCGAATCTTGTAGGAGTAGTTTTGACGCTTGATTTTGGTGAATTTTAGGTTAAATTAGTGTTTTTAGTTAGGTAATAATGAAATGTACCAAAATCTAGCAAGAAAACCAATTTTCCTCTTGAAACCCATTATGGCAGAATATTATAGGGGATGAATGGCTACTGAAATTGATGCTAAATTGAGGTATTTAAGTGGGATTTGATGAATTATGAATATAGAAATTAAATGAGAATTTTTGGTGCAAAGATACAAATTTTACCTAATAGGGGTAAAAGCGTAATTTATGGTCTAAGGCTAATACACTGACCCACATTTACAGTAATTAAGTATTGTAGATATAATTGGACTATTAGAAATTGAAATGGGTCAAATCAGAGTTAAATTGAGGATTTTAGCAATTTAAACAGTGTGTGAGCGAGTCGATCGGACACCGTGATTAAACGACTGTCTGAACCATTTTATCTCATTTCCATGCATCATGTAAAGCATAAAATCATTTATAGTGGTTTGACACAAATAATTGAAAATGTGTCAAAAATTATGTATAGGTGGTGGGTCCCCCGGACGCAGCAAAAATTTAGTATAGTGAAAATTGAAAGTAGGAGCATTTTGCACTCTTGATGAGGTGAGTGGATAAATTATCGTTTTATTTTGTTGATTGGTGGGTTAATTAGTCGCTGCAGTGGCGGGTTTCCGTGGATTAGCCTATTAGAGGGGCATGGTAAACCTAGTTATTGTTTTTACCTTGGTACGAGAGGCATTGAGGGTAACTCCTGAGGTAAAGATCAAGTTCACTTCATGCCGAACCACCACGTGAAGTTGAACTTAGCCAATACCAAGGAACGACTGTATTTCCAAATATGATATAATCTTAACAGCCTTGGCAGACTCGGTTGGATGCCCTTGGCCAAGGCATCATCGAGTAAGAGTTTCGACAATAGCTTGGTTTTTAAAGAATTCATAAGCCCTAGCGATTTAAGTATTTTGATGATTTTGATGATTTTTATTGAAATTTGAAACATCTAATATGAGATAAAAATCGAAGTTCGTGCTATAAACTACTCAATTATGTGGTGTTTTCCTTTGTCTCCATTTACTCGACTTTAGATGTCGTAGATGGTAATTATCTACTCATTGGGGTTTAAAACTCATCACCCTCTCTTCCACCCATTTCAGGCTCGAGACTATTGATAGATACTCGGATTGCATTGAGAGGCTAGTTCGAAGTCGTGTCCTAGCGAACAAAGGTACATAGTTGTACATAGTGGGCCCACGTGTCATTGTAATTAATATACATACTTTGTTTATCCGTAATACAGTATGTATAAATTTATTTTACTTTCACGTGCTAAAAATTAATTTTTGATATTTCTAAAAATATTTTTTTATAATCAAATGCAATATTTTATTTAATATTTTTATTTTATGCTATTATCTAAAAATTTTATTTTAATAAGGGTTTTCGGTATCAAAATTTATTTTCGATTGTGAATTATGTTCATTCTAATTGTATGTAACGTTTTTACCGATTTTCAAATTTTTGGGCAAAAAGGACGAAAATGCCCTTTTGTGGAAAATTGTGCATTTCGACTGTTTTGATCTGAAATCTGATTTTATTCTTTGAGAAATGTACTTGGAAACTAATAACCACGGGGGAGATGGAAAATTGGTACGAGAGCCTTGCGAAGTCTCGATAGGGTACTCGGGGGATGAGTGCCTATCGGGATATCGCGGCAGTTGTCATGGACTCGAGGGTGGTTCCGGGTCGTGACAACGTTTTTACAATTTCATAGTTGAAAATGCACTTTCTGTAGTTGTTATAGAAAATAGAAGAGTTAAAATAAGTTGAGCCAAACAATCTAAGAGAGAATATGCAACTACTTTTTTTTTTTTGTCTTTGACATTGATTGGCATTGCTTTGAGAGGGTTGAAACACTTTGCAAACATGGATCTCGCTTAATATCAAGCTCAAAATGCTGCAATTCATATTTCATATGCAGTTTTTCTTGATGAGTGAAGTCATCAGGATAAAACTTTTGAGCAAATTTGCATATGTCATCAATCTTGAATAATTTAAATCCATCTTTAGGATCCAAAGATTAGCTAAGAACAAACAATTCCATTGTATCTTCATTAAATATACTATTCATCTCCTGTAGCATTGAATCTATAATACCAATGAATAAATCAATCCGATAATGATGCATCATCAGAATTTGCTCACCTTTTAGTACTCAGCCTCTACTTGATTGACAAGGACCACTCATATCAAGAATTTCTATCTCATGTTTCTCACAAAAAGACTTGATTTCTAGAAACAAAACATCCCACCCATTATCTCTAAAGTTTTGAGTAATTTTCTTTGTTGTTGATAACTCTATAATATAGAGTTATTTGAGCTTAATTTTGATAATAATTTAACTTAGTTCTTGTAGTAATGCATAGAAATTAGTAAGTTTTATTTAATTATTTTAAATTAGTTAATTTAGGTGAGTCAATCTAATCTTAGTTAATTTTATGCTCAATTTGGTGTTAATATGGTTAAGATAGGTTGTTATTAATTTATTTGTATTTTTGTAGGTGTTTAATGAAGGAAGAATTTTAATGGAAAAAAGAGAGCAATTTTGAGGTGTAGACCTTTAATGCACATGTTTCAGTATTTCAGCCATAGCATTCTTTACAAAGCTTCAAATGAAGCGATTCTTTAACCATTGGAAAAATAAGAGAAAAAGCTACAACTTTTATGTTTACCACTTTACTCAGTTCGGCCTTTAAGATAGTCAAACATCTTTTCAAAGTTGATGTACTGTAGCAATCCAATAGCATTTATAATTTCTTTTAATTAATTGGGAAAGGCTGCGACTCACATAGTTTGGTGAGGAAATTTCAGCTGAAATTGACTTCTTTCTCCACCCAACTTGGCCTTACTTCAAAGTATATAAAAACAACCTTTCGGAGAACTTAAAAGGGAACAAAGAAAACACTAGATTGACATCTGAGAGCCAAGCCAAAGAGTTGTTGAAGGAATTTGAAGGATTCAAGGAGATTTAGAGATCAAGAATAAAATCCTTGGTTTTTTCTATCTTTTTGTATTCTTTTATTCTTTGGTTTTAATGTTTAAATTTTATTCAATGATGATGTGTGACTTGATGGGGATTTAAATTGTTAATCTAAGATTATGATTGAACTCAATATGTAGTCTGATTTATTTATCTCTTTTTTATTTATGTTTAATAGAGTTAAGTTGTTTATTTTATTCTATTCTTAATGCTTCTAATTGCCTAGGTACCAATTAGATTGAATGGAAAACCTAGGTTAAACCTTGACGAAAGAAATTTAGGTAGACCTTGAATAGAATAGCATATGATCAAATACACTTAGTAGATTAGGTGATTTGATTTGCATATAGGGTAGGCATACACCTATAAGCCATATGAAGCTAAAATTAGAGCACAAACTTAATGAATCTTTCTTCAATATAATTTGCATAGACATATTGTAAATTAATTAGGAAAGATATTTTTATGAGAAACTTGACAAAGACTCGTAAATAATTTAGGACTCTAAGTTAGTAACTTAACCCATTAAACTGAGTTAAGATAGAGAGACAATATTCAGATGAAATATTGAGGGATATCATAATCTTAGACTGGTAATCATTCACATTTAATAAAGTAAATTTTCATAGATTTTAGATTAGTTTAAGTTTTAGTTATTAGTTTATTAGTTTCCAATCTTTCTTTTTAATTTTAATTGTTTAGATAAAATTAGGATGTGTTAATTTTAGTAGTTAACAGTAAAGATTAATTCAATTCTTTGTGGATCAACACTCTACTCAACTCTATATTATCTTTGCGATATGTGCACTTGCGTGAGTAAAAAATTAAACAACAGTTGTAGGCACTAAATTCATTACTTTAATAATGTCTTGTGATTTACACTGAGGAAGTTTGCATAAATTACCCGTTCTTTCCAAAATTTTTATCATAAGATGCAGAATAAAAACAAATTCAAATATGGTCGTCAAATCACAAGCTCCATAAGCTAAGACCTTTTAGGATGAGGTGCCACCTTCATTAATTATCTCACTTAAAACTTTGACAGTCAAATTCCACAAATTAAGTAAACTATGAAGAGACCTTAAATGAGTTCCCCATCGTGTATCATCCGCCCTTTTTAATGAGCCAACTTGATTTTTTCCTTCTCCAGTTTCAAGGTCATTAGTAGAAACCAACTTTACTATCTCAATTGCGTGAGCAATTTGCAAATGATCCTTTTTTTTTTTTCTGCAGAGGAATCAACAACATTAATAATAAGAGCCAAATGGGAGAAAAAAATGCTCAACAGGGATGACATTTTTGCATGCTGTTGAGCAAAACAATGAATGATTTAAAAAATAATGCTCACAATCCTTTCGACTCACCTCACATATTACTAGCTCCATCATATCATTGCCTTCGAATATTTTGGATGCTAAGTTATGAAAAGCAAGCACATTACAAATTTTCTCTTTCAGAGTAAAAGCATTAGTTTTCTCCACATAAGCTAAATCAAAGAATTTTTCTCGAATGAAGCCTTCTTTATCTAGAAAAGTACAAAGCCTAAGACAATATCCATTTGCTCTCTTTTTGCATCATCTTGTGATTCATATAGAAGAATACAAAATTTTGAATCATCAATTTCTTCCCGAATGAAAATTTGGATTTTGCTTGCATAAAGAGCCAAAATCTTTTTGAATCATAAGAGATATATAAAAAGAATTTTAAAAGGCATTATCTAAAATAATTGAAGCTATACCCTTACTGTAAAAAATAATTTACTTTATGATTTCAATAAAATTGCTACGATTAATTGAATCCTTACGTTCATTGTGAGTTCTAAAGGTAATACCTTGAAATGCACACAACTTAGCAGTATTAATTGAAACTTTAAGTCGCAATCAATTTTTCAAAACTTTTTTGGACTTTTGTTTGTCAACAACCTTTCGAATATTCTGAGATGATTTCATTAAATCACTACAACACTCCTTAGCTTTCTTATTTGTAAAATTTTGACATTTTCTTTCATGGTTTAGGAAAAGACAATCATTCCCCATGTTGACTTTCCTCTAATGTCACAAACTCTCAATTGTAAAAGTAGTTGATCCAAATGACTGATGGTTTAGCAAATAAAGAGCATGGAAGATAGTATGCACTATCTTTTGTTGGAGAATATTCCAACCAATTATAGCTTAAACCAAGCATAAACAAACCACCGACTATTCTTTTAATTTGCTAGATAAACGCCATTTCATGGAATCCCTTTAATTATGGACCAAGCCTAAGATAAGTTTTGCGTATTGCATCCTTTTGGTCTACCAGGTAATCATTTATTGGCTCACGTAATCCTAGATCACGCTTTAAAGAAAGATCTTTAAATTTTTTTGGTTTGGTACTAGCAAACTTAATAGGGTGAGATTCTAGATAAAGACATTCATGTTCTAAAAGATTGGAAACTTTTGGATGAGGATGATGGACATTCACAGTTAACATGTTAAGAATAGGAAGGTCAACATTATCTTGCCGAGATCTTTACTTGAAGTAAGAATCAATTTTTGAATTAATCATGGCAAGCTTACTTTGTACCAATTTAATTTGAAAAAGTAAGATAAGATTATTGAAAATTTCTAAATATTTTAATCAAATTCTTTGTTCAGTTTTTCATGTTAACGTATGACATATTATATACAAAATTATAGTCTTTAGGCAGTTAATAATTGCATCTTTTACTTTGTAGGACTATAACATATTATATACAATAATACAAAATATTCTAGTAAATTTATGCCAAGTGTTCATACTTAGGTTAATCCAATATCTAGGAAAATACATGCTAAAGCAAAACCTCCAAATTGTGATCCATAATGAACAATGTGTGTTAATAGTTGAAAAAACTCACTCGATAATAAAACCTAACTTTGATATTATATTGTGAGCTTTTTGATTAGTCACCTTCACCTATAAGAAAATAAAAGTATGCCTATTAAATTAAAAATACATAACAATAATTGATTTACAATATCCTTTATAAATTCAATTATTACCAATACAAAGGAAATGTAAAAAGTAAAATTGAATTGGGATTCGGGAATTAAAGAAACATTACTTGTGAATTATGATAAATTCATCTTAAATGTTAGGGATTTCAAAATTTGGTGAGTTAAAGGGTTTAGTATAGTTTTTTGGTTTGGAAAGGAGAAATGATTGAACTTAAGCCTTTAAAATTAGGTTCCTTACCATTACTCTAAACCAATTCATTTGATTTGTTTAGGGGTGGTGAAGTTATATACTTTGAATTTTATACATATAAAAACAAAAAAATAATTAAAAACTAAATGGTGGTGGTTGCCACCCTTTTCCTTCTGTCTTTATACACTACTGTGCGAAACTGGCAAAAGAATGATTACACGTTTGATAGGTTCACTGCCATCAACAACGTCAGTCATATCGCCATCAACAACATTTAATTTTAGAAATTTTACTAGTTGTGATTCTACAACTTTAGTTTCATGTATAGGGCAAAAGAACTTACATGGTTTAAAATGGTTTGGGTAACCTATGAAATAATAATGAGTAATTCTACGTTCAATCTTTCTTTCGAAAGGATTATAAATTCTAACTTATACAAGACATCTCCATACACGAAACTGGTTCAAATTGGATCTCCTACCAGTCCACAATTCAAAAGGTGTTTTAGGAACAAATTTACTAGGCACTCTATAAAGAATGTACAAAGTAGTTTTAATGGCTTCACCCCAAAGAAACTTTGAAAAGTTAGTTCTACTCATCATGCTTCTCATTTTTTGGGCACACCATTTTGTTTAGGGCTACTAGGCATGGGATATTGGGTAACAATTTCACACTTTTGTAAGTATTTGGCAAATCGTCCCATGTGCTGTCCAATTGTATCATGTTTGCCATAGTACTCACCTCCTCGATCAAACTTAACAATTTTGATAACTTTCTTTAATTGTTTTTCTATCTTAGTTTTGAAAATTTTGAATTTTTCATAAGCATAAGATTTTTAATCAATCAAGTAAAGATAACCAAAACGAGAAAAGTCATCAATGAAGGTAACAAAGTACTTGTTACCACACAAGGTGGGTGTAACAGGTCCACTAATGTCAGTGTGCACAATTTCCAAAATGGACTTTACTACGAGTTTCCCATTTTTCTTAGTTTTTAGTGATTTTACCCCTTATGCAATCGACACATGTGTCTAACTTTCTAAAATCAAAATAAGGTAAAATGTCATCTTTTATTAATCTTTTAACTCTTTCATTAGAAATGTGACCTAATCTTTTATGCCATATCAAAGAAGAGTTTTCTTTTATTAAAGATCTTTTGGACACAGTGTTTCAACATTCATGCGACTATATTCATTACTAGGGACTAAGCATAACCTATACATATTATCAACTAGTGTAAATTCTCCAATGGCTTTAAAATTTAGAAACAAGTCAACTTTTCCATTACCAATGGCAAAATATTAACCAAGTTTATCCATAATAGAAACTGCAATCAAATTCGTCTAAATGTCGGTATATGAAAAACATTTTCCAAAACAAGTTTAAAACCATACTCTAAATTTAAACCAACAGTTCTTACGTGATTGACATATACTTTGGCATTGTTTCTAACTTTAAGCTTGGTCTCTTTCTCACTTGGCTTCCATTTGCTTTTAAACCCCTATAAGTAACAACAACATGAACAGTTGCACTACTATCAAGCCACCATTAATTTGGTTGTGCACTAACAAAATAGGATTCAAAACAAAGTGACTTGCCTTTTTGTTTATTCTTTTTTTCTCTAACCAAGACTTATATTTAGGGTACTCATTTTTCATGTGACTTTTCTTTTTGCATGAAAAACGCCTAACATCTTTCTTTATGATAGATTTAAGACCTCCTACCTTTTTAGTCTGACCATTAACTTGCCTTTTATTGTCTGAAACTACTTAGGAGCATTCGACACAAACTGCTTAGGTTTCATAAAATTCTTTAAGTAGTAAGGTTTGGAATTGGTTGTAAGCAAGGCACTCTCACTCTTTTCTTTTTTAAGTTTTTCTTCCTCAAAGACACACTTGGGGATAAGGTCATTGATACTGCAAACCACATTTACAATGTTATAGGTAGTTTTGATTTGGATAAACTCAATGGATAAGGAATTAAGGGCATGATGGAAAATGAATTTGTTAAGAAGGGTGATCTCATAAGTAGCCAATTTGGTTTGAATGTGGACCATTTTCATGACAAAATCCCTAACGCATCCAACATTATTATACTTCACACTCATAAGATCACTCATAAGATTTCCTACCTCAGACTTACTAGATTTTTTATATCTTTCACCTACAACTTCATAAAGTTCTTTAGCAATTTTAGTCTATTGCAATCCACTCAACAAATGTTTAGAGACAATTCTTTGAATGGCATGCAAACACATGCAATTCGGTCTACCCATTTAGCAAAGAACTCTTTTTGTTCAATATTGCTTTCATCAGTAAGGGTAGCAGACATATCAACACGCAAGGCTATGTTTATTTCACTCACGACCAAGGCAACATACAAATCTTTATTCCATTTGTTATAGTTAGACCTATTAAGAATCTTAGTAATAGCTTGATTGTTGTTCATAGTAAAGGTCACTATTCAAGACAAAAAATGCAACTATTAGTTAATGGGCACAATAATTACCAACCATCAATGATGTGTTAAAAAATAACCAAAGAGTCTAAGTGCATCATCACAGACACCCCTTTGGGTAGAGAATACATGCTGGTAGGCACTCTCTACATAAAGCTTATACGAGAATATCTTAGTTTTCGAAAAGCCTATCCCCTTTGGGCAAGTATACCTTTTAGACTAGTATACCTTCAACTATGATGCTTTAGGTCCCACTCTAAATTGCCTCACACAACAACCCTTTCAGGCAAGTGATTGTATAAAGCCACTTTGGCAACCAAGCATTTACATTGATCAATAAAATTTTTTTCTCAAACTAGAGATTTAAAATTTGCCCAAAATCCTTAATTTGCATACCCAATCAAATATATGCAACGAACCATTCTAGTCGAGATACTAAGGTTGGGTGTATCTCATTTGATTCAAAATAGTATATGTTGCATTAAACTTAGTGTCTTAAACTTAAATAATTTTTTAAAATTATGCACATAATTACAACCCAATAGTGCATAAGTTTAGAGACTAATCTAGGGAGGATACATATTGCCAGCAACCTCTCAACATTCCAAACTATTTTATAATAAAATAAATTCGTAGAATGCATGCATATAAATTAGAGAAAATATATAAACAAGCATAAAAATACATAAATATTAAATAATAAGTATTTTAAAGCTATATAAAATTCTAAAAAATACCCAATAAATCAAAATTAAAATTCTAAGATTACTAGAAAATAGGGTTAAAATCATAACTTTCCTAGCCCCACACGCATCACATGTGCCACCTTATATGCGTGGGCTTTGTCCTAGGATTGAACTAAGTTTTCTCCTACCTTCTAACAGGTTGATATGACCCAATTGAAGCAAGATCTGACCCATTCGGGTTTGTTTCTAATTTTTCTCGATTTTATGATTTTTAAGTCCATTTTAATACAATCAAAATTACCAAAACTTAATTTTACAAAACTCATGCATTAAAATACTCCAAAAAACTACAAAATCAAGACCAATCATCATAAATTAGATTTTTTGGGTTTTATGTTCAAATCCTAAACCTCACTGTCCTATCTTTATTTCTATGGTAAGAGTTAAGAGAATAGGTTCATACCAAAATGATGTATTCATTGTGAGAAAGAAAAGCCCTAATTTGTTTGGGTCCTAATTTCACATAAGAGGCTCTGATACCAAATGTAAGTTTTAATTCCTAGATCCATGTATGAAGATTAAAACACAAAGAGTCTTATAATTATAATTGCATACTTGTTTGATTCATTAGGGTAACCATTCATTGTTTGGAAATACTAGAGAAGTATTGCTAGAGGCCAAATCTTTATCTTCACTCTTTTTTTTTGGCGGTTCACAATAGGTAGAGATTGTTCATTAAAAGCGAACAAGGGATCTAGCCCAATATATAAATAATAAATCTTAGTAGAAGCCTCTCATTAAAGGGTTGCTGAGCCAAGGCCTACACAATCGCCAAACAACATTGACCCAATAAGATGTGCAAAGCCTATCCATCAACAGATCAATTTGATATTAATTGGACTTTTATGCTGTTTCATAATAAGATTAAATTATCAATCTTTTTTATTAAATTAAAATTATCAATTAATAATAGTTCACACAATAAAAAAATTCTAACATCTAAAACATAATGTGCTTGAGATTTGAGAGCAATCAAATGAGAAAATGAATAATTTCATGGAAAGAATCATGCAAATGATTGGAGATAATGCAGTCCTTCCACCACAACAATCAGGAAGTTCCTCTACAGGAGCTGATGTGGATGAGGTTACTGCATGAGAGGATGACGATGACGCATAACAGACTTGATGACTTGGTGGGGTATCCATATTTGCATTGGATCTTGAGTTCCTTTTCTTTGTTTTCATGCAGTTGCAATAATTGGAGATTTTCATGTTTTATTTGGGTGTTATATTAAGATTTAGATTCTTTGACTCGAGGTTCTAAATATTTCATAAATTGTGTGCTTGTAATTTTTCATTAATTGGATCGATTTCAATTTCAATATTTTTTTGTTTAGGGCATAATAATTTTCTTAGTTATGATTTATTAGATATATCGTTAGAATTTAACATTATTGTTCATAGATTGTTACAAAATTAGTCTATCAAGTTAGAATTATAACATAATATCAACAGAATTTCGTTGTTAACATACAAAATTTTTGAAAAAATTTCATTTTTTGACGGATAGGTGATCTTTTTCGATGCAATTCAAAGCATTTTCAATGAATTTCTTACTTTTCTTTTGAACTTTCTACTAATTTTTATTTTTTTTCAATGAATATTTATTTTTTTGACAAAATTTAAAAGTATTTTTAACAAATTTCTAATTTTGTTTTAAACTTGATGAATTTAATAATATTAATACTTTAAACTAAGAGTAAAATTTAATTAACTTTCGATAAAAAATTCATCATTATCAACGAAATTTTCTCATTGGTAATGGTTGGATCATTATTGATAGAAATTTTCATCATTTTGGACCAAATTTTTTGTCGATAAAGTTAGACCATTATCAACATAATTTTTTTTGTTTTTGATGGAAAGTATTACTGACTTATTTGTATGAAAATAACTTTTTTGATAGTGGTATTTGCTTGTACACCCAGTAGAATTTTATTTCTCATCAAGCAATTTTTTTGGTTTTTGAAGACAAGAAGATATTTCTCGCACTTGATAGTCTGATCCACTTAGGCTTCTTTATTTAAGAATTTAATATTATTTGTTTTCTGTATTGTTTAAGTAAATTATTTGATTACTCAAAAATTAGATCACATAATTATACTCGTAGATATTGAAAAAAAGCAAGCTTACTTGAGCCAAAGTTTTTATATTAAACAAAGAAGTACCCGACCGAATTTGATGCTTTATTCTAAAGAGAAAAAGTCCATCGAACTTTATGGTGTGAACTGATCCAATGGTATGTTGCTTTGGATCACAACGAAGACTTTATGACAATTATGCACAACAAAACCAGAAGAAAGCAGGGAAAAAAATATCAATACTTAGCTCCATCCGACAAGTCTATCAGTCTGAATCTCATCATGGTTCGGTGGGGATTGAAATTTACAACTTATCTAATTGTTTTACTTGGAAAATGCTTCCCACACAATCATCACATCCTATATTTATTACTGTGTACAGCATTTCCACATTGGAAATGGAAGATTTCGCTAAGGACTGAAAAGCTAGTGCTAGTATCAATTATGGGAAAATGCCAAGACATGTAGCTATCAAGTATCAAATGAAACATGACCATTTTTTAATAAATGGATACGCCGGTGGGACATTTTTAGCAACAGCTTGATTAGAATCCCTACAAATCCACATGTCTATCGGCAAATATTTACAAAGATTGCCGAATTGCTGGTCAAGCTCCACTTGATTTGAAGTTTGAGCATAATTTTTAAATGATATATTATTTTTATTAATAAAAACTATTGTTTATAAACTATACTTAAAATATAAAAATAATATAAAAGTGTTTTTTATATGTTAATACAAATTCAATTTAAATGATGAATTGAAATAAGATTAAACAGTTAATTTTGTTTAATAAAATTATCAAAATACCATTAATTAAAAGTTAATATATTTGTTTACATATATTTAAAAGTATTTTGATAATTTTACTATTAACAGTTTAATCTCTTGTAAGAAAAGTTATTGTTTACAAAATATTAATTAAAAATATATATATCAATTTAGTGTTAATTGAAAAAAATTATAAGGTAATAGGTAAAAAAAGAAAAAAAAATTCCAAAACTAGGGATTGGAACTTCAAATTTCAATCGTGCACCTACCCTCCATTCTTTTTTTTTTTTTTTGTCACTTCTCGTTCATCCCTTAACCAAGCCTTTCTCTCTAAAGCTTTGTCTTGTTTATTTCAAAAACTACCAGTAAAAACTCTTGATCAATTTTATTAATGCAAGTTTTAAGACACTCACTTATTTTGGAAATGGGTATGGATGTGGGTACAATGATTATTGGTTTGGGATTTACAAACTTGTAAAGATGATGATATTTGTTTAGTCTTGGATTTTGCGGACGGTGATGGATATGCTTTGTAGGGGACCCATCTCTTTAAATTGTTGAGATGGTTTTTGGATTTTTGTGTGTGGACATCTTGTAAGAGAAAAATGGGTGTAGATAGTAAAACGGAAAAGAAATGAAAAGAAGATGTTAAACTCGTTGTATATATATTATCGAACACTCAAAATAATTAGTATGTATATATATATGTTTATGTACATTTTATTATTATTTATTATTATTATTATTTATTCATTGTATTTTTTATTATTATTTCTTTTATTTTATAATTATTATTTTTTATTTTTTTTGTATTTTTTTGTGTTTATTACTAAAATAGGTACCCATTTGTTTTATATATTTTTATTTTTTCTAATAAAATTTAAACTAAATTAAAATAAATAAAAAACATTATAATTAATTAAAACAAAAGGCTAAACCCAGAAATAATTTAAACAAAGCCCAATAAAAAAAGGCTATACCTATCTGGGCTCTGGACTAGCCCAGCTCCACGGCCCGCAGGAGGCCCAAAAGTGCAGCAGGAAGTCCGCTCAGCAGGTCCACAGTGGGGAGGTCCAAAACGCACCGTTTTGGTGTTGGATGCTCCTCAAAACGGCGTTGTTTTGCCCTAGACTCTTCAGCTTCCTCCCGTCTCCAAAACGGCGTCGTTTTGGGCCCTTTCTTCCTACTATAAAAGGCCCTTTTTGTCTCTTTTCTTATTTTTCCCTTCCCCGCTCTCTCTCTAGCCCAAATCTCTCTGCCCTCTCTCTAGAACTTCGGCCTTCCCCTACCGGTGCCGTGCCTTCTCCTCCAACCGGCGGCCTCTCCTTTCCGATCTGCTTCCTCCCTTTCCGTCGCCGACCACGACCCAAACAGATCTGGCCTTTCCTCTCCACCGGCGCCGATCTCTCTCTCCCTTCACCCCCGTTTTCCAGTCCCTTCTCTTCTCACCGGTGCCGTCCAGCCCCTTCTCCCTCACCGACCAGCCTTTCAGGCGACCCGAACAGCCTCTCTTGCGAACCGAAACGCAACCCGATCAGACCCCTTTTTTTTTTGGTTTTGATTGGTAGATTTTAGGGTGTGTTTTTGCTTTTTGTTTGTTTTTTTTTTTTGGTATCCTACTGGCTGGTAGATCTAGGTTGTTTTTTTTTGGAAATTTTGCTCTTTTTTTTTTTGTTTTCGAATGCCTTCCTTTTAGCAGCTGGGATTGTCCCAAATTTTGGACAATCCGGAATGGAGCTCTGGCACCAGGGAGTTGGTAGCCAGAGCCCCATTCCTCCTGTTTCTTCATTTTTTTGTTTTGTTTGTTGTTTTTTTATTTTATTTTATTTTATTATTTTTAAAATTTTTATTTTTTTTTAAAAAAAATGGTGTCTACATTATTCCTTGCAAAATGATGTAGGACCTAAGATTTATATATCGTATGGGACCTACGAAGAACTTGGTAGAGGGGATTCAGTAACCAATCTCCATTTCAAAATGCGTGACATGGTTTACTTGTTGGTACATACATGTGACGTGCATGCCAAAGGTCAGAAGACAAAAATGGAGGACATGCAAAATTCCAATGGGGAATCTGAGGTAAATGAGTCTTTGGGGGATCCTGAAACAAGGTCAGATGAGAAAGGGTTACCTGATTTATCACTTGATGGAACTGATATGAATGATGAATATGAAAGCACATCTGCTGTACATGAGGATGAGAAAATGGATGATCAAGGAGCTGAAACTACTATGTTTGGAGAGAAATCTGTGGATTTTGAACAGTTAAATGGGGATAGAAGGGATGTTATGGGA
Organism: Theobroma grandiflorum; assembly: GCA_036013995.1. Lineage (NCBI taxonomy): Eukaryota > Viridiplantae > Streptophyta > Magnoliopsida > Malvales > Malvaceae > Theobroma > Theobroma grandiflorum. The sequence continues at coordinate 42,242,259 of CP142127.1, forward strand.
AAGACTCATGCAGGAGCCTGTTGGGATGTCTTTCGCCGACAGGATGTTCCAAAGTTAATTGAGTATTTGCGTATGCACTGGATTGATTCTGGGAAGCCTGAAAGTGCAATAAGTGATTCTGTGACATGTCCTCTGTATGATGAAGTGGTTAACCTGAATGAGCATCATAAGAGAAAGTTGAGGGAAGAATTTGGAGTGGTGCCATGGTCATTTGAACAGCATTTGGGGCAAGCTGTCTTTGTCCCTGCTGGGTGCCCTTTCCAAGTGAGGAATCTCCAGTCCACTGTTCAGTTAGGACTTGACTTCTTATTTCCCGAAAGTGTGGGGGAGGCTGTAAGATTGGCTGAAGAAATCCGCTGTCTTCCAAATGACCATGACGGAAAACTTCAAATTTTGGAGGTGGGAAAGATCTCATTATATGCAGCTAGTTCGGCTATTAAAGAGGTCCAAAAATTGGTGCTCGATCTAAAACTGGGCGCTGAGCTTGGATTCGAGGATCCTAATTTAACTGCAGCGGTGTCTGAGAATCTGGAGAAGGTTGCCAAGCGAAGACAGATAACTTGTGCCTGAATTCTCTGTATAGTGATTATAATTTTAGATATAGAAAGTATAGTTTCTCCAGTGGCCAATTGTGGGTGCCTGATGGAATTTCGATGTACAAATGTATTTATATGTAAACTTCTTATTCTTACAGTGCTTGAAGGACTTAAGAGATCTGATTCTTGACAATGTATCAGTTTATATTTATGCAACCAATTCCCTCTGAAAGGCCGACAATTTCCCCACAAAAAAAAAAAAAAAAAGAAGATGGGATACAGCATGTCATACATAACAACCCATGAACATGATAACAATTTAAATTTATTAGAGGTTTAGAGTGCTTTTGAAATTGATGAAAGAGGAAAAGATAAAAGAAAAAGAAGAATGAACAATATTAACTTTAAGAATAATAGAACCTCAAGAAACAAATTTTATTCGTCTCTGTTCAAGGGGTATACGTTTTGTAATTTACCCCAATCAAAATACTAGGGAACTATTCAGCTGTGATAGGTTCGACAATGAGTGAGATCAAAAGATCCTTTGTCACTCCGGTTGATGTTCCAATTCCATCTCCGTGCTGGAAGATGCACTGAGCAGTGCGTGCCATGTTTAAGCACATGTTTATCATGGATCTTGGTAGTAAATTTTTGTAGCTTTCCTCATTTAACTTTTTCCATGAATGAGCCATCAATTCCTTAATGTGATCTCTTGCTTCTTCTTTGGACGCTCCTGTTTCGATCATGTAGCACTCTGTTGATTTTGCCACGTCTCCTCTAGCACTCTCTGTGACGCAGGAGCGTTTAGAATTGTGTTTTATTTAATTTAGTTTTTGTTAATTTTAGTTGATTTAGGAATTATAGGTATAATAAAATTCTTCTTTTATTTGTATTAGGATTTTAAGCTAGTCATGTTCTTTATTTAAATTTCTTATTACTTATTTGAATTGTATTAGATAACTAGAAGTAGACTTTTATTAGGATTTGAGCCTATAATAGTATAAATAGGACCCTTAGGTTTGGTTATTATAGACATTCAAGTTGAGAGTTAATAAATTATATTTTTTTAAGCAGGAGTGCTTATTTCTCTAGGCTCTTTTTAAGAGTAAGAGGTTTTAGTATCTTTGGCCTAGCCAACCAAAGTGGGATTTTGGCTACTCTTCACCTTAGTGGGGTTTTCTAACCTTGCCAAGATTGGTGATTCACCTTAGTGGGGTTTTCAACCTCGCCACGATTGGTGTCTTTCACAACGCCCAGGTGTCTTCACAACGCCCCGGCGTCAGTTTGGTATCAGAGCGGGAAGATCATTGTTCGCTGCATAAGTTCAAGTTTGCTGTCGAGTTTCGATACTCCCTGTTCAGGTAATTTTATTTATTGCTTTATAATATATCATTTTTTTCTCTCTCTCTCTACATCACCACATCGTCATCACCATACAAAAAAAAAAAAATGCCTCCAAGACGTCAAAATCGTCAAAGAGATGATCACGAGATTGAGATTGCAGAATTATGTCAGCAAATTCAAGAATTACAAGAGCAACTCGCAAGACGTGATGCTCAAATCAATAATAGTAGCTCTAGTGATGAAGAAGATTATGTGAATTGGGAAAAATTAGAACCAATTTATGATGAGTATGATGACGAAATAAAGGAAGAGCTAGAAAATTTCAACAACGAAGAGATAGAAGAAGTTTTTGCTGACTATGGAGAAGTTCTTGTTATTCGTCGTAATCTTAACACTGCTATGATGACAGAAGATGAAAGTTGGCTTCGTCATAATATGTTCCATACAAGGTGCACATCCGAAGGGAAGGTTTGTAATGTCATTATTGATAGTGGAAGCTGTGAGAATGTTGTTGCCAACTATATGGTGGAAAAGTTAAAACTTCCAACTGAAGTACATCCTCATCCTTACAAGTTACAATGGCTGAGAAAAGGAAACGAAGTTAAGGTAACAAAACGCTGTTGTGTTCAATTCTCTATCGGAAATAAGTATGAAGATAAAGTTTGGTGTGATGTTATCCCAATGGACGCATGCCACTTGTTGTTAGGACGTCCATGGCAATATGATCGTCGAGCTCACCATGATGGATACAAGAATACTTATTCCTTCATCAAGGATGGAGTAAAAATTATATTGACTCCATTAAAGTCAGAGGATCTACCAAAGAGACAAGAAGAGGTAGATAAAGCACTCATCACTGTGTCTGGTTTAAACAAAGCTTATCGTGAATCAAACCATTTATGCCTCTTATTAGTCTCTCAAGAGAATGAAGCATCTTCACCTTCATCCAAGCATGATCAAACAAAATTGGTCAACAAAAGTTTGGGAAACTTATGGAGAAGTTTTGTGGACAGCCATGCCGTTAAGAAGACTATAATCGATTTGAAGAAAAGATATCATCAAAATCGAATGCGGCTTGGAGATGAATGGAAAACAACTTTCAAAATAATAGATGAATTGTTCAAATGGTTGGTATGGACTATGACAGTACGTGGATCCAAACATTTACAAGGAGTTTGTTAAGGACTACTCGTCGGAGTCGAGTTTTTCTAACCCGAGGAGAATGACGCAGGAGCGTTTAGAATTGTGTTTTATTTAATTTAGTTTTTGTTAATTTTAGTTGATTTATGAATTATAGGTATAATAAAATTCTTCTTTTATTTGTATTAGGATTTTAAGCTAGTCATGTTCTTTATTTAAATTTCTTATTACTTATTTGAATTGTATTAGATAACTAGAAGTAGACTTTTATTAGGATTTGAGCCTATAATAGTATAAATAGGACCCTTAGGTTTGGTTATTATAGACATTCAAGTTGAGAGTTAATAAATTATATTTTCTTAAGCAGGAGTGCTTATTTCTCTAGGCTCTTTTTAAGAGTAAGAGGTTTTAGTATCTTTGGCCTAGCCAACCAAAGTGGGATTTTGGCTACTCTTCACCTTAGTGGGGTTTTCTAGCCTTGCCAAGATTGGTGATTCACCTTAGTGGGGTTTTCAACCTCGCCACGATTGGTGTCTTTCACAACGCCCAGGTGTCTTCACAACGCCCCGGCGTCACTCTGCCTTCTCAGAAAAAGCAAAAAAGGGTTAATTTGATGCACTGTACTATATATGTATAATGTATTAATTATACCATTTGAGTAGTACATACCTTGGAAGTACCCAAATCATCGGTAAGTCGGGTGATTAGGGACGACCAATACATTAGCTCACCACCATGCTTGAAGCAATAATCAAGAGATTTTTCTGTCATTGAGCCTGCTTGTAAAATATAAGCATGAACTATGGCTGCAGGGCCACCCACCGAGATCCATGCGTTTTCTAAATACTCCTCCAGGACTGGTGTGTACCCCTTGTAAAACCATCTCGCTTCAGTTAAATATGATGCACAAAGTTTTTTCCACTGCAGTAAACATAGAATTTCAGATAAATTACCTGCAGCATTGCTACAAGATTTGCCATTTTTATGAGAATTTTTTATTATAGGCACTAACTTCCGTACCTCTTCCCTAATGTAGTGGGTGATATCCAATCCGTGATCTATTAGGATATCATGTCCCAATTCGTTAACAAAGTTGAACAAGGCTAAGTAGCATGGCTTCATATATTCTGGAAGGTCCTTCATGGCTCCAATATCCCATCTGAATTTTCAAAATCAATAAAAGAAAAAGAAATGGAGGTATTTGTTAGATCATTTCCTTTTTTAATCCCCAGGAGGAAAAGAAGTAGAATTATCTTTATCGTACTGATTTACTGCTCTGGTAAAGAGTTCAAGTTCATCCAACATTCCATATACATCATACATGTCATCAATCGAGGTTAAAATGCATACGAATCTGGTGAGGTAAATCCTGCATTTGGAGAATTGAGGCTCGAAGATGATTCCCATTGCCCAGATATAATTTTCCATCAATCGATCCCGTGAAAAACTCATCTTCTCTTTAAACCCTAAGTCTGTCCACCACCTGTCGAAACAAAAGATGCCTTTGGATTAGTACTATATTGATTAAAATAGTTTACTAATGCAATTATTCTTACGTCGCCAACTCTTTGAGTTCTTGCTGGTGAACTGCTTGCACAAGATTGAAATCTAGCTTGGCTAGCTCAATCAAAATTGAGTTCTTCGAGTCATCCTTTTGGTATGCATCTATGAAAGTCCTTGCCTCAACCCGGGGCATCTTCCAATGTAAAGGAACTTGTAGGGACTGTTGCAAATGGAAAGTCAAATTACCACCTAGCTTTCCCAATGAGGACTTGAGATGCTCTGCACTGAATTTCTTGGCCTCTTCCATAACATCTTCTCCATGCATTCCAAGGTGTGAAGCTTCATACAAACTCAAAAGCCCTGCCATGTCTCCTCGTAAACTGTCCACGAATTTCCCATCTCTACATCTGAATTTGTTGAACACGTCTGTTTTGCACCACGATCATCAGAAATTGAATGGGTCGATTAAATTAGGGAATAAAATTAGGCCATATCTGGCTCCATACATTTATATTTAATGGTTACAACTCTGCTATCACCTGTGCTTATTGGAAAAGCATGTTCACGTAGAATCCGGAACAGCAGTGACGTTGTATAAAGATCTCCGATTACAGTTTCTCTAAGGACATTGTTTAGAGCCTCATCAATCTCTTTGCCAAAATGGTAGGCCACACCTAAACGCTGCATTAGGTCGATTAGCTTCCATGTAGCCCGAGGGTCTTGGGCAAATGCCAGCAAACTTGTAACCTCGTTCGTCAACTCCTCTAATTTAGGACCATGAAACTCATACTGCAACACATGCTAGTACAAAATTCAGATCAAAGAAAAAAACTCTCTAAAGTAAAGCAAATACATGATGAAAAAGTTCACTTGCCGAATATGGAGTGGTCAAGGATTCAATGACTTTTGGGTCCCAAATGCTAGGGTGGTAATTAGCTGATCGCCGTTGCTTTGCTTCTACGCAACAGGGCTTTGAACTGATTGTGAAAGAGTGAAGTGATCCTGATCGGCCTAGCTTTCTCCCTGCTGTAAGCCATGGTGAAAACAAGTTCCTGTGGCAGTCAATTACAGCAGAACAAGGAAGAGGGGAGGGAGAGGCAGCCATCAGTTTTTTCATTATTCGTAAACGTTTTACAGGAAACACGATGTCCATTCCTTAAATAAAAAATTATACACGGTAACTTTTGGTGCTCTGAATTACTTACTACTAGAGAAATGCACCTACCACCTCAACGAGGTGGACTGCAATTTTTATTACTCATATTTGAAATCCTTAATTTCTTGCCAGAGATTTGAAACCCTTTCTTTTCAGGCTGAGCGTCATTTGACTCACGGAGGTCTAAAACTCCAGATTTAAAACGTGGCTTCGTTGGCTCATGGGTAAATCAGATTTGAGTTTGACTGACTCATGGGCCCTTGTTTTTTCTTTTGCAAAGTTTGACTTGGGTTGAGAGATTGAAAACGTGGCCATTGTCCTAGCTTAAATGTGACAGAATAGACTAGACTACGTCCCCTGTTACACATGTGGTTTCTTTGTGCCTCTCTTATTTCTATATATTTTTTTGTCTTTCCATGCTTTTCACGTGGTAAAATAAAAATGCCTTTTTGAAATTTTTTTTAAGAATATAATAGATATGATCGTATTTTTAGTTTTATTATTTTGTGTATTTTTTCTACACCAAGAGGCCACTTATGTGGCGTTTGGTATTTATTATAGAAAATATGATTGTTAGGTATGTGATTGTTGGGAAGATGATTTTGTAACGTTTGGTATAATATGAAAAAGTGAAGATTGAAGGAGTGTGATTATTAAAAATATTACATTATAATGTTTGGTTTGAAAGTATTTTATTGAAAATGTAATATAAATTTACAAAACTACTTATATGTATGAAAAATATAAAATTGAATAAACTTATATTTTTTTAATGTGAATCTTTAACTTTTCAAACTTTATCTTTTAAAATAATAAATAATAACTTAACAAAAATAATATAATATTTGAATACTAATTATTTATTTTAAATGTAAAATTACTAAATATTTATTTTTATAATAATACCTATAAATATTAAAAATAATAGTTTTGAATAATACCTAGAATTATCACATGAATAATAAAAAAACATTATTCAAAGAGTTTTTTTTTTTTCGTCTTGAGCTTCTTTGGCTAATGATTTCTCTTTTTCATTTTTCAAAAATAAATAGCAAATGTTTTTAATAATATCAATAGTAGTATTATTTATAAGTAAACATAAATAATAAAATTAAATTCCTATTTAAAATAATTAAGTAAAAAAATCTAAAAAATAAGAATAGACTAAATTAACCTAAGGCATCATTTTTATAGTTAAATTTAACCTAAATCTATCCTTATTTTTAATCTATCTTTTTTTTTCCAAAGGTCAACTGCCATTCTTTTGATAATTTTGTTTTATCTTCACTTTACTTGTCAAGCCCTGGAACCACCCATCGGACCCGTGACAACCGCCGCAATGTCCCGATAGGCACTCATTTTCTCCAAGTGCAAACCGAGACCTCGCAAGGCATCTTGTATCAGTTTTTCCATCTTCCCCCATGGTTAATGATTTTCCAGTAAACATTTTTCAGTGAATACAATTCATGTTTTGAATCAGAACAATTAAATCGCACCATTAACCACGTAGGGACATTTTCGTAATTTTTATTAAAAATATTACATACTCGTAAAATATGCATAATTCGTAATCAAAAATAATTTTTGATGTCTAAAACCCTTATAAAAATAAAGTTTTCAGATAATAAAATAAAATAAGAATTATTAACAAAATATTACATTTTATTGTAAAGCAATTTTTTCAGAAACATCGATAGTTAATTTTTCGTTTGTAAAAGCAAAATAAATTTGTATGTATATCAATACAAGTAACCAATATACAGAATTTAAATTACAATGACATGTGGGCCCACTATGCATAACCGTGTACCTTTGTATACAAAGACGTGGCTTCGATTAAGCTTCTAATGGTACTCCGAGTGCTTACTCGTAGTCTCGAGCCTGAAAGGGGGAAGAGAGGGTAGTGAGTTTTACAACCTAATGAGTTAGATAATTACCATCTATGACACCCAAAGTCGAGTAGATTGAGACAAGTGCAAATATTGAGTAATAACACATTTTATAGCACACACTTGAATTCTATTCAAGCAATTTATTTCAAGTTCATGAGTTATGATCAAAATTATAAAATCATTAGGGCTTATGATTTTCTTAGAATCAGGCTTAAGCCAAAATCCTTACTCAGTGATGCCTTGGCCTGAGGCACCATAACCGAGTCAGCCAAGGCTATTATAAACATTTTTCATTTAGAAATACAGTCGTTCTTTGGCGTTGATCAAATTCATCTTTACATGGTGGTTTAGCGTGAAGAGAATTTTAACATTACCTCGGGAGTTCCCTTACACGCCTCTCCAACCGAGGTAACAATTTATTAGGTTTTATCGTATCCTTCTTAAAGGCAGTCCACGACAAACCCTCACTGCAGTGTTTTATTTATTGTAGTCCACCAAATTTATATAGTCTAGTAGCATAGCATGACCGATATAATTATATCCAGTAATCAAAATCAATAGACAATTTATGTCATTCACAATAATATAGAATTCAGCCAGTATGCTTTCCAATGTCATAAGCCACAGATTTCAATTCATGTATACATAATACAATTTATCAAATAGGTCTCTATATACTCAATTTTATAAAATTGACATTTAATTTCAAAAACAGTATTTCATCGAGATACATTTTCATTGAAAATTGTAATATTTATACTTTCAAATTTATCATGCTTTAAAAAGCATAAAACCATAATAAAACTACTCTAGATATGATGCTTTAGGTCCCACTCTAAATTGCCTCACACAATAACCCTTTCAGGCAAGCGATTGTATAAAGCCACTTTGGCAACCAAGCATTTACATTGATCAATAAAATTTTTTTCTCAAACTAGAGATTTAAAATTTGCCCAAAATCCTTAATTTGCATACCCAATCAAATGTATGCAACGAACCATTCTAGTCGAGATGCTAAGGTTGGGTGTATCTCATTTGATTCAAAATAGTATATGTTGCATTAAACTTAGTGTCTTAAACTTAAATAATTTTTTAAAATTATGCACATAATTACAACCCAAGAGTGCATAAGTGTAGAGACTAATCCAGGGAGGATACATACTGCCAGCAACCTCTCAACATTCCAAACTATTTTATAATAAAATAAATTCGTAGAATGCATGCATATAAATTAGAGAAAATATATAAACAAGCATAAAAATGCATAAATATTAAATAATAATTATTTTAAAGCTATATAAAATTCTAAAAAATACCCAACAAATCAAAATTAAAATTCTAAGATTACCAGAAAATAGGGTTAAAATCATAACTTTCCTAACCCCACACGCATCACACGTGCCACCTTATATGTGTGGGCTTTGTCCCAGGATTGAACTAAGTTTTCTCCTACCTTCTAACAGGTTGATACGACCCAATTGAAGCAAGATCTGACCTATTCGGGTTTGTTTCTAATTTTTCTCGATTTTATGATTTTTAAGTCCATTTTAATACAATAAAAATTACCAAAACTTAATTTTACAAAACTCATGCATTAAAACACTCCAAAAAACTACAAAATCAAGACCAATCATCATAAATTAGATTTTTTTGGGTTTTATGTTCAAATCCTAAACATCACTGTCCTATCTTTATCTCTATGGTAAGAGTTAAGAGAATAGGTTCATACCAAAATGATGTATTCATTGTGAGAAAGAAAAGCCCTAACTTGTTTGGGCCCTAATTTCACATAAGAGGCTCTGATACCAAATGTAAGTTCTAATTCCTAGATCCATGTGTGAAGATTAAAACACCAAGAGTCTTATAATTATAATTGCATACTTGTTTGATTCATTAGGGTAACCATTCATTGTTTGAAAATACTATAGAAGTATTGCTAGAGGCCAAATCTTTATCTTCATTCTTTTTTTTTGGCTGTTCACAATAGGTAGAGATTGTTCATTAAAAAAGAACAAGGGATCTAGCCAAATATATAAATAATAAATCTTAGTAGAAGCCTCTCATTAAAGGTTTGCTGAGCCAAGGCCTGCACAATCGCCAAACAACATTAACCCAATAAGATGTGCAAAGCCTATCATCAACAGATCAATTTGATATTAATTGGACTTTTATGCTGTTTCATAATAAGGTTAAATTATCAATCTTTTTTGTTAAATTAAAATTATCAATTAATAATAGTTCACACAATAAAAAAATTCTAACATCTAAAACATAATGTGCTTGAGATTTGAGAGCAATCAAATGAGAAAATGAATAATTTCATGGAAAGAATCATGCAAATGATTGGAGATAATGCGGTCCTTCCACCACAACAATCAGGAAGTTCCTCTACAGGAGTTGATGTGGATGAGGTTACTGCATGAGAGGATGACGATGACGCATAACAGACTTGATGACTTGGTGGGGTATCCATATTTGCATTGGATCTTGAGTTCCTTTTCTTTGTTTTCATGCAGTTGCAATAATTGGAGATTTTCGTGTTTTATTTGGGTGTCATATTAAGATTTAGATTCTTTGACTCGAGGTTCTAAATATTTCATAAATTGTGTGCTTGTAATTTTTCATTAATTGGATCGATTTCAATTTCAATATTTTTTTGTTTAGGGCATAATAATTTTCTTAGTTGTGATTTATTAGATATATCGTTAGAATTTAACATTATTGTTCATAGATTGTTACAAAATTAGTCTATCAAGTTAGAATTATAACATAATATCAACAGAATTTCGTTGTTAACATACAAAATTTTTGAAAAAATTTCATTTTTTGACGGATAGGTGATCTTTTTCGATGCAATTCAAAGCATTTTCAATGAATTTCTTACTTTTTTTTTAACTTTCTACTATTTTTTAATTTTTTTCAATGAATATTTATTTTTTTGACAAAATTTAAAAGTATTTTTAACAAATTTCTAATTTTGTTTTAAACTTGATGAAATTAATAATATTAATACTTTAAACTAAGAGTAAAATTTAATTAACTTTCGATAAAAAATTCATCATTATCAACGAAATTTTCTCATTGGTAATGGTTGGATCATTTTTGATAGAAATTTTTATCATTTTGGACCAAATTTTTTGTCGATAAAAGTTAGACCATTATCAACATAATTTTTTTGTTTTTGATGGAAAGTATTACTGACTTATATTATGTATGAAAATAACTTTTTTGATAGTGGTATTAGGTTGTACACCCAGTACAATTTTATTTCTCATGAAGCAATTTTTTTAGTTTTTGAAGACAAGAAGATATTTCTCGCACTTGATAGTCTGATCCACTTAGGCTTCTTTATTTAAGAATTTAATATTATTTGTTTTCTGTATTGTTTAAGTAAATTATTTGATTACTCGAAAATTAGATCACATAATTATACACGTAGACATTGAAAAAAAGCAAGCTTGCTGGAGCCAAAGTTTTTATATTAAAAAAAGAAGACCTCGACCGAATTTTATGCTTTATTCTAAAAAGAAAAAGTCCATCCAACTTTATGGTGTGAACTTATCCAATGGTATGTTGCTTTGGATCACAACGAAGACTTTATGACAATTATGCACAACAAAACCAAAAGAAAGCAGGGAACAAAATATCAATACTTAGCTCCATCCGACAAGTCTATCAGTCTGAATCTCATCATGGTTCAGTGGGGATTGAAATTTACAACATATCTAATTATTTCACTGGGAAAATGCTTCCCACACAATCATCACATCCTATATTTATTACTGTGTACAGCATTTCCATATTGGAGATGGAAGATTTCGCTAAGGACTGAAAAGCGAACACAAATCGTCTGCCCCTGCTTTGTGCCCCGTTTAGTGCCTCTCTTACAATTTGATGCCACGTGTATGATAAATTTTTATTTGCTAGCATCAGCTGTTAGGTCATTTGTACTGCCGTTAGATCTAATTTGGTCTAGGTTAACAACAACACTTTACCTCTTCTTTTCCGCACTTCTCTCGTCAAATCTTTCATCAAAGTCAAGGAACATTAACACTGGTATGAATTATGGGAAAATGCCAAAACATGTAGCTATCAAGTATCACATTAATACTGCTTGATTAGAATCTCTGCAAATTCACGTGTCTATCGGCAAATATTTACAAAGATTGCCGAATTGCTGGTCAAGCTCCACTTGATTTGAATTTTGAGCATAATTTTTAAATGATATATTATTTTTATTAATAAAAACTATTGTTTATAAACTATACTTAAAATGTTAAAAATAATATAAACGTGTTTTTTTATATTTTAATATAAATTCAATTTAAATGATGAATTGAAATAAGATTAAACAGTTAATTTTGTTTAATAAAATTATCAAAATACCATTAATTAAAAGTTAGTATAGTTGTTTACATATATTTAAAAGTATTTTAATAATTTTACTATTAACAGTTTAATCTTTTGTAAGAAAAGAAATTGTTTACAAAATATTAATGAAAAATATATATATCAATGTAGTGTTAATTGAAAAAAATTATAAGGTAATAGGTAAAAAAAGAAAAAAAAATTCCAAAACTAGGGATTGGAACTTCAAATTTCAATCGTGCACCTACCCTCCATTCATTTTTTTTTGTCACTTCTCGTTCATCCCTTAGCCGAGCCTTTCTCTCTAAAGCTTTGTCTTGTTTATTTCAAAAACTACTAGTAAAAACTCTTGATCAATTTTATTAATGCAAGTTTTAAGACACTCACTTATTTTGGAAATGGGTATGGATGTGGGTACAATGATTATTGGTTTGGGATTTACAAACTTGTAAAGATGATGATATTTGTTTAGTCTTGGATTTTGGGGACGGTGATGGATATGCTTTGTAGAGGACCCATCTCTTTAAATTGTTGTGATGGTTTTTGGATTTTTGTGTCTGGATATCTTGTAAGAGAAAAATGGGTTTAGATGGTAAAACGGAAAAGAAATGAACAGAAGATGGGATACAACATGTCATACATAACAACCCATGAACATGATAACAATTTAGTTTTATTAGAGGTTTAGAGTGCTTTTGAACTTGATGAAAGAGGAAAAGATAAAAGATAAAGAAGAATGAACAATATTAACTTAAGAATAATAGAACCTCAAGAAACAAATTTTATTTGTCTCTGTTCAAGGGGTATACGTTTTGTAATTTACCCCAATCAAAATACTAGGGAACTATTCAGCTGTGATAGGTTCGACAATGAGTGAGATCAAAAGATCCTTTGTCACTCCCGTTGATGTTCCAATTCCATCTCCGTGCTGGAAGATGCACTGAGCAGTGCGTGCCATGTTTAAGCACATGTTTATCATGGATCTTGGTATTAAATTTTTGTAGCTTTCCTCATTTAACTTTTTCCATGAATGAGCCATCAATTCCTTAATGTGATCTCTTGCTTCTTCTTTGGACGCTCCTGTTTCGATCATGTAGCACTCTGTTGATTTTGCCACGTCTCCTCTAGCACTCTCTGCCTTCTCAGAAAAAGCAAAAAAGGGTTAATTTGATGCACTGTACTATATATGTATTAATTATACCATTTGAGTAGTACATACCTTGGAAGTACCCAAATCATCGGCAAGTCGGGTGATTAGGGACGACCAATATATTAGCTCACCACCATGCTTGAAGCAATAATCAAGAGATTTTTCTGTCATTGAGCCTGCTTGTAAAATATAAGCATGAACTATGGCTGCAGGGCCACCCACCGAGATCCATGCGTTTTCTAAATACTCCTCCAGGACTGGTGTGTACCCCTTGTAAAACCATCTCGCTTCAGTTAAATAAGATGCACAAAGTTTTTTCCACTGCAGTAAACATAGAATTTCAGATAAATTAACTGCAGCATTGCTACAATATTTGCCATTTTTATGAGAATTTTTTATTATAGGCACTAGCTTCCATACCTCTTCCTTAATGTAGTGGGTGATATCCAATCCATGATCTATTAGGATATCATGTCCCAATTCGTTAACAAAGTTGAACAAGGCTAAGTAGCATGGCTTCATATATTCTGGAAGGTCCTCCACGGCCCCAATATCCCATCTGAATTGCCAAAATCAATAAAAGAAAAAGAAATGGAGGAATTTGTTAGATCATTTCCTTTTTTAATCCCCGGAAGGAAAAGAAGTAGAAGTATCTTTGTCGTACTGATTTACTGCTCTGGTAAAGAGTTCAAGTTCATCCAGCATTCCATATACATCATACATGTCATCAATCGCGGTTAAAATGCATACGAATCTGGTGAGGTAAATCCTGCATTTGGAGAATTGAGGCTCGAAGATGATTCCCATTGCCCAGATATAATTTTCCATCAATCGATCCCGTGAAAAACTCATCTTCTCTTTAAACCCTAAGTCTGTCCACCACCTGGCGAAACAAAAGATGCCTTTGGATTAGTACTATATTGATTAAAATAGTTTACTAATGCAATTATTCTTACGTCGCCAACTCTTTGAGTTCTTGCTGGTGAACTGCTTGCACAAGATTGAAATCTAGCTTGGCTAGCTCAATCAAAATTGAGTTCTTCGAGTCATCCTTTTGGTGGACATCTATGAAAGTCCTTGCCTCAACCCGGGCCATCTTCCAATGCAAAGGAACTTGTAGGGACTGTTGCACTTGGAAAGCCAAATTATCACCTAGCTTTCCCGATGAGGACTTGAGATGCTCTGCACTGAATTTCTTGGCCTCTTCCATAACATCTTCTCCATGCATTCCAAGGTGTGAAGCTTCATACAAACTCAAAAGCCCTGCCATGTCTCCTCGTAAACTGTCTACGAATTTCCCATCTCTACCTCTGAATTTGTTGAACACGTCTGTTTTCCACCACGATCATCAGAAATTGAATGGGTCGATTAAATTAGGGAATAAAACTAGGCCATATCTGGCTTCATACATTTATATTTAATGGTTACAACTCTGCTATCACCTGTGCTTATTGGAAAAGCATGTTCACGTAGAATCCGGAACAGCAGTGACGTTGTATAAAGATCTCCGATTACAGTTTCTCTAAGGACATTGTTTAGAGCCTCATCAATCTCTTTGCCAAAATGGTAGGCCACACCTAAACGCTGCATTAGGTCGATTAGCTTCCATGTAGCCCGAGGGTCTTGGGCAAATGCCAGCAAACTTGTAACCTCGTTCTTCAACTCCTCTAATTTAGTACCATGAAACTCATACTGCAACAAATGCTAGTACAAAATTCAGATCAAAGAAAAAAAGTCTCTAAAGTAAAGCAAATCCATGATGAAAAGTTTACTTGCCGAATATGGAGTGGTCAAGGATTCAATGATTTTTGGGTCCCAAATGCTAGGGTGGTAATTAGCTGATCGCCGTTGCTTTGCTTCTACGCAACAGGGCTTTGAACTGATTGTGAAAGAGTGAAGTAATCCTGATCGGCCTAGCTTTCTCCCTGTTGTAAGCCATGGTGAAAACAAGTTTTTGTGGCAGTCAATTACAGCAGAACAAGGAAGAGCGGAGGGAGAGGCAGCCATCAGTTTTTTCATTATTCGTAAATGTTTTACAGGAAACACGATGTCCATTCCTTAAATAAAAAATTATACACGGTCAACTTTATTGAAAAAATAAGTCTATTTCATGAAGTTTCAAACATCCCACATAGCTAAAAAACATGAAAGGTGTATGCCTTATATATGTAAAGCCACTATAAACTTATTGTAATTAAGGAAAAAGGAGTGGGTTTGCACGCACACAAGATTGGGTAAAACCTTTAGAAAGTTTAGATTCCCTTTTCTTGCGTGCGAATATACATGTTGGTTGAATTTTTGTACCTTGGCCTTATTTTTTTTAAGTTTTCAGCCATTGATTAAATCAAACACTTCAAGCTTACCTGTTCCTCCTGGTTTTGCTCAACGTTCGTCTAACTTGGTATACTTGCTGACTATATATTTTCTCTTTTTCCTGCCTATAAATACAACCCCTCCTCACCATCACTCTCAACACACACCGAAGCAAGCCTTTCATAAGCTTCTCTGCTTTCTTTCTTTCTCTGCTGGATTCCTGTTTTCAGTTGTTCTTACTATTCCTTTATAGTTTGTGCAAGCTATAAAGAAGAGTTTGTTGAATCTTGGGGGATAACCGCTACAGTCCTTTGCATCGAGTTTCATACTCTGAAGGGGCGGAAATTATTCTTAAGGACAGTGTTACCACACCTCAGATCGTTTACTATTTTCTACTTATTTTATTGTTTTATTTTCCTTTGTTTCTTTGAACTCTATTTATTCAACATTCTTAAGGATAATGGATTCCCATGCTAAAAATGCTACTACCACTGTTCCTAATGCTGCCCCAGTCCCCACTGCCACCATCACTGTCAATGGTTCTCCTATAGCTCCTACGCCGCTGACCATTCCTCCTGTGCCTTCGGTTTCGTATGCCAAACCATTTCCAGATATTTCCAAAATAGAAATCTTTGATGGCAGAAACTTCAAAAGGTGGCAAGAAAGGATTTTTTCAATCCTTGATGTTCATGGGGTGGCTTTTGCGCTACTTGATCCTAAGCTAGATGATGTCAAGATGCTGGAACCATGGATGCACGCAAATAAGGTATGCAGGCATACAATCATTAGCACACTTTCTAATGAGTTGTTTGATGTATACAGTCCTTATAAAGAAACAAAGCAAATATAGGAGTTAATGATAGCCAAATACACTGTTGAAGATGTTGAGAAACAGAAGTTCGTGATTGACAATTTTTATCGTTGGAAGTTGACAGATGACAAAGACATCAAGAGCCAGATCAATGAATACCACAAACTGGTGGATAATTTGAAAGCAGAAAAAATCAACTTGCAAGAGGAGTTTATTGCTGGGTTGCTGATTGAGAAGCTGCCGGAATCTTGGAATGGATACAAACAACAACTGAAGCACAAGGAAAAGCAGTTGTCACTTGCAGACTTGATCGTGCACATCATCATTGAAGACACAACTCGGAGGGAGATTAAGGCCTCCAAAGCTAAGGAAGTTGCAACTAAGGCCAATCTGGTGCAAGGCAGGACCCAACGTCAACAAAGGTACCCTTACAAACCTGATCATAAACCCAAAGCTCCTCATCCCACCTTAAAAAAGAAAGGTAGTTGTTTTGTTTGTGGAAAGCTAGGGCATCATACATCACAATGCAGGAAAAGAGCAAAGGGAAATGACAAACCTACTAATCCAAGAGTCAACTTGGTCAAAGCAGATGAATCCAATGATGTAATTGCTGCGGTCGTTTCACAAGCAAATCTAGTAGCCAATGAGAAGGAATAGGTGGTAGACTCAGGTGCTACCAAGCATATTTGTGCAAACAGAAATGCCTTTACCTCCTATACTCCAATAGGGGAAGGAGAAGAGACTATATACTTGGGTGATTCTCGAATCGCTAAAGTTCTTGGTAAAGGAAAAGTCCTTCTCAAGCTTACATCTGGCAATACCTTAGCTCTGAATGATATTCTTGATTATAATACAATTGTTGAAACAAAGAATGCTGAATTTTTTGAGCATATTTTTCCATTAAGAACTGATACAATTTCTCATGCACCTTTTAGCAAAAATGATTTTGAAACACAAAATGATGATTTGAGAAAGAGTAAAAGACCAAGGAAAGAAATTTCTTTTGGTAATGATTTTTATACTTATCTTGTAGATAATGATCCTTTAACTTATGCTGATGCAATTTCTTCTAAAGAAAGTGCATTTTGGAAAAAAGCCATACAAAATGAGATTGATTCGATTTTACAAAACAAACTTGGAAATTAATTGATTTACCACCTGGAGCCAAACCAATTGGTTGCAAATGGATTTTTAAAAGAAAATTTAATCCCGATGGTTCTATTGATAAATATAAAGCGAGATTAGTTGCAAAGGGTTTTACTCAAAAACAAAACATTGACTATTTTGATACTTTTGCTCCAGTAACAAGAATTGCATCAATTTGTGTTTTATTTGCCTTAGCTTCAATTTACAAACTTGTTGTTCATCAAATGGATGTAAAAATTACCTTTTTAAATGGTGATTTAGAAGAAGAAATTTATATGGAACAACCCGAGGGATGTGTTCTTCTTGGTCAAGAAAACAAAGTTTGTAAATTAATTAAATCATTATATGGCTTGAAACAAGCACCAAAACAATGGCATGAGAAATTTGATCAAGTTCTTGTTAGTAATGGATTTTCTACTGTTGGAGTTGATAAATGTGTGTACACTAAAACTGTTGATAGTGAATGTGTGATTATTAGCTTATATGTTGATGATATGCTTATTTTTGGTAGATGCATTGATGTGGTTAATCAAACAAAATGTTTTTTGGCCTCTAATTTGATATGAAAGATTTGGGAGAAGCCAAAGTTATTTTGGGTATTAAAATCATAAGATGTGATAGTGACTTGATGCTAACACAAGAGCATTATGTTGAGAGGCTACTTAAAAAGTTTGGACATTTTGATGTTATACCTGTGAGTACTCCTTATGATAGTAATATCAAATTAAAGCAAAATAGAGGTGATGGTGTAGCTCAGTCTCAGTATGCACAGATTATTTGGAGTCTGATGCATTTGATGAATTATACTCGACCAGATATAGCTTATGCTGTGTGTAGACTGAGTAGATACACATAAAGTCCCAATCAAGAATATTGGACTGCCTTGAGCAGAGTGATGAAATATTTGAAAGGTACCATAAACTATGGTATTTTATATAATGGATTTCACGCTGTATTAGAAGGATACAGTGATGCTAATTGGATCTCAGATTCAGATGAGACGAAATCCACGAGTGGTTATATATTCACTCTTGGTGGGGGTGCTATAACTTGGAAATCAGCCAAACAAACAATAATTGCTAAATCTACAATGGAGTTAGAATTTGTAGCTTTAGAGTTGGCTGGCAATGAGGCTGAGTGGTTAAGAAACCTTTTAGCAGAGATTCCGTTGGGAATGAAACCAACACCTTCTGTGTCTATGCATTGTGATTGCCAAGCAGTAATAGCTATTGCAAAGAATAAAATTTTCAATGGTAAAAATAGACACATTCGTTTGAGACATGATGTAGTAAAGCAGTTGCTTAGAGATGGAATTATATCCATTAATTATGTGAAGACAGAGCTGAATTTGGCCGATCCTCTAACTAAACCCCTGGGAAGAAAACTAATTGATGCTACATCGAGGGGAGTGGGACTTAAGCCAAAAGAGGAAATCAACAAATAATAGTAACCCAACCTATGTGATTAGAGATCCCATGAATTAGGTTCCTAAGGGTAACAACAAGTTATTTGTTGAAAAACTAATGCACTATTGAAATTATTGTCCCTCATATGATGTGTGAATAGTGCAAAACTGCAATGTAAAGGAGGTTAATTAGACTCTTAATGAATTCCATATCCTTTATGGGTAGTGTATTATACTGCAGTATACACTTGATGGAATCAACTTATATAAGTGTGGAGTGGGGTCGCTTCTATGAGAATTGTGGCAAATTCTCTAAAGCACTTATGAATAACCAGGCACGCGCATGGCCTATTCACCCAAAATCGAGTTGAACAACAGAAATTATGGGGTTGTAATGTGATTGATGAAAATTATATCTCACGTAAAGAATTTTGATTCATAAAAGTTACAAACTTCATCAAAATTTTGTGACTTATATTTCATTCTTTCTAGGGTTGGTTCATAGCCTAAAAAGCACCAATCACTATGCATTACATTCAAATGAAATTTGACCCAGCAAAACTGACAATGAAACTTTATGAAATATGTGGGGGATTGTTGGAAAAATAAGTTTATTTCATAAAGTCTCAAACATCCCATATAGCCAAGAAACATGAAAGGTGTATGCCTTATATATGTAAGGCCACTATGGGCTTGTTGCAAGCAAGGAAAAAGGAGTGGGCTCATGCGCACATAAGATTAGGTCAAACCTTTAGAAAGTTCAGATTCCCCCCCTGCGCTCGAATATACACGTGGGTTAAGTCCAATTGAATTTTTGTACCTTGGCCTTATTTTTTTTAAGTTTTCAGCCATTGATTAAATCAAACTCAAACACTTCAAGCTTACCCGTTCATCCTGGTTTTGCTCCACATTCATCCTGGTTTTCCTCCAACGTTAGCACCAAATAGTTTTCAGCCATTGATTAAATCAAACTCAAACACTTTAAGCTTACCCGTTCATCCTGTTCATCTTGGTTTTGCACCACATTCATCCTGGTTTCCCTCCAACGTTTGCACCAAATAGTTTTCAGCCATTGATTAAATCAAACTCAAACACTTTAAGCTTACCCGTTTTGCTCCACATTCATCCTGGTTTTCCTCCAACGTTAGCACCAAATAGTTTTCAGCCATTGATTAAATCAAACTCAAACACTTTAAGCTTACCCGTTCATCCTGTTCATCTTGGTTTTGCACCACATTCATCCTGGTTTCCCTCCAACGTTTGCACCAAATAGTTTTCAGCCATTGATTAAATCAAACTCAAACACTTTAAGCTTACCCGTTCATCCTGGTTTTGCTCCACATTCATCCTGGTTTTCCTCCAACGTTTGCACCTTATTTGGTGCAACGTTCATCTAGCTCCTGCCTATAAATACAACCCCTCACCATCATTCTCAATACACACCGAAGCAAGCCTTTCATAAGCTTCTTAAATCCTCTCTGCTTTCTTTCTCTGCTAAGTTCTTTCATCTGCTGGGTTCTTGCTTTCAGCTGTTCCTGCCATTCCCTTATAGTTTGTGCAAGCTATAAGGAAGGGTCTGTTGAATATTGGGAGATAACCGCTACAGTCCTTTGTACCGAATTTCATACTCTGAAGAGGCGAAAATTATCTTTAAAGACAGTATTACCACGCCTCAGATCGTTTACTATTTCTTACTTATTTTATTGTTTTATTTTTCTTTGTTTCTTTGAAATCTATTTAATCAACAAACTTTTGGTGCTCTGAATTACTTACTACTAGAGAAATGTACCTACCGCCTCGACGAGGTGGACTGCAATTTTTATTGCTCATATTTCAAAAGCCATGCCAGAGATTTGAAATCCTTAATTTCTTGACAGAGATTTGAAACCCTTTCTTTTCAGGCTGAGCGCATTTGATTCACGGAGGTCTAAAACTCCAGATTCAAAACGTAGCTTCGTTGTCTCATGGGTAAAAGAGATTTGAGTTTGACTGACTCATGGGCTCTTGGTTTTTCTTTTGCAAAGTTTGACTCACTTGGGTTGAGAGATTGAAAACGTGGCCATGGGTTGAGAGATTGAAAACGTGGCCATTGTCCTAGCTTACATGTGACAGAATGAGGAAGTCGCAAATTTAAGTATCTAATAGACTAGACTACGTCCCCTGTTGCACATGTGGTTTCTTTGTACCTCTCTTATTTCTATATATTTTTTTTGTCTTTCCATGCTTTTCACGTGGTAAAATGAAAACGACTTTTTGAAATTTTTTTTAAGAATATAATAGATATGATCGTATTTTTAGTTTTATTATTTCGTGTACTTTTTCTACACCAAGAGGCCACTTAAGTGGCATTTGGTATTTATTGTAAAAAATATGATTGTTAGGTATGTAATTATTAAGAATGTGATTGTTAGGAAGATGATTTTGTAATGTTCGGTATAATATGAAAAAGTGAAGATTGAAGGAGTGTAATTATTAAAAATATTACATTATAATGTTTGATTTGAAAATATTTTATTGAAAATGTAATATAAACTTACAAAATTACCCATATGTATGAAAAATATAAAATTGAATAAACTTATATTTTTTTAATGCAAAATATTTAACTTTTCAAACTTTATCTTTTAAAATAATAAATAATAACTTAACAAAAATAATATAATATTTGAATACTAATTATTTATTTTAAATGTAAAATTACTAAATATTTATTTTTATAATAATACCTATAAATATTAAAATAATAGTTTTGTAACAATACCTAGAATTATCACATGAATAATAAAAAAACATTATTCAAAGAGTTTTTTTTTTTCGTCTTGAGCTTCTTTGGCTAATGATTTCTTTTTTTATTTTTTAAAAATAAATAGCAAATGTTTTTAATAATATCAATAGTAGTATTATTTATAAGTAAACATAAATAATAAAATTAAATTTCTATTTAAAATAATTAAATAAAAAAATCTAAAAAATAAGAATAGACTAAATTAACCGAAGGCATCATTTTTATAGTTAAATTTAACCTAAATCTATCCTTATTTTTAATCTATCTTTTTTTTTTTTTCAAAGGTCAACTGCCATTCTTTTGATAATTTTGTTTTATCTTCACTCCACCTGACCATTTCTTCCTCCACCTTTCTGAGTCCTTCCCTCACCGTGAGGAGTGAAGACTACCTCTCTTCACTCCAAGACTCTTAAAATCCCAGTTCTAAAAATCGAAGCAACCAAGGCAAACATAGATATAATCCTCAAAAGCACTCAACAAATCAAATTCAGATCTCAGTCTCTACCTTTGACTGAAATGTGGAGGTGAGCGGCAAGGGTTCTTACAAGCGACTAGAGGAGGAAGAAGAGGGAGAAGAAGAAAGAATAGTCGGCTAGAGGAAGAAGAAGAAAGAAGAAAGAAAAATAAGAGAGGGTCGTGAAATGGGTAGGATAATTTGGAAATAATAAAAATTGTAACCTTCCTTTTGCAAAGGAAAAGTAACTTCGAATCCATGAGAAGAGGGAATGATATTCCTTCTACTCTTTGTAATCACTTTACAATGGGAGGACTTTCCCTTGTCATTTTAGCCAACCAAACGCTGCAAGCACAATACATTCAATTAAAATCCCTATAAAGTGACTCAGTCTCTACGTTCCAAACGCCTCTTTATTCTCAAAGCGAAATGCCCTTTTCATTATTTTCTACTCTGATTGTGACTTTCGGTTAGTTGCTTATATTTTTGAGATTACAGTAATTTCTTTCTATGCGAGTATAGTGTAGAAGCCCAAATAAACGATTTTTTCATTGTTCACGTGTGAGAGTGTGATCTTAATTTACTTTTATAAATTTCAATGTTTTCTTTTGTTTTTCTGACAAAATCATAATTTCAAATATTTATAAAAGTTATATTCTGTCATTTTATTAATGAGATAAAATTACAAATTTCTAAAGATGTAGACTTAAATATTAAAAAATTATTAATAATTAATTAAATAAAAAAATCTTTTTACTCCAACTCCCTCACAATATTTTTTATTGTTTTTTATCTCCATCTTCTTCTCCCCTTCTTCTTCCTCTATTAAAATTAAAAATTAAAATATTTCACTTTTTCCCAAAACCTCTTTCCCTTCTTTTTTCCCATTGGCATCCAAACTAAAATCTTTGAATTCTTAGGAGAGTGCGCTGCGTAAAGCCTAAGAGAGAGAAAGAGTTAAAATTTTGGTATGGAGATTTTCTTTCGTTGAGAGAAAGGGAAAAAAAAAACTATTAAATGAAAACGGCTTGTAGCTCTACAAAGAAGCGATTCTTTTGTTGGTTAGCATTGGAACTAGATGGGGGAGTTGAGCGATTTGACCACCAATTGTGATAAAGAATCCTTCATTAAGCTACGACTGTGGGACAGTATCAGTGTTGGAAAAATTTTGTTATAACTTCTGTTAGAATTTTAATTTGATATTAAGTTGATGTTAATTAATTACTTTTATTATTTTTATTATTTACCTTTAATGGTTATAACCCTAAATAAAACTAAAAGTAAAATCCTAATTTATTTATTTGAAAAAATGAACAATTGATTATCATATTATAATTCTAAATCAATTGTAAAAATCAATTAAAAAAATATATCATTAAAGTCAACAAGTAAAAATTATCTTGAAATCTCTTGAAGCTGAACAATTTTGTCAATTTTGCCAAACTTAATTTTAATGAAGAAGAAGAAAGGGAGAAGAATATAATGGAGTTAGAGAGGGATAAAAAGGAAGAGGACAATAAAAAAACATTGCGAGGGAGATAGAGAGAGAAAAAAAGAATTTTTATTGTTTTTTATTTAACTACTTATTAAAAACTTTTGACTATTTAAACCTAAGTCCTTAAGATTTTTAGGTTTACTTAATTAATGAGATGTCAACATTTGGTAAGCTAATAGTGTATAGAATCTATACATTGTCAGTGCATCAAATATTAATCATAATTTCATTGTTAGTCAAGATCAATTAAATTGACTGGTGACTAGCGACGGGTGGAAAGATTAATTATAATGTGACTAGTAGGCTCATGTAATATAATTGATAATTGTATTATACATGTTTATACATGATAATTGTAGGTTGCCCGTTGGTTTATCTGGTTAAATTATACAATTAGTCTTTATACTTTATAAAATATATGAATTTAGTTTTTGTATAATAATTTGTGTAAATTGAGCTCTTATACTTTGTCAATTTGTTAATTTCAGTCCTTAACTTTAACATCGTTAAATTCACGATTAATTATACTAATGTGACATTTTGATCAAGCTGATGTGGTACTTCTTGCTGACATGGTGTTGATTACGTGTTGACATGGCAAAATGCTGATATAACATTGTTGATGGACAAACCCCAAATTTTAATCCCTAAAACACCCTAATCTTAAGACAAAAAGAATACATTTAACACATACAAACAAAAAAATTAAGAGAGAAAGAATACTTTGAAGAGTTAACTCGCTCTCTTTTTGAAGATTCAATTGGTTTCCAATGAATTAAGTTTGGTTTTAATTTAGCATTTGTCCTTTGAAAATTCAATTGGAAAGTGAAAAGATTTTGTGCTCTATTTTTGAAGAGTAGAATGGTTTTTAAGATTTTGTGCTCTCTTTTTGCGAACACCGTCCTAATTCCTACCTTATTGGAAGCTTCTACATTAGGTTTTGACCTTTGTGTTAAGGTTAGAAAAGTAAGTTAAGCATTTGAGATGAAGAAATAAGAGGACAGTATTTATATTTTGTTGTGTGTATAGGAATAGATATTAAAGTCCTTTGCTTTTTTTTTAATTCTTTAATGAGGAAGGACCATGAATAACAGCAACATTAAACCTTTTCTTCAATTGCAATAAATTTCTTTGTTAGAACACTCGAACGTTATTATATGATTGTCAGCAATCGGTGTTCTTTTTTTCTTTGTACTTCAAATCAATTGCTGGTAATTAGGATTATTTTTGCTTACTTCTATTATATCTTAATTACAATTTTGAATCTCACATAGCATGACCATTTTTGTTCTCAAGCACAAAGAAAGAAAAAGATTGATAAAAATCATAAGGAAGCAAATGTGATATCTGCACAAACCTCAAAATAAGAAAGTGTTGCAACTAGAATCAAAAACGGGAAAGAAAAATTTTGACCATGAGAATGTTATTACCAGGCACTTTAATACTGTTGTGTTTTTTAATTTTCAACAATTCAAAATTGAAAATTATAGATATTTGATTTTTTGGTATCACATAGACGTAGCTAATTAATGGCGATTTCCTTAGTCTTGTTTAAATGGCCTCTAAAATGCATTGGTCCTCTTGTTTCTTAAATTTAATTATGCTATTGTGCATTGTCTTTGAGTTTGTTATTGACTGGTAAAACTACTTGTTATCATGTAAAAAGTTTGAACATCTCGAATACAAAGAGCAATAAGTACAAATATAGTCACTGTTTACTGAGCAAATATATATATATATATATAGTCATTATTTAATTTACTAAGTTTGGTCATTAGGCTAATTATCATCATCTTGATTCCAGCAAGTCAATATTTTTATAGGCTTATTTTACCATGTCAAGTTTAAAAGGAAAAAAAAAATGATGTTTCAATGTAAAATAGTGGTTGTAACTTGTAAGGTTTCTCTCAATCTTTTTTTTTTTTGGTTAAAAAAATTGCCACATTAGCAATTGTTAAGTCAACATTATGTCACATCAGCACATAATCAATGCAACGTCAACTTGATCAAAATATTATATCAATATATTTAACGGTAAAATTTAATGGTGTTAGAGTTAGGGATTGAAATTAATAAAAGAATAAGGATTTAATTTATACAAGTTATTGTTTATAGATTAAATTTATATTTTTTTTATAAAAAATAAAAATTATTTATATAATTTAACCGTTTTATCTTTTATCTATAGTCATAGTCTTTTTTGATAATTTTAGTATAATTAAACATTAACAAGATATATCTATTTCCTATCATAAGTTACTTTCTTCCCGTTTTTTATCTGCAAAGCTAAGTCATGTCTTGGTAGTAGTATTATTTATTGACACCTACACCCAAGAATCCAAGGTAGAGAATCTTTATTCTTGAAGCCTCCTCCCGACTTCCATTTTTGACTCAGCCGCTTCTATGGCTAAATAACGAAGGAAAACGAATAATAAATGTGGACTGTCTTTTTCTCATTTTACAATATTATTCATTCGTAGCCATAATACAGGGGCTATTTTATTGTTTATGTCATTTATTTATATATTTTCACTTTACAAAAAATATTAAAAACTTTTTTTTAAATATCATTTGATGAAATGATGAATAATGATTTATTGGTAGACGAAGAGTAGATACCTATTTGATTTGGTTTTGGGAATAGCTTTACAAAAAAAAAAAAAATTATTGAAGTTGGTTTGAAGTTCAAACAAAATTAGCTGATCGCCGTTGCTTGGCTTCTATGTAAAAGGGCTTTGAATTGATTGCGAAAGAGTGTAGTAATCTTGATCGGCCTAGCTTTCTCCCTGTTGTAAGCCATGGTGAGAACAAGTTTCTGGGGCAGTCAATTACAGCAGAACAAGGAAGAGTGGAGGGAGAAGTACCCAGCAGTTGTTTCATTGATGCGTTGATTTGACTTATTTAGAAGCGTTTTAGAGCAAACACGATGTCCATTCGTACACAAATTCGTCAAATTGTAAATAATACACGGTCAATTTTTAATTACTATATCATCTTATGTTGTAAGTGTTTTTGGTTTTATTATTCTAAGTGCGAAATGCACTTTTGATCTCTTAGTTTGGCTTATTGGTAGACAAAAATTAGGTAATTTAAAATTTTATTTATTTTTTATTGTTTTTAGAGAGAAGATGAGATTATTTTTAGTTTTGAAATAGCAATGTGATGAGGGGCCTGTCGGTTGAGAATTGTCATGGCGCAGTTGCCATGAGTCAGCATGATTATGCTATGTCGGCCATTTAGATCAACTAGGCAAATTGTGCAATTAGCAGATTTTTCCTAATTTCTCCGTGACGTTGAAACGGGCATCCAAGGCATTCCGGCTTCGTGGTGTTAAATGGCTCGAATGGTATCAGTTTGCTCGTGGAAGATTTCTTTGGGCATGGTTGCTGAGGGAAAAACTATAATAGTTGTGTGGTGGAGTTTCACAGTCATTATGGGGCTATGAATCCTGGTATTTGGCAAGCTTGGCAAAGTTCTTATGAGGTTTGTCATCAAGCTAAAAGAGATTCCCGAAGATTGGAATTGTGGCTGGACCTGGTGCATGAATGGAAGACTCGAACTAAGACCTAGAAGAACACAAAGCACGGTAGTAATTAACTAACGAAAGAAATTCATCTTTGCTTGTCCTTATCAGCTTGGAGTTTTTCAGGATAAATTATCCTACATTTTTAGGGACTTCACCCTAATTCATCTCGAAGTGTATTTGTACTTGTAAATACATTTATTATGATGGAAAAAGGAAGCATTGTAAACAAGTAAAAGGATACACTGAAGGCAGCGGAGAGGAAGATCGAAACAATTCTTAAAGTACTAAGTGCCATGACAAGTAAAGATAATAAGAAGAGAATTAGAGAATAGAAGAGAATTAGAGAGAGATGCTCTAAGAGGCAGAAAAGATCATGAATGAATTGTAAAGACTCTATATATATTGTCAAAAATTACAGTTACAAGAAAAGGCTTTAATGCACGTAATGAATGACATTATTAAGAATAGTTTTAATGTTGGGTAATTGTTAATGGGAGTTAATGTCGAGTAATGGTTAGAAAGCCATTATGTGAGCATTGAAGTAATTATGTGTAATAAGACTTGTTTCGAGTAGAAGAAAACAAAGAAGATATATATATATATATATATATATAAAGGCATAAAAGAAGCTGTACGTGAATAGGTATAAGAGAAGAAGCTGTATGTGAATAAGTACAGGAGAAGAAGGTGCGTGTGAACAAGTATACAAGAACAAGGTAAGAGGGGAAATACTTATATTTCAAGAAAAGGTTAAGAAGAAGACTTCTTAACTACCTCTACATATGAGTCATCAAGTTAAACTTTTTAAAACATCTTAAGATGAAAGTAACTGATGAATCTTACCACTTATTCCATATTACTTTCACTGTTATTCATGTGAAATGATTATTTTGTGTGAAGTAATTGCTCATTTGTATTAGTTAATCTACATAAAGTAGTGCCCCACTTGCTTATTTGTTCTGCGTGAAGTGGTGTTTCACTTGCTCTAGTTGTTTTGGTATGAAGTAATTCTTCACTCGTTCTAATTATTCTCATTATTCTCTGTAAAACATTACGCTTAGTACAACTCTAAAGAAGGAATAAGTAGTAATCAAAATCAATTATCTACATTTTGCTCCATACATAAGAATTAATACTTAAAAATAATTCTTATGTATTGAATTAGAGAAAAATTTTATTTTGTACTATAACATCTTATGTTGAAACACTTTGCGTTGTAACACCTTAAACAATAACACCTTAGGCAATAACCCCTTAGACAGTAGCACTTTAGGCAATAACGTCTTGATAGTAACTTCTCAGATAGTAACATCTAAGACAATAATGCCATAAACAGCAGTGTCTTAAATAGTAACACCTTAGGCAATGACATATTATTATCTTGTGTAATAATTGATTTGTAGCACAATAATATATTTTTTATGCATAAAATAAAAAAAAGATTTACAAGATAAAAAAGTTAATTAATTGTAAAAGGAAAGTTAATATTTTTCATAAAGAAATCTTGATTTTTTGTGTCTATAAATAGTTGAGAGTAAGTACTCCTTTGTGTGTGGTACTGTTTTACTGCGTGAAATTTCATTTCATTTATTTTTTGTTTCTCAATTGTTGGTCCCTCCTAAAAAGAATGTAGTTTTTCTTTTTAAAAAAGAGTAGCACAGCGAAGAGCACAACTTGTTGCCCCCTACATGAAAAAGTTTTTTTAATTGAAATATGAAATCAAAATCTTTTCATGCATGAGATGAACTTTTTTGATTGAAAAATGTTTTTTTTTTTTAATGAAAAGCATTTTTATCGATCTAATGGCGTAGAAATTGAGTCATCACAAAGGAAGACAGGTGATATATGGTTTGATTTTTTATATACATAAACCAAGAACAAAAGTTGCAGATCTGATCATTTCCAAGAGTAGTGGGTCAAGTAAAAGAGTAGCCATTGCCCGTTGACATTCTCCCACCACATTTTGATCTGTCTCCTGTTTGGAAGTAGGTAAAATTCTTATATATCCATTGTAGCTGTATAATTACATTTCTTTGTTTTTGTTTGTTCTGTACAAAGTTACGTTACTTAACCAGTGCCTTGCCTCGGATGCTTAAAAATGGGCACAGCCTCTCCACTATAGAACAGACAAATGATAATCTAATAAACTGGGGAGCTTTACACATTCTCAGACTACTCAGTGCCGGCCCTTGGGTGAAGCCATCCAAGCAATGGTTTTAGGCCCCAATTCCTCAATTTTAGAAAAAATTTATAATTTTATAATAATTATAATATAATTAATTATATTAAAAATATATAAAAATTAAAAAAATATATAAAAGTATAAAATAATTATTAAAATTATTTTTTTCACTTTTTTAATTATGTGCCTAATAATTTCAATTTTTCATTACTTCATTCTTTTTAGAATGTTATTAATTTTCAACTATATTCTCTTATTTTCAATAAACCAACAATCATATGTATTTATTCATCTCCAACAATTATTTTTTTCTCACTTATTTTTCTTATTTCCAATTAATGCATTTAATAATTTCCAACAGCTATTTTTTTCCTATATATAAAATCAATTTTTTTTCATTGTATAATATCTACTTTTGAAATCTTCCTTTCTCATTTACTTTTTCTTTCTTTAACTTCAATTTTTTTCCAAAGAATACACAAGAAGTCTGTTCTTTTATTATATTCATAAAACTATGATTAATTGAATGAAAAATAGAAAATATTATATTTTTGCCTACAAAATTCTGACATTTGATTGGTAATAGTCTTTTTCGATGAAAAATTCTATCAAAAACTTTGATGCAATTTTAATTCATTTGATAGCAAATGTAAATCCAAAAAAAAAAATTTCGTTGAAATCCATCAATAATTGAATGAGAAAAAAAATAATTGATTTGGTCGGAATTGAAAATCTGCCGATAAAAGGTTATCATCTCCAATGAAATGAATTTGGTAAAAAAACAAAAATCAATTTTTTTGTAGCGTAAGTAATTATTTCTTTTTGGGATACAGATGATAGTAATTGTTTTTTTTAGTAAGATCTTACAACTCTAAAAAAAAAATATAATTAATAAAAATAAATATTTTAATAATAATAAAATTAGTAATGTGATAAATTATTAGAGACATTTAAATCAATCAAGTTAATTGATTTTTTTAAAAAGAAAAGCGAAGAATTTTTTTTTCATAAAAGGCAAGCAGATTAACTTAAAACAATTACATCATCATTGGCCAAATAATACCAAACATATCTCCAAATAAAAGAATAGAAATGATAGGTGGGGGGCTACCAAATACATGTAAGCCCAATGATAGATTATCATGATGTGTTACCATCTAATCTACATACTGATTAGCTTCACAATGTACGTGAGTCACAAAACAATCCCAGCTTCTCTATAGCAAGTCCATGATCTTTCTCAGTATATTAGCATACGGATCCAAATTTGAAATCTCTTTTGAAATTTTCTAAATCACCAGCAAAGAATTAGTTTCTACTAAAACCCTTTTACAACTTTTGTTCCAACATAGTTCTAATCCCTGGTACAGAGCCCACAATTATGCTGCTAGTGATAAAAAGATCCTTATTTTATATGTAAACCTAACAAGCCATTTTCATCTCTAACAATACCACCTGCAGCCATTAAACCTGGTTATCCTCGAGCAATACCGTCCACATTGAGTTTAACAAAAGATTGATTTGGCTTTGTCCAATTTAATAATACTTTATGCTTGATTCGGTCTCCTTGTTTCCCCAAGATGTCCCATGCTTCTTTTGCTTTTATCTAAATTTTTTGCCAATCATTATTTGCCAAACAAAAGATTTATTGAACAAATGCAGATTTTGCTACTACCATAAAAGCCATACTCCATATATGAAAATGACGTTCCATGGTATACCTTCAACCTTTGCAGTATTCAATGCATTAGACATCACCCACTATTTCAACTTCATCTGGAAAAATCCAGTTGAATGAATGAAGGCTTTATGCGATTCCACAAGCTTTTTACACATCTGCAATCTCTAACGACATGTAAAATAGTTTCCTCATGAATATCACATCTTGGACACATACTTGTAGAACTCATATTTCTTCTTGAAAGCCAAGACCCGGTTGGCAAAGAAAAATGCAAGACCTTCCATATGAATAAATGTTCTTTCCTAATACAAGGCAATTTCCAAACATTTTTCTAAAAATAAAAATTAATACCAATACTTACTTGTTGGCATTTATAGGCTGAGTTGATTGTGAAAACCCTATTTTTTTGTGAGTGTCCATACATTAGCATCATCCTTGGTGCTATCGGGGTTGATGAGCACTACTACAATTCTAAGGACAATGTGCATGGGCAGAAGTTGGTTAAGGTACTCTAGATCCCATTGTCCATTTTCATCATAAAAGCTTACAACTAGTAGGCTAGCTTCCATATTTGATATGTCCTTTCTAGCATGATTAATCCAAGGTCCAAAATCAAGCCAATAATCAACCCAGAATCTTATTGTAAACCATTGTTGATAATCTTTCCCAGGCCTTTACTTAAGATAATTCTCCCTTTCAATATGCTTCGCCACACATAAGAATTCAACAATTTAGCATACACTATCATGAAGTTATCATCTCTCAGATATTTCTTCTTTAAGATGTCCACCCAAAGATGATATTTGTCCATTAATTGCCTCCACCCAAGTTTCACCAGTAATGTTAAGTTAAAGAATCTTAAGTTTCTAAGTTATAATCCCCCTTCCTCTTTAAATGAATAAAGTTTTTTCTAACTTACACCATGGTTCTTTTTGTTGCCACCAAAATATCCCCATACAAATTTTTTATTCATCCTTTTAATCTTTCGTGTCACGTTTTTTGGTAAAAACAAGGTTTGCATCAAGTATGCAACCATTGAACTTGTTACAGACTGTACTAACACCACTTGACCTGCCATTGATAGTTGTTTATTACTCCAATGTTCAAGTATAGCCTTTACTTTAGTGATAATTTCAGCATAAGTGTTCCTTGATACCCATTGTGAAAAACTGGGGATTTAAGGTATTTCCCAAAATCCTTAGTCAACAAAATTTTCACATTAGTGCTGAAAACTCTGGCTCTTGACAAGGTAACATTCGAAGACACTAGCATTCTAGATTTCTCTAAACTGACTTTCTGACTTAAAGCTAAGTTAAACTTATCAAGGATTGTCTTTATAACTTGTACTTGCTTCACCGAGGTTACCCCAAATAGCATTAGATCATCCGCAAAACAAACGTGTGATAAGTGAAGACCACGGGTTGTCATTGCTAATGGCTTCTATCTTCTAGATCTTACTTCTTCATTGATCAATTGTGAAAGTTTTTCCAAGCACAAGATGATAAGATAAGGTGATAAAGGATCTTCTTGTCTTATTCCTCTAGCAAGATTAAAAGTTTCAATTTATTTCCCATTCCAAATGATAGCAAATGTTGGTGATCTCACAATGAACATAATAATGTTAATCCAGGATATAGGTAGACCAACTTCTTCAAGAACTTCCTGAATGAAATCCCATTTAATTCAGTTGTAGGCTTTCTCTAGATCTATCTTGATTGACAATGCACCCTCTCTCTTTTTTAATCTTCTCATTGTATGGACAGCTTCTTGAACCACAATAATATTATCTGTAGCTTGCTGCTCTAGAATAAAGCTACACTGCGTTCTTCCCACTAACTCATCTAGTAAAATGCTCAATCTATCAACTATAACCTTACTAATTAATTTCATTAGAATTGTGCACAAACTAATTGGGCAAAATTGAGGTATCTTCTCAGGTTTCTCTATTTTTGGTATAAGAGTTATCAATTTGTGATTAAGTCCAGCAAGAAAATTGCCATATTCAAAAGCTAATTGTACAAATTTAATGAAATCGTGACCATCGATCTCCTAATTCCTCTGAAAGAAACTAAGTGGAAATCCATCAAAACTTGGGCTTTTTATTGTGATGCATAGCAAATAAAGCTTTCTTTACTTCCTCAAAAGTAATGGGTTTGGCCATTTTTTCTACTTTATCATCGTTGAGCTTTCAATTTGAATAAGCATTTAATGAAACACGTACGCCATCATCCGAATAGGGATTTGAGTAAAATTTAACCGACATACTAATTAGTTCTTCTTTGTCCGAACACCATGAATTATCATCCCTTTTTAAAGTGGTCATCTACCTCCTATGTTGTCTCCTTTTTACAACTGCATCGTAATATTTTGAGTTGTAATCTCCATATTTCAACTAATCTATCTTTGATTTCTATTGCCACATAACTTCCTCTTAATGTAAGATAAGATCGAACTCTTTTACTAAAGCCACTTCTAAATGTTGCAGATAGTCATTAGGGTTTTAGCCAAATGCATTTGAATTCCTTTTAATTTGGCCACTAGATGTTTTTTCGTCTTAAATAAATCCCTAAAGGTCTCGAATTTCCATTTGTTCAAGGCTTCTGCTAATTTTTGCAATGTAGTAGAGTTTATGACTCCATCACAACTCTAGCTTGCTTGTAAAAACTTCTAAAATTCAAGATGGACCATGCATTTTCAAATCTGAAATTTTAGCTAAATGGATATTCTGGGATAACTTTAAATAGCTTACTAGTACTAAATGGTGGTCAAAATGAGTTTTTGGAAGATTGATGACTTCGGCTAGGGAAACATTGTACACCATTTGTCGTTAGCCATTACTTTATCCAATCTCTCTTTTGTAAAGTTAAGACTATCATATCTTTTACTCTGAGTGTACTTTATACTAGAAGCTTCAAGATTCGATAGATTGCAAAAGCATAAGCAGTCTATCATCTATTCACAATGAGCTATATTAACATCATTCTTGCTAGTCTTCTCATTTGGTGAAAGTACTTGATTAAAGTCACCCACAACCATTCATGCTAGATCATGTAGCTCACTAGCCAGTCTTAACGAATGCCACAACCATTTATGTTATTTTACCTTCGGACTACCATAAACTACTATTAATAACCATTCATCATTATCTAACTTAACTGTCATATGAACTAACTGAGATGAATATGCCAAAATGTTTATCTCCATAGCTGTTGAATCCCATAATACCCATATACCTCATGAAAAAGCCTTTCACCTCCACTCGGAAGAACTTTGGTAACCCAATACGTTTGCAAGTTAAATCTGCCTTTCCCCTTACAATTTTAAGTTCCAAAATGATTACAATGTTCAATCTATGGAATCGGATTAAGCTTATAACATTCTTAACACATCTATGAGAATGAGCTCTTCTTGTATTCCAACTTAATATTTTCAACATAATTATTAAATTGATAGTCTGGATATGAATATCAATACTCGCAGATTTACATATACACAATTTCCGTTACTTCAACTTCCTACACTCTGTCATCATTGACATGAACAATGTCCATCCCAAAAGAAAAATTTTCTTTCATACTAGTTGTGTCTTTTCCTCGTGCCACTCCATTTACACCCACTCCCATTTGATCCATTTCCTTATCTTGATTGTTTATTAGAGTGCTGTTAACCAAATCATCTTGGAGTGGTTGGTGGATCCTAATATTTCTATCATTTGACTGCACATTGTGAATCCTCATTGCCAAATTTTTTTTTTTATAGTTTTACTTGTGACTGCTCCATTTTTTTGTCTAATTAAAGGCTCTAAATAAACTACATGAACTGCACCTAACACCTTTCCTTTGCCTTTAGCACTAGATGAACTATATTTCTATTTGACACCTACACCGCACTCTATGATATGAAAGTAGTACAAAATGATAGAAACAATGCTGGTTATGTTAAAAGAAAGAAAACAAGGTAACATATTAGGAAAAATTTGCTTTCATTACTAAGCAAACTTGTTATATATACAGGCATTATTAAGCTAACACCTGTTTATACTAAAGATAGGTGTTGAAACCTTTAACATGCACCTAAACACCTCATATCAGCTGATGTATTTTCCCTCTAAACTAATACAACGAAGCAAAGCTCATATCACAGCAAAAGATAGCTTAAATACAAACTAAGTCAATGCATTCTTTATCTCTAACACTTCTCCTTAAAGTTTGCATTGACAACATTCAGTTTCATTCTCAACATTTTAAATCTAGACTTAGGCAGGGTCTTGGTCATGATGTCTGCTAACTGGTTCAAAGAAGAACAATATTCAAGAGTAATTTCTCCACTTTTTTCAATTTCTTGGATTGCATGGAACTTAACCTTTATGTGTTTTGTTTTGCCATGAAACACAGGGTTTTTTGTGATAGCTATTGCAGATTTGCTATCAACAAAAATATTTATAGGAGAATTCTGTATAAAGGTCAAGTCTTTAAATATCTTCCTCAACCAAATAGCTTGGTTGGTAGCAACATTGGCTGCTATATACTCTGCCTCAGCTAATGATTATGCAATCACAACTTGCTTATGTGAATTCCAGCTGCTATATAACCTGATGTGCCTTTGAAGTCATCAACACTGCCTACCTAATCATTGTCGAAATAACCAGTCAGATTGATTTCATTTACTCTTGGAAAAAACAGACCATGATGTATGCTGCCATTCAAATATCTGAGTATGCATTTAGCTGCAGCAAAATGAATGTCAGTTGGTTCTCTCATGAATCTGGATAGAAGACTCACTGAATACATTAACTCTGGTCGAGTTGAACAAATGTAGAGTAAGCTCCCGATGAGACTCCTATAACAAGCAGAATCTTTGAGTTTACATCCATCAATCATAAACAACCTTTGATTTACTACAAGAGGAGTAGAAACAGGCTTGCAACTGCTCATATGGAACTTGTTCAAGATATCCCTTATATAATTCTCTTGAGATACAAAAATGCCTTTGTTTGATTGGCAGATTTGCATTCCAAAAATGTAATTCATTAAACCTAAATCATACATGTTGCAATTCATCTCCATATCATATTTAAACTTATTAATTTCAGTTGTATTGCATCTAGTACTCAGCAAATCATCAACATACAACGAAATGATTACCTGAGCTTGGCCTTTTGACTGAAGTACATACAAAGTAGCTTCATTAAAACTCTTCTCAAATCCAAGGCTTAATAAATAAGCATCAATTGTAAAGTCCAACTTTATAAAATACACGCAATGTTATCCATGTGCTGGAAGGAATGTTTGCATACTCAAATGCCTCGAAAAAGTATTAAAAGTCGGTATTGTAACTAGAGGTACAACTAAGTCGATTTAAACCTCGAACAAGTTCAAATGAAGATTTTAAGAGGAAATTTAGGATTTCACAATCCACGAATAACTTAAAATGAGAATTCGAAGTTTAAGGACAAATTTGGAGTCAATATGAAATATTGACTATCTAGGGGCAAAACGATAATTTTGCTACCCGAGGATAAAATGAGAATTTTTAGAAAAGATTTTGACTATATTTGACTAAGATTGATCATTTGGAATATAATTTGAGGTTAAGAAATAAAAAAAATTGTAATCCCGATATTTTTCTGAGCATTGGGGTAAAATCGTAATTTTACCACGTTGGGGCTAAAATCGTAATTTTACACCACCAACATTGTCATGCTCATAGAATTCACCCATTAACAATTTATGTGGAGGAGAATTAAAGTGAATAATGTGGTGGAGAAATAAAGAGTAAAGGATAATTATTTAAAAAAATGGACCAATGAGATGTTGCCATGTGTCAAACTTTTATTTATTTATTATTTCTTTATAAAAAGGCATAAAACCAGCCCATTTTCCCTTCCCATATTTGGCCAAAGCAAGAACAAAAGCAAGAAAGAAAGAACAAAACCCTAGGAGGAGAAATTCAAAGGGAAAGTGTGAAAATTCAAGGAATCAAGCAAGATAAGGTAAAATTTCTTTAT
This sequence comes from Theobroma grandiflorum, assembly GCA_036013995.1. NCBI lineage: Eukaryota > Viridiplantae > Streptophyta > Magnoliopsida > Malvales > Malvaceae > Theobroma > Theobroma grandiflorum. The sequence continues at coordinate 42,279,153 of CP142127.1, forward strand.
TTTTACTTGAGATCTACATTACCCATACTTTATTTTCTCATTTCCATGGCTTAAATCAATGTTTGAAAATGGGTATCATGGCTGACCGGATGTGAGGGAAGAGAATTTGTGCTTGAATTTAGTTAAATTTCTTGCTAGATTAGTGTTTTTAGATAGTTAATGATTTGTAGTATGAAAACAAGTGAAGAAAATCACATATTCCTTGGAAACCCATCATGGCCGAATCTCACTTGTAGTGTATTGATGGTGGATTGATTTTGTATCAAGTGAATTTGTTGAGAAATGATGAATTATAGTGAGAAAATGAAGTAGAAAAATTTTAGTGTGAATGCACTATCATGGTCGAATTTTTCATGAAGAAATGTGAAAGTGATTATGCTGAATTTTGGGTTATTTGGCTTGCATTTGGTGAATTGAAGTATTGGAAAAGAAATGGTCCAATTTGGAGCTAAATTGGACGCGTTGGTTAATTAATCGGGTGATAGACCGAATTAGGCCAACATCGTAATTAAGTGGTTACCCGAACATTTCATTCATTCATATAGAATTTAGGTTAATTTCATACCGAATTAGCACAAATGTAGCAATTGATTGAGTGTGCAATATGTCTATGTGGTGAATCCTCTGACAAAGGCAAGGAAATTGCACTTGAGGATTTATAGTCGAAATACCAGAGTTGATTCTCGAAAACGGTGAGTAAACTTATTATCATATTAATTATCTAGAGTAAATTTAATTCGATTTGGTGATTTTGTGAAAAAATGAATTTAAATGGTGAATTACCTATTTTATGAGAAAAATGTGATTTAATAAAATAAAATAAATTTTTATAAATTGATTTAAAAAAAATCGGATGATTGATTTGAAATTAGAGTAATTGGAGACCACGTGCTGTATTGTGAATTATGACATAAATCGAATGGCTTATGATAAAATGTGAGTATGAATGGCTTAATTGATATTTGTGTTGAAATTATCTAAACTATGTATTTGGCCTTAAGAGGCTATGTGCTCACTTCCATTGGAGAGCAGTGTGAAGGGCATCTCCTGATGTGGGATTTGAGTACACCTCACGTCGGCCCATCGCATGAAGGTGAGACTCAGCCAACGTCAAGAAACGGCTGTGTGATTAAAATAAAAACATAGTGTATGTGTATGTGACATTAACAGCCTTGGCGGACTCGGGTGGATGCCCCTGTATAAGGCATCGACGAGTACTAGTTTTGGCGAGAGCCTAGTTTTTCAAAAATTTATAAGCCTTATTGAGAAATTGAATGAAATACAATTACTTTCGTGGGTTGGGATAAAATTTTATGTTAAGAAGCCTATCGTGATGGGAAGTTTTCATTGTCTCCATTTACTCGACTGTAGATATTTTTTATGATGTTTGTTTACTCACTAAGTTGTGAAAACTCACAACTCTCCTTTCCACACCTTTCAGGCCCAAAATAGTTGTAGATAACTGAGTTTGTCGAGGACTTCAGTTGGCTCTGTAACCTCACCAACAGTAGGTTCACTGTCCTTTATACATTTGAACATTCGTGAGCACACTTGTCACTGTAAATGAAATTACATACCCTGACTATTTGTATAATAGTATGTATGAATATATTTAACTTTTACGCTGTAAAAATTATTTACTGATAAGTCTATAAAAATTGTTTTATATGAAAATAGAATATTTTATTGAATATTTTTATTATACTCAAATAGTTATAATTTTAATCTAAAAGAATGTTTTAAACATCTAAATTTATTTTTAATCATGACATATGTGTTTTCTACTTATTTGATACATTTTTAGTCAAATTCGAAATTTTTAGGGAAGCATGACCGAAATGCCCCTGTGAGTCAAAAATTATTTTATACTTGTAATTTGTTAAAATATGATGATTGGCGACTGTCGCTCACAGGGGAGATAAGAAATCTGATATATAAACCTTACAGGGTTTCTATCGGTATTTGAAGTATGAATGCCTATCGAGAAGTCGTGACGGTTGTCACGGGCTCGATGAGAGTTCCGGGTCATGACATCAATCTTGTTGTTCCATGTGCGAGGTGCCTGCTTCAGCCCATACGAGGCTTTGTGCAGCCTATAAACTTTATCTGTTTTAGATTCGATCTTGAATCCCTTTAGCTGCTCAACATATACCTCCTCTTGCAGTGTACCATTGAGGAAGGCTGACTTAACTTCAAAGTGATACACCTTCCAACCAAGTGCAGCTGAAATGGCCAACAATACTCAAATGGTTTCATACTGAGCTACTAGAGTGAAAATATGCAAAAAATCAACACTTGGTAACTGAGAGTAGCCCTTGGCAACAAGTCTTGCCTTGCACTTGTTCAAGGTACCATCAGAGTTGAGTTTCTTTCTGAAAATCCATTTTACTCCGATCACATGTTGTTTGTCAGGTCTATTAACTAGTGTCCAGGTATTGTTTTGATTAATCATCCTAATTTCTTCTAGCATTATAGCTTTCCACTTTGATTTTGCAGCAGCTTGATAAGAATCCAGTTCTGTTAAAAGCATCAAGCTTTGATGATAGACATCATCAAGGCTTCGAGTGCCTCTGATAGCATAATGCTCATCATCTGCCTCAGGCATCTGATTTCTAGCTTCAATTTCACCAAGTTCATGAAGTTCAATTGTAATTGGAGACCTCAATGCTTTTGTTTCACTTGTCTTCCAATTCCAACTTACAGCTTCATCAAAAACTGCATTCCTGGATACAATGACTTTACTTGATTTTACAAGATAGAGTTTGTACCCTTTGGATTACTCACTATAGGCAATGAATATTGATGTTTCTGATATGGAATCAAGCTTGGTTCTGTACATTTCAAGGACTTGATGATAACAGAAACTACCAAATATCCTGAGGTGTTCAACTGAAGGCATATTGTTATACCAGGCTTCAAATGGAGTTATTTTTGACAAGGCTTTTGTAAGTAATCTGTTGAGCAAATAAACAACTGTGCTGTAAGCTTTTGCCCAAAATTTCTTAGGAAGATTTTTTCCAAATAACAAACATCTCCCCATATCCAATATTGATCTATTCTTTCTCTCACTTACTTCATTCTGCTGAGGTGAATAAAGAATTGTGAGCTGATGAAGTATCCCTTCAGCTTCAAGATATTTCCCAAACTGTGATGAGGTAAACTCCCCACCATTGTCTATTCTCAAACACTTTAGCCTTAAACCAGTCTCCTTTTCAACCTTGGCTTTAAATTTGATAAACACTTCAAAGGCCTCATGCTTAAATTTAAGAAAGTATTTCCAAGTCATCCTGCTAAAATCATCAACAAAGATCATGAAATATCTGCTACCACTTAGAGATTCTTGGCTCATAGGTCCTACAATATCTGAGTGGACCAATTCGAGTCTACTCTTTGACCTTGTTAGGCTAGCAGAAGGATATAATTTACTAGTTTGTTTGCTATACTTACAGACACTACAAACTGATGACAGTATGCTTAGCTTAGGCAGATTCTCAACTAGTTTCAAGGAATATAGCTGGGTTAAATAATTATAAATACAATGGCCAATTCTCTTATGCCAAAGAGAAGATACATCAATGTTGGTGGAGCTGACTTGCATGGATGCATCAGTTAAATTAATAGGAAAACACCTATTTCTCATTGGCACATTCATCAACAAATCACCAGATGGATCATAAATAGTGCATTGACTATCTTTAAATATAAGTGTATATTGCTTTTCCAACATCTGTCTTACACTGAGCAAGTTCTATGCAATATCAGGAACTAAAAGAACATCATTAATGTACCTTTGTCCATATGGTGTTTGTATGCCCATTGTTCCTTTGCCAACAGAATTCAAATACACTCCATTTCCAATTTTCACTTTGGAATGATAATGAGTATCAAGGTAAGTGAACAATAATGAATTTGGAGGGACATGATTCAAGTTGCCACTGTCCAACAACCATTGTGCTTCATCAGGTGTATTGCTGTAGGTAGCCATGAAAAGTTGCTTTTCTATGAATTTAACATTCTCAACTGCATTGCTGGTCTTCTGGTTTACATCTAGTTTGTTTTACGAACCCTCACTACATGGCCTAATTGCTTGCATACATTGCACTTTGCATCAAGCCTAAACCAACAATATGTTTCTGCATGATTCTTCTTTTTACAATAAGGATGAGCAGAGAATTTGGTCCTTCTGTATTGACCTTTTCAACCCTGAATATTTTCTTTGTCCTTTTCCTTGCCTTCATTCATATTTTTCATTGTTGAAACTTTTGCATGTGCCTTGCCTTTCATCCGAGCAGTGAGAGTGTCGCAACGTGCGGGTTCAGGAACCCGTCAGCTAGACACGGGCGAAAATAAAATAAATTAGGAATTGCCACCAATCGTTTCTTATAGGTGCGATTGGTTACCTATTGACTCGGTTCTAATCGATGAAGTCCTAAATTTATTTCAGGTCCATCGAAAGAACAAAAACTAATCCATGTTTTTTTCAAAGATGGGTTCGAGAGTGCGGTTACGCATGGAGAAGGATAAGCACCTCCGTAACGCTCGTTCCACGAACGATACCATATAATCTTAAGTCATTCTATTACGGCCTAATTTTGATTATTATATTTCCTTAATCTTCGCTTATTAACTAACTTTTTATTGAGTTGGTTTTTTATTCGGTTTTACGTATGCACATGATGCAAACATAAAATGATGTCATGATTTATTTATTTTAAATAATGGGGTCGAAAATCTTTTATTGGAAAATCATTCGAAGACCATCCCAACGCTTTGGTGAAGTCTCGACGTTTTCCTCACCTAGAGATATCTCTGAAAAAACTCATCTCTACAAGCTCCTCGGAGAAATCCCATCATCGGAATTCTCGCCTCATTTACAAGATAAATGTGGCATGCTATGACAGGATAAAAAGATTATATCTATATGCACGCGTTTATTGACTTAGGTGGTTTGTAATTCATCAACTTATGTGCTTAATAAATAATTTATCACCTTGTTTATGTATTTATTACTTCATGCATTATTCATTTCCTTACATTTTTATTTTTATTTTTATTTCATTTTTTATTTCTTTATTTCTTCATTTTTTTATTTTTTCATCTTTTATTATTATTTTATTATTGTTTTACTATTTTATTTTTCGTTTTCTATTTAAACCTATATTCTTTAATTAACGCTATAATTAATATTTTGCTTAATCACATGGTCTTCCAAACAATCAATTTTATTTAGTTAAATTAACTTTTGATAATGTTTATTTAAACTAATTAACTAATTATATTAATTTAAATTTAAATGTAACATCATAAAAATTTATTTATTTATTTATTTTATGCATACTTTCAATATTGATTTATTTGAGTAAGGAATATCGGAATACAGAGTTTGGATTTATCCTGACGCTTCGGTGAAAATCCGTCTCATATTCCTCACCTAGGAAATCAACCTAAAAGAGGTAACTATTTACCCCTTTTTAGGTTGAATTCCATCATCGGACACTCAAAATAATCATCTCATTTCATTATGATTATAATTATTATTTATATATATATGTATTTATGCATATTTTATTTTACTATTTTATTTATTTTTATTATATTTTTTTTTGTGTTTATTACTAAAATAGATACTCATATTTTATATATATATATTTTATTTTCTCTAACAAAATTAAAATACATTGAAATTAAAAAATAAAATAAAAACAGATTCAAACAAGACCCAAATGCAGGAAATATACCTATCTGGGCTTGGGTTAGCCTAGATCCACGGCCCACAGGAGGCCCGAAGCTGCCCCGGACGGTCTGCTCAGCAGGCCCACAGCTCAGCTCTCCAAAACTCATCGTTTTGTGGCCCCTCAAAACGACGTCGTTTCAGCCTCAGACTTTTCATCTTCTCTCACTCCCCTAAACGGCGCCGTTTGGTTCCCTCAGTGCAGTATAGAACCCTTTTTTTCTTTTTTTCTCTTTATTTTCTCCCTCTCTTTTCTCTCTCTAACTTCAAATCTCTCAGCCTTTTTTCTAAAATAGCCGATCGGTCCCCCTTCCCTCTTGCTCCGGTGACCTCTCTCTCTCCCTCACAGCCACCACCGATCGGACCCGACCCCCTGATCTCCTTTCTCTCTTTCCGTTGTTGACCATTAAGGACTCAAACTCCCTCTCTCTCTCTTTCTCTGCTGGTTCCTGTCCAACGCTCAACACCTCTCTTCCGATTTTCCCTTCACCACTAGTCGTCGGACTCTCACCCGATCAGCCTTCAGATCAACTACCCAAACAACCAGATTTGGCTTCCCTCGTCGATTGGGCTCACCGATCGGTTCCCCTTCTCCTTCACCGATCCCTCACCGGCGACTCCCTTTTTGGTTTTTTTTTTATTTTATTTTTTAGTTTTGTGTTGTGGTATCCTATTGGTTGTTAGAGAGAACTAGGATGTTTTTTGGTTTTGATTTCTTTTGGACTGTGATGGTTATTGGTTGCAGGAAAAATTTTTTTGTTGTTTTCCCGATTTGAAAACTACTCTCTTTTTGTTGGTTTCAAAAACTGCCCCTTTTTTGTTGCCTGCCTTCCCCCTTTTAGCAACTGGGATTGTCCAAAATTTTGGACAATCTCCTAGGTGAAATCATACTCTTTTGAGCATGATTTCGACTAGGTTGTAGGTGATGGGGGGGCGGTCACCGGATTTAGGTAATCCCCCAAAATCCGGTGACTTTGCAGGGATGATGATTGTTCTTTTTTTTTATTATTATTTTAATTTATTTATTTATTTATTTTTATTTATTATATATATATATATTTTTAAGGTGTCTACAATTGCCACTCTTTGTACATTCTTGAGAATCAAGAATAGTGCAAAGACGTAGACACCGCTTTCAAACCAAATTGAATCTTTTCTCTTGTCTTTTTTTTTCATTATTTTAATAATATAATCAGAAAAGCTCCTCATCTCAAAACGAGGCTACGAAATTTTAAAAAATCTTGAAGCTAATTATCCGGAGTTTTTGAAGAATGCACTTGGAGGTTTTTAGAAGAAAAAGATTATTCCCCATCTCAAAATGAGGCTACGTTATCCGAAGGTTTCAAGATATGTACCCGGATGTTTTAGAAGAAAAATATACCTGAAGGTTTTAAAAATGTACCCAGAGGTTTTGAAAATGTATACCCGGAGGTTTTGCAAATGTACCCGGAGGTTTTAAAGATGGACCCGGAGGTTTTAAAAGAAAAAGTTGTTCCTCATCTCAAAATGAGGAATGTACCCGGAAGTTTTAGAAGAAAAAGTTGTTCCTCATCTCAAAATGAGGAATGTACCCAGAGGTTTAAGAAGAAAAAGTTGTTCCTCATTTCAAAATGAGAAATGTACCTGGAGATTTTAGAAGAAAAAGTTGTTCCTTATCTCAAAATGAGGAATGCACTTGGAGGTTTTAGAAGAAAAAGTTGTTTCTCATCTCAAAACGAGGAATGTACCCAGAGGTTTTAAAGATGTATCCGGAGGTTTTGAGAATGTACCCGGAGGTTTTAGAAGAAAAAATTCCTCATCTTAAAACGAGGTTATGTAGCTTAACTTCTCTCATGCCAAGATAACTGGGCTTAAACATCTTGGATGCCAGCTAAATTGGGCTTCATCATCTTTTGTTCCAACATAACTGGGCTTAGCTCTTGGATGCCAACTAAATTGGGCTTAAACATCTCGATGCCAACGTAACTGAGCTTAAACATCTTTGATGCCAGCTAAATTGAGCTTAAATCTTTTTGTGCCAACGTAACTGGGCTTAAACATCTTGGATGCCAGCTAAATTGGGCTTAAATTTTTCGGTGCCAATGTAACTAGGCTTAAACATCTTGGATGCCATCTAAATTGGGCTTAAACATTTTTTACCAAAGTAACTGGGCTTAAACATCTTGGATGCCAGCTAAATTGGGCTTAAACATCTCGGTGCCAACGTAACTGGGCTTAAACATCTTGGATGCCAGCTAAATTGGGCTTAAATCTTTTTGTGCCAACGTAACTGGGCTTAAACATCTTGGATGCCAGCTAAATTGGGCTCAAACTCACTAGTGCCAACGTAACTGGATTTATACATCATGGATGCCAGCGTAAATTGGGCTTAAATCTTTTTGTGCCAATGTAACTGGGCTTAAAAATCTTGGATGCCAGCTAAATTGGGCTTGAACATCTCGGTGCCAATGTAACTGGGCTTAAACATCTCGGTGCCAACGTAACTGGGTTTAAACATCTTGGGTGCCAGCTAAATTGGGCTTAAATCTTTTTTTTGCTAACGTAACTGGGCTTAAATATCTTGGATGCCAGTTAAATTGGGCTTAAACTCACTCATGCCAACATAACTGGACTTATACATCTTGGATGCCAATGTAAATTGGGCTTAAATCTTTTTGTGCCAACGTAACTAGGCTTAAACATCTTGGATGCTAGCTAAATTGGGCTTGAACATCTCGGTGCCAATGTAACTGGGCTTCAACATCTCGGATGCCGGCTAAATTGGGCTTAAACATCTCGGTGCCAACATAACTGGGCTTAAACATCTTGGATGCCAGCTAAATTGGGCTTAAATCTTTTTTTTTTTGCCAACGTAACTGGGCTTAAATATCTTGGATGCTAGTAAAATTAGGCTTAAACTCACTCGTGCCAACGTAACTGGATTTATACATCTTGGATGCCAGCAAAATTGGGCTTCATCATCATCTTTCTCTCTTTTTTTTTTCAATAAAAGACTCAAATCTTTCTTCACTTGATTGTCTGAAAACTGTATTAGTTTTGACATTTGTTTGAAAACTTTCAATTTTGATGATGCATGGTCATGTGCATGATTGGACATGTATGCATGATTGAATAATGGACAAATGATGCATTGCTTCCTTTTGGTTTGCACCACATATTCCTTGCTTGAAAGATCGTTTTCTTCAGCTTCTCATTCTTTGACAGTGTTCTTGTGCAGTTGCCAATTTCTTTGTCAACAAAAGATCACCAATTCAAATTGGGTTTCAATGCATTGATGCCTTTGATCCTGAAAGCTTTTCTTCACATTGCTTTTTCTCACTTTTTCTTGAGAAATGAATTTGTCTTTTTCAAATGTGCTTGTCTTGTCTCACAATAATGGAAGAATTTTCATCCCAAAAATCGTAAGGACTCTCATTTTTTCCTTTTCAAAAATATCTTGATTCTGACAAAATTGCAGCAAAATTACCCCACGCAATTATTTTCATGATCAACGATAGCTAAATCTTGGAACAAGAATGTATCAATTCCACACTTTTTTGTTAAAGTGATAAAACATTTAAGTTGAAAAAACATGTGATATTTGAATCTCTTGAAAATTGATGATTACTTGAAATGATTTGGGATGAGCTAAATGACAATCTGGCCTTCCAAATAGATAGGATAGTTTAGCTCATCAAGGTCTTGGTCAACAATAAATGTTTCTCACCATTTCATGGGAAAATAAAGGGTTGAAATTTCTTTGTCTAAGCTCACAAATGTATAGTGATTTAAAATCAAATTTTGCAAAATGATTTCTTTTAAATCACAATCAAATTTGACATTCTTTAAGCCTCATGACGTGTGGCAAGATGATAAATGTCAAGACGAGCTATTATAGGTTTAACATTGCAGAAGGTTATTTTGAAAGATGTAGGCTCAAAATTCAGTATGGATTTTTCCAATAGATCTTGAATCTTTAAAGTGCTCGATAGTCTTATACTCTTAAAAGGTGTCCAACGAATTCTAGTTGCCTTGAAATGGTCTCTCTCTCTGGTGCTTCTTGTTATCACTATAGTTAAAATCATGAGTGGCTTCATAAGTTCTCATCTTCGCTCTAGACTGCCCTTTCGGGTTTTCACCCTAGAGCTTCATCTTTTTCACTCACTTTTTCTTTTCTTTTCTTTTCTTCTTTTTTCATTGATCGTTCCACCATGCACTTGAGAAAATTCAAACTCTATCCAAAATGGATTGAGGGATTCAAAAAGGTAATTTTGGCAAAGAAAAGAGGTCAAAGTCTCATTCTCTATGTGATGATCTTTCTCTATAAGATAGCTCTTCAATTTAAGTATCCATATTTGATCAAAATGGACTTTTTAAGTACGTAATGTAGGCTATGGTTAAGGATTCTGAAAAATAGATAAAAAGGCCCAAACGTATATTTAAAGGTGATTAAACCAATGATCCTTTATTACTGCTCAAAAAACTCTTTGAAGACATTTGTCTTTTTCAAAGCTTGTTTTTTTCACCATTTCCCTTCTTTGCTTTTTTTGTTCTTTTCTTCTTTTTTTTTTAATTTTTATATTGATGGATTGAGTTCGAAATTTTTAAGAACTCAAATTTGCATCTACTCCCATGGTATATAAGATGTTTATTTGTCCTTTGCAATGGATCTTCCATCATCTGTGTTTTTGACGAAAATTTTCCTTCATAATTGCCCCCCAATGTGGGAGGTGATCCTTGGTTGAGGTGCATTTAGAAAAAATATTCGATAGGCTCAAAGGGATAGCAAGTGGATAATTTTTCATTTGTGAAAGGAAAGCGAAACATGGCTATTTATCCTCTCAACTATGGTTACTTATATTTGAAGAGCAATCCCTAGAAATGAAGAATTTAAGATCAAAGATTGACTTTTCTTTGTTTTTCCACTTTTAGCATCATTGGAATATCTCAAGTGCATAATGTCACTTTCTTATTTCTTTTCTTTTTTTTCCTTTTTCTTAGTTTTTTTCTTTTCTTCACAACTCAAGATTAGAAGCCTTCAAAGATCAGAATATCTTGTCATGATTAACTCTTTATAATAAGAAATGAGAGAGGAAAAAGGGCTATTTTGAAGCCAAGTTGTCTTGGAGGAATTGGGCAATCTTGTTTTTTTTTCGGTCATCATGCCCCAGAATATGGGTAAAGAAAAGCTTTAGACAATGGTTCAAGGTTCAAATTTGGCATCCAAATTGAAAGAATTTGAAAGGTATTGGCATATTTGGGACTTCAACATAGTCTTGACATTTATTAACCTACCACATTCAGAGTCTTTATAAGAGTGTTTGATTTGCTTGCTTTCTAAAGAAAAAATTTTGCGAAACAATCAATTAACATCAATCATTGCCTAGACAAAGATCATTGTCCTTTGGTATCACAAGATAAGGTTAATGCATTTTCAAAACTTTGCTTTTATTTGGATTTCAAGTTCTTGAACAACCTTTATTCGAGTGATTATGGGTTCCCAAGTGTTTGGAGAAATGGTTAGAGAATGTTTACTAGGACAAGTTTTCCAAATAGTAACCATCAATTCTTTCGAGAACGTGTGTGCACTTTATTGCCTAAACTCTTTTCCTTCTTTTTTTTTGTTTTTGTTTTTGTTTTGAAAACATGTTATATAAACCTTGACCAAATCAATTTACAAATTAAACACAAAGCTTCAAAAATTTTAATCCAACAAAACATTAAAGCTTCAATTACAGCTTTTAAAGTTTACGTTCTTTAGCAAAATTCTACTCCTGCCATGCCCCTGAAAGACAAAAACTCCAGATCAACCACTTTTCTTGCAAGCAATTTGTTTTAGACTTGAGGTTCTTCTTCAACTTCCTAACAAGAGCTCAATCAATGACAAAGTCAATTTCCAACGTTCCATAAGCTCAAGAGTCAAAGTACCATCATTGATGAGATTTTCAATTTTCTCTCTTAATTGCCTACAATCCTCCGTTGAGTGTCTGGTTACCCCCATGTGATAGTCACATTTAGCATTCGGGTCATAATTCCTTACCAATGGGTTTGGAATTATTTTCATTGGCATAAGACTGAGGTACTGATTATCAATTAGTAGAGGTAAAAGCTCAAAGATTGGCATAGGCATTTGGTAAAGGTAGGGTTTTCTGACAGAGCTAACTCTTCAACCATCCTTTTTCCTTTACTTAAACTTGCCATCAATTCCATCACCTTTGCTAGCTGTTCTCTCATTTCCTCTTGAGCTCTTTCCATTCTATCCATTCGTTCCCTTTGTTCCTCTTCCATGATCCTAGCCCGTCGACGAGTATTATGAACACGTTGGTCACCGACTTTGGGTTGTGGAGCTATCTTGGAATCTTTCCTTTTTTTTTAAATCATAAACATGAATCAGATGCAATTTTTGGCATGAATGAAAATAAACACAGTATTTTTATTTTCAGATGAAAAAACTCATTCATGAAATGCATGCATGAATGATGTACTAAGAGTATTTGTTACATAACACCCATCAACAAAGTAATTCGTTGCATAAGATATTCTCCTTGATTACATCTACTCCGTCAATGGCTATCAGGTGACAAATAATTTTCCTATAATGCAAAATTATGATGCAAATGTGCATATGCAAAATAAAAATGACCAGAAATGCTTTGAATTAGTATAAAGAATGTTTAAAAGTAATTCTTATTAAAAGAAAAGAAATAAATGATTAATGACATGGGTGTGCATGATTATTTTGCTAGGAGAACTTAAAGTAAAAAGAGTGTGAAAAATTCCTTCATGTGTACCTAGTCAAAGGTACATTCTCACGGGTAAAGTTCTACCTAGGTAGAGGTGACTCTCGATATTCTACATGCTCAATTCGGGTTGAAAGTGGAGCTAAAGGTTCCCAAATTGTTCCTCACTGTCGTCCACTCGGACTAGTAAGGCACCCCGGTCCCCACCCATTACAGGCTTCAAACGGACTAGGTTCAATTTGAGTGGGAGTGTTCACTAGCCCATGCGGAGGTTATCACCTCACGAGAGCATAGCTACTTAACCCCCTCCTAATTAAGGACTAAGCCCGGGTAGAAGGCTTATGCATGAATGTAAAATGTGTCGTGTGCGTGAAGGAATATATCGACTTTAGACCAACAATCTCACATCCCTCTATCCTAAATTCCCCACAATTAAATAAGAATTAAAACAATAAACGCAACAAGAAGCAGTAAAAGCAAATGCACAAGATTAAAGGAAACATTAAATTATTTAAGGCCTTGAATGACTCATAATTATTTAATGGCTTGACTCTTTTCGTCCCCAGTGGAGTCGCCAAGCTGTCGCAACGTGCGAGTCCGAGAACCCGTCAGCTAGATGCGGGCGAAAATAAAATAAATTAGGAGTCGCCACCAATCGTTTCTTATAGGTGCGATTGGTCATCTATTGACTCGGTTCTAATCGATGAAGTCCTAAATTTATTTCAGGTCCATCGAAAGAACAAAAACTGATTCGTGTTTTTTTCAAAGATGGGTTCGGGAGTGCAGTTATGCACGGAGAAGGATTAGCACCTCCGTGACACCCGTTCCACGAACGGTACCATATAATCTTAAGTTATTTTATTACGGCCTAATTTTGATTATTATATTTCCTTAATCTTCGCTTATTGACTAACTTTTTATTGAGTTGATTTTTTATTCGGTTTTACGTATGCACATGATGCAAACATAAAATGATGTCATGATTTATTTATTTTAAATAATGGGGTCGAAAATCTTTTATTGGAAAATCATTCGAAGACCATCCCAACGCTTTGGTGAAGTCTCGATATTTTCCTCACCTAGAGATATCTCCGAAAGAACTCATCTCTACAAGCTCCTCGGAGAAATCCCATCATCGGAATTCTCGCCTCATTTACAAGATAAATGTGGCATGCTATGACAGGATAAAAAGATGATATCTATATGCACGCGTTTATTGACTTAGGTGGTTTGTAATTCATCAACTTATGTGCTTAATAAAGAATTTATCACCTTGTTTATGTATTTATTACTTCATGCATTATTCATTTCCTTACATTTTTATTTTTATTTTTATTTCATTTTTTATTTCTTTATTTTTTTATTTTTTCATCTTTTATTATTATTTTATTATTGTTTTACTATTTTATTTTTCGTTTTCTATTTAAACCTATGTTCTTTAATTAACGCTATTAATTAATATTTTGCTTAATCACATGGTCTTCCAAACAATCAATTTTATTTAGTTAAATTAACTTTTGATAATGTTTATTTAAACTAATTAACTAATTATATTAATTTAAATTTAAATGTAACATCATAAAAATTTATTTATTTATTTATTTTATGCATACTTTCAATATTGACTTATTTGAGTAAGGAATATCGGAATACAGAGTTCGGATTTATCCCGACGCTTCAGTGAAAATCCGTCTCGTATTCCTCACCTAGGAAATCAACCTAAAAGAGGTAACTCTTTACCCTTTTTTATGTTGAATTCCATCTTCGGACACTCAAAATAATCATCTCATTTCATTATGATTATAATTATTATTTATATATATGTATTTATGCATATTTTATTTTACTATTTTATTTATTTTTATTATATTTTTTTATTTTTTGTGTTTATTACTAAAATAGATACTCATATTTTATATATATATTTTTTATTTTCTCTAACAAAATTAAAATACATTGAAATTAAAAAATAAAATAAAAACAGATTCCAACAAGGCCCAAATGCAGGAAATATACCTATCTGGGCTTGGGTTAGCCCAGATCCACGGCCCACAAGAGGCTCGAAGTTGCCCCGGACGGTCTGCTCAGCAGGCCCGCAGCTAAGCTTTCCAAAACTCACTGTTTTGTGGCCCCTCAAAACGATGTCGTTTCAGCCTCAAACTCTTCAACTTCTCTCACTCCCCTAAACAACGCCGTTTGGTTCCCTCAGTGCAGTATAGAACCCTTTTTTTCTCTTTATTTTCTCCCTCTTTTTTCTCTCTTTAACTTCAAATCTCTCTGCATTCTCTCTAAAACAGCCAATCGGTCCACCTTCCCTTTTGCTCCGGTGACCTCTCTCTCTCCCTCACAGCCACCACAGATTGGACCCAGCCCTCTGATCTCCTTTCTCTCTTTCTGTCGTCGACCACCAAGGACTCAAACTCCTTTTCTCTCTTTCTCTGCTGGTTCCCGTCCAACACTCAACACCTCTCTTTCGATTTTCCCCTCACCACCAGTCGTCAGACTCTCACCCGATCAGCCTTCAGATCAGCTACCCAAACAACCAGATCCGGCCTCCCTCGCCAATCGGACTCACCTATCGGTTCCCCTTCTCTTTCACCGATCCCTCACCGGCGACTCCTTTTTTGGTTTTTTTTATTTTATTTTTTGGTTTTGTGTTGTGGTATCCTACTGGTTGTTAGAGAGAACTAGGATGTTTTTTGCTTTTGATTTCTTTTGGACTGTGATGGTTTTTGGTTGCAGGGAAAAATTTTTTGTTGTTTTCCCGATTTGAAAACTGTTCTTTTTTTTTTGTTTAAAAAATTGCCCCTTTTTTATTGCCTGCCTTCCCCCTTTTAACAGCTGGGATTGTCCAGAATTTTGGACAATCCCCTAGGTGAAATCATGCTCTTTTGAGCATGATTTCGACTAGGTTGTAGGTGATGGGAGGGCGGTCACCGGATTTGGGTAATCCCCCAAAATCCGGTGACTTTGCAAGGATGATGATTGCTCTTTTTTTTTTTATTTTGATTTTTTGATTTATTTATTTTTATTTATTATATATATATATATATTTTTTAAGGTGTCTACAGAGAGCAAGGTCAGTTTTCTCATTCCTTCTAGCAACCTTCTTCTGTTCATCAACTTTTAAAATATTCACCAAATCTGATATGGTGAGCTGTGAAATATCTTTAACCTGTTCAAGGGATGATACAGTAGCATCAAACCTCTCAAGTAGACTTATAAGGACTTTCTCCACAACCTTAGCATCTGGTAAAATCTCTCCCAACAGCCGGATTTCGTTCACCAACTTCATCACATCATTAATAAAATCTTGCACATTTTGACTCTCTTTCATCCTTAGTAACTCATATTGTCTTCTAAGGTTTTAAAGTCGAATTTGCTTGCTTCTTGCTGACTCCAAAAATTCTTCTTCAAGCTTATCCCAAGCTTGCTTTGCTGTCTCACACCCCATGATTCAACTGAAGACAAATTCAGTAACAGTAGAGTGTATGAAGGATAAGGCTCAGTATTTCTTTGCTATATCATCTTCATGTTGCTTCACTTGTGCTGGTGTTGCATTGTCTCTCAATGTTGGTACTGGTGTCTCAATTTCAACTACATTCCACATATTTACTCCTCCGAGGAAAGCTTTCATTTTAATGGCCCAAATAGGATAGTTGGAACCATCGAAAATGGGTGTTGTTTGCTGTGTGACAGTTGAGGCTGACATTGTGCTAAGGAAACAAGCTTTTGGTGAATGGAAAAGAGGTTTTTTAACTGATGCAAGGACCGGCTATTGCTCTGATACCATGATATGAAAGTAGTACAAAATGATAGAAGCAATGCTGGTTATGTTAAAAGAAAGAAAACAAGGCAACAGATCAAGAAAAAGTTACTTTCATTAGTAAGCAAACTTGTTATATATACAAGCATCATTAAGCTAACACCTGCTTATAGTAAGGACAAGTGTTGAAACCTTTAACATGCACCTAGACTCCTCATATCAACTAATGTATTTTCCCTCTAAACCAGTACAACGAAGCAAAGCTCATATCATAGCAAAAGATAGCTTAAATACAAACTAAGTCAATGCATTCTTTATCTCTAACACTCTGTAGACTTTTTTTTCAAAGCTTATTTATTCTTACTGCTCACTATCTTCTATCATGTTTTTGTCATATTATTTTTAGTTGTTATATTTTCTAGTGTTTCAAATACTACTTCTTCATTGTCTACATTAGAGAAATCTTCTTCAAGGATTACAAATCATGAACTAGAATTATGCACCGTTTTTAGAGTCTCTTCCTGATCCACTATTATAACTCTTGAACTCATTGCCTTTCAATAATTCTTTCTAGCAATCATCCACGATCCAAATTTTGAGTTTTCATACTTCTTCTCTTAATTTTTGTTTTGCTCTTCCATGTTCAATTCTTTATCTTCACTCTCATTTTCCTAATCCATTCTCTTAGTAGGGTAGACTTTGGTATTGTGATCGAATAGCTCACATTGAAAACACACCATCTGAAGACCTTCATGGTCAACTTTCCTCCAACGCCTACCTATAAACACTTTTGGTACAAATGGCTTTCTAAGGTCCACCTTTGCACACAACCATTTAAACTTACCTTTGGAAGGTTTAGATGTTGTATGATCTATCTTCAATGTTCAGCCTACAGCATTTCTAATCCTCGCTAGCACAATGCGATCATAAAACTCCAATGGCATTCCTTGCAAAAGGATCCAAGCCACAACTGAATATACTATTCCTTCTTCTGACCTAAATCTTAGAGACCATCGTCTGATGGTAAGGTAATGCCCTACAATGATCCATGGCCCATCAATTAAAACATGAAAATAATCAAACTTCTTGCTTAACCAGAAGTAGTAATAGCCTTTGTTCGAGTCTACTGCTTAAAACTCTCCCTACAATTACCATAATTGCTTGACTCTTTTACACAGATAAGTATAACTAAGATCATGGCCTAACAACTTCATAATCAATGTATTCTTCCAAGGCTATCAGATATGTTTCTTTTCCTCCTTGGTCAAGCGAATAAAGCATCCTTTTGATGCCAGATCCATAGTTTCATCATCAGAATCAAATTCACAAATAAACTTTCATCCTCCTCAGCATAATTGTTCTCCATGTTGAGGACATGACCTCCACTAACAAGCATATTATGATACAAAGATTTCACGTTTTCTTCTGATTCAATATGTGGATTTTGCATAGCCTTTACATTCTGGCTAGATTTATCGGAGGTTTCTTCCATGCTCAATTATACTCATTTAAATCTTGCTTTCTTATTTGATAAGGAGTCATGAATACTGGCTAGCGGAGGAGAATTGCCTACTGAATCAGCCTCCATGGAGGGATGGAGGTAGGGTTTTCCGTATAACAACATATTCTAGTGTATTTCCCTTATCGTGTGCCTGAAGAGAAATTAATGCTAAATTTAATGCAATAATTTAAAAGTTTTTTTAGAGAAAAATGAAGATTTGAATTTAATTTTTAAATTAAAAAATAACATACATACATTTGTGTTGATAAAAATTTTGAATGTTTTGAATCTCATTTTTAAATAAAAAAATTCAATGTAACAACTGTAAAATCAAGCCTAAAGTAGGCCTAGTGAAATTATTTATTCCTACCATCAAATCTTACCCAAAAGAAGTAACTAAACTTTACTAAAATTATGATTATAAAATGATAATCTATTGAGCAGAATATATACCTAAATTTTGAAGTATTGACACAAAATGTCACTAAAATAAATCAAGAAGAAGACTCTTGAACAAGAAAACATTTTAAGTAGCGTCAGCTAGAACCTTGTTCATGATCGGGCGAGCTCTGCACATCGCCACTAATGGTTGAGCTTTGGGCATTGTCAACGCATGTCCTTCAGTCATGTCAATTTCTTCATTAGTCAAAGCACTGAATCAAAGAACCCAAGGCCAAGCCCAGCACACGTTGGGCATGACTTGCCTTGGGACACGCCCTCCTTCCCAACCTGAACGGCATGAACTTGTAGCTCTCTGTTTCCCCATTCTCAAACCTTTCAGGTTTAAAAATGAGTGGGTCGTCCCACAAGTTTGGATCCCAATGGATCGCCCATGCATTGATTAATACAATTGTATTACGAGGCACATCGTATTCAGCAATGGTTCAGTCATGAAATGCCATGCACGGAGCTAAGAGTGGAGCAACTGGATATAATATGGAAATCTCCGATATAATATTTTGAAAGTAAGGTAAGTTAGAGATGTGTTGTTCATCAATCAAGATTTCTTCACCAACTTTAGCATCCAATTCATCTCTAGCCTTCTTTAACAGATCAGGGTGATTACGCAAAGCAGACAATGCTAATTCTAATGTGCTGCAGTTGTGTCAGTTCCTGCATGCACTAAAACCTGCACCATGGCCAAATTCATATACACTAGAATATAAGCAATATGGATACGCGAAGGCAACTTATATCATATTAATGTAGTCATAATTTGCAATGGTGTGGGGTTCAAGGGGATACGGACAGGATCTCATGACTCCCAAAAATTTTATGTTCATTAATTCATTTGACATTATGATTTTTTTTATTTTAAATTAGCAATATATGTAAATGCAAGAATTAGAATATTTGATTGCCCCATTTCTTTTGATGAATCGCTTAAGCCAAAATAAAAAAGTTATATAGTAACTATAGACTTTTATTTAGAAAATCTGAAAACTAAAAAACATTATTAAATTAAATGCTAAATGGAAATAAAGAAAGAAATAAACTTAGACTAAACCAACTTTTTACTTTCAAAAGAAGAAATAAAGCATTCCTATCTTCTTCTCCATTTTATATTCCTATTTAGCTTTAATGTCCGTTAAATAATTAATTTATATATACGTTTTTCAATGAACTAGTACAAATATATTCATCAATTAATGAAATGTACATATTTTTCTGGGTTACAATATTTAGATATTGGTTTGAGGTTGATAATCACTCTATAAAATTACTGACTCTATCCATTTTCAAGCCTGCCTTGATTTAACTATATATATATATATATACACATACACACACTTGCTTTTCTTCAAAGTAGAGTTCTTTTTTTTCTTTGTTTTACGACTATTTCTTTTTCACAGGTAATATGATGGGGACATGCACACGTATATATCAAAAGAGAAAAGAGGATTTATTTAGTAAAAAATAAAGATAGCCAAAGACGAATGAATTGAACTAACTAGTATAAGCCCTTTGATTATCTGATCAGTGTAGTATTGACGTTGTGATTTTTGCAAAGAAAGTAGATGATCAATCGTAATGTTTCCTTTTTGCTTGCTTCGACTTTTATCAGTCATTCTTTGCAAAAGCCCATCCATCGTCTTGGCAAGCCCTTTCACTTTCTTTTCGTAATTCCCATTAATCCAATTGAATATGGGCACAAAATCTCTTGCATTGGTTGCTCCACTATACTCAAAAACCTCTACTATAAGCTCCCTAAATTGCCTTGCCTCTCGCTCATCAGCCACAGCCTCCCCATAATACCGCTTCCCTGCTACCATTCTTATGATATTGTTAAACGTCAAATCTAAAAATGCTGACTTAAGCTCTACTTTGGCAAAGTCATGAAACAAATCGTGAGATAGTCTTTCCAACAACTGCCTGATTTCATCTTTTCTAACATTGGTGAACATATTCAGGCGGGTTGACGAGAAGATTTCGATGGGGCTGATGCGACGAAGGTTGCGCCAATGGTCACCATAGGGTGAGGCCACAATGTTTGTGTGGTTGTAGCCCAAGTGATTGCCCATCAGTAACTGTGGACGGTTAGCTAGAACAATGTCATTCTTGGTGAAGCATTCTTCAACAGCTGATGGCGATGAAACAATGACCACTAGGCGAGACCGAACTTGAGAGAAATATTGGACCATATTTTTTGGAAAGGTCGAGGAACGCATGATGAACATGTTCTTGTTAACACAAAACTTTGTTAATATTTCTCTATTAACAAAATGAAAAGTGGAAGTAAAAATGAAAAGTAAACTTTGTTAATATTGATTATTATTAATTGAAGAAAGATACATAAGATATATACATGAGTTGTTAGACTAACACTTGAACAAAAATATATCCAAGTGTTTAGTACTGCATTAAGGTAAGCATGCAATGCTTACATATCTAAAGGACAAGTATACAACAGCAAGTAGTCCAACTTGTCAAACCAGTACAACGAAGTAAAGTGAACACTTGTCCTATACACAGTTAGACAAAATGACATTCAAGCTAGTTTTTATCTCAACACTCCTCCTAAATACTAGCTTGTTGAACATTAAATTTGCTTCTTAGTTCTTCGAACTGGATAAGTGCAGAGATTTAGTTAGAATGTCTGCAAGTTGATCATTGGAGCTACAATGCTGAATGGATATATCTTGATTCTTCTAAGCTTCTCTCAAGGCATGGTATTTGACTTTGATATGTTCTGTGCTACTATGGAAAACAGGATTTTTCACAATGGCAATAGCAGATTTGTTGTCCACATACAGCTTGACTGGAGGCACATGAAGAAAACCAAGATCAGTTAAAATCTTCTTCACCCAAATGCCTTGATTTGCAATTGTAGCTACAGCTATATACTCTGCTTCTGCAGAGGATTGAGCAGTGGTCTCTTGTTTCTTTGAATTCCAACAAAAGGCACCATTTTCAAGTGTAAACACATATCCATAAGTGCTTTTACAATCATCAACACAACCTACCCAGTCATTATCCGATAATCCAACCAACTCAACTAAATTTTCATCAGAATAAGTGAATTGAAAACCAAAATTGACAGTGCCTTTTAAATATCTAAGCACTCTTTTTGCTATTGAGAAGTGCTCAATTGTTGGAACCTGCATGAACCTGGACAGATAACTTGTAGCAAACATCAAGTCAAGCCTAGAAGCACAAATATAAAGCAATGAACCTATCAAGCTTTTAAATGATAAGGGGTTTGCAAGTACAGATCCTTTATCAACCAACAACTTCTCATGAGGAACAAGTGGAGTAGCTACTGTCTTGCAATTTGACATTTTAAACTTGTTTAGAACCTCACCAATGTAATTTGATTGGCACATGAAAATTCCAGTATTGCCTTGAAGAATTTGTAACCCTAAAAAATAGCTCATCTATCCAAGATCTGTCATCCTAAATCTATTTTGCATTTCAAGCTTGAGTCTTGCAATTCTTTGATCATCTCCTCCTATAACTAACATGTCATCAACATATAATGAAATAATCAAAGGACTTTGATCACCAGTTTTCTGTATGTATAAGGTAGCTTCATTGTTGCTCTTTTGAAAACCTTGACCTTTCAAATAGTCATCAAATTTGTTGTACCAGGCACATGGCGCTTGCTTCAAACCATAGAGTGCCTTATGAAGTTTGTACACCTTGTCTCGATTAGGCTCAATTTCAAAACCATAAGGTTGCTGAATGAAAATTTCTTCCTGCAAATCACCATTTAAAAATGCAGATTTGATGTCCAAATGAAATATTTTCCATTTAAATTTAGCTAACAATGCTATCAACAATCGAATGGTATCCATTTTTACAACTGGTGCAAATGTTTCATGATAATCTACACCAGGCAATTGAGCAAAGCCTTTAACAACAAGTCTTGTTTTATGCTTGTTCGGAGAGCCATCTAAGTTTAGCTTTTTTCTAAACGCCCATTTCACTCCAAGAACATGATGATGCTTAGGTCTATCAACCAAGCTTCATATCTGGTTGAGATTTATCGTCTTCATTTTTTCCTTCATAGTTTTTTTCCATTCTGATGACACAACAGCTTCTTCAGGTGTTGCAGGTTCAAATACTGCAGCACTGCAATTTTCATAAATCTCCTGTAGTAGTCGAGTACCTCTCACAAGAGATTCATCTACAATCTGATCTGCACTTAGTATCTCATCACTGCTTGTAGGTTGAAGATTAACATTTTCATCTAAAAATCTGGTATGTTGCACTTGATTCTTTTCTTAGTTCTAGTATGCACCTTCATCAAATACTACATGTTTGCTAACAGAGATTTTGCCAGATTCAATTTGATAAATCCTGTAAGCTTTTGACTGCTGATTGTAACCTATAAAAACTCCCAACTTTGCCTTAAGCTGCAGCTTGTCTCTAAGTTCTTCAAAAACATGGAGATAACAAATAGATCTAAATATCCTTAAGTGATCCATAGAAGGCCTGATGTTGTACCAAGCTTCATAAGGAGTTTCATTATTTACAACTTGTGTGATCAGGATATTTTATAAATAAACTGCAGTGTTAGCTACTTCAGCCCAAAAGCTTTTAGGAAGCTTCTTCTTAAACAAAAAACACTTGGATATCTCAATAATTGTTCTGTTCTTCCTCTCACCGACTCCATTTTGTTCAAGACAATATGGAGCTATCAATTGGTGATGAATAGCCTCCTTCTCCAAATAACTTGAGAACTTTGAAAAAGTATACTCTCCTCCATTATCTATCTTTAGTGCCTTAATTTTGCAACCAAATTCATTCTCAACTCTTGCTTTGAATTTTTGAAATATTGATAATACTTCTGACTTATGTTGCATGAAGTAAATCCAAGTCATTCTGGACATATCATCAATGAAGATAATAAAATATTTACCTCAATTTAAAAAAGGCTCACTCGTAGGTCTAGTAGCATCTGAATGAACTAACTTCAATCTATGTTCTGCTCTATTCAAACTTGCTTTAAGAAAAGACCTTCTAGTCAGTTTACCATACTAACAGAAGTTGCATATAGGACCATCTCCATGCAGTTTAGGAAAATTCAATAACAAACTAGAGGCACTTGCTTGGAACAAAGACTTATAATTGCAATGAACTGGCTTCTTGTGCCACAGATAAATTTGTTCTGATGGAGATTCTATTGTAGACAAGCACAAATTTCCCTATTTAATAGGGAAGCAATTCTCACCATAGGAATAGACATCATATAAACACCAGAGGGTTTATAAACTATGCGTGCATTATTTTTTAATACCAACATATAATCTTTATTAACTAATTGACCAACACTTAATAAATTCTGAGTTATTTCAGGAACCAGAAGCACATTCAAAACATACTTGGTGCCTGAAGTAGTTTGAATTGCAACTGTTCCTTTCCCCATAGCATTCAATATAAAGCCATTTCCAATCTTAATTGAATAGCAATGATCAGTATTAAGTTTAGAGAATAACTCAACTTTTAAAGTCATATGATTAGAGCATGCACTGTCGAGAAGCCAATGGTTGTTGTATGTTAGGTTGGAATCCTCAACAGTCAAGAACAAAACTTCCTCTTCAACTTCAGCTTTATCGACTTGTTTTGCTATATGTGGTTTTTTTTTTCTGCAATCTCAAATTTATTCTTGCAGACATTTTCCACATGTCCCAACTAATCACATGCATTGCATTTAACCCCAGGTTTGAACCAAGAATAAGCTTCAGAATGGCTTCTCTTTTTGTAATAAGGGCAAACTGGAAACTTGCCTTTTTTGTTTTGAAATTTTCCAGTAGCTGTACCAGCTTTGTCTTTTTCTTTATTCTCATATGAATTCTTTTTAAACGAAGAATCAGCAAGAGCCTTACCTTTTGTACGAGCTGTCAGTGCATGATCAAACCTTTCATCTCTTTTAGCTGCCTTCCTCTGTTCATTAGCTTCCAAAGCACTAACCAAGTCTGATATTGAAAGCTTTGTAATATCTTTAACTTGCTCCAGAGAGGTGATTATGGGATTAAACTTTTCTAGTAGGCTTAACATAATCTTCTCTAACATTTTCAAATTAATAAAAGAGTTTCCCATGAGTTTGATTTGATTTACTAGTTTCATTAAATCCTCAACAAACTCACTTATGTTCTGATTCTTTTTCATTCTCAGAAGCTCATATTTTCTTTTGAGGTTTTGCAAAAGCACCTGTTTGCTCCTTGCGAACCTTAAAAACTCTTTCTCAAGTTGACTCTAAGCCTGATTTACAGTCTCACATTCCATTATCCTGTTGAAAATCGATTCAGACACTGTTGAATGTATGAATGACAAGGCTCTATATCTTTTTGCAATATCTTCTCCATATTGCTTCACTTGAGCCTACGTAGCATTCTCCTTCAACACTGGTAATTCAGTTTCAAACTCAACAACATTCCAAAGGTTAACACCTTTTAGAAATGCTTTCATTTTTATAGCCCAAACTGCATAATTGGAACCATAAAAAAAAAAGTGACTGCTGTGTAATAGATGAAGCTAAAGTTGACATGTTTGAAAAAGAATTTGGTTATAGTATATGAGAATTTAAAGATAATTTGTAAGTATTTAAGTAACTCAAAGGATCGATTCACCGCTCTGATACCATGTTCTTGTTAAAACAAAACAGAGGCATCAAGCATTCAAAGAAGAAAGTGGAAGTAAAAATGAAAAGTAAACTTTGTTAATATCGATTATTATTAACTGAAGAAGGATACATAAGATATATACATGAGTTGTTAAACTAACACTTGTACAAAAAACATCCAAGTGTTTAGTACTGCATTAAGGTAAGCATGCAATGTTTACACGTCTAAAAGACAAGTATACAACAGCAAGCAATCCAACTTATCAAACCCGTACGATGAAGCAAAGTGAACACTTGTCCTATACATAGTTAGACAAAATGACATTCAAGCTAGTTTTTATCTCAACAGAACATGCGGTTTTATGAGATGGAAGTGGCTAGGAATGGGAATGCAAGTTGGGCTTGGAGGGAGGTTTTTATGGCTTACTTCTGACTTGAACAAAAAGTTGAAAGAAACGAGTAAAAGAATGGCTGACAAAGTTGAGTAAAGGACTATTTCATCTTTCATAGCTGACACAGTTCAACTTCGTGGTGACTTGTCATGCTTTGGTTTTGCATGTATTATATATATATGGGCATTAGGTTTTGCTGGACGTATTGGGCAAGAAACTAATGAGTAGCATATTCTGGTTTCATGGTTTTAATGGTTGACTGCCTCGTTTTGACGTTAGTTATCATTGGCCAAAGTCTTCTCTAGGGAGATTATATTTTATTCTCCATGAAATTATTTCGTTTAAACCAATTAGTTTGAACATTGACATGCATCAAGAGAAAAGGTAAAATTACGGCTTTGCTTTAAGGCTTAAGCTCACACACACCGTGCTATTAAATTATTAACCTTTGGTAATGGATATAGTGAGGTGTTGCATGATGTTATGTCTCGTTAAAGGAGTTTTACGTAAGCACATGCGTCGATGGAAAGAAAAAACAAATGTACACTTTGTTTATTTGTAAGAAGAGCAACTAGGAAGAAGAAAGATTATTAGCATCGATGAAATTCATGTTGCTAGGAATACAATAGCTTTGGACACGGCCTGCTAATTCAAGGAGGATTGTTCAACTAATATTGGTAGAGTTGATGAAGCATGCATACAATTCTTTGTTAAAGAACTAACTATGTTAGAGCTTAATTGTTTTGTACTTGTATCCATCCAAAACCATGAGTCGTTTTTCTTTTTACGATCCAAAACCAGTAGGTTTGGAATTTAAACAAATTAATGAAAGGGCCTTTGGCATTCTCTATTTTCGTTTACCCAAAATGCACACACTTGCTTCTAATAGATCACATAAACCTACAACAGCCAGTGCCATGGGTCCGTTTTCACTTGTCAGCATCTTTTTCAAAACTTCATAATGTGTGGGCATTGGTCGGATTGGCCTCTCAGCCCAACTAGTTCAATACAAGAATTGAGCTAGGCCCAACAATATGTCCATTCTGTTTGGAAAAGCCCTTGGTTGTCATCTTGTCATGAAATTATTGATTCTTGTATGTAAAATTTTATACTAAAAGAAATGTTGGAGTATTGTCTATAAAATCTTGTACTTAAAGATATCCTTATTTAAACTTGAGTAAACAGTGCAAAGATCTCTTAATCGGTTAACGTCTCTTGTAATCAATTAACGCAAAGTACTCAACAGCAAAACTGTGGAAGGCAAAGAAACTGTAATCGATTAGAGCTGCCTATAACTAGTTAGCTGAACTCTGTTTCTCTTTTTGAATTTAAGCACTAAGGGACAAAATAACAGCTACAATGGCATCAAAGTTGTCCTTAATGGCTAGAAACTGTCTTTAACAGAAAAATCTGACTCCCCAAGTACGAAAAGAAGCTCCAACGATCAAAGAGGGTGATTGAATAAGAAAAGAGCCATTTTGAACAAAAAGACAAATATCTTTCACCAAAAACACTTGTCTTTCATTTTAATTTCAGAAAAAGTGTTTGAGTTTGATTGTAAATCTTTCTAGATTCGTAAAGAGTTCTACTTGTACTTCTTTTTCTTCTTTTTCTTGAGAAATTAGAGTGTAGGAAGCGCTCTAAAGCTTGTTCTAAGGGAATAGAGTTTGGGTTAGAAGCTCACTTTGTAAATGCTTGATGGAAGTTGTTAATTCTATTGATATAGTGAAGTTAGGTTAAAAATCCTTAATTGAGAGATCAAGGTAATAGATGTAAGTAAAGGGGATTGAATCACTATAAATAATCTTGCACTGTCCATTTCTTTTAACACTTCCTTTCTTAGTGTTTTTTAGCTATCACAAGCTTTACATCCATTTCCCTCTAATTAGTTAAAAGTTCTATCACTCAAAAATGGCTGATCCTTAAAATTTTTAATATTATTTACCTCCCGTTTAACACTCCAATAAGACCAACAATGCCAACTTTCTTTCTTTCATTTTTTTCAAAAATAGCTACATGTAGAAAAATAATTTCTTTTTCTTTTTCTTTTTCTTAAAGCAGCTAAAACCATTGCCTTTAAAATAAAAGTAATATTTGTCAATTTCATTGGATATCACAATTTGTAAGTTGAAAATTTTGAAGGAAAGACTGTTAAATTAGAGGAGATTGTTACATTTTGGATTCTAATTACTTGAAAAATATTTTTTATTAATTAAAAATATTCTTATTTAAAATTTTAAATGTGAGATTCGTGAAACTTGCACCATTCTATCTCTAATTTTGAAAATGAATCAACTTTAGAATTTAGAGTAATTTCTAAATTCACACATTACACAAAAATCTTACTTTTAATAAAAATTTAAAATACATTCCATTATTTTTTTCATCATGTATCCTTTTAAAGCAAATTAGAAATCGTGATAATTCAAATAGGCAAATTTCAAAATATTAAAATAATAAAAATTTAAAAAAACAATAATAATATTTATCCAAATAATAATCATGCAAAAACTTCTCACAAAAACCTAGAGCTCCCAAGTTTCACACACAAAAGAGAAACAATTTTTAGATAAAAATAAAATACAAAACAACTTGGCCATTTGATGTTTCATCTCCAACTCTCATGAGAATAATAATTGACGGAAAAAACAGACAACGCCAATTCTATAACTTTGGAAAACAATCTTTGATCTCTTTCCAAAAAGTATTTTCTGTGAGAATTCCCATTAGTCAAATTAATATTTATTTTAAAAGACCTTCGTATTGTTTCTTTCCTTCGTTTTTTTCCTTTTATTTTTATAAACAATTCCTTGATCACTAAACTTTTTTTTCAAACTAATGGTAATTAATTTATTTTAAGTAAAAATAATTTAATAAATTGATCTCAAAGTTGATATATAATTGAATTAAAAATAAGTCTAAAATATTTAACATGTAATTGAATTAGAATATAAATTAATTAAAATTTAATTTGATATTAACTAAAGATGATCATAAAGCTAATTAAATCTCACAACTAACTAAATTTCATAATTCTATAGTTAAAAAAGTCTTGTGCAAAAATAATAATAATAAAGAAATATGTAATTAATAAAGCATACATTTGTCTTTTCATTTAAAGTTACTTTAATCATTAACACCATTACTTTTTCAAGGAGATGAGGTATTTTGTAATAAAATAGGGAAAAAAGTAATTAACAAAGAGAGTATTTTTCAGTCTGTGGGAAGGTAAATTTCAAAAAAATATTTTAATTTTACCCAAAAGAAAGAGAAATTTAAAAGGATAGAAGAAATATATATATATATATATATATATATATATACACACACACACACACAGACTCTTATGTAGTAATGGAGAAGATCCCACGGATATTGATACAGTTTACTGTACAAATGGAATCTGTTCTTCATTTTCCTGATTCCTTGATGTTCTTTCCCTCTTTGGCTCTTATCCATTCTCCTTTCTATGGTATTTTCAATCATTGAATCTTACAAGATTATGAAACTTGAAACTTTGCAGTCTGTTCCTAAAATGCAACTTGAGCGATGCCCCGCTTCTGCAATGTCTATCGGATCATATTTCCACTAATATCGGATCAAACTCTGTTTTTCCTTTGTAAGGTTACAAATATATGTAACCCCATTGAATCATTGAATCAATGAAATAGTTCGTGGCTTATCAAAACAAATGAACAATTGAATATGAATGGTTATTAAACCTCAATGCAGCAGTGACTAAGAACACTCAATAGGTCATAAATCTCATGATCAATTCCTATATAAGCTTCATGTCGTTCTATAGTGATGGATCAAATTTAACAATAGAACGTACCAAGATCAAAAAAACCAGTTACATTCTTTTTTTTTTCTTTATTTGGTTACAATCAGGGTGTGGAGAGGCATTGGGGAAAAGAAATCCCTCTCGTTGCTTAGAATGTTTCACTTGTCATAAAACAGACTGACATAACTTAGAAGTCCTGCATCAAAGTTTGATATCTATGGTAATCAAATTAGCTTCATCTAGAATCACTATCTTGTACACAAGTTCATGCAAGGTAATATATCAATAATCGAGTGTAAGGGAAACAAAAAGAGAGTAGTATATGCGTCCAATTGAAAATATCTTATACCTTTCTAAATTTACAGCTATTGAGAGGAGCTTTCATCGTCTGAACTGGAACTGTCCATCCGCCGGTCAGAAATTGCTGGAAATAGTCGTTTACGAATATCTGAGGATGGTTGCTGGTTTTCCAAAGAAGAAGGCTGCTGGTTCTCTAGAGAAGATGACACTGATGCACCCTCTTTTCTGGAATTCCTGAGTGGCTTTGCTCTTGTGTCCCTAACTTCTTTACATGCCTTATCTAACATTATCAAGAAATCACGCACAATTGCAAACAAACGCAAGCCTTCATTTTTTCCTGCCTGTCCATGAAAGTAATCTGCTGTGCTCTTGACCAGGTCCATTATCCTTTTTTCTTCCTCTGATAGCCATCTAATATCGGCATCTGCACGGTCCACAAAACTAGACAATGAACGAAAAAATTCACTGTCCTCATCTGTACTCTTCAACTCAGAATTCAAAAACTCCCTAGTTTTTGTCAAAGAATGATTAAGTTTTGACACAGTAGCAGTTAGGGCATCAGCATCAATTACTGCGGCCTTCTTAACATCTTCAAGTTCACTGCATACACCTGAAACCACTTGAAGACCAAGACTGCAGTAATGTTCCTCCTTGTCTTCGTTGTGATCTTCAGTGAAGTCCTCTGAATTGAAACTGGAAAGGCTCCGGCTTGATAATTGTGTGCGAACAGCTCTTATGCCCTCAGAACGTATGATCTCCTGAACTACAAAGTGGAGGAGTGTGGTCTTACCATCTGTTCCTTTTACATCAGACAGTTTCAAGAGTGTGTCAAGCTTGAATGCCTGTGCACCACCACGGTAGGTACCATCATTCATGCGATTGCCAGTTTTAAGCACTGCTTCTAGAAGTTTTAGGAATAGTCTGCTACTTTTGAGCTTGGAGCAAGCTACCTGCCATTAAGACAACAATCACAATCATGTTGTTACTTATCTTTATTTAATAAAAATTCTTTGATGCAGGAACTACATTCATGAACATAAGTTCCAAGGACATTTGTTTTAAAAACATCATTAGATTCTGTGGTCCTGATTGGTGAGAATCAGAAGATTCCATTGACCAAAAAGTTAGTACAAAGCTTATGCGATATGCTCTTATTTTCATTTCCATCTAGCCTCTGGGGAAACCTGAAGGTCTCTCTGGCATTCAATTCTTATATCTAGTATCTCACCTCAAGAGTTGCAAAGGATTCTTTAACGCCAGTGACTTCCTCATGGAGCGTACTCATGAAAATCAATGACTCAATTCGTTTGAAGGCAAAAGGTATTTCAACCAAGATTTTAAGGAACCTCTCTGCAGGGCCCAGTTGAGAAACATCTCCTGTGAATAATCTAAGCTTTAGTTCCTCTTCTGTTGTTGGTGCCATCTTCTGCAATGTTTGAAGGAGCTCTGCTGGAAGCTCGTTACCTGGCTCATTTTAATTTTGAAGAGTTAGCTGTCAGATGTATTTAAGAGTGAAGAAGGTGGATCTGAAACACCCACCAGCATAGATGAATAAGAATTTAAATCCTTCTGCCTTTGCAGCCAATGTACATGCACCAAACATCTCAATTACTGTCTGTCTTTGACATGCTTTTCTCACTTAAGTAACGAGAAAGTGTTTGACTGCTTAGATTTATTTGCCAGTAAGATATTAAAAGAACCATAACAATTCTATTTTAGTCACGCTTAAAATTATTGAAAAATATTTGGAAGCTAATATTTAGGATTATATCTTATTCAACAGTCCAGGAGACTTCAATAGCCTGACAATTGATCTGAGAGAATCCTTCATCACTTATTCTCCTCTAATAACAGGGTTATGAACCGTCAGAAAAGATTAATAACTCAAACTCTATGAAGCAATGAACAAATAAAGCAACAGAAAGTAGTAACTTACCAAATTAGCCCAATAAGCACAAATAATTACTTGAATTCCTATTACATTCAACACCAAATTATTCTCTAAATAGTGAAGTAGTTTCCTTATGTGTCTAAAATCTAAATTACAAAGGAAATTTAAACATTTGGCATTCGAAATTCTATTCACCCCGAAAGTAAAACATCAACAGGCAAGAGTTGTTTGGAATCATTGAGTAGTAGAAAATATTTGCATCAAAACGAAGATGACATTATCAATTTTACCAATTAATTCTCTTTCTTCAATTAAATTTTGTGCATTCTAATTGTCTGTCAAACCAGAAAAGTAATTTCTGGTTCCTAACATGATAGAGTACTTCTGCCAGCATTTCTTTAAGAGATAGAGAGAAACCTTCTCGAAGAGCATCAACAACTTCCTCTGTTGTGACATTTAGTGCACGGAGAAGAATAGACAAATTTTGTGCTTTTCTGGTGTCAATAATCTGAATGTACTGGAATGAAGGTTCTGACGATGAATCTTTCTTTTGATCATTCTTTTTATTAGTCCCATAATTATAACCAAATAAACTCTCCATCATCTCCTCATTGAACCTGTAAAGGTTATGAACACAATTTAGAATCAAAGAAAATTTTGACAAAACATTGTTAGTGAGAAAATCTAAATTGATAAAAGTTTGAATTATTGTCTTACTGGAATGATCCAGCACTGATCTCATGCCAAACCATCGTCTGATCGGAATTAGCCATAACCTTGTCCCAGAAAAATGGTTTTAACTTGGCTTTTGGAGCTCCAGATTCACCATCAGTCTCATCTCCACTACCAGAAGCACTATGTCCTCGACGATGCGGTCCAAGGGGTGAAGGTTTTGATTTTGGTGGCATAGGTGGAGGACGAGCAACTTTAGGTGGAGTTGGGGGATTAGGACGAATAGGGGGAGGTGGTGGTGCTGCAGGAGGTGGAGGAGCTGATCTCCCAGGAGGAGGTTTCAGGGGAGGAAATGGTGCACCTTCAGTTGCTTCTGATGGTGGTGCTTTTGCAAGTGAGGCATCATGATTATCTTGCTTCATGGACGAACTACCAGCCCAAGAAGGGTTCTTTCGGCTGCTAGTACGATATTCTTTGTCACTGGAACTTCCTAAACTAATAGACTTCTGTGAAGAATCTGAAAGATTGTAAAGTTAAAATGCTAGTGGAAACATGAACAAGAAAATGAAGATGATAACAACTCAATGACAAACAAACACAACAAGCACATACCACAAGAGAAATCACTTAAGTAATCACTCAAGCAGAGAAGAGGTTTTTCATCTTTTTTTCGGTTAGTTCCCTTCAGACAACAAAAGAAGACCAGTGCAACAAGAGCAAATGTTGTGGCTGCAGTCACAATAACAGCAATAACAGTTTCCTTCATGACGTCCTTTTCTTCCAGTGAATGCTGAGTCCTATCATGGCCACCAGGTGATAAATCTTTATGTGTTGCTAGTGATGGGTTAGAACGAAAATGTTTGAGATCTGGTGGTGATGAAGAAGTGAAAATCTTGTTTGATATGAGAAGTGAATTAGCTAAAGCACCACCAGGCGGATGTGACCTTAGATAGCTTGCATGAGCTTGATTGGATGGTGCTGGCACATAACTAAATGGTGTTGGTGCAGGACCATAACTAAATGCTGCAGGTGCCAGTGCAGATATTGGTGCTGGTGCTGGTGTTCTCTTAGGAACTAGAGCTGGAGAAGGGCCTGAGGTTATGTGTTGATTTGATACACTAACCAGATATCTTCTAGGGGCATGTGGCAATTTAAAAATAAACTCAAGACACTTTCGAAACCAGTGCTTAAAGGTAACCTCTGGATTGGAAGCATGAAAGATAAGTCCTTTCTTACTTAAGCAGTCAAAAAGCGTTTCTCTAACTTGAGGAGGCAAAATATCAATAGCTTTTTCTATGTTTCCTTTCGCCAACAATGCTGATATCAAGTCATTGGTTGTTTGTGGCATATACAGGTTAAAATCTTTAATAGCATCTCTTTCTTCTGCCATCTCTTTCATGCAATGAATCCATGCCTCCTCTGCCTGTAATTAGAAATTTTCATCAAGCTTTTATCAGGTCATATATTCAATCCCGAACCTCAAATTTGATTAGATTTAGAAGGTGGAAATTTTAAATATCCATATTTTACCAGCATTAAGGCTGGGGGTGGTAACGAGAGGCAGAAGACAAGGCAATGACGAAAGAAACTAAACATGGAACAATATAATATGAAAGAATTTGACATACATAACTTGCAATGTCAAACAAAATTGAAAACTATACCAAGTAAATCTTGTTTTTTCATCTTCAAACAACTTCGTAGATTAGTAATTGCAGTCACATATACCTGAGATCAACTTTTCATTTTGCATTTGTTTGCATTAAGCATCGAAGATACTCAGGCTAAACCTACTCCATTCATGAATCTTTGCTATAATCTGCCTCTAAACCCCTAGAAAGGGAAATAACTAATGTTATAAATCAGAGAATAAGGACACCTTTTGACATAGCTTAGAAGCCTGCATAACTATTTAAACAGCTGAACTACCTCAGAAGTCAAACTGATTTGTTCCCTGTAACAAGAATTTAACAGAATTGCCAAGGATTAAAGTTATTCTTTCTTCTTAATTTCAAAGCATATTTGTTCAATTCCCTTCGTCAGAACGCTAAATACGCTAAAGTACCAACCCAGACTAGAATCTTCAAATGCATTCATTCAAAGCCTTGGTAAAAGAAATGAAAACATATTTTGCTACTAATGATAACCATTAACAACATTTCAGCTCCAAGAATTCAGGAAATTAGAGCAGGTTATAGAAAAATCATCATACCATTTCTTCATTTATCTTCAGGGATGTTGTTGTCCAGCCTTGATTGGCAAGAAATGTTTCAGGCATCCTCCTCTTACCTTCTGAGCTCCCCATGGCCAAAGCGCAAAGTAATATCACGACAAAAATGGCAAAACAAGCCCTTCTCATTTCCATTGCTCCTCAAATCATTACGCCATTCACGTGTTTTTCTTCTCATTTCATCGAATATACAAAAAAAAAACTTTCAAAACAACGAAAAGAACAGAAAGCAATAGGAAACGCCAAAAAAAGAAAACAATCTTTTCCTTTTCCTTAGCCTTCAAGAAAAATGCCAGAACCCCAAAAAACTTACTTTTACCTTGTAAACTTTTGCTTTGCACAATTGCATTAACCGACTTTGCAATGACACAACACAACAATATGTTCAATGTCTCCCAATCTAAATTACCAAGAAAAAGAAAAGGACACCATGCGTTACGTGTTTGATGCAATATATCTATGCAACTTTCGCAGAACCAAAACACCGAAAAAAAAGAAAAAGACGATTATGCCTTAGAAAACGAACCCAATTCTTGGTTTTTTTTTTTATTTATTTATTGTTTACGTTTTTCTTTTCTGTTGGGAACTTTGCTCATCCGGATTTTTCTCGTTTGTCGGGTGAGGAAAGAGAGGAAAGCGAAAGAGATTGACTCGTTTTGGAGACGTGAGGAGGACGATGTGGGGCAGCTCACGACTCTTTGTTTCCTTTGTATTGTCTTTTTTCATTTATTTTTTTTCCCTTTCTGTGGTAATAAGGTAAATGAGCAAATGGTACCCCATAAATTTCCATTTTATTTATTTTATATTATACCTAGTTGTTCTCCATCTTATCTTTTTATTATTCTTAATTAAATATTCCACAGGTCGTTACCTTATGGAAAATTCAGAATTATAGTCTTATATTAAACTAAACTTTTTTCCCTTTGATATTTGGATAAAGAGATAGTTTTCCAATTAAATTTGAAATTTCAGCTTTGGAAAAATGGAAAGGAGCATTAAACTCTTATACTTTTAGGCATAATACTTAAAAAAAATTTAAATCAGTTTATACTTTTTTATTATATCTAATTAAACTCTTACACTTTTATGTTTAAGTTAAATAGATTTTTAAGATTAATAGCTGACTAAATATTATTAATTAAAGTATCATGTATCACCCTATGTTATATTGTATTGATGTGATATGTCATATTAAATAATGAAATGGTATGTTAATATAGTATGATGATATGATCATATGGTATTTTCACCCTTCAGGTTAATGTCACATGACATTAAAAAATGACAAATAATATTTTAATTAATCCAGTTAATTATTCATTAATCATAAAAGCTTACTTGATTCAAAATAAAAATAGAAGATTTAATTGACCGCAATACTAAAATAAAAAAAATTTTAAATTTTTTTAAACAATTCAAAAGTTTTTTTAAAGTATTATGACTAGTTTTTACTTTGACTAAGGTAAACTCTAAATTCAATGCTGATTGAATGTCTTAGTTTGAACATTTAAGCACTGCATCAATTGAGTAATCCTAGAGTGAACTTTCCACAAAAAAGAATAATATTTAACATTTAATATTGGTTTTCGTCAATCCCTCAAAATTAAAATTTGTCAAAAATTTCATTACTTTTTTTAAGTTTGTTTTCTATTGTAAATTTTAAACATTGATGTTAATATAATCAAATTTATTATTGTAATAATGTGTTTGAAAAATGAAATAATTATCATAAATATGATAATGAAAGTGTCTGTCAAAATTCAACACATAACTCGCATGTTTTACCAGATTTCAATTAATGATAACAAAAATGAAATTAATGTTAACTGAGGCGAGCCAGCACAACCAATATTTGGGTGGGAATGGACCAAAGCCATCTTTGGAAAACGACCTAATAGAATAATTAATGTTATCTTTCGACAGACTGGCAATTGCTTGCTATTGTAACAGAATGTGTATAGCAAACCATATTCATAGTAACCACAAAACTAAGCATTTTCAAACTTTCAGACTTCAGACAAGTATTACATCACACGATTGCTAGAGCTACTGGCAAACCCTAGAACCAACATCCTGTTTATTTTTTGTACATTTCAACAAGTCTTAAGGAAGGAGAACGGGAATTTTAAACCTTAGACCTCACCACATCATAGGATGGTAACAACTGCTGGGCGAAGCCCAAGATGCTGACAGCAAGAATTGCTTTTATGAAAACCATATGAGCTGCCAGATCTATTGAAGTCTGTATCCAGTCCACAACACTTCTGTGCTTTTCATTGACAGCTTACACCTCTAACACATGTGACCTTCACTGGATGTAATGTCCTCCACATTTTGAAGGTTCCAATTCTTCTGGGTTTTGAGGTAGCTAATGCTTAGATGCGGTCCAGTGGGTAGCTGAGTTTCCTCTTTCTGATCATCAGCTGATTGATTCCTATACGAATACAACAGCAAAACTCAGCAACCAAAAATTTGCCTAGAAGAATAAGATCCCTTGATTCTTCATACAAGTTTTTAAGATATTAGGCTGAGAAATCCAAATATGATTTTGAACGACACACAAACATATGCAAAAGTCAAAATCTTTACCTATTTCTTTTAGAATTTACGGATTCTTCAGTTGTCAAATCTGAGTCCTTCACCTCAATGATAGGTATCTATTCATTAAACATGGAAGGAATTAATGCATGCAACAATAATAGCTGTTTACCATAAATGGAGAATGCTTTTATGCTAAACAGTCCTTCCTGTTTCTCCCCCATTTTCTTTACGTTACCTCAACATTGTGGGGCTTTGAAGGTGAAATCTCTTTTTCAAGCAGCTTTGCCTTCTGAGGAGAAGAAATATTGTTGATATTAACCTTCATTAGATCAAATGCAAATTAAATAGGGAAAATTTACTCACTTTCAACTTTTCTATTCGTCGAATTGCATCCATAACAAATTGCTGGTGGAGATGAGCTTCAGGAATCGAGAGGATCTTTGTCATATCTGGATTATAAAATCTGTTTTTTTTTTTTAATTTAATAATAGGAAAAGCAAGAATAAAATATGTTAATAGGAAAAGCAAGAATAAAATATGTTACACAACTATCCCAGGTTGTCTCAAGCAACAGTTGAAATTACCTGCTACAACTCAACAAAAATTGATAGCAATCATGCAGAAAACACTAATTGGAAAATGAAAAAAAATGACCTCAGCTTGTCCTGTGCTTCATATTTTTGCCGATTGAGATCACGAAGTTTTCTCTCAAGAACCTAGGAAGCCAAAATAGAGAAGAAAACTAGAAAGTTATGGGAACTACCATCATTAGAGAGCAGCAAACAGCAAGTTATTGAGAGTTTGTTTACCTCCATGCTGAATACATCATTGCATTAACAGCCGATGAATCATTCATAGGACAAAAGAAAAAGAACGCTTGTGAGAAAGAAAGGAAATAAAATAAAGCATAACTGCTTGTGCCTGTGTGTATAAGCAAACATATCTGCATGTTTGAAGTGAGAGAGAGAGAGAGGAAATAACACCTTCCTATTTTATCCAGCATCTCTCCTTCATATTTCAAATGCTTCAGGCTTTGGTACAAGAACTGTAAGCACAGGTAAGAGACAGCAGAGTAAGAAGATAAAATCAATCTCAGAAAAGGGGGCAAAGGTGAGATGAGAGAGAGAGATAGACTACCTCTTCATTGTCAACAGGTCTGATATATGGAGAACATTTTGGGGATAAAACAGGGGTGGAAACACAGACAAGGACAGATACAAACTTATCAGTAAACCCTCAGCTTGGCTATTTGTGAAATCTTTATGAAACAAAAATAGCAAAGATGACCAAAACACACCCCTTGAAATCATCAGGTTGGTCAATATAACGAAGAAAGATATCCTCAATCCTATAAAAGGCATAACAAAAATTTTATAACAAGATGCATAAAAAACTTAAGAATAGAAGATAATGGAAACCAGAACATAAATAACATTATTATCAATTAGATACTCTTCATCCACCTTCCCTTGTGAGCATAGCTGGTCAATCGACCGGTAGGAGAAAACATCAGAAGGCCAACATCTGTATCACATAACGCAGATAATTCAGTGGCCTTCTTGAGAATGCCTTCCCTGCGTTTTGAATACGTTATCTGGCGAGAGCAAGGATTATCAATTCTCTTCATCAGGAGACTCTTGCGACCCATGATCAACGGAAATTGGATAAGAGAGTGAAGAAAGAAGAGAACTTGTTGTAGGCTACTCAAAGAAATGGAGTAAGTTTATAGGATAAGAAGGGAAGAAAATGCATTAAATTTTCAGGCCATGCAAGAAAGTAAAATGTTATGGTAATATGCCAATTGTCAAAAATTCCCTCAATCATAATCACTAAGGGATTTTCTTTGGCCTGAATAAGGGTATGGGGAAAATTGTAGATATTCTTGAACTTAATTATGACAAACATAAAATTAATTACTGTAAACCTAAAATTAGAAACTAATTAAAATAAACGTAAAGTATCATCGTTAGAATGGCTTACGGCTTTAATGAGAGTTGTCCGAGAATAAGGCGGCAAGCACGTCTGCCGGCCACAACACTGATTGACATTCTCCGCGTGGCATTTCCGTAACGAAGTCCGTACAAATTCTAAAAAAGATTCATTCTTCATGAAGCAAGTACCATTTAGGAATCCAAGGGAGTCGGTGGACAGTACCAAGAGATTGGAGGCAAGACATAACACTATAAGGCCATAAACAGTAATTTCCTCATAGGAATTTTAGAGATTTACATATAAGTAATATAGATCCTAACATATCAGATACAGTCTGGAGTTTAAGAAAGAAAATGTCAAAGAATTAACGTTAAGCTAACCCACCATTGGATGCAGAATAATTTTGTGCTGGAATAGCTAGATGAATTGTGATCTCGATTGTGTTTGGGTTCCAATTTCAACTGGAACTCCTTGTAATCAGTACACATGCTTAAGTTTCAAGAGTCCACTGTTCTAGAATTTCATTTCACATATTTCATTAACTCAGATATAACCTTCTTCAAATGACAGACTTTCTCATTAGAAAATGTGGTTACTAATCCAACAGAATGCTTGGTTCTAGACACGTAAATAGTATTTAGTAGTGAAAAGAATCCAACTACCTAAGCTCCTAGTTGAGATTAATTCGCTAATTAGAAACCGTCTGTTTACTGAATTTTCACAAAGGTATTCTTGATAAAGTTCTCTAGCATAGGAGGAAAAAGAAGGCTAACTCACTTGTTAAAGATATAGAGTCAATATGTTCTTATTGGCTTAATTCAACATAAATTACTCATCAAAGAAAAATGTAGAGATTTTTTGTTCACCATATTGAGTTAAATGTTTCATTAGTATGTGCTTCAACCTTCCAGTAAAAGGACGAAAAACAGAACTGGAGTAAACCCAGTTTCCCGATGCCTAGGATATTAGACAACCAGGATCTAATTATGACCATCACCATACAACACAATCATCTCTCTTCTTCCATTTAAATGAGATAGTTCTTTAAACTGCCCCCCTGCCCTCTTCAAAGAGCAATCTCCCCTTATTAAAACAATCTTGGATGCATTTGGAGGCTCATTGCACAGGTAAATACCATATATCAGAAAAAAAATTAAAAGGAAATTATTGAAGCAAGCAAACAAGAAACAGAAATTATCATGAAACAGACAGAAAAAAGAAAATTCACGTGGAACAGAAAATAAACACAAAGCAACAAAAAAGAGAAAATTGTTAAATGCACCGAGCCACCTACTTCAAATATTAATTGTCATTTTGCAAAAGGGTCAAGTATTAAAACTCACCAGAGCGAGAACCAATGAATAAAGCAAGTGGGACCCCAAACTCAAGAAAACTCCAAACATTTCATCAGATAACTTTGAAGTTGGATTCCCATCTTCTGATTCCCTCCAGCAAGTGTCCTTCATGAAACAATGATTCTCCAGCGGCGAACGAATTAACTCCAACCGCCAACGTGCCTTTGCCCAGAAAAGCTGCCAAACTTGTAGTCTGTCCCGTGGGGATGTAGCTCAGATGGTAGAGCGCTCGCTTAGCATGCGAGAGGTACGGGGATCGATACCCCGCATCTCCATCTGTAACGATTTTAGTTTTGATGCGTTGCTGGGGTTAAATCTAATTTTGGGACATAAATTTTCTTATCGTTTATATTACTAGCTAATTTAACGACATTATTTTCTCTTAAAAAGTGTATAAATATACAAACCAAAATTTTTATTTTTAATTTTAGAAATCACTTAATTGAGATTTTTAATAAAAAAATAGTAAAAATTTTATGCAGGTAAAAAATTAAGTAAATTATACATTGTTTCTTAAAATTTGAAATGCATATTATTTTATTTTTTATAATTTAAAAAAATTTTATTGATTGATTTAATTTTATCATTGTGATTAAATGATTTTTCATTAATTTTTCAATTAATTTTGAAGTTAAGTGCATATGCGTCACAATCGTGTTAGATATTTGTGTCAAACTCTTATTAAATGTATGTACATTTATATTGAAATTTTTTATTAATCTTATTTTAAAAGAAAAACTTGATTTTTTATTTTAAAAAAAAAAAAATATTTTACTTATAAATCATATTATAATAAAAACAAAAGAATAATTTTTAATATTAGAATTTAAATCAATTAATTTTTAAATTAATACTTGAACAGACACGTGACATCAGTTAATATTTAACGCTAGACTTATTAATGGAAGCATCATTACGTTATAACGTTGACAGTATAGAGACGAATAAGTCATGTTCTAAATTTTAGGAACCAAAATGGCATTTACTTCAAACTGGATAACATGGATGTAATTTACTGTAAAAAATATTAGTGATAGACTAATACAATTATACATAAATTAAACTCTTGAAATGCTTCTTGTATAAATTTTCATATGTTTCAAAATACATTGTATTAAACTTAGAGTTTATTATTTTTCTAAGGTAAAATACTCCCACTTCTTAAGTTTTAATTGAAATTTTAAATGAGTCTATTAATTTTTGAAATAGACATTTCGTTTCAAAAAAATATCTTCTGCTAGACACATAGATCCAACCGTTAGTCAACCGTTAATATTTATACTTATTTGATAACTCGGTAATATTAAATAGATATTTTTATTTTTTATTAATTTTAAAAATTACTAATATATAATTTATATTAATTTTTTATTAATTTTAAAAAAATTGATGCTCTTTGATTTTTTTAAAAAAATATATAATAATTTTTAAATTCATTAAAAAGGAGCATTTTTATCATTTCGTATTTTCTATTAACGATGTTTACATGTTTAAAATAGAATATTCATTTCGAAAATTAATAGACTCGTTTGAAATTTCAATTAAAATTTAAGAAGTGAGGTATTTTACTGTTTTTTTTATCAAAAAGAAATTATCTAATTTAAGGAGATTAAGTAAAATTAAAGAACTAAAGCACAATTGATAAATTGCTTAGCAC
Organism: Theobroma grandiflorum; assembly: GCA_036013995.1. Classification (NCBI taxonomy): domain Eukaryota; kingdom Viridiplantae; phylum Streptophyta; class Magnoliopsida; order Malvales; family Malvaceae; genus Theobroma; species Theobroma grandiflorum. The sequence goes on from CP142127.1 coordinate 42,320,690, forward strand.
GAGTAGTTAGTATTGATGTTTCATATTTGTAAGCAGTGTATTAAAAATGTTTTTAAGAACATCTTAATACTTGATTCAATGATTAATAAATAATTCCTTTACTTAAGAACAAAATTTTTTAATCCTCCATTCTCTAAATTAATAAAGAAAAATTCTATAAAGAGATATTTGATATATTGTGCGTGTGTACTAAATAGCTCCTTTCTAACTAGTTAAAGATGTAGTTGAAAGTATTAACAAATGAGAGATATTTAAAAAGTTTTATCAATTTGAAATTATTTGAAATAATTAAGAATATTTTGTCGACTCAAAATTTTATTCAATTTTTTTTCTATTTTGTATATTAGCTCCTTTTAGAGTTTTACTTTGGGTACAATATTAAAAAGGCCATATATTATATTTTTTGAACAACCTACTGTCTCATGTATTTAATTGAGCACTTAGAGTATTATTTTTGTTTAATTAAGCTTTTTATTTTACATGAAAACTATTAAAGTTCATTATTTTTATCACATCAGCATTTACATGTCAACATTAAAATTGTTTTCCCAAAACTTTTGTTTGAACTTTAAACCAACTTCAATAATTCTTTTTTTTAGTAAAGCTATTCCCGAAACCAAATCAAATAGGTATCTACTCTTCATACTACCAATAAACCATTATTCCTCATTTCATCAAACGTATTTAAAAAAGAGTTTTCTAATATTTTTTGTAAAGTGAAAATTTATAAATAAATGGCATAAACGAATAAAATAGCCCTTGTACATTGGCTATTTATCCAACTAAGCTCTTCCCCTTTTATTAGATTCAGACAAGCTCTTAAACTCTAATTTGGATCTAAAAGGTGCTTAACTTGAATAAATATTTAACCGCAGTTAGATTCAATATTAACTACCATTTTTGCTCATGTGATCAAAATAATTCAATGCATTTGGCCACATCAGCTATCATATGGCCATGTTAACTCATCAAGTCATGCGTGCACCATGGGCAAAAAAAATCAATTGACATTGAGTTTAACGATAATAAAATTGCTGTTAAGTTAAAGACTTGTTTGGACTTAAATTGAATTAAAAGAATCATTTAAATACAATAAAAGATTAATGGCTTAATTGAATATACATAATACAAGGATTTTTTTTACGATTTAAACTTAAATAAATCGATGGTGTATAAGGTTACAGAAGTAATGATTTCAATATGATGGCAGGCTTTGGCCGGAAATAAAACTGCATGATAGGGGCCATACAAGAATAAGACATATATATATATATATATATATATATATATGAAAGAAATACTGTAAATGAGGAAAAGACAGTCCACATTTACTTTTCTGTTTCGTTTGTTATTTAACCACAGAAGCAGCTGAGTCAAAAAATGGAAGCCTTGGAAAGAAGCTTCAAGAATAAAGATTCTCGACCTTGGATTTTTGGCTGTAGATGTCAATAAATAAAACGTGAAGAAAGTAACTTATGATAAGAAATAGATATATCCTGTTAATGTTTAATCTACTAAAATTATCAACAAGGTTAGGAATATATATATATATATATATGTATATTTATATAAAAGATAAAACAGTACGCAACCTATAATTTATCAAGTATAAACATGTGTTATTCATGAGCCCACTAATCACCTTATAATTAATTAATCTTCCCATCGGTCACTTTGACTAACATTGAAATTATGATTTTGTCAAAAACAAAAAACAAAAACATTGAAATTTAAGAAAGAAAATTAAGATCATTGCATGGACAGAAAAGCGGTGAGTAGGCAATAGGGACGAAGCTAATCAACTTTTGTTAAGGATTAAAAATAAAGAGGAATAAAGGTTAAAATTTTTTAAAATTAACACGTTACATTTAAACAACAATAAAAAAATTCATAATAGATAATAATTTTATATAACATATAAATAAAAAAGAATAAGAAAAGAAAGACTTATGAAAAAGCTGTACTCGATGATTTTTCTTGAATTTATAAAATATAATATATAAATATAAATAGTTAAATATGATATATAAGATTTCATACAATGATTAAATATATAAATAATTAAATAATATAAATAAAAAAGGATAAAATAAAACTTTATCTTAGCTTAATTTCACACAATAGTGGTGAATAGTTCTTATGTAAGCTCACAAGCTAATACATCTTTTTTAAAAACTGAAGTATAATTCAGTAGTGAGTTACATAGGAGCGAATAAAGTCAAAATAAAAAACAAAAGAGAAGAGAAAGAGAGAAAGAGGTGTGAATAAATTTAAAAGCTAGGGTAAAGTTGATTAGGGTTTGTAAGGTCATTTTATTATTTTTTATTTATACTAATTATTCAATAAAAAATATTTTGAGGAGCATTGAAATATATATAATAAATAAATAATTTTAAAAAATTTTTGGGGGCCATAGCCCCATAAATATACTACTCTACAATACAGTGAGCATTAGGTTAAAAGAATTAATTTGGTTAATAGAACTGACTTAATCGACTTTCTTAAACAAATTAACCGAATCAAACCGATTTAACAACTTTAACCGACTTTGGTTGATTAAATCAATTTTAACTAATTTAATTGAATTTTTTTAATTTTTTAATTTATTTAATAAAATATTAATAATGTACTTTAAGTTACCACATTTTACATTATTTCTTATAATTTTACTAATATACTAATACAGTACATTATTAATATGTAATTTTGACTAATTATACTTGTTATATTATATATCGATTAACTAGTGTATTAATAAGTAAACTATCTATGGTGTAATAAGATATATATTATATAGTGTATAACTGTAAACACTATATACTGTATTAATATTTACTATATATAATTATATAGTATATATGTAAATTTTATTGATATATATATTATGTATAGTGTAGAACTATATACTAATACAATGTATTATGCATTAATATATTACTATATGTAGTTAATATTTACTTATATAGTCTATACGTATACTAATAAGTCATATAACATATATCTACTATATATAAAAGTAGTATAATTTGATTTCTCAATTTATTTCAATTGAGTGTCTAATTGAATTCCAATTGAATGTCTAATTGAATGACAAGTGTCATTCAATTAGAATCCCTCCCTATATATTTAATTTTGTAATTAAAATCAATTTATCTTTTTCTCTACTATATATAAAAGTAATATAATTTGATTTCTCAATTTCTTTCAATTGAGTGTCTAATTGAATTCCAATTGAGTGTTTGTCATTCAATTAGAATCCCTCCCATATATCTATAATATATATAAAAGTAAGATAACTTATTAGATTAATTGATTGACATCTGCCATTTAATTTTTTTCAATTAAGTTTTCAATTGAATAACAAGTGTCATTCAATTAAAACTCTATTTAATTTTTTTAACCTTTTGCTCATCGAAACGACGTCGTATTGATATTGGACTTTCTACATTCCTGACGTGGTCGATTAAGGGTCTTTTTATCTACTCTCCCTCATTTCCCTGAGTCAGTTCCTTTCTTCCTTTGGTTTTTGCCATCTCCATTTTCTTTCTTCTCATTTTGTTGTTTTTGTTACCTTTGCTTTTGACTATCAACCTCTCTTTTGCCTGGTGAATTTTCATCTCTTCCCCTGTCACGTCGGATTCTCTCTCCTTCGTTGGTACCTCTTCTCTCTCTTGCCACTTCATTAGTTAAATGGTTTTATCCTTTATTTGTAGCATCTGCTCCGTCCCCATTTCCTTATTCTCATTTTGTAGGTTGTTCATTAAATCCCTAATTGGCGATTAATGGTTTTTTTTTACCCTTCAGTCGATCGTTCTCTTATCGTTGATTTGCCTCCCCATTTTCTTCTTCTCATTTTGTTGTTTTGTTATCTTTGCTTTCGACGATCTGCCTCCAATATGTCGTTAGTCGCTATTCTGCCTGGCAATCATCTTCCGTTTCTTCCCCTATTGTGCCGGACTCTTTCTCCTCTGCTGGTACCTCTTTTCTGTCTCTTCCCATTCAATTAGCTAAATCGTTCTTTTCTCTTGCTTAATAAAATTGTATATTCGCAATTACTATATGATTACTTATAGATTATTTACCTTAATGAAGGTTTCAAGTAAATGTCATCCAATTGTCTTACATATATTGAGAGGACATTAAGGAACTAATTGTCTTTAAAACTCTTAGATCTTTCTAGGTTTTGCCATTGTGTTTCATTGCATGTGTATATGTACGGCCATCAATTACTCTATAAAAAGTCTTTCTTATTTCAAAATAATAGTAGTAGTAGTAGTCATACTAGCGATGGTTTTGCTTGGTTAGTAGTAGTGGCAATAGTAGTAGGGGCAGTAGTAGTGGTAGCAATGGCAGGAGTAGTTCCAGCAAAAGCAGAAGTAGCAATAGTGGCATGCTAGTGGTATTGGTATACAAAAAGAATAATACGACCATCAATGATCCAATAATGAATAATTTAACATACAATAAGGCAAACTCACAAGTGAACCTTAACATATCATTGAGCATGGTGCTCTTTACACTCAATAACCTGATCTGTGTGTAAAGAGCAACGATCTTGATGCATAAGAAAACATCCACATCTAAGGAAATTTTTGGTTATTGAGAATTTCACTAAGGCGATTACTTAATTGCTTTACCTGTGATAGAAGAAGAGGATATTGGACTGTAAGATTGTCCATTGATTTGGAGCATATGGGCTGCCCCAATGAGAGTTTTTCAATTGCTGAAACTAGATTATTAGATCCTTGGATTCGTGCTGGTTCAAGGATGGCACTACAAAGGCAAGTTCTTCGCTTGGGAAAACCACCAAGGCGTTGGAAAACTCCAAGCTTCTCTAAGTCAGTTAAGAGGAACATAACAGAGGTATTTCTTAATTTTATCCTTTTATGGGTTTCAGGTCTTGAAATGCCCTTTAAACTTTGAACTTGAAGTTACTAAGTTTATTTAACTAATATTATATTTCTGATTCTGGCAAACACAAGTTCATATTCAAGGGAGACCATTGAATTGTGAAATTGGTAAAAAAAACAGGTTCTATGGGGAAGACGGGGAGCAATGTGGAGTAGAACAGCTCGCTCTGCAGTATTACGCCACAGAATGAGGTGGATGGTAGGGTGTCCATACAGAGAGTGATATCTGGTTGACTATTTTTGGGCTTTTCATGTGGAATGTGTTATTTTCTGATGTACCAAATGTTTTCCACACCAGATTTCAGGTATGATGCTCAAAGTCTGTCATCAAACTCTCATGTTATTTTGGATTGCTTTTGCAAACTGGTGGTGCTTTGTAATTCTTTACATGCGAGTATGTGATTTCTTTATGCTTACATGTTAATTTGAATTGCAATGCACATTTATGAGTAGGGATCTTTGCAAATGTAAGTGCAACTGCCATTACAGGATTCTGTTCTAGCACAGGTCCTGTCTTTATTAACTGAAACCTAACTTGGTAACTTGAAGCAAACTATATATTGTTATTATAGTTAGGATGTAAGGGTTGGTGTATATACAAAGGAAGGAGAGTGAGTTTGAACCAAAGGGACAAATTTTATCAGCTCTTTTACCTTTGTAAATAATGTTCCTTCTATCCTTAGAATATAATTAAGATATTGTATGTCATTGTGCTTTAATTTTCCAAATTATTTTACAATAGTGAATCGGTGTTGGAGCTGTGATAGCTTAACACTATGTTTGCAAGCTAAGAGGGGTAGGAAAGAAGAGGAGAATGGAGACAATGAGAAGAAATAGGGCATCGTTCCCCTTGCTTGGATCACATAAAAAGAAGAGTGAAAGGAAACGAAGGAGTGCAATAGAATTCTTTTGCTGCTTTTAACAATTCTATGTTTAATATATGGCATTCTTTTTTGATTTTATATGCTTTTTTTTTATATTCATTTTCCCTATAGCATGTATACGTTGGACATTCATTGTAGTGGGTTTTTATGTTCTAACTATAGTTATTTGCATAATTTTAGTCTCTTTGAATGACAATGTGTCAGATCATTGCTTTGGCAATATCTTGGTGGTAATTTCCTTTTCTTTTAGATATATTAATTAATGATTACAAGTTTAGAGATACTGCAAAGTGTTTTTCATCTTTTAGGTTCATTCATATATCAAGTATTCATTCAATTGCTTTATATTAACTCTTTGGTATTGATTTACTGATATTGCTTGATACTTTACATGCTATTTGCATTCTGTTAGCACTGAACTTTTAACTGGTATTTGCCCCAAGTTCGTATTTTTAGTTGCTTAGGCAAAGAATGTTTTACCTCTACCTGAGTTGGAATATTTACCATGCATTCAATGAGCTATAGCTTTCTATTTGTCAGAATTTGGGATTTTCAACTTAGAGGTTTGAGGTTTAAATCTTGGGAGAGTGGTGAGTTTATAACATGGGAGAAAACTATTTTCTTTGTGTGACCCAGGAGCCTAATGAGCTTCCACTCCCAGGTGTACTTGAAAAAAAAGGAAGATTCATGTTTAAATATATTATAAATACTTTCTCATAATCTTCTATAAAATTTCGATAATTTATATATTTCTAATAGCTCAATGTTGTTGGAGTAGCACAAATCTAAATCTAGATGCTTATATAACTTCTTTAATAATTTATATGTTTATTTAATTCTCTTTTTATGCTATAATTACAATTATAATTAATTCAAATATTTAAATATTATATTATAATTTCAATTTCATATAATAATTATGTTATAGACGTTAAAAATTATTTAATTTTAATTGTATTTTATATTTATTCAAATATATGATAAAAAATTATAATTTTAATTGAAACTTTTATCCATATTGATTTGTTCATTTATATATATACTTTGTATTTTGATTTATTCTATTTCATATAATATCTTGAAATTTATATTTCATGATTATACTATTTTTTTTTATTTTTACAGGTTGTTAAAGTTACTATTAAGGATTCTTAAGTTGTGTTAATAGATTATTTAAATATTTACAATTGAGTATCATTTATTATTTGTTTTTTTTTCTATATACAAATTTGTTTGGGATGTTTTGCTTAATTGTTTGCTTTATGCATGATTTTTCTACTTTAGATAACTACGCAATGTACATTAAATTCTTTAATATTGTTTATTGAAGGTTATACAATAGAAAATCTATTACTATATATAAAAGTAGCTCTCTTTTCATGTTGTTGTGATTGGCTTCAATTGATCAATTATTGGATGACCATTACATTCTTTGATATCTTATTGTTTTTATTAGGTTAAATTTGAATATTGATTGTTATTATATAATAGGATCAGTTTAATTCAAAATAGTTTTGTGGTAACTAGCTTTCACTTTATCTGCAATTTATGTACTTTTTCCTTTGCAATTACCTGTAACTGTTAGTTGAGTAAAGAGTTAATTGTTCTTTAATTACATGCCCTCCCACCTCCACCTCTAAAAAAGAGTTAATATTTATATATAAATGTGATTATGACACTAGCCTTTGACATATACAATAAATAGTATGACTTTTAATTACAAATACCGACATGAGCCAATTCAAGCCTAGCTGCAAAAAATGGAAGAGGGAAATCCTCTACAAATGTTGGTTATCATTCCATGTTTATTTATTATCCAAAATTTCATTTGTTATGTCAACTTTTTCTGGTATTTCAAAATCTCAAAATTTCATTTGTTATTCATCATTGAGTACAGTTTTGTTCTGCTAAGTCTTATTTGTTATTCCCACCACTTTTGTTGCTAGAAAACATAAACCAACTTTTTGTTCTTCCTTTTTTCTTGCCATTTTACATACTTTACTGCTTCTTGAGTTGCAAAAAATGTTTTTCCAATTTTAATCTCTATTTTACATTGCAAATGATGAATTAAATATAGGAAATAACGAAGTTTTTTTATTTTCTATACAATTAGATATTTTTAAAAATGATTTTTCAGCTTTTTAATTTTTTTAATATTTTAAAATTTAATTACTTACCTTTTCTTATGTCAATGGTCATGGGGTTGATGATGTTAAACATATTTTATCTTTTCATGTGTACAATAGGTCTAACAGAAGCAGCACAATAATAAAAACCAAACAAAAGGAAAAAAAAACATATTTGACAATCATCTAATAGTGTGATTATTTTGTTTAACCAAATGTAGGAAATTTTTTTTGGACAATTCGATTTGCTTACGGTGTTTCTTTTTGATTAGTTTATTATCTCTTTTACTTAAGGAACTATTGCTGTTATATATACTATTAAAATAAATTTATCCTCCATCAACTTTCACATGATTTAAACCCAAACAAATAACTTTTTGTAATTAAAATCAATTTATTTATTTTTTCTACAAACAATTTAACTTTTGAAGATATCAAATTGAAATCTAATACAACATAATTTATATTTCCTATAACATTATATTATTGTATATAATAGTAAAATTGTTATTGACTAATTAGTATATTAATAAGTATACTATATACTATATAATTTATTGTTTTAAATTATAATATAGTTAAATATTAATATAAGTTATATTGCTATGGGATACTAATATTAATATAAGTTACTTTAGTAATATAAGTTATACTATAGTAACATTAATATATTAACATATATTAATAAGTTACTATATTAAATTATTAATATTAGTTATATTACTATAGTACACTAATATTAACAATTTAATATAGCTTACTATATTAATATAAGTTATATTATATTACTACAGTTTATTAATAATTTTAAAAAAATAAGTTACTATAGTTTGCAGTACACTATATAGTATAGACTATATATTGTATATTAATAAATATACTATATATAGTATAATATATTAATAACTTAAGATAAAAATAAGTTCATATAATAAGTTATATTAATAACTTAAACTTAGGGGATAGTTTTCATTATATTTAACAGTAATTTTACATTATATACTCATTTCAAAGTCAATTAATTTGGTTAATCATTTTCAAAATTTTTTAACCGATCCGAATCGACAAAATCGAAATCAAATTAATTGAATTTGTCAGTTAATTTGATTAATTCGATTTTGATCGAATTTTGCTCACCCCTACTCTACATTGCTATTAAAAATGTATATATAATAATTAAAATTTTTGAGAGGTTGTGTCCCTCAATAAGCAAATGACCCTCTGCCCTTGGTAGGCAATTAAGCAAGAGCTAGCCTCTCTCATACGCTCTGCATAATTAATATCTTGCTTCAAGTTTGACAATGAATTCCAACAACATCAATCAAGGCAACGCCACTCAACACAGATTGGCTAATTACGCTCCCATCATATGGGGAACCTGAACTCAACAACTCCTTCACGGTAAGTCACGTTACCTTCATTTCATAAAAGAGCTTAATCTAACACACATGGTTTATACTAGTAGTTTTTAACTTGTACCTAGCCTATCTTAATTACAGTACCAGAGCCATGGCACTCAGCTAAAAAAGCTGAAGCAAGATGCTAAGAGGTTGATTGTTTCTACTTCCACTAATAATACTCCTGACCTGTTAAAGCTGATAGATACCATGTAGAGTTTAGGAGTGGCTTATCACTTTGAAAAGGAGATTAAGTAGGCTCTTCATCTTGTTTATCCTTATGTTCCCATTGATCTTTACCATTCTACTTTTCCATGAAAATGGATTTTCTGTCAACTCAGATGAAGGCATAATATATTTATTTTCATTCTTTAGAGTAAGATATTAAACATTGATGATTTTTATGTCACATAGACATGCATGTGATGTTGAGGAAATAAGTTTTTTTTTTTTTAATGATAATTGATGCAATTTGCATATTTTAAAAAAGTAATAATTTTAAAAATTGAGTTTTAAACTTTACCGAATGAAATAAAATATTACATAAAAGTTCTTTTGTAATTTATTCCATTTTTGAATTGAATATCAAGCAAAATTCAAAAACATACAAATGCTTCCTTTAAATAATTTTTTTTGGGTAAAGTTTGAAAATTGCCTTCAAAGATACGATGTTGTTGAAAATAACCTCCTCATAATTTTAACTGTTTTGATCCAAGAGAAAAAATTTTGAGATAAAATTACCTTTAATGAAATCTTAAATGCTTGTTTTTGAAAATAACCTTCCTCACAATTTGCTACACGCCATTTTGAAAAAAAATATTGTTACACATCATTTAAAAATAAAAACTGTCAAAATCATTTCTACATATTTGACTAAGAGTAGAGCATTTGAGCATTTACATTGTTTGATTCATTCCTCATTCCCAAAGCTAGCAAAGTGTTCAAACAAGTTCATAGCAAAGTAATCACTCACAGTAATAAGTTTGTAACTGCGTAAAGAGGTAAGTCAATCAATGTTGAATTTTTTGTTATGCTTTTCAGTTGGTTTTGTTGTTTGAATGCCATATTGCTTGACAATGTAGTTAAATGGAGTCAGTTTTGATGTTTGAATGCTATGTTTTGTGTCAATGGGGTTATAATGCTTGTTTTTAACTCAAACTTGTTGATAATATTATGTGTTTTTGGAGTGGTTTTTGTTGTGATGGTAGCCATATTTGTTGTTACGTTGTTCAATGGCATATGGTGTTATTTAAAGTTGTTGATTTTGCTAAATGTGGTAGTTTAGGGTTTAAGGAAATCCCCAAAGATGTTATACAGCATGCCCATTTGGGTCGAACATTGTTAACATGGTGTGTAACATACCAAGACAAAATCAGTATGGCATGTAACATTATTTATGAATTTCAACATGGCATGTAGCAATTTAGATTGTTAGGCATGGCGTATAGCAACTTAGGATTTTTAGACATTGCGTGTAGCAACTTAGGATTTTTAGGCATGGCTTGTAGCAATTTAGGATTTTTAGGTTTGGCATGTAGCATATTAGGAATTTTAGGCATGGCTTGTAACAGCTTAGTCATTAGACATAACGTGTAACAACTAAGAATTTGTAAGCATGGCATGTAGCAACCAAGGATTCTTAGGCTTGGCGTGTAGCAGCTTAAGAATTTTAGGCATGGCATATAGCATCTTAGGAATTTTAGGCATAACATATAACAACTTAGTCATTAGGCATGGCGTGTAGAAACTAAGAATTTTTAGACATGGGGTGTAGCAACTAATGATTGTTAGGCTAGCATGTAACAACTTAGTCATTAGGCTTGGTGTGTAGCAACTAAGAATTTTTAGACATAACGTGTAGCAACCATGGATATTTAGGCATGGCGTGTAATAACTTAGTTATTAGACATAACGTGTAACCACATTTAACTTGATCTACATGACGTATAAAAATATTAATTTTTTTGTAAATGGCATGTAGCTTCTCTGGGTTAATTGTTCATGGTGTGTAGCTTACCTATGCATTACTATTTTTGGTTGTAAATGGTTTTCACACGATACAAAAACCTTGAAGCTTTGCTTTTTGTTTAGAGGGACAAATGGGCTTTCCATGCCCATTGTAAATGGGTGCACCTACCGTACATAATCAACATGCTCCGTGAGGTAGATGAGTACAATGCAGTGAAATTACATGCTTTAGGAGGCTGTTGGATGTATATCTACAGGGTTTTTTCTATGCTAGTCTCCTATACATCATCATGCTGAGTAGAATCAATGAACCCAGTGCAACGGAGTATGAGTTTCGGTTTACCATAGACAAGTTAAGGTGTACTTCTCAAAGCGTGAGTTTTGCCTTGTAATAGGACTGAAGTTCGACCCAATGGTAAATGTTTTCTCACATCCTTATGAGCTCATCCCTGAAAGAATTCACAGTAGATACTAAGGAGGGGATAAGAAAGTGTAGTTGGAATATTTGCTTGAGAGGTTCAAGCTTGAACACTTTAAGTGTCAGTGAGATGCAATAAAGATGGACTTTGTCTTACTCGTGAATAATATTTTAATCAAATAAGATTATAGAAGATTGGTGACGTTATGGCTGTTGGCATTGGTTGAAGACATGGAATCGTGGAATGCGTTCCCATAGGGTCACTATGTGTGGAGGCTACTTGTGAACTACCTATTAAAGGGGTTTGCAGTTCTTCCCATAGTGGAGACCGAGGCCAAGGTTTGGGAGAAGCTTAATCCTTTCTGCTACAACATATATAGATTTACATGGGCGATTCAAGTAGTGTCATTTAACATTTTCCATTTTCCTTTTCACATAACATTTTATTAAGGCATGTTGTGTAGCAGTTAGGTGAATATAATTTTTACAATTAACTTAGCATTTTTGGGCGATGAAGGTCATTCCTACTTTCGGAACTTTAATAGGCTTCTTTATTAGTGATGTTTATCCACAAATGCATAGATGAGAGTGTAGGCGAAAGCCAAAGTTGTTCCATAAGTCATTGGTAGAATTGGAGTCCATTTAGAAGGTAAGCAAAGTGCCACTAATTTTTTATTGTCCTATGTCAATTATCTTTCAAACTAATTACAATGTTTCTTTTGAGCAGTTACACTAACACCATACCTTGGAGCATAGTGGAGAAGACAACAATGCCATATTGGGTTGACATAGATGTCTTTTTATCAAAGGGGCATCAGTACATTCCAATATGAATTTGGAGGATCGAAAAGCATGGGCTTTCAATTTAAGACAGGAGAGGAATGTGTTACAGGAAAAAAGAACCGATGGTGCAGTTAAGTGGAGGCGCACTAGTGCATTTAAAGACGACAACCAGTCACGCTCTCATTTGATGAACGAGGAAGACGACGAGGTTGATGTTACTCTAACTATTTAATCCCAACCTAATGATCATGCATATAAGCCACCACCTTCTCAAATGCATATGCCATGTCCTTAGTGTTAGGATGAGCCCTATAGCCAATTGGGATTGGTTAAAGCTTGATTCCAATCATGCAACAATATCATTGATGTTGAATGATTAGAGGTTTTCCTTCATTAATAAAACATCAATTATAATGAGTTATAAGTCTAATTGGATAAAGTTTATGAGATTAATATACCTTGTAAGGGAACTGTAATGGGTTGCGATTATGAGATCTCTATGCATCAAAGCATAATCTTAAAATGTTCCTGATCAATGTATCATTGAGATTGGACATCAATGATGCTTAGACATTAGTATATTCTATGTTCTTTACTTTGGAAGTAAGCAATCAATCTCATAGATTAAAGTATAGAGATACTTAAAAATAAAATATAGGTGCTTGCTTAGAATAGAAAGTTCACTGAACTTGACCCGCCATAAGAAGTGCATTTAGTATTTCACTCAAGTGTTTATGCAATACTTCTCATGTGCTAGTTGTGTAAATACTCCCTAGACTTGAGACACTATGTTGTCTTATGTGTGGAATGTCTTGCTTTGATTTCATCCTTCCGGGTGCCTAACCAAAGATATTAAAATATGATGCTTTTAGGTATAGCATGAAGCATGTGAAGGCAAATGAGTGGTTAAGATAGAAATCATCACTCCAAGTAATTCAAGGGATACATTCTAATTGTTTTTAGTTGATAGTAGCTTCTTGAAGTCTTTGGTCAAGGCGACTTAAAGATTATGAAAAGAGTTTCATAAGTCTTTATAAAATTGATGATCAAACTTTAAGAATGAATATGGAGATCAATAAGAGTAAACACTGCATCACGTTCTTATCATCTTTGGGATATATGATGAAGGAATGAATTACACTGAAAGACTAATTACGAAAAAGCTGAGTCAAACCATCTTGAATCTTTTAACATTTGAGTGGCCATAATAGATTGCTAGATCCCAATCTTGGTCTTTGAATTCTAGGTAGTTAACTTGATTAATGATAAATTTAAAGTAATTTAAATTTATCTAATTCTAAGTTTAATGTAAAAATTATATGTTGAGTTTATTCCCAACCTGTTAAAAGCCTAATGGGTTACACATTTAACATGAATGTTGAAAATAAAATGGGAAAGGTGATTAAGTTGGACTTAATCAAATTAGAAGTTATAAGCTTCTCAAGCACTTGATTAAAATTGTTTAATTAAGTCATTAGGCATAAATGATTAAATTATTTAATTAAATCATTGGGCCTAATTGATTAAAATTGTTTAATTAAGTCATTGGGCCTAATTGATTAAAATTGTTTAATTAAATTGTTGGGCTTAATTAATTAAATTGTTTAATCAAGTTATTGAGCCTAATTGATTAAATTAAACAATTAAGTTAATTGGGCTTATTAGGGACATAATTAAATTATTTAATCAAATTATTGGATTAATTGGTAATTACAAAATAGCTTTGTATTTAGGGTTTAAAATTAATCCAAGATATAAATACCCTGGTATAGCCTCCAAACAAAATGAGAGAAAACGGCTGAAAAATTAAGAGAATGGCACATTAGAAATTCTTTTTGTCTTGCCACTCTATGCGTAAAGAAAAAATAGTTTTTTATTCACTTGATATTTTTTGTGTGTCCAGCCCAAAATGTTGTGTGGATTATGAGTTTATGAAACTCATCTTTGCTAGCACATTGTTAAGGCATAGCACTCTTAATTCTTAAAGATGGATTATCTAATTCATTAATGTGGATCACCATTAGAGGTTACATAAGAATTCCTTGGAAAGCTTTGGCTTGTAACAATCGAGCTGAGGTGGTTGAATTTTTTGAAGGTTGATTTGGTGTTTTAATAAAGAATTCATCAACCTTTGTTATTTTGGCAAACTTGATATGATCATATATATATTTTATTTTTAATTTAATTATATACTCAATTTGGCATGAAAGAGATCCTAGAAGGGTGAGGCATAATTTAATTTTTTAAATTTATTTCAGTTGCCTTTTATTTTTATTTAATGCATGATCAGCCCTCACCCAGCAATCAAATGCATTGTTGTTGATTTCTCATGCAAGTGCACATATCGTTAACAAGTAATATAGTAATGAAGTAGAGTATCGTTCCCACAGATAATTGTTTAATTCCTATTGTTAACTACTAAAATTAAAATACCTTAATTTTATCTAAACAATTAAAATTAAAAAAGGAAAATATAAATTAATAAACTAAAACTAAAACTAAAATTAATCTAAAATCTACTAGCAAATTTACTTTATTAACTTTTAATAATCACCAGACCTAAGATTATGATATCCCTCAATACTTCATCTGATTATTATCTCTCTCTCTTAACTTAGTTTAATAGATCAATTTACTAACATAGAGTCCTAAATTATTTATAAGTCTTTGTCAAGTTTTTTATAAAAATACCTCTCCCAATTAATTTACTATATATCTATGTAAATTAAATTGAAGAAAGATTCATTAAGTTTGTGCTCTAATTTTGGCTACGTATGGCTTATAGGTGTATGTCTGCCCTATATGCAAATCAACCCACTTAATCAACTAGGTGTATTTAATCATATACTATTTTATTCAAGGTGTACCTAAATCTCCTTCGTCAAGGTTTAACCTAAGTTTCCAATTCAATCTAATTGGTGGCCAGTCAACTAGAAGCATTAAGAACAGAATAAAATAAACAACTTAAATCTATCAAACATAAGTAACCGAGAGATAAATAAGTCAGACTATATATTGAGTTTAATCATAATCTTAGATTAAAAATTTAAGTCTCCATCAAGTCACACATCATTATCGAATGAAATTTAAACATTCCAATCACCCTAAGAAAAATAAGAAAAATAACAAAAAGATAGAAAAGTCCAAGAATTATATTTTGGATCTCCAATCTCCTTGAATTCTGCAAATTCTTCTTAGCTTTAACTTCAATGACTCTGCAGCTTGACTCTCAGCTTTTAATCCGGTGTTTCCTCGCTTGTTCATTTCCTCTCTATTCAAGTCCTCTAAAAGGTTATTTTTATAGGCTTTAAAGTAAGGCCAAGTTGAGTGGAAAAAGAAGTCAATTCCAATCAGACTTATATGAGTTGCAGCCTTGCCCAATTAATTAATAAAAATTGTAATTGCTCTAGGACTATTGCAGTGTGTCAACTTAGACATGATTTTTGGCCATCTTCCAGGATGAACTAGGTGAAGTGATAAACATAAAAGTTGTATGTCTTTCTCTTATCTTTCCAATGGTCTAAGAATTGCATCATTTGGAGCTCTATAGAGAAAGTTATGGTTAAAATACCAAAATATATGCAATAAAAGTTTACACCTTGAAATTGCTCTCCTTCTTCTATTAAAATTCTTCTTTTATCAACACCTACAAAAGCACAATTAAATCAGTAACAACTTATCTTAACTATATTAACACCAAATTAAGCATAAAATTAACCATGATTAGATTGATTCACCTAAAATAACTAATTTATAATAATTAAATAAAATCTACTAATTCATATGCATTACTACAAGAACTAAGCTAAATTACTATCAAAATTAAGCCCAAGCAACTCTTTATCATAGAGTTATCATGCATACACTGATACTACCTCCTTAAATACACATTGTAACCCCAACAACATCAATTGCCTGTCGTCGTACATAAACGAGAGTGCCAGCTCATCGCTTCATTGACATTGCCTAACAGTCGATAAGGATGATTCTTGGTATACCTAACAATACCTTGTTTTACTATCAACTAGCATCTTATTCACTCTTATTGCAATTGCACAAAGGGAGGGCAAATAATGACGATATGGTCATAATGCATCATTTGAGATAAGTTATGGGCAAGCTGAAGCTGGAATGGCAGAAGAACACGCACTCACTAAAGGACCAACTTACATGTCGGCTTCTCGACATCTTCTTTTTACAGGTATGATTTTCTAGCTTCTGTCATTTTTTTCATGTAGCATTTAGGAAGGATTTAAGTTTTTTGTAGTGTTTTCTAGTGGGTTTATATGTTTCAATGCCATATTGCTTGAGATTAAAGTTACATGAAGAGGGTTTTGATGTTTTAATGTGTTTGTGAGGGTCAATCAATGGGTTTTGTTCGAAATTGTTAATAAAAATATGTGTTTTTTGAGTGGGTTTTGTTGTTCACTTTCTATATTCGTTGATTATATTGTCAAATGGTTGTATGTCCTATGCAAAGTTGTTTATTTTGTTAACTATGGGTAGTTTAGGGTTTAAAAAAATCTCCAATCTTGTTACACACCATGCCCATTTACTTTAAATGTTGTTAACATGGCATGTAAAATATCATGATAGAATGGCGTGTAGTATCTTAGTAGTTGTAGGCATGGCATGTAGTAACTTACATGGTTAGGCATGGCATGTAGCAACATAATGTTTATAGGCATGGCATGTAACAACATATCTTTTTGGCATGGTCTATAACAATGTAGCAATTTATGCATCGTGTGTAACATCATTAGTTTTAAAACATAGTATGTTACAACTTAATTAGGCATGGCAAGTAGTAATTTTTATATTCTTAGTCATGGCATGTAGCAACGTATTTTTTAACTTATTTGTAGCTCAAATTTCTCTCATTATGTTGGGTAGGTCTATTGATTAACATGATAATGCATCTAATGATGATGGCAACGCCCACAGGGTTGATGGTAGTGGTGACGGTGTTGATGGTGGTTGCAATAGTCATGGCCACAAGGATGATGTAACACCCCGTACCGTCGTTAGATGCCAATAAGACTTTATTGATTAAATGAAGGATTAATTGATGCGAATTAGCGTACTAAAGATCGACAGAATATATGAAAGGAACACTCAAGAGAAAAATATTTCGCACGCGTGAAAATAGTAATTTAAATAATAATATTTTTATCAGAGATGAATTAGTAAGCTAAAAGATGATTCGGAAGTAAACTAAAACATAATAAAGTGTTTCGGGACTAAAGAAAGTAAGTGAAAATTTTTAGAATAAAATAATATTAAAATATTAATATTTTATTTATTATCAAAATTAGTCATAAAAAATGAAATATGACTAATTTAAGTGGGAGAGGAGCAGTAAAGATTAATTTTGAAGGAAAACGACGAAAATCGTACGATGTGATTTTTATCGAGTACATGCGGTAAAAGTAAATATTTAAATATTATGGTGACACCGCATTGGAATGCGATCTCAATATTTTGATATATATATATATATGTGTGTGTTTGTGTGTGAAGGAAGAAGAATAGAAGGAAATTGAAATTTAATAAGTGTGGATAGGAATTAAAAATACTGGACTTAATTTTTGGAGAGCAAAGTGTTGAAGAACTCAAAAACTTTCTTACACATACCTTGGTAATTTGGCCATATCTCAAGCTACAGATATCCAATTGCTAAAATTCTTAGACCATTGGAAACATAAGAGACAGAGCTACAACTTTGGTGAAGATTACTTCGCTCAGTTCGGTCTCTACAATAGAGAAAATCATGTTGGAAAGTGGTTGGATGTGATATGTCAGGAATATAAACTGTAAGGATTAACAATTAAATTTTTGGGTCTCTTATCACATTTTTAAGCCTAATTAAATCCTAGATTAATTAAATCTTAAATGAATATTTAGAAGGTGAAATAAGGGAATAAGATAAGTGTAATACCCTGTACCCTCGTTAGACACAAATAAGACTTTATTGATCAAAGAAATGATCATTTGATGCGAATTAGCGTGCTAAGGAACGCTTAAAAATAAAATGTATCGTACGTGCAGAACTCACAATTAAATAATAATTTTTTTGTCGGAGATAAATTAGTGAGTTAAAGGATGATTCGGAGGTAAATCGACACATAATAATATGTTTCGAGACCAAAGAAGGTAAGTGAAAATTTTTGAAATAAAATAATATTAAAATATTAATATTTTAATTATCGTCGAAATTAGTTATGAAAAATGAAATATGATTAATTTAAGTGAGGGAGGAGCAGTAAAGAAGAATTTTGGACAAAAACGGCGAAAATCGTACGACACGCATTTTAGTCGAGTTAACGCGGTGAGAAAATATTTAAATATTATGGAGACACCGCGTTGGAATGCAATCTCAATAATTTGATTTTATATATGTGAAGGAAGAATAATTTTGAAGGAAATTGAAATTTAATAAGTGTGGATAGGAATTAAAAATATTAGATTTAATTTTTAGAGAGCAAAGTGTTGAAGAACTTAGAAATTTTCTTGTACATGCTTAAGTATTTTGGCCATATCTCAAGCTATAGAACTCCAATTGAAGCAATTCTTAAACCATTGGAAAGCTAAGAGACAGAGATAAAACTTTAGTGAAGATCAATGCATCCAGTTCTATCTCTACAATAAAGAAAATTTTGTTAGAAAATGACGAGGCGTCATATCTCAGGAATAAAAATTTCAAAGATTGACAATTAAATTTTTGGAGTCTCTTAGTACAATTTTAAGCCTAATTAAATCTTAGGTTAATTAAAGGCTTAAATGTAAATTTAGAAGGTGAAATGGATGATAAAATAATAAAATAAAGAGGTTGAAAAGTCAATTATATTTTTATGTACATGTGACAAGAAGATAAATAAATCAAGAGAAAAAAAATAAAGAAAAGTCAAAGTAAAGGAAATGAAAACATAAGGTAGGGCTCGGCCATGCAAGATAAAGAAATGAAATAAAGGATAAAAGACAAAAGCAAACAAAAGAAGGCAAGTGTAATGAGAAGTAAAAAGAAAGAGAGAGTGACGTTGGTTAAGGGTGAGAAGAGAAAAAAAAATCAAATCATCAAGGTGATTTCAAAGTGGGGGGCCGGTCATGTGAGCAAATAAAGGAAGGTGGAGACTCGGTCAAAAAGGATAGGCAAGAGAAATAAAAGAGGAAAAAAAAAGAAAAAAGAGTCTAGAAGGGAGATAAGGTCGTTTAAGCAAGGAAGAGATAAAAGACAAAGAAACAAAAGGAAATATATAGAGCAAAAGACGGACAGAAAAATAAGGAGAGAAGGAAAGCCAAAATTCTACAATTTTGAAATACATGAAGATTGAAATTTTCTACACTTAAAGGAAGGTAAGAAGCTGATTTTTTTTTTTTAGGGTTAGTTGCTGTAAATTATTGAGGTTTTTATGATTGATTTTGGTGCTGAAAAAGTGGTGAGTTTACTGCTGTTTTTAGGGGCTACAAAGTGCAGTTTTGGGTGCAGAAAATTGAGTGGTTATGCTACTGAAATGTGCAAAAAATAAAGCAGAAAGTAGTGCTGGAAAGTGCAGAAAATGGTGTTGAAAAGTGCAGAAAATGGTGCAGAAAAAGAGCAAAAAATTGAGTTGTTTTGGTTGCCAATTGGTGCAGAAAATTGAAGCTATTTGGTGCTGAAATTTGAAGGTTTTTACAACTGAAAATTTGTGATTTCGCTGCTGGAAATTGAAGCTAAAAAGAGCAGGATTTGTGCTGCCATGGTAGAGAAGAGAGAGACAGTTGGAGGAAGAAGAAGAAAGAAAAAGAAAAGAAAAGAAAAAAAAAGAAAGGAAAAAAATAAAATGGACATGGCCCGATGGTAATTAGATGGGCAAGGCCCAATAGAAAAATTAATTGGGTAAGGCCCAATAAGAATTAAACTTGGGCATGGCCCAATAAGAGAAAAGTGAATGGGCTTAGCCCAATGGAAAAAATTTTTTTGAGAAGTCATGGAGAGGCCCAAGGTCACAAGAGATGGCAAAGGCCCATTGGTAAGATTATATTATAATTCAAGTTTTATGGGTAGTTTAATGTTGTGCATATTTTAGATGAAAAATATGCAAGTAGTTTAAGGAAATTTAATTAAGTTACTACCCATATAAATGTGCGATTAAGCATGTTGAATTTAAATTAATGTTAGGAAAATTATCGTGGAGGCCTGCCGAGCGAAGTACGTGATCATCGATAAATTGCAATAATTGTTGATACGCGAGCGAATAAATAGTGAAGAAAAATCCATTATTACGAGGTGAGTAAGGGGTGTCGACTTTAAAATTTTCGTAATAGTATCTATGTATGAATATATTAATTTCGATGCAAAATTATGGATAATATGTGTTGGTATAAATCTTAAGAAATTGTGGATACAAAATTATTTTTAAAAAAATCGACTTGAAAATATATGTATATATATGATACGTAAAGTGTTTTGAAAATCGGGAAATAAGCCCTTCACACCGTTTTACATCAAAATCCTATGCCTTATAAATTTTGGGTGATATGCATAGTGAATGTATTTGTTAAATAATTTGTTTCATGAAAGCTTATGAGATCCGATTTTAGTCTGATTTTGTATGAATGCTTACACTAGGATAAATAACGTGAAAAATAAATTTATCTAGTTATGCAAATTTTAATTTTAAAGGATTTAAGAAAATAGTCTTGAGAAGCTTGTTATAATTTTGAAAAATATTTTTGACAAATTGAATGGCTTATGGCTATATTAGCATAAATGGCTAGTTTTATGAGATGTTGGAATTATATGAATTGATTGTTTTGTCTGAATTGGCTCGGTAATAATTTGATTTCCATATTATGCTATTTAAATTTTATTGATTGGTGGGTTATAGGATAGTCACTGCAGTGACGGGTGCCGTGGACTGCTTTTAGGAAGGGCACAGGCACGGTTACCCGGTTATATTTATACCTCGTTAGTAGAGGCGCGGAGGGTATCTCCTGAGGTATGGTTAGAGTTCCCTTCGGTCGACCCATCACGAGAAGGTGAACTTCGCTAACGCCAAGGAACGACTATAGTTTCTAAACAGAAAAATATGTTTTATGAGTACATAAAATTTTTAACAGCCTTGGCGGATTCAGTTGGGTGCCCCGGCGCAAGGTACCACCGAATATGAGTTTTTGGCACAAGTCAAGTTTTTATAAAAATCATAAACCTTATTGGTTAATTTTGATAAAATGTAATTGTTTTACATGGATTGAAATGAGTTTTAATATTACAAATTATATTTCTCTGTATTGTGAGAATAAAATTAAAGGGATTTTTGTAGCTCCTTTATTTGTTTTCTATGAAATAGATTTGAAATTCCTCGCGGAAAGGCTAGCTATAATTTGTATATAATTTTGAATAATATTTGGTTTCATGGGAGCTGGCTTGATTTTATTGATTTGATGCGAAAAATGGTTATAAGGCACAAAATTCGTGTTTGAAATAACTTGCTTTTATGATCCTGTGTTTTTATCTTCAACTGATCTACCATATGCTTGTTGCTTATCTACGCCTTACTCACTGGGTCGATGATATTCACTGAGTCTATGAGACTCACACCCCGTTTTATTCTTTTTTGCAGGCAGGGATCATTTTAGTGTGAAATCATCGACGTGTTCGCGTGTGGTCTACCGAGAATAGGTAAAGACATCTCCTAGCACAGTATTTCAAGTCGCTCCGCTGTGTCCTGTACTTGTTATGTTAGAAGTCAAGTCATAGTATTCTACTTATTAAGTTGTAAATAAATTTTAAATTTGTATATAAGCATTAGTTTGAAAATTATAGATTTTGACGTATATATGTAATTGTGGATAAATAAGGAAAAAGTTATTATTGATTTTTATATTTATGAATTAATTTGATATATGAAATTATAAATATTATATGATTATTGAATGTGGTGAATCATCGAGGAATTTTGGTCAAGCTTGTTCGGGACTTTATGGGTCTTTTCCGAAAGTTTCGGACGCCGGTAGTGACTGGAGAGCGGTCGCTACAGTAGTGGTATCAGAGCTCTAAGTTTAGTAAGTCTTAGGAATTCTTGTGTCAAACAGCGAAGTAGTGGAGTCGACGTAGAGTCTTGTCTATGGTTAGTGACTGCAACACCGACTATAGACAGGAAACTGCATAAACTCTTTTCTTAGAAAGCCACCTTGTATAATTATGAGTGACCATTAAATGACGAGAATTGATTGCCATAGTTTGGGTTTGAGATGCCACCTAAGACACGAGCAATTGTTGGGAATATTTTAAGTAGATGCCTTTAATGAAAAGCCGATATGATGACATGATCCTTCGACTGAAAGTGAAGAAAAGTGAAATCGGACTAATAAGTCCGTAATAATTTATTTAATTGATGAAGTTAAAAATGTGAATCATGATGGTTGATGAGAAGAAATTAGTGATTATGGACTGTATTTGAGGACAATATAGAGGAAAACCTATGATAATGATAATAAGAGGTTTATTTTGGCAAGAATAAGTAATGATCGTTGAGATCCACTCGAGGTTTATAAATTTAAAGTATTACGGAGATATAGATTGATACTTGCGTGCACTGAAGTAAGTGCACTGTATTAATTAAATTGCCCTACCCAGATATGAATGGTGTTGAATTTTAAAATATTTTAAATGCGAATAGGTGCTGAATAGATGTATAGTAGCTAAAGTGGAGCTAATTTTGAATTCAATTAATTAACAATGAAATTCCAAGGTTAGATGGAATTAAATTGGGTTATAGTTACTTGTGCATGAATAAGCTCAAGGATGAAATTAAATATTGGTGATAATATCAAGGGACATTTAAGTAAAATATATGTTAAGTTTTAGAAATATTAGAGTGGCGCAGTGGAAGCGTAGTAGGCCCATAAACCACAGATCTAGAAATCTTGTAAAATGAACCTAAAGGATCAATAAGATTATAAAGCATATGTGGATGCCAAATTGTGATTGGATGAGTAATATAATAAATATGAATGTTATTACATTGCACCTACTAAGCTCAAGTGTGATTAATGTAATCATATTAAGTTGGTTTTATATGGTTCAGATTAAGACCATGGACACGTTGGGAGGATTTTAAAATAATGCCCATTGGGAATCGATGAGCTAGAATGTTAATAAGTATATATCAAAAGGTTAAGGTTATGACAAGCTTTGGAGATCAGCCTTTAATTGTTTAAATCCTCAACAAAATTGTATTAAAGAAATATTAAAGTGGTTTGGAAATGTATGGAAAGGTGTAAGGATGCACTAGTTTGATTAATTATGAGAGTTCAAATTTAAATGGTTATGTGTGGTTTGTGAGCAACCAAACAATGCGTAAGGTAAAGAGTAATGATTTTTCTTGTAAATAAATGAGCAAAAAGGTTATGATCAGTAAGTAAGAGTAGAACTCTAACGATGAGATTATGTTCACTGCTTTAAGCATTGAACTATAAATTATGGACTTGTTTCTACTCTGTGAACGCCCTGATGAAAAGGTTCGAGAGATTTTTCATTTTGAGAAACATAAAAAGGAAAAGAGCAAAAAGGCTATATAGTCAAGTTGGGGTTCGTAATTGATATATTACATAAAAATGAAGATATATTGCAAACATCCTCATATGTTTGGCAATGATGGTTTGAGGTAATGAATATTTTGCCGGTATCTAGATCTGATGGAATTGAAGTCTCGATATGCCTGTACATACAAGGCATAAATTATAAAATATGCTTCCCCCACAAGTTTCAATTTATTATGAGTAATTATCAAGGTAAAATGCTTAAAAAGGGTAGGCAAAGATTGAATTGTGCTTCAAACATTTTGAGAATGAAGGTGATATGATTTGATTAAATGATATTTCTGTTAATGAAGGAATACAAAAATAAACTACGGGAATTATAAAAATTTATTTAGAATGAGATGATGATTTGAGATTTCGAGAATTTATATGTTAGTAAAGACTTTGATAATGAGGCCATGAGATTTGGCATTTAAAGTAAATTTGAGGAATTTTAAGTTAGATATGTTGTATGCAGTTGATGATGAATAAATCAGTTATGGATTAAAGAGATGGATTAATATTTCAAAGATATATATATATATATATATATACAAGACTATCGTTAATTATTAAAATGCTTTGTGGTGGTATGAGTTGAAAATTATTTAGTGGGCATTTGATCATGAAAATATCAGAGATTTAATTTTGATAATATAGTCACTAATGGTTATTAAGTTTGAATTGCTCATGATATTGAATATATCTGAAATAAATAAAGCAGGTCTTGATCCTTACGTATTATGAAATATTAGAATGGAAATGGTATGGAAGTGTGTAAACTGAAATAAAGATTGGTTGACGAGTTAGACCGATAATTGATGGTTGAGTAAATGTTCAAATGTCGAAAAGGTTGATAAAAGATCAAAGTGGAGGAATTGTGGATAGCTATGTGAACATGTATAATTGATAATTTAAGAATGATTTGATGGATATGCGATGAGATTAATGACATAATTAATTTTTCTTTATAAGAGGAAGAATAGTACTGATTTAATTTAAAAAGTGTGGTGTTTACAATTAAATGTGATTAGACATTGTCGAGTTTTCTATAAGGATTGAAAATTGATATAATTTATAAGATCAAGATCTTATATGGAGAATGTTCAACGGAAGCGTTGTAGAAGAAATTTAGAATTTTAATTATTCACGATACATCGGTTTAAATTCAAGGACGAATTTATTTTTAAGTGGGGGAGATTGTAATACCCCGTACCCTCGTTAGACACAAATAAGACTTTATTGATCAAAGGAATGATCATTTGATGCGAATTAGCATGCTAAGGAACGCTTAAAAATAAAATGTATCGTACGTGCAGAACTCACAATTAAATAATAATATTTTTGTCGAACATAAATTAGTGAGTTAAAGGATGATTCGGAGGTAAACCGACATATAATAATGTGTTTCGGGACCCAAGAAGGTAAGTGAAAATTTTTGAAAGAAAATAATATTAAAGTATTAATATTTTAATTATCGTCGAAATTAGTCATGAAAAATGAAATATGATTCATTTAAGTGTGAGAGGAGTAGTAAAGAAGAATTTTGGACAAAAAGGGCGAAAATCGTACGACGCGCATTTTAGTCGAGTTAACACGGTGAGAAAATATTTAAATATTATGGAGACACGCGTTTGAATGCAATCTCAATAATTTGATTTTATATATATGAAGGAAGAATAATTTTGAAGGAAATTGAAATTTAATAAGTGTGGATAGGAATTACGAATATTGAACTTAATTTTTAGAGAGCAAAATGTTGAAGAACTCAGAAATTTTCTTGTATATGCTTGAGTATTTTGGCCATATCTCTAGTTACAGAACTCCAATTGAAGCAATTCTTGGACCATTGAAAAGCTAAGAGACAGAGCTACAACTTTAGTGAAGATCACTGCATCTAGTTCTATCTCTACAATAGAGAAAAGTTCATTAGAAAATGATAAGGTGTCATATCTCGGGAATGAAAATTTCAAGGATTGACAATTAAATTTTTGGAGTCTCTTAGTACAATTTTAAGCCTAATTAAATCTTAAGTTAATTAAAGGCTTAAATAAAAATTTAAAAGGTGAAATGGATGATAAAATAATAAAATAAAAAGATTGAAAAGTCAATTATATTTTTATGTACATGTGACAAGAAGATAAAGAAAACAAGGGAAAAAAAATAAAGAAAAATCAAAGTAAAGGAAATGAAAACATAAGGTGGGGGCCGGCCATGCAAGATAAAGAAATGAAATAAAGGAGAAAAGACAAAAGCAAACAAAAGAAGGCAAGTGAAATGAGAAGTAAAAAGAAAAAGAGAGTGACGTTGGTTAAGGGTGAAAAGAGAAAAAAAAATCAAATCATCAAGGTGATTTCAAAGTGGGGGGCCGGTCATGTGAGCAAATAAAGGAAGGTGGAGACTCGGTCAAAAAGGATAGGCAAGAGAAATAAAAGAGGAAAAAAAAACAGTCTAGAAGGGACATAAGGTCGCTTAAGCAAGGAAGTGATAAAAGACAAAGAAACAAAAGGAAATATATAGAGCAAAAGACGGACAGAAAAATGGGGAGAGAAGGAAAGAAAATTCGGCAATTTTGAAATACATGAAGATTGAAATTTTCTGCACTTAAAGGAAGGTAAGAAGCTGATTTTTTTTTTTGGGTTAGTTGCTGTAAATTATTGAGGTGTTTATGATTGATTTTGTTGCTGAAAAAGTGGTGAGCTTACTGCTGTTTTTGAAGGCTACAAAGTGCAGTTTTGGGTGTAGAAAATTGAGTGGTTATGCTGCTAAAATATGCAGAAAATAGAGCAGAAAGTAGTGTTGGAAAGTGCAAAAAATGGTGTTGGAAAGTGCAGAAAATGGTGCTGAAATGGTGCAGAAAATGGTGTAGAAAAAGAGCAGAAAATTGAGCTGTTTTGGTTGCCAATTGGTGCAGAAAATTGAAACTGTTTGGTGCTAAAATTTGAAGGCTTTTGCAGCTGAAAATTTGTGATTTTGTTGCTAGAAATTGAAGCTAAAAAGAGTAGGATTTGTGCTGCCATGGTAGAGACGAGAGAGACGGTTGGAGGAGGAAGAAGAAAGAAAAAGAAAAGAAAAAAAAAAAAAAGAAAGGTAAAAAAAAAGAAAGGCATGGCCCAATGGTAATTAAATGGGTAAGGCCCAATAAGAATTAAACTTAGGCATGGCCCAATAGGAGAAAAGTGAATGGGCTTAGCCCAATGGAAAAATTTTTTTTTGAGAAGTCATGGAGAGGCCCAAGGTCACAAGAGATGGCAAAGGCCAATTGGTAAGATTATATTATAATTCAAGTTTTATGGGTAGTTTAATGTTATGCATATTTTAGATGAAAAATATGCAAGTAGCTTAAAGAAATTTAATTAAGTTACTACCCATATAAATGTGCGATTAAGCATGTTGAATTTAAATTGATGTTAGGAAAATTATCGTGGAGGCCTCTCGAGCGAAGTACGTGATCATCGATAAATTGCAATAATTGTGATACGCGAGCGAATAAATAGTGAAGAAAAATCTCACTATTACGAGGTGAGTAGGGGGTGTCGACTTTAAAATTTTCGTAATAGTATCTATGTATGAATATATTAATTTTGATGCAAAATTATGGATAATATGTGTTGGCATAAATCTTAAGAAATTGTGGATGCAAAATTATTTTTAAAAAAATTGACTTGAAAATATATGTATATATATTATACGTAAAGTGTTTTGAAAATTGAGAAACAAGCCCTTCACACCGTTTTGCATCAAAATCCTATGCTTTATAAATTTTGGGTGATATGCATAGTGAATGTATTTGTTAAATAATTTGTTTTATGAAAGCTTATGAGATCCGATTTTAGTCTGATTTTGCATGAATGTTTACACTAGGATAAATAACGTGAAAAACAAATTTATCTAGTTATGCAAATTTTAATTTTAAAGGATTTAAGAAAATAGTCTTGAGAAGCTTGTTATGATTTTGAAAAATATTTTTGACAAATTGAATGGCTTATGGCTATATTAGCATAAATGGCTAGTTTTATGAGATATTGGAATTATATGAATCAATTGTTTTGTCTGGATTGGCTCAGTAATAATTTGATTTCCATATCATGCTATTTAAATTTTATTGATTGGTGGGTTATAGGATAGTCACTGCAGTGGCGGGTGCCGTGGACTGCCTTTAGGAGGGGCACGGTTACCCGATTATATTCATACCTCGGTAGTGGAGGCACGAAGGGTATCTCCTGAGGTATAGTTAGAGTTCCCTTCAGCCGACCCATCACGGGAAGGTGAACTCCGCTAACGCCAAGGAACGGCTGTGGTTTTTAAATAGAAAAATATGTTTTATGAGTACATAAAATTTTTAACAGCCTTGGCGGATTCGGTTGGGTGCCCGGGCGCAAGATACCACCGAATATGAGTTTTTGGCACGAGCCAAGTTTTTATAAAAATCATAAACCTTATTGATTAATTTTGATAAAATGTAATTGTTTTACATGGGTTGAAATGAGTTTTAATATTACAAATTATATTTCTCTGTATTGTGAGAATAGAATTAAAGGGATTTTTGCAACTCCCTTATTTGTTTTTTATGAAATAAATTTGAAATTCCTCGCGAAAAGGCTAGCTATAATTTGTATATAATTTTGAATAATATTTGGTTTCACGGGAGTTGGCTTGATTTTATTGATTTGATGCAAAAAATGGTTATAAGGCACAAAATTCGTGTTTGAAATAACTTGCTTTTATGATCCTGTGTTTTTATCTTCAACTGATCTGCCGTATGCTTGTTTCCTATCTGCGCCCTACTCACTGGGTCGATGATATTCACTGAGTCTATGAGACTCACACCCCGTTTTATTCCTTTTTTGCAAACAGGGATCGTTTTAGTGTAAAATCATCGACGTGTTCGCGTGTGGTTTATCGAGAATAGGTAAAGGCATCTCCTAGCACACTATTTCGAGTCGCTCCGCTATGTCCTGTACCTGTTATGTTAGAAGTCAAGTGGTAGTATTCTACTTATTAAGTTGTAAATAAATTTTAAATTTATATATAAGCATTAGTTGAAAATTATAGATTTCGACGTATATATATAATTGTGGATAAATAAGGAAAAAGTTATTATTGATTTTTATATTTATGAATTAATTTGATATATGAAATTATAAATATTATATGATTATTGAATATGGTGAATCATCGAGGAATTTTGGTTAGGCTTGTTGATAATTCTATTTTATAGAATTATTTTATTCCAATTTTGTTATTAAAATTTAGCTAAGTCCTTAGTTTTTAATTATAATTTCTTAATTTTTAGTTATTTTTATATTTAGTTTATTTTTAAGTAAGTTATTTAATTTTATGTTATTTCCTTTAATTTGGTTAATATTTATTAGTTTTTATATTTTTGGTAGGACCTAAAGTCATTGGGTTTAATTTTGGAAAGTAAGGTGATAAAAGACCCAGAAATCTGCTTGCATATACTTCAGTGTTTTAGCTATATCTCGAGTTACAAAACTCCAATTTCTACGATTCTTGAACCATTGGAAAGATAAGAGACAGAGCTACAACTTTCGTGAAGATCACTTTGCCCAGTTCTGCCTCGAAGATGGAGAAAATCACATCGGAATGTTGCTGGATGTACTGTGCCGGGAATGGAAATTTTTAAAGATTGTTAAGTGATTTTTGGGCCTCTCATTATGTTTTAAGCCCAATTAAACCCTAGGTCAACTTGGAGAAATCTAGGTTAAGTTTGTTAGTATATATAGGATATTTGGAGACCTAAAAAGAGGAGAACCTTTGGAGATTCAAGAAGCTAGAAGTTGAAGCGGAAACCCGGAGATCAGAGCTGCAATTATTTTGTTTTCTTCTTTAGCTTTTATTTTTCTTGTTATTTTCAATGGTTGAACTTTATACAATGTTATTTGATTTTTCAATTATGAGTAGCTAATTTTCTTTTTCTAGGATTGCAATTGAACTCACATGTAGTTTAAGTTTTTAATCTCTTTCTTACTTATTTTCAATGGAATTTGAATTGTTTATTTCAATTTGTTCTTAATGCTTTTGATTGCCTGATCACCAATTAAATTGATTTAGGAACCTAAACAAACTTGGGAGAGGGAGTTTAGAGTAGACTAAAATTGGAATAGCATATGATCATGTTAAATGATTTGCGTATAGGATAGGGATATACCTATAGGCCATATGTAGCCAGATTAGAGCCTGAACTTAATGAGTCTATTTTAATTTCAAATCACATAGGGATATGATGTTTTGGTTAAAATAGATATTTTTATAGGACGAGTCGGGAGACCCTTATAAATAATTTAGGACTCTAGGTTAGCAATTCAACCCATTGAAATAAGTTAAGGAGGAGAGGTAAAATTTAGATGAAGTGTGAGGGATATTGTAATCCTAGGCTTGTTTAATTTGATATTTTCTCCAGTTGTTATTATTTTGATTTTTCTTGTTATTTTAAATTCTAGTTTATTAGTTTTAATTAATTAATTAATTTGGATTATTTGGATAAAATTAAATTGTTTTAATTTTAGTAATTAGTAAAGTTTTAGACCAATTCTCCGTGGGAACGATACTCTACTTGCTAATATACTGTCTATTCGATACGTATACTTGCGTAGTGGATTTTTGACTGACACTTGTTCGGGACTTTGTGGATCTTTTTCGAAAGTTTCGGACGTCGGTAGTGACTGAAGAGCGGTTGCTACAATAAAAATGACAAACAAAAGAAAAGAAACATGAAATGAGAAGACATGAATTGAGTAGGGGCCGACCATGTGAAGAAGAAAGGCAAAGAAAAGTCAAAGAGGAACAATGTAGAAAAGTGAAAGTCGACTAAGAGAGAATAAAGGAATGAAAATAAGATAAAGGAAAGAAAGGACAAAGAAAAAAGGAAATGTGGAAATGAAAGGATGGGGGCCGACCATAAGAAGAAATGAATGAAAAAAATAGTCAAAGTAAAAGACAAGGAAGAAAAAAATAAAAGAACAAAAAAGATAAGGAGAAAAGGATAAGAATGGTCAAAGGAAGAAATAAAAGAGTAAAAAGAAGTTTGAGGAAGACACTAGAAGAGTCGGTCAAGCAAGAAAGAGAAGAGAGAAGAGAAAGCAAAGAAAGAAAGGCAAAGAAAGAGAGGAAGAAACCGAGAGAGGAAACACCATGGAAAAGAGAAGAAAAAAAATGGCGTGAAAGGGGAGGAAGGAAGGCCGAATTTTTGCAAGTTCTTGGAGGAGAAAAATCTGATATTTTGAAGTAAGAAGGCTGATTTTTGGAGGTTAATTGCTGTGTAAATTTATGAATTTCAAGGCTTAAAATTGAGCTGAAAAATTCTACACTTTAAGGCTAAAATTGATGAGGTTTTATTGTTGGAAATTGTGTGAGTTTGTTGCTGTTTTTGGGGGCTGCAAAGTGCAGATTTGGTTGCTGGAAATTGGAGGAGATGGAGGTGGATTGTGAGTGGAAAGAGAGGAGGAAAAAGGTGGGCGTTTGGTGAGTGGAGGAGAGAAGAACGGAGGAGCCACCACCGGTGGTGGTGGAGAGGATGGACTGCCACGGTGGGAGGAAGGCTACGGGCTGGAGGAGGAAAGAAGAAGAAAAAAGACGTGGAAGAGAAAGAAGGAGAAAGAAAAAGAAAAGAAAAAGAAAAAAAATGAAAATGAATGAACGAAAAAAAATCAAATTGGGCAAGGCCCATTGGAGAATTAAAATTAGGTAATGCCCAAATGGAAAGATTTAAATGGGCCTAGCCCAATGGAAGATGTAGAGTAACCCATAAAAAAGGGAGCCCAAAAAGGAAATAAGGAAATGGAAAAGGCCTATGGTAAGTGATTGTATATTTTAAGGTGATGGTAATTTAATATTATGCATATCTTAGAAGAAAAATATGCAAATTATTTAAGGAATTTTAATTGAATTATTACTCATACGAATGTATGATTAAATATATTAGATTTAAATGATTGCTAGGAACGTCCGTCGTGGAGGCGAGCCTAACGAAATAGGCGACTGAGAAATAGAAATAAATATATACGCGTACGAAAATAGCGATGTAAAATCCCGCTATTTAGAGGTGAGTAGGGGGTATCGATTTTAAAATATTCCTAATTATACGTGTATGTCTATATATGAATTAATTTAGGTATAAATTGTTAGAGTTTTGAATCGATGCTAATTTATAAAATTGTGAGTGCAAATTATGTTTAAAAATCATTCAAAATATATATATATATAAGATATACGTAAAGTGTTTTGAAAAATGAGAAACAAGCTTTTCAACCCGATTTAGTCTCGAAAGTGTGCCTTATATAATTGTGTGATGTGCATATGTGATTTAGAGATTTAAATTCTCTATGTACGGTATTTTATGAATCGTATGTTAAATTTCATTTTTACGAACTTATGATGAATTTTTATGACTTTTATATTAGATATTTAACAATAAATTTTAGAATGAAATTCCAATGATATAAATGATTTTAAGACAGCTTTTATAATGAAATGAGATTTCTAACTTGTTTTGAAATTGATTAGCTTATGACAATACTGGCATGAATGGCTGATTTAGTAATTGTGAAAAATATACGCACTATTGATTTTGCCTTGATAGGCTGAATAGTAATAAAATCGTCATGTCATGCTGTTGACTTTTATTGGATTGGTGGATGGTTATCTACTGCAGTAGATGGGTTTCCGTGGACCGACCTAATCAGAGGTGGCACGGTAAAACCCCTATATATTGATATCTCAGTTCTAAAGGTGTGCAGTGTTATTTAATTGTCTTGAGATATGATAGAGTTTACTTCACACAAACCACCACGTGAAGGCGAACTCAGCTAACGCCAAGGAACGGCTGAGTTTTGAATAATTTAATAGCCTTAGCGGATTCAATTGAATACCCATGCGCAATGTGTCACCGAATATGAGTTTTATGGCACGAGCCAAGATTTTAAGAAGTCATAAGCCTTGTTGTGTATTTTTTATAAAATATAATTGTTTTACATAGATTGAAATAAATTTTTACACTATGAATTATGTTTCTTGACATGATGAGAAAATTGAATTAAACGATTTTTCGCAGCTCCCATGATTTTACTATTATGTGAATTTTCCATCACGTGCGAGGAGATTTGTAAATAACGTATATGCTTGATTAGTGTTTGATTTCGCGGGAGCTTGCCCAATATTGTCAATTTGATTCGAAAATGGTTTTACTTTATATGAAATTCTCGATTTTGATTAAAGGCACGAAACCTCTGTTTGAAATAAATTGTTTTTATGATTCTGTGTTTTTGCCTTCAACTAATCTACCGTTTGCTTGTTTCCTATCTACTCCCTATTCACTGGGTCGATGATATTCATTGAGTCTATGAGACTCACCCCCCATTTTATTTCTTTTTTTGCAGACAGATATCAATTTGACGTGAAATCATCGACGTGTTGGTCTACCGTGAATAGGTAAAGGCATCTCCTAGCGTACTACCCTGAGTCGCTCCGCTGTACCTGTTTCTGTTAGAGGTCGGGTTGTAATATTTTATTTGTTAAGTTGTAAACGAGTTTAAATTTCTTTTTATATACAACATGAATTTGAAAATTTTACATTTTCGTGTATATGTTTGTGAATAAATAAAAAAGAAAAAGTTTATAGTGATTTTATATTTATGATTTAATTTAATATAAGAAAGTTTCACTATTATATAATGATTAAGGGTAGTAGATTATCGAGTAATTCGAGATAGGCTTGTTCGAGACTTTACGGGTCTTTCTCGAAAGTCTTGGACGCTGTAGCAACCGGGGAGTGGTCGTTACAGATGATGTTGATGTCGACAGGGATGATGCTAGTGGTGACAAGGATGATGTCGGTGGTAATAAAAAACACAATGGTTGCGATGGCGATGGCCACCAAGTTGATGATCATGGCAAAAAGGATGATGTTAGCGATGGCGATAATGATGATGGTGGTGGCAATGAGGGTGTGGAGCAAAGTATGGGAGATGTTAGGAACCTTAAGACAGTTGGCGAAGAGATAAGTGGTAAGGAGCCAACTAGTGTGAATTCCCTCATGGGTGCCAAGCAGTGCCAAATGGTTGTGTATGATTCTCTTACTCAAAGCACACCTCTTCCTTAAACTCCACCTTTTGTTTGTATCACACCTTTGGTTCACACCACTCAACCGGTTCATACCACTCCGATGAAGCAATCTCACAATAACATATCATCGACATCTACAACAAACTCACCTAACATCTAGCAACGGGTGACTTTAGATGCAGATGAGACTGAAATGGCATGGATCATCATGTTCAATAAATATATTGGCAGCTCGTATGTGAACCCGTTTTCACTCCCGCTCAAGGACAAGGAAACAATCAAGAAAGAGTATATAGAGTTCAAGAAAGACCCAAACGAGAGGTAAGTTGAAAACATTACATTTCATGCATTTTTGTTTGCAAATAATTGAATCCAATGACCTTTTGAGGTTGGTATTTTATATGTGCAGGCGTAACATCGGCATCAACGAGGAGCAAGGCCTAACATTTTTCAATCCCTCGGGTTATGTCATGTAAATTTCTTTTTCTAAATCCATATCTAGAAAAGTTGTGTTAACATCCATTTGATGAACAACAAGTTTGTCAATAGAAGCTAAGGCAAATAAAACATGAATAGATAAAATTCTCGTTACTAAAGCAAAAGTATCAAAATAGTCAATATTTTGTTTGAATAAAACCCTTAGCAACTAATCTAGCTTTATATTTATCAATAGAATCACCAAGATTACATTTTAAAAAAAAAATCCATTTACAACCAATTAGGTTAGCTCTAACTGGTAAATAAACTAATTCCCAGGTTTGATTTTGCAAAATAGAATCAATCTCATTTTTTATATCTTTTTCCCAAAATGGATTTTTTTTTTTTTTGAAAAAATTGCATCAACATAAGTCGAAGGGTCATTTTCTACGAGATATGTGTAAAAATCATTACCAAAAGAAATTTCTTTCCTTAGTTTTTTGCTCATTCTCAAATCATCATTTTGTATTTCAAAATCATTTTTTATTAAAATGTACATGAGAAATTGTATCAGTTCTTAATGGGAAATTATATTAAAAAAATTCAGCATTTTTTCTTTCAATAACTATATTGTTATCAATAACATTACTTTTTAATACAAGAAATTTATATGCAGCATTATGTTCAACATAACCAATAAACATGCAATCAGATGTCTTAGAGTCAATTTTTCTTTTCTTAAAATCAAGAAACATAACCTTAGCAAGACACCCCCACAATTTTAAATATTTTAAGTTAGGAAAGTAGCCTTTCCATAATTCATAAAGTGTCTTACCAATTTTCTTGTAGGAAATTCTATTTTGACTATGACATATAGATAACAAAGCTTCATCCCCACAAATTTTCATGCTCATTAGAACTAACAAGCATAAAATTTATCATTTCTTTTAATATTCTATTTTTTCTTTTATTTACACCATTTGATTCGGGGGAGTATGGACGAGTTTTTTCATGAATTATTCATTCTTTTTAACAAATATCATTATTCAGTATATATTCACTCTCTCTATCTGATCTAACTCTTTGTATCTTTTTATTCAATGATTTTCTACCTCAATTTTATATTTAAGAAACATATCAAAAGCTTCATCTTTATGCCTAAGTAAAAAAATTTTAGTAAATCTAGAGTATTTGTCAATAAAAATAACATAATATTGTTTACCACCTCTAGTAATAGTTTGTTTCAAATTTTTCAAATAAGTATGAATTAAACTTAATAATTTAAATTTTTTATTTACTAAATACAAGTTTTGTTAGTCATTTTGTTTCAGCACATGGTACACTTTTACTAAAGCACACATTTTTAATATTAAAAATTCAACCTAATAATTGCATTTTCTTAATATAAGGAACGCTAACATGTCTTAATATACCATGCAATAAATCAATTGAGTCACTCATGTAAAAAGAAGATCTAGCATTTTCATTCATGACATTTGCAATCTTAAGTACAAAAAGTTCCTAATTGCAATATCCCTTACCAACAAACATATTATTTTTTATCATTACGATCTTGTTAGATTCAAATGACACTTTTATCCCAACCATGCCTAAAAAGCCACAGAAACCAAGTTTGCCCTTATATTAGGAACAAGTAGAACATTATTCAGAGCTAGGTCTTGCTAGATGTGAGCTTGAGAAGGGCTTTTCTTTTACCAAGAACTTGAGCAGTTCAAGAATCACTAAGATATATTATTTTTTTTTTCTTCCCTTATTAGAGTATAGGAGGTAAAGGCATTTTTGTTTGCACAAATATACTTGGTAGCACCTGAGTCTACCACTCATTCCTTCACACCAGCCACCATATTTGCTTAAGAAATGATTGCAACAATTATATTATCAGATTCATCTACTTTAAACAAGTAAACTCTTGGATTAACAAGTTTGTCATTTCCTTTTGCTCTCTTCCTACACTATGTTGCATGATGCCCTAGCTTCCGACAAATAAAACAATTATCCTTCTTTTTGAGGGTGAGATAAGGAGTTTTGGGTATATAATCAGATTTATTAGTGTACCTTTATTGAAAATACTAGATTTTGCCTTGTATCATATTGGCTGTAGTTGTAACTTCCTTAGCTTTGGAAGACTTAATCTCTTTTCAAGTTATATTTTCTATGATGATGTGCACAATAAGTGACAATTGTTTTTCCTAGTGCTTCAGTTGTTGCTTGTAGCCATTACAGGATTTTGGCAACTTCTCAATCAGTAATCTAATAACGACCTCTTCTTTCAAGTGGATATTTTTGCCTTCAAATCATCCACCAGCTTGTGATATTTAGTAATCTAACTCTTGATATTCTTGTCATCTGTCACCTCCCAACAATAGAAGTTTCCAATCACGAACTTTTGTTTCCCAACATCTTCAGTAGTATATTTGACAACTATTAAATGCCATATTTGCTTTGCTTTTTTGTAAAGACTGTGAACATCAAATAGCTCATTAACAAGCATATTAATAATTTTATACCTGTATACTTTATTTGCATGCATCCATTGTTCCAGCATTTTGACATTGTCAAGCTTAGAATCAAACAGTGCAAAAGGTGCTCCATGAACATCAATGATGGAAAAGATCATTTCTTGCCATCTTTTGAAATTATTGCCATCAAACGCCTCGATTTTGGATATGTCAAGAAACGGTTTTGCATAAAACACTAAGGACATGGTAGTGAGAGCTGAGGTAGAACCATTGGCAAAGGTGGTGGCAGCAAGGATAGCGACAACACATTATCAGTGTGAGAATCCATTATCCTTAATATTGTTGGAAAAATATTGAAGCATAGAAACAATTGAAGGAAGTCTAAGGCGTGAAACACTATTCTTAAGGATAATTTTTTCAGAGTATTAAACTCAATGCAAAAGGACGGACTGTAGTAGTTATTCCCCAAGATTCAACACTCTTCTTGATTAGTTTGCACAAACTGTTAAGGATACCAATAACAACAGGAAATTAAAACTAAGAAGTAACCCAACAGAGAAAAGGAAGAAATGAGAGGTGTGCTGTGAATTGAGGCAGAGACTGGTATTTATAGGCTAGGAATTGAAGTTAACGTTGCACAAAGTCAAGAAATTCAACGTTAAAATCAAATACATTATAAAACTCAATCAAAATTCAACATTAAAATCTCATATTACGTTAGCAGTTTTAAAACTCAATTAGAAAACGATGTTTGAGACTATTTCAAAGGCTGAGGTAACAAGTAAATAAACCCAAGATACAAAATTTCACTTAGGCCTAGCCCATGTGTAAGACAATGTTTGAGACTGTTTTAGCCTTATGAAAGGTGTGTTGTGAACTGAGGCAGAGACTGGTATTATAGGCTAAGAATTAAAGTTAACGTTGCACAAAGTAAGGAAATTCAATGTTCAAATCAAATATGTTATAAAACTCAATCAGAATTCAACATTAAAATCTCAAATTACATTAGCAATTATAAAACTTAGTTAAAAGACAGTGTTTAAGACTGTTTCAAAGGTTGAGGTAAAAAGTAAATAAAACCAAGATACAAAATTTTGCTTGGGCTAGTTAAAAGACAGTGTTTGAGGCTGCTTAAAAGGTTGAGGTAAAAAGTAAATAAAATCAAGATATAAAATTTCACTTGAGTCTAGCCCATGTGTAAAACAATGTTTGAGACTGTTTCAAAGGCTAAGGTAAAAAATAAATAAAACCAAAGTACAAAATTTCAAAGTCTAAGGTAAAAAGTAAATAAAACTAAGATATAAAATTTCACTTAGACTTAGCCCATGTGTAAGATAGTGTTTGAGACTATTTCAAAGGCAGAGATAAAAAATAAATAAAACTAAGGTATAAAATTTCACTTGAACCTAATCCATGTGTATACTTGTGCGCAAGAAGGAAGAAAATTTGCATTTTCTCAACACCTAAGCTGATCTCGTTTGCACGTGAACTCACTCTTTTTTCTTTTTTACAACAAATTTATAATGAATTTACTTATTTAAAATTATCACTTCTTTTTGTATCTTAACAATATGAGATATTAAAAAATTATAAAATGCCACTATACAAGCTTATATTTTCGTCTTCAATAGCCAACGACAATTGTTTAAGACTAAGAACCAAGTGTTAACATTAACTAAGACATTGGCCATGCAAGGCAACACGTAAGGCACATAGAAAAGAATTAGCTGTGAGTTGATTAACGTCAAAATCACGTGAGCATGTTGTCCACGTGGAGTCTTCATCAACATGGTGGAGGGACTTGAATTTTAAGTAGGATGACTTTGTCGGCATTCAAACCAAGGCCAACTTAGATTGCGTAACCATGTTATGATGTTACTGCTTAACTCCATTCCCATGAAATTAGATTGATCATGAAGCGGCGCCCTGAGTCTAATCACTAATCCTCAATGTTATCTTATGATATTTTGATCTTTCAAAGCATATTAAATTCATCTATTATATTGTAAAATATAAAAACTTTGTGTAATTTCTGTTCTCTATAAATAGAGTTGAATTTCATATTTAATAACTTTAGTATCAAAATCCATGTAGATTTGTGAGGATTTGGACTTGAAGAAGACGAGCGAGGCTTTGAGCAAGGCTGCTTGTATTTAATTACTCTTGAGCCTCTTTTATACCAAAAAACAAAGGAATTTCGAGGTTCTCTTTTGCTTGTATTAATCTGGTTTTCTCTTTTTTTTTTCTTTTTTTGTTTCAATGTGAATCTTTTATTCCTACCAAAGAAAAATTATAGATCTTCATTGCTAAGGTGTATTTTCATGGCTAAAGTGCAAGAAAAAGAATATATATATATATATATATATATATATAAGTAAGTAAATTTTTTACCCTGATTAAATATTAAAATTAAGTTTGTGCATTTATTTTGAAAGGCTTTTGAAATTTTGAAAATCACTACAAGTGTACAACATTTATATATATACTAGGAGTGCATCAAATTATTATTTTTAAAATATTATCACATTTAATATTATTTATCATATAAATTTAATAATTTTTTAAATGTATGATCTTGAGATTATGAAAAAAAATTGACACGTGTTATTAAAATATATTTTAAAAAATTAATATAACTATTAATACGGTTGTGGACTTCGTTTTTCCTTGTCCCACTTTTTCATTTGACTCTCCTCGATTTCAATAACGACAGTAAAATCCATGGGGTTAATTAGGGGATCAACGTGAGAGAATACCTTCCATTCCCTCAGTGCTTTCCTCTAATTTACATATATAGGAGGGCCTTCATTAGGGGTGACTAATCGTTTAAGTAGGTCAAATAGGTAAATAAATTCCATTAATTGACTTTTACATGCATATCAACCAAATCGAATGATTTTACTTATTAACTGATTTAACTAATTAATTGACTTAAGTTGATTAATTCGATTTTAATCAATTTAATTGAAATTTTTTTAAACTTTTAAAATTTTTAACTTTTTAATTCAGTTAACAGTTAATCCGACAATAGTATGAAAGAAAGTAGAGTGAATATATCACTAGGGAATAACAACAATTGATTTTTTACCCTCTCATTAGAAGCCATCTTATAGCATAATTTCATGTTTACCTGCTATTATCCAAAAAGAAAATTTGTATAAATCACAATCAATTGCAATGCTAAATTCTTTATTCATAATCATACTTACATTTTTATTTTAAAACTAATTCAATATGATCAATTAAATTTGTTTTTGAAGTTTTAAAACTTTTTATACGTACTAATGTATAAGATAAAGATGCAATTTGTACATACTTACTTAGGCATATTAATTAAATTGTGGTCCTTAACCTCTAAATTAAAAACCAAAACTCTGATTTGAAATTCTTAATTTTTCAAATTATTAAAATTATAATGAAGGGCGTAGTTTTAATTTTCAATATCTAAATTAAACAAAATTAACATTGTTTTGAATTTAGGGTATTCTTTGCTTATAATTTCTTTATTACATTTTCATTCCTTATTTATCAATCTCAAAAATTTCAAAAAAAATACTAGTAGACTAGCAGTAGTAGATAATAAAGAAGACAATAAGTATCAATCAACTATATATTCAACTTATAATTTATTAAAAATTGAATAATACTATTTTTCCCATTTCTATTTTATAAAGAACCTGATTAATTGACGTTTATAAGCATTAACCAAAATTATTTAGATTTATTTTTTTATAGCAATATCTTGTTCTTTTATATTCAAGATATGTAATATCGGTTAAGTACAAGATATATAGGATTTTTCTAAAAAAAATATTATTATAGATTAATCATTATAATTAGATTAACTACACCTAATTAACTAAACTAAAACTGACTTAACCAAGCATTTTAATCAAATTAATCAAACCTAATTAATCAAATTTTATCGATTAAATCGATTACATTCAATTTTAGCTAGCTGACTTTTGCTCACCCCTAGCCTTCATCCGGATTCCTGGCAATGCATACAGATGGTATTATCATTCAAAAGGTTGATATGAAATGATTCCAACAATGGAGGGTCGACGTTTATTTGGACTGCATTTCCATTTATTTTGACGCCTTAGCTATTTATGTTTTTTCCCCATGAAGCCCAGGTCTCACTTGAACATGGAAAACAACTTTCTGATGAAATTAGTAAGCACACCATCAAAATCATCAATCTTCATGTCTGTCTGCTTACCCCAAGAGAATGGCTCCATTGGCTTGGTTGCTTCCAGAAGATCCTCCATCAGAAACTTTGGCTTCGAGCGCTCCAATGGACCTATTTGGTGATTGTATATTCCGAGGTCTGGACAGTAATCCTGAAAAGAAAAAACAACTTGTTAAGCAAGCATATAAATTATATATGTTCTATTCCCATCCTTCTGATGGATTGTTGTTTGAGAAGTATCTATATGAATATTGTTGCTTACTTGATCAGCGTGCATTTTTTTCACAAACGTCTTAAAAATGTTTAAGTTCCTTTCTTCCAACAGATCATCTGATAAACGGAGATATGTGACCCCATACATCATCAGCTTTGGCAGACCCTCTCTGTTGATACCATTTGGCCTGGCGTTTAACAGGATCTGATTATAACCTTTACTGTCATATCTTGATAATGCATATTCTCCTGCAACTTCAAGGTGCTCTCTCCAACCTCCACTCAGAACCTGCTAACAGATGTGCCATGGATGAGTTTTATCTTCCTTCTAATGCCAATGTGAGGGTGGTAATACATAATTTTATATTGGGTGACAGAAAGACTGCAGGCTAATGTTTTCATTAAGATAACCGCTCTTGTTCCTGATGGCAAGTATCTGAGAAAAACATTTGATAAAGAAAATGCGTACCCTACTTCCCATTGGTTTGAATAGGGAAATTATCATTTTCTTGCAAGAAAATATATTTCTATCTCTATGTGGCATAGGTAGATTTTCCCTAAGAGTCTGTAGCAATCAATTCAGATTTTAGGTCTTGAATAGGATTATTTCCAATTAATCTTCCAAGTATTTACCTGTTGAACAAGTTCCTGAGGCCCACATTTGGCATCAGCTCTTTGTTCTGAGTTCCTCATCTCGAGACATGTAAAATTGAAAATAGCATAATGTCTTGACAGCATCCTTGCAATGGGTCGATATCCATCTCTATCTTTCAAATTGTAATATCCCGAAGTAAGTTCTGCAGCATGACTATCAGATCTATACCACCAGTGTATCCCAGCTACCTGATTAGAAAATTGAAAAAAAAACTGAATAGACTGACAGATATATCCATCGTTAGATAAAAATGTTTTTAGGTTGTGAGATATATACTTTCGCCGCTAACTTCACTTTACAGCCCAAGAAAGCTATATTAGCTTCATCAAGAACCTCATCACCATGGTTGACTAACTTGCTGGAATACCAAGTCAAGAAAAACTTCCCCTTCTCAGTAAGATATGTCCCATTCAATCCAAAGAACTCTGTGGATCCAGGTGTGTCATTGTATTCCCCTGCGTTATCAGGCAATTCCCATTCACGATGGCCTGCATTTGTTGCTGCCTCTTTAAATTCTGCTTTGAGGTACTTGTCATAACACTGCAGTAATATACAAAACTTTTTAGAGAATTGTACCTCAGCATATGGCCAGATTTTATGGCTTATAAGATCGTAAGGTTGTTGAAATCAGTAAATACCTAAAACTAATAAATGACTATTCACCTGAAATTCTCCAATACCAGGGAAAACCCATCCTTGACTTTCTGGATAAGAGGGATATCTTAGCTCCCCTGCAGGACCAAGGCCTACTTCAATGTCTACTATGAGTCCCGCTTCTAGAAAATCTGACATGTGCTCCCTGAAGCTCTTCATGTAGTCACTGTACATCTACAAAAATCAACAACCTGTCTGAAGCATCAATGGAGTATAGGAAAACATTTTCCCGAAAAAGATTAGGGATCAATATTGCTTAAAATAAAAGACAACTAAATTTAACAGCTGAAATTGATAGATAAGAACCAGAATTTAGTAATTAGAACCTCTTGAAATTGGATTCTACATTCATAGAGTGATATTATTTAGGATTCGTAGGTCTTTAACTGAGAATATTAGCACTTCTTGAAATCATGGAATCATCTTGGTGAAAATATTCTCGGTTCAACTGGTTTGGGGATAAAATATAGGCTGCCTGAAATCCTATTTGTTTTAAAAGCTGAGACATATCACAGCTTCACAAGCCAGCAAAACATGCTACCAGTAAGGCCAGAGGTGCAACAAAAATGCAACATTCCTTCCTCTGCTTTATGGCATGAATAAACAATTTCAGTAGCCAAAAAGTGCAAAGCAATAGGCAGAGTTGCTCTGTACAATGAAAACAGTACAAGAACTAATATAAAGAAAGCCAGACTAGGATGTAGGACGGAAAAATGAATGTCAAAAACAGTGTCATTCACATGTGGTTAGGAAGAGATTTGTTTTAACTTGTTTCTTTCAGAGAAAAATAATTATCTTCAGCAGTAGGAACTAATTTTATTTGTTTTGATTGTCCCAAAAAATTTTTATAACAAAGACTTTAGAAAAGAGCTCCTGAAACTAACCTGGACAGCAGTTCTTCCATCAAAAAGAGGCTGAATATCCACTCCAATAGTTAGGTACTCCTTGTTTCTGTTACCTTTCTGATTGGTATAGAAGATGTCAGGGTCTGTTTCTCCGATGTCAAGTACCCAATGGGGAAGTGGGATTGTAACTTCATCTCCTATATTGCCACCACATTGATGAAATGACATTATGGCTTGTAGTTTTAATCCACATTCTTGAACAAGTGCGAACAAGCTCCTGTAAGCACTCCAATCGTAATGTTTAGGGCCCTTTGATTCCACAATCCCCCACCAGACATCTACCATTACCCCATCAACGCCTGCTGCTCTCAGTTCCTTGAGCTGTTTTTCCATCCCAGTCTTATCTTCAAAAACATTCTCATTCGAAACAACTCCCAACTAATACAATGGAAAAAAAAAAAGTAACAGTCATTAGTAGATGATAATCTCTGCTTGACATGCAAAAACAGAAAGATATTTTGAAACTTACTGGGAGCATTACATAGACCGGCACATAGTTTGCTAACATCTTTTCATTGTAGGTGGGAGCAGTTGGAGCCTGCATGTTTTTATGAACAAGAGAAATGATCTGATTGCTCTGATTTCTTCGTTTTCTTTCTAAGTTGGAGATTGCACTGATCACACTCCTCTTTTATAGACCAAATAAAAAATCAAGAACAATACCATCTG
Source organism: Theobroma grandiflorum (assembly GCA_036013995.1). Classification (NCBI taxonomy): domain Eukaryota; kingdom Viridiplantae; phylum Streptophyta; class Magnoliopsida; order Malvales; family Malvaceae; genus Theobroma; species Theobroma grandiflorum. The sequence continues at coordinate 42,365,006 of CP142127.1, forward strand.
GGTTCGGGCCTTATCTTTGCGTGAAAAAGAGTGCATATCTTAATCTGATTTCTCAGGGGCTTTGTGTCTTTTTCTAAAATAAAACCAAATGTTTATCTTGCTCATGAAATTGCATGCATTGCCACTTGTGAGACAGCTTGCAATAAGCTAAGATGCCACCATCGACGAACTTTTGAAAAAGTTGGGATTAGAAACATATCAGATATCAAGGACATTACGGTCATTTCAATCACCATGGGTTAAATGGCCTTGTTAACCATGGTTTTGTAAATCACAAGAAAAACCCTTTAAATTGCAACATTGTTTTAAGCACGTGCGAGGCCAGCTATAGGCAACTTATATAACTCGGCGTCCCTGGCCACAGCTTGTGGTATCTGATGGCAACATAGATATATTCCAAGAAATATATAGTTTCCACTCACCTCTGGCATTTCAGCTGTTGAAAACTTTGATGTCACAGCTTTGGGATTTTTTGATATGTCAGCAGAGTTGGATGAACCTGTTTGACCGAGAGCTTCTATTCTTCTAACGCTCGTTACTCCTTGTAGGCTCTCGACTCTATCTATCGATGGCATCTCCCGGTGGAAAATGCTGCTGTGAAGCTGAAGCCTAACCTTATCTCCCCAACCACCTTGTGTTGAATATATAATGCTTATCATATTGATGATCGCTTCTGCTACTGTTTGGAATAGAATCGCTTCAGCTTCTGGCAGTCTTTTGCGCAAGAAAAATCTGGTTTGTTGTAGGCTTCCTGATTGATCTGTGAAAAGTCGCCATGTTTTTGGAGCTTTAATGGGCTCCTCTACTTGGGAAGAGAAGAACATGCATCCTTGTAAAACGCAAACCGACGTGTGGTCAGCACTTGGTTTGCTTTGTAGGCAAATCGAATTGCAATCGTAAATTTTTCTCTGGTTGTTTTTCTTCTTGCCTAACGTCATTATCTTCAATTTTGTTCCTTTCTTCGCCCTCTCATGTCTTATCGAGGAAGCTGCAACCATAACATCTTTTCCTACGAAAGGTTTTAATAAGAGTCTAAAATGGCTTACCCGTAATAATATGCGCACTTAAGAAAATCATCAAAAATTCAAAATCTATGTGACAGTTATGCACGCTAGTTTAAGACCAAAACTTTATCTCAAAACTTTTTGTTGGGGGGGCAAGACAAATAGATGAGAGTAATATGAATTAATTACTTGCAAGAAATGTATAGTTAAAATGGGTCTGACTAGATGTATCACCTTGCATGAGTACTGCCAGCCTGCTCAAAGGAGTCCAATATCAGAGCAGCTTTTATCAGGCCTTAAAGTTGAATTAGGCCCAACTAATGTGTCCAGTTAGAGCAGGCCCAACTTTGCATGAACCTAGCTAAAATGCAATAGCCCAACCTGACGGTTTGAGTACAAATCAGCCATCGACAATTCTTCAATAAATTTTAAAATTGTTATGAATAAATATGTGAATGTCTATTATATTATTTCCCAAGAAGTATAAATTAAGTCAAACAGCCTAATAGACAAAATACAAGAAATGTAATATGATTTGAACTTTTAGATAGAATTAGATTAAAACTATGATTCAAGAGGTTGTTGGCCTATAAATAGGTTTCTCACTTCATTTGTAAATATATACTTGAATAAGATCTTCTTACTCCCTCTAAATATTTTCTTTCCTTCTAAATACTTTCTCTTATATTTCTCTTATAGTTGTTTTTTTCAGATTTATTTCATAATACGTTATCAACACGATCTTCTTTAATATCTTAAGTTTTGGAATTATTTTGTTTTCATCATCTTTAAGCTTCAAAAGGATTTCAATAATTTGGTTTTGATTTATAATTTAAGCAAATCAAGTAAGTGTTGCTATTACTTTGTTTTCATCATCTCCAAGCTTTAAAAGGATTTCAATGGTTGGTCTTTAATTTTTAGTTGTAACAAATCAAGTAAATGACTTGATATTTTTTTAATATTTTCATTCCTTAAAAATCAACCTTAATATAAATTTTAATATCATATAGTATATATTATATTATGTCCCTTGGAAAGTGAATTTATTATTATATAGCTATTAATAAAAAAAAATCATAATATCCATTCCTTGAAGTGAGTGTGACAAACTAACTACTAATAAAAAAATGACAAATTTGTCTATTCCTTGAAGTGAATGCGATATTAGTTAATAATTATAGTCATGGTCATGAATCTATCCATTCCTTAAAATGAATGCCACATCATTTAATAATTATGACAATGGATAAGGAAGATGTCGTTATAATAATTTACACTATCACTATTTTAAAGTAGAGAAAGAATCGGGAAATTGAAAAGGTGGAAGAAGAATCGGGAATGCCCCAGGATTTCTATTTCTCTAGAAAGTTACTTTTTACAATTGTTTTTCACATTATTTATATACAAACAATACAAAATAACAACATGCTAACTAAACTGACTTTAATAATCTATTTACAATATAAACATGATTAATAGATACTTAAGACTCCCTCTGAAGATAAGTGTGTATATTATGCATACTCATCTTGCTAGAGAGTGAAGAAAAAGGACTAAGCTGGAGAGCCTTGGTAAATAAGTCTGCCAACTGCAACTTGGTATGAATATATGTAGGAGATATGACACCTGATAAAACTTTCTCCCTTATGAAATGATAATCTTTTTTTATGTGCTTGGTTCGCTCATGAAAAATTGGGTCCTTACAAAGATGTAGCGCAGACTGATTATCACAATGCAAAGAAACAGCTTGCATATGATTAATACCGAAATCCTTTAGTAAGAACAGTAACCAAATTACTTCACAGGTAGTGGCTGCCATTGCACGGTACTTTGCCTCAGTAGAGCTGCGAGCAACAACCATTTGTTTCTTAGATTTCCAACTTATCAAAGAATCACCAAGGAAAACACAAAAAACCTGTGACAGACCTCCTAGTATCAGGACACCTTCCCCAATCACTGTCGCTATATGCTTGTAATTGTAAATAAGATCAAGAAGAAAATAAGATGCCTTTGCCAAGAGCACCTTTGATATACTTGAGAACTTGAAAAGCATCATGTAAATGACTTTGAGTGGGTTTATCCATACATTGGGATAATATATGAACAACATAAGAAATGTCATGGCGAGAAAAAGTCAAATATAAAAGCTTACCAACAAGCTGCTTGTAATTAGTTGCATCGACCAACTGATCAGTGTTTATAGCTTTATTTAACCTATGATTGTAATCAATAGGTGTAGTGATAGGTTTGTAGCCAAGAACTCCATATTCTGCTAACAAATCAAGAGCATATTTATGTTGACAAATAGAGATGCCTGCTTCAGATTGGGCAACTTCCAAACCAAGGAAATACTTTAATTTGCCAAGATCTTTAAGCCTAAATTTGGACTTAAAGAACTCTATAATTTGCTTAATAACATTGGAGGAGGAGTTGGTAATAATGATATCATCAACATACACCAGGAGGACTATTATCTCATCATCAATTATTCTTTTAACAAACAGGGAATAATCAGTTAAAGACTAGTAGAAGCCAAACTCCAGTAAAACACTTGTGAATTTTGCATTCCACTGCCGAAAAGATTGCTTAAGCCCATACAAAGACTTGTGTAGCTTACAAACTAACTTAACATTAGAAAAAAACTCCCCCTTAAGTTGATATCCTTGTGGGAAAGTCATATAAATATCCTCATCAAGATCACCATTGAGAAATGCATTATCAATATCTAATTGGGTAAGAGTCCATCTTTTGATGGCAGCTAAGGCTAAAAGCACACGAACTGTTGATTGTTTGGCAATAGGGCTAAATGTCTCTTTATAGTCAAAACCCTCATTTTGATTATAACCCTTTGCCACAAGCTTAGCCTTATATCTTTCTACTGTACCATTAACATTGAGTTTAACTTTATAAACCCATTTACACCCAATTGAATGTGCACCATGAGGTAAAGGTACAACTGTCCATGTCTCATTGGCTTCCAAAGCATTTAATTCAATTTGCATTGCATTGATCCATTGATCATACTAAATGGCTTGGTGATAATGATTTGGTTCTGGAATTTTAGTCAGTAAGGTGGTTAAAGCTTTATGGGAATGTGAGAGTTGCAGTGGTGATAAGTATTTGGAGATGGGATATTTTGTGACACTATTATCATGGGAAGGTAACTGACAATCATAAGCTTTAAGGTATTTGGGTGGTTTAATGACTCTAGAACTTTTCCTAAGAGTAGGATTTTGATTAGCAAAAGGAATTTCAGAGTTACAATTTGGAATAGGATCAGTAGAGATAGTGTCATGGTTGGTTTCAAATTCAATATTAGTTGTTGAATTGGATGAAACAGGTATGGAAATATTAGAAGAAAAATTGGTGGAAGAATTTTGAACAGAAGTAATATTATTAGGATTAAAAGAAATTCAGCAGAGGACAAAGTATCACAATGTAAAATACAAGGATCATTAAAAAAAGAATACATAGATTCAAACGATGATTTGCCTTTTTGAAAAGGAAAAATGGACTCATGAAATATAACATCTCTATATATGAATGTTCAATAGGTTTCCAAATCATATACCTTATATCCCTTGATTCCTATAAGGTAACCTATGAAGATGCATTTTTTAGATCTGGAATCAAACTTAGTTCTATCTTTTTTGAGAGTGGAAACAAAGCATAAACAACCAAAAACCCTCAAATGTGAATAAACTGGTGATTTGTTGTAAAGCAACTCATATGGAGATTTATTTCCTATAATGGAAGGTGGTATTCTATTGATGATATAAGCTGCTACAAGGACTGAATCTCTCCAGAATTTTAATGGTAAGGATGATTGAAAAAGAAGTGCTCTAGCAACAATCAAAAAGTGTTGATGTTTTCTCTCGACTACCCTATTTTGTTAAGGTGTATCTACACAAGATAGGTGATGCACAATACCCTTAGTAGAATAAATTTCATTAAGTTGGAACTCAAGTCCATTATCAGATCTGATTTATTTAATTGGTTTACTAAACTAAGTGTAAATAAGGTTGTAAAATGCTGGAATGATGGTTTTGACATTTGACTTAGCACGCATTAAAAAAATCCATGTAAATCTATTAGAGTCATCAACAACTGTTAAAAAGTAATGGTGACCAAACAAAAAAGCAGTAGAATAAAGCCCCCATATATCCATGTGAATCAATTCAAAAGAAGAAACAGTAGTTTGAATGTGAACAGGAAAACGTAAACGTTTTTGCCTTACCTTTGGACATGTTTCACAACATAAACCTTCAATAGAGGTAACATCAGCACAATTTTCATGAATAAGTTTGATTATACTCAAAAGAGAATGACCTAACCTAAAGTGCCATAAATCAAAACTTTTAGGCAAATTTTTACAAGTATTGGAAAACAACTTGGAAGGAAAGGAAATAAACTATTCCATTTTAGCTTAACTAAGAGTATGTGCATCCCACTTGTTATGCATAAAGTATAGTCTAGAAATGGCTTTAGCAAGCCTAATCATTGTCCATGAACTTAGTTCCTGGACAATACAATATGAATCAGTAATCAACAGTAAGATATTTTTGGACTTGGTAAGTTCAGTAACTGAGATTAAATTGAATTTAAAGGAAGGCACCAATAGAACATTCTTTAGTATGAGTGATGAGGAAAGCTTGACTGTGCCTATATGTGAAACTAATGCCTTTGTTTCATTTGGCAACTAAATGTACATGCTATGTACAGGTCTAGAGGAAATAAAGTTACCTAGAAAACAAGCTATATGATCTGTAGCCATTGTATCCATAATCCAAGATGTATTATAAACATTTGGAATTGCTCTAGAAAAAGAAAATGCACTGTGTGCATTAGATGAATAATTTTTGCTATGACAAGAATAAAAAAGTAATGCAGCAGACAAACAACCTAATGACTCAATGGGTAAATTATTGGAACAAAAATATAAAGGGTTCAAGATTATACTAGATAATGTTGAATTCACAAGAGAAGTTTTCACTTTGGGTGGATTGGTTGGTTCTTCATTCTTACCATCAGTAGTATGATCATTGATCAATGACATTAGTTTTTGAATTTGATGCTTAGAAAAAGTCAGTGAAAACAAAGATTCAATTGATTCATCACATTTTTCCTTCAATGTAACAGGGCCAACACTATTAATAAACCATGCATTCCCTTTCTTAAGAGGTGATTTCCCCTTTGAAAACTTGAAATCTGGTGGGAATCTAATCAATCTATAATACTTGTCCTTAGTATGTCCCTTCTTATGACAATAAGAATAAACAACATCCATCTTAGACTTAACCTTTCCTTCTATCATTATGGCCACGGCAGAGGACTCTATCATAGGCATAGTATGCAAATATAAATTCCTTTGTGACTCATCCCTAATCACCAGATTATATGCCTCATTCAATGAAAGAAACAGTTTCATCATCAAAATTTGAGATCGAAGAGCAGAGAATGGCTCATTGAGTCCATTGAAAAACCCTAAATACCGAATCTTTTTGATATTGATCTATATAAGTTTGAAAGCAACCTGAATTACATTTGCCACAACTACAATGTGGAAACGGTCTATAATTCCTAAGTTCTTCCCAAATTTAATTTAACTTAATGAAATATGCATCAACAGACCTTGTACCTTGGGAAATGCTGTAGAGATTGAACTAGAGGTTACAAATTCTTGCATCGTTTGGTTGAGAGAAGCGTTCTTTCAGAGTTTCCCAAACCTCATATGCTTTTTTGATGTAGAATATTGTAGAGGCTATAGGTAGTGAGATTGATTCAAGAAACCAGGCAAGGATGAGGCTATTGCATCTTGTCCATGGCACAAAGAACTTATTTGAAACATTAAGTTCTGGAATCGAACCATCAATGAACCCAGATTTGTTTTGAATGGAGAGTGCTAGCAAGAAAAATATGTTCCACAATAAGTAGTTATTTGATGTCAGCTTAGGAGTGATGATGATGGAGCCATGGTGGTCTGAGTGGTGGAGATAAAACGATGACAGTGGATCTTCAATAGGTGAAGTTGACGATCGAAGGTCAAAGGTGGAAGATATTGAATTTGTCATAAGGCTTGAGAAATTTGTAAAAATTGTAGAAGGTATTTGTAAGGAATATGAACGATCAAAGAAAAAAAAATCTGAAGAATCTCAAGAGAAATGAAGTGGCTCTGATACCTTGGAAAAGGTAGAAGAAGAATCGAGAAATTGAAAAAGATGGAAGAAGAATCGAGAATGTCCCAGGAATTCCATTTCTCTAGAAAGTTACTTTTTACAATTGTTTTTCATACTATTTATATACAGACAGTACAAAGTAACAACATGCTAACTAAACTGACTTTAATAATCTATTTATAATATAAACATGATTAATAGATACTTAAGACCAGAAGTGAATGAATAATTTTACTATCAAAATTTAAGGATAATTTTATCACCAGAAGTGAATGGATAATTTTACCACTAGAAGTAGATAGATGACGTAACCCACCAAAAGTGAATAACCCATCAAAAAAAAGTGGATGAATACTTGTAACCTACTAGAAGTGGATAAATGATAAAAAGAATAAAAAGAATATAGAAAACATATTATCATTGATGTGACATAAAAGATCATTGGTCACGTTAAATTTTATCACATCACTGAAAATTAAAACATCTTTTAAATATTTTAATCATGGCCAAGTTGATATAGCACATCAAGTTATTTTTCACCCTGAAAAAGGAATTGATTACATGATTGGTAATAAAAATATTTATCATTGATTTTCTTGTTTTGAAAAAGGAATTAATCATTCGATTGGTAATAGAAATATCTGAGAATGAAATTAATAGTAATTGGTATATTTAGTATAACTATATTACGAAGATACTTTAATATGTTTTCATTATATTTAAATGATATGTTCTTATTATGTAATTTAATTCTATATTTAATATTCTTTTATGTTAACTTGCAAGTTTCTTATTATTTATATCTTATTTTATTGAAAAAAAAAGTATGAATATTCATATTGTTTGATCCAAGATCTATGATGTAAATATATATCTAGTAGACATTGCTATAACACATATTATATTTAAAGACAAGAAATATTTTTCCTACTTAACAATGAAAAAAAAAGTCAATGTCAATTCAATATCTGGTAGTCCAAGATTAATTGAAATCTCTAAAAGAGCTAACATTTTACTATCTTGAGGAATAAAGCAATGTATTATTTTTTTTTATTAAGTCTCAAAAAAGTTTATTAAGTTTTAAAGATAGTTATCTTATAGATATCATATTGAGACAACAAATGAAAGAGACATTTAATACCTCAATCTTAGATCTATTATCTCAAGTAAGAAATGTGTGTTAAAAAAATTACTCATTTTGTTCTCTGGATTAAACTACACAAATATTAGAATAATTGAAACTCATAGTAAACCAGAAGTTTACTATTGATTTTAATATTTAGCATGATCGATTGGACTATCTCGAATCAATAATAATGTAAAAAAATGATTGAAAATTTATATGATCATTCATTGAAAAACCAAAAGATTTTTTAATCTAATAAATTTTTATGTGTTGCTTGCTCTAAAGGAAAATAAATCATAAGGTTATCATAGCTAAAGTTGAGATTGAATTTTCTATATTTTTTGAATTATATGCAGGGTTATATGTGGATTCATACATCCACTATGTGAACTATTTAGATATTTTACAATTTTAATCGATGCATCGATTAGATGATCATATGTGTACTTATTATCAGCTTGCAATTTGGCATTTGCAACCATCTGTTTGCAAGCACATTTCCTAGTTATATAATCAAGATTATTTATTTTTACAATGCTAGTGGACTTACATCTCAAACCTTTAATATTGCATATTAGTAGAAATAACTATTAAACAGCTTGTTGCTTATATTTATACACAAAATGGTCTAACATAATTATTTATTAAACACTTCCAATTGATTGCAAAGTTATTACTTATGAAATTCAAACTCCCAATATCTACTTGGGGGCATGTCATTTTAGATGCAACAGCATTTGTATGCATCAGGCCAAACAAGTTATTATAAATTCTCCTTATATAATTGGTTTATGGTCAAGAATCAAATATTTTTCATCAAAGAATTTTTGAATGTGCGGTATATGTTTCAATTGCTCCACCACAAAAGCACAAAGATGGGTCCTCAAAGGAGGTTAGGAATATATATTTGATACGAATCTCCTTTTGTTATTAAATATTTAGAATTATCAATAGGAGATTATTCACGACGAAGTTTATCAATTATCATATTGATGAAACAATTTTTTCAACATTAGAAGGAGAAAAATAAGTAACTACAAAAGAAAATTTCTTAGAATGAATTATCATTATCTAGTTTTGATTTTTGCACAAATCAATATGAACTTGAAGTTCAAAAAGATATTTTTTTTATAAAATATAGTAAATTAGTTTCCAGATATATTTACTGACCTAAAAGAATAACTAAATCTTATATATCAACTGCAAATGCTCCTATTAACATTAATGCCCTTATAAGACAAGGCACGCCAGAAGCGTTGAGACCAATTGATTTCAAAGATAAAACCCTTGAAAAATAAAAAGAGCAAATATTTAAGATGGTTAGAAAGAGGAAGTAGAAACTCTAGAAGAGACCCTTAATATAATTGATAAACATTCCAGAAGAAATTTAAGTACCTGAAATCATTGAAAATAAAAAAATCTCAATAAATTATATCATAATAGAAAAAGATGGAACCAATAAATAAACGTGTTCCATATTTTGTATATAATATAGTGCACAATATTATGAAAGAAAAACGAGGAGCTAAAACTTATATCTATTGGAAAATGTAGACAAAGAAATTATTAACGAATGTGGAAAGACGCAATTAAGGAGGAATTGAATTCACTTGCAAAACATGAAGTTTTTAAATCTGTAGTTCGTACACCAAATAGTGTTAAACCAATGGAACATAAATTGGTATTTGTGCAAATATGAAATGAGAAAATTGAGATTATGAGATATAAAGCACGGCTTGTCGCACAAGGTTTTCTCTAAAGATCTAGTATTAAATATGAAATGATATATTTTCTATGATTGATGCAATTACAATTCTATATTAACTAGTTTAGCAATATATGAGAAGATTAAAATGCGTCTAATAAATGTAGCTACAACCTATTTATATGGCTTATTTAATATCGATATCTATATGAAAATCCATGAAGGATTTAAATTGCCTGAAACACAAAAATTTAAATTCTCGAGAAATTTACTCGATTAAATTAAATAAATATTTATATGGATTAAAGCGATCCAGACACATGTGGTATAATCGCCTTAATGCATGTTTATTGAAAGAAGGCTATAGAAATAATTATATATGCTTATGGATTTTATAAAATGGTTTAGATATGAATTTATTATAATTATTGTTTATATTGATAACTTGAACATTATTAGAACTCTTGAAGAGTTATTAAAAGTCGTGGATTACTTAAAAAGAGAATTTGATATGAAAGACCTTAGACAAAATAAAGTTTTGTTTGGGTTTTTAGATTGAACACTTGACAAATAAAATTTTTGTCCATCAATTAAATTATATCGCAAAAATGTGAAACCAATTTTATATGAAGAAAACATATCCATTAAGTTGACCAATAGTTATAAGGTCACTAGATGTGAAAAAAAAACTTTTTTTGACCCCGTGAGGATAATGAAGAACTTTTTGGTCTTGAAATATCGTATCTAATTGCAATTGCGGCACTAATGTATCTTGTTAGCAATATATGACTTGATATATCAATTGTTGTGAATTTATTAGCAAGATATAATTTTTCTCCAACTCCAAGATATTAGAATAAAACTAAACATATATTTTAATATCTTCGAGAAACAATGGATATAGGCTTATATTATTCAAATGCATCAAAATAAAATTTAATTAGTTATACAAATACAAAATATTTATTTTATCCACACAAAGCTCGATCTCAGACAAGTTTTCTTATTCATACGTGGAGGTATGACTATTTCATAGTGTTTTCTAAAACAAACTATAGTTGTTATTTCTTTTAACTATGCAGAAATTTTAGTAGCTTATGAGCAAGCAGTGAATATGTCTATTTAAGATCTGTAACTTATCATATTCAAGAAACATGTGGCTTGTCAACTAAGAAGGAAATTCTAATAACGTTATATGAGGATAATACTACTTGCATAGCACAATTAAAAGAAATGATATATTAAAGGTAATTGAACAAAACACATAGTTCACCAAAATTATTCTTTACTCATGATCTCCAAGAATATGGTGAAATTAGTGTTTAACAATTTCAGTCAAGTGATAATCTAGTAGATTTATTCACCAAAGCCTTTCTTACTGCAACATTTGAAAAGTTATTATAAAAAGATTGAAATGTATCATTTTAAAGATCTCTATCATACAGTAATCAGAGGGAGTAAAATATGCACTATACTTTTTTCCTTCATTAAGGTTTTTTTTATTGAGTTTTTCTTAATAAGGTTTTTAATGAGACAGTATTTCAAAAGTGTATTCTTGAAAAGATTATGTACTATTTTTCCTTCACTTAGATTTTTTTCCTATGAGGTTTTTTCTAGTAAGGTTTTAACGAGGTATATTCTTAATACAATGGATATTCAAGAGAGAGTGTTATAAATAAATATGTGAATATCCATTGTATTATGACCTAAGAAATGCAGACCAAATTAAATAGCCTAATAGGTAAGATACAAGAAATGTAATATGATTTGAACTCTTAAATAGATTAGATTAGGACTATGATTCAAGGGGTTGTTGGCCTATAAATAGGTCTCTTACTTCATTTATAAATATATACTTGAATAAGATCCTCTTACTCTTTCTAAATACTTTCTTTCCCTTTAAATACTTTCTCTTATATTTCTCTTATAATTATTCTTTTCATATTTATTTCATAACAAAAATTATATTCTTAACATTTTGCTATCATTTCTAGTCCCACATTTAAGTACAACTTTTATTTATAATCTCTATCCTTTCCTTATGTTTTTGCTTTTTATTTTTCTCAATGATGCTGAGGGCCAAACATCATGAAGAACTTTTGGCCAACAAAACAAAAAACACATCATGAAATAACCAACTTATTCAAATTACACTTTTCATTATCATTTTTGACATCCATATTTTCAAAAAAAAAAAGGAAAAGAAAATGAAATTTGCAATAAAGTGCTATTATGCAATCAAAATTTATGCCAATGACCATTCATATAAACAATTTGACATTGACAAATACCATTTTACACCATAAAAAACACATGACAACCATGGGACTTGCCAAGTTGATGGTACAAAAAATAAATACTCTTTAAGATAAATTATGGAATTATAGAGAATAACAATAATAATGTATTGGTACATGGGTAGAACAAGTAAATACGAAAAGAAGGAGGGGTGCCATTTATGTAAATAAGGGGAAGTTTGTGAAAGGGTGGCCCCATGACTACAATCCCTCTGCAACCTACTGCATCCCGATGAGTGACATGGCAGACATGCCTGTCAGGCTCGACTTCCAACATATACTCCTTCAACGGCTCACTGTAATCCTTCATTTTATCGGATTAACTCCCGCTTTTAATTCATGATTAAGTAGTAGTAATGCCATCCAAAATCAGGGGCACAATCGATATTCTAAACCAGGATTCAGACTCTCTTACTCTCAAGCAAAACTACAGCTGGAGTTGGTTGAGGAAACAGCTAAAGAGTGAGCAGCATTTGGAACCATTACAAGCCCGTTTTTCTCTCTTTAATCGGCCTTCACGTGCACTCACTAACCCTTTCCCCTTAAATTCCCCAAGACCCTCCAAAACAGACATCCCACCCGCCTCTCTCTCTCTCTCCCCAAATGCACTTCCCCTTTTTAATAAACTCACCATGAAAAAAAGACGAAAAAGAGCCAAACCAAAATCCTATCTTCACTAAGCCAAAACAAAACAAAAACAAAAACAGAGACAGACCCCGTTTCAGATTTGCAGGTTTTTGAAGGTCAGTCTTATTTGTTTTTCTTTCAGTACAAAGGGCCTTTAAAAGAAAAATAAAGATGTGTTATGTGGGGAAAGCAACAAAGATCTTCATCTTCGTAGTGACAGTGTTGGTGGTTTTGGGTCTCGTCTTGGGATTTGGACTGTTTCGTCACGGCCTCCAAAAGTCGCACAAATGCTCCGGTGACTCTTGCCCTTCTCCCACTAATGTCTTCCCTGACCCTATATCCAGCCCTAATACACCACCAGGACCAGTCTCTTTCTCTTCCAACCCCCCTCCTCCTACCACTGGGTCTAACCAGCCCCCGTCACCTACATTCAACCCTAGCCCTGACCCACCACCTAGCTCAGTTCCTACTCCTAATCCGCCACCCAGCCCGCCAATTGGCACCCCTACCACTACTACACCCCCGCCTCCTAACACTAACCCAATTCCACCACCACAATTTCCTCCTCCTGCTCCTCCACCGCCTGTTTCAAGTGCAGTGTTGGCGGTGCCGCCCTACAATCAGCCGAGTCCGGTGCTGGTGGCTCCAGGCCCTGTGCATGCCTAGATTAGCTGACTGGTGAGTTTCCGTCGGTCATTGTTCTTTTCTCTTTCTTTTGAAAAAAAAAGATGTTATTTTTGTTTTGATTTCCCATTTTATTGAATTAAATAATTCTTTTTTGGATAGTTGTACAGTTGTGAGATAATGAGAGTTGTATTGGATTTTGATGGATGGTGAATTGTGGTTTGCAGTACATTTTTTTTCTATGGTCTGTAGTGGTGGATTATTGGCTTTGTTACCAATATCGAGACTTTTTCTTTTTTTTTTTTTGGAATTTACTTACACAACCCTCTCTCAAAAGAAGTGGAATTCTGCATTGTCTGCTAAATTGTCAAAAAATTGTGTCTACTCGTTTGACTCCGATGTCTAATCCTAATTTCACCCCCCACCCCTCCTTCCCCCTGCCCACAAAAGAAAAAAAAATTATAATCCTAGTTGGATCTATTTAGCTAACAAGGACGTTGGATCCATTGTTGTAGATCAACTTTGGGTATCCAAACGCGCTTCTAACATTCGAGTTATGTCGGATTCCAACACTTTTGAGTTGGGTGGTTGGTGCTTACTGCTTTGTCATGTTGCATAATTATGTGCTTGTTAGTTGAGAGAATTTATAGTTTAATTACTCACCGTTCGATCTTAGTTTTTGTTCCAAAAAGTTAATGAAATTTTCACTAAAATGTAAAAGATAAGGAATGTCATTAGCATTGCACTCAACACACCTAGCGGAACTACAGTTGGTGCAGAGATTAGTTGCTTGTGTTTTCTGGGCTCTTGCGGCCATTTTAAGTAAACAAAATAAATAAATTAAAGTTCACTTCTGAGTGGTTAAGAATCCGATGAAAAGAGTATTGTCTTGATTTGGGCAAGGAAAGAACTCCCGTAACGGAAGGGAAGGGTGTGCGCGGTTTTTCATGGTCTGGTGCTCTGCTCACTGCCGAAGGAATCTGCGAGGCTGGACTGGACTAGTCGACTCTGCCAACAACAAAAAGAAACCGTAAAAATAAAATGGAAAATAGCCAAAATGCAAATGGAGTTGCCAAGGCATTTCATCAATTTCTTTTAAGAAAATTTATGTATAATTTCCTTAAGAAAAATATGGGGTTTTATTTTACACTTGATTGTAGTATCTTTGGAGTGGAATTGAGAAACTTGAGCTCAGGTACATATATAACTTTGCTTCGGAAATTTGTTGGTATTGTGAGTGAAGGAAAATTTGTGATTGGCTATTTGTATTCGGACTTTTACTCAAACTTTAGTGTAGACTAATAATTTTAGACCTGCTTGACATTGTATTCACAGTTGAAAACAACTTTAAATTGCTTAATTCAGGCGGCAGTAATATAAAAGATTTGTTAAGGATGATGGAATGTGTTTTTTAATTTATTTATTATGAATACTTTTCTGCGTGCAACATGGCACGTATCATACCAAAATTTTAATGATAATGAGATAGGCAGAATTCATGACCTACTTTAAACTCAATGAGAACTTATATTGACTTATGGTCGGCCGTTTACGGGACCCATACATTGCTTTTTGGATCTTTGGTTTTCTTCTTCTTCTTTTCCTTTTGGGACATGTTTGGAAGCTTAAATGGTTGACGTCTTCTTTCGCTTGCTTACGTGTTTTTTTTTAACACATTTTGTGGAAAGTAGGAATGAATTGCTACCGGTTCTCTGGCAGGAGTCGATCTCAGACTTGCAAGTTGGTTGAGATCTCATCAGAAAGTCATTTCTGTTTCTATCACATGCTCATATTTTGGGCATGGTGGTTTCCGCCCCATTAGGTAACGCACGGCATATTCAAGTCCAGAACTTACTTCGCTCAGCCCTCACCCTGTTCATTAGCAGAAGTCGGAGTTAGAACATTTTTAAAGAGGGAGTTAAACAAAAATAGACACTTAATAGTTAAAAAGAATTTTATATATAATACAATTCTTAATCATGTAAAATATTAAATAAAATTCATAAGATATAGGGTATACAAAAAAATGCATATTAATAATAATGATGGTGTTGTGTGTGTGTATATATATATATATATAACTAAACGAAATTATAAAAAAAGTCTCTCTTGCTTTTTACGCATAAGAGTAAAAGAGAAAACAATTTTTCAAACTGAAATGAATTATCTCTTTACTTTGTATATTTTATACGAAATATATAACTTTTTTGAGAAAGCTCTTCTCTTATTTTCTATATGTTTCTTAAATTGCTAATTAACATATTGGGCTATTAGATTGAATTGTTGATATATAATATGATATGATAAGTTATTGGGTTAGACTTTTAAAATACAATATATTATGATAAGTTTATATTTATATTAAGATTTAGTGGATTTAGGTTAGTAAACTCACTTTATTTTTTAATTTGATGGACTTAACATATTGAGTTGAAATTTATATGATAATTAGTAATATACTAACTGACTCTAACTTCATCAAACTGTTGGAGTAATATATAGTGCATGTTTGGCCTAGCTTTTTTTCAGCTTATTTACCTCTTAAAAGCAAAAGCCAAGCCAAACATAAATTTTGAAAAGCTTTAAAAAAAAAAAGTAACTTTTTTTAAGAGTAAAATTTTTTAAAAAAGAGCTTAAAAAAAAACTCATGAGAGGAGCTTTTTCTTCTCTTCTTTTAAAAATACAAAAAAAAATTTTATTTTTATTTTAAAAATATCCTTATCTATTTTAAAATAATTACAATATTATCCTTTAAAAAAAAAAGAAATACCCTCTAAGATAATTTCAATCAAAATTATAACTTATATAAAAAAACTTATAAAAAAAATTTACCAAACAACTTTAGCTTAATTTTAAAAGCTATTATTTTTCATAAGAGCTTCATAATAACTTTTAAGTTAGAAAAAAACCAAGCCAAACAGCCTCATAGTAAATAAAAAATTTTTAAATTTTTGGAGGGATGAAACCTCATGTGTAGGGTAATTTTATTATTTTATTATTTATATTAATTATTTAATAAAAAATATTTTAAAAAATCATTAAAAATATATATAATATATAAAAATGGGAGATTTTTTTTTTTTAGCCATTAAAAATAAGGCGTGTTTAAAAATAGCCAACAAGATAACTTTAACTGTTTTTAGCCAAAAAAGTACATTTTCGGACAAAAATGCCCTTAATGAGACATCTTTGTTCTGGGCACTCTGAAACACCCGGACGGCGGAAAATTATGCAAAGAAATTAGCGAACATCTATTTTTTCCGCAAAACATCCTTTTTTTTTTTTTGGAGAAGCTTGTGCAAAAGAAAATAATGTTGCATGAGATGGATTTTCTGAATGTTCGGACATGGCATTCAGATAAACCGAACGAGGAGGGGAGGTGGTCGTGATGAATCGAAAGCTTGGAGCACGATGTGAAACCGAAAATCCTACTTAAGGAGGTGAATCGAAAGGAGAAAGACGTGAATGCAAAGCACGAAATGGTCGTGCTACAGCAATAAGGACAGGCCATTGGGTTTAGGGTTTGTGAAAGGGAAAATGTGACACGGCAGGGTGCAGAGTTGGTGACACGGCAGGGTGCAGAGTTGGTGACATCCCCCCCTTGATATAGTAAACTTTAGAATTGTCACTAGCCTAATAAATAAATCTGTTTCTCTTGGCCTCCGACCTGTTTGCAATGTCCAACCCAGGCTATTTAAAATCCAGAGTCTCTGGATTTCAAATAGCCAAGGTTGGACAATTGCTTACAGGTCAGAGGTGAAGAGAAATAGATTCATTATTCGACTAGTGGACAACTCTAAAGTTGAATACATCAAGGGCGGGATGGAAACAACTGCAAAAAATGCTCGGAAGAACTGCCGATGAAGTATCGACAAAGTCTGCTTTAGAGGCAACGTACGGTCTGTCTATGAGAACTGAGGAGTTTTGGACTATATATGGTAGAGGAATATAAACCGACCTAAACCGACTTTACCAGTTTAAACGTTTCGGCTACCACTGTGGACCTGGTCGTGACACGCCAAGTGCATGCAGATATTGGTGGTGACACAGCATGGAGCTGAGTTGGTGACACGGCATATGCTGAGTTTGTGACACGTCATGGTGACACGGTTTTGAGTGTGTGACACGGCATTGCTTTAACATCTGACAGGCCATGGTTTGCTTTGAAGTATGTGACACGGCATTAATAGAAAGGCTGACACGGCGGATTGAAAAGCGGGCAGTTTCATGAATATCCCTTAATTTTAAATTTTATTTATTCATTTTTCACAGTAAACCGTTCATATTCCCTTTTCCTCATTCGTAAACGTCTGTGTGTGTGAACCAAGGGCTGTTCGATTCATTTCTCATTGCGAAAGGTCGAAGGGAGTTCAACTTCGCTGTTTAGAAGGTTAACGACACCACTGCAACAGGAAGAAGAATGTCGGATATCAGTGAAGAGGTACGTGAGACTGGAAAAAAAAAACCACAAAAAAAACCTTCATTGATTTCGGTAATTGATTTTAAGGGTTTAGGGTGATACATATGGTCGTCTTTTTTGCAAATGTTAAGTTTTAAACTGTTTGAGTCCTGGTTTGGTGCTGTGTTGACTGGACTTTGGGGTTTAGTGTGTGACAACATCTTCACCTGATATGCATGGCGTGTCACAGCATTTCACCTGGTATGCATGGCGTGTGACAGGCGTGTGACAGAATTTCACCCCATATGCATGGCGTCGTGTGACAGCATTTCACCTCATATGCATGGCGTGTCACAGCATTTCACCTTATATGCATGGCGTGTGACAGGCGTGTGACAGAATTTCACTCCATATGCATGGCGTCGTGTGACAGCATTTCACCTCATATGCATGGCGTGTGACAGGCGTGTGACAGAATTTCACTCCATATGCATGGCGTCGTGTGACAGCATTTCACCTCATATGCATGGCGTGTCACAGCATTTCACCTCATATGCATGGCGTGTGACAGGCGTGTGACAGAATTTCACTCCATATGCTTGGCGTCGTGTGACAACATTTCACCTCATATGCATGGCGTGTGACAGGCGTGTGACAGAATTGCACTCCATATGCATGGCGTCGTGTGACATCATTTCACCTCATATGCATGGCGTATGACAGGCGTGTGACAGAATTTCACTCCATATGCATGGCGTCGTGTGACAGCATTTCACCTCATATGCATGGCGTGTGACAGGCGTGTGACAGAATTTCACTCCATATGCATGGCGTCGTGTGACAGCATTTCACCTCATATGCATGGCGTGTGACAGGCGTGTGATAGAATTTCACTCCATATGCATGGCGTCGTGTGACAGCATTTCACCTCATATGCATGGCGTGTCACAGCATTTCACCTCATATGCATGGCGTGTGACAGGCGTGTGACAGAATTTCACTCCATATGCTTGGCGTCGTGTGACAACATTTCACCTCATATGCATGGCGTGTGACAGGCGTGTGACAGAATTGCACTCCATATGCATGGCGTCGTGTGACATCATTTCACCTCATATGCATGGCGTGTCACAGCATTTCACCTCATATGCATGGCGTGTCAGAACAATTATTTATATAGTTAGTATACCTTTTGGGCACATTATTGGTTAACTGACTCGTGCACGTGTGCCATGTGATGCAGATGCATCGTAGAGAATATGAGGATCTTGACAATGTCCTCATTGTGCCGAGGGAGAAGTGGGCCTTCAATGTCTCAATAAACACCCACTGTAAGTGGTCCCAGCTCCATTACATCAACAAGACTCTCCAAGAGAAGGGGGAGTTGGATGCAGTGAAGCGTACATGCTTCGGAATGCTCCTGGATGTCTATCCGCAAGGCTACTTCAGCGCTGGTCTCCTTCATAACATAATGATTCGTCGAATCAATGAAAGGGAGGCAACGGAGGAGGAGCTCTGGTTTGCTATCGGCAAGAGCAAGGCGCGGATATCGAAGCAGGAGTTCTGCCTTATAACTGGGCTGAAGTTCGATCCAATGCCCGATGTGTTCACACGTTCGTACGAGATGGTTGCCGACGGAATTCATGCGAGATACTGGAGCGGCCAGGATAGCATAAAGCTGCAGGCTTTGCTTGACACGTTCCGCGGAGGAAACTTCCAGCGGGAAGGAGACGCGACCAAGATGGCACTCGTCTTGATCGCAAATAACATTTTATTTGGGCAAGACTACCGTAGACGGGTGACACCTTGGTTGCTGTCATTGGTTGAGGACCTTGACGCTTGGAACGCATTTTCGTGGGGCCACTATGTTTGGAGGCTCACCTTGGACTACCTATTGAAAGGGTTCGAGGTGCCTACCTCAAGCGAAGCAAAGGAAAGCCGTTTACGGTACAACATCTACGGCTTCGTATGGGTGATACAGGTATTGTCACATTTACCGCTTTTGTTT
Source organism: Theobroma grandiflorum (assembly GCA_036013995.1). Taxonomy (NCBI): domain Eukaryota; kingdom Viridiplantae; phylum Streptophyta; class Magnoliopsida; order Malvales; family Malvaceae; genus Theobroma; species Theobroma grandiflorum. Next base: position 42,384,972 of record CP142127.1, read on the forward strand.
GGTTTCGAGAAAATAATTTATTGTTGCACTGTTTAATAATTTACGTTTGATAATGTTTACAATTGACTTGTAGTTCTGGGCATTTGAGGCAATTCCGGTCTTGCGGAAAATAGTAGCCCCCTCTGCTCCGAAGGATAACGTGTACCCGCGAATGTGCAGATGACAATGTAATCAGAAGCCAAAAGACCTGCACAAGGCGGTTGAGAAGTTCGAGTCATCTAAGCAAGTGAGTGAACAGCTACAAATTGATCGATCCTTCATATTTGTATAAGAAATTTACCTCAAATTTAAATGTTTGATAAATATTTTTCTTTTGTAGTTATGGGCCCTGGAGACGTTGGAGATCACCCCGGAGGAGGCCAACCGGGAGTATTTGGTGGACCTCGATGTGCCGTTATCGGAGGGCCACCAGTACGTGCCAATCGGGCAGACGGAGGATCGGGGTGATCACATTGGTGTCGCTGCCAGGTCGAAGAGGAGAAGCCTGAAGGAGAAAAGATCCACCGCTTCAAGTAAGCGGACGCGCACCGACTCTCCCAGTGTTGATGAGCCGTTGGCCCCAGAGTTGATGGAACAAGGAGACGACCATGGTGCAGGAAGTGAACAGCCGGTATTTACGGTTCTAACATTTTTTTTACATCCATTTTGATATGTGATTATCTACTAACATTTATGTGCGTGCAGTTGGATCAACCTACGGCAGCTCCACAACCACCCACCGGTCCTCCTCAGTCACACATTCGTATTGAGCCGTCGGTAAGTTTGGTTATAACGATTTCTGTTCAAAGTTTCGACATATGTTGAGCTAGTAACAAAGTAACTTATGTCATTGCAGTTCACGGAGGCCACGTCCAGTCCGCAACCAGCAATGGCTCCGACTCCGATTCAACCGCATACTGCCCATGAGCCGCCGGTAAGGATATTAAAGTTGTTATATTGGTTTTCCACACGTTTCCTATATGATTTTATTTTAACACCACTAATATATATGTTATTGCAGTTGACCCAGTCGACAAGAGTCAATGACGGCATAGGCACAAAACGTCAGCTCCGACATATCATGCGGGAAATGTCGAAGCTGAAGGCATCAATTAAGTCTTTGACTTTTGCGGTTGAAACGCTAGAGGACCGCATCGTTTCACGGGTTCTAGCTGGGCTGAAATCACAAGTACGTTAATCTTTCTGCACTTGTATTTTGCTATTTTAGGTCAATTCGCTATCGAATTTTCACAGTTGTCTCGTTCTGTAGGTCGGTCCTTCATCCGACAATGCTGCTGCGGGTCACGATGATCCTGATGATGGGCAGCGTGAGGAGCATGGTGCCAGCCTTCAATCAGAAGATGCTGAAGGAGCGGAGGTTGGTGAGGCCGATCCTACTGAGCATACTTTCGCGGGACAGGAGGGAGCCCTTCAGTTATTAGAGTCAGCCATAGAGCATCTTCCTCCATCCGAGGCGATCGTCGCGTTTCCAGCAGCAGGATCAGGCGAGCTTGCTCTGACCACTCCTGAAGCCACCAGCTCACCACTATCCTCTGATTACCATCATCTTGCAGCAGCAATTGCCGACCCTACTGAGTGGGCACAGGTGATTATGGCGAGCAAATACCTTGCAAGCCTGTATGTCGACCCCGCATTGACTCGTCGGGCGGTGAAGGACACGATGATGGAAGCATACGAAGCCTTCAAGAAGAACCAGTCCGCGAGGTCAGCTTCTAAATATCAATTCATTGTTGTTTTCTATAGAAACATTAATCCACCATCGTTTATCAAATTCATTTTGTGACATATGCAGGCGTAACGTCGGAATCTTAGGGGATCAAGGTCTTGACTTCTTCACATCGTTAGAGGATCCCCAAGAAGAAATGACAAGTGAACACATCGACGCATGCCTCAGCGTTATCTGTAAACGGGCGACAGGCCCAAAATCGAAGCATTACACTGCCCGTGCATGCGTGGTTGACACGATATTCTTTGTAAGTTTTCTGCAAAAAATTTTATTTTTTTCGAAGCTTTTCAGTGCATTAAGTCTAAACCAATGTAAATTTTTTTTCCAGGACACCATCCGTATGCTACACTTGACATATAAAACCGAAGATGCCCTGTCAAGCATGCAAATTCTGACTGATTTACGGGGGTATGTGGAGGGTGAAAGGCCGACATACGGCAAGAAATGGGAAGAGGTCGATTTCATCCTCGCTCCTTGCAATGTTGATGGGCATTGGGTGGTGGCAAAGATCGATTTGGGTAAGTGGAAGATCAAGGTGATCGACTCCGCAACAACTTCGGCAGCGAAGGATAACGGAGTTTGTGCGGAGCAGATGATGCCACTTACAGCAATTTTTCCATTCATCTGTCACCAAGCCGGGTATTTCAATAAAACCCGTCGGAAGAGACGGGATTTGACGCCGATGCCATTGGACATTTCTTTGCCCAGCCCTTCAGTGCATCGGCAGGAGGATAGTCTCAGCTGCGGCATGTTCATGGTAAGCTACATTGACGCAATTTTGCAATCGGAGCCGATAAGAGTTAAGCAGAAAATGATTGTAAAATTGCGTATCCAATACGCGCACGAAATTTTTTCCAACAGCTGTGCGAGCGAACCATGAACATATCGGCAGTTAGTTGTATAATTTTTTTTCTGCACAATACAATTTAGAGATAAATTTTTTGTTGTATACACAATCATAGGAAATAGAATCATTTTTTTATTAATCACTTCATTATATTTTTATACAGAATAAAATTTTTTTGTATAGACAATTTTATACAGGAATACATTATCTTTATGTAATTTTGTATCCAGTGTTGTATCCAGTGAACATATTTTTTTGTATCGCAATTTAGTAATAAGTCAGCGTCTGACAACATTGACAATATGCAGGTGGCGTGTCACAACCATGTCTGCATGCTCCTGGCGTGTCACAGCCAGTATGCATGCAGGTGGCGTGTCACCACCAATATACCCGAATGCAGACAGCGTGTCACCACTATGTCTGCATGCGTCTGGCGTGTCACCCCCAGTATCCGCACTAGCTGCACTGGGCGTGTCACAACCATGTCTGCATGCTCCTGGCGTGTCACAGCCAGTATGCATGCAGGTGACGTGTCACCACAAATATACCCGAATGCAGACAGCGTGTCACCACTATGTCTGCATGCGTCTGGCGTGTCACCCCCAGTATCCGCACTAGCTGCACTGGGAGTGTCACAACCATGTCTGCATGCTCCTGGCGTGTCACAGCCAGTATGCATGCAGGTGGCGTGTCACCACAAATATACCTGAATGCAGACAGCGTGTCACCACTATGTCTGCATGCGTCTGTCGTGTCACCCCCAGTATCCGCACTAGCTGCACTGGGCGTGTCACAACCATGTCTGCATGCTCCTGGCGTGTCACAGCCAGTATGCATGCAGGTGGCATGTCACCACCAATAGACCCGAATGCAGGTGGCGTGTCACCACTATGTCTGCATGCGTCTGGCGTGTCACCCCCAGTATCCGCACTAGCTGCACTGGGCGTGTCACAACCATGTCTGCATGCTCCTGGCGTGTCACCCCCAATATGCATGCATGTGGCGTGTCACCTCCAGTATGCATGCAGGTGGCGTGTCACAACCAATATCTGCATGCACTTGGCGTGTCAACAGCACATGTGCATGCACGTCTGCATGCACTTTAATAATTAAAGTAAAAATTTATAATTTTTACAAACTTTACCCTAAATTTTTTTATTAAAAACTAACAAATATATGAAAAGTATGATTACTTTAATTATTAATGTGATGACATTAATATATTTAAATTAAAAAATTATTATATTGTTATTTATGTTTAAGTATGATTACTCTAATTATTAATATGATGACATTAATACTTTTATGAATGCGTGTGTGTATATATTATGTATTTTAAATATAAATATATTTACTTTTTATTTTGTTTTAACATTGTAAAAATTATAACTCATAAAATTATTAATTACAGTGTATATATATGTTTATTTATATAAACATATAACATATAAATCTAAAGGTAAGTTATGAGATTAGAAAAGTTAATTGGGTAATTGGGTTCTCACGAAGAAAATTTTAATAATTTTTTTATTTAATCGGGTATTTAAACGGGTTAAGATAATTATAGGGTAGCGGGAATGTATTAGGGTTAGGGTTTAGGGTAGTAATTTTACCCTATCACAAACTCTAAACCAAAGTGGACAATTGATATAGTTTTACAACGTCGTTTGTAAAATGAGTAAAATTCCCTTATGTATATTGAAGCGATTTGCTTGCAACCCTAAATAACATAATGAATGTATTGGCTTTACAATTGTCGAAATGTAGAGTAACATTGTTTATTTTTTATTTATATATGCTGTCCAAAGATTAGATAATTTACATTCCATACTATACCACCATGCATGGTGTGGCTAAAGTCAATTATTGACAACTTCTATGCCTAGGCAATGCTATTATTATACACTGGTTTATAGCAAATATCATTATTCAATGCAAATGTCAATGGCCAAGATCGAAACAGTTCGAATCAAACCCTAACAAAGCAACAGATAAATTGCAATTAGTTAGGCCCCGATAATATGTCATCCTCCACACCACACACTACGTTTTCAAACATTGTCATTCGGATTGGACAGTTGTCGTGTGTGTGACCAGTTTCTCTGCAAATTGAACATGCTTTCGGTCGGCGCACTCGTTGGGGTGCTAATTGACTTGGAGATGGTGCCGGATTTGTAGATGGATTTGCAAATGGAGATGGGCAATTCTGTCTGTTGTGCCCGTACATCTTGCATTGCGAACATCTCCGTGCTCGACTGCCTTCACCAGCGGATGGAATCCTTCTCCTCCTAGGTCTTCCTGCTTGGCCTCGCCAAGGTGGTGGCAAGACGACAATTTGTTTCACATGCGGGGGGATGTCCCATTCACTAGGATGCCCTACTGGGCGAATGGACCCCACATAACCCTCCACCCAAACGGTTGTCTTGTAGTAGTCGGCGCAGAAATCAAAGGCTTCACGTTTGCATTTACTGAAAAATACAATGAACCCAATATTCAAGCAGAATATAATGCTATGTTATGTCAAAATAAGGATCAAATAAGAAATAAAGAAAATATAATCTGACCTTATTGCTGCAATGGCATGGCTGCATGGCAGCAAATCTTTTTGGAACTCACAGCATGAACACGTCTTCGCGGACAGGTTAACAAGTCCGTCCATCTTCCCGTCTTTAACTTCAAACTCCACTCGATTGATAGGCTTCACTACAAAGCGATGTGCATGATTGAAGCGTTTGCTCAATTGCCTAGCAACCCAAGGACTGAGGGGTGTGGTCACCTTGACAGCCTCCTCGTACCGATCATGGAACTAACGCTGGAACATGTCTCGTATGAACTCGATCAAAACAGTGATTGGCATTTGTCTGGCATGCTTTAAGCAGGAGTTAACACATTCGGCAATGTTCGAGGTCATCATTTGGTATCGCCTTGTCGGTGAACATGCACGTGCCCATCTCTCAGGGCCTATTCTCAAAAGATCAGCATAGGCTCCCGCATGAATCTGCTTGAGCTGGTTCATATGTCTGTTGAATTCAGAAACCTTATAGCAATCTCGAGCAAGAGTGAAAATCATAGAAACGTCATCACGCTTGAACTTATTTTTTAAGTTTTTCTTCAAATGGTAACCGCATAAACCGTGGTGCGCTTCTGGGTATGTATTTTGGATTGCTTTCTTAATGCCAAGATACTGATCAGAAATGAACATGGTGTTTTCAGGACAACCAACCACATCACGTAGCTTGATGAAAAACCACGTCCATGAGTCTTCGTCCTCAACATGGTCGATGCCAAACGCAACTGGATATACACACTCGTTCGCGTCTTTGCATACAGCAACAAACAGAACACCCTTGAACCTGCCTTTCAGATGTGTTGCATCAATTGCGACCGTAGGACGCATTACATCCCTAAACCCCCGAATACAAGCCCCGTATGACCAGAAACAATATTTGAATCTTTCAGCCTCGTCAGTAGCCACTGCTGTGACTGTGCCAGGATTTTCTTGTTCCAACATATAAAAATATGAGGGTAGTAGTTGAAATGACTCCTCCGGGGGACCGAAAACAAGCGTCTCCGCATACTCCTTTGCTTGCCAAGCCTTACCATACAAGCATTCCAATCCCCACTGAACCCTCATCTCACCAATTATGTCCTTAGGTCTCAACGCTACTCCATTAGCCTGAAGCTTGGGTGCCATAAGTTCACCAATTATCTTGGCACTCGCAGATGCAAATCGCCCTTGCAAACCATCAACAGTACATGTGTGTACTTTGTGGAACTTCTGAACTTCCCAATACCCTCTTCCGTCAAGTAACTTCCTTGAACGGACACTGAACTTGCATGCCTTGTCTTTGCAACTAACCTCGTAACGACTTTTGCATGACCTTTTCACTCTTATCCCAAATTGCTCTTTTAGAGCCAACATGTTCAGAGCTCGTTTCAACTCCGCCTTCGAGGAAAACATTCTTCCTTTGTATAAGCGATCATTGGGACATGTCGACTCCTCAGTGCTAATTGTTTGGAAGGCGAACCTTTCTGCACCTGCAATTCGCCACGTAGAAGATATCCCTTCATTTCGCCTTTCTTGATAACTATCATCGACCATTGCATCAACGGAACGATTCCCGTCCTCACCAGCGATGGGGTTATTGTATATGGGATCATCACACTGAACATTTCCTACATCAAAACCTTCAACAGGTTCTGTTTCACCTTCAACATTATTGCAAATTGGAATGTCACTGTCATAAAGGCAGTCATTGTCTGAAATGTCATGATCCCATTCGTCAAGCCCATCACTCGAACTGTCATCAAATCTATCTTCACTGCCAGCAAACAAATCCTCATTTCCCTCATAACATGCAGCATTATCCTCCAGCGTCGCAGTGTTAACATCCAACGTCACAGCGTTGTTCTCACGTGTCGTATTCTCATTTGAAATTGGAATTACACACTCTACCGTTTCACCCGATCGATGCATTCCTTTAGCAGCAGACCCTAATTGGTTTGATGCACATCCCGATCGGAATTGTTCACCCAACTCTTCTATCAATGTCCTCTGGTTACCGGGCTGTACAAACTCCTGAGGATACCCCAACTGCGGGTTACGGACCGAATGCTCTGGCATATGTGAAGCATTGTAAATCTGATTCTGATTGAGCTGATTACCATGTTTTTCAGCTTCTCCATGTGACATAACATTTGTTTCGGGTCTTTTAATGCTGACGTACACAGCTGGAACATTCCTCTGTTCTAGCAGAATTAATGCAACATCCTCATCATCCTTGATAGTTGGCCGTGATAGCTCCCCGGGTGTACTGATCAATGCATGCAACTCAATGTCGTCAATTTCTGAGTTTACCCCAACAACATCTTCAACCAGCTTCATCAAGCCCACAAACGACAAATCACTCTTAACCCCCCGCATTCGTGACTCACCACCCTTGTACATGCCATCCACCCACTGACCACCGTGTCTTATCACAAGTCGCAGAATTGGAACCCCACTGAAATTTTGAAAACAAAAATAATTATTTATTTTACTTAATTACATGGTGGTGACAGTCCAAGTGCATGCATGGATGGTGGTGACAAGCCAATTGCAGGCAGACACGCTGGTGACACGACAAGTGCATGCATGCATGCTGGTGACACGCCAAGTGCACATAGACATGCTGGTGACACGACAAGTGCATTCAGACATGCTGGTGACACGCCAAATGCATGCAGACATGCTGGTGACACGACAAGTGCATGCAGACATGCTGGTAACACGACAAGTACATGCAGACATGCTGGTGACACGCCTTTATGTTTCTAATCCGTCTTCTGATTTACAAAAAAAGTTTCACAAATTTATGTGTTGCAGCAATGAACCCAAAAACATACCTTGATGTCATCTCCGCAATGGGGTTTATTTTTCGAGGACAAAATAGCCAAATGGCGAGAGATAGACCACGGCACGAAGACGATGGTGCTCAACAGAGAGTTGACAGAGCTCACACGGTTCAGAGAGCTGAGAGAGCTGATGACGATGGTGCTGAACACAGAGTTGATACAGTTCAGAGAGCTGAGAGAGAAAGATGAGCGAGCACAAACAACTGAGCATTAATTTTTAATTTTTGGAAGATGGCGGGAGGCAGATATCGGCAGCTTAATTTGCTACAGTGTTTTTTAAGGGCATTTCCGTCTGCTCATGCTTCTTTTTGGGTAGAAACAGATAACTTTATTTTGGTGGTTACTTTTGAAATCACCTTATACGGATGGTTATTTCTCACAATTTCCTCTATAAAAATTTTAGAAAATTTAGAGGGAGTGGGTGGACACTCTGCCTTTGTTCATTAGGATATGGGTCGTTAGATTTTTCGACACATATTATGTACTACTTATCACAGTCATTCATAAGTTTATATGTATAAATTACATAACTCGATTTGTAACTTCCAATTCAAAAATATGAATTAGTCAATGATAATTAATTAAATAGTATATATATATAAAGGAATAATGTTGACACAATTATCGTAATTGTACAAATTATAAGCTTAATTAGTGAAATTTGATATGATTACAATATTATTATACTATGATTACCACATTGTTACCTTAATTCACTCCTACGGCACGTTTGGTTCACGGAATTGAACAAAATATAATAAAATAGTTATTTTGTGATAATAGAATAAGACAAAAATAGAATAGAATGATTATTATGTTGTTTGGTTCATAGAATAGAATAAAGTAAGAATTGTTATTATAACTTATTCTGATGTTTGGTTGGCAAGAATAATGTTAAAACAGTTAAGAAATAAATGATAAAACAAAAAAATTACCCTTTATTATAATTTAGTGAATTAGAAAAACTTATTCATTATATATAATTTAATAATATTTTTCATTTTTTAATCTTTTAACTTTTATATTTATTAAAATTTTAAATTATTATTAAATTATTAATATAATTTTTTATTTCAATTTCTTTATATTTTGTCTGTATTTGTATTTTCATTTTTTAATCTTTTAATTTATATTTTCATTAAAAATTTAAACATCAATAATTTATTATTAAATTATTAATATATTTTTTATGTTAATTTCTTTTTACTTTTTCTTTTTTTTATTTTCTATTTTTAGGTTGTAATTATTTTCAATAAATAGGGATATTTTTATCCAATAAATTTTTGACTTTTTTCTATAGTTATGGAATAGCCATTAACATGGGGGAGGTGGAGTATGACTAAACCAAGATTTTGGAGAATAGTTATTACTTGGAATGGCTATTCCCCACCTCAAAAACCAACCAAACTCAAGAATAAAAATAAAAAGGAATAAGGGGGGAATGGCTTAACTATTTCCCATACCAAACGTTTCATTAAATTCTTGAGAATCCCTTTTATATATATATATATATATAATTGTACAATTTAGAATTTAAAATAAGATTTCTTTTTGTTCAAAATACTTGGGAAGTCTCTGAATTAGGATATTTTCTTCAATTTAGTCCATCTACTTAAAATTGTAATATTTTAGTTCCTTAATTTTGAAAATTGCTTCAATTTAATTCTCTTAACGTTTTTTGTCCAAATTGACTGTTACGGTGCTGACGTGGTGTTAACGTGGCATCAGATGCTGATGTGGCATATAAAAAGGGTTTTGGGTGTTAACGTGGCACTTCCATGTCACACTTCAAGGTTAGGTTGATGACATAGTGATGCCATATCACCATCATGATGATATGGATTGCCATGTGACACTTTTATATATTGACGCGTGACAATTTATTCTTCAAAAGAAGCACTTGTTAAGATTTGAACTCAAGACCTCTAACAAATAAACCAATGCTTTTACCATCACACCTAACATCTTATATTTAATAATATCTTACTTAAATTTCTTTTCTTCTTTTCTTTTTTCTTTTTTTTTCTTAATTTTTCTTTCTTTCTATAAAACTACGTTGTTTTGGAACCTTCTTCTTTTTCTTAAATTTTTCTTTTTTTTTATAAAACTACGTCGTTTGAGAAAAATGTTCTAAAGGGTTTTGATGGTTATGGTTTTTGAAAGTATAAGAAAGCTCCAAAACAACGTAGTTTTATGGAAAGAAAAACAAAAAAGAAGAAAGAAGAAAGAAGAAAAGAAATTCAAGCAATATATTATTAAAAGTAAGAGTTTAGATGTGACGGTAAAAACATTACTTTAGTTGCTAGAGGCCCTAGGTCCAAATCTTAACAAATGTTTCGTTTGAAGAATAAATTACCATGTGTCAACATCTAAGCATGCCACGTGACAACCACTTGACGCATCATATGGCAGCCAATTGCCATGCCACATCACCATCATGATGACATGGCATTGCCACATCGTCAACAACCTTGAAGTGTGACATGGCAATGCCATGTCACCCTTAGTATGTTGACGTGGCAATGCCATGTCAGCACCTCAAAACCCCTCTTTATATGCCAGGTCAGCATCTAGCATCCCATCAACAATGACATTAGCACCATAATGGTCAATTTGGACGAAAAATGTTAGAGGGACTAAACTGAAGCAATTCAAAATTAAGGGACTAAAATATTACAATTTTGAGTAGATGAACTAAATTAAAAAAAATACCCTAATATAGGGACTTCTTAAGTATTTTGACCATTTCTTTTTTCTTAATACCATGTTCAAAGCCATCTATCTATTTTGTCTTTCTTTGAAACCTTGTCTAGAAACCACTATCAACTAGCATCATAGCCACTACACTATCGTGACCCATTATTGAAAGAATAATCAAGTGTAATCTCATCATATGAAATCATCAAAAACTATCATACATGCACTTACATCGTTTTCGAGTTGTGTTGAATCCATGTCACTTTCGATCATCGAATCATGCCATCGTTGCCACCTTTTACCTATCTCGTTTCTATCTATCAGCCATCGGTTACCAAAGTTTCATTAGATCTCTCGTGTACCCCTACACATTGGACAAATTCGTTGCCCCTATCTCACGTGCCTTATACGTTGGCATTTGCTGTCTTTGTTTTTTATTGTCCACATTATCTATTGTATAATTAGACAAGCCCATGACATCTTGCCATGTTAACACACTATAGTATCTCTATCACACCACATGCCATGTCACTTTGAAAATCATCTACTAGTCAACTAATACATCATCTACCAAGCCAACTGTAACATCCCTTGGGGTAAGGGTCGGCCCCTTGGAAGAAGAGAAAAAAAGAGAGAAAAGATAGGGAAGAAAGAGAAGAAAAGAAAGGAGGGTCAGCTTAAAAAGGGGAAGAAAAGGACAAAAAGAAGAAAAAAGAAAGAGAATGAATGAGGAGGAAAGAAAAAAAAAGAGAGAAAAGAAAGAAGAAAAAGAAAAAAGAGAAAAAAAAAAGAGAGGGAGAGCAATGACACTGAGAGAGAAAAAAGAGAAGAAAGAAAAAAAAAAGAAAGAGAAAAAAGAAAAAGAAAAAGAAGAGGGAGAGAATGGAGTAGCGGCAGCGGCATCGGGAGGAAGAAAGAGAAGAAAGAAAAAGAAAAAAAAAGAAGAAAGAAGAAAAAAAAAAGAGAAGAAAGAAGGAAAAGAAGAAGAAGGGGGAGAGACAGGAGCAACGGCAATGGCATCGGGAGGAAGAAATAGAGGAAAAAAAAAAGAGAAAGAGAAAAAAGAAGAAAAAGAAAGTAACAGGAAAGGAAACAAGAATAGCTAGATACACGCAAGAACCAATAACGAAGTAACATCCCGCTATTGTGAGGTGAGTGACTACTAAATTTCAAAATTATATCCCTATAATATATTATATATGTTGCATTTGACGAAATTGTGGATAGCATAAGTTAGTAGAAAGTCCTAAGTTGTTTGTGAATGTGACAAAAATTTTTAAATCCGATTTTCTTTATACTATACGTAGTATATATCTATATATTTTTAATTACGGGGAAACAAACTTTTAATTGGTTTTTCACTTCAAAATCATGCCTTGTAAGCTTGTGTAATATTTAGGCCAATGACCATTATAGTGATTCCTAAGATTTGATGATAAATTATTTATTTCACTTAGCATACTGATTTGATAGATATGCCATGCTTTGAAATGAATTTTTACACGAAACTCGATTTATGATTATGATGTTTTTAAACTATCATGTTGTGTTAATGCATTAAATTGTCATGATTTTTATTTTAATGTGATCGAAATACTCAAGGGTAGGACCTGTTACCACATCAAGTTAAGTGTGGTCTTTGTGTATAAAGTAATAACTGTTGCTTATCAATATTTGATGGTAAGAAAAGGGGGACCTGAGGCCCTGATTTTATTAGGTGGCATGAGCAAATCCCACGAGTAGGTAAAGGGGGACCTGAAGCCCCGATTTGTATTAGGTGGCGTAGGCAATTCCCACGAGTAAGTGATGATATTTGAGAGAGTAAGCCTAAGGGCTATATTAAACTTACCCAAAGATGATACTCACTTACAAACTATTATATATATATATATATATATTGCATGGCATTAACACTTGAATTTTATTATTAAATGATAAGTGAAATTTACAGTTGAAAGAGTCTTAAAGTTGAATGATTTTCTAGCAGGTTAAATATATTGTTTTCAAATTTGCTTGAAATTCATTATTTTTAAGACTTGTAAGGCATAAAACAAAATCTCTCTGTTAAATGGAGTGTGTTGTCTACACCTACTCTTGGTTTTATAAATATCCCATCTATATGTTTGTTTCCCCTTCTTGCCTACTCATGAGGTTGATGATCACTAAGTCTGTGAGACTCACACCCCTTTTATTTTCCCTTTTGCAGATAGGGATTAGCGTTAATGAAAATCTCAAATGAGGCTTGTTCGGGACTTGGTCGGATTCTTCGAAAGTCTCGGACGCTTATAACGACTGAAAAGCGATCGTTACACCAACATTTTAACATTTTTAATTTTTGCTAATTTTGACTTCATGAATTCAAATTTGACCTTAGGTTTTACTAATTTTTACCATAACATGGAGAAATATGAAGTTTCTAGTCAATCGAAATCATTTCGATAAGACATAATCAAAGTCTATGACTCCACGATATGATAAGTTTTCTGATTAAACGTAAATTTTGGTACATTATTATCAAGAACATTGTTCAACCTGCTAATAAGACTATTACCAAGTTTACAAAATGCCTTTGAGATTGGGATAGCAAAAATCATCATAACATTACTTGGTTTTATAACACATTTGTTCCTAATATTTATATTTAATTTTTTGATTTTAAGACAACAAAAGAGATTTGAAATTTTCTTACTACCAGGTATAAAACTTCTAGATTTACTCACTATTATCAGTCATGGATTACTTACACAAATTCAAACTTGAATCTATCTCATTAGTATATGATTTTTTTACCCAAGTTCAACTTATTTGGAATCAACCGACTCAAGCTAATATTAGTGAAGATTATCTTTTTCTTACATAGGTTTTATGGCTCTTTCTCAAAAATATGAAGTTGTCAAGGCTTCATTGCTACATCAAAATCCATTTCCAATACTAGATATTTCTATTCAAGAAATTATTTTTGAGGAGACATGCCTTGACATGGATAAGTTTGTACATATTGATGTTGCTTTGTTGCTATTCATTCCAAGTCATCAAACCACAAGTTTGAAGCTAAGTTTTGTAAGAATTATTGCTAAAAATTAAGTCACTAGTTTGTTTATTTCCTAACGATTAAATATAAGTATTCTCATAAGATTGGACATATTATTGAAAATTATCCTATGCGTCCACTAAAACATAAGGGTGGAACCTCTAAACCTAAGAAAGATCTCTTAAAATTTGAATCTTCATCTATTGTCACAATTGCATCTAAAGGAAATACTACTCTCTTACATTGAAGCTTTTTGCTAAAACAAGTTATCTCTTCATATTCTTCTTCCCAGTAATGTAATTCATCTTGACTCATTTGACTTTGCTTATTATAATCATATGACTCTTAATCTTTTTATCTTATGCATTACGATATCCACTTTCTTTCTTCCTCCTACCCATTTTGCTAATGATACAAAAATGAATCTTGCTTACATTGAAAATGTTTCGAACTCACATCTTAATCTTCTTGATACCTATCATATTCTTACTTTAACATTGAATCTTATTTCTATGGGACAATATGATATTTAAGACTTATTGTTATCTTCTCTTCTTCTAATTGTCAAGTACAAAATTTGCAAACGAGGAAGATTCTTGGGACGGGCTGCAAGGTGAAAAAATTGTTTGAACTTGTCTCTCTTAATCTTTTTGTGAAATACACATCAAATACCAATGCCATTAACATAATTATCGCAATTAAAGGTTAAATTAGTTAAATTACAATATTGATAAATTACGATATAATTACAATATTGTTAGTTTATTTTTTTCTTTAATATATATCTAATTTTTTTATATAATTTATAATTCAACATAAAAGATTTCCCCTCAGATAACGGAGAGGATGTAAGATAGGATAATACTAAACATAAAGCAACAAAGGGAACTTGACCAGATCGACTTGTCAAAAAAATATCCATGCAATCACCTAAACACGTGTTTGTCAATAATGAACACGTGTCTGTCAATAATTTTACTATGCATTGTTAGAATTATACCAAATATTCTCAAAGCTTTTAATCTAAGCCTCTAGAATTCAATTCTATAATAACGATGAATTAAGGTTCTATCTCCGCAATGAGTCGCGAAAAGATTTGATAAAGAACTTTTGACTTTGACCAGGTAATCTCTTTTTTATAGAGTAACAACAATTTTTCACTTTATATTTTGAAAAAGAGTCGATAGCTTTAAATCCATTTTGACTCTTGGCTTCTATGTAGGGCGCATTCAAAAGTAAAATCATGATGCACGGTAAAATCATGACGCAGCAGAGAATTTAAGCAACATGAATTTAAGAGTTGGTTTTGCATCTAATTAACATGAACCACCGACAATCACAGCACATTGGGTACTCTAGACCCACCTCATGGGTGACTGTGCTTGAAATTCGGATTCATGCGGGAAATTCAGCACATGAATCCATAAGCACAAGTGAAAAATAAAAAATCTAAAGACTGTTCTGTGTGTAACTTGGGTGACATCAATAATTCAATTCCAACGTTTTTTTTTTTTTGGATAATAGGGAAATAAAAGCCTCGTTAGAACCCATATGGTTGATGAGGTTGATTCACAACTCAAAAGACATACTTGAGAAGTGGTGAAAGACTCATATTTATATACTCAAAATTCATCTTATTTCTTACTGATGTAGGATCCATGACATTGTACCCACTTCAACTCTCTCTGATATGGGATCTATGACATTCTACTCACTTTGACCCTTGTATCTCTCATTAACTAACGACTAGATTAAAAGATTTTTTCTCTCTAAAAAAGGTTAGCTAAAATGATTGAGGATCCATATCAATGAAGATCTATATCTGCTTTGATACCACTTACCACGAATCAAAATTTAAGCCCAATTTCGTGCAGTCTTAAGTTTTGAAAATAAAACTTATGTAAGTTTATAAATCATGAACTCACATTTTTAACTCAAAAAAAATATACTTAATAAATAATAA
Organism: Theobroma grandiflorum; assembly: GCA_036013995.1. NCBI lineage: Eukaryota > Viridiplantae > Streptophyta > Magnoliopsida > Malvales > Malvaceae > Theobroma > Theobroma grandiflorum. The sequence goes on from CP142127.1 coordinate 42,400,630, forward strand.
AAAATTAATATTTCTATACATAAAATTTATCTCATTTTTACTAATATGATATTCATGACACACGAAAGGTGCCCTGCCCTCCTTTACTTTGTTTTTTTTTTTCTCTTTTTATTAAAGGAAATAGTGTGGGTGGGGTGGGCCTCTTTCTTAGCAAGAGCACAAAATATTAGCTTTAGAGTTTATATCACGCAACACATTTTGTTTTTCTTTCTCCCCTTTTCTTTTTCCTTTGTCAATTTCTTTTATATTATATAAAATATATACAAACAACCTTGCAAAAGATAAGGTATTAGCTTTCTGCCCATTTAGTTTTTTTTTTTTTTAATTGTGGTTTTTCAACCCATACTCTTGTTCTTTTCCTTCGATTATTATTCGGTCCTTTCTATTTTGGTTAGCAAACTAACGATGCATGGCTTTGGATAATTTTTTGTCATTTTCATTACTGAGTGTAATTTTCTTTGAGATATATTACAATTAAATTTAAAACTTGTAAACAATGTATTATAGCTAGGAATCAATTAATTTGTAAATTGTGAATTATTTTTTATTATTTATTGTTAAGATTATTGTATAAATTCAATGATACAATTAAAATACAATACTGTTAATTAGAGCTGTCAATATGAGCTAACTCAATCTGGCCCAGCCCAAGTTCTTATGAGCTAAGAAAATATGGATTGGGTCAAGTTAGTCCATTTTTTATATAAACCATAAAAAACCTCAACCCAGCCCACTCCTTGATAACCCATGGGCTGGGTTGGGTCAACTTATTTTTTTTAAAAAAAATTATTTTTATAATTTTACTTAATAAATTTTTTATTAATAAAATTATTTTATAATTTAATTTATAAATTATAATTATTAATTTGATAAGTAAAAATTAAATACATTGAAATATATAAAATAAGTGATATTATTGATAATTAAATTATTAATTTTATATAATAAAATATATAAAATTATTAAATTAATTAAAATTACTAATTTTTTTGATCCATAAAGCTGGCTCGCCCCATCTCATCCTAGCCCAGTAACTTGGTGAGTTGGCTTATTTAGGCTCGATTTTAATATGGATCTAAATTTTCAAACTCAATCCACTTTATATTTAATAAAAAATGGATCGACTCAATAAGCTAAACCCATTTTGATAGGCATATTATTAATTGGTTAGTTAACCTTTTAATGTACAAATTAATTGTTAAAATTAAAATATAAATAAAATTTATTTTATATTTTAACAACTTTCATAATTCAAAATATAAAATTTTTCTTCTTTACCATGATATCAAAACTTATTTCATTTTGAATTTTATAGAAACTTATTGTATCTTCAATGTTTTGATTTTCTTCTGTTGTTTCAAAATCCTATATTCAAACGGATAAATCTTTATTATGTTCAGTAAATCACAAAATCATCGCCGCCAACCAACTTGTCTCGTGTCTCATTTTGGTTTGCCAGTCGACAATTGCTTGAGCTCCATCGAAAGATTCAGGTGCTCTCACGCGCCGACCGACCTTGTTTCATACACACAAGCACCGCCACGCGCTGCCACACAACCTGACACCTTCTGTTGCAAATAGAGTGACAAGCTTTGAATAAAGTAATCCATAGTGTAATAACATTTTTCCCTGCAGAAGTCTAGTCTTATACCCTTAACACGCCACTGTTTGTCCAAGTTAACAGGATCATTTGACTTTGTTGGTTATCAATAATCAAAGCATTTGCATAGACTTAGCTTAAAGTACGATAACAACGAAATTATATGGTACATATAATTGGTTATACGTAGACGTTATATTTAGTCAGAGGTGGACCCACCTTGAGGAGAGTGGTGTCACATGACACCACTCATTTAATAAAAATTTTTATTTATTATATAAATTTTTTAGAGTTTTATTAAGTTTTATGTAGTTAATAATATTAATAAACTCATTAATGTTTTTATAATTTTGTAAGAAATGAGATTAAAAAGTAAATTTATCAAAAAGTAATTTATATATTAATTTTTAAATATTACATAAAAATAAATTTTTTTATAATTTAAAATTTTATTAAAAAAATCAAAATTTAAATTATTCTCCCTCTTTATCTTGTCATAGCGTTACTTATTCTTAGTCCTTTGTTGTTGCGGTTTTCACTCTTCATTTTTAAAAATTCAAATATTATATTAAAAGAGTAACGAGTGAACGAATGATTTTTTGATGATATATATTGAAAAAAATATATTAGATAAAATTTTTACTGATATTATCTTGTATAGATATTTTTACTCTAAAGTATTAAATAAATATATTAAATTTATATTTATTTTAATTTAATATTAAAACTTTTAAATTATAAATTTTAATATATTTTATATTTTTTAATTACTATTATTTTAATTATGACACTTTATGAAACCGCCCCTATATTCAATTGTCTTTAAGCTTCGCTAAAACGACGAAAAAATATGGAGGGGGGAGTACAAACTAATCGATCAAATTATTTTAAATTATTTAAAAATTCAACCTTTAGTTATTTATATTCAATGACAAAAGCAAAAATGAAACAAAAGAATAACATAAAAGGGAAAAGTATTTCTTTAAGGTGAGATAGAGGTTAAATCAACAATTCAACTCCCTCATCTAACCTTGTATTATATGTACCAAAAACAAAAAAAAATGTCAACCTAACTCCTTGTAATTAAATTTTTATGAAGAGAAGATTACATATGGTTCTGTAATCTCTGTCGAGCATGGCTTAAAAGGATAAGTATGAATGACCTATAGATGCATGATGGTGTTAGGCAATGTATATTTCCAGCAAGTTGCACAACTTAATTAGGAATGAGATAGGGAGACAAAGTAATGAAAATTGCATGGAATCCAATTGCATTAACAACAAAAGGAGGAGAAAAGAAAAGAAAGCTTAAGCTTACCTAAGATTTTCACTATTCATCATCATATTCAACGAAAGTCGACTATGACGGCAGCCAGCCCTGTAACAGAGGTGAGATCCCAGCCACAAGTTTATATAATTTTTAGCATCTACACAATCTGAATAGGCTTGCTCTTTTGGATATAATTTTTCCCCCATCACAGTTCCTAAGTTAGTGTAAAATAATGCTACAGGGGGATTCTTATCTTGTTTTTTAATTAGGAAGAAATTGTATCATGGCTTGCGTAATTGTGTGGGAACAATGGGTGAATAAGGGAATCTTGGCACCATCACTCACCCGGCAATTCCTCTTCATATGCTGTGAGGACTGAGGATATATATATATATATATATATATATATATATTAAACGATTAACTTTCCATGGCGTCAGTACTGTTTGACATAGTTAATTAGCGGTGTGTTTGGAGGCAAGTCCTTTTCATTTTGAATTTGACATTAAGTTGAAGCTTGGAAGAATTTGTTGTTGAGCATGAAAGATACCGCCTTTTACAAGAAAACGTCCGCCATTGGATAACCCTCTCCACAACTTCTCTCATTTGGAAATCGCTAGTGCGATTTGTCATGTCCTTTTCCCTGTAAATTAGGAAGGACGCTCCAACGGGGACCATTTATATAATTGCATAAATCAGAATTGGAATACTAATAGCGGTATAAAAAATTACGAGGTTTATGAAAATTTTAAGGAAACAAATGTTATTGAGTATAGCATAAGCATTAAACTTGGAATAAATTTAATTTTATTATAAAATATATATAACATTTGTATATACATATATATACACTTTAAATTTTTTATTTTTTTTTTCAAGAAATGCATCAAGCAAGCTAATAGGATAAAACATGCATGATACTTTAAAATTTTTTTAAAAAATTTAATTAAATATTTATTCTCTTATTACATTCAATCAAATTATTATATATTTATTTTACATCAAATAAATTTTTATAATTAATAGTTAATTTACTATTACCTATTAAAATATCATATGTCATTATATATTCACATTATGTTGATGTGATCTATTGACATGTTATAGTGAACGAAGATATAATATAATGAATCAATATCCATGTCAACACCACTTCAAAATTATATAGATATAAAATAATATGTAATATTTTAATTAATAATAATTAATTATAAGTATCTATTTAATTAAAAATAAAAATATAAAAATTTAATTAAATATAATAAAAGAATCATAGTTCAAGCCCTTTTTAAAAAATTATGTGAATAAAATAATACTACAAGGTCGAATGAGCGAAAATCATTAAACCGCATTACACTATTCCGCTTGCCAAACAGAACTCGTGGACCCACTAACGTAACGCTTACTCTAGTACTGTCACGCTCATCTATCAGCGTTTTTTTTCTTTCCTTCTTTCTTCACCGTTCTTCTAATTCTTTCCCAAACGGTAAAAACATTCTTTTGTATCTCTTTTCCGTACTATGTATAAATTCGGCATTCAAATTCGATGCTCTTTCTAGCAAGGAAACAAAAATTTCCATGGAACTGGACTCCTCGGAGAACTCCAATTGGCTTCTTGACTACGGCATACCTGACTTCCCGCCTCCTGCTGCCGGCTTTGGGTGGCCCCCGCAAACTACCCTCGATGCTCGCTCTAATCTAAGGTTTGAAATTTTCTGTTTGGTTCCGAGGAAGAGAATGAAAAATAGAAAGTACTGAAATTGTCAGGGAATTAGATATGGCAGCAAGTTTGTTGAGTTTATAGGGGTGCAATTTTGGTGAAAAATATTAGTCTACTAGTATTCTGCTGTTTGCTTTGTTAATTGTTTGATGCAAGATTGATATAATTCTTTCTATTTTTAGCTTTAAATTATAAGTAATAGTTATCAGTTTGAAGCAATGATTTTTTTCTCCCAATGTTTGTTTATAAAGGTGCTGCTTTGTAATTGGTTGGTAACTTATGAAATACTAGTAAGTTGATTCAAGGTGAAAGATTTGCACTGAGAATGAGTACTAACTAAAAATTAATGTTTTGGAGAACACGAATGGCGGTTATTGTTTTCATATTATGGTAAGATATCTCTTGACATGCCACTGCTATTTATTTTTCAGTGCTGCAGTTGATTGCTCATTTGCTGATTCAGATAGCTTGAAGGAAGTTGCCTCTAGGAAAAGGTGATTATCATGTTTCGTCTTTGTCCACTAGAAATTGTGAACTATATGAAAGCCCTTGTTGTACAACACCTTCTTGGTATGTTTGTTGATAAAGAGGGTAAAAACATGTTCCCTAATGAATGTTCTCTGTAGGTTGAAGTCTGAATCATGTTATGCATCTGGATCAAAAGCATGCCGGGAGAAATTGCGCAGGAATAAGCTGAATGATAGGCATGATACTTTTCTTTATTTTTTATGTTCTCCAGTGTTCTTGTGTCTCGTTACTCACGTCAGAGTTGGTTAAATTTCAAGGTTCCTGGAACTGGGTGCCATCTTGGAGCCTGGAAGGCCACCCAAAGCAGACAAGGTTGCTATTTTAATTGATGCTATAAAAATGGTGCATCAGTTACGCAGTGAAGCCCAGAAGTTGAAAGAATCAAATGAGGAGTTGCAAGCAAAAATTAAAGAATTGAAGGTACCGCTTGTTCCTCAAAAGAAAACAAAAAAAGATCAGATTGAATATTTTTAACTTACCATTTTGGAAGATAAACTTCAATTCCCCAAATGCTTCTTCTTATGCGTTATGAAGAATAAGGATAGTCATTGTTGCGCATTTTCTAAGAAAAATGCTTCTTTTTAAGCATATTATTCGTTTTGCCTAAATAATAAAGATGGTTTATTGCAGTTAGTGATTTTCTATGCTTGGTGGCATGTTAATCCATGCAGGCTGAGAAGAATGAGCTTCGTGATGAGAAACAGACACTGAAAGCAGATAAGGAGAAGTTGGAGAAGCAAGTTAATGCCATGGGCACACGACCAGGCTTCCTGCCGCACCCCCCTCCAATGGCAGCTGCATTTGCTTCTCAAGGGCAAGCTGCTGGCAACAAGTTGATGCCTTACATTGGGTTTCCTGGTGTTGCCATGTGGCAATTCATGCCACCTGCTGCAGTTGACACATCACAGGATCATGTACTTCGCCCTCCAGTTGCTTAATTTGAAGGATGATGATGGTTTGGTTCTTACTGCCAGTCTCTTTATGATTGCTTGTTTACTTTATATTCTTATGGTCTTTGCTGTGTTGTTATAATGTTATGTGTGAATGTCCAGTAGTTGATTAGCTGGACATGCTGTCTAGAAACTAGCAATTTCTGTGTATTTCTGCTACTCCTAATGTAAAATACAATAATTTATAAATTTTAACTAGCTGAGTCGCATATGAGTCTGCAACAGTGGTTTATTTGTTATCTTCCCATGAGCTACAGTTTCATGTGTTTTGGAATGTTTTCCCCATATCGTTGTTTCTGGGAAAATTATAGAAATCGATGTTGTCATTATTTCTCGTCATAAATTGACTCATAAATTGGGTTTAACTGCTCCTAGCTGTGCCCAATAACAATGTTGTTTGCAAAATTATGCAGTATAAAAATCCATTTCACAAATAAGCCAGACAATTGAGTATTACAAAGTAGAGTCTAGAGAACATAAAAATTTTCTAAAAGATAAAACTATTTGAAGATTCTTTCAAAGCAAAGAACCTTCAGAGGCTTAGAGGGCCAAAAGCATCATCAGCACAAGGCCAAATCCCAATGTGAGGCTTGTCTGGAAACTGCCCCTGTTGGCTGATGAGGGAGATGGTGGTGGTGAAAGGCCACTGGGAGAAGGAGAGGTTCCAGGAGATTCAGTTGAAGGAACATCAGGGGATGATGGACTGCCAGGAGCTGACTTTGGGGATTTTGCTGGTGAGGGAGAAGTTTCTGGAGCTGGAGAAGCAGATGGTGGAGTTGAAGGAGATGTTGCTGGTGGTGTAGATGTTGCTAGAGTGTCTATTTCAATCTGCATTCCTTGGCTACAATGTCCGGGGGTTCCACAGATGAAGTATCGCTTTCCTGGAGAAGAGAGAGATATGACTGTGTTGCCATTGTTATACGTCTGAATTGGGCTACTTGTCTGGCAGGAGTCATAGTCTGCCTTACTAACTTCAAGCACATCATGGTTTGGAGTGTACTGGAAAACTGCAGATAATAGGTATGTCAATTTAAAACTCATTCTTGATGCGGACGGTTCCAAAAATAAAGGAATAAAGCAACATGTTTTGAGCAATTATGCTTGCCAGTGTTGATATCATGAAAGAGACAAGCATAGTAATATATAGTTATATTGATATGTGCAGACAACTTACTGAGATTATCGCCTACTACAAATTTTTGAGATGCAACCCAAGTTTGCAGGTCAGTGCTTGAATCCCAGCTTCCACTTGGACCTCCAACTGTGTGATTTGCTGCCATGGCTAACTGGATGAGCATGGCTGTGGCAGCCAAACCTACCAATGTCCTCAGCACTGCCATTTTCCTGGCTATGAAAGAAGTAATTTGAATAAAATCGAAGTATCAAACAGAACCAATGCGGCCTTGGAGAAAAGATCAATTTGTTTTAGTTTGTATTAGGAATTCTACATATAGAGCAAGATGAAGACCAAGAAAATGCATTTTCAGAAAGTGAAGATTAGTTTATTATTTATCTGTTGGAGTTGGTTTAATGAACATGTAGACTAGCAATGCCAGCTTGGTTTTTCAGGGATACCAAATTCCTTTTCTTATTTTTTTTTAAAATAATTATTTCCTTTTCTTCTTCCAACTTAACCATTTTCTTTTGGATATTGGGAGGATTACTGTCTGTATTAATAATATTCTGCCGTCAACTAATCGCTAGTTGATTGCTTTATGCATTAGCTAACGATCAATCAGCAAAGCACGCATCATTTGACTCAGACATACCGAAACCTCCTGACAGCAAACAAAAATAATAATAATAATGTATAAAGATAAAAGCCCTCCCCTTGCTTGATATATTCTAATGCTAATTGCCCTTACCCAAAAAGTCAAAAGTCTAATTATAGAGAGCGATTCGTGGCTTCCATGTGAAAGAAGGATACGACTGTTTCCTTGCAGGCGCACCTAATCGCCAAGAACCCAACCCGACAAAGCCCGAAAGACATGGATGAAGTAAGAAACGGTTTCGAACTGCCCCGAAAATGGAAGCTTGTTTCTGTTAAATTGCGTTATTTTATTTCTATAGAAATGCCGAAGAATCCTAGTTGTTGCAACTACCACATGCGTCGTGGATGAACCAAGTGTTGTATTATTATTATTTTTTCCTTAGGGGAAAAGAAGATGAAAAAAGTGAGAGGAAATTAGAGCTGGGAGTTTAACTCGGATGGAATCAAAGTAATCTTTCCTCACTAAGTTGCAAGTTAAAATTTTCAAAAATGCTCTTTTAAGACAGAATTGAGAAAAGTTATAAGAGTAATTCATCTAATTACTTTGGTCTTGCATTCTTCGTTAATACCATCTTCTCATAATTGCCTTTATAAAATAATGAGACAATCAACACCTTCCATCAGATGAAGCTATTGTCATTGGCAGGAGTGGCTCAATAAGTTGAAAGACCTAAAATAAAATATTCAATGGGATTTTTTTTAATGAAATTAAAAAAATTATTAAAATTTTATTTTTATAACTTTTTGAGATATAAAATATTTATATATTTTAAATGATTAATACAAAATCAACAATCAAAATTTTTAATTCAAATAAATTAATTATCATATAAAATAAAAATAATATAATAATATACGATAAATTCTAAATTAAAATAAAAAAATCTGTAAGTATTAGAACAAAAGTACTTAATTGTTAAATGCTTATTGCAAATCGTAAATGAGGCTCACGGTTTTATTAAGATAATAGCATAACAAATTTCTTGTGTATTTTTTGAAAAAAAAATTAAAGTTAAAGGAAGAAGGAAGAAAGGGTAAATGAGAAAGAAAAATTTAAAAGTATATATTATACATTAAAAAAGAAATAATTGATTTTATATATAAAAAAGTTATTAAAAATCATTAAATATATTGATTGGAAATAAAAAAAATAAGTAAGAAAAAATAGTTATTAGAAATGATTAAATATATATGACAATTAGTTGATTGGAAATAATATAACATTTTAAAATTTAGAAAGTGATAAAAATTGAAATTTATTAAATACATAATTAAAGAAATGATAAAATAAATAATTTTATTAATTATTTTTTTATTTTTATATATTTTTAATATAATTAATTATATTATAAAATTATAAGCCTTCTCGAATTGAAGGCCTAAAGCTCTTCACCCAAGGGCCGGCCTTGGTCATTGGCCAAGTCAAATCTACTAATAAGGATTGAAAAATATATGATGTACAGCTGAAATGGTATTGAACTGATTGTGTTGGCCATTTTCTGAAGTTCTGGATTCAAGTCCAAACTCCTTCCCCAAACTTTTTACTTGATTAAAATGATAAACACAAACACAAGGAAATAGGGCTTAAGGCTAAACGTGGGTACAACTCATAAATTAAATTTCCAGTCCAGTAGGAATTACTAATGCGTTGTACCATTACGAAATTTGAAGAGAAAAAGGAAAGTGAAAGGGTAATGGGCTGGCAGGACATCGCCCGCCTTGCGTGTAACGCGGATCCAAAACTGTACAAGATTTATCATTAGAGTTGACCTTTTCATTAAATGGATACCTATTATTTGTTAACAAGAAGCTGGAGCGGAATAATCCTAATTTCTTTAGCCTTTATGTTTCAGTTGACTATCAAGGCATGAGGATGGAAAACGAGTATGGCTGCTCTTGTCACTTCCTTTTCTTCTTCTCTTGTTATTGCCCAGTCCACGCTCCAGGCTCTCTCTCTTTCGTATTCTTTCTCCTTTTCGTTTTTAATTGTTTGTGATGTTTATATTTGATTAAATTATGTAATGGTTAAAGGACCCTTTAAATTTTTGTACTTTACAATTTTATTCAATTTAATCTCTGTACTTAAAATCGAAATAATTTAATCCATCGATTTTGAAAATTAAATCAATTTAATCTCTTCCTTTAACGATATCTAATTTTACTACATCAACACAGACACGTCATATTTTGATGATGTGACAATGTTACGTGATGCTATATGATGATTGGTAATGCTGACTTGACACTAACATGTTGACATGGTAGTTTCACGTGGCAATCAAAAAAATTTTTCAAAAAAAATTTCTGTCACGTCATAAGCACTGAATTGAATAAAAATATATAGTACATGGATTAAATTGAATAAAATTAAGATGTTGAGAGACTAAATTGAAAAAAAAATAAAAATTACAAATCTTTAAGTAGATTATTAATGTGTTTATTAATAAGCTAAATATTTAAATATAAAAGATTTATGATATTAAAATATATATAAATATTTTCTTACTTGATTATTTGATTCTAAAATATGTAAATTAATTTATATTTTTTACAAAAAATTAAGTTTGAATACTTTTTCTATAAAAAAAATTTGAAAAAATTTCATATTTGAAGTCAAATTTAGATGAATAACTTATATTATATTAATATAAAATAATATAAAATGACTAAATAAATTCTTTTTTATTCTATTTATAGTATAAAAATTTAAATTTATTTAACTTAATTTTAACTTGAGCTGAAGTCAAATTAGTAAAATATATTGATTTAATTTTTTTTAAAAAAATAAAGAACCGAGATAAGGAGTTAGCAATAATTATAAATATAATTTTTTGTTTTAACTAGCTTAATTTAGACATGACAAACCTCTTATTACAACTATAGAATTTGAGCTCTACCCTTTCAATTTTTTATTTATTTTTTATGTTTTTATTTTGTTTAATATTTTCAGTTATATTTTTTAAGTTGAAATTTCCTAAATTAAAAATTACATTCATAGTTGATAAAGTTAAATATAACTGTAAATATTTATACTATTTTTTGATTTAACAATTTTTTTGTAAATCTAAATTAATAATTTAAATTTAAATTTAGAAAAATTTGATTGTGGTATTTGAATTTAAATTAAATTGTTTTATAAGAAATTTTGAGCAAATTTAAATAAAAGGTAAATTGGGTAAGAGTTGAATAATTGCAAAAGAATGTGTATTTGTAAATTGTGAAAGTTGTAACTAAATCAATAAATTTTGCTAATTTGAGTAAATTTAAATAAAAGATAAATTGGGTAAGAGTTGAATAATTTTAAAAGAATGTGTATTTGTAAACTGTAAAAGTTGTAACTAAATTAACATATTTAGTCATTTTATATTATTTTATTTTATAAATGCAAGTTATTCATATAAATTTGACATTAGGTATGAAATTTTTTTAAAATTTGTTTTATAGAAGGAGAATTCAAACTTAAATTTTGTAAAAAAAGATAAATTAATTTACATATTTTAAAATCAAATAATCAAGTAAGAAAATATTTATATATATTTTCTAACACTATAAATCTTTTACATTTAAATATTTAGCTTATTAAAAAACATATCAATAATCTATTTAAAGATTTGTACTTTGTAAATATTTTTTTCAATTTAGTCCCTCAACATCTTAATTTTATTCAATTTAATTCTTGTATTATATATTTTTGTTCAATTTAGTCCCTATGATATGACAGAATCTTTTTTTTAAATTTTTTTTTGATCTACCACGTGGCATTGACAACATGTCAGTGCCACATCAACACTGTCACATCATCGTATAGTGCCATGTGGCATGCCACGTTATCATCTTAACGCCGCATCATCAAAATGTGACACATCATCATTGACGTTAACGCTGACGCCATCTTTTAACGGCAAATTTGGATGCTGTTAGGGGGTTGGACTAAATTGGCATAATTTTCAAAATCAAGGTACTAAATTGCTTTGATTTTGAGTATAGGGACTAAATTGAACAAAATTGAAAAGTACAGGAATTGAATGGGTGTTTTGACCATTATGTAACTAGTCCTTGTATAAGGGATAAATTATAGATTTAGTTTCTATGTAATAATTTGAGTAAATTGAATCTTTATATTTTATCAATTTGTTAATTTCAGTCCTTATTTTTAACATTGTTAAATTTCACTGTTAAGTATACTAACATGGTATTTTGACCAAGCTGACATGACACTAATAAAGATGACATGACAAAATGTTTACCTAGTTAAAAAAATACTAACTCCCCATGTGAGTTTAACAAAGAAATTAAAAAAAAAAACTACTCTAACCCTAAATTAAAAATTAAATGAGATTGCAACAAAGTCTTTGCATTAATCAATTGAATTTTCAATAAAAAATTACTGATTTAAAATTGGTTGAATCTTCGAAAAGAAAACCTATTATTTTCCCTATCTTCAATTCCAAATTCAAAAGCCTTTGTTTTTTCTTTAAAAAGATCATATTTTCATATACCTTTTATTGTTTGAAGATAACTCTTACAGGTTACATAGCTTTTATATCCATCTAAATGAAAGATTAACTTAATGTTCTTGAACACCTGATTTTATCTACCAATGTATGGTAAACCTTTAGCCTTGGCTTTGTTAGATTATTGGCACTAGTTCTTCAAAGAGCTATCTTAAGCATTTATATACAAGAAAATTTCATTGATACCTTAGCTTGTTAAGTTAAAGACTCGTAGAACTGTACAAACCCCTATTCCCGCATCATCTCGTGCAATCACAAGGTGGCACTCTTGTTTGGATATTTGGCAATTGGTAGGCCATCAATCAAGATTTGAATTCCCAAGTTGCCTTCTCAAAGTTAATGTCCCAAAATAAGATTCCTTCTCTCGTTTTCGCATTTGTGGCATGTCTCCCATCGGGTGAAAGCTGGAAAATTTAGCTAAAATAAGTTTTAATCCTTGAATTAGCTTCAGTGCATAAGCTTAGCTTGAGATGCACTCTTTTTTATTGCTATCCACCGGTCGTCATCTTCATTATTCATGTTTTCCATGTCATTGAACATCAATGAAGTTGATTCTCCCTCTTTAGCAATAGATTTGTTTTTCTTTCTCTCTTAATGTTTTTTTTTTAAGTTCTTAATATTTTTTGTTAGTCTCGTTTATTTTTTAATTTAGGGTTAAGGTGTTTTTTTAATTTCCTTGTTAAACTCATGTAGAGAGTTAACATTTTTTACCAAGTAAATGTTTTGCCATGTCAGTATTATGTCTTGTCATCTTTATTAGTGCCATGTCAACTTGATCAAAATGCCACATCAACATACTTAATGGTCAAATTTAACGGTATTAAAATTAAAGACTGAAATTAACAAATTAACAAAGTACAGAGACCCAATTAACACAAATTATTGTACAAAAACTAAATTTATACTTTTTGCATAGTACATGGACTAATTTCATAATTTAACTTTATATTTACATGCACCATTTCCTTTCTAATCATGAAGCAGTCAAATCTACTAACTTTTCATGTTATGCAGGTGCAACTTTAAAATCATAGTTTAAGTATATATTATGCATGATACTTAAAAAAATTTCTTAATTTATTTATAAAAATTTAAATAAATTTTTATTATTTTATTATATTTAATCGAACTTTTATACTAATGATGGTGTTTGTACTTATATAGCATATTAAAATATCATAATAATGATGATAAGGCATGTTGATCTTTTATGATGATAACCAATGTTTGATTTTCACCTTTTACGTCACGTCATATAGCATACAAAATAATGAGCGGTATTTTAATTAAGGGGGATTTTTTTTTAGCCCTTAAAAACAATGTATTTTAAAAAATAACTCTCCGCATAAATTTAATTATTTTTAACAACTCTAATAGATTTTGAGACAAAAATGCCCTTAGTGAGACAACTTGGGTGACGCGTATTCCCAAACAGGCGAAAAAGAAAAAATTAATATGCGAAGAATTTCTTACAATTTCGAATTCTCGAACATCTAATTTTATGCAAAACATCTATTTTTTTCCCCAGAAGCATGAGAGGGTTTTTCAGATATTTCGGACATGGCATTCAGATAATACTAGAAGGGTGATATTAAATTGAAGGAGGAACCGGTTGTGATAAATCGAAAGCTTCGACAATGATGTGAAACCAAAAATTCGAAACAGGCTTTAGAGTGGTGAATCGAAAGGAGAAAAATGTGAATCAGAAATAGGAAATAGCCGTGCTACAACAGGCTATATGTGAGACGTCTGTGTGACGTCAGGCTTTTAGGGTTCGTGAAACGGCACGGATTGAATGTGTGAAACGGCAAGGTGAGAATGTGTGATGCAGTTGAGACACGACAGTGTTTAGTGTGTGTGACACGCCATGTCTCGCCATGTCTAGACGTGTGACATGGCAGAGTTATAATGTGTGAAACGGCAAGGTGAGAATGTGTGACGCGACTGTGACACGGCAGTGTTTAGAGAGTGTGACACGCCTTGTCTAGACGTGTGACACGGCAAAGTTATAATGTGTGAAACGACAAGGCGAAAATGTGTGACCCGGCTGTGACACGGTAGTGTTTAGAGAGTGTGACACGCCATGGCTAGACGTGTGACACGGTAGAATTATAATATGTGAAACGGCAAGGCGAGAATGTATGACGCGGCTATGACACGGCAGTGTTTGTAGTGTGTGACACGCCATGTCTAGACGTGTGACACGGCAACGTTATAATGTGTGAAACGGCAAAGCGAGAATGTGTGACGTGGCTGTGTTACGGCAGTGTTTAGAGTGTGTGACACGTCATGTCTAATCGTGTGACACGGCAATGGTTAGACGTTTGACACGGCATGGTTGAATTAGTGACACGACAAGGTTGAATTAGTGACACGTCTGACATTTGAAAGAAGGCGAGCAAATAACGAGGAAACCCTTTGGACTTCTAAGGAGTTTAAGAAATGAATATAAAAGGCCATTTAATTAAAAATAAATATTTTTCTGTCATTCTGAAATCGCAAAGGTCTGTGTGAAGGAAGTAAGAGATTTTGATTCATTCATCATCCCGAAACGTAGCAGAGAGTTCGACTTCGTTCTTGCCAAGCTTAACTACGTCACAACAACGATGTCTACTATCAATGAAGAGGTCAGTCAGTCTAAAATTAAAACTTTTTTCTGTTCGTTGTTTTTTTGCGATTATGTTTGGTTTGATGAGTTGTTTTTTTTTCTTTTTCTTTTTTTTGCCAAACCGTTTTATTCATGGTTATGGTCGTACCAAAGTGTTGAAGAAGGGTGTCCGCGTTTGCATATGGTGTGTTGTGGGTTTACTGGTTTTCTTTCGTTTGAGGGTTTCACGGCTTTAGGGATGCGTGTTGTGGGCTAACTGGTTTTTTAGGTTTTTTTCGTGTCACGGGTTTAGGGTTGGCGTGTCACGACAGTGAGTGATGCATGGCTTGTCACGATAGTGATGCGTGGCGTGTCACGACACCTATATGCGTGGCGTGTCACAACACTTATGCGTGGCGTGTCACGACATTTATGCATGTCGTGTCACGACCCTTATGCATGGCGTGTGACCACATTTATTTCTTTTTTTTTTTTCTATCTTCAGTGTACCTTGTTTCCATGTTATGGGCTAACTCAATTGTGCATGTGTTCCATGTTTTGCAGATGCACTCCGGATAGCACGAGGATATCGATAGCTTGCTGATTGTGTCGAGGGATAAGTGGGCTTTCAATGTCGGCATCAACACCCACTGTAAGTGGTCGCAGTTGCATTACATCAACAAGACTCTTCAAGAGAAAGGAGAGTACGATGCAGTGAAGAGTACGTGTTTCGGCATGCGACTGGACGTATATCCACAAGGATATTTCAGCGCTGGTCTCCTGCATAGCATCATGATTCGTCGAATCAAGGCGATAGAATCAGTGG
The DNA here is from genome assembly GCA_036013995.1 of Theobroma grandiflorum. Lineage (NCBI taxonomy): Eukaryota > Viridiplantae > Streptophyta > Magnoliopsida > Malvales > Malvaceae > Theobroma > Theobroma grandiflorum. The sequence continues at coordinate 42,416,396 of CP142127.1, forward strand.
AGCACGAGCTGTGGTTTGCCATTAGTAAGAGTAAGGTACGGATATCAAAGCAGGAGTTCTGCCTTATCACCGGCCTGAAGTTTGGTCTAATACCCGATGTGTTCACATGACAGTACGAGGTCGTTGCTGACGGAATTCATGCACGATACTGGAACGGGCAACAGAGCGTTAAGCTGCAGGAGTTGCTGAATACATTCCGCAGAGGCAACTTGCAGCGAGTAGGTGACACGACCAAGATGGCGCTTGTCTTGTTCACGAATAACATTTTATTCGATCAAGACTACCGTAGACGGGTGGCGCCTTGGCTATTTTCATTAGTGGAGGACATCGACTCCTGGAATGCCTTCCCATGGGGTCATTACGTATGGAGGCTGACCGAGGACTACCTTTTGAAGGGGTTCGAAGTGCCTGCCTCAAACTTGACCTCGGCTACTCGTTTGTGGTACAACATTTATGGATTCCTGTGGGTGATTCAGGTATTGGCACTTAACATTGATGAGTTTTCTTTTGACTTAAAAATTTATTGTTGCACTCGTTTATCATTTACGGTTTAACGATGTTATATTTGACTTGTAGTTCTGGGCATTGGAGGCAATTCCAACTTTCTGAAAACTAGTTGCCCCCTCTGCTCCAAAGGACGTCTACCCACGTATGCTGAAATGGGAATGCAATCAGAAGCCGATTGCATTTTACAAAGCAGTTGAGAAGTTAGAGTCATCTCAGCAGGTGAGTGAACAACTTGGCTACTTTTTGATGTGTATTTCTATAATAATTTTCTATAAAAATATATTTAATCACAATCCCTATTTTGCAGTTATGGGCGTTGAGACATTGGAGCCTACACCAGAGGATTCGAGCCGGGATTACTTCGTTGACATTGATGTCCTGCTATCTGAGGGACACTAGTACGTGCCTATAGGGCACATGGAGGATCGGGCTGACTAGGGCTTAGGTGCGAGGGAAAAGAAGAGACAGTTAAAGGACAGAAGAGCTAGTGATGCCGTTAAGCGGAGGGCACAGTCGCTGCCTTAGAGGATGAGCTGTCAAGCCCTGAGTTGGAGGAAAGGGGTGATCATATGCATGGCAGTGAACAACCGGTAAGGACGGATTTAACCGTTTGTATTCAACAATTCCATATATGAGTATCGACTAACATTATGTGTTTGCAGTTGGACCGTGCTACGACAGCTCCTCAACTACCGAGAGATCCTCCTCATACGCACAGTGATAACTCCCCATCGATAAGGATTTTATAGTTCTAATGGTTAATGTTCAACAATTCCATATCTATTTACACAGTAACACAGTAAATTCTGTCATTGCAGTTAAGGGAGGCGACCGAAGCACCTCAAGCACCGATCAGTCATGCTCAACCAACCACTGGTAACAAGCAACTGGTAAGGATTTTATAGTTCTAATGGTTAATGTTCAACAATTTCATATCTATTTACACATTAACACAGTAATTTCAACTTCATTGCAGTTAACGGATGCGACCCAAGCACCTCAAGCACCGATCGGTCATGCTCAACCACACACTGGTAACGAGCCACCGGTAAGGATTTTATAGTTATAATGGTTAATGTTCAACAATTCCCTATCTATTTACACTGACCCACAATAATATATATCTTATTACAGTTGATTGAATCCACAAGAGTCAATGACGGACTAGTGACAAAGCGTCAGTTACGACAGTTCATGAACATACATAAAAAGGAGATGTCGACGCTGAAGGCTTCAATCCAGTCATTGACTCTGGTCCTGCAGATGTTTAAGGATCGTGTCGTCGCTCGGATTCTAGAGGGTCTGAAATCACAAGTACGAAATTCAATATTTACACATATATTGGTTGTTTATGTTTAGTATGGTTAGTATTAATTTATAGGCATCGATTTATGCTAACAATTTTCTCATTTCTCTCATTCTGTAGAGCAGACCTTCATCTAACGATGTTGGTGCCGACCACGAGGATGCTACTGATGAAGGGCAGCAAGATGAACTTGGTTTTAACATTGACGATGACAATGTTGTTGGTGCCGACGTAGATGATACACTGGCAACGGATGCTGATCCGGTGATTGATGCAGCGGGGGGATAGGATGAGAACCTTGCAATAATCGTGTATGAGGGGGACCATCTTATTCACAACACTCCTGAAGCCAGCAGTTCGCGATTGTCACCACTAGAGGGATTTGCTGTCCAGGATCAGGTAACCTTAATTTCAGACCCTATTGAGCGGGCACGGGTGAGAATGGCAAGCAAGTACATTGCCAGCCCGTACGTTGACCCCATGATGAGCCGTCACGATCAAAAGAGCGCAATGGTTGAAGCGTACGAGGCCTTCAAGAAAGACGAGCATGCAAGGTAAGCTCATAAATAACATTGCTAATCTAGTTTTTTAATTAAACATTAATCAACCAAGGCTAAAGTAATTAATTCATTATGTTACATATGCAGGTGTAATGTCGGGATCTTAGGGGATCAAGGCGTGGATTTTTTCAGAACATTAAAGGATCCCAAAGAAGAAATGACAAGTGAATATATCGACGCATGCCTCAGCATACTCGGTAAGCAGATGAAAGAGCCAAAGTCGAAGCTGTACAAAGCTCGTACATGCGTGGTTGACACGATATTCTTCGTAAGTTTATTTTTCATTATTTTAAATTATTAAAATAGTAAGTTATTTATTGCATTAAGTGTAAGATAACGTATACATGCTTCACAGGACACCCTCAATATGCTACACATCCTAAACCCCACCGAAGATGCCCGAGCCAGCATGGAAATTACAGATGAGTTGCGAGGGTATGTGCAGGGTGAGAGGCCGACATACGGGAAAAAATGGGAAGATGTCGATTTCATCCTCGCACTTTGCAATGTCGGTGGCCATTGGGTGGTGGCGAAGATAGACTTGGGGAGATGGACGATCAGGGTGGAGGACTCTTCAAGAACTTCGAATGCTAAGGATAACGGAGTTCGTGCTGCTCAAATGTCACCCCTTACGACCTTGTTCCCAATCATATGCCACCAAGCCGGTTATTTCAACCGAACACGGCGGAGGCCACTAGAGTTGACGTCGATGCGATTGGAGATCCATTTGTCAAAAGCTAAAATGCATCGGCAGGATGATAGTGTCAACTGCGGTATGTTCATGATTAGGTACATTGACGATATGTTGCAATCGAAACCAATTAGAGTTAAGCAGAACATGATTGCAAATATGCGTCGGTAATACGCTCTCGAAATTTTTTGCAACAGTTGTGAGAGCGAACCTTGAACATATAATCGGCCTGTGTCTGTACATCATTTTTTTTTGTATATACAATTTATTTTATTAATTTTATTAATATTCATACAGTTTATACATTACTTTCCCATTACTTTTGCATAAATTACATTACGTTTCTATATTTTTTTCTCAAATTGTTTGGATATAGTAGGTAAATTTAAATTTGTATAATTATTTTGTTCAATGATCATTTTCATATCAGTTGAAGGGCCCTGTGGGTGACATGTTGGTAGAATTGGTCTTCATATTTTTGAAAAGTTTGTCATTTTTCTTTTGTTTTGATTAATTATCCACAGAAGGAATTTAAAATGCAACTTATGTTGAATATTTATGGTGGTGACACGCCTAGATCGATGCAGACAAGGTGGTGACACGCTAGGTGCAGGAAAAGATGGTGGTTTAGGCACGCAAAGTGAATAGCGTGTCACCTGCACGTCTGCCTGAACTTGGCGTGTCACCACCATCTCTGCATGCAATTGGCGTGTCATTACCATCTCAGGCGTGTCGCCACCATCTCTACATGCAATTAGCGTGTCATTACCATCTCTGCCTGAACTTGGCGTGTCACCACCTTCTCTGCATGCACTTGGTGTGTCACCAGCACGTCTGTATGGACTTGGCGTGTCACCACTATGTCTGAGTGCAATTGGCGTGTCACCACCATCTCTGCATGCACTTAGCGTGCCATCACCATCTCTGCCTGAACTTGGCGTGTCACTACCATGTCTGAGTGCAATTAGAGTGTCAGCAACACGTCTGCCTGCACTTGGCGTGTCACCACCATCTCTGCATGCACTTGGCGTGTCACCACCATGTTTGAGGCAATTGGCGTGTCACCAACACGTGGCCTCAGACCGAAACGTTTAAACAAGTCTTGTCGGTTTATATTCCCTCTACTATATATATATATGGTAAAAAACTCCTCAATTCTCATCGATTGACTGTACATCTCTTCAAAAGCAGTTTTGTCGATACGTCCTCCGCAGTTCTTCCAACCAGGAGAATGTCGAACAATTAGAATACAGAAGAACAATAGAAATCGGGTTGGACAACAGAAAACAAAAGGAAAACTTTCTGTTGTTTTAACCCGTAGAAACAAACTGAAAACCACTAACAGTGAGGACTTTCTCCCCCCTTGATGTATTCAACTTTAGAATTCTACCCTAATCTAATAATTAACCTATTTCTCTTCACCTCTAACCTGTAAGCAATTGTCCAACCCTGACTTATCGGTTGATACAGAGACTCTGTATCATCCCAGAAGCCAGGGTTGGACAATTGCTTACAGGTCTGAGGTGAAGAGAAACATATTAATTATTAGACTATGGTAGAATTCTAAAGTTGAATATATCAAGGGGGAGGGGGGAGAAAGTCATCACTGTTAGTGGTTTTCAGTTCGTTTCGACTGGTTAAAACAACAGGGAATTTTCCTTATGTTTTCTGTTGTTCGACCCGATTTCTGTTGTTCTTCTGTTTTCTAAAAGTTCAATATGCCTGCACTTGGCGTGTCACCATCATGTCTGCCTCCACTTGGTGTGTAAAAAAAAAAATGAAATTCAATAGCTTGGGCGTGTCACTAGCATGTCTATGTGCACTGGGCGTGTCACCTGCATGTCTATGTGCACTAGGCGTGTCACCAGTATGTCTATGTGCACTTGGCGTGTCACCAGCATGTCTATGTACACTTGACGTGGCGTGTCACCAGCATGTCTATGTGCACTGGGCGTGTCACCAGTATGTCTATGTGCACTTTGCGTGTCACTACATGTCTATGTGCACTAGGCGTGTCACCAGCATGTCTGTGTGCTCTTGGTGTGTCATCAGCATGTCTATGTGCACTTGGCGTGTCACCAGCATGTCTATGTGCATTAGGCATGTCACCAGCATGTCTATGTGCACTTGGCGTGTCACCAACATATCTGCATGCACTTGGCTTGTCATCAACATGTCCGCATGCACTTGGCATGTCACCAACACGAAAAAGATGCAGTTGGCGTGTCATCAACACAAAAAGGGTACAGTGTCACTGCTGCCATTTATGGCGTGTCACCGACTCTGCAGCCTAACTTCTCACCTTTTTACCATTTCATAAACTCTAAACCTAAGTGGACAATTGATATAGTTTTGCAACGTCGTTTGTAAAATGAGTAAAATTCCCTTATGTATGTTGAAGCGATTTGCTTTAAGCAAAAATGTAATGAATGTATTAGCTTTACAATTGTCGAAATGTAGAGTAACATTGTTGATTTTTTATATATATATGTTGTCCAAAGATTAGACAATTTACATTCCATACTATATGACCATGCATGATGTGGCTAAAGTCAATTATTGACTACTTCTATGCCTAGGCAATGCTATTATTATCTAATGGTTTATAGCATATATCATTATTTAATGCAAATGTCAATGGCCATGATCGAAACAGTTTAAATCAAACCCTAACAAAACAGCAGATAAATTACAGTTAGTTAGACCCCGATAATATGTCTTCGTCCACAACACACCCTACGTTTTCAGACATTGTCCTTCGGATTGGACAGCTGTTGTGTGTGTGACCAGTTTATCTGCAAATTGAACATGCTTTCGGTCAGTGCACTCGTCGGGGTGCTGATTGACTTGGAGATGGTGCCGGATTTGTTGATGGATTTGCAAATGGAGATGGGCAATTCTGTCTGTTATGCCCGTACATATTGCATTGCGAACATCTCCGTGCTCGACTGCCTTCACCAGCAGATGGAATCCTTCTCCTCCTAGGTCTTCTTGTTTGGCCTCTCCAAGGTGGTGGCAAGACGACAATTTGTTTCACATGTAGGGGGATGTCCCATTCACTAGGATGCCCTACTGGGCGAATGGACCCCGCATAACCCTCCACCCAAACCGTTGTCTTGTAGTTATCGACGCAGAAATCAAAAGCTTCACGTTTGCATTTACTGAAAAATACAATGAACCCAATATTCAAGCAGAATATAAATGCTATGTCAAATTAAAGATCAAATAAGAAATAAAGAAAATATAATCTGACCTTATTGCTGCAATAGCATGGCTGCATGGCAGCAAATTTGTTTGGAACTCACAGCATGAACACGTCTTCGTGGACAGGTTAACAAGTTCGTCTATCTTCCCGTCTTTAACTTCAAACTCCACTCGATTGATAGGCTTCACTACAAAGCGATGTGCATCATTGAAGCGTTTGCTCAATCGCCTAGTAACCCAAGGGCTGAGGGGTGTGGTCACCTTGACAGCCTCCTCGTACCGATCATGGAACCAACGCTGAAACATGTCTCATATGAACTTAATCAAAATAGTGATTGGCATTTGTCTAGCATGCTTTAAGCAGGAGTTAACACATTCGGCAATGTTCGAGGTCATCATTTGGTGTCGCCTTGCCGGTGAACATGCATGTGCCCATCTCTCAAGGCCTATTCTCAAAAGATTAGCATAGGCTCCCGCATGAATATGCTTGAGCTGGTTCATATGTTTGTTGAATTCGGAAACCTTATAGCAATCTTGAGCATGGGTGAAAATCATAGAAACGTCATCACGCTTGAACTTGTTTTTAAAGTTTTTCTTCAAATGGTAACCGCATAAACCGTGGTGCGCTTCTGGATATGCATTTTGGATTGCTTTCTTAATGCCGAGATGCTGATCAGAAATGAACATAGTATTTTCAGGACAACCAACCGCATCACGTAGCTTGATGAGAAACCACGTCCACTAGTCTTCGTCCTCAACATGGCCGATGCCAAACGCAATTGGATATACACACTCGTTCTCGTCTTTGCATACAATAATAAACAGAACACCCTTGAACTTGCCTTTTAGATGTGTTGCATCAATTGCAACCGTAGGACACATTACATCCCTAAACCCCCGAATACAAGCCCCGTATGATCAGAAACAATATTTGAATCTTTCAGCCTCGTCAGTAGCCACTGTTGTGACTGTGCCAGGATTTTCTTATTCCAACATATAAAAATATGAGGATAATAGTTGAAATGACTCATCCGAGGGATCGAAAACAAGTGTCTCCACATACTCTTTTGCTTGCCAAGCCTTACCATACAAGCATTTCAATCCCCACTGAACCCTCATCTCACCAATTATGTCCTTAGGTCTCAATGCTACTCCATTAGCCTGAAACTTGGGTGCTATAAGTTCACCAATTATCTTGGCACTCGTAGATGGAAATCGCCCTTGCAAACCATCAACAGTACATGTGTGTACTTTGTGGAACGTTCGAACTTCCCAATACCCTCTTTCGTCAGGTAACTTCGTTGAACGGACACTAAACTTGCATGTCTTGTCCTTGGAACCAACCTCGTAATGACTTTTGCTTGACCTTTTCACTTTTATCCCAAACTGCTCTTTTAAAGCCAACATGTTCAGAGCTCGTTTCAACTCCGCCTTCGAGGAAAACATTATTCCTTTGTATAAGCGATCATTGGGACATGTCAACTCCTCAGTGCTAATTGTTTGAAAGGAGAACCTTTCTGCACTTGTAATTCGCCACGCAGAAGATATCCATGCATTTCCTCTTTCCTGATAACTATCATCGAGCATTGTATCAACGGAACGAATCCCGTCCTCACCAGTGATGGGGTTATTGTATATGGGATCATCACACTGAGCATTTCCTACATCAAAACCTTCAACAGGTTCCGTTTCGCCTTCAACGTTATTGCAAATTGGATCGTCACTGTCATAAAGGCAGTCATTGTCTAAACTGTCATGATCCCATTCGTCAAGCCCATCACTCGAAGTGTCATCAAATCTATCTTCACTGCCAGTAAACAAATCCTCATTTCCCTCATCACATGCAACATTATCCTCCAGTGTCGCAGTGTTAACATCCAACGCCACAGTATTAACATCCAACGTCACAGTGTTGTGCAAACGTGTCGTATTCTCATTTGAAATTGGAATTACACACTCTACCGTTTCACCCGATCGTTGCATTCCTTTAGCAGAAGACCCTAATTGGTTTGATGCACATCCCGATCGGAATTGTGCACTCAACTCTTCTATCAATGTCCTCTGGTTACCAGGCTGTACAAACTCTTGAGGATGCCCCAACTGCGAGTTATAGACCGAATGCTCTGACATATGTGAAGCATTGTAAATCTCATTCTGATTGAGCTGATTACCATGTTTTTCAACTTCTTCATGTGACATAACATTTGTTTCGGATCTCTTAATGCTGACATACACAGTCGGAACATTCCACTGTTCTAGCAGAATTAATGCAACATCCTCATCATCCTTGATAATTGGCCGTGATAGCTCTCCGGGTGTACTGATCAATGCATACAACTCAATATCATCAATTTTTGAGTTTACCCCAACAACATCTTCAACCAGCTTCATCAAGCCCGTAAATGACAAATCACTCCTAACCCCCCACATTCATGACTCACCACCCTTGTACATGCCTTCCACCCACTGACCACCATATCTTATCACAAGTCGCAGAATTGAAACCTCACTGAAATTTGAATACAAAAATAATTATTTAATTTACTTAATTGTTTAATTATTTACTTAATTACATGGTGGTGATAGGCCAAGTGCATGCTTGCATGCTGGTGACACGCCAAGTGCAGATAGACATGTTGGTGACACGACAAGTGCATGCATGCATGCTGATGACACGACAAGTGCATGCAGACATGCTGGTGACACGCCAAGTGCACATAGACATGCTGGTAACACGACAAGTGCATGCAGACATGCTGGTTACAAGCCAAATGCAAGCAGTCTTATGTGGTCACACGCTGAATAGATGCATGGCGTGTAACAACTATGTGTAATGTTTCTAATTCGTCTTCTAATTTACAAAAAAAGTTTCGCAAATTTATATGTTGTAGCAACAAACCCAAAAACATACCTTGATGTCATCTTCGCTATGGGGTTTATTTTTCGAGGACAATATGGCCAAATTGCGAGAGATAGACCACGGCACGAAGACGATGGTGCTCAACGGAGAGTTGACAGAGCTCACACAGCAGAGAGTTGAGAGAGCTGATGACGATAGTGCTGAACACAGAGTTGATACAGTTCAGAGAGTTGAGAGAGAAAGATGAGCGAGCCCAAACCCCTAAAATTAATTTTTAATTTTTAAAAAATGGCGAGAGGCAGATATTGGCAGCTTAATTTGTCACAGTGTTTTTTAAGGGCATTTTCGTCTACTCATGCTTCTTTTAGGATAGAAACAAATAACTTTATTTGGGTGGTTACTTTTGAAATCACCTTATAAGGAAGGTTATTTCTCACAATTTTCTCTTTAATTAATCACAAGTAGTCAATCTTTGATCATAAAAGCCTATTTGATTAAGTCGTATGTTAATTAATGATAAGTAGTCAACTTTTGATCATATGGACCAATGTGACCAAAAATACAAATACAGGAACTTAATTGAATGCAAAAAAAAAAAAAAAAAAAACTTATTTAATTTTTTTAATAGTTTAAGGTTTTTTTTTTAATATATGAGAATAAAACTCACAGTAAAATCACTATATCATTCTAGGCCAAACAAGACTTAAATGTTTGCCAATAAAAGAGAATAGATATTAGATAGAGGAGAATCAAACAATTGTAAATTCAGATGTAGATTCTCATGATATGTGTCTATCCAATTAGCGCATTGATTAACTTCACGGTGAATGTGAGAAATTGAGCACTCTCAAAACAACTGAAGTTTTTCCTTTATACACATAATGAGATGAGCATTTGAGTCCAAAGTTGTAAAATCCTGATTAGTTAACTTCTAATAAAGAATCTAACTCTGCTTGTTTTCTCATGTAGTCTTTATCCCAACACAAACGCAAACCCTAATAAAGCGTCCAAAGTTTTGCTGTTAGAGAATGCCATATATCTCTTTTATAGGTAAATCTCAATAAACAATTACGAAGTGCATCTTGAATTACACCTTCAGCTGGTGCCAAGCCTGATTGCGCTATCCCACTACCATCAACGTTAAACTTTATAAAGGAACTCTTAGGTTTTTCTCCAGCAACAAATAATTTCTATTTTCTTACAATCTACGTTCCCTTAAAAGTTGTCCCAGGCTTCCTTAAACTTGGTCCATATGCGCCGCAATGGTAGTTTTGGGTTTTTTGAAACATTATCTGTAGTATTCACAAAGAAACATTAATTCTATAAAGATTAATATCATAATTATATAATAATTTGAATCTGAATTTATATTTAATGCGTAAATTCTATACATTATCAACAAATAATAAATCGTCACCTCGTTATAATACAAATATAAAAATTGTGAAACCCTTATTAATAATATTTACTTGTTTTAATTGTTAGCTAAGCAAAAATAATCTCTTTATTTTTTTGATACAAACTTAATAGCTAAGTCGAATTAAATCTAGACAAAGCTATACAGCGAGCAACTTTGATTAAAAAAACAAAACTTAAAACCTGCTATTTTGAGTCAGCTATTTGGATCTTTCCCATTGAAAACATCAGAGATGATCGGAAATTAGAGAACCTAAACGAGTGATCAGCAGCCCTTAACGTCCTAGCATTAGCCCCCGATTATTCGCGATTGCTACAAATGGAGACTTAATATCCTCCTCAAATCAATTGTAGCATCATCTCACAATTGTAACTAATAAGAAGGAGAATTGACTTTCGTAGCTTCGATTTCAAATCAAACCCAGAAAATTCCCAAGCACCGTGATCCATGAAAACCATAACCACTCCAACCACCATGAACGCAGCTGCAAGAGGGCTTGCATCTTTCTCGTACCCTCCTCAACTACAATAGCCTCTGGTGACCATGAAATCCCATCAACCAACAACATGATCAATTTCTTAAGTCGGTGTTGTAGGCTTCATCTCCGTTACTACTAATTAGTAAAAGAAAAGACAGATTATTATTAATTAGTAGTATTGGTTATGCCAGTGGAGAGGAAAGTTTGTAAAGAAGAACAAAATATTGGAAGTTAATCAAATAGAGGCGGATCTGAACAATGGATGGAGTAGCTAATTAAAATAGGGACCCATATTTTCCAAATCAAACAGAAAACATGCAAAGAATTAAGTTTTGAGCTTTGACATTGTGCAAAAGCATAAGACGGCTATGGTTTTAGGCATATATAAGAATCAAACTAGAGATGTCAACGGGTACCCGACCCGGTTATATCGAGTTAGGGTACTGTATAACCGGATTAGGGGCGGGTTTGGGTAGCGATTTTACTACCCGAATCGGGTTCGGGTATTACACTATGAATACCCGTTACTCGATTATTTATTTACCGGATTCCGCAGATACCCGTTTAATTATCCATTTAATTACTCGTTTAGTTATCCGATTAATTCTTTACCAGGTTCTGCGGGTATTCGCATTGAAACCCGTATAATTACTTACCCGTTTAAATAGTAGAGTAAAATAGAAACGTAGAGACTCGAACCCAAGTCTTCCATGAAAACACCCACAACCTCCACCGTCCAGCCAAGTTATTCCATCTAATATATATAGGCAAAATATTATATTTAAAATATAGTTAGTTAAATAACTAATGCAATTATATGAATATATATAAATAAAAAAATATTAAATTATTAATTATGTTTTAAATATTAATATGAATACCATATCATAAAATTATGATTATTAATTAAATTATTTCAAAATAATTTTTAACTCATCACATTGAGTACTAAATTCTATATTGAAGAATTAATGTGCAACAACTACAAGTATTAATGATTGAAGACAATGATACCATAAAATGATATCAAATGATATCAACCTCCTCTAAAATAATGTGTTTGTGCTTCATGTTAATTGAAAAACATAAAATTATGATTATTAATTAAATTGTTTAAAAACAATTTTTAACTCATCACATTGAGTACTAAATTCTATATTGAAGAATTAATGTGCAACAACTACAAGTATTAATGATTGAAGCCAATGATACAATAAAATGATATCAAATGATATCAACCTCCTATAAAATAATGACATGCAATATTTCACTATAAGGAAATAGTATTAATTCTATACCATAATATAGAATTAATAAAAATTAGAGCATAAGGGAAAAAATTCAATTTAACAATATATATAGCTAAATAATATATATACCTTTATTTATATAAATTTATAATATATAAAGTTAATTATCTAAAAATAAGTTGTGAGATTAGAATAATTTTAAAATTTAATTATATTTTATAAAAGTTAATTATTTGTGTAGGATCATGTAAAACAATTGAAGATTCAATTGCCGAATGTGTTGACCCTGACACGGAAGAAGATGATTGAATTGTTCATGAGCTTGCCTTATTGTCAATTTGTAACGTTGTTTGACTAGTTGTTTGGATATTTATTTTAGTTATTTAAGTTTATGTTGTTGTTGTTTGGATATGTGTTTGGTTATTTAAGTTTATGTTATTTGTTTGAATATTTGTGTTTAGTTATTTAAGTTTATATCGTTGTATGGATATTTGTGTTTAGTTATTTAAGTTTATATCGTTGTATGGATATTTGTTTTTAATTATTTAAGTTTATGTTTAAGATTTTTTTTGATTATTTAAATTTAAATTTTATTATTTTTGTTTTTATTAATTTAATTAATAGTTAATTTTATGAAATACGTAGAGAAATATTATTGTATATGTATACGGGTTCAAGAAATTGGATAGTCATGAAATAGATTTTAATAATTTTTTAATCTAATTGGGTTTTAAACGAGTTAGGGTAATAATAGGGTAATAAAAAAATAATAGGGTTAGGGTTAGGGTAGTGATTTTAAAATTATACGGGTAATTAATAAGGTTAGGGTAGTTAATTTTTAATAGGGTTAGGGTTCGGGTACCTCAAAATTATAGAGTACCCGACCTGTTGACATTGCTAAACCAAACCATTATGATCTGTGGATGGGAAAAAGGGTTACAGCTCATATATGATATGACAGCTTCCTCCCACTAACTCTAGCTTCTTGTTTCCCACTACAGCAAATTGGAAATGTAGCTATGGCACCATCCAGGCACGCATTAATTGCAATTCTGACTAGAATGATCACGATGCATCAGACCAAACCATCGATCGTTCTTGATCTATCAAGCTTTGAGTCCCATGCAGGATACAACTTTCACAATTGAAGATGCCTTGCTGGCTAACCCACTTAACAACTCATTAGCCTTTTGACCAATGACAACAACCTATACAACTTTAGAAGAATTTTGAAACTAGTTTTCTTTTTTGGTTTTATAAAATATCTTCTTAAGAAGCTCTATAACTTTAAAATTTTTAAAAAAATTATTCTTTTTTTATTTTATGAAAATTACTATTATGAGATTTCACAACGTCAAATATTTTGTATTTTTGTTTCTTTTTCTTCGTACCAATTTAATTGGACTTAAAAACATTGGACGCCGACTTAATTGGATTCAAGGGTCTTTATGCCAACTTAACTGGATTTAAATTTTGATACCACCTAGAATAGGCTTCAATCATCTCAGGACCAACTTAATTGGACATAAAATCATGATGCCAACTAGATTCAGCTTAAATCATTTTAGGGAGAACTTAATTGAGTTTAAAATTTTGGTGTCAGTTAGATTGAGCGTAAATCATTTCAAATCAACTTAATTAGACTTAAAACTTTGATGTAAGCTAAATTGGGTTTAAACCATCTCGAGGCCAACTTAACTAGGTTTGAAATGATCTTAATGTCTGCTAGATTGAGTTAAATAATCTCATGACCAACTTAACTGGATTTAGAATTTTTGTGCTTGCTAGATTAGGTTTAAAGATATCAAAGACAACTTAACTAAGCTTAAAATTTTGGTGCGAGCTAAATTAGGTTTAAATAATCTCAAGGCCAACTAATTTGGGTTTAAAAATCTTGATGGTAATTAGATTGGACTTAAAAGATATTATTGGTTGGTTTTTAAAATCTAATAAAAACTCAAGTTCTTCTTAACTTAATTGAGGTTTTGCAACTTTAAAAATTTTGAGCTAAATGAGCTTTTGTTCCTAAAACTTGAAAAGCATGTATTAATGTTTATTTTTGTTTGGAAAACTTCAATTTTGATGTCATGTGATCATGTGCATGAATGGACATATATGCATGATTTTATGATGGTAATATATAATACTCATGAATCTTCCTTTGTATTTTTCAATGTATTCCGCTATTGAAAACCATTTTTCATATTTTTGTGTATTCTTTGATGATGATCTTGTGCATTTTACATTCTTTTTGTCCCAAAAAGATCTTAATATCTGACAAAAAAGAGAATGAAAAAAGGAACAAGTGGCGTGATATTGAGAAAATTTCTCAAGGTTTTCATTGAATCAAAAGGTCTGTACAGTTGATATATATACAGAGTTTAAAGGTAAAGTAAAAGAAAGAAAACACCAATAATTACACTTAACCAACATAACTGAAATTCAAACAAAACTAAAAAGATGCTCCAATAAGTGAAACGATGTGTCTTGACCACTATTACCAGTTTTCCTTTTTTTATTCTAAACGGTGAGTTTTGCTTCCCTCTTGTTCTTCTTTATTTCTAGATCCTTTTTTCTTTTGCATTTGGGCAAGGTTTCCTTTTGTTTTGGTTCTTAGCTAATCAATCTTGAAGCTGAGTTTATTCTCCTCTAAACCATCTGATACTCTCCCTCAAGATGACATGTGAATATTGTGAACATTCATCTTGCCCCGAAGATAATGAAACTATCTCGGTAGTAATGCCTTAAGGAGCATATCAGCAAGTTGTGAATTAGTAAGAATGTATAATGGTTTGATTATACCTTCAAAGACTTTCTCCCTGATGAAATGACAGTCCATTTCAATATGTTTGGTCGTTTCATGAAAAACTAGGTTTCTGTTCATGTGAATGGCATATTGACCATTAGAGTGAAGAACTACTACTTCTCTGTGTTCTACTCCAAAGCTCGATAGTAAATGTTTCAACCAGATGACTTTAGAGTATGTAGATGCCATGGAGCGATACTCTGCTTCTACTGAGCTCCTAGCCACAACAGACTGCTTCTTTGACTTTCAGGTGACTAAATAACTCCCAATAAAAACACTGTAACCTATTATTAATCTCTTTGAATCCTAATAGCCTCCCTAATCACTATCACAATAGTATACAATCCTTAAGTCTAATTTTGATTTCATTAAAATGCATTGTCCTGGTGATCCCTTTATGTACTTCAAAACTCTAAGAGTAGCTTTGAAGTGCTTAAGTCCAAGTTTGTCCATGAATTGTGACAAGACTTGGATAGCATATGATATGTCTAGTCTGTCGAAGGTAAGATACAGTAACTTTTCAACTACTTGTCTGTATTCAGTTGGATTGACTAATTCTTCTCTTTCTTAAGTTTTTTGTAGCTTGTGATTATAATCAATTAAAGTGGAAACTACTTTGTCCCTAAGCATTCCATGTTCTTCTAATAGATCTAGTGCATATTTTCTTTGACATATAGAGATTCCATTAGAAGATCTTACTATTTCTAATCCTATTAAGTATTTAACTTTTCCTAGGTCCTTGGGCTTGAAATGTGACTTTAAGAATTGCCTCACATCTGCTATGGCTTGCATTGAAGTGCTTCCAATTAATATATCATCCACATAAAAAAGTAAGGCAATGAAATCCTTATGATTTACTTTCATAGTGAACAAAAAGTAGTTAACAGCTGATTGATTGAAACCATATTGTAGGAGTAGTGAAGTAATTTTGGCATTCCATTGCCTAAAAGCTTGCTTCAAGCCATACAATGACTTGTGAAGTTTGCACACTAGCTTAGATCCTTCTAAATACTCCCCTTGAACTTCATACCCTTGTGGTAATTCCATTTATACTTCTTCGTCCAAGTCACCATTTAGTAATGCATTATTAATATCTAGCTATGATAAGTTCCAATTTAATGTTATTGTTAAGCAAAAAAATACCATGATAGTTGTCTACTTGGCAACTGGACTGAAGGTTTCTTAATAATCAAAACCTAGAACTTGACTATAGTCCTTTGCTACAAGTCTTGAACTAAGTATAGCTTTGGTGATATAGGCATGAGATCACTAGAATTTGAACTTTCAAGTATGTTTGAATTAATTATAGCTTCATTTTGATTAACTTTAACAGGTGTATGCTCATGAAGTGAAAAATTCAAGGAATTAGAATCAAATTCATCAAAATATTTCCTATGCATGCCAAGTGTTTGATTAAAAGGATCTGTTTGCGTATAATGTTTTTCATGTTGAAAAGGAAATATTGATTCATGAAAGACTATGTTTCTAGATGTTACGACTTTATGAGCACAAAGATCATATACTTTATATCCCTTAATGTTATTTGGATATCCGAGAAACACACATTTTGTGGCTTTTTTTGTCCAGCTTCCTTCTACCTTGTGATAGGATGGATACAAAGCACAAGTTTCCAAATACCTTTAAATGGTCATAGGTAGGTAATTTAATATATAGTACTTCAAATGGTGATCTATTTTGCAGTTGTTTAGTAGGAACCCTATTTATGATATGTACTATAGTTAACATTGTTTCTTCCCAAAAATGGACAGAAATGTTTGACTAAAACATTAAGGCCCTTGCTACCATTAAGATGTGTTAATGTTTATGCTCAATAGTTTCATTTTGTTGAGGAATTTCAACACAGGACAATTGATGTATGATTCCAATCTTAGAAAAAAATCAATCATTCTAAATTCTAAACCATGATCTAATCTGATGCATTTGATAGAAAGCTCAAATTGTTTTTGAACATAATTATTAAAAGTCGATATGATTAACAACACATCTAATTTACTTCTCATGAGATAAATCCAAGTGAAACGTGTATAGTCATCTATTATAGTAAGAAAATACTTTTAATTAGATAAAGTAGGTGTGTCATATGGATCCCAAATGTCTGCATGTATAAGTTCAAAGGTAGTAGTTGTGCTTTGAATATGCACAGGAAAATGCAATTTTCTTTACTTGGCTAATGGACAAATTTCACAAACCAAATTATTTAAACATTTAATATGTGAAAATTGTTTTTGTATAATGTTTATCATTTCTAAAGGCACATGCCCCAACCTAAAGTGTCAAAGGTCAAAACACTTGTCCATTGTTTTACAAGCATTAACAGATGAAATAAAAGGGAATTTAATAAGTTTGTCAAGAAAAAACTTTGAAAGATCTTGACTCTCTAAACTTTCTTACATCAAGTACAGTCT
Source organism: Theobroma grandiflorum (assembly GCA_036013995.1). Lineage (NCBI taxonomy): Eukaryota > Viridiplantae > Streptophyta > Magnoliopsida > Malvales > Malvaceae > Theobroma > Theobroma grandiflorum. The sequence goes on from CP142127.1 coordinate 42,433,901, forward strand.
TGTGTAAGCCCTAACAACCCCAATCACTGTCCACGAGAATGTGTCTTGAATAACATAATGCATATCAGTAAAGAGTACAAAGGTTTTCTTCGAGTTGGTAAACTGACCTATTAAAATTTGGTACACAAAGGATGTTCTTAAGGGTTAATTTTGGATTCAGTCTAATTGTCTTTATGTTATATACGAATGCTCTCCAATTATTTGGTAATTGGACATAATAGTTTTTCACTAGTTCAACGTATATAAAATTTTTAAGGGAACAATATATATGATTAATAGCACCAAAGTCTACAATCCAATTATTTTGTCTTATCATGTCAATATTTGCATTTTCAAAACTAAGAGCTAAATTATTGGTTGTATAGAAACAGAGATGATCAGAGACAATACCTACAAAGGCTGAGTTAACTAAAGCGTGGTTTGCCTATTGAGCGTTTTGTGAACTATCCTTACCATCATTATTGTATATGCCATTCTCATTTAAGAGCCTTATTAATTTGTGACTTGTTGCTTAATCATGGAAATTTGAGACATGAAACTAGTTCCAATAACCTCATCTTCTTGGTTAATTTTACAATCCTCAAACCCTTGTGCATCTATTACAGTAGCCACACTGTTCACTGTAACTTTTCCTTTCTTGAAGTTTTGTTTCATCTTGCTGAATTTGAAGTCCTCTAGAAAGCCAATGAGCCTATAGCACTTGTCTTTAGTGTGCTATTTCTTTCCACAATGATTGCAGGCAAATTCTTTCTTCACTTTCTTATTGGTGTTTACTACAACCATCATTGCAGATGACTCAAGCACTTGTTGCCCTTGAATTAATAGATTCCTTTATGTCTTTTCTCTCATAATAAGAATGTATACCTTGTCTAAAGTTGGAATAGGATCCATCAACACAATCTGAGACTTGATGGATGAAAAAAACTCATTCAAACCATTAAAGAATCTGAAAATCATGTCTTTTTTTATATTAGTCTAAGAATTTCTTAAAGCAGCTCAAATCACATTTTCCACATTGGCAATGTGGCAAGGGTCTATAGCTCCTTAACTCCTCCCATATATCGTTTAGCTCAATGAAGTATGAATCCATTGTCTTAGTGCCTTGAGTGACATTTCCCAAGGTGTATTGTAAGTTACATACTCTGATGTCATCTAGCTGAGTAAAGTTTTGCTTCAAGGTGCTCCAAATCTCTATTGTTGAATCCATGAAGAATATTGTTAATGTTATTGGTTGGGAAATGGAGTCAAGTAACCAGGCTACCAACAAATTGTTACAACGAATGCATGCGAGATAAAAAGGATATGTGACTACAGGCTTTGGTATAAAACCATTAATGAAGCCTATTTTGTTCCTAATAGACATAGCAAGTAGAAAGGATCTGTTCTATGCGATGTAATTAGTGTTATTCAGTTTAAGGTTAATGATTACTATACAGAGCTTATTTGTGTGATGCAAAAGGTAGGGTGACTGGGGATCTGTTAATGGTGAAATTTAGGTGATTTGAGTGTTGGTTTATGTATTAGCCTGAGTTGTGTTTTGGATTGATTTAGCCATGATCTATTAGCTTAATGAATGATTCTTAATGATAATCAGTTAGTAGAGCAACTAAAATATAAGGATAAAAAATGATAAAACAATAGTAAGAGTCCAAGGAAATGTTACTGTAAATGGAAAATATAGATCAACAATCAATGAAATGAACTCTACTATTGTGAGTAAAATAGTACCTACTAGTTGATTCCAACCTGCTCTGATACGATGAAAGAAAAGACAATGGATAAAGGAACAAGTGGCGTGATATTGAGAAAATTTCTCAGGATTTTCATTGAATCAAAAAAAGGTTTGTATTGCTAATAAATATATGGAGCTTAAAGGTAAAGTAAGAGAAAAAAAACACTAATAATTACACTTAACCAACGTAAACTGAAATTTAAACAAAACTTAAAAAATGCTCTAATAAGTGAAACAATGCGTCTAGACCACTACTAATAGTCTTCATTCTTTTATTCTAAACGGTGAGTTTTGCTTCCTTCTTGTTCTTCCTTATTTCCAAATTCTTCCTTCTTTTTTATTTGGGCAAGGTCTCCTTTGATTTTGATACTCAACTAATCAATCTTGAAGCTAAGTTTATTCTCCTCTGAACCATCTAATAATATCATTCATGTCATATTAATTGGAGGGTTCTTCAAATCATCTTTTCCTCATCCTTCTATAATAAATATCAAAAGAGAATTAGAATCTATACATATATCGTTTCAAAACTAAATTTAAATCATAGAAAATACTCTTGCAAAACATTTTTCCTGGAAAATGATTTCATTTATTTTTTTCAAAAGAAGAGAAATTCTTAAGATATTGGGATGGAATTCTGTCTGGTGGGTGTTTTTGCATAGAAATGTGGGTGATTGGGACTTTCAGTTTCATTGGGTATACAAGTGCAACTAAAAGGAAAATCATGGCAGCCCTTCTTTCAGTTGATATTGCTTCAATGACTAAAATTATAAAGGTGATCGTATTAAAGATTCAAAGCAACGGCAAATATAGCAACTTCAGCAAACTCAAATTATGACGTAGCTTGACATATTGGACGGGATTATTTGAAGGGCAGGTAGCACTTAGCAGTACTCCATATAGTATCTCTATTTGCTGTTGCTCTGATGATCCTATCCTGGATACTTTATTAAGAATCTCTCCAAAAAAAGGGAAAAAGGGGTTTTGCCTTCATAGAAACCCAAAAGCCCATATTTTATTACTTGGGATTCCAATTGAGATAAATTCAAAATAAATATATTAAAAAAAGAAACAAATAATTAAAGAAGCTTTATTGAGGTTTTCAAAGATGGGACAATCTGTAATTGAAAGAGACTTCTTCCAAACAAAAGGTACATAAGGAAATAATATGTGATTATCAAGACAAAGACGCACACCACCAAAGCTGAGCTAGCGCCATGGAATTGTCAAGGGGGATCAGGGCTTTCATTATTTATTTCCAACTTTTTTGTCAAAAATAAAAATAAAAATAAAATAAAATCCTTTTCCAATATGATAAATTAGTGAGAAAGAGAGAATTTTTTTTTTCAAAATGCTTTTTTTAGCAGTATAGTTTAGGAACATCTACAAGCTGCAATTTGACATTATTTCCATCATTTGAAATAGTATTGGTATGGCACAAATAATGCAAACAGCAAAAGATAGAACAGCAACGGCTTAATAACCTTGAAAGCTTAAACTGAAATATTCAAATGAGATATTTTTTTATTAAAATTTTAAAAAATTATTAAAATTTTTAATTAAATTTATAATTCAATAAATTAACTATCACATTAAATAGAGATAATATAACAATGCAACATAAATTTTAAATTAAAGTAAAAAAATCTGTAAAGATTAAAACAGTAATACCGAATTGTTGAATGCATATTGCAAACATCAAATGAGGCTCACAATTTTATGAAGATAATAATATAACGAACTTTTGGTGTATTTTTTAGAGGAAAAGTGAAGGTAAAAGAAGATAGAGCAAATGAGGGAAGAAGAATTCAAAATGAATATTAAAAATTGAATAAAAAAAATAATGGATTTTATATATAAGAAAAAAATAGTTGTTAGAAATTATTAAATACATATTACTATTAATTGATTGCAAATAAAGGAAATAGTTGAGAAAAAAAAGCTATTAGAGATCATTAAATATATATTACCATTATTTGATTGGAAATAAGAGAAATAGTTAAAAATTAATAGTATTAGTAATAAAAAATTTAAATTCATTAAGCACATAATTAAAAAGTGATAGAATATATTATTTTATTAATTATGTTAATTTTTACATGAAAAATGAGTTAAATAGTTGAAAATTAATAAATACGTGAAAGGGAGAGAATAAATATTTATTAAGCTGGAGAGATAGGTAAATATTTTAATAATTATTTTATTTTTTGTATATTTGCAATATATATAATTATTTATATTATTATTATAAAATTAAGAAACCTACTAAAAATTTGAGGCCTAGAGTCACCGCTTTGTGGCTTTACCCTTGAGTCGACACTGGGATAAAATAAAATAAGTTGGAGATGATAACTTGATCGAGAAATCAACAATGATTCTTTTTTCCAACATTTAAATGGGCAGGAAAGCATTAACCAATGATCAGGACAGGAGGTATGTGGGAGGGAACACAAAGGATAAGTTCCCACTTCCCGACCTCAGTACATGACACACACCGGCTTTTCTTCTTTTTCACATTAGACAGGGCTGGCGTGTTGCAATGGGATGGATTAGCCTCAAGTGCTAGCTATCACGTATTGCTACAACAGTTGAAAGATGTGATGATTATCTTCTTCTTCTTCATGTTGTGTTTAGGAAAACTGGTTTGGAATAAAAAGGAATCAAACTTGAGTTACTAAACCAAAATATTTAATGTCTGGTCTTTTTCCACGTTGAAAAATGAATGAGTCGTTTTGCAAGAATTGTAAGTCCAACTGTGAAATGAATGGCTTGGGATGGAGGGAATAAAAGCGCAGAATAAATTGTAAAGGAAGGATTTTGTCCATTAATTGCTGCTGCATCTTTTTGTTTATTTGAATTTTCAGAAATGTGTCAAGTCCACAAACTCAAAAATGGACGGCAGATAAGAGGTAGAAGCTTTCAAGTTTGAACCATACAAGTGGACTAGTGTATCAACGCGGAACCAAACATGTGGACAAGGACCATCCTTTGTTTCCACTCCTGCCCTCTCAACATCATTTCACTCTCAAAAACACAACACCCAATTTGCGAAAATATACAGGTTCAATCAGCTCCAACTGTTTTGTCCTCTGCATTACCCAAGAACTGCAGATGAGATGAGCCTTCGCTGGTGGGACCACCCACACAAGAGAGCTTTAATTCTTGGCCATACAACAAACTTGTTTCTTTGGTAAACTAAATTGACTTGGTAACCACTCAACAACAAAAATCATGGCTCATGACATCCCTCCAGAGCATCTCATAAAGCTTGGGGCTTAATCATGCTTAGCTTTTCCTGTTTTTTCAAAATTATTGCACACACAATTCTCTCCAGTCCTCAAGTACTGTTGATTACCCCCTTTTGCTACAATTGATTGAGCCCCATCCTAATATTCCTTGATGATTTTTCTCTCCGAGCGGGGGGGGAGTAGCATTGTTAGAAGCATTTTCTCAACCACAAGTTTAAAATTTTCTTAGCTTTAGTATATCACCGAACTTTCGAGGAAAAGGGCAAGAGATTAAGGAAGAAACAACAGAGACAATTTTGTCATGTAGTGGCATTCATTCATGTCATGGTGCAAGATTCCATCTACATAAAAACTTGCATGCATGTGTGTAAATGCCACCAGCCTTATTATATATGGCTATTTTCTCCCAAACTTCTTAGCCATTCCATTCCCACTCTTGATCGTCAGAAAAATGTGCAAGGGTCTACAGCAAGGAAACTCATCAAGCTTTTGTCTGAAAGAGGGTGTCTCACCTAATGCAACCAGGGCTTCGGCCCCGGTGAATTGTGAGCTGTGCAGCTCCAGGGCTTCGTTATATTGCCAAGCTGATGATGCATTCCTCTGTCGGAAATGCGACAAATGGGTTCATGAAGCTAATTTCTTAGCTCTCAGGCACATCAGGTGCTTCCTATGCAATACATGTCAAAATCTAACGCAGAGATATCTCATCGGAGCTTCGCATGAGGCGATGCTACCAACGATGGTGAGTTGGTCAGAGAGAAGGCAGTGTAATTCTAACACGGAAAGAAAGCATTCAACAACGCTTAAAACACCCTTTCTTTTTCTTTGATTGTCATTTTTTTATTACTTTTAGTTTCTCTTTACCCTGTTATGCAACTTTTGTTTTTGTGGATCTTGTCTGGTTAGTCTGAGGTATATCATGGTGGAAGAAGTGGAAGAAAGAGATTCCTCGATGGATGCATACACGTGTAAGCTACATGGCCAAAGTCGGAGACAGGAACAACTTGAATTGCAGAAAGAAGGAGAATTGGATATAGAAAAACTGCTAGGATCATAATCTTTGATGTAATCCTCAGAATTCTGTAAACCAGATTTGGTCTACCATTAATGCGTTTTTCTTCTTTGTTCTGCACAACCTCATGATTAGCTTTCTCTTCTCTTGGAATTCAAAGCACCGGGAGAACTTTGATAGATTCTGTTATTGTTCCTTTAAGTATTTTATCAAGCTTTAGGCTCTTGGAACAGAATTGATCATCTATAAACCAATTCACTCGTTTTCACAGTTAGGAATCCAGTTTTTGGGAATAGTAGCAATATGCAGTTTATTCTTTAGGATCTAATAAAGTATTTTCTTGCAAGCATGGTTATTGTAATGATCTCCTCTTCCTCAGATCTGTTGTTAAAAGAGGAGAAAAACTAGAACGTTTGCCCCAGAATTTGTATGATTGCTGGTGCTTATGGCAAGAGGGACTCACCTACCAACCACCAATACTATCAGGTCTAAAATAACCTGACCATTAGTCATTTAGAAAAGCCAAAAAACCATCAGTCCATATCTATTTTAAGGCCTCACTTATTTCCATGATAATGGACTACAATTGATCTATTTGGCTTAAATATTGGGAGATGCTTGTTGCTACAGCTAACCCCAGGTGATGTGTTTATGTCCTCAAATACTAGGCTAAATATATATTACAGAACTATTCAAATTTGCATGTGTGGTCCAAGTCATGATCCTGAGCACTTGAGCAGAAGCAACATTTCAAACTAAGCACTCACTGTCTATGGGGTTCCCAGTAACAATTAGCGACAAAAATTGCTTTACATCACAAAGGGGATTACGGAGTGAGGGGTGGGCGCGTCAGCATAAAGGTTAATGTCCCATGTGGTTCATGATTTCATCGGATTATGTCCGGTTGGTGGTCCAAATGTAGATAACTCAAGTTCCTAACAAGTTCAAATCATGAGCCATGCTTTGCTTGTACCATCGTCTCTGTGGTGCTAATGGGGTCATCATTATGACAATATCCATGATTGATGCTAATTGATGAAAAACGATAATTACAAAATTTTCTTAGAAACAGGCTCATGATACAAAATTTACTTTTCCCTCTTCGGTAGATGGAAATTCTGATCATCACTTCATATCCAGACCAGGTCCTTCCTCGCCACCACAAGCAGGTCATTTTAGCCGACCACACTAGTAGTTCCCCTTAAAGCTCTAATCTCTTTGTCATCACTTCTCTCAGACACGCTCATGTTATTTATCTTTGTTAAAAGCCATCCAGAACAAAAGGGAAATTATTAACGAGGGCACTGTTACAGTATTCCACTCTCCTAAAACCACAACATCCTCTTCCTTTTCCAGGCGAAACATTTCTGCTTTTCTAATCATAGTAGACCTTTTAGCCAAAGAGGTTGTATATAGAACATCCTGATTCAAAGTAAAAAAGATAGAGAGGTTCCAAAAAGTAATGGTACAATTGTGCCCAATATGTGGTTTAATTTGATTCTTTTTGTCACAACTTCACTGCGTTTTATTTCTGCATTGGACCATTATTTGCTTTCTTCACATACACGGTACCTTATCCTCCTTTTTTCTTCCTTCTTGTGATTTAAAGAGAGGAATACTTGCTTCTGCTGTTGACCCAGCCCCTGAAGCAATCTCCATTTTTCATTTTTGCTAGTTCATTTCATCTGCAGCTAGAAGATATAAGGCATAATAAGAATATAAAATACTCAAAATATGCAACAAATCCAAGGGATAAATGATGATTTATTTTTCTGACAGTACTACTCCTTATTTCAATTTGATGACTTATTACATGGACTGGAGCTGGAGCACTATAGAATTAAGCACACATAATATAACCAAAATTGACTCGCAACAAGGATTTGTGCAACAGAGATGGAGATGGTGATGAAAGCAGAAGAGGGTCTTAGTATTTGGGAAAGGCAAAAGAATATGCACCAAAGTTTGTCACCTCAAGGTTCTTCAACAGTTGGACATTTGGTTTTTGTGTCCCTTATAATTGCCTGCATAAAAAAAATCAAATAACGTACTCAGTGAAGTGTATATAACTTTTTTCTTCTGTGTAAATGAAGCATCAAAGGAATCATAAAAATTTTATTCGGATGGCATGTAAGCAGGGCATTTACAGAATAATTTATTCTTAAGAGCTCCATTACCAATCATAAGGAACTAGAACATAAGCATAATTGAGGCAGTTCATAGATCGTAAGAGATAAGATCAGTTAGCTGAAGTGTCCACAACTCAAATAATTTGAGGTAGCTACCAGCACGATAGATCTGCCATTGCACATATAAACAGGATTAAATATAGAAGCCAAATAGTCCTCATAAGAAATGCAAACAAAAAGACCTGCACACGCAGTGGGAGAAAGAGAGAGAGAGAGAACCTATAGCAGCAGTAACTATAAGTTGGAATCGATTGTTTACTGCCCCTCTCTGGAATCAAGCAAAGACTAACTAAACCTGCAATAATTAGTACAATTAAGAAAGTCTAAGTTGAGCATGCGTGCAAGGAGATGGCACACTAAAAATATTCTAAGATAGGAAAATTATAAAAGTGGCATAAGTTAATGCATTTTCATCAGCTATTGTTACCAACATCTACAATCTGGCATTAAGCAAGAGAAATGATCATTTTGTCAGCTATTGAGCCATGAAATTAAAGGGTTAACACTTGAACTTTTGAAGAGCATGCAATATGCTGTGATTAATCTGTCTGTGTTCCATATTATTGCAAGTTGACATTGTAATCTTCGCAATAAGAAAAAACTTTTTATAAGATCTCCTACTCTAGCAAAAAACTTGATCTCTACAAGATATCCAATCTGAATTTCCTTTTTACCTTTCCTTTACAAGCTACTCTTACGAGCATTATGGGATGACTATGCTTTTTATCTGTTTATTTCTATTTTCTTCACTCTAACATTACTGATTCTTAATTTGTACAATACACTATTCTACATAAGCTCCTTAACTCAGCAATTTGATCCATTACACGCCTTTTAGTTCTTTGCTGCTAAAATAGGCTACAGTTTCAATGTCAATTTGCCCAAACTTAAACATATTAATGAACCATAAGACTTCAAATAAAGCTGAATCACAAAGTACCATTTACTACAGCTGACCAAAGTAATTAATATTTTGACCTCACTGAGTTTGCATATACATGCCATATCTAATTCTAAATGATAAGATGAAATTCCTTTTATATCTGCATCTTTAAAATCTTCAATGCTTATCATGTCATTACAAGCAACAATATTGACAAACATTTTCAGATGAACCTTTTAATATTTTATTGAATCTATTGTACCTTAAAGATCAGGGACACGATTTCATAATCTGGCTTAGAAGTTCTGTGCCACAAGAGGATCATAATCATATGCTTCACCTGCTTTCACAAATCTACCTTTCACACGCTTCCTAGTATCAGCCCTGGCTTTACGGGAGGCATATCTTATTTGCTTACCAAATCTAAAATGACAAAAAATGAAAAAACCAGTTAGGACTTCAATTTAAGCTGAATTTGTCATATGATCAGCCCGACCATGGGAATGAATAGCATTTTAAAAGTCTTGACTGAATATCAGAAAAAAAAAAATTGCAAAACAGCCCCCTGTAACTAAATGAGAACTGAAAGAATACAGAGATGTTATGTTTTATAGTCACACTAATGGCTTCAATGGAGTACGTTTGTCTGCCTTTCAGTAATTAGCCATTATTTTATTCCAGGAAAAGTAAAACAGTAACCATACTTACAATTGATGCTTATACAAATGATCAATATATATATATAATTCGTGGATGAGATCCTATATATGATGATTTCGTAAGTTAAAAAGACACCTATACTGAAATAACAGGACAATACATGAATGGCATCTCATAAGTAGTTGATCTGTTGAGTATTCAGATATTAAAGCACAATGCTGCATGATTTCCGGAAGACAGGAGAAACTTAGATCATCTTAAATGAGAAAACTTCATTGCTGAATGCCTTCAAAACATTTTTAACCTGAAACAGGATTCCTTATAATAGTATTAACTTAAAAAAAGAATGTAAACATCACATTTAAGGTAAGAGGGAAGAGAAACATACATCCGTGTTTTCTTTTTTTCATTGTATCTCATCTTTGCTTTGTCCCTTGCTAGTGGGCAACTAGCTTCCAAATTTGATTTCCATGGGGACTCACCGGTTAGAAAAACTGGTGACAACCCACAGTCTTTAAAATCAGCAGCGCCATTTTCCCCAGCAATGTTGGATAGTGACAGGGCTATGGTTGAAGGAATTTGACCAGCAGGATATCCTAGATTGATGTTTCTGTTACAACCATGATTCATAAGCATGCAATTGGAAGTGCCAGCCATGGCAGCCATCACACTTGCTGATCCACCAACTTGTGAGCAAGGAAAAGCCATGCAGTCCTTTTGTCCTAATGATGATGCCTGATAAGATACACGATAGCGGTTTCTCAACCATGAACTGGACAATCCACTTCAATAATGAAAAGTAGATAAAAACAAGGACATTATTAAGTTTGTAGTTGCAGGTTTGTCATTACTCCACAATATCGGCAACAGTAAGTATGCCTGATAAGTGATCAACAATAAGCACGCAACAAAGTAAAATGTCATATCAACACAATACCATCAACTATCATATCCAGTTTTGTTTCTTATGGAAGTCAATAAATAGGCCTGAGAGGTTAAAGCATCTAAGAATGGATCATCGCTTTCATGTCCTGAACTTTTGTAAGACATAGCTTATTCCCTTTCCTTAGCATATGTTTGTTAGTGTTTGATCTCGTGGAACAGAAGATAGAATTAAAAAGTACAATTTGCATATAGAAAGTTGAAACTAAAGCAGTAAAACTAGTCCATTGTTTTGAACAACTGCAGCAAGTGGAGGTGACTGGGGACACAGATCATTGGTGTTTTATTAAAGCACGAGGCTTCATCTTCCAGATCTACCGGGGGATCATTACAGCAACATTTTATATATGTACTTATAGCATAAACAGATTAGATTAGAAAAACAGGAAGAAAGCAATAGAATATATAACCCTAGATGCCTTTATAAGATATATTTAGCAATTGAATTTGGAGAAAAACCTCTAATGTATTCTCAATAGGAACATCAGATTCCGTGAGCGTAATGTTTTTCTCCATTAGTAGGCCTTCTGTTCCAACATTATCAAACTGGGATCTGTTTTGACCTTGCGAACAGCCAAATATCTCATCAGCAGTTTCAAAGTTCAGTTGAACATCATTCATGTTGATACCTTCACAGAGATCATCACCATCAAGGAGTTTGAAATCTTTGAGGTCAGAACAGCCCTGCAACAAAGGAGGCAAAAAAAATGAATCATGTAGTGTCTAAGATATAACAGCTCCAAAATCAAACGTTCAAGAGGAATCAGGTCAAATGTGGCAGTTCTCAAATTACTGCGGCATCTATCCATGACTAAATAAGAAAAGATCCTCCACATCAGTAGAACCAAGCTATTCAACCTGAACAAATTCAGAAGCAAAAGGCATTACCTTTGGGATATTCGACTCCTCTGAGAAGAGAGGTTCTTGATTTCTACAATAAGGCATGCACTCTGCATTTGTGGGAATCAGAGAAGATGGCCCCATCCAAGGCTCTAGCTTAGGAGAAGGATCTGGTTCATTCAACTTGGTACCGACCAATCCAAATGCTCCCTCTGGTTCTCTTTGATTCAAACAGTTAATAATGCAATTGTCATTAGCAGGCAAAGAACCGACTGGCAAACCCGCATCAAAAGCACTGGACGAAGAAGCATCAAGAACTGAAGACCAGATTCTTCTAAACTCAGCCAAAGAGGGACAACCTGTATAACAATTCAAGGCCTCTCGCCTATGCCTGAAACTTGAGCAGCTATTGCTATTCCAATCACAAGCTTGACAGAGAGATAATTTCTCATCCAAGCATCGAACTACTGCAGGCTGAGAATTGCATTTCTCACACAGAAGTGAACGAGCATGTCTACGTGACAACAAATTTGCTGAGTGAACACATCCATCACAGCTCAAGCAAAGCCGAGCTGCATCTGATTTACAATAAACTACTGCTCTTACCCCTCGACAAAAATCACATAGAGGTTCCATACTACCCTCCTCTGACCTTATTATCTTACCAAAATACTCCTCCTAACCCTCCTTTGACCTCATTACCTTACGAAAATATTCCTCCTAACTAGTACCTCATTGCTGCTTCCATACTACCCTCGGACCTTATTATCTTACCAAAATTCCATGGCGGGAATTCGGCTTTATTGATTTCTCAATCCTAACAAAAACTAACATTCACCATTAAAAATAAAAATAAAAATTAGCAAAAACCCATCAAAACTCTCTCAATAATATGTATAAAGAACAGCTGAGTGCATTGAGCTTAAGCTTTACCTCTTCATAAAAAACGCCGAATTCCCGCCTCAGAATCAATGTTGTTTGGATCAGCCAATGTCAAGAAACACAGAATCCATTAATGGAAGCAAACAGTGATCAAGGTTGATTAAGAAAAAGCAAATCTTTTCAACGGAACAACAGATAACAGAGGGGAAAAAGGTGAACAGTGAAGAGCACTAAGCTTCGGTGGGTTACTGCAAGTCAGTTTTTCACAAATTTCCAGTTAGATAGGGCTGTTTATTTATTCAGGTTTGTCCTAGGTTTGCTGGGCGAGTGCTACGCGGCACGATGCGAGCTTTGAGAAAGTGATGCTTTTTGTCGATATGTATCATTGTCGGGCGTCTAATATATTGCGGTCAGCCTTTTTACTCGGGCAGTGGCAGAGATGATAAATTGGTGGAACTATTGAGGCTGGTCACAAACTTATCGCCATGTGAGCACCGGGTTTCTTGATTGACTTTTGAGACGAGTATGTAGCCTCGTACCTCGAGATCACAGATGGGCACATGGCTATTGTGGCTCAACAGCTTTTGACTTGTGGTGAGAGACAACGCTGATGTGGCTACGACTTCTGCTAATTTGTCTTTTCACATTTTAGTGTATCGCGAGATCACAAACCGACGCATGGCCGTTGTGGCGGAACAGCTTTTGATTTGTGGTGAAAGACAACGCTGATATGGCTACTACTTCGGCTAACTTGTCTTTTCACATTTTAGACTACGGATTTGTCCTGATAATCGAACGTTAACATGAAAAAGGTCTTTTTAATGTAAAATATTTTATAAAAAATTTAATATTTTTTATTATTTAAATAATCTATTAATTTTTTTTATTATTTGGATCATTTTATAAAAAATATTTTTCGTTATCACTAGTGAAGTTATTTAAATTTAAAATGATAAAAAAAGTTGATTATAAAATAATGATATTATTTTGTTTTTATTAATTTGAAATCAAAATAAAAAATGAATATGAAAATGAGTAAAATTAATTATAATATTTCTCAAAAGATGTAACTATGTATCTATTACTCTATAACTATATATAAAAAGGAGGAAATTGTGAAAAATGGACACCAGAGTAACCGCACTTCAAAAATGACCCTACATATAATTTTAACTGTTTGTAGACAATTTTTGGGTCGACTTGACAAGAATACCCTTTAGACCAATTAATCCAAATGAAGGAGGGGCGTCTCGGTCTCTTTCTCCTCTCCCTCCATTCAGATTAAAATACCAAAATTAAATCTCGATTTAGCTATCCCTCCGTCCAGCTCTCCAAGGCCATTGGGGTATATATCTTGCCGTCTAGCTGTCGCCATCGAGGTCTATATCTCCAGCGAACTTTCTGAGGTTCCCAAAGTGCAGAGATGGAATCAAGGTATGTGTTATGGCTTCTTGGTTTTATTTATGGTTATTCATAGAACGCAATAGCTGATGGGTAAATTGTATGAGTTTCGAAACTGAAATCTGGCTAGCAGTAGCGAAAATCAATCAATTTATAGCTGATGCGTGAATATTTGTTAGGCATCGTGTCACTGGATATTAGGGTGTGTGATTGGATATTAGGAATCTTAACTTGTTTAATGGGTAAATTATATGAGTCTGGAAACCTAAATCTGGCTTCGAGTAGCGAAATCAATCAGTTTATAGCCGATGCGGGAATAGTTGTTATGTATTGCGTCACTGGATATTAGGGTCTATGACTAGATTCTGGATATCAGTAATCGTAACCTGCTTATTTGGCATTAGGTGCCTGAATATAACGTGACTGAATATTTGTTGAGCATTGCGTGACTTGTCTGTACGCATTACGTGACTGAATAATGCATGGTTGGATATTACGTAATACTCAGTCACGTAATGGCTACAAACAAGTCACGCAATACTCAACAAATATTCAGTCAGGTTATATTCAGGCACCTAATGTCATATATCAACATAACCAGTCACGTAGTGAAGTCACCCAATACATAACAACAGGTCACGCTATATGGAATACACCAGCCACGAAAACCCTTAAAACTAGTGTCCAAAGGCCTCAAAAGTCAAAATTAGAGATAAATTGCAGAAGGCAGTCACGCAATGGCACTCTCGCAGTACCTAATAATAAGTCACTCGATGCCTAATATGTACCAACGTTATGCCAACATAACCATCAACCGATCTACGTACTGTCCCAACGTCCCGCAAAACATAACAACAGGTCACCATATACATACAATCTACTCACGCAATGTCTTGCATGAAGATTTGCATTGCACAATTCACGCAGCGCGCATAACCCAGTCTCACAATGGCTAATAATACTTCACGCAATGCCTAACATCCACTCACGCAGTTATTATGCATAATACTATAACTTAAACGAATATAAGACATAACCATAAGAAAATATATGCTCAAAGAAAATTTCATAAAATTTCATTAATATTAAGATTCTCCGAAATACAAGAGAAAGGAAATGATGCAAAACACTTTATTTTTTTCCATCGTCTCTTTCTCCTTCCTCTCACTGTATTTCCTCTTTCTTCCTCCTGTACTCCCTCCGCCCTCCGCCTGTACTCCCTCATTGCTCTTTCTGTACTCTATTTTCCTCAACCTAACTGCGTGAGGGGAAGAGGGAGTACAGGAAGAGAAAGAGGGTATACAAGCGCAGGGCGGAAGGATGTTGCCCCTTCGCCAATATCTTGGGTTAGATCCACGGAAGCCTTTAGACTTTCTAAATTATCCTAGATTGTTTAAGATAATTGATTAAAATGTTTACTGGTTCCCTGTATTTATAGGCATGAATGATGACTCTCCGTCTTCTACACCCATATCCCCATATAAGTGCAATTAATGGGGGCGGCACCTGTTCGGCCTAGCGTTTCATCTCCTCATCTGTATCTACCTCTTAAAACCAAAAGCCAGGCCAAACATCATAACAGGCCAAACAGGTACAGCCCCCCCAATGCAGCCGCCCATAATTGCACTTATGCGGGGATATGTTTGTGGCAAACAAAGAGTCAGCATTGATGCCTATAAATAAAGGGAACCAGTAACCATTTGAGTCAAATTCAATTATCTTAACATTCTCAGATAATTGAAAATGGAGTCCAGAGAAGGTATAGAAGAGAATGGTCACGGGGGGTAGCCTCCAAGGAGGATGTGAGGGCCCTGGTGGACAAGCTGGAGACATTCAAGCAGGAGGTGCGAGTCTTCTTCGACAGGTTGATGGATAGGGCTCATGACCTGGAGTGTTCCATCCTGTTCAATGAGAAGGCGCGGTCTGAGATCGATGAAAAAGTAGATGAAATTAGGAAGAAATGAACTATGGTTCATTTTTTTTGTTTTGTTTTGTAATATCTTCGTTGTCGCATTCTGATTAATGAAAAAACATTTAAGAATTTTTCTCCCATGTTGTGAGTGTTGGTTTTGAAATATTACGTCACTGGTTTTGACATAGTTCGTGACATGTTGTTAAGTATTGTGTGACATTGTCAGTTAAAAATCCACTACGCAAGTATACGTATCGAATAGACAGTATATCAGCAAGTAGAGTATCGATCCCACGGAGAATTGATCTAAAACTTTACTAATTACTAAAATTAAAACAATTTAATTTTATCCAAATAATCTAAATTAAGTGATTAAATAAAACTAATAAACTAAAATTTAATCTAACAAAAAATCAAAATAGTAATAATTGGAGAAAATATCAAATTAAACAAGCCTAGGATTACAATATCCCTCACACTTCATCTAAATTTTACTTCTCCTCCTTAACTTATTTCAATGGGTTGAATTGCTAACCTAGAGTCCTAAATTATTTATAAGGGTCTCCCGACTCGTCCTATAAAAATATCTATTTTAACCAAAACACTATATCCCTATGTGATTTGAAATTAAAACAGACTCATTAAGTTCAGGCTCTAATCTGGCTACATATGGCTTATAGGTATATCCCTATCCTATAGGCAAATCATTTAACATGATCATATGCTATCCCAATTTTAGTCTACTCTAAACTCCCTCTCCCAAGTTTGTTTAGGTTCCTAAATCAATTTAATTGGTGATCAGGCAATTAAAAGCATTAAGAACAAATTGAAATAAACAATTCAATTCCCATTAAAATAAATAAGAAAAAGATTAAAAACTTAGACTACATGTGAGTTCAATTGCAATCCTAGAAAAAGAAAATTAGCTACTCATAATTGCAAAATCAAATAACATTGTATAAAGTTCAACCATTGAAAACAACAAGAAGAATAAAAGCTAAAGAAGAAAACAAAATAATTGCCGCTTTGATCTCCGGGTTTCCGCTTCAACTTCTAGCTTCTTGAATCTCCAAAGGTTCTCTTTTTTTAGGTCTCCAAATATCCTATATATACTAACAAACTTAACCTAGATTTCTCCAAGTTGACCTAGGGTTTAATTGGGCTTAAAACATAATGAGAGGCCCAAAAAATCACTTAACAATCTTTACAAATTTCCATTCCCGGCACAGTACGTCCAGCAATATTCCGATGCGATTTTCTCTATCTTTGAGGCAGAACTGGGCAAAGTGATCTTCATAAAAGTTGTAGCTCTGTCTCTTAGCTTTCCAATGGTCTAAGAATCGCAGCAATTGGAGTTCTGTAGCTCGAGATATGGCTAAAATACTGAAGTATATGCAAGCAGATTTCTGGATCTTTCAGCACTTTACTTTCCAAAATTAAACCCAATGACTTTAGCTCCTACCAAAAATATAAAAACTAATAAATATTAACCAAATTAAAGGAAATAACATAAAATTAAATAACTTACTTAAAAATAAACTAAATATAAAAATAACTAAAAATTAAGTAAATTATAATTAAAAACTAAGGACTTAGCTAAAATTTAATAACAAAATTGGAATAAAATAACTCTATAAAATAGAATTATCAGACATTAGCCAATTACGTGACTCTTTATGTTGGCATGAGTGAGTGGATATCATGCATTGAGTGACTTAGTATTAGGTATTGCGAGACTGGTGCTGCTAGACTTGAGTTATTCACCTGTTGTATTGAGCATGTTGTTCACTACTTTTCAGGGTTTGCGTGACTGGTTTTTTAGAATTGTACCTGTTTGCCCAATACCATTGATTGACTTATTCTTAGGGTTCAACGAGACAAGGCATGTTCGTGACTGACTTGTTCAATTTATCTCGTTTTGATGCTTTTGGTCATGAGTATTTAGGCATCGCGTGATTGGTTTTTTTATATATAGCGTGACTTGTTTTTGTATATAGCGTGACATGTTGTAATGCGTGACTGACTTGTGAAATTTATCTCGTTTTGATGCTTTTGGTCACGAGTATTTGGCATTGCGTGACTGATTTTTATATATAGCGTGACTGGTTTTTATATATAGCGTGACCAAAAGTAATGCGTGACTGACTTGTGCAATTTATCTCGTTTTGATGCTTTTGGTCACGAGTATTTAGGCATCGCGTGACTGGTTTTTATATATAGCGTGACATGTTGTAATGCGTGACTGACTTGTGCAATTTATCTCGTTTTGATGCTTTTGGTCACGAGTATTTGGGCATAGCGTGATTGGTTTTTTATATATAGCATGACTGGTTTTTATACATAGCGTGACATGCTGTATTGCGTGACTGACTTGTGCAATGCACATCTTGTAACGAGGCTTACGTTAAATGGTTTTTAGGCGTGGCATGAATGTGTATTATACATTGCAACACTTATTCTGTTAAATTTTATCCGCCGGCCAAATGTGACTTAGGCATTGCGTAAGTTGTTTTTTTTTTTTTTTGCATTCTTGGGAACTTATGTTTAAAAAAAATTGACTAATTGTGAACAATTATTTTTTGACAAATTTCAGCAGCGTGCCAAATGTGAAGGTTATGATTACATACGGTGGTCAGTGGGTCGATGACATTTACAAGGGTGGTGATACACGAGTTAGGGTTGTTGGGAGTGATTTGTCATTATCAGGCCTAGTGAAGCTGGTTGAAGAAGTTGTTGGGGTCAACGCACAGAAGAATGAAATTGATCTACATGCATCGCTGAGACATGCTGTAGGGGTTTCTCGCATAGTTATCAGGGATGATGAAGATGTAGCAAGTATTCTACGAGATGAGAGGGCAGTTGTTGTGTTTGTGACAGTTAAGGCAGGAAAGGGAAACGATATTCGACATGAACATGGTATCCAACATAGTCATCGCCTACAACAGAATGGTAATTATTCTGACATACCACAGCATGCATTTCCTAACATACAACCATGGCAATCACATTTGACGTATCGTCAAGAGTTTGAGCAGGCCGGGACACACCTGAAGTGTCTGCAAATGATGTCTGCACAATTCCGATCAGAATGTGCATCGAATGAATTTCATGGTAAACTACAACAAACAAATCTATCAAATGGAAATTCAGTTAGTCAATTGCCGTTCGTAAAGGACACTGTGATGGTTGTGAGCGATGTCGATGCATCTGATGAGATTGAAGATGATGTTGAAGAGGATGACACGGCGGATACGCATGATGACTTGCACGATGCATGTTCAGATGATGACGGGGGTGAGTACATTGACCTCCCTGCTTTCAATTGTGCAGATGGCAGCACAGGACATGCCACAACTGTTGTGTTAGAAGATGTGCAGTTTGAAGACCATGCCACAATTGTTGCGTTAGAAGGGGTTCAGTTCGAAGACCATGCCACAACTGTTGCGTTAGAGGATGTTGAGGGTGCCGAGCCTATTAACGACGACGACATCGCCCAAAGGAACGGCATTCGTTCGCCAGTGGACAGTGATGAAGAGAAGGTAAATACAGGGGTATCTCGTCAATGGGTCATTCCCGTGGTAGATATGATATCCTTCCAAACAGTTGCGACAGAGGAATCTGGAGCACACGTTGACCACTTATATCGCAGACAAGTGTTTCAATCGAAGTCCGATTTGAAACGTGTTTTGAGCATGTTGGCAATAAAAGAGCATTTTGAGGTAAGAGTTAAAAAGTCATGCCACGCTCGTTTTGAGGTGGGTTGTAAGGAGAAGGCATGCAAGTTTGCTTTGCATACAACGAAGTTGCCTGAGGGAGATTATTGGCAAATTCGGACGTTGCATAAGGTACACACGTGTACTGTTGATGTTTTGCAATGTGGATATCGAACTGCGAGTGCGAGGGTTATTGGTGAGCTTATCTCGACCAGGCTGCAAGGAAATTATGTTACCCCATTGAGACCTAAGGAAATAATGGAAGAGATGAATCGCACGTGGGGATTGCAATGCCTTTATGGAAAGGCATGACAAGCGAAGCAGTATGCTGAAAATCTTGTGTTCGGTCCCCCGAAAGAGTCATTTTAACTCATCCCTTCATATTTCCACATGTTGGAACGTGAAAACCCCGGTACGCTCACGAGTGTCGCTACAGATCAGGAACGTCGATTCAAATATTGCTTATGGGCGTACGGGTCATGTATCCAGGGGTTTCGTTCTGTAATACGGTCTGTACTTGCTATCGATGCCACACATCTAAAAGGTAGATTCAAGGATATTTTGTTTGTTGCGGTTTGCAAAGATGCGAATGAGCAGATATATCCAGTTGCATTCGGCATTGGCGACGTCAAGGACGAAGAGTCTTGGTCGTGGTTTCTTAACCAATTGCGTCGTGCAATTGGTTGTCCCGAAAACCACATGTTAATTTCTGACCAGCATCTTGCGATTAAGAAAACAGTTGAGAATGTGTACAACGACGTGCATCACGGTCTATGCAGTTACCACTTAGGGAAAAACATTAAAAACCTGTTCAAGCGCATCGATGTTAATACCATCTTCACATTGGCTGCAAACTGCTATAGGCTGTCCGATTTTACCAGACACATGACTGAGTTGGAACAGATTTGTAAACCTGCTTATGACGGCCTGATGAGAATAGGACCTGATAGATGGGCACATGCACGGTTACCGGCAAGGCGATACAAGCTGATGACATCCAACATTGCGGAGTGTATTAACTGCTGCCTCAGGCATGCAAGGAAAATGCCAATAACCGTCTTGATCGAGTGCATCAGAGGCATGTTCTAACGTTGGTTCCATGACCGGCACAATGAGGCATTGAATATGACCACGCTACTCAGCACTTGGGCTACCGATCTGTTGAACAAATGGTTGAATGCAGCATGTCATTTCTCCATCCAACCAATCGATCTGGTGGAGTTCCAAGTTATAGGCCGGAATACGGACGCAATCGTCAACCTATGCACGAAGACTTGTTCATGCGGTGAGTTCCAGAGTGATCTACTCCCCTGTACGCATGCAATGGCGTCAATAAGGTGTGAATAATCATGTTTTCTTTTCTTATTTAGGGTATTGCTCATTGAATTTTTTACATGTTTACATTGTTCCCCAACTGAGATTTCATTGCCTTCACAGTAAGTGTAATCGTTCACCCATTGAATTCTGCTCGCACTATTACACGACTAGCTCTTGGGTTGAGGGATATTCAGTTCCCATTCGCCCAGTTGGCCATCCCAGTGAATGGGACGTCCCCTATGAGGTTAAAGAAATCGTCGTTCTGCCACCAACATGTCGAGGTCAAACAGGGAGACCTAGGAGGAAAAAGATTCCATCAGTTGGGGAAGGCATTCGTCGACGTAGATGTTCACAATGTAAGAGCTATGGTCATAATAGAACCATGGAACCACTGATCATCTGTAGTCTTGACCGAATAAAACATTTTGGGCAATCAAGACGAGGGCCATCTTCGTCGCATCTCCCTCATGTTGAAACTGGCCTCCCTTGAATGTATCTAAAACTTTTTGAATCTTCACCTCGTTCCCTTCTCCCCAGTAACGCAGGTGAATTCCTCCAGGGACGGCCTCGTATCGATTGACAATAAGGCCTGGTATGGCACCAAACTTAAGCCCTGTCACGAGGCAGAACTCTCTTTTTGAGAACCGGGCCTTTGTTCTCCCTATGGCGAGCCATAGCTCGCCCTCGATGGCGGCCGGTTCATTTATTCTGCGCAGCATTAGGTTGTGCACTAGACTGGCGCAGAATAAATTCTTATCAGCTTCGACGTCCATCATGTGCCCAAAGCATGTTCCCTTCAACCTCTCCAACTCATTCACTTTGGACATCATCTCCCGTATCATATGTAGCTGCGGCCACTTGCAGTGGATGTTAATGCCCGGGTTGAACCCTCACTGCTGCCTCGGCACACAAAGCATAGATTCTACATTATCATGCTCTGTTCCTGTGCTGGCCATCTGCAACATACAACAGATCACCTTCCATTTAGTCATGTTAATACCATCATTGTAGATTAACATAAAAACAATAGGCATTTCTCAGAAATAGCCCTCCTCATAAGTTAACTCATAAAATAACCCTCTCCATACTTTTAACTGTTTTTAGACAGCCCTGGAACAGCATAATTAATGCAAGTGCCGTGCATGGATTGTTAAGCAAATCAACATATACAAATTAAAGCATTACAGTTGATCCATAATAATACATAACGGTTCCAATTTCTTTCATGCAGTGCCATACGGATAAATTTCATGCAGTTATGACACTTGTGCCATTCAATATAGAACAAGTCAAGCAATGACTTTTAATTAGTCACGCAATTACAAACATTAATCACGCAACCATCTATACACAAGTGACGCACCGATATAAACCCATCGACCATTCGCGCAATGTAAACCTTATTACAATCACGCACACCCTGACCCCATGCCATCTACTCGTGCTGTCACGCACTGACCTATCAGTATGTCATGCAAAGTTAAAGCCTAATTCAATCACGCAAACCTTGACCCCATGCCATCCACTCGTGCTGTCACGCAATGACCTATCAATATGTCATGCAATGTTAAACCCTAATGCAATCACGCACACCCTTAGTGACCCCATGCCAAAATCCAGTCACGCAAAGTGGGTACGTAAGCCATCAGTCACCCTAAATGCCAATTCCTACCAAAGTGTCTGGACGCATACATATGAACCAGTCACGCGACGCCGGTCACCTTTCGACCCCATCAACACCAACAATACCACATTCACCTCGCTATTCAACCATTTCAAACGACAACCAATATCAATATGAACAACCAATATGTATAGGTTTATGCTCAAAAACCAAAACCCTCAACATGAAGAATAACCATTTCGTCACACGGTTCAAAATTTTTAAAAAAATAAAATACTTTTCTTAACTAAAATAAAATAAATATTATACCTTTCTCCTCGTACTGTCAACTTCCTCTCACTGCTGAGTATGTGAAGCACCTTTATGCTGATAACATCCCACTGCGAAAATCCTCTGAACTTTGACTGCCGACTAAGTATCGACAAAATTGCTTTGGAGGAGATGTACGGTCTGTCTCTGATAACTGAGTGGTGAACCACATATAAACAGACTTTACCCGTTGCAACGTTTCCGGTTGAGGCGCGGACCCAAAAGGATGCGTCGGTTTCATTAAGGACATTTCGTCCAAAGGTGACTTATTGTGTCTAAAAACACTTAAAATTATGGAGAGGTCCATTCTCAGAAACGCCTTATGGATTCGGCCTATAAAAAAAAGTCGTCTATAAAAAAAAGCATTTGTTTTATTTTTACGTTACGTGGAGGGATAGTTTTGTGCCATGTAAAGCTCTAGTTGATTGACATGTGAGCTGGTTGAGTTTGGAGGCTTCCAAACATGGGTTTGGTCTTTTTAATCTTATGCTCTAAGTAGGAGAAAGCATCAGTCGGCTGCAACTGTGCAACCAACCAGAACCGACGTCGGTGGTCACAGCCAGCTCGGTTATTTGGTGTTAGTTTCGAAAGTTGGTTTTAATTGCCGATTTTGAGTGCTTGACAGTTCAGTCAGGTCACACTTCCTCCCCACCTAAGCAACTCGAAAACCGAGGGGGAGAGGTGAAATTTCATTTTTAACCTCTTTGATCCCCATTTGTCTTCTTTAACTTCTTTTCCCTTTCTCGATTTTTGTATTCACTCACCAATTCAGCCTCCTTTTTCCCTTTGAAACCATAAAAACCTTTTTGGCTTCTTTCTTGGTCCTCATCAATTGCCATCGTCGACCCCTTGCTGTCATTGTCGTCCTCCTCGCCAGTTGTCGATCGTCTCTTGCAATTGCTAACTTGCTGTCATCTTCCCTTTGTTCAAGCCTCAAGGTATATTCAATGTTAAAGAATTGAGTAGTTGACAGATTCATATTTTTGTATTTTCATGGGTTTTATGATTTGTGGGGCTTTTGTGTGATTTTTGTTTTTGTGTATGCGGATTCTAAACACTGATAACTGAACAATGAAAGTTGGTCTTCC
Organism: Theobroma grandiflorum; assembly: GCA_036013995.1. Lineage (NCBI taxonomy): Eukaryota > Viridiplantae > Streptophyta > Magnoliopsida > Malvales > Malvaceae > Theobroma > Theobroma grandiflorum. The sequence continues at coordinate 42,457,653 of CP142127.1, forward strand.
CTGTCCCAGTCTCTCAGTTGTGCTTCAGCCTCTACTCTAGCGATCCAGCTTATTTAGAGAAAATTAAACTAGAGAAAATTGATCCTTGTCTCATGTCTATTACAACATGAAATAGAGATAATTGAACTTAATTTTTAATTATTTAGTTTATTTTTTCATTAAATATTTTTTACATTAATACTTATAACATGAATTAGAGAAAATTGAACCTAATTTTTTGTTATTCAATTTATTTTCTTTATTAAATATTTTTTACATTAATACTTACGACATGAATTAGAGAAAATTGAACCTGATTTTTAGATAATGAAATATACATTTTTTAATTTCTTTATGCAAAGAAATATAATGTTAGGATTTAGAAATTAATTTGGATTTTATATTATTATTTCTTTTTAAACTCTTTAAGTAATTATTTTTTTCATTTTATTTATTAGATCATAAATAATAAAAATTTTTATTCATGTCTTAAGTCTATATAATTCATAACGTACTATCATTGACCAAATTTAATTCATAACATATTATCATTGGCCAAATTGATGCTTGCATCGATATTTTTTTCTTCAATAAAATTTGATTTATTTGCAAGTTTTTAAGAAACTTAATCAATAAATCATAGAAATGTTTAGGTTTTGACAAATAAATTCATGTCACACCCTCATTAAGTTAAGTTATCTGTATCCAAAAATTAACATGTGTATAAGAGTTAATTTTTTTACTAATTAATATGACCCAAAAATCACATGTTCAACCTCTTATAATAGAAAAAAGACATAAGTCATATAAAGGGCACATCAATCACAGAACAAATTGAAGAGATTAATTCAAAAACAAAAAAGGGATATCAACCAATACATTAATTTTTTTTTTGTTTTCCATATTCATAAATCAAATTAATTTAGCAAATGTCTAAGGATTTAAATAATTCATATTACGCTTCATTAAAGTATGACAAATTAGAAAATGACATGGTTTAGGTTAGAACTTAGAAAGACATTTTTAATTTTCATGATTAATACTTACAATATTAATATTAGTAATGAAATACACATTTTTGAAATATGTTTTTGCCTTTTTTTTTTTTTTGTTTATGCATAATACTATTATTCTTCTTCACTTTGGCATATCAAATTTACTTATATGATGATTTTTTTTTTTTTGTAAATGTCAAATGAAATTGAAGAGAATATAAATTTGACAACTAATGACTCAATATCTACACCTCAAGTTGATGCAAGTGTTACTGAAAGTAATGCAAGAATTGAAGCAATAAGCTCTAAACCGCAGAAGCAAAATGAACCATCAAAGACGTCATTGCTTGTGTGGGATCACTTCACAAAATTGGTTAATGACAAAGGTAATCATAAGGCTAGATGTAGTCATTGTGAAAAGGTTTTATGTGCTGATACAAAAAAAATGAAACATCTTCTTTAAACAATCATGTTAAGGTTTGTTTGAAGTTGAAAATACTCTGTACTAGTGAGAAGAGTAATCAAATGGAATTAGTTTTTTTATCAAGAGGAGATGGGTCTTTGGGTAGGTAGAGTTTTGATCAAGATACAATTAGGAAGAGTTTAGCTAAGATGATCATTATAGATAAATTGCCTTTTAAATTTGTGAAAGTGAAAAGGTATAAAAAACACATGAAGGAAGCATATCCTAAATTTCATATATCGTCACGATGGACCATTGCTAGGGATTGTTATAAGGTTTATGGTGATGAAAAAACTCATATGAAAATTTTTTTTAGATAATGTCCTGGTAGAATATGTCTCACCACAAACACATGGATTTCAGTACAAAATATTAATTATTTGTGTCTGACTGCTCATTTTATTGATAAAGATTTGAAGTTGCAAAAAAAGATTTTGAACTTTTGTTCAATTACTAGTGACAAAGGCTAGGCTATTGGGAAGGCAATTGATAGATGTTTGGTTGATTGGGGGATTCAAAAGATTTTTTCTATTACTGTTGATAATGTTAGTTCTAATGATGTTACAATAGGACATTTAAAGAAAAAATTTAATGTTGTTGGAACTAGTATTTTAGGAGGTAAATTTTTTCATATGAGATGCGTTACACATATTGTTAATCTTATTGTGACTGATGGGTTAAAGGATATCAATGACTTAATTGCTCGTGTTAGATTAGCAGTGAGATATATTAAATAATCTCTTTCTAGATTAGCCAAATTTAAGGAATGTGTTACTAGTGCAGGACTAGATAGTAAGTGTTTATTGAGTTTGGATGTGTGCACCATATGGAATTCTACTTTTTTGACATTAGATACAACTGTGAAATTTGAAAGGGTTTTTGCATCATTTGAGTATTGTGATAGTAATTACAAAAGTGAACTAGTGAGGAATGGAGATGGGGTCCCTGATGATAACAATTAGGCAACTGTTAAGAGGATTTCTCTTTTCTTGGAAGAGTTTTATAATATGATTGTGAATGTTTCAGGTACATCTTATGTCATTGCCAATTCTTTTCTTGATTTTATTTCTAATGCGTATGGCACTTTGATTGAATGGCAAGAAAGTGATGATGTTGATTTGAAGTCTGTGGCAATGAGAATGAAAGCTAAATTTGATAAATATTGGGACAATGTGGAAAAAATGAAGTTGGTGTTATATATTGTCTTTATTCTTGACTCGAGAAAAAAGCTTGCTTATGTTGAATTTACTTTGCAAAATATGTATTCTCCTGAGCAAGCTTTATTGATGTTTTCTTTGGTGAGAAAAACAATGGATGAGGTCTTTCAATGTTATTAGAATATGTTACAACCCCAACCTCAATCTCATGATGGCAATAGTGGTTAAGAGTCTCAAATATCAATGAGACAAGTCACCGGTGGTGAAAGTGGGCATGGTAATGCTATTGTTTTGAGTGGCAAGGACCTAATAACTACTAAGAAAAGATTGGGTGCTTTTAAAAGACATTGGTTAAATAATGGCTTAGAGGAGCAGAAATCGAAGTTGGATAAATATTTATCTGAGCCATTGGATGCTAATGTTAGTGAAGATATTGACTTTGATGTTCTCATATGGTGGAAACTCAATCAGTATAGGTTTCCTACACTTGTTGCTATTGCTCGTGATGTATTGGTGGTTCCCATCTCAAGAGTTACTTCTGAATCCGTTTTTAGTATCGGTGGACATGTGCTTGATGCATATAGGAGTTCTTTGACTCCTAAAATTGTGCAAGTACTTATTTGTGCTCAAGAATTGCTATATGGAAAAGCACGTGGTGATCTGAAGCAGCTTGAGGATGATTTGGATGAGCTCGATAAACTTGATTTCAATAATTATATCTTTATTTCTTTAGTTCTTTATTTAATTTACCATAATATAGTATCATATTTTTTCTCAATTTATTTCTTTGTTTCTTTAATTCTTTGTTTAAAGATTTTACCATATTTGTTATTTTATTTTTTAGATTTAACAAAGATCACACCAGAGCCCATACGTGAGACTAAGGCTGAGTCTGACCCTAACTCTGGGTAATGTGTTATTCTCATTGATTATTTTCACTTTTCAGGTAATATTATCCATAGTGTTATGTATATTTACATATATAATTTATTAGATTATCTTAACATAATCGTTTATACTGATTATTTTATATTTTAATATTTTTAAGAAGAGGAAATTGTGAGAAATAACTCTCCTTATAACATGATTTCAAAAGTAACAACCCAAATAAAGTTATCCATTTCTACCCAAAAAGAAGTATGAGTAGACGAAAATGCTCTTAAAAAACACCATGGCAAATTAAGCTATCGATATTTGTCGCCCGTCATTTTCCAAAAATTAGAAATTAATGCTCAGTTGTTTGTGCTCGCTCATCTTTTTCTCTCAGCTTTCTGAACTGTATCAACTCTGTGTTCAGCACAATCGTCATCAGCTCTCTCAACTCTCTGAACTGTGTGAGCTCTGTCAATTCTCTATTGAGCACCACTGTCTTCGTGCCGTGGTCTATCTCTCGCAATTTGGCCATATTGTCCTTGAAAAATAAACCTCATAGCGGAGATGACATCAAGGTATGTTTTTGGGTTTATTGCTGCAACACATAAATTTGTGAAATTTTTTTTGTAAATTAAAAGACGGATTAGAAACATTGCACAGAGTTGTTACACGTCATGCATTTATTCAACGTGTGACCACATAAGACTGCCTGCACTTAGCTTGTAATCAGCATGTCTATGTGCACTTGGTATGTTACCAGCATGTTTATGTGCACTAGGCGTGTCACTAGCATCCATGCATGCATTTGTCGTGTCACCAGCATGCATGCATGCACTTGTCGTGTCACCAGCATGTTTGCTTGCACTTAGCGTGTCACCAACATGCATGCATGCACTTGGCCTGTCACCACCATGTAATTAAGTAAATAATTAAATAATTAAGTATATTAAATAATTATTTTTATTTTCAAAGTTTCAGTGGGGTTCCAATTCTGCGAATTGTGATAAGACACGGTGGTCAGTGGGTGGATGGTATGTATAAGGGTGGTGAGTCACGAATGCAGAGGGTTAGGAGTGATTTGTCATTTGCGGGCTTGATGAAGCTGGTTGAAGATGTTGTTGGGGTAAACTCAGAAATTGACGATATTGAGTTGCATGCATTGATCAGTACACCCGGGGAGCTATCACTGTCAATTATAAAGGATGATGAGGATGCTGCATTAATTCTGCTAGAACAGAAGAATGTTTCGACTGTGTATGTTAGCATTAAGAGACTCGAAACAAATGTTATGTCACATGAAAAAGTTGAAAACATGGTAGTCAGCTCAATCAGAATGAGATTTACAATGCTTCATATATGCCAGAACATTCGGTTTGTAACCCGCAGTTGAGGTATCTTCAGGAGTTTGTACAACCCGGTAACCATAGGACATTGATAGAAGAGTCAGGTGCACATTCCGATCGGGATGTGCATCAAACCAATTAGGGTCTTCTGCTAAAGGAATGCAACGATCGGGTGAAACGGTAGAGCGTGTAATTCTAATTTCAAATGAGAATACGACACGTGAGTACAACACTGTGACGTTGGATGTTAACATTGTGACGTTGGAGGATAATGCTGCATGTTATGAGGGAAATGAGGATTTGTTTGCTGGCAGTGAAGATAGATTTGATGACAGTTCAAGTGATGGGTTTGACGAATGGGATCATGACAGTTCAGACAATGATTGCCTTTATGACAGTGACATTCCAATTTACAATAATGTTGAAGGTGAAATAGAACCTATTGAAGGTTTTGATGTAGGAAATGTTATGTGTGATGATCCCATATACAATAACCCCATCGCTGGTGAGGACGAGATTCGTTCCGTTGATATAATGCTCGATGATAGTTATCAGGAAAGAAGAAATGCAAGGATATCTTCTACGTGGCGAATTGTAGGTGCAGAAAGGTTCTCCTTCCAAACAATTAGCACTGAGGAGTTGACATGTCACAATGATCGCTTATATAAAGGAAGAATGTTTTCCTCGAAGGCGGGGTTGAAACGAGCTCTGAACATGTTGGCTCTAAAAGAGCAGTTTGGGATAAGAGTGAAAAGGTCATGCAAAAGTCGTTACGAGGTTGGTTGCAAGGACAGGGCATGCAAGTTCAGTGTCCGTTCAATGAAGTTACCTGACGGAGGAGGGTATTGGGAAGTTCGGACGTTCCACAAAGCACACACATGTACTGTTGATGGTTTGCAAGGGCGATTTTCATCTGCGAGTGTCAAGATAATTGGTGAACTTGTGGTACCCAAGCTTCGGGCTAATGGAGTAGCATTGAGACCTAAGGACAATTGGTGAGATGAGGGTTCAGTGGGGATTGGAATGCTTGTATGGTAAGGCTTGGCAAGCAAAAGAGTATGCGGAGACGCTTGTTTTCGATCCCCCGGAGGAGTCATTTCAACTACTACCCTCATATTTTTATATGTTGGAATAAGAAAATCCTGGCACAGTCACAGTAGTGGCTACTGACGAGGCTGAAAGATTCAAATATTGTTTTTGGTGATACGGGGCTTGTATTCGGGGGTTTATGGATGTAATGCGTCCTACGGTTGCAATTGATGCAACACATCTGAAAGGCAAGTTCAAGGGTGTTTTGTTTGTTGCTGTATGTAAAGACGCGAACGAGTATGTATATCCAGTTGCGTTTGGCATCGGCCATGTTGAGGATGAAGACTTGTGGACGTGGTTTCTCATCAAGCTACGTGATGCGGTTGGTTGTCCTAAAAACACTATGTTCATTTCTAATCAGTATCTCGGCATTAAAAAAGCAATCAAAATGCATACGCAGAAGCGCACCACGGTTTATGCAGTTACCATTTGAAGAAAAACTTTAAAAACAAGTTCAAGTGTGATGACGTTTCTATGATTTTCACCATTGCTTGAGATTGCTATAAGGTTTTCAAATTCAACAGACATATGAACCAGCTCATGCAGATTCATGCGGGAGTTTATGCTGATCTTTTGAGAATAGGCCTTGAGAGATAGGCATGTGCATGTTCACCGACAAGGCGATACCAAATGATAATTTCGAATATTGCCAAATGTGTTAACTCCTGCTTAAAGCATGCCAGACAAATGCCAATCACTATTTTGATCGAGTTCATACGAAACATGTTCCAGCGTTGGTTCCATGATCGGTACGAGGAGGCTGTCAAGGTAACCACACCCTTCAGCCCTTGGGTTGCTAGGCAATTGAGTAAACGCTTCAATGATGCACATCACTTTGTAGTGAAGTCTATCAATCGAGTGGAGTTTGAAGTTAAAGACGAGAAGATGGACGAACTTGTTAACTTGTCCACGAAGACATGTTCATGCTATTAGTTCCAAACAGATTTGCTGCCATGCAACCATGCCATTGCAGCAATAAGGTTAGATTATATTTTCTTTGTTTCTTATTTGATCATTAATTTGACATAGCATTTATATTCTGTTTGAATATTAGGTTTATTGTATTTTTCAGTAAATGCAGGGTTCATTCGCCCAGTAGGGCATCCTAGTGAATGGGACATTCCCCCGCATGTAAAACAAATTGTTGTCTTGCCACCACCTTGGCGATGCCAAGCAGGAAGACCTAGGAGGAGAAGGATTCCATTCATTAGTGAAGGTAGTTGAGCATGGAGATGTTCGCAATGCAAGATGTACAGGCATAACAGACAGAATTGCCCATCTCCATTTGCAAATCCATCAACAAATCTGCCACCATCTCCAAGTCAATCAGCACCCACACGAGTGCGTCAACCAAAAGCATGTTCAATTTGTAGAAAAACCGGTCACACATGCAACAACTGTCCAATCTGAAGGACAATGTTTGAAAACGTAAGGTGTGTTGTGGATGAAGACATATTATCGGGGCCTAACTAACTGCAATTTATCTATTGTTTTGTTAGGGTTTGATTCTAACTGTTTCGATCTTGGCCATTGACATTTGCATTAAAAAATGATATTTGCTATAAATCAGTGTATAATAATAGTATTGCCTAGGCATAGAAGTAGTCAATAATTGACTTTAGCCACATCATGCATGGTTATATAGTATGGAATATAAATTGTCTAATATCTGGACAGCATATATAAATAAAAAATCAACAATATTACTCTACATTTCGACAATTGTAAAGCCAATACATTCATTACATTTTTGCTTAAAGCAAATCGCTTCAATATACATAATGATGTTGCAAAACTATATCAATTGTCCACTCGGATTTAGAGTTTGTGAAAGGGTAAAAATGAGAGAAGTCAGGCTGCATAGTCGGTGACACGTCATTGAGGAAAACAGTGACACGGCATCCTTTTCATGTTGGTGATAGGTCAAGTGTAGGCGGATATGTTGGTGACACGTCAAGTGCATGCAGACATGTTGGTGACACGCCAAGTGCATGCAAACATGTTGGTGATACGCCTAGTGCACATAGACATGCTGGTGACATGCCAATTGCACATAAACATGCTGGTGACAAGTCAAGTGCACATAGACATGCTGGTGACATGGTTGGTGCACATAGACATGCTGGTGACACGCCCAGTCTATTGAATTTCTTGCTTTTGACACACCAAGTGGAGGTAGACATGATGGTGACACGCCAAGTGCAGGCATATTGAACTTTTGAATACAGAAGAACAACAGAAATCGGGTCGAACAGTAAAAAACAGTAGGAAAACTTTCTGTTGTTTTAACCCGTTAAAACAAACTAAAAACCACTAACAGTGAGGACTTTCTCCCCCCCCCCCCCCCCCTCTCTCTTGATATATTCAACTTTAGAATTCTACCTTAGTCTAATAATTAATCTGTTTCTCTTCACCTTCGACCTGTAAGCAATTGTCCAACCCTGACTTTTTAAAATATAGAGACTTTGTATCATCCGAAAAGCCACGGTTGGACAATTGCTTACAGGTCAGAGGTGAAAAGAAACAGATTAATTATTAGACTATGGTAGAATTCTAAAGTTGAATATATCAAGGGAGAGAAAGTCCTCATTGTTAGTGGTTTTCAGCATGTTTTGACAGGTTAAAATAACAGAAAACTTTCTTTTGTTTTCTGTTGTCCAACCCGATTTCTGTTGTTCTTCTGTATTCTAATGGTTCGACATTCTCGTGGTCCAAAGAACTGTGAATGACGCATCGACAAAACTGCTTTTGACGAGATGTACAGTCAGTCGATGAGAATTGAGGAGTTTTTGACCATATATGGTAGAGGAATATAAACCAACATTAAAAGTTTAAACGTTTCGGTCTGAGGTAATGAACAGACGTGCTGGTGACACGCCAAGTGCATGCAAACGTGCTGCTGACGTGCCAAGAGCAGGTAGAGATGTTGCTGACACGTCAAGTGCAGGCAGAGATCGTGGTGACACGCCAAGTGCAATAAAACATGGTGGTGACACGCCAAGTGCATGCAGAGATAGTGGTGACACACTAAGTGCACCCAGATATGCTGGTGACACGGCAAGTGCATATAGACATGCTAATGACACGCCAAGTGCATGCAGACATGCTGGTTACAAACCAAGTGTAGGCAGAGATGATGTTGACACGTCAAGTGCACTCAGACATGGTGATGACACACCAAGTGCACTCAAAGATGGTGGTGACACGTCAAGTGCACTTAAACATGCTGATGACACGCCAAGTTGCATTTTAAATTCCTTCTGTGGACAATTAATCAAAACAAAAGAAAAATGACAACCTATTAAAAATATAGAGATAAATTCTGCCAACATGTCACCCACAGGGCCCTTCAAAAGATATGAAAATGATCATTGAACAAAAAAATTATACAAATTTAAATTTACCTACTGTATCCAAACAATTTGTTGAAAAAATATAGAAACGTAATGTAATGTATAAACTGTATAAATATTAGTAAAATTAATAAAATGAATTGTATATACAAAAAAAAATGATGTACAGACACAAGCCGCTAATATGTTCAAGGTTCGCTCTCACAACTGTTGTAAAAAATTTCGAGAGCGTATTGCCGACGCATATTTGCAATCATGTTCTGCTTAACTCTGATTGATTTCGATTGCAATATATCGTTAATGTACCCAATCATGAACATACCGCAGCTGATACTATCATCCTACCGATGCACTTTAACTTTTGTCAAATGGATATCCAATCGCATTGGCGTCAAATCTCGTGCCCTCCGCCGTGTTCGGTTGAAATGACCGGCTTGGTGGCATATGATTGGGAACAATGTTGTAAAGGTCGACATTTGAGCAGCACGAACTCCATTATCCTTAGCATCCGAAGTTCTTACGGAGTCCTCCACCCTAATCGTCCACCTCCCCAAGTCTATCTTCGCCACCACCCAATGGCCACCAACATTGCAAGGTGTGAAGATGAAATTGACATCTTCCCATCTTTTCTCGTATGTCGGCCTCTCACCCTGCACGTACCCCCGCAACTCATCTGTAATTTCTATGCTGGCCCGGGCATCTTCGGTGGGGTTTACGATATGTAGTATATTGAGGGTGTCTTGTGAAGCATGTATACGTTATCTTACACTTAATGCAACAAATAACTCACTATTTTAATAATTTAAAATCATGAAAAATAAACTTACGAAGAATATCGTGTCAACCACGCATGCACGAGCTTTGTATAGCTTTGATTTTGGCCTTGTCATCCGCTTACCAAGTATGCTGAGGCATGCGTCGATATATTCACTTGTCATTTCTTCTTTGGGATCTTCTAATGTTCTGAAAAAATCCCCACCTTGATCCCCTAAGATCTCGACGTTACACCTACATATGTAACATAATGAATTAATTACTTTAGCTTTGGTGGATTAATGTTTAATTAAAAAACCATATTAGCAATGTTATTTATGAGCTTACCTCGCATGCTCGTCTTTCTTGAAGGCCTCGTATTCTTCGACCATTGTGCTCTTTTGATCGCGACAGCTCATCATGGGGTCAACGTACGAGCTTGCAATGTACTTGCTTGCCATTTTCACCCGTACCCGCTCAGTAGGGTTTGAAATTAATGCTACCTGATCCTAGACAGCAGATCTCTCTGGTTGCGATAATTGCGAGCTGCTGGCTTCAGGAATGTTGTGAAAAAGATGGTCCCCTTCATACACAACTATTGTAAGGTTCCCATCCTATCTAGCCGCTACATCGATCACCAGATCAACATCTGCTGCCAATGTATCATCTCCGTCCGCACCAACAACATCATCATCGTCAATGTTAAAACCAGGTTCATCTTGGTGCCCTTCATCAGTAGCATCCTCGTGGTCGGCGCCAGCATCATTAGATGAAGGTTCGCTCTGCATAATGAGAGAAATTAGAAAATTGTTAGCATAAACCGATACCTATAAATTAGTACTAACCATACTAAACATAAACAACCAATATATGTGCAAATATTGAATTTCGTACTTGTGATTTTAGACCCTCTAGAATCCAAGCGATGACATGGTCCTCAAAAGTATTCAGGGTCAGAGTCAATGACTGGATTGAAGTCTTCAGCGCCGACATCTCTTCTTTATATCGGTTCATGGACTGTCGCAACTGACGCTTCGTCACTAATCCGTCATTGACTCTTGTGGATTCAGTCAACTGCAATAAGATATATATTATTGTGGGTCAGTGTAAATAGATAGGGAATTGTTGAACATTAACCATTAGAACTATAAAATCCTTACCGGTGGCTCGTTACCAGTGTGTGGTTGAGCATGACCGATCGGAGCTTGAGGTGCTTGAGTCGCATCCCTTAACTTCAATGACAAGAAATTACTGTGTTAATGTGTAAATAGATATGGAATTGTTGAACATTAACCATTATAACTATAAAATCCTTACCGGTTGCTCATTACCAGTATGTGGTTAAGCATGACCGATCGGTGCTTGAGGTGCTTGGGTCGCCTCCCTTAACTGCAATGATAGAAATTACTGTTACTGTGTAAATAGATATGAAATTGTTGAACATTAACCATTAGAACTATAAAATCTTTACCGACGGGGACCCCTCACTGTGCGTATGAGGAGGATCTCTCAGTAGTTGAGGAGCTGTCGTAGCATGGTCCAACTGCAAACACATATATGTTAGTTGATAGTCACATGTGGAATTGTTGAATACAAACGGTTAAATCTGTCCTTACCGGTTGTTCACTGCCATGCATATAATCACCCCCTTCCTCCAACTCATAGCATGATAGCTCATCCTCTAAGGCAGCGGCTATGCGCTTCCGCTTAACGGCACCACTAACTCTTCTGTCCTTTAACTGCCTCCTCTTTTCCCTCACACCTAAGCCCCAGTCAGCCTGATCCTCCATGTGCCCTATTGGCACGTACTGGTGTCCCTCAGATAGCGGGACATCAATGTGAACGAAGTAATCCCGACTTGACTCTTCCAGGGTAGGCTCCAAGGTCTGAACTGCCCATAACTGTAAAATAGGGACTGTGATTAAATATAATTTTATGAAAAATTATTATAGAAATGCACATCATAGAGTAGCCAAGCTGTTCACTCAACTGCTGAAATGACTCTAACTTCTCAACTGCTTTGTAAAACACAATCGGCTTCTGATTGCATTCCCATTTCAACATACGTGGGTAGACGTCCTTTGGACCAGAGGGGGCAACTAGTTTTCGAAAGGCTGGAATTGCCCCCAGTGCCCAGAACTACAAGTCAAATATAACATCATTAAACCGTAAATGATAAACGAGGGCAACAATAAATTTTTAAGTCAAAAGGAAACTCATCAATGTTAAGTGGCAGTACCTGAATCACCCACGGGAATCCATAAATATTGTACCACAAACGGGTAGTCGAAGGCAAGTTTGAGGCAGACACTTCGAACCCCTTTAGAAGGTAGTCCTCGATCAGCCTTCATACGTAATGACCCCATGGGAAGGCATTCTAAGAGTCGATGTCCTCCACCAATGAAAATAGCCAAGGCGTCACCCGTCTATGGTAGTCTTGACCGAATAAAATGTTATTCGCAATCAAGACAAGCGCCGTCTTGGTTGCGTCACCTACTCGTTGCTAGTTGCCTCTGCGAAATGTATTCAGCAACTCTTGCAGCTTAACGCTATGCTGCCTGTTCTAGTATTGTGCATGAATTCCGTCAACAACGACCTCGTACGGTCGTGTGAACACATCGGGCATTGGATCGAACTTCATGCCGGTGATAAGGCAGAACTCTTGCTTTGATAACCATGCCTTGCTCTTGCCAATGCCAAACCACAGCTCGTGGTCCATTGATTCTGCCGCCTTGATTCGACGAATCATGATGTTATGCAGGAGACCGGCGCTGAAGTAGCATTGTGGATATACGTCCAACAGCATGCCGAAACATGTACTCTTCACTGCATTGTATTCCCCTTTCTCTTGGAGAGTCTTGATGATGTAATGCAGCTGTGACCACTTACAGCGGGTGTTGATGTCGACATTGAATGCTCAATTCTCCCTCGGCACAAACAGCAAGCTATCGATATCATCGTGTTGTCCGGAGTGCATCTGCAAAACATGGAACACATGCACAATTGAGTTAGCCCATAACATGGAAATAAGGTACACTGAAGATAAAAAAAGAAAGAACGAAATAAATATGGTCACACGCCATGCATAAGGGTCGTGACACGACATGCATAAATGTCGTGACACGCCACGCATATTGTGTCGTAACACGCCACGCATATAGGTGTCGTGACAGGCCATGCATCACTGTCGTGACACGCCACGCATCACTGTCGTGACAAGCCATGCATCACTCACTGTCGTGACACGCCAACCTTAAACCCGTGACACAAAAAAAACCCAAAAAACCAGTTAACCCACAACATGCATCCCTAAAGCCGTGACACGAAAAAAACCCAGAAAACCAATAAACCCACAACACACCACATGCAAACGTGGACCCCTTTCTTCAACACTTTGGTACAACCATAACCAGGAATAAAACAGTTTGGCAAAAAAAAAAGAAAAGAAAAAAAAAACCAACTTATCAAACCAAACCTAATTGCAAAAAAACAACGAATAGAAGAAAGTTTTAATTTTAGACTAATTGACCTCTTCATTGATAGCAGACATCGTTGCTGTGATGTAGTTAAGCTTGGCAAGAACGAAGTCAAACTCTCTACTACGTTTCGGGACGATGAATGAATCAAAATCTCTTACTTCCTTCACACAGACCTTTGAGATTTCAGAATGGCAGAAAAATATTTATTTTTAATTAAATGACCTTTTATATTCATTTTTTAAACTCTTTAGAAGTCCAAAGGGTTTTCTCGTTATTTGCCCGCCTTCTTTCAAATGTCAGACGTGTCACCAATTCAACCTTGCCGTGTCAGACCCTAAACCATGCCGTGTCGAACACTCTAAACATTGACGTGTCACCCGTCCAGCCATGGCGTGTCACACACTCGAAACACAGCTGCGTCACACATTCTCGCCTTGCCGTTTCACACATTATAACTCGGTCGTGTCACACGTCTAGACATTACGTGTCACACTCTCTAAACACTGCCGTGTCACAGCCGCGTCACACATTTTTGCCTTGCCGTTTCACACATTATAACTCTATCGTGTCACACGTCTAGACATGGCCTGTCACACTCTCTAAACACTGCCGTGTCACAGTCACGTTACACATTCTCGCCTTGCCGTTTGACACATTATAACTCTGCAGTGTCACAAGTCTAGACATGGCGTGTCACACTCTCTAAACACTACCGTGTCACAGTCGCGTCACACATTCTCGCATTGCCGTTTCACACATTATAACACTGTTGTGTCACACGTCTAACCATGGCGTGTCACACACTCTAAACACTGCCGTGACTCAGCTGCGTCACATATTCTTACATTGTCGTTTCACACATTCCCTCCGTGCCGTTTCATGAACTCTAAAGCCTGCCGTCACACAAACGTCTCACATATGGCTTGCTGTAGCACGGCCATTTCCTATTTCGGATTCACATTTTTCTCTTTTCGATTCACCACTCTAAAACCTATTTTGGATTTTTGGTTTCACATCATTCTCGAAGCTTTCGATTTATCACTACCGGTTCCTCCTTTGATTTAATATCACCCTTCTAATATTATCTGAATGCCATGTCCGAAATATCTGAAAAACCCTCTCATGCTTCTGGGGAAAAAAATGGATCTTCTGCGCAAAATTAGATGTTCGGGAATTCCAATTTGTAAGAAATTCTTCGCATATTAATTTTTTCTTTTTTCTCCTGTTTGGGAATGCGCGTCACTCAAGTTGTCTCACTAAAGGCATTTTTATCCCAAAATCTATTAGAGTGGTTAAAAACAGTTAAATTTATGCATAGGGTTATTTTTAAAAACACGTTGTTTTCAAGGGCCAAAACAAAATCCCCCTTTTAAGAACCTGTTTTGGAAAATCGCTGCATTGAAGTTGGAGGTTCGAGCCTTTGAGGTCCATCAAACATATTCTCGTTATCTTTTTTCCTTATCTTTTCCATTTTGTTTAATATTCTCGTTAGCTAATTTAATATATGGTATTTATTGCTTCTTTTAAAAAAATAAGTTATTGATTTGGCATTTTTATAAATAAATACTATGGTGTTTATTAATTTTTACTAAAAAAATTTATGTATTATTTAATCATATAATTGAAAATAAATCATATGGGTTGGATTACTTATTTAAATAATATGGGCTTGACTTCAATTATAAAAATGAACTTGACAAAAATTTAAGCCCAAACCCAATGTAAATTTTGTCATGATTTTAACATTTTTGGGCCATTTAATCCTAAGCTCAAGTCAAGCCCAATCCACACTTCAGTCGACCAAAATCGCTCGAAATAGAGGTCGGTTTCGGTTGATCGATTTTTCCTCATGACTTGTCGGTCTCGGTCGATCATAAGGAAAATTGATTTTTATTTGTTTTGGTTTCTCCCGAAACCAAAACCGACCAATGCTCATCCTTAGCTTTAAGCATATGGGCTTGAGGTCTCTCATGCTTGAGTTTTTCATTTTTTAATTCTTCTATTTCTTAATATGATCTTTATTATCATCTCCATTCCCTTAATCAATTCTTCTATCTCACTCAGATTTATGAATTTCTCTATCAATTTCAAACAATAGATTTGATCTTTGCCTTTTGCCTTAGTCAAACTTTTCCTAACTTGTAAAACTATATTTGTTGGGTTATAGGCTTTGAGGTATGAGCTACACATTGTTGTTAACCCATAAAATTGAAATAGTGGAAGCAGGAAAGATGCATGGCTTGTCAACTTGGTAGTAAATCCTACTAATTGACTTACACTTCTTTTGCATCCATACGGGCATGGATTATTTTTGCTCCCTTATTGCCAATAGTACTTTCATCATTTTCTTTGTGTAGAACCCAATGCTTTCCTTAGGTAAATTATCTTTATTTGGATGAAAAATAGTTTACGGTAATTAAGTTGTTTGGATTCGATTAATGGGTGTTTATAGATACCAATTAAGCATGTTCATTTTAAATATTTTATTCAATGATTAGTGCAATACAATCATTCATACGACTTGTTTATAATTAAAGTAAGCTTTAATTTTCAAAAAAAAAAATCGATCTCATCACTTGGTTACCATAGTACCATAAAAATATCAATATTTATTAACTGTGTTAAACATCTATAACTTATACATATATGTATTCATCAAATGACAATCATTGAAATATTTTTTATTATCATTATTAATTAGATTAATTCAAGTTATAAATAAAAAATTTAATTGCATCGAATGGTTTCATTAAAAAATATTTTTTTTAATTTTAATAGTATTGAATAATTTAAATATTAATTTTTTAAGTTAAACATTTTTAAAGTTAAATATTAATATATTTTTTATTTTTTTAATATTTTAAGTTAAATATTAATATTCATCAAATCTATATTCCTAGACTTTTTTTTTGTTCTTTGAAAAATATCTTGCATCACTAGAGGTGTAAAACATTTTTTGTGGTTAATGGCTGTTTTTCCTATTGATTTGTAAAATGTTTTACATTTGAAATAAATTTTCTATCTTCCAAACAAGCACAAGTCTTGAAAACATTTTTTAAAAAATATTTTATGTGAAAACAAATGAATCTTGAATAAATATTTTGTCTAGTGTTGTAAAGGCAAATTTTTTATTTAAATAATTTTATTTTTAAAAAATATTATTCTTTTTGATCGTATCTTCATATATATACTTATACCAATATAATTAAACTTACAGAAATTTCATATATAAAAATATTATTCATAAATTACATGGAAAAATTCTGTCATTAGTTGAATTTTTACTTACTTGCACAATTAATATTTAAATTTTATCATACAAACAACTATAAAATTAACTATAAGGAAGGCAATATAAAGAAGTGAAACTAAAAAATCAAAATATTGGGATGCAAATCAGCACATACGTACAGTGGAAATTTAAAACTTTTCCCACAAGTAAGATCAATAATGACTACTTAATATAGATAAATCCTGGATGTCTAAATCAAAATGCCTGATCAGCAAGGATGTCCATATCTTCTCCACATAGAACTTAAATTGTCACAACCCTCAAACTGTCCAAATGTCCAACTTCTAATAGTGATCCACACAACTTCAAGTCACTAATGGTGTGCTGGGGTTCACTTTTGTTGGTAAGCGTAATGCTAGCCACGAATAGGCGCTCAAGGTTTTTTACTTCTTAATTAAAACCAAAAACCAAAAGACGAGAAAAAACAATACAAGTTGTCAATTCACAAGAATAGAATTTTAAAATCGACGGGTTAAGAGGGATTTATGGTTGCAAAAATCTCTCATCACGTTTCTTAATTGCCTCTTAGGGTTTTAGTGCTCAATTGTGTACCTCAAAGTGCAATTTAAGCATCTCTTTTATAGGCAAATATGCAAATCTTAATCCTATTAAGATTTGCCTTGACAAAATTGAAACTTATTTTAGTTAAATCCTTAAAGTGTATTTACAATTAAGTTTAACTTAATCCCAAATTTTAATGAATAATTTTCATGATGAAAAATTATTTTTCATCATGACCTTTTTTCAATAACTTCCTACCATAACATCATAAAAATATTAATGTTCATCAATTATACAATACATCTAAAACATAAATTAGAAATTATTTCTCATCTTCTCATCATATTGTTAAATTGGTTAGTTTGTTAGTTCAATATATGATAAATAGAAATTAAAAGAAAAGAAAGATTTTCATGTGTGAAAAACTTATTTTTTATTTTTATATAAATTTTTTACTTTAATTGAGCTCAATTATTTTGTATTATATTAAAGATTGTAGTATCTTAGTAAAAATAATTATAGTGATATGATCCTTATGAAATAATTGAATAAAAATAATTAATGATATTTTTTGGAAAAAAAAGAATAATAAATGAACAGATGAAAAAAAAATAAAGATACTTTATTATTTTATTATTTTGTGAGATGGATACCATAAGAAGGGAAAGGCAATATTTTCCAAGTGAGATCAATTCTAGAGAAAAAAGAAGGTAGATGAAAAATATTTTGGTCAAATTATGCAATTTGCCCTTATACTCTATCAAAATGGTTGATTTAATCCTTATATAATAATTTGTAAAAATTGAGTCCATATACTTTCCAAAAGTAACAATATTAGCCAACTTTGTTAAAAACTTTTTGTTATCTTTATTGCTATGACATTTGGTTGTATTGATGTGGTATTTTCTTATTGATTTGACATTAAATATGATAACATAGCAAGAATGATGTGACATTTCAAGAATGATGCAATAATAATGTCAATATGATGTGACCAAGCACTGACATAGATTTTATAAGTGTGGACATGGAATTATCCAATATGAGTTAATGGTTTTAAATAAGATTGAAAAAGAACAAAACAAAAATATGAATATGTTTTTAAGGTTTTGTTGGAATGAGCCATGTAGCCAATCAAATTGGTCAAAACTTAAATCCAATCATGCAATCATATCATTCATGTCGAATGATTAGAGGTTTTCCTTCATCAATGAGACTATACTTATAAATCTATTGGATAAAATCCATGAGATTAACATACCTTGCAAGGGAATTGTAAAATGTTATAATTATGAGATTCCTAAGCATCAAAGCATAATTTCTAAATTGTTCTTTATTGATGTATCATTGAGACTGGATATCGATAATGTTTAAAAACTAGTACATTCTATGTTTCTTACTTCAAGAATAAGTAATCGATCTCATAGGTTGAAGTATAAAGATATTTAGAACTAGAATGTAAGAGCTTGTTTTAAGAACAAATTCACTGAACAGGACCCAACATGAGAAATTCGTTTAGTATTTCACTCTAGTGGCAATGAAGTATATTTTTAGGTAACATTTGTGCAAGTGACCCTTAAACTTGAGACACCAAGTTATCTTGTATGAGAATTGTTATACGTTGATTTCATCTCAATGAATCCTATTAAAGATGCCTAAACAGGATACTTTTAGGTATAGCATGAGTCGTATGAAGGCAAATGAATAGTCAAGATAAGATTCATTAATATAAGTAATTAAGGAGATATATCTCAATTGTTTATGCCCTAAGTTAGCCTATGTGAAGACTCTAGCCAAAGCATAATTGATTTTAGCAAATGACTTTCCTATAATCCTTGATAGTTAATCAATGCCATGACTAACATGGAAGGTGATAACTCTATGATATAAAGTTATTTGGACTTAATTTTGATAACAATTTAATTTAGTTCTTATAGTAATACATAGAAATTAGTAGGTTTCATTTAAATTATTTTAAGTTAGTTAATTTAGGTGAGTCAATCTAATTTTAATTAATTTTATGCTTAATTTGGTGTTAATGTGATTAAGATAGGTTGTTATTAATTTATTTGTGCTTTTGTAGGTGTTTAATGAAGGAAAAATTTTAATGAAAGAGGAGAACAATTTCAAAGTGCAAACTTTCACTGCATATGTTTTGGTATTTTGACTGTAACTCTCTTTATAGAGATCCAAATGAGATGATTCTTAGACCCATGAAAAGATGAGAGAAAAATATACAACTTGCATATTTACCACTTCACCCAATTCAGCTTGGAAGGTGGTCAAAAATCTTTTTGAATTTGAAGCACTGTAGTAGTCCTAAAACAATTACGATTTCTACTATTTAAATGGTCAAGACCACAGCTTTGGAGAAAGTAGGCTACAGCCCACGTAGTTTGATGAGGAAATCCTTATTGAAATTTAGTTCTTTCTTCACCCAACTTGGCCTACTTTCAAAGCCCTATAAAAATAACTTTTCGAAGGACTTTTAGGATAAAAATGTAAGACCAAATTGAAAGCTAAGATTCTAACTGTAAAGTCATTGAAGCTGAGAAGAATTTGAAAGATTCAAAGAGATTTGGAGATCAAGATTACAATTCTTGGTTTTTTCTATTTTTTGTTATTATCTTATTTTCTTGATTTTTTTAATGATTAACTTTAATTTGATGATGGTGTGTGATTTGATGGGAAACTAAATTATTTATCTAAGATTATGATTGAACTCAATATGTAGTCTAATTTATTTATCTCTCTTTTGGTTATGTTTAATAGATTTAAGTTGTTTATTTTATTCCGTTCTTAATACTTTTAATTGCCTGATCACCAATTAGATTGAATTGAAAACCTAGGTTAAACTTTGACAAAGGAAATTTAGGTAGACCTTAAATAAAATAGCGTAATATCAAATGCACTTAGTTGATTAGGTGATTTGATTTGTATATAGGATAGACATACACCTATAAGCCATACATAACTTAAATTAGAATACGAACTTAATCAATCTTTATTCAATTTAATTTGCATAGACATATAGTAAATTAATTGGGAGAGGTATTTTTATAAGAAATTCGACAAAGGCTTGTAAATAATTTAGGATTCTCAATTAACAACTTAATCCATTAAATTGAGTTAAGAAAGAAAGACAATATTCAGATGAAGTATTGAGGGAGATCATAATTTTAAGCCTAGTAATTACTAGAAGTAAATAAAATAATTTTGCTGATATATTTTAGAATAGTTTTAGTTATTAGTTTATTACTTTTAATTTTAATTTTAATTGTTTAGATA
This sequence comes from Theobroma grandiflorum, assembly GCA_036013995.1. Lineage (NCBI taxonomy): Eukaryota > Viridiplantae > Streptophyta > Magnoliopsida > Malvales > Malvaceae > Theobroma > Theobroma grandiflorum. The sequence continues at coordinate 42,478,218 of CP142127.1, forward strand.
AAATTAAGTGTGTTAATTTTAATAGTTAACAATAAGAATTAATTCAATTCTCTGTAAGATCGGCACTCTACTCATCACTATATTATCTTTATGATACGTATACTTGTGTGGGTAAAAATTTGAACAATAGAATATTAGTTTATATTAAGTAATAGAGGAAGGATAAAAGAATGAAGCTTGAATGTTTAAAAGCTTCTGATATAAAGGAAAGCTAAGGTTGAATGTATATAAATAATAGTAAGGGTAGTACGTGTGTTTTATTTATATTAGTTTTAAATCTCTTATTTTTACTATTAGCTAGTTACCTCAGTTACTGTAATTACTCTTTTACTTTTACTAGAAGTAGTTAGTAATTAATTAATTGGTAAAGTTGCATTTCTATTGGCTGACAACTTGTATATAAATACTGATGTAATAATTCCTTTGTTTATGCCAATACGCACATTCTTTCATTTTTGGCTTACTTTTTTGATTTTTCCCTTAGTTCTTCACAGGTTTCGAACATGGTATTAGAGTACCTAGGTTAAGGTTCTTGGATTTTATCATCTATTCTTGATTTATTTGATTGAATGAAGTTTCTAGTTATTTTTGCTTTTCTTATTATTGATATTAGCACTTTACTTGAGATTCTTGTTGAATGTGTTGATTTAATGGCAAAATCAACTATTACCAAATCAACCATATCACCAGTAGAAGATCCTCAATCTCCCTATTATTTGCATCACTTTGATCTCCTTAGATCAATTGTGATCAATCCTAAGCTTAGTACAACCAATTATTTACATTGGAGTAGGTCATTCCTCTTAGCTATCTTGATTAGGAACAAGCTAGGGTTTCTCAATGGAATTATTAGCAAACCAGTAGCTACAGATCCTATATTTGCACCGTGGACCAAGTGTAATAACGTAATCGTAGCATGGCTGTTAGAATCAATTACTGCTCCAATTGCTTCAACAGTGTTTTACACGAAATCTACAATTGAAATATAGAGTACTTTAAGGTAAAATTTTTCATAGCCTGACGACACTAGGGTTTGTAATTTATAGTACTCATTTGGAAATGTCACTCAGGGTACTAAATTAGTGGACACATATTTCATTGAGCTAAAAGCTATATTGAAGGGAATGAGGAACTGTTGACCATTGCCACAATGCAAGTATGGGAAGTGTAATCTTGAGTGTTTTAAGAAATACAATAGTCAATATCAAAAAGATATGATATTTTGATTCTTGAATAGATTGAAGGACTCCTTTTCTGGTATAGGATCACAAATTATATTGATGGATCCTATTCCACTTTTTGATAAAGTCTACAATCTGGTATTAAGAAAAGAAACTCAAAAGAACTTATGGATTCAATCTCAACCAATGTTGGATTATCTACAATAATTGTTTTGACAGAGGAAAAAAAGAGGTTCGAGAAAGATATTGTTTGTTCACACTATAGTAAGAAAAGATATATTAAGGAGAACTATAAGCTTATAAGATTCCATAAAGATCTTAAATTCAATAAATGGAAAAATGCTTTTAAGAAGGGTAAATTAGTGAATAGTGTTTCTATTATGGAAGATATATAGCCTACACAAGAAAAAGAAGGGATTGTGGCTAACTCTATGGCTCAGATTTCATTCATCAAGCACTAAATGAGAAAACTTATAACTCTTTTGAATGAAAATGGTATCAACACTACTGATGGTAAGGATACTTTTGTCAACACTCAACAAAGCAAGCATTCTTTGGTGAATTCTGCTTTTGCAAGTATGATTTTTGGACTTACTTACTTCAATACCACTAGTCTTCTATTTAAATACAAAAATTTCATCAAATTTTGTGATTGAACACAACTCTTGGATTGTGGATACAAGGGCAACAGATCATATTTCTCATTCCCTAAATAATTTTGTTACTACTATACCTATTTCAAATTGTTTTGTCTATTTACTTAATAAAGTTAGAGCTTTAGTTACTTATATAGGGACTATAAAGCTTACTCCTTTGCTTACTTTGAAAGATGTTTTATGTGTTCCCAACTTCAAATTTAATTTTATCTCAATGAGTCAGCTTATTAAGTCCAAAGCAAACTTCGTTTGGTTTTACTAGTACATTTTGTTTCATACAAGACCTTCCTTCATGGAAAGTGACTAGGGTAGCTAAAGGCTTTTCAAGCTTGTTTTTCATGTAAGTTGATCAAAAAGAACAAGATTTGGCTATTTATAGTTTTCATAAGTTTATCAAGTTTTTCAATTTGTGTTCTACTTTTAATTGTGTTTTTCAATCTTTTAGCTTTGATCTTTGGCATTATAAGCTAGGACATGCCCCCTTAGAAGGAATAAATGTCATACATAAGATGTGTTCAGATGTTCAATGTTCAAATAATTTGAGTTGTGATGTATGTCCCACGGCAAAGCAAAGAAAAATACATTTTCCTGTTCATGTGCAATATACTGTTTGTCTTTTTGAACTTATACATTGATGAGTGTATCAAATACATATATTTAATAGGAGATTAAATATCTAATTAGTTTAAGTTAGACTAGATTTAATATCAGATTTAGGTATTTTTATTTATTTTATTAGTTTAATTTAATTTATGTTTAAATGTTTATTTTAAGTTAATAATGTTAGTTTTATGTTGTTTATATTTATTTTTTTGCTTTTGTAGGAGTAAGATCAAAAATAATTTCAATTGGTGAAGAAAGGTTCATAATGGACTATTGCTCTGTTTGCATATGTCTCTGTTTTTTGAGCATATCTCCCATTACAAAGTCCAAATGACATGATTTTTGAACCATTAGAAAGCTAAGAGGTAGGGCTACAACTTTGATGTTTACCATTTTGGCTTGTTCTGAATGAAATGTGGTCAAAATCTTTATCGAAGTGAAAGTACTACACTGAAAGAACAAAATTGGGCAGAACCTTTGAGATTTCTAGAGCCGCGACCCTCACTGTATTTTTCAAAAATAACAAGATTACATGATTTTGGAAGCTAGGGCTTTTGAAGGCTATTTAAAAGGCATTTTTTAGAGGTTTTTGAGAAGAGGCAGCAAGCAATTTCTCTAAAAAAAAAGAGCCAAAAACAAAGCAAGAAAGCAAGAGAATTAGAAGGAGAATCAAGATCACAAAGCTTCAGCTATTAGTTTTCTCTCTCTAATTTTTTATTTTTCTTATTTTCTTTAACTTAGATTAATGGCTAATTTTCTTTGGATGAAGCTTTTATTAGATATTATGAACTAAATTATTTTTCTAAGATTTTAATTGAACTCACATGTAATTTGAATTTTTAATCTCTTTCTTGCTTATCTTTAATGGGATTTGAATTGTTTATTTCAATTTGTTCTTAATACTTTTAATTGCTTGATCACCAATTAAATTAATTTAGGAATCTAAACAAACTTGAGAAAGAGAGTTTAGTGTAGACTAAAATTGAGAACATATGATCATATTAATTGATTTGCATATAGGATAGGGATATACCTATAGGTCATATGCAGCCAAATTAGAGCCTGAACTTAATGAATCTATTTTAATTTCAATTTACATATGGATATAGTATTTTGGTTAAAATAGATATTTTTATAAGATGAGTCGAGAGACCCTTATAAATAATTTAGGACTCTAGGTTAATAATTCAACCCATTGAAATAAGTTAAGGAAAAGGGATAAGATTTAGATGAAGTATGAGGGATATTGTAATCCTAGGCTTGTTTGATTGGATACTTACCCAAGTTATTATTACTTTGATTTTGCTTTTTAGTTTAAATTTGGGTTCATTAGTTTTAGTTAATTAATTAATTTTGATTGTTTGGATAAGATTAAATTGTTCTAATTTTAGTACTTAGTAAAATTTTAGACCAATTTTCTGTGGGATTGAAACTCTGCTTGCTTATATACTATCTATTCGATACATATACTTGCATAGTAGAATTTTAATTGACATACATGTGGATATGTAGGATCCCTAAAAGTACCAACCATTTCTAATCAGAGATATTTTTTAACAATCATAGATTACTTTATTCATTTCACATGGATTTTTTTAATGAAATGCAAATCTGATATGTTTACATCGATTTCAAGTTTTTATTACAATGTAAGGACTCAATTTAATACATCTATTAAAATTTTGAGATCTGGTAATGGAAAAAAGTTACAACTAGATGATTATACATCACCTATCCTGTGCGAAAACACCACAACAGAATAATGTTGTGAAGAGAAAACATCAACACATTCTTGTTGTGGTTAGAGCCTTGCTTCTTCAATCCAAGGTTTCTAGTGATTTTGGGGTTATGTAGTACTTACTATAGCTCATATAATTAACAAAATGCCAAGTAAAGTCCTACATAATCAAACTCCTTTTGAACTTTTATATAATAAAGCCCCTATTTATGATTATTTTCAAGTCTTTAATAGTTTATGTTTTGTTTCTACATTACAAGGGAATAGGAAGAACCTTAATCTTGAGGTTAGTAAGTGTATATTTCTTGGTTATCCGAATGGAATTAAGGGCTATAGAGCATATGATCTTGTTGCTGATAAAATCCTTACATCCAAAATTGTGATCTTTCATGAAAATGTCTTTTCCTTTCATTCATTGTAGCAAAATTCACAATCGCCTAACTTTTCTTCAACACCTTATGTGTCTAATTTTAATTGTGATTTCTTGTATCATGTTCCTAATCATAATCACCATGATGAATCAGTTTCATCCCTTACATCTTCACAGCAACCTGTTACATCTTCTACTGATGTTATAACTCAAAATTTACCTTTTTCATCATCACATTTAGCTTTTGATTCAACTAAAAATCTTACTAAACCTAGTATTGCCTCTTTTGTTCCACCTGTTACTATTTCTATTCCTACTCGAAAAAGTGACAGAAACAGGCAATTGCTTAAGTATTTGGAAGCCTACCAACTTGATTTACCATTACATTCTAACTATGTCACATCTCATCCAATTACACAATACTTGTTTTCCCATCAATTTTCCACTATACATAAGGCTTTTATTGCTTCTTTATCTCATATTTGTGAACCTAGTTCTTACAATCAGGCAATGCAACATGTTCATTGGAGTAAGGCTATGACAGCTGAATTACAAGCTTTAAAGGATACTGGAACATGGAGTATAGTCCATTTACATTCCAATTGCATGTCCCTTTACATTCTAATTCTCATGCAATTGAATGTAAGTGGATGTATAAGGTCAAAATGAAGGCAAATGGTAATGTTGAGAGGTTCAAAGCACGTTTGGTTGCCAAGGGATATAATCAAGTGATGGCTTTGATTATCAAGAAATGTTTAGCCATGTTGCTAAACACACCACAATCAAAGTATTGTTGGCTTCAGCAACTAAAGGTTGGTCTTTATCTAAGTTAGATATTGACAATGCATTTTAGCATGGGGATTTGGATGAAGAAGTTTGCATGGCATTACTACTTGGTTATATCGTCAAAGGGAAACATACATTTTTTACCAGAGTTGTTTGTAAGTTGCACAGATCTCTGTGTGGTCTTAAACAAGCATCCAGACAGTGGAATGCCAAGTTTATTGTTGTTTTGTTTGATTATTCTTTGTTTACAATGAGCAAAGAAAATGGTGGTTCATAGCTTTACTTATCTACGTGTTGCTAGTTCATATCAATTGGCCATTAATGTTAAGGAATATTTGAGTTAGCATTTTAAATTGAAAAATCTTGGTGTTGTTATGTATTTTTAAGGCCTTAAAGTAGCAAGATCTCCTTCAAGAATATCTATTTGCCAAAGAAAACATACTCTAGATCTTTTTCAAGAACGTGGTTTACTTGGTTCCAAACTAGTGTCTACCCCCATTGATTATAATCAAAGGATGAGCAGAGCTTCTTATTACGAAACACTTTCTAATTAAGGATATCAATGGGTAAAGTACTCGTTAATTTTGAAGTACCCAAACCCTAACCCTATTAAAAATCAAATACCCTAACTCTTTTAACTATCCGAATAATTTTAAAAATTACTACCCTAACCCTAACCCTAACCCTAATACATTTCTATTACCCTATAATTACCCTAACTCTTTTAAATACCCGATTAGATAAAAAAATGATTAAAATCTTTTTCATGGGTACACAATTACCCAATTAACTATTCTAATCTCACAACTTCCATTTAGATTTATATGTTATAAGTTTATATAAACAAAAGTATATATATTGTAATTAATAATTTTATGAGTTATAATTTTAGTAATGTTAATACAAAATAGAAAGTAAATATGTTTATATTTAAAGTACATATATATACACACACACGCGAGCATACATAAAAAATATTTTAATATATCTAAAATAGTAATTACATTCCTTATAAATGAATCCAATATATATATAATATTAAAAGACATTACAAGTTAATTATTAATTATAGTTTCTTGAATTAATTTAATTAACTATATGAGTTTGTCCTTAATTATATAAAATTAAAAAAAATAATTAGGTTTTAAAACTATTCTGGTCTCACAACTTCTCTTTATATTTATATAAGTTTATATAAACAAAGTTAGATATATTATAATTAATAATTTTGTAATGTTAACACAAAATAGAAAGTAAATATGTTTATATTTAAAGTATATATATACTAAAAATATTTTAGTATATATATAATAGTAATTATATTTCTTATAAATTAACACAATATATAAACTACATGTATTAAAAGACATTACAAGTTAATTAATAATAATAGTTTCATGAATTAATTTAATTAATTATAAGGATTTGTTCTTAATTTCATGAAATTAAAAAAAAAACATTTAGGTTCAAAAACTATTCTAATCTCAAAAGCTTTCTTTAAGTATATATTATAAGATTATATAAACAATGATATATATATACATATTATAATTAATAATTTTATAAGTCATAATTTTTGTAATATTAACGTAAAATAGAAAGTAAATCTATTTATATTAAAAGTATATATATAATAGTAATTATATTCCTTTATAATATGATATAATATTCAAATGATTTAAATATAATTAACAATCTAACAATTTTTTAATTTAAATATATTAATGTCATCATATTAATAATTAAAGTAACCATATTTTTCATATATTTGTTAGTTCTTAACAAAAAAAACTACTTGTAAAGTTGGTAAAATTTGTAAATTTTTAATTTAATTATTAAAATAATAATAAAATATTTATAAATAGTAATTGAATTCGAGTAACGGGTACTTAAGAGGTGGTACTTAAACCCTACCTGAATCTGATACGGATAGTGAAATCACTACCCGAACTAGTCCCAAACTCAATTATAAGGTACCCTAACCCTATATAATTGGGTTGAGTATCCACGAATATCCTGTAACCAGGTAATCGGGTAAGATTCTATTTGGATGTTGATAAAATAGAGAAATTAAGGGAGAGAAATAGATGAATTTTGAGGTTTAATATACTAATCTCTTTTTTTTTTTGTGTGGTATTGTTCACTTTACTAATGATTTGTTTTTTAAGAGGAATTGGATTTGGGCTTGTAGATGCAAGAGTTGGTAGTAGACTTGTTAAAATGGGCCTGGCCCATTGGGCCAACCCATTTTTTATTAAAAATGGGGTTGGTTGGGTTGGTATTTTTCCAACCTATATTCAAACTGGGCCTAGATGGGCCATCTCAGGATGAGTTGGGCCAACCCACCGAGCTAAAGGACAAAAAATTTAATTGCATATTTCTCTAATTGGTCCAGTTGTCCACTCCCTTTCTTTTTTCTATTCACAACTGTCACTCCCTTTCCTTTTTTTAATCACAGTCGTCACTCCCTTTCTTTTTTTTAATCACAGCCATCTACTCCTTTTTTTTTTCTATTCACAACAGTCCACTCCTTTTCTTTTTTTTAATCACAGCCATCCACTCCCTTTCTCTTTTTAATCACAGCCGGCTGTCCACTCCCTTTCTTTTTTTTTCTTCACTTTACCCTACTGCCCCATTCTTTCCCTTTTCTTTTTCCGCTTGCTGCAAGTCAACTACCAGTCTACCGCCCCATTCATTTCTTTTCTCTTTCTTTTTCCTTCCTTTTGTTTTTTTCTTTTTATTTATCTAACTTTTGTTCCTCTCTTTGATTTTTTTGCCAAAAACATTATTTTGAGGTATGTTTTTCTCTCTCTCTTTCTCTTTTTATGATTCAATATTTTTTTTGTTTTTTCCTTTATATTAGCTGCCTTTCAAAAGAAATTTTAATAACCTATTGGAATTTGTTGTATAGTATCATTATTTCACATTTTTTTTAAAAAAATAAATTAATTATAATTAATAATTGTGTTGGATGTGGTTTGTGTAAAGTGATGGCTGGGTTGGATGATTTCTATCTGGTTTTGTTACAAGTCTTATGAGGTGTTTTTGGTCTTGTGTATAGGTTTCATTTTTGCCCAAATTTGTATGTAAAAACAAGAAGTTAATTGTTCAAAAGTCTAGTCAACAAATTAGTGCCTTTGTTGAGAATGTACAACTAACAAATTAATACATTGTTCAAAGATCACTTTTAGCAACTTGAAATATTTAGAACTCAATCATTTACTAAGCCTCACAAGCTTTTGTCTAGGGAATCACATCTGCATGTTTTCATCCTTAGAAGACTTAATTGTAATTAATTGTCCTAGCTTGAAGGTTGTACACCAAAAAAGTATGAATTAATTCATGATGCTTTGATCCTGCTACAATTTATTTTGCAAACTATAGCTCAATTTTATTTTTTGGTTGAAATATTGTCTTTTTTTATTATTTTAGAAATTAAAAGTTATTAGTTCAATGATTAAAGAAGAAAGTTTATTTTTATTATTTGTATTCGTAATTAAATAATAATGCTATGTTTTATCATATATAAATAAATATTGTTGTTCATTAGTGTAAATTTTTAATATTTATTATTTATGTTTATGTTTTTTAAAGGTAATGATGATAGACCAATCAGTTGAAAATTGTGTAAATTTGGATGATGATGTGAAAATTTTGAATGAGGATGAAATTTCTTCCCACTCCCATATATCTGAATTTGAACAATTGAGTAAGGGGTCAAAAAAAGAAACTTCAAATGTTTGGAGTTATTTCACTAAAATAGGCAAAAAGGAAGATGGAATAGAAATGGTAACTTGTAATAGTTGTAAAATGGAGTATAAGGTTGGTCCTAAACCCGGTGGCTCTAATTATGGAACTTCACATTTGCGTCGTCACATTGATACTTGTAAATTTATTTCATATTTTAATCCACATCAAATGCTTATGGAGCATGAAGGGAAAGTAAGCGCTAGAAAATTTGATCCTAAGATTTCACATGACATGCTTGCTAAAGTTATAATTAAGCATGATTTGCCTTATGCTTTTGTTGAATATGATAAGATTAGAGCTTGGGCTGTAACACCTGACCCTAAATTTTCTGTAACATGTCATTCATATGCATTGGATAACATGTTTGCCTATTAAATTGTCCCTGAAAACTAGTTAAATGACTATATTGCCCCTAGTAATACCATTGAGTCGATTAAACTTCGAACAAGTTCAAACAAGGATTTTAAAAGTGAAATAGAGGATTTCACAGTCCAGGGATTACTCAAAATAGTGATTCAGAGTTCGAGGTCCAACTTAGAGTCAATCGAGAAAATTGACCGATTAGGGACAAAACGGTCATTTTGCCATTTAAGGACAAAATCAAGATTTTTATAAAAGATTTTGGTCACATTCGACCAAGATTATTCATTTGAAGTATAATATGATTATTGGAGCATAAAATGAAGTTTGACAGCGATAAATTTAATTTTTCGGTAGTTTTAGATCACAAAGGTAAAATGATAATTTTACCACTAAAGGACAAAACAGGAATTTTTAAAAAAGATTTTATCCCCAATTGATAAGGATTGATCAATTTAAGTGTAATTTGAGATTGAAAAGTGAAAATAATGAAATTTCGGTACTTTTTGAAGTCTAGAGGCAAAATGGTAATTTTACCACTAGAGGATTAATTTTTCAAGAGAATTTAGATCAAATTTGATAAATTGAAGTGTGGTATGAGTTTGAGGAGTGAAAAATATGCTTTTAGCAATTTTTCAATTTTTAGGGTAAAAATGTAATTTTTGACTTTTATGGGGGCAAAAGTGTAAATTTTAAAAATTTATTCCACCAAGACCTTGGATAAGTCTAGAAATTTTATCTAAGCTGTGAATAAGTGAGACAAATATATGGTGGAGAATGGAAATCAATTGGATGGCTAGAAAACAACAAACTAATAAAATATTCAAGAAAATGAATAAAATAATATTATTTTATTCAACCTTTAAAAAGGCCAAATTTCCAGCCCAAGAACATTGTGAGGGTCGGCTAAGCAAGGAGAGAAAGGGGGGAAAGAACACCAAGAACCCTAGGCTGAAATTCCAAAGAGAAATCAAGAAAAAACAAGATTCAAGCTTGAAAAAAGGTAAAAATTCTTGAATTTTCTTAGTGTTCTTCATTACCCAATCTTTATTTTTCATTTTCTACGTAAAATTGACATGTGGGTATGACCACCATATGCTGGTCGAACATGGAGGAGAGAGAATTGAGCTTGAATCTAGTTAGATAATTAGCTAGGAAGTGTTTTTGTTTAGTTTGATAATGTGTAGAAATGAAAAATAGCAAAAATAGCAAAAACAAGCAAGAAAAATTGATTTTTCTCTTGAAACCCATCTATGCCGAATATTATGGAGAGAAAATTGCTGCTGATTTTGATGTTTATTTGAGGTATTTTGATGAATTATAATGAATTATGGATATAGGAAAATTATGAGAATTTTTAGAGCAAAAATCGAAATTTTTATCCACTAGGGGTAAAATCGTAATTTATAGTTTGGGACTGATACATTGATCCATATTCACTGTAATTGAGCATTATGGATATAATTGAACTATTAGAAACTGAAATGGGTCAAATCAAAATTTAATTGAGGATTTTAGCAATTTAGACGAATGTAGGCGAGTCGGTCGAACATTGTAATTTAACGACTGTCCGAACCATTTTTACTCAATTTCCAAGCAAGTAGAGCCTGAAATAAAGTATAATGGTTGGACACAAATAATGGAATTTTGTGTCATGAATCGTATAGGTGGTGGGCTCCCGAACGCGGGAAAAATACGGTGTGGTGAAAATTGAAAACAGGAGTATCGTGCACTCCTGACGAGGTGAGTGGATAAATTATCATCTGTAATATCTAGAGTGGATTTATTATGAATTTATGCTTTTTAAAGCATGATGAATTTGAAAGTATAAAATATTACGATTTTCAATGAAAATGTATTTCGATGAAATATTGTTTTGAAATTTAAATGTCGATTTTATGCAATTGAGTATATGGAGACATATTTAGTGAATTGTATTATTTATATATGAATTAAATCTGTGGCTTATGACATTGGGAAGTATGCTGGCTGAATTTTATATTTTTATGAATCATATAAATTGTCTATTTATTGTGATGATTGGACATAATTTTATTGGCCGTACTATGCTGCTAGATTTTATGAATTTGGTGGATTACGAGAAATAAAACACTGCAGTGAGGGTTGCCGTAGACTGCCTTTAGGAGGGGTACGGTAAACCTGATTAATTGTTACCTCGGTTGGAGAGGCGCTTAAGGTAACTCCTGAGGTAATGTTAAAATTCACTTCACGTTAAACCACCACGTAAAGATGAATTTGGTCATTGCCAAGGAACGGTTGTATTTTTGAACGAAATATGATTATAATAGCCTTGGCAGACTCGGTTGAATACCCTAGGCCAAGGCATCATCGAGTAAAGATTTTGGCTTAAGCCTGATTTTAAGAAAATCATAAGCCTTAATGATTTTATAATTTTGATGATCTTGATGACAATTAAAGTAATTAAAATATTTTATTTGAATAAAAAGTAAGTTTGAGTTATGAACTGTGTTATTACGTGGTATTTTCTCTTGTCTCTATCTACTCAACTTTAGATGTCGTAGATGGTAATTATCTAACTCACTGGGTTGTAAAACTCACTATCCTCTCTCCTCCATTTTAGGCTCGAGATCACTGGTAAGCACTCGGAGTGCATATAGAGGCTTGATTGAAGCAGCGTCCTTAGCATACAAAGGTACATAGTTGTACATAGTAAGGCCCACGTATCATTATAATTCATATATATATACACTTTGTTTAGCTATAATACATTATGTATAAATTTATTTTGCTTTTGAGTGCGAAAAGAATTGACTACTGATGTTTCTGAAATTATTGTTTTACAATAAAATAGATTATTTTATTTAGTATTCTTATTTTATTTTATTAAATATAATTTCATTTAAATTGCTTGTTTAAGAAATTTGATTTCATTTTAAATTTTGAATTATGTATTTTCTACAAGTATATAACGTTTTTACCAAAAATGATGAAAATGCCCCTGCATGGTTAATTATGCGTTTTAATGGTGTTGATTTAAAATATGAATTTTTCTCTTGAAAAGTGTTATCCGGAAACTAATAACCACAGGGGAAATGGAAAACTGGTACGAGAGCCTTACGAGGTCTTGATAGGGTACTCAGAGGATGAGTGCATATTGAGACATCGCGACGGTTGTCACAGGCTCGATGGGAGATTCCGGGTCGTGACATGGGCTCAATATGTAAATCCAGATGTCGTGATGCATTCTAGAAACACTGCTATATCTAATGTCCAAAGGATTCATTTGAGAAAGAAGGAGAAACTTAAACAAGCTATGGTCAAAGTACCTAATAGAATTTGTTTAACTTCTAATATATGGACAACATTTACTTTTGATGGTTATATTTTTTTGACCGCTCATTTTGTCAATGAAATTTGGAAGTTATGTAGTAAGTTACTTAACTTTTGGCATTTGCCTCCTCCACACACTAGAGTTGAATTAGCTGTCATTGTATTTGATTGTTTGAAAGAATAGGGAATAGATAAAAAAGTTTTCTCTCTTACTTTAGATGATGCTTCTGCTAATGATAACATGCAAGCTATCTTGAAAAGCCACCTTTATTTGCAAAATAGCTTGATTTATGATAATGAATTTTTTCATGTGTGTTATTGTGCTCATATATTAAATCTTATTATTCAAGAGGGCTTGAAAGTAGTCAATGAAGCATTATTTAAAATTAGAAAGAGTGTAAAATATGTAAAGGCATCGGATGGGAGGATGAAAAAGTTTCAAAAATGTGTTCAACAAGTTGACATTGATGTAGGTGTTGGGTTGCGTTTAGATGTGTCAACTAGATGGAATTCAACATATTTGATGCTTGAAAGTGCAATCAAATATCAAAAAGCTTTTGCTAGTCTCTAATTTGTTGATAGAACTTATAAATATAATCCATCTGATGAGGAATGGGGGAGAGCAATGATAATTTGTGAATTCTCGGAGCCTTTTTATGAGACTACAAACTTAATATCTAGTTCATCTTATCCAACTTCCAACTTGTATTTCATGCAAGTTTGGAAAATTGAATCCATTTTAAATGAGAATTTACAAAGTGAAGATAAGGTTACCAAAGATATGTTTCAAAGAATGAAAATGAAATTTGACAAGTATTGGAAGGATTATAGTATAGTGTTTGCATTTGGAGTTATTCTTGACCCAAGGTTGAAGCTTGATTTCTTAAAATTTTACTATTCTAAGATTGACACTTTTAGTTGTCATGGAAAGTTAGAAGATGTGAAAACAAAGTTGTACAAGCTCTTTTGAAGAAAATGCAAGCAACACTTGTGCATCGTTAAGTATTTCTTCTCATTCAATGAGTAATTTGCCTAAACAAACCAGAGCGAGAACTAAATCTAAAAGATCAAAGATCTTTAATGTAAGTTTTATATCTTTTTAACATTTTATTAGATGAGAATTTATGTTATTTTACTTATGTTTTGATAATTATTTTTTTTTGTTTATATATTTAAAAATTGTAGGAGTTCAAAATAAAACAATTTCTATTGCTGGAAAGTCTGAGTTGGATGTTTATTTAAATGAATCAAAGCTGGATTATGAAGTGTTTAAAGGCTTGGATGTGCTTAGTGATTGGAAGGATAATACTAAGAGCTTTCCTCATATTTATATAACGACTTTTTTTTTATAGACGGAATCCATAAGGCGTTTCTGAGAATGGACTTCTCCATAATTTTAAGTGTTTTTAGACACAAGAAGTCACCTTTGGACGAAAATGTCCTTAATGAAACCGACTCATCCTTTTGGGTCCGCGCCTCAACCTGAAACGTTGCAACGGGTAAAGTCTGTTTATATGTGGTCCACCACTCAGTTCTCAGAGACAGACCGTACATCTCCTCCAAAGCAATTTTGTCGATACTTAGTCGGCAGTCAAAGTTCGGAGCATTTTCGCAGTGGGACCATTTTAGAGTAGTTGTTATCAGCATAAAGGTGCTTCACATACTCAGCAGTGAGAGGAAGTTCACAGTACGAGGAGAAAGGTATAATATTTATTTTATTTTAGTTAAGGAAAGTATTTTATTTTTTAAAAAATTTTGAACCGTGTGACGAAATGGTTATTCTTCATGTTGAGGGTTTTGGTTTTTGAGCATAAACCTATACATATTGGTTGTTCATATTGATATTGGTTGTCGTTTGAAATGGTTGAATAGTGAGGTGAATGTGGTATTGTTGGTGTTGATGGGGTCGAAAGGTGACCGACGTCGCGTGATTGGTTCATATGTATGCGTCCAGACACTTTGGTAGGAATTGGCATTTAGGGTGACTGATGGCTTACGTACCCACTTTGCGTGACTGGATTTTGGCATGGGGTCACTAAGGGTGTGCGTGATTGCATTAGGGTTTAACATTGCATGACATATTGATAGGTCATTGCGTGACAGCACGAGTGGATGGCATGGGGTCAAGGTTTGCGTGATTGCATTAGGCTTTAACTTTGCGTGACATACTGATAGGTCAGTGCGTGACAGCACGAGTAGATGGCATGGGGTCAGGGTGTGCGTGATTGTAATAAAGTTTACATTGCGCGAATGGTCGATGGGTTTATATCGGTCCGTCACTTGTGTATAGATGGTTGCGTGATTAATGTTCGTAATTGCGTGACTAATTAAAAGTCATTGCGTGACTTGTTTTATATTGAATGGCACAAGTGTCATAACTGCATGAAATTTATTCGTATGGCACTACATGAAAGAAATTGGAACCGTTATGTATTATTATGGATCAACTGTAATGCTTTAATTTGTATATGTTGATTTGCTTAACAATCCATGCACGGCACTTGCATTAATTATGCTGGTCCAAGGCTGTCTAAAAACAGTTAAAAGTATGGAGAGGGTTATTTTATGAGTTAACTTATGAAGAGGGCTATTTCTGAGAAATGCCTATTGTTTTTATGTTAATCTACAATGATGATATTAACATGACTAAATGGAAGGTGATCTGTTGTATGTTGCAGATGGCCAGCACAGGAACAGAGCATGATAATGTAGAATCTATGCTTTGTGTGCCGAGGCAGCAGTGGGGGTTCAACGCAGGCATTAACATCCACTGCAAGTGGCCGCAGCTACATATGATACGGGAGATGATGTCCAAAGTGAACGAGTTGGAGAGGTTGAAGGGAACATGCTTTGGGCACATGATGGACGTCGAAGCTGATAAGAATTTATTCTGCGCCAGTCTCGTGCACAACCTAATGCTGCGCAGAATAAATGAACCGACCGCCATCGAGGGCGAGCTATGGTTCGCCATAGGGAGAACAAAGACCAGGTTCTCAAAAAGGGAGTTCTGCCTCGTGACAGGGCTTAAGTTTGGTGCCATACCGGGCCTTATTGTCAATCGATACGAGGTCGTCCCTGGAGGAATTCACCTGCGTTACTGGGGAGAGGGGAACAAGGTGAAGGTTCAAAAAGTTTTAGATACATTCAAGGGAGGCCAGTTTCAGCAGGAGGGAGATGCGACGAAAATGACCCTCGTCTTGATTGCCCAAAATGTTTTATTCGGTCAAGACTACAGACGATCAGTGGTTCCATGGTTGCTGTCACTTGTGGAGAACATCGAGGAGTGGAACGCATTCCCATGGGGCACTTATGTTTGGAGTCTGACCGTAGATTACATGACTAGGGACTTCGAACCTCCTACTGCAGGAGTAACGGAGAAAAGTCGCTACCACATCTACGGATTTATTTGGGCGTTTCAGGTAGTGTGCCATACACTGTTTATCATTATTCTTGTCACATAAGATTTAATGAGGTTAAATCTTTTCGCATAAGAATTTAGGAGGTGAGTAAAAAAAGTTTTACGTTTGATGTGCAGTTTTGGGCGTTTGAAGCAATTCTTGTAATCCGAAGCCTATTTGGAAGGCAGCGCCAGTTGGGACAAGTTTGGCCAAGAATGCTAAAATGGCAATGTGACGAAAGGCTTGTAGGCTTTCACGCCAGCATTGCAAATCTGGAGGAAGAAGGAAAGGTGAGTAAATAAACCATATTTTTGTATTTAATAAAATTTAATTTTGATTGACATAGGCTAGCGAGGGTTATACCTAATGGTAATTCATGTTTTGGTGCAGTTGTGCGCGCTGAGGACGTTGGAGGCAACTGCAGAAGAGATGTTGACCGCGTACTGGGCCGACATTAAGGTCAACATCTCCGAGGGGCAGCAATACGTTCCATTATGGAAGTTGGAAGGTCGACCAGAATTCGATCCCCAGCAAAGGAGGAGGATAATGGACCGCAAAGATAAAAGTAAGGCAGCACGAGGCGTTAAGCGGAGACGCCGCGTGGACGAGGAGGTCCCTCCCTATTTCGATGCTGCTGAGGCCCCTGATTCTCCTATTCCGTGTCTTCATACTGCCCATCATGCTGCACCTCCTCCTGCTTCTGCTGCTTCCCCATCTGTTGAGGTGCGCAACGCACCGTTGCGTCCGCAAAAGACTATGAGCATTAAGCGAAAGCTGCAACAGATGCGGACATAGTGGAAGAAAGACCTACAGTCCTTGAAGACTGATATGCATATGCAGATGCAAGCAATACAGTTGGAGATCCAGCAGGCAATGCAGTTGGAGATCCAGCCACTGCATCAGCATATCGAGAAGTCAATGCAAGGGGCGGAGGATCGGATTGTTGGTCGGCTGATCGACCATTTTGAGGTATGCACGTTTATGTTTTTCTCAGTATGGGTTATAACATGTATGATGTATACAGTGTTCTAATGTGTTTGATTTTTTGAATCGTTCATGCTCGATTTATGAGTGAAGATGATGGTGTGCGCGAGAAAGATGGCAGTGGGATTGGGGTTGATGTCGAGGATGCGGGTGCGATAAATCAGTCAATTGCATCGGCTCGAATGTCACCTCCTGCTGGCCCAATCGAACATCAGCCTGTGGCTATCCCATCCCCAGCAAAGGCAGCCCAGCTTCCTCATGACATACCTTCTCGTGCAATTAGTGGAGCCACAACTTCCCCGCGTCAAGCTCCTGCTCCTGTCCCAACTCAACCAGAAGCCACAGAATTAGTGGTATGGCAAGGTGAGATCACATCTGTATTTACCGAGGCTCCACCTCAACCTGAGCCCGAAGATGCACGTGTGACCTTAGCCAGCAAATACCTTCGAAACCCGTACGTTAACCCACTGTTGATCCAGCGCAAATCGAAGGACGAATTGAAGGCCAGATATGAGGCCTTCATGAAAAACGATCAAGCCAGGTAAACGATCAAGCCTTCTGTCTTTATGGTTCTAGTGTATTCATTTCATAGTCTTTTGACATTGGTGTTATTATGAAAAAAATATACAGGGTTAACATTCTGGGCATCGAAGGACAGGAGGGCCCTGATTTTTTTCGACGATTGGAGACGCCGACAGAGTTGATAGACACCCAACATATTGATGCATGCATCAGTGTGTTGTGTAAGCGAGCGAGCAAGCACCATCCACAACACTACAAGAGCAGAATATGCATCGTTGACACCACATTCTATGTACATATATCATATTTTAGTGAGTTGTAATTATTCAAATGTAAGGTCTATGTATTAGTTAGTTTTATTTATTTAACTATTGTGCGTAACATAATTGCCAGCTTATTTTGCTGGGGTTGAGCAAAGAAATGGAGCCTTCCCCCAACGATAAGGCATTCAACCCGAGTGAGGCGGTAATTCCAGGCCATCTGCTGGACTATGCAAGGGGTTTCAGTCCTCCATGGGGTTTGGCCTGGGATAAGGTTGACTCAATTCTCGCACCGTGCTATTTTGACGGACACTGGGTGGTAGTGCACATCAACTTGCGAAGTTGGTATATGATGTTAGTGGACACATCGTACGGTCGGGACGACGCACATAAGTCTGGCTTGCGTGATAAGCAGATGAGTCCACTAACATCATTGTTTCCTATTATATGCCACCAGTTTGGGTACTTTACCAGATCGTATTGTCAAACGCGACCTTTGACGCCAAATGAGGTATAAATTAAGAGCAAAGACCCCGGTACAGAAAGATTCAGTGAGCTGCAGGGATTAGGTTATCGCCTTGTTGGAGTGGTTCATCCAGTCGGATCCTCCAGTGCTAAAGGCAAACGCCATAGAAGGCATTCGAAATAAGTTTGCCATAGAGATTTTTGCAAACAGCTCGGGTTGTTAAATTTTTTTATTTGTTTATTCTTTTTCAATCTGCAAATAACATTGTTCTGTATCATGTCCATATTATTCTTTGTTCTATCATTTACATATTATTCTTTGTATTCTTTATTGTTTCAATTAACAACAAGAACAGTTATGTATTCATTGCTGTTATACGCATACGACTGCAATAAGAACAACATTGTTTCTTCTTTCCTTTGTTTCTTATTTGTATCGTAAAGTCTCTTAGTCTTAGTCTATTACAGTATTTACATGGCATCGTGATTACCTCCGCATGTGCCAACCCCCCCTTGTTTACAGCATATATGACATGTTGAATTGCATTGCGTGACACAAGGCTATAACCAGTTGATATTGAACTGGGTTACTCAACGCACTTATATTGATTCGCGTTAGTATTTGAGAAACAGTAGTTATTATGGAATCGAGTAAGTAATCGACTTGCATGTCGTGACTACTAAATATGGATGGCGTGAACCTTTAAGATTTAGCATCGTGTCAGTAGTTGATATTGACTGGCAACATCTGATATGGAGTGGCGTCACTTGTTGTGGGAATCGCGTGACTGGAAAACTGGAGTTGCGTTAGTGGTTGTTATGAAGCTACGTGACTAGTTGATCCATATCGCGTCAGTGATCTGCGATCGCGTCACTTGTCATGGGAATCGCGTGACTGGAAAACTAGAGTTACGTTAGTGGTTGTTATGGAGCTGCGTGACTAGTTGATCCATATCGCATCAGTGATCTGCAGTCGCGTCACTTGTCATGGGAATCGCATGACTGGAAAACTGGAGTTGCGTTAGTGGAAAACTGGAGTTGCGTTAGTGGTTGTTATGGAGCTGCGTGACTAATTGATCCATATCGCGTCAGTGATCTGCGGTCGCGTCACTTGTCATGGGAATCGCGTGATTGGAAAATTGGAGTTGCGTTAGTGGTTGTTATGGAGCTACTGACTAGTTGATCCATATCGCGTCAGTGATCTGCGGTCGCGTCACTTGTCATGGGAATCGCGTGACTGGAAAACTGGAGTTGCGTTAGTGGTTGTTATGGAGCTGCGTGACTAGTTGATCCATATCGCGTCCATGATCTGCGGTCGCGTCACTTGTCATGGGAATCGCGTGACTGGAAAACTAGAATTGCGTTAATGGTTGTTATGGAGCTGCGTGACTAGTTGATCCCTAATCGCGTCAGTAATGTATAATATCACGTGTGTGGTTAGTATGGAATCGTCAATTGATATTATTAGTTGATATCGAGTTGTTCGGTTATTGGAACCGTATTAGAGTTGTTGTTTCAAGTTCCAAAATATCCTAACTTCGGAGATATCTAAGATGAGTCACAGAAGCAAACGCACAAAGGTGACTTCAAGCAGTGATGAAGGCAGCGCCGGTGATGCGGAAACATCGTCCGAATCGGCTGTCAATTCTTTTATACAAAATTTCACCCATCCGTCGCATGCTGTGAAATTCAACGCCAAATGGGCCAAAAGAAAGGTAATGCTCGGGCGTATAATTGACTTTGATTATTTAAGGTCAATCAATTTCTCATACATTGTGAACTTTGAAAATTTAGGATGGACACGATACTTACAACTGAAGAGGCCATACTACGAGAATTTGGTCTGAATTTTTTACTTCAATGCAAGACAAAAATATGCTGAGTCGGAAACATCTAGGGCTGTGCACCATGACGATTCGTTTGTCACTCACGTCATGGGACAACGTATCGTTGTTACGCGCGAATTGATAGAACGCGTCTTTCACCTGACTTCGATGCAATCAGATTTGTGCCGTGTCAGTGGCGGTGGGAACCTTGTGTCCGCATTTATCCGCCCTCTTTCAAGACAGAGTGAAAGTCCTAATTGGACAAGAATGTCTTTCTTTGATCAAGTGTTGCATCTCATCATCGCTCACACTATCCGTCCTCGCCAAGTGATGTATGTGAATATCAGGACAGAGGGCTCTGGTTCTTAAATAACATCAAATTGTCCCGCCGTATCGACCTTGCTAAATTCATAATGGATGACATTCTCCTGACAATTGACAGTCTCAACAGAAACCTACATTACGGCATGTTGATCAGTGAGATAATAGACTACTTCAATGTCGACAGCCGTTGTGATCCGCCAATAAACCATGCTTTGTTCGATCACATCAATGAGCACAGTATTAAACAGCTAGGTTTTGAGTTCAGGAACAACACATGGGTTAAGAACGAGCCAGTCGATGTTGATCCAGCATTCGCTCGTCTTCTTTCATTTATGGAAACAATGGACGCAAGGTTGAATGCCCGACTAGAATTGTTGGAGAGGCAGAATCGTGAGCTGTTGCAGCGCCAACAACAGTTGGAGGATCTAGTTCGCTCTCAATTCGCACCACCATCATGATGGCTTTTCTGACTGCATGCTCTATTTCAAATGTAATTATAATTATGAGTATTATTGGTATATTTCAAATAAGAATTTGATTGTTTACAAAGAGACAGAAATTATCATCAATTATGACGAAGTACAAGGCATTTGATGATCCGACAGTATCATCTTATCACCTCCAGACTCTGGCAAACTCAAATTCAAATATCATTATTCAATGGAAATGTCTGGCCATTTCGAACCAGTTCGAATGAAACCCTAACAACTGAGGTGTGAAGTTCCACAATTTTCAGGTACGACATCTGTAATGTTATCACTGTTTGTTATCCGCAATGGACAGGTGTTTCGTGTGTGCCCAGGTTGTCTGCATATTGAACATGCCTTCCGTCGTCGTCGTCGTCCATCCGGAGGATGAGCATATGATGTTTCCCCGGGTGTGGATGGACCTGTAAACGGCGTCCGGCAATTTTGTCTATTATGACCATAGCTCTTGCATTGTGAACATCTACGTCGACGAATGCCTTCCCTAGCCGATGGAATCCTTTTCCTCCTAGGTCTCCCCGCTTGACCTCGACATGTTGGTGGCAGAACGACGATTTCTTTAACCTCATGGGGGACGTCCCATTCACTGGGATGGCCAACTGGCCGAATGGGAACTGAATATGCCTCCACCCAAGAGCTAGTCGTGTAATAGTGCGAGCAGAATTCAATGGGTGAACGATTGCACTTACTACGAAGGCAATGAAATCTCAGTTGGGGAACAATGTAAACATGTAAAAAATTCAATGAGCAATACCCTAACTAA